>CM029597.1:32227078-33533269 GCA_017311375.1 Mytilus coruscus | reverse complement strand
GACGAAAAAGCGTCTTTTATCTTCTTTATCCATTAATGTTTCTGTGAATAAATGAAGCTTTTATGATAATAAAGATTCAATTCATATCTGTTTAAATTATACGTGAACGTAACAGATCTTACAAAATTGGACAATTTAACAGACCAGAACAACACAAAACACCCACTTACTACTAGAATATAAACGTTTAAGTTACAAAAGGCAAACATCGTTGAATAACACTTTGTCCAGATAGCCTCTCTTTGTACAGACACACAATGTTATTGGGTTAAACAAGTTTTACGTATACACAAACCTTCCATGTTAGATTATGAGTCAAAAAAGTAAAACCAATATTAAAATACCAGCTACCAACAGAATGAACACTAACTTCAACAAGGAAATAAAAGACGGCACAATATTTTGGAAGCAGGATCAATATTGCTCATTGCTACAGAAAGCTAGTATGTTGTTAGTCGTTGCTTGTATATCTGTAAATTTTCGGAGTATTCGGGTTTTGGTTGTTGGTGTGGTTTTGCTGTCCAGTTTTTTGTAATTCCTTTAAACCTTTTTTTAATTAGCAAAGGCAGCCACAACGACTGGCTGAAAACTGCCCCTGAAAATAAAAATCCATAACATAACAATTTAGACGATTTTGAAGACATCTCTTGATGAAATTTAATTGAAATCGGCAGTATTTGCGAGAAGCCTGTAGGGATTTTAAATCGTTAGACTATAGAAAGAAAGCATTATTTTAACTCAGTTGGTTGATATACCACCGTTGTAGCCCTTGCCGTTGAATTGTGTAAGAACATTCCTAGTAAGGTTATTTTGATCATTTTAGCAATATCTAACGCATTGCAGAAGCAGTTTGACAAATACTAGTAGTCATACGTGGTTTTTTTCCATCTGAAGACCTCTTATTGATAGATAAGATGTTGTTAACGACTATGTAACTTTTCAGAATTAATCAAAAGTTTGAAGTGTCTGTAACCCGGAACATGCATTTGTAGTAGGGAGTGACACATTTTAGTCAAGTCGAAAACCCAAGGAGGACAATAGGGACCCATATAAGGCATTCCCCGCCCACTTGTGACGTCACCGGAAGTCATAAATCATAGCAGATATTGGGTCATCCCGATGACGCAGCCAGGAATTAACGTCATCTCTCCTCATAAGGTGGCCACACCCTGTATGAGTCATCAACATCATTCACCCTTATTAAGTGATCACATTCCTCATACAGGATGAAATAGTGTCGAACCCTTAAGTGACGTCATCTTTAAGTAACACATGACTCACATGACTCACATAGTCGGCATTGTTGGTACATTCAATATTCAAGAGCATGTCTCCCTATTTGGAAGTTCAAATTCAAAAATTCAAATTAAAAAATTCACAAAATTCAAAATTTTTAAAGGCATTTAAAATTTTGAAAATTTTTAATTAAAAATTCAAATTCAAAAATTTTTAAATTTAAAAAATTTAGAATAAAAAATGCAAAAAAAAAAAAAAATTAAAATATTTGAAAATCGAAAAAAGCACAGCATAAAACTGATCACCTATCAAACGTCTATAAGAATATCTGAAGCAAAACTTGTAACTTAACGATGGATGAATTTTACATTTACGTATCGAGCGAGTATTCTTTTCGCTTTTGAAAATAATAACGATAGCACATTTATGATTCAAATTCACAAAAGTTACATTTTGGACGTAGAATGGAAATGTGAATTGCTAGAGTAATCGTTCGTATCGAAATTTCTCATACTAACGAGACGGGTCTTTTTGCTCGAACTTTGTGATCGACACGTACGCCCGGAAATGTCTCTGCCGATACTTCTATCGGCAGGGGTTTGAACGAAGATATCACGGACATCGTATATAAAGAACCAATTTACCTCAAAGTAACAAGAAACGGATTGTACCTAATCGAATTTGTCTTCAGGGATGATAATCTCAAAGTATGTCGCCCGAAGGATGATCACCTGTTTTGCTTGCTGCATTTTCGCAAGAAACCTGTAAAAGAGATTGATTACACATGCAGAAAAAGTGAAGATGTTCAGTTGCAACCTATGTTGAAGCGTTTATTCTTGGCCCCATGATCTTCGAAGGCATATGAAAACATGCACAGCAACAACAACAACAAAAGCAGCAGCAGTTCCTCCTCTGAAAAGGAATACGAATTTTCTGGTGCAGCAGCGGCAGGACCTTTCCCAATCTCTATACAACAGACCTATAGACGTGTTTTTCAACAAGGCAGTCAATATACGTTCGTTCGAATATGTATATATATTTTTTTATCAAACAAGATCACATCTCATTTAAATCTTAATTTTGTCATTGTGAAAACTCTAGACACCTTTTTCGTTCGCTAACAAGAAAAAGAAGTCGAGGAAAAGTATTTTGCATGTCTCTTTTACCGAAATTTATTCGTTCTCTATCTTAATGTTGATTGGTAAACGCCAAGTAGGTGACGCTCCCAACACATGTTCACCTGATCTATGAGAAGACGTGCACGTGTCTGATTCTAATAGTGTTTTCACACACACGGAATACATGGAAAAAAACATGATATGAGCAAAAGTTTTATTATGATCAATATTACATTAAAGCAGAACGATTGTGTTCCAAAATGAAATGAAATGAAAATAAGGCACTTAAAAAAGGAGTTTTCTGACGTTGACATCCAGGTCGTCCGATAAAAGTTATGCAATACATCTTCCATCTTGATACTCTGACATCTCATTTTCAAGTAATAAGCGCATGTTTCCGAATAGTCGGGTTAAATTTGACATCGAGAAAAGCGGAACTGGGGTCCGTTAACGATGAGCACATTTCTGAAACATTGCTGGAATGTCTCTGGTGCTCCTTCTAGGAAGTAAAAACTCAGGCGGTCCCGATATGGGAAAATGGAAGACCATCCTTCCTGGTTACAGTTGTCCGTGTTGACCACGTAATTTTTATGTCTGTCACTCACATAGTCTGCTAAGTCGTCTACACAATAAACGGTGACAGACGTTCCAATCAAAATTCTCTGTACTGCCTCTCCAAATATTGGTAGGCGAATCAGTTTCTTTCGACAATTATGGTCCTCTAAAACTGATAGTGTGCAACTGTTATCCATTTTATCTGACGTTGAACTTTCAGTGTCGGAACTATCTTTGCTCTCCATTTCTTCAGAGGTGTCGACTCCTTTGCCCGTCTGAAAGACATCAATTCGCAGTCTTGACGAATTTGTCGTTCCAGGTTTCAAATCAACAAGAAAGAATCTTTATGGTCTGCTCGTCGCCTCTTCAAATCTCCGTAAAAGAATTCCGACCAGACGGATACATCTGTCGTCCTAGGCTCATGACGGGTTGACGATCTATGGGATTGTTAAAGAGCACGAAGCAATGAGTTTCATCTCTGTGTAGGGTCCTTTCCAAAGTACAAGTTTTGATTTAAAACCATTACCGACAAATTTCTGTGATGACTGCCTTCCGTAAATAGATTGATTCTTGAATCTTTAGCCGATGTGGACATCATATCATCCAATATTATCATATTCCTCATTTTGGGATCGAAAAAGTCGTCACTTTCTAATTCGACCGGGACAAATGGAAGCACTGATTTTGTATTTCTCCATAGAGTAGCTGCCATCTCTTGTACAACCAAACGATTCTTTCTGGGCACGGATGGCACATCCTCCTTACTTTTTTCATAAAATACGTGTTTCCGCACGAGGTCGGTCCAGATACCATCATGGTAAAGGGTGATTAAAACAAAATCTCGGTGCTGAGAAAATTCGTGCTCCTCTTTCAGAGGATGGTACTGCTGTTGCTGCTGTGACTGCTGCAGCTGAGGAAATTGAAAATCCTCCTTTAGAGGCGGGATCTGCTGCTGCTGCTGCTTTGTGGCTGTTGCTACTGCTTCTGCTGCTGTTGCGGCTGCTGTTGAGACTGCTGTTGCTGACAGCCAGAAACTTCGTATTCCTCTTTCAGAGGAGGGAACTGCTGCTGTTGCTGCTGTTGCTGCTGCTGCTGCTGCTACTCTAGCTGCTATTGTTGTTGTTGCTGCTGTTGTTGCTGCTGCTGTGCATGTTTGTTTTCATATGTCTACAAAGATCATGTGGCCAAGCATAAGCACTTCGATATAGGTTGCAACTGAACATCTCCACTTTATCTGCATGTGTACACAATCTCCTCTTATAAGTTTCTTTCGAAAATGCAGCATGCAAAAACAGGTAGTCATCCTTCGGGCAGCATACTTTGAGATTCTTATCCCTCAAGATGAATGCGATTTGGTACAATTCGTTTCTTGTTACTTTGAGGTAAATTGGTTTTCATATACGATGTCCGCGATATCTTTGTTCAAACAACTGCCGATTGAAGTATCGGCAGAGACATTTTCCGGGCGTACGTGTCGTTCACAAAGTCCGACCAAAGAGAAGACCCGTCTCGTTGGTGTTGAAAATTTCCGTACGAACGATAACTCTAGTAGTGCACATTCTCCGTCCAATATATAGCCTTAGTGAAGTTTAATCCTAAATGCGCTACCGTTATTATTTTACTATACGTAAAGGTAAAATTCATCCATCATTTAGCTACAAATTTTGCTTTATGCATTCGTATAGACGTTTGATAGGCGATCAATTTTATGCAGTGATTTTTTTTATTTTTGAAATATTTGAATTTTTTTTTCATATTTTCTTTAATTTTGAAAAAAAAATTCATTTTGTGAATTTTCATTTTTTTCTTTAATCTTTATTTTTTTTGTATTTTTGAATTTTGAATTTTTTGAATTTTGAATTTTGAATGTTTTATTTTCTTTTTCTTTCTTTTTTTTTTTTTTTGAATTTTCTATTGAAATTTTGAATTTTACATTTTTGAATTTTTAATGTTTTGAATTTTTTAATTTGATTTTTCCTAAAAGAGACATGTTGTAGTATAATGAACGTACCAACAATGCCGACTATGTGAATCATGTGTTTTATTACTAAGACATGACGTCCATTAAGGCGATGACGATATTCCATCCTGTTTGAGGGATGTGGTCACCTAATAAGGATAGATGATGTTAATGACTCATATGGAGAGGAAGTCCCCTTATAGGAGAGATGACGTTACTTCTAGGGTGCGTCATCGGACAATTTCCAGTAGGGACTTCAGGTGATGTCAATAGTTGGGTGGGAATGCCTTATATAGGCCCCTCCTGTCTTCTTTTGGTTTTCGACTTGACTAAAATGTGTCATACCCTACTACTTGCATTTCATAATTTTCAAGGCATTCTAATCCATTTGGAAAACGATAGTAAATAACTAGTGTTTTGTGACACTCGACAAAAAGCTTCAAATTGTGACTCGCAGCCGATATTTTACGATATCATTATGCAGACAACCTGATAATCGTAGTACTTATTATTTCAATATATCAACCATCTAACATACAACATTGAGGTCAAGAATTTAGTATTCAGTTGTGTATTGAGTTGTGTAATAAAATGTCTGTTCAATGATGTAATACTAGAGATATGTACTGTGGTCAATTAAAATTGGCATATAAGTGGAGGTATTTCAATTTATAACCACAACTTTGGATGTAATAATGTGTTAATCATATATAACAGTTGTCAATCATACTAGTATTGTATCAGTACTCTTAATTGTACATAACCTTCTCTAATACAACATGAAAAGCATCTTGCAAAGTTCTTTAATTTCACTTTCAGATATAGTGAAACTTTGCCTGAGTGTGGATTCGTATGACGGGTGATGCATTCATAGCAGAAGATGCTTACTCTTGAGAGCAATCTGGTCTCGCTCCTTTTGGGGTTAATACGATTCCCTCAGTTTTGTTTTGATTTCGATACCTTGATTTGTATATTCTCAATCGATTTACGAGATTTAAGCAGCGGTAATCTACTGTCGCCTTAATTAATGATTAAAATGACCAAACTAACCAGCAAATAGACAAAATTAATAACAAATACTTGAGCATATTTTATTGATTGAATGACGTACAAGTTATATTATTTATTTGTGAGGCAGATGTCTTTTAAACGAATTTGAACAGTAGTATTTGAACAAAAGTCTGATAATTCGCTTTGTTGATGGATGGTTGGATAGATGGATGGATGGATGGATGGATGGATGGATGGATGGATGGATGGATGGAATGGAATGGATGGGATTGGATGGGATGGGAAGGATGGGATGGGATGCGATGCGATGGGATGGGAGGATAAGGGAAGGATGGGAGGTGAGGGTGGGACGGGAAGGGACGAGACGGACGCACGGACGCACGGAGGAATAGATGTTACTTGCAGTGAGGTGAGAGGTTGTTTTGTTTTCTTGCTCCGTTTTGAAGGCCGCACTGTGATATTGAGATGTAGAACAGCTATACAAGCGCTGTTCCTTTGCTTTTGTGTTTTTTTTTTTTTTGCTGTGTACATACTGATTTTATGTCATGAATGGATACCCCGTATCCTTTCTTTTCTATTATGTATGTTTGTATGTATGTATGTATGTATGTATTCTTTTATTCATTCATTATATGTCTTTTAATATTTTATATCAATTGTATTTTAAAACAAAATCTTCTGGGAAATTGGATACTTTTCAAGATTAATTATTTTTTCGTATTGTTCATTCTTTTAATTGATATAATGGTTTTTCTATTTCTAGCTTTATGAACCGTTGTTATAAACAGATTACTATATCTCGATTCCAAAATATATCTATTTAAACTAAACCATATTTAAACTTTACTGTAAAAGTAAAATGAGCACTTGTAATCCAATATATTACCTGTTATAAACAACCACAAAGTGCTCACTGACCTGTAGTGTTATCTTTCTAAAGGAATATATTAATTTGAAAAATTACGGAAATATAAGCAGTATATTTTTGAACTGCTTACGTATAATTATTTTAAGTGCCTATTGAGTTGAAACGTAACACATTATATTTCAAGCCCCTTTGGAACCTTTTAAAATAACAATACATTAATAATCTTTCAATGCATTGCTCAAACATTTGGCTACATGCTCCTTCAACAATTTGGTCTTTCATCGACATTTTAGTTCCAAAAGTAAACTCACAAAAATACTGAACTCGAGGAAAATTCAAAAGGAAAGTCCCCAATCAAATGGCAAAATCAAAAGTTCAAACACATCAAACGAATGGATAACAACTGTCATATTCCTGACTTGGTACAGGCATTTTCCAAAGGGTCAAAATCAAAACTCACAAATTTTTCATCAAAATTTTAAATAACTTTTGCCACAGAAGTTCATTATTGTCAAATATTCCATCAAAATATAATTTTAATTATTGAATTTGTAAACGATAAAATCTTAAATTCAAAAAGTAAAAATATTGCATTAAATGTTCTGTCCTCGGTCAATATAACCTGAACAGGTCCATATATAACTTATTGACCTCGTCAAAGTCCATAATTGACAAATAACACAGACCAGTCAATATCAAAATAAGTGTAATGGATTAATTTGGTAGAGAGAAACTGACAGATGCAAACAATAATCGACCAATTTTTGCCAGAATTACACAAACCTATATGTCTGTATTGGCACAGTTTTGCGATCACTCATATTGCATTTCAAACAATAAAAGATTGTGCTTCAAAAGTCAACGAAATAATTTACTTTAAAAGAAATGTTGCAATATCAAAGCGTTCATTAATTAACACAGATACAGATAATTTCCTAAAATACTGACAAAATGTCAATTTGAATAATTCAGTGGTATTGTTATAAAGTGCGAGTACGTTAACTTTCAAACGTCGAATTCCTTCACAAAATCCTATCACACACAATAATGGTGACCTACCGAATAAGACTTATTACCGGGTTTGTACTTACATGAGCAACACGACGGGTGCCACATGTGGAGCAGGATCTGCTTACCCTTCCGGAGCACCTGAGATCACCCATAGTTTTGTTTAAAGGGGTTCGTGTTGCTCTTGCTTTAGTTATAAGTGTTGTTCTTTGTGCTTTTAATTTTCAATGTTTGTGTTGTTTATACCGGTAACAGTCTCGTCTATCCTTTGTCATGAAAATCGTGTTTCAATTTTAAAATTTCACATTCGGTCAAGTTTCAGGGTTAGAAAATTTTACATGACCGATGGTCTAGGATTTGGTGATGTCTAAGGATTAGATAAGAGTCAATTACCAATCCGCTATTGCGTGATGTCTAATCATTTGATTTAACTTATCAACGTATTTCATAAGAGTAACACGACGGGTGTCACATGTGGAGCAGGATCTGCTTACCCTTCCGGAGCACCTGAGATCACCCCAAATTTTTGGTGGGGTTCGTGTTGCTCAGTCTTTAGTTTTCTATGTTGTGTTTTGTGTACTATTACTTGTCTGTTTGTCTTTTCTTTTTAGCCATGGCGTTGTCAGTTTATTTTCGAGTTTGAATGTCCCTATGGTATTTTTCGCCTCCTATAACATACATCCAAGACTGTAGTTTACCTAATTAAAATATGACTTAAAATCTAGTAATAACGTTTGTTGTAAATCACGATCCGGGGAAATTGGCTCTAATTTACGTTTTTAAAACTGTTTTCGTAAGAACAGATTCTGACAGTCCTGCGTTAGAACACGTTTTGACAGTTCTATTCTGTACAACTGATTTTGACAGTTTTATGACAGATTATTCTGATAGTCTCAAGGAGAGGTTTAGAACTTATCCCTAGTATTTGTTGTTTATTTCATAATATGAAATTTGTATGATATATTTTAATACCACATTTCATTCTAAAAATATTTATCACACCTAATTTTAGAAAACCTAAGAAACATAGAAAATTTTAATCATTCTCACAACAAGCGTCTTATAACATGTACTGAAGACCAAAAACTATATTCTAGTAGGCACATCAGTTTGGATTTCGACTGCATAATTAACCATTGATGCTATTGTGTGCTTTATAGAATTAAGTCCAAAATAAGGAAAAGAAAACTATTCTGTGTATTTGTGGATTTTGTAAAGCATTTTATAACGTAGACGGAAATATATTATGGTATAAGCTAAAACAAATTCTGGAATAAGTAGCAGCGCAATACTTATGATAAAATCGATTTATACAACTGTGTTCCTCCGTGTAAATTATGAAGGAGTATATCCTAAAGGGTTTGAAAATTTCATTTCGGATAACCATGATAGCGAACTTGTACACTCCCTTTAATTTCGATTTATCAATGACATTGATGTGCAGTTTGACACAAAGGTCCAGAAAGGATCAGCCTGTCTAAATGTGATGTTAATACACTTGTTACTATTTTCAGACGATACAGATTTGTTCAATTAAATTCCAGCGCCTCTACAACTACTACTTGATAAATTAGATCTATACTGTTCAAAATGGAACAATGACGTGAACAAAGATAAAACTGAATTATACGTATTCCGTATTGTATGGCAATGACTTTTGTTGACATGATACGGGTTATGTTCTCCTCATATATTTTATGATGGTATGATACTAAACCCTAACGGGAGGGATTGTACTTGATTTTCATATGATGAAGACATAATCTTTCAATCAGTTTAATTGAGGTCTGGAGCTGGCATGTCAGTAACTGCTAGTAGTCCATTGTTCATTTATGTATCATTGTCATTTTGCTTAGTTTGTTTTGTTACCTATTCTGACATCGGACTCGGACTTCTTTTAAACTGAATTTTTACTGTGCGTATTGCTATGTGTTTCTTTATTCTACATTGGCTAGAGGTATAGGGAGGGTTGAGATCTCACAAATAATGTTTAACCCGCCGCATTTTTGCGCCTGTCCCAAGTCAGGAGCCTCTGGCCTTTGTTAGTCTTGTATGTTTTTAATTTCAGTTCATTTATATGTTTTGGAGTTTCATTTTCACTGAACTAGTACACAATTTTATTTAGGGGCCAGCTGAGGACCACCTCCGGGTGCAGGATTTTCTCGCTGCGTTGAAGACCAATTGGTGGTCTTCGGCTGTTGTCTACTCTTTAGTCGGGTTGTTGTCTCTTTGAAATATTCCCATTTCCATTCTCAATTTTATTTAAATTTAGTTGGCATAACGACCAACATGAACTTTATGTTGTGATCTCGTAATATCTTTATCTCGGAAATGTGTTTCACTACTATAAAAAAAGATCCAACCAAGATAATAAAGCACTTTCATAGCTCTTTAGTTCGTTTTGATGTTTAATATATATCAACACAACAGAATGTGAAATGTTTGATAATTTTGTTGGCTCGATCATGATTTATATTTCTGAGGTGTGGAGCTTTCGTCATGCAAGAAACATTGAATTGGTACATGATACATTCGTAGATTTGTACTTGAGATTGCAATAAACAATTAATTTCCCATAGACGACAATGATAGCCTTTTCGAGATACAAACCTTGCTACAATTAAAGAAAATTATTCGGACAGTATTTTTGGTCCAAAAATATAGGTTCCGTGGCTTTTCTTGGCCACAGAACCACAATTAATTTCCTATCATTTCTTTATAACGTTTTTTACATTAAAACAAAATTAACCTGCAAATTTGTAAAGTATTTGGTATGTGTTTTCTGAAGTCTCACATTATATCCAACTTTTAGGAAATCCCTTCTATGCAGGTCATTAAATTCCAAAACACATCCATACTGGTATGGACAAGTCAAGAGATGTTCCGAAAACTATAAATGTTACCTTTTGCAACTGGCCTAATCACTCATTCCCACTACTGAATAGTTAAATAATGCATCTAAAATTTATTTCAACTCTCTTTTTCATTTCCACCCTATAAAAACTAAGAAATGAATCAGGAAGGCAGAGAACAAAAATAAGGAAAAAGACACTATTATAACAAGGAACTATATTCGAAAAGCAGGGTCATTAATTGTGGTCAGGGGCCTATGAGGGTCAAAACTTGACAAATTCTAACAAAACTTAGCATGATTTAAGCTTAGTGTATTATGAGACAGTTTACCCAGTTTCAAAGCCATATGATATCAATTATAGAAAATGTGGCCTTTTTATATCTGAACTTTAGGTGCTGAATTGTGACGTTGAAATAGAACAATTTCAACTATCAAAATTGGGCTTCAAAACAAAAGATACAAAATGTGCATTTTTAATGTCTCTATGTATAAGATATCAATTATTTAATGTAATAGATAGCATACTGAATGTATTAGACTTATAAAAATTGTCCAAAAGTTAATTCTATATGAGCCTGTGCCAAAAATAGAGGTTTTCAAATGAAGCGAGGCCTTTTGTGAAATGTGATAAGTCATACTCACAACAATTTTCTGAAGTTGTTAAGTTGTAAAAACCCTTCTACACACTATAAATGTACTTTTCGTGGAAAAATAAGTTTCAAATAGCATAACAAATGAGGATGAAATGGTCTTAAGCAATGTCAAGCCTAAAAAAAAAACAAGTTGTCAATTTAGGCCGTTCCCCATATTTGCATATTAAAAACATATAAATGATATGAAAGATAGAAATATGCTTCTTTTGTTCAAATCTTTGCTTAGATATGATGAAACATGAAGCCTGGATGTAACAAGACTGTTGCTTTCAACTTTATATGTAGACAGTATGGTCAGATGCAAAGTTTATTCACTTACCTGTTTAAAACCTGCATGAAATTTCAGCCTCAGAAGGCCAATATTTTAACCACTACCTATTCAACGGAAGAAAATAAAGGTAGTCTGTGAAACAGACAAGGTAAAACCAGTAAAAGTGCTTTTGATACAGATTCAGTGAAATCTGCTTAAAGGAATTCAAATTATTTATGTGCATAGAACCTCACATTTCACTTGCTTCATACTGACTGTTAGACTTAGACCAATAAAACAGCACATTTTGCAATGTTTTTCTGTTTTATCTACTTTGTGTTCAGAGTTCACAAATGAGTAAAACATCTAAATTAAATACCACAAACACAAATAGAAAATCAGAAAAACCTGTCAGAGAGAAAGTAAGCATGCTACTTTTGTAAAAATATTGAAACAACTGAAAAGCTAAATTTGGGGCATGTAAGCTGAAATGTGACTTTTTAAAAATTATTTCAAATAAAAGTGGAAATCATTTATTCTCATGTAGTTTGACAACTTTATACCAATAGATCATTCAGGAAAGTTGTCAAAGTACAAATTTAAAGTTTGCTGACATGCACCTATTAGGGTCAAAACTTGACCAATTCTAACAAAACTTGGCATGGTTTAAACTTAGTGTATTATGAAACAGTTTACCCAGTTTCTAAGCCATATGATAGCAATTATAGAAAATGTTGCCTTTTTATATCTGAACTTTGGGTGCTGAATTGTGACGTTGAAATAGAACAATTTCAACTATCAAATTTGGGCTTCAAAAACAAACAAAAATACAAAATGTGCACTTTTAATATCTCTATGTATAAGATATCATCTATTTGAAGTAATAGATAGCATACTGAATGTATTAGACCTATAAAAATTGGCCAAAAGTTAATTTTATTTGAGCTTGTGCCAAAAATAGAGGTTTTCAAATGAAGCGAGGACTTATACGAAATGTAATATTTTCCACTCACAACAATTTTCTGAAGTTGTTAAGTTATAATAAACCCTTCTACATATTGTAAATGTACTTTTCATGGAAATATAAGTTTCAAATAGCATGACAAATGAGGATGAAATGGTCTTAAGCAATGTCAAGCTTAAAAACAAGTTGTCAATTTAGGCCGTTCCCAATATTTGCATATTAAAAAGCATATAAATGATATGAAAGATAGAAATATGCTTCTTTTTGATCAAATCTTTGCTTAGATATGATGAAACAATAAGCCTGGATGTAACAAGACTGTTGCTTTCAACTTTATATGTAAACAGTATGGTCAGATGCAAAGTTTATTCACTTTACTGTTTAAAACCTGCATGAAATTTCAGCCTCAGAAGGTCAATATTTTAACCACTAGCTATCCAACAGAAAAAATAAAGGTAGTCTGTTAAACAGACAAGGTAAAACAACCAGTAATAAGTACTGTTGATACAGATTCAGTGAAATCTGCTAAAAGGAATTCAACTTTTATGTGCATAGAACCTTACATTTCACTTGCTTCATACTGATTGTTAGACTTAGACCATTAAAACAGCACAGTTTGCACTCCTTTTCTGTTTTATCTACTTTTTGTATTCAGAGTTCACAAATGAGTAAAACATCTAAATTAAATACCACAAACACAAATAGAAAATCAGAAAAACCTGTCAGAGAGAAATTAAGCATGCTACTTTTGTAAAAATATTGAAACAACTGAAAAGCTAAATTTGGGGCATGTAAGCTAAAATGTGACTTTTTACAAAATTTCTATCAAATAGAAGTGAAAATCATTTATTCTCATGTAGTTTGACAACTTAATACCAGTTGTCAAAGTACAAATTCAAAATTTGCTGAAATGCATCTCTAAGGCCACAGACCACAATTAATTTCCTATCATTTCTTTATAACGTTTTTTCAATTAAAACAAAATTAACCTCCAAATTTGCAAAATATTTGGTAAGTGTTTTCAAGTCTCACATTATATCCAACTTTTAGGAAATCCCTTCTATGCAGGTCATTAAATTAGCCAAAACACATCCATACTGGTATGGCCAAGTCAAGAGATGTTCCGAAAACTATAAATGTTACCTTTTGCAACTGACCTAATCACTCATTCCCACTACTGGATAGTTAAAATAATGCATCTAAAATTTATTTCAACTCTCTTCTTTCATTTCCACCCTATAAAAACTAAGAAATGAATCAGGAAGGCAGAGAACAAAAAAAAAGAAGAAAAAAAAACACTAAAATAACAAGGAACTATATTCGAAAACCGGGGTCATTAATTGTGGTCGGGGGCCTTCTTAGCGTAATTTGTACTTATCTCCATTGGCTATCAATTTTTCACTTAAAACACGTATCTCATCCTAGCGTAGAAAAGACATCTCATTTCCTCAGGGCTAAGGAAAATAAATTATATTATTTTGCCTTTGGTATAATGCAGAGTGCACGAAGTCTCTAATAATAAAAATAACGGGTGCATATATCGACCAATCAGCATTAGCCATACTCTTAATTCTGAATACCAGTTTTATTTTCATAAAATGGATGCGCCCATAATATTTAATAGTTGATTATAACCTTAAAGTTGTTAAAATAAACCCATACATTGTTTACTAATATTGGCGAACTAGGTCATTCAACAATGATGTGCTTAGAAAACTTAGAATACTAAAATATTGGCTAAAATTGTTACTTAATTAGAAACCACTACTTGTAACCTTCAGTAGATATATTGAACTTGGCGTCAAAAGTTCGCAGTTATAGACATTTGTGTCTAAGATTTGTTCCAAAATATTGTTTGTTCCTTTTGTTCCTGGCCGTACATGTCAGTTTTGTTTATCTCTTAATCAAACAGGTAGGTGTTGTGTTTATTAAATGTCACAAGGGATTGGCAGATTTGTTAGGTATTATAATAATAAAAGTCATGTTTTATAGTTTTGTGTTTTATTTTCATTCATATACTGTCGACTAAATTTCATAATTTAAGTTACTTAGAACTGTTCTACGCTAGAAAAGATTTTGACAGTCTTGCCTTAGAACATTTTTCGGACAATTATATCCTACAACTGATTTTGACAATTCTTTAACAGACTATTCTGACTGTTCTACGGAGATCCCAAGTGTACCTTTGGGTTTTGTCCTAATATGAAACGTGTATGCTATATTTAAACACCGAATTTCATTCTAAAATTTTAATTACACTTAATTTAAATATAAAAACCAACAGCCATAGGAAATTTACAACATTCTTACAGCAATAATATAAATGTATTTACCTTGATAGCGCAAAATATAAGTGATTGCACAGATACTAACTCCTGGTGGATATGTTAAAACTTCAATTGACTGGTGACTTAATTATACTTATAGATAAGTACAGATAACTGTGTTTACCCATGACTACGATATATATACGTTTTGTATTGTGTTTTGTCAAATCATATAGCTTGGGGGTCAAAATTATTCTTTTATACAGCAAGTTCGCCTTATTAAATCGTTTATTTATTAGAGAAATAATTCATGCAAGCCATAGATCTGTTTGAAATTTTCACATGGCCATTACATTTGAATTTTGTCCAGAGTGTTAGCGAGGTATAAGATTAAGTAATAGTTATACACCGAGGATAGGTGTGTCTGGATAAGAAACCCCGTCGGCCAGAGGCCGGAGGGTTTTATCCAGACACGCCGTATCCGAGGTGTATAACTAACTTACACCCCATTCTAAACCCTATATTTGTTAACATTGATTATTAAATGAAAAAAAACAGAAAAAACGATAGCATATTTATTGACAATTTCAAACCATGATTTATAAGACTATTTTTCTTACATGAACCCCACTAGTAACCTCTATTTGGTTATCTTCGTTCAAACTTTGACAAGTGAGTATATTTTACAAATGTCAAAGTTGTTTTGCATATTTCCGTTAAATCCATGTGCTAATATGGATCAGCAGGTCAAGGTTGACTGTTTCGTGTATTCTTATTACAAACAAAAATACATCATGCTCCTGGTATACAGTTGTCAATATGGACGGGTATAAGACGGACGACATTTTGTTGCAAGCGTTGAATTTGGTAGAAGAGACTAAAGATAAAGGCAATATTATAACCCAAAGTACTTACCTGTATCAGTTTAATAAAGGTAATCATAACTGTATATTATATCTTACGATTTTATCAAAAACAAAAGCCCCCCTCCACCCCTCTCGAGAATAAACAAAATTCATATTTGAACATACTAAGGGATAGGTGTGTCTGCATTAGAAACCCGACTACCAGACACGCTCAACATACAAAATTTAATGTAGAGGAACTCCCTTTTGGGGCAATCAGGGCTGATCCAGCCGGGGTTCCCAACTCAAGAGAAAAGGGGTTCCAAAAGTCGGGTCCAATCACGGCACCCCAACCCGGATCGGCCACTGGGTAACCGGCGGGGGTCAGGAGTAGAGACATATGACATATGATAAAATGGACTTTGTTTGCGGGATGTAAAGCAGGGTTTCCAGAAACCCCGCTCGTCACACCCTGTGGTCAAAATCCATTGTTATTCGTAACAATAGATCTATTCAATTTACACTTGTTTCAGAAATAGAAACTATGAAGTATAACAATAGAACTGGGGTGTAACGAATATAACGGCCGAGGTATGTGAAATGATAAAACATCTATGGCTTGCATGAGTTATTTCGATTCTAATAGAAATAATACGTTATTTTTAAAAATTGAAGCGAAGATATTTTGCACTGTGTGTGGCTGTTTTGTTTAACTCCTGTAAGATAAAGCTAAAATTTTTCTAAATCACTTGCGTTTTTGCCTGTACTTATTTCGGTAAACTTGTTTTATTAATCAATTTTCAGCAGTTATGTCATTTATTTACTCTCTGTTTGTTTGTTTGTGTTTGAGAAAAGTGTGATCAATATCTTTCGTTAATAGTCCCCAATGAACCTTTATTATACCGGAACTAATTGTCCCTATTCTACTTGAGCAGGGGCCTCGGTGGCCAAGTGGTCTAAGTAGTTCTACTACTGTAATCACTAGCCAGTCAACACTGAGGTTGTGAGTTCGAACCCCGCTCGTGCGGGTGCACTCGACTCCAATCTTAATTGACTAGGATTGTCAGTTTTCCTATCGAAGGTCGGTGGTTTTCTCCGGGCACTCCGGCTTCCTCCACCAATAAAAACTGGCCGCCACGAAATAGCCCAAAAGTGGTGCTTAAAAGTGGCGTTAAAACACCAACAATCAATCAATCAATCTACTTGAGCAGGTTCCAGTAGTATATAAGGGTACATAGATCCTGCGGAAAACGTTTAAGGAGTAAATTAGTTCAAAGTCTGTTTGAAAAGTCGACGAATCAGCATGTTATGAAGTAAAGTAAATAAACGTGTCACTCTCTGATCGTTACTTTCTGTCTTTATTTTGGTCTTTTTTATAGTTTTGTATCAATCCGATGGGTCAACCTCTTTTCAACTGATTTTACAGTTAGTTCTAACATAATAGAAATGAAAGGGTATGAGGTATCCATTCATAACACAAATACTGACAGTGTTTTAAAAAACCTGTGCAGTGATATTGCACATGTTTCAATTTTAACTGAAGTGACTGAACTTTTTAACAAGTGACTGAACTTAACCATTTGTGCTGATTTGGTGATTATAAAATAAAGGTGTAAAAACTATGGAGTTATTAAATGTAAGCAAAGAACTAATTTTTCAAAGAACTTATTGTGCAAAAAGAGATTTTTACCTCGAGAAGCCGCATCACAATAGGCTTTTGTGGGTGTGCTAAATTACAGAAAAATTAATCTCACTTCATACCCCGAAAATTTGACCACATATGTGAAAATGTCTCAGCTTTGAAATGAAATATCATCCAAATCCAAGTTTATGATATGGTCAGACGAACTGCGGAAAAGGCTTCCATCACCGCATACCTTAAATGAATTGCACATTTTACCTACATGTTTTTATGAACATAGAATTTGTAAATGATTCTGCACGATTACGACAGTGCCTTACTTACGTAACTTAGTTAGACATAAAATGCCCAAGGAAGAAGTCTTAACTTTTATAGAAAACAAAATGTGTTTGTTTTATAGCGAGATCATTTAATCTACGGTGTAGGATACTCTAATTTCTAGTAAGTAGTGAACATAGAACATTGTGTCCAGGTACATTTTGTTTCAAATTATTTTTGTAGCCGATAAATGATTCAATATTACTACTTATGTGACTCTGAACAACGATACTTTTGGGTTTTTAATATTAAGAGATAGCATCCTATTTATTGAAAAGACCGTCTTTACTCTCTAAGCGTATAACTAAATGATCTGAAAATAAAAGGTATCCAACGTTTGAATCAACTTATTTTTGTGTCTTAGAGTAATCTTTGCTGTGACTTGATCCAAGTCATTATCTAAAATACTAATACAACCCTCCACCCCATCACCACCCCTCAACAACAACAACAACAACAACAAAAATTAAGCATATACAAAACTTTTTTTATTTTGATCTATATATTTGTTGATGGTAGAAGCTTTTAGAATGAATAAACTGTCCAAAGTCCTATGATTTCTCCTACGCCTCTCATTTAGGATAGCACTTAAAGAATTTGAAATACAATGTTTGAAAACTGAAACCTTATGCAAGCGTTAAAGGCTTTCTAAACAGACTATGGTTAAGTTAAAAGATGACATATTATATTCTTTCAACGGTTCTGGTTACAGTTCGTCCTTTGTAAATATACATTAGGCAAAATTTCTAACAGACTTCTAAAAACAATATCAATTGTATGAATAAATTTTAACTAGTTTATGTGATTGGAATATTATTTGCAATGTAACTTCTATAAACGTTTGCTTAATTGGGATACCAATACGACAATCAAACCCCATAAGTCGACGAAAAACAGGGCAATAGAAAAAAAAGAAAAACAGACAACATTCGACAACACAACACACAGAAAACTAAAGAATGATTAACACGAACCCCACCAAAAACAGGGATGATCTCAGGTGTTAAAGTAGGGTAAGCAGAACCTGCTCTTAAAAGGCAACTGTCGTGTTGATCACGGATAGTACAAATTCGATGATAAATCGCATTCAGTGATGTCATAATCAGGGAAAAGAGTACGGAATTGTGATAACGACAGATAAATATGTGACACATATTCCATAACGGTTAACCAAATGATGATGGCGTCCGTGAAACTTAGAAGACATGACTTCAACAACCAATAAAACCCTTTGTTCAATAGCTTCCGTGTAAAGCAGCAGTCCTTTATTGGTTGATAAGTAGTACGTTTATCTAATAAACGATAAAATCTTAAATTCAAAAATGCTTGAATAGTCTGTCTGAATATCGGAAGAAGTCTGCAAAATCTTATAACGATTGTAAAACTTCCTAAGAATAATTGTCGGTTTGAATTCTAATAGAATTGGAAATACATTAAGGGTTTGCGTCCTAATTGGCACTCAGTATACAAATAATATTTGCTTTGATGAAAAATGTTATTAACATGGAGAAATAACAGGACTGGTGCCGAACAAGATTTTAGGAAGTAGACGAATCTGGTCAAAAATAAAGGTTTATTATGAATTCTGTTTTGACTTCATTTGCATAATGATTTCAGAGGAATTGAATTGGAATAATAACGGTATGATTAGATTGAAAATACAATTTTCAGTTCAGACACACGAACTGTTTACCTTGCGAATCGAATTGCATAAGACTAATAACAAGGATTATTCTATATCAAAATGGATTAGTTTGGTAGGGTGAAAATGACATTTTTTAAAATAATTTCTTGTGATTACGACTTAACAATAATCGACCATACTTTTGCTAGAATTACAAAATGTGTACGATATATTTAAACACCGCAATTCATTCTAAAATGTGTATTAAACTTCATTTTAGAAAACCTTAGAAACATAAAACATTTAATCATTTTCACAGCAATCATTTACATGTATTCAACTTGACAACACAAAATGATTAGTGATTCGCTAGTGAACTACCTGCTTGATTATTAAAACTTCAACTCTCTGTTGACTTATACCTTACCAAAAGTACCCATGACTACAATTTGAAGTTTAAATAGGATTTTATTGTGTGATCAACAAAACTTACCTTAGACTTTACATGAACAAATGTTTTATAGATCATGATGTTAACGGAACGTAAATACATTGACTGAAATTATGCATGATTGCGCATACAAGGTATGAATATAACGACACCATCACCCTAGACCCGTTATTGAACACAAATTTTAAAATATTCAGTATGCCTTCGGAATATACAAATATTATAAGTTATGAAGTATGGAGCTTTTGTCATGCCAGAAACATTAAATTGGTTCAAAAGTAATATAACAGAAATACCGAACTCAAAGGAAAATTCAAAACAAAAGTCCCTTAACAAATGGCAAAATCAAACGCTCAAACACATCAAACGAAAGGAAAACAACTGTCATATTCCTGACTTGGTACAGGCATTTCCTTATGTACAAAATGGTGGATTAAACCTGGATATAATTTCATTGTGTGAGCAAAACAAACAGACAAATAAATGGGGTACAGCAGTCAACATTGCGTTATAATCTTAATCACTATAAAACAAACAACTATGTGAACAAAGAAAATAAAACGGCATGTTAACATTCAATAGACAATATAGTTGTAGATTTGTTCTTAACATTGGAACAAAACTATAACCCAAAAATAATCTACTGTTAGTGCCGAATTAGTTCATTTGCAATGGTGTTATTAGAAAGCTAAGAATACTAAAACATTGGCTAGACATTATTACAAAGAAAGCAGGACTTTAGCTTGTAGTAGATATGTACATACTTTCAGTAGATATATTGAACTGTACTTAATCAAACAGGTTGTGTGTTGTATTTGTTAGATGTCACAAAGGATTGCCAAATTTGTTAGGTATTATTTATATTATCTATATTAATGATATTTTTCTTTCTATTCTCATTCATATACTTTCGACTATATGTCATAATTCACGTAATTTAAAATTGTTCTAAGTTAGATTCTGACCGTCTTGCCTTCGGATACTTTCGGACAGTTCTTCCCTTCAACTGATTTATTCTGTTTATTCTGACTGTTCTAATGAGATCCCAAGTGTACTTTTTGGAGTTTTTTCCTTATATGAAATACTATATTGAAACACCGCATTTCATTCTAAAATGTTCATTACAATTAATTTAAAAAACCTAACAACCATATTTTAAAATGTAATTAACAACATTCTTACAACAATAATATAAATGCATTTACCTTGATAACGTCAAATTATTAGTGATTGCACAGACACTAACTTCCTACTTTATGTGTTACAACTTTAATTGTCTCGTTACTTATACTTTTAGGTTCGTTCACCAGTGACTACGATTTAAAGTTTAAATACGTTTTGTATTGAGTTTTTCAAATCATATAGCAAGTTTTGACAAGTCAACACAAATATTCAATTTATACATCAAATTCAACTTATCAAATCGTTGAATTATTTGGGTAATAATTCATGCAGCCATATCTTTGTTATCATTTCACATGGCCTCTGCTGTTATACTTGTTCAGGTTTGCATGAATTATTTCGATTTTAATGGGTCAAATACGGTAATTAAAAAGTAAATCTTAAGAGAAGATAAGCGTATTGTGTGTGTGGCTGATTTATTTTACTCCCTGTAAGATAAAGCTAAATATTTCCATGAATTTTGCATGATTTATTTTTCATAATTTCTTAAAATATATTTTATCTTTATAATTCTCAATTCAAATATTAGCAATTCTTAGTTTTCTATTTTTCGTTAGCTTTATTTACCGTGAAACCAACAATTTTGTAAAGAAGGAGTGCACTGTCATGTTGACTTGGCATAAATGTGCAAATAATGCAAAAGAATAGAAAATGAAACAACACATACCTCAAAACTCCATCTTAATGAGACAGTATCCGATTTTTGTTCAATTTTAATTTTAAAACAGCGAAATCGACATAGTGTTAGCACATAGGTTACTATGCATGTGGATTTACGTCGTAGGAAAATGGTAGCTTTTAGAATAAATAACTAATGTCCTGTGACTTTTCTACGCCTCTCATTAGTGGAAGATATTAGCAAGCAAAATCGAGAGAATTGTGCAAATCATGATACAAGCATGAAAATTAGCACGAAGCATCATTATTATATACTTTTTAAGAAAAAACTGCTGGCCATAAAAAAAAATCATTTTTTCAAGATGGCCACGGCCTTTTTCTAAAATGGCTGTTGTTTCAAGTTCGAAAATACTTATTTTTCTGGAAAACTGTTTTCTTTGACATTCTCTTAGTAAAAACATATCAGGTTCGGTGGTTACCTTCCTTACATGTGACGTATATACTAGAAATTAATATTTGACATGTTCAGGGTTTGCGCATGCGCGAAAATAGTTACAAAATTCACACAAAAACCTTTAGACTATTCACTCTTTACCGAGTGTTTTGGATTCTAACTGATATAATGAATTGATTTTATAACATTTTTCAAGATTGTGCATTCAACCATTTCGCGCATGGGCAAACTATTTATAGATATAAAGAGCGAATTGCACGCACTACCAGGGCATACTGGTGTAAACCGCTGCTTTCATTTTAAAGTCACCCGAATACTTTATGGTTTGTCCCTTTGTTAAAGCCATAAAGTCGTACCTGAATCGACAGGATGTGCCAACGCGGGATACCCGAGCCAAGGATGAATGGTATTAATCCTCCGGATGGTGTACAGATCGCACGGGAGTTTAATGACAATGGATGAACGATCGAGCTGGGTTTAGTTACAACATCAACGAACCCAGTCGAATCCCATACAATAAAGTGCAGTTTCAGGTGGTAAAGGATAATCCTCGACATGTTACCAGTATTTTCCAAATATTATTATAGTGACTTTTAGAAAAGGTTTAATTTTATTTCTGGATTGCAATTATTATTGTTATTGTTAGAGTCCATATTTGATTTGTTTTAATTTTGCATAATGGCGAAAAGAATTCGTCTGTCATCAGTCTCAACAGATAGTTGGGAAACTGACTGGTCAAAGTGTTGTTTGTGTCAGTAAGACACAGTTGAAACGTTAAAATCAACTGTCGATGGGTATAAAATGTTGGTTATCAACATTCCTAAGTTTCATGGAAGGAATAGCTCTCCTATACCACTAGACGTTAGAAGGTTAAACAACGGTTCCGAAATTGACAGCACTTTAACAATGAATGCGGCCAAATACCATCCAAGTTGCCGAATTAAATTTAACAACACCAAATTGAAACGTGCCGAACAACGATACGAGTCAACGAAATCAACAAAAGTGAAACTGGTTGTTTACCTAAGTTCTTTCGCCGTTCAGTTGCTCATTCAGATACAAAATAAAAAAAAGATATTGTCAAGTGTTTTTGTGTGACAAAGAGGCTCCGCTTTCGTCACTCAGGGAAGGAATTGCAATGCAGCTGAATGATAGATTGAAAAATTGTGCTGAAACTCTCCAGGACAAACAGTTATTGCCCAAATTAAGTACTGGGGATGTGATAGCGCAAGACTTGAAATACCATCCCGCTTGTCTTGTAGCTCTATATAATAAAGAAAGAGCCGTTAAAAAAAGACGGAAGAACAGACAGAAATTGATATCGATGCAGAACATGAAGTAGGAGATGTTGCCTTGGCCGAATTAGTAAATTATATATTCCAGACGCAAAGAAATAGGTATGGGGCCACTGCATTAAGGCTTTCAGATCTTGAAAATACGTTTGAAAGAAGAGTTCAGCAGTTAAGTAAGGGTTCATTTCCAATACACAGGGCACGACTTAAAAAAATGCTACTTGCAAAGATTTCAGATCTTCAAGCATATACTAAAGGTAGGGAGGTGTTATTGGTCTTTGAAAAAGATGTTGGTCCAGCAATAGCATTAGCATGTAATTACGACGACACCATACATATAAGAACAAAACTGCAGTAATTATTCGGGCATAAATTAAGGAACATAAGACAAAATGTTCTGGTTCATTTCCTGCCGAAGAAATCCAATCAAGCGTCTCCACATCACTGCTTGAACTAGTGTGCATGATTGAACATGGCCCTGATATTCAATCCCAATTAGAGAACAGTGTATGCAAGTCTGATCTAGCAATTGCCCAGCTGCTAATGTACAACTATCATGCAAAACACCGAAAGTATCAGAACAACAGCGGCATGCAGTAGATCGTGAACCTCCTTTTTGTATCTATATCGGCCTTTTAATTTTGCAAGGACCAGGAAGCGTCAATTGATCGATACCTTATTTCAATATGGGTTATGTATTTCATATCATCGGGTATAAAAATATCAACTCAACTAGGAGATGCTGTGGTTGAACGCTTTTGTCCCCTGTTTTAAAAAGGGCTTTTCACTACAGCTGTTGTCGACAATATTGATCACAACCCCTAGTTCAACAACTGCAAAAGTATCATTTCAATGGACGGGGATTTCTTTTTCAGCACCCTCAAATGACAATAGTGGGATTGAACGTGGAGACTTAATACTGGGAAATAGACCAAGTTTAAGGCAAGTATCTTCTCTTCCAGATAAATACGCCAATATTAGACCTGCCTACTTGAAGACTAAACCTAATCCTCCAAATACCCCGATACCATACTAAAATTACCAGATCATGATTATCTCGATGAAAACTTCCAGTGTGAATATGAATGGCTAAAAGTAGTTCATCTAACAGACGAGGATTTGGATTTTCGAAAACATATCTTGGTCGTCATTTCATTCCTCCAAAACGAGGCCCTTCTTTTCAAGTAAGTTTAACTTCTTTGATGCCACTGTTTGAAGAACAAGCCCATTCAGTTGCAATGATCAAGCATGGAATGGATAAGGTGAAGGAGGTGGTTAACTTTCTTAATCCAGAACAAACACCGATTATAACTGCAGATCAACCACTTTTGTTTTGGCAAAGGCAATTCAGCGGAATGGCCAGATTTGTACGGAGAAGATAAGTTTATCGTCATGTTTGGTGGATTGCACATTGAAATGGCTTGTTTTAAAATTCTGGGTGACATTTTGCGTGATAGTGGATGGACAAGTGCCCTCACTGAAGCCGATATTGCAACATCTGGCACGGCAGATTCTTTTCTTGTATGCTCAAATGTATCTAAGACTAGACACGCAGATCATTTAACTGTATGTGTTTTGATTGAATTGTTAATGTCGGCTTATGAAAGCATAAACGTAGAAAATATAGCTGATGACTCTGTGACGTTCGATAATTTGATAGACTGGTGTAAGGAAAGAGAGTCATCTCGACCACAGTTTAATTTCTGGCGTTCAATTATGAATTTAGAACTTCTTGTGCTTTCGGTAGTACGCTCATTTCGTGAGTCAGATTTCGTACTTTACAAACAGTCTTATCAAGCATGATAACGTTTTTTTTTTTTTTGTCTTGACCGTGTAAATTATGCTCGATGGTTACTGATCCATCTCCGAGATATGGTTTCCCTTCACGAACATCACCCACAGGTGGCAATGGAATTTGCCAATGGTAATTTCACTGTACGTAAGACCAACAAGTTGTTTTCCAATATCGCAATTGATCAGGCACATGAACAGAATAATGCAATTGTGAAGGGCGATGGTGGTGCCATAGGTTTAACTGAAGATCCCTCAGCTTTGAGACGATGGATGGTAGCTGGACCAGAAGTCAGTAGACTGGTAGATGAATTTGAAAGATCTAGTGGTTTGAGTCATTCTACAACAGACGAACGACACCATGAAGACTCTACAAAAACACAAAAGGATTTCTTCGAAAAGGTTCAAAGGCTTTCTAAAGTGATGAACGAGTTTGAAATCCATTTCTAGAGGAGTCATCAGATTTGTACAAAATTGACTCTAAGGAAATTGTTGATTCGGAAGCAGGTAATATATGTAAACTCGAAGATATTGGGTCCAAACAATACGAAGATCTTTTGAAACAAATGCGAAACGAAGGAGAATCTGCTTTTTATGACCCAATAAAAAAGAACAATTTTCCATTATTCAGCCGTTAAACGAAACCGGAAATGTCTTAGTCAAAACAAAACTAAAGAACCTGAAAAGCGATTGCGATCTCTTTTCTAGACTTTTCATTTCATGTCAAAGTAGACAGTGTGACTTAGAATTCTTTAGCCATGAAAACCAAACTGCTCCACCGTCTTTGTCTCAGGATGGCACTTTAAACAGTGGTATTAAATCGCAGCTAATGGATATACTTGAATCATTCTGCGATTTGCCATCAACTGATCCACATTCTGACGCATTTATCGTTGATGGGGCAGCAATGGTCAATTCCAGGCCACCACGTGGGGCAAAAACATTTGATGATTATGCAAATGATGTCATACTGCCTTACATAAAATCTTGCACCGATAAGTATCCAAGAGTAGACATTGTATTTGACGTTTACTTAAAGAATAGTTTAAAGGCTGGGACGAGAAGAAAGCAAGGAGCTGGTGCTAGACGGAAAGTTGTTGGTTCTGGTAGAACGCCAAGGGTTTGGAGTAGTTTTCTCCGTGAAGATGACAACAAAACTGAATTGTTCAAGTTTCTTGCGGACAGAATTGCTTCCTTAGAGACTGATAAAAATGTTTATGTCACTCAAGGTGAAAATGTTCTTTGCAATATCAATACGGATACTTCCCAGCTATCCCTTTGTAACCATGAAGAAGCAGATACACGAATGTTTGTCCATGTTAAGCATGCTGCTCAAAATGGTTGTAAAAAAGTAATATTAAGTAGTACTGACACGGATGTAGTAGTATTAGGAATTGCAGCATTTGAAAGATTAGGTGTGGACAAATTGTGGATAGGTTTTGGAAGGAATAAAGACTTTCGATGGCTTCCAGTACATGACATTTCAAATGCATTAGGTCCTCTTGTAGCTGCTCTTCCTTTCTTCCATGCATTCAGTGGACGTGACACTGTGTCGGCATTTCGTGGGAAAGGAAAGAAGTCAGCTTGGCAGACATGGAAGTATTTCCAGATGTAACGGACGTTTTGCCCGCTTGAGTATGAGACCAAACCGCAGTCTATTGAAGACTGAGACATGGACATCATAGAAGCATTTGTTTGCATCATATATAACTGAACAACAGCAACATTTGCTGTGAACGAGGCACGGTTTAAATTGTTTGCCAGGAAGCAGCGGCCTTATGATGCAATTCCGCCTACCAGAGGTGATCTTCTGGGACACACCAAAAGAGCAGCATACCAAGGGGGACATGTTTGGGCTCAAACGGATTTATGCATTCAACAGGTACCAAGTCCTGAACACTGGGTTGGATGAAAGAAAAGACAATGACAGTTGAAACCAAAATGGACTCCGTTGCATCCTCGTGTCAGGAACTTTTGAAATGCGGATGCAAGAAATCCAGCTGTGTTGGTAACTGTAAATGCTACCGTTCTGGCCTTCCTTTGGTTTGTGTACATGCAACTGTCAGTTAGAAAATTATTAGATAAAGAAACCTGTTTTCTTACCAAACTAGGCATTAGAACTGAAAAAATAAGTAATATCTCTCGTGAAGTTGATTGAATTGATAAAATTGACATTTTCGACGTTTTTGCCGCCATTTTGGAACCGGAAGTCACCTTTTTCTTCATAAATGCATTGTCTTATCGTACTTTAGGAACTGTAATTTACTTTTATCAAATCTAGCATTGGATTATACCTACAACACAGCTTTCAAAGGATTAATGAAATGTAGCCAAATTGTAATGACGCCATTTCCAAAATGAGCGGTGGCCATCTTGGAAAAATGAAAAATGTTATGGCCAACAGCTGTTTTTAAAGTTAATATTAAGTCAATCTTTATTCCAAATTTCATGCTTGTATCACGATTTGCACAATTATTTGCATAATATCTCCCACTACATTGAGGATAGCACTAAACGAATTTAAAATACGAAATTTAAAAACCGAAACCTTATAATGTAAACGCTGAAAACCCATGGATGATCTCATGATCAGATGCTATAGAAATAAAATTTAAATATAAAGTTCCGGTCTATATTTCACATACTTATATTTAACCAAAGCCGAATTTACAGAAATAAATATAACGTCATGCAATAAAGGGAATATTTCGCTAAAATTATATATCTTAACGAGTACTTATTTTCGTCTTAGCATTTTAAAAGAGGATATCCTGCATCGATGAGTAGTAGACTCGTTAACCTATGCTGTCAGCTGAACCATTATATAGTTATTTTTAATGCCAAGGAGGATCAAAGCGGTATAAAAATAAAATAAATTACTATACATTGAAATAGATTAGACCAAGGAAATGTGTCAGGCACATTTGACTGAATTTTAATTGCCATTTATAAACTGCCCTCTAAACGGTACACAACCTTTAAGAATGGTTATACTGATTCCATGGTTTCCACGACAGCTGAGTTAACCTTTAATAAAATTGAATGTTATAGTGAATCTGTTAAATAACAGGAAGACAAAATCTGTGAAAACTGGTCAACCCAGCCTATGACTCGCCAATATTCAATTGAACATTGTGTTAACAAAATATCCAGGACCAGTACAAACAAAAACAATTTCAGTCTTAAAATTGCATTGAAAAAAATGGATGATAAGAGTTTCCTTCTTATTGCCTTCTCAAATAGATTGGTTTGTTCCTAAAGGTCGTATGATAAACTTTGTACGTGTTTTTGTGGTAATTTTAAGATATTGTTCTTGGGATGCTGTTTCAATAACTGCATGCATGTCTCAGTTTGGTCGCTAGGCCTATTGTATTTTTTTTTTTTCTTTTTGGCAAATAGTTCACGTAGATGTTTTTCAATAATATTCATTTTGTTCATTTTAGCCGATACATCTTATTGCATTTTACTGATAGGGATACTGGGTTTGCTGTTGCTATGCTATGCGTGTTTATGTTGTTTTAAGATGTGTCAAGCTGTATATAACTGTTCTCCTTCGTCAAACGATGCATATGCGAAAATGGAAAATTGAGAGGTTGGTCTTACTTGTATTAATGATAGGTTTTACAGACGCCAAACACAAATTACATTACCGATTCAACGATTTTGTGTGTTTTCGCGGTTTAATCTCTAAAAACATTAAATTTAAATGAATGCTATATAGTTTCTGTATCAAAATGTACATCTAAAACTACTTGCAGAAGATAATATATTTTCTTTATTATAGTCAATTCTTCATCCTGGAATCAGAAACCATAGAATAAAAATAACACAAAGTTCTGAGAAGCAATAGGCCTTACCGGTGTTATATGTAAATGCTACCGTAACAGAGCTTTCAAGAACAGGTATAGATAAACAGTGTCTAAATCAGACTTGATTTTTATAGCTTGCTATGCGGTATGAATTCGCGCAATGCTGAAGGCCGCACGGTGACCTATAGTTGCTTACTTCTACGTCATTTGGCCTCTGGTTCAGAGTTTTCTCATTGGAAATCATCCCACATCTGTTTTTATATTGTGACCTATTAAGGTCTTAATTAAAATCCATAGAATTTTTAATAATTTGTCGAAATGTAGTTTTTATCATGCTTTTTCAAAATGTAATAAAGAGTATGGGTCACCGGATTTGTTTTTTTCATGCTACAGGTTGTGCAAAATTGTCAGATTGTGTATAGATTATGCATGGAAAATCCAATTTTGTGTGATAAAAAGGAAAATACACCATAGAATTTTAAGATAAAATGCGAGAAGATAGTTCTTATAACAAAAAATGGGGTCACCGGACTGGTTTTCTTGCTATATATTAAAATAGGTAAATTCATAACACTTTCTATTATAAAATTACTTTATCCGAGTTATCTCCCTACTATCTGAGTTATCTCCCTTATTGGCAAAGTTGAAAAAAATGAATCAAGCAAAAATAATGTGTTTTTGAAAAACAGCCGTAAATATGATAGAACACATTATTTTCTATATTAACATGAAAAGTCTTACACATGAATTACATACTACTCTCATTTGCACATATCATTAAAATCTAGACCAATTGTTATCTGCTACTTCAAAATCCAAGATGGAAGAAGACATGCCAGCCACCTTAAAATGATGAACATGTACCCATTTCCTTTCCTTGCATTTTTCCAATATTTAAATTGAAAGCTGTTAATAAGTATGAAAAAAAAACAAAAAGCAGACCAAGACATCACATCAAAATGTACCATGAATACTGTGCTTGTTTTTGTTTGTTTGTTGTTGTTTTGGTTTTTTTCCTTTGTTGCTTGTATAGGTTTTCTTTTTTTTTTGGGGGGTAATTTGTTTGTTTGGGTTTTTGGGAGGATTTTTTTTAATATTAAATATTATATGTTGTAGGTTTTAACTGCGTTATATACTTGAGTCTATACAACAACAAGAACCAGTATTTAAATTGACATGTTCCCATTGTAAGTATTATTATTATATGTAAGGACATTAATGGAGATAAGATTTCACGCCTCTCAAAACACATCATAACCACTTTGTATATTAAGTGGAACATACACGTTAAACTGTGAATGCTATTTGTATTCAATAAAAGCGTAACGCATGTTTTATAAAAAATTCACAAGATGACTTGTTAGACATATTGTTCTTTTCAAGGATTCCTGTACATTTTAAGAAGTTAAAATGTTAAAGGAACCACTTCTGATGGATGGCACCAATAAGAATATTGATATTAGATGACTTTTGTGATACATCATTCAACAAGTGATAATTTATTTCAGTTTTCCACCGGACATGCATCAGGCAATAATTTTAAAACAAACAACAATGTCCTATGTGAAACAAATAAATTCGACATGCGTAGAATTTATTATTATGCAAATTTCCAAAATACTTGTTTAGAAACACCAAATCAAAAAGAATTTCTCTATAGGCCAATATAGGGAATAGGGAGAAAGATTCAGAATAATAAACACCCCAAAACACTAAATATGATTTGATCTGCTTACTTACGTGACAAATCATTCATGGTAGAGACCTATTAGTCAATTTTCCCTGAAATGTGCTTTCTGAGTCTAAATCCACTCGTCATATTTTATTTTTGTAATATTTAAGTAAAATAGGATAAAACTTCAAAAAACGATAGTGCATACAAGGTTAAAGGTGCATGTTCACCATCCATAGAGAAGACATTTATGTTAAGATGAAATGGTTGTCTTCCGCCAACTTGGATTGCAAACAAAAGAACATAATTGGTCTAGACTTTTTATTACGTTAGCAAATTTCGATGCAGGAATGCAATTTACTAATAAGAATTTCATTTAAAATAAACAAATTTAATTGATCTCATGTTATGATGACTCATATTCATACAACGTAGAAAAGTTTGGCTTCATTTTAATTTTAATTGAATTTATTTTTTTTTAACTTTTTGTATTAAGGAGAGGGTACGCAGAAAATATTTAATTCACAAAGGAATTTTCCGGAAATTTTTCTATTGTATGTTATATCAGGAAAAAATGTTTGATGTCTCCATTTTTCTTTTGGTATTCTAAAAGAATTTTATAAAAGCTATCTTCTCAAATTGTACTTTAAAATTCTATCATTTGTTACCTTCTATTCACATCATGATGCTTTTTCTCTGTAAAAACTATAAAACATGTGTTAATTGTTGACACACTGTAGCTTGAAAACAAGCACAGTGACCTATCACTTTTAAAATGTTTATTAACATATCACAATATATACTTTGATTTGGCATAGTATAAAAAAATGTAATACCACTTTAAATATACTGATTGTGTCTTGTTTTTTCTTTTGATTAACTGGTTATTTCTAGCATTACTATCAAGTTTTGTCATAATAAGTTAAATAGATTAAAGAAAACTGTCAAATTCTAGGGAAAGATTATGTCGACCCTTTTTATCATGAAACCGGATGTGACGTACTATCTTTTGGTGGTATTGAACAGTCCAATAATAGTTAATTTTGGAAAAAAGGAAAGATTTCATACTACGAAATACAGTTACGTTTTAACCATACAGATTTGCCCACGATGCGGAGCAAAACTTATTTTATTTTGATAAGATTTGCTTTAAAATGAAAGCAATTTTATCTAATGATCTCATAATCTTTTATGGAAAATGGTTAAAGGGGTTAATCATGGGATTCCAATTATAAATTGATGCTTGAACTTGTCAATTTAATCTTGCTTGTCCCTGGGGATAACTTAATCAATTACAGAACATTTATGTTACATTGCAGATATGTCGAAATCATGTAATGCCCGATATCAACAGATTTCACTGTATAGTCAGTTCGTTACAATCATATATAATTACTTGTGGCTTTTAAGTCATGCTTTGTTCATATGGACACCAGTCACTGTAACTTAAGCTCATATAATGTCTATCGCTAAAATGTAATAGTTTTCTTCCTGGTGATATTTCAAAATAAATAAATAATGTGTAGTAATTGTTAAAATACTAGATGTTTTCATTATATTTTGATGAATGTGATTTGTATTTATGTGTTTTTTCTTACAATCTAATTTCAGATGTATATAAATAGAATTTGTTTATCGTTGAACAGAATATTCCTTTCCTTTCTACCTGGCGTTCTTTTTTTAGGCTTTTTATGTGGAGACTTAGAGTGTTTATTCAAAGAGTCAAACAACATGTAGCGCCCACGGAAATCGGAATCAGACGCTTTTTACAGATTGGTCTCGTCATAATTCATTTTTTTTAGTTTGATTACTTCAAAAAAAGCAACAACAAAAATATATCGAACTCCAAGGAAAACTCAAAACGGAAAGGCCTTTATCAAATGGCAAAATCAAAAGCTCAAACACATCAAACGAATGGAAAATAACTGTCATACCCCTGACTTGGTACAGGCATTTCCTTATGTAGAAAATGGTGGATTAAACTTGGTTTCATAGCTAGCTAAACCTCTCAATTGTATGACAGTCGCATAGAATTCCATTATATTGACAATAAAGTTTTAGCAAAACAAACAGACATGATAGGTAAAAATGTCAAACAATGGGGTACAACAGTCAACATTTTGTTATTATCTAAATCACTATAAAAACAAATAACTATTTTAACAAAGAAAAATAAAATGACATATAGACACTCTTTAGACAAAGTACATAAGCAAAAATGAAAGAAAAGAATACAAAAAATGACCATAGCACATTAACACAATGGTGAGGATGTATAAATACCGAGCCACACAAAAGCTGAAACATATAACAAGGTCTTGGTATCATCCGATGAATTGTTTTTAGAAAAGGACAAGACGTTCTTTGACATAACCCTGGTTCATCAACTTTCTGCTCAGACACTGGTGACGTTTTGGGTGAGTAGCAGCTGCAAGCTCTTGAATACCGAATGAGTTTGAAACTGTATATGCAGGTGAAGTTGGTATAGTATTGTTAGGGGGAAATTTATAATTTCAAAATTAAAATCGTCTCGTTTGTCATAGATTCTGGTATTGAGATGACCGCTAATGTCAAATTCGAGGTATAAGTCTAAATATGAGGCGCAGTAAGCCGTGTCATTGTTTCTTTAATTTCTAGTTATGGAGTTAAGTTAACGTACAACTATCACTTCAATTTATTTAGTACGTGGTTATGTACATGAATTGAATCGAGTGCGCCCGTGGCATAAACTATTGGTGTATCAACTTGTATATATGATATATGTTAATAACTTTAAATTCTTTATGCTCATAAATAAGCTCTACTCCTTCTCGGTGCTAATGTAGAGCATTTACTATGTCTTTTTTTTCGAAATAAAGTTAAAAACAGGAATAAAATGCTTTATAAAAACGTTTGTTTACTGATAAACACAAAATTATTATCTACAACATTCTCACAATCAACGACAATTGATAAAATAAGATAGTTAAATTGTTAGCATCATGATACTTGTATTAATAAGATTACAAAGTTTTGCTTTAGTAAATGTACATATTGTGGAAATATATTGGATGTTTTACTGTCAGACACTATTATAACAACCTATATTTCCTGCATTTGCAAAACATACAAGTAAAATCAAACAAATCTTGTTGATGATATCAAATTTCACTGATCTTCAGGAGTAAATGTAATGTGAAATGGAGAGTCAAATTGCAGATGGAATTTGATCATGTCGAGCTTCAAAGTATACATGTACCTTATTTATCTAAAGTATAAATGGCAAGTATACTTGTATTTAAACTAATCCTGTTGCATATTTAAGACTACATTGTTGCTTTAGAACGTTTTCTAAAAGTGTAGTTTTATATTTGTCCCAGTCCACCTTAGTCTGAAATTTATCTTGTAACTTTGATTCCGTTGGGTACGGCCTTAGTTCCTCTCTGAGAGTCCTGCGAAATCTGTCATTGGCGTATTTCAAGAAAACTTTCTTCGACAGCATTACTATTTCAGCACCTCGGCTTACCTGTGAATGTAACAAATAAGCATTAGATATAAATATTGGAAAGTCTCTTAAATCATAACTACTTCCGTCATTTGCCTAAAGGTTGTTTGCCATGTTTTTGAATTATTAACAACACTGTCAGATAATAATTGTATGTTGTCCGGGTTTGGCTTTACTTTTAATCCTTTACGTTTGTATTAGGTTTTGGACAAATATTTTGACCTCGAACATCACTGGACAGACATTAGTTGTCGAATCCGGTGCAAAAAATAGAAGTATCTTAATGTTATTAAATGCAATTTTATCTGATACAATAATTCTATAATGGCGGTGATGATATTGGCTTGCCGTTGTTATGGATTTAACACGGTAGTAATTTCTTAAAAGTGTTCTTGGCCTGTAATTTTTTTTTAATTTTTTAATAAAGTTCAGTGTTATATCGTAATCGGTACTTCTGTGTTGACATGAATTATCATTGATATGGTCATAATTATATATTAACTGTTTACTATTTTTTTAAATTGTTCAAAATACTAAGGATTTTCTTCCCCAAGAAAAGATTATCTTAGTTGTATTTGGTTAAATCTTTCGGAATTTTGGGTCCTCAATACTCTTCAACTTCATACTTTATTTGGCCTTTAACCTTTTTTTATTCAAGCGTCACTGATCAGTCTTTTGTAGACGAAAAGCGCGTACATAATCATAAGCCTGGTATCTTTGATGAGTTATTTAATACATGAAGAACAAAAAAGTAGTGACTAGAAATAATAATTTACATACCAAACATAAAGGTGGCGCTTCATTTACCAAATCTTCAACGTCATCTGAACTCCACCCTGATAAGGTATTCAGTCCCTGAAGGTAAAAGTAATTTCTATCACTGTAGAGGTTGTATAATATGTTCATAATACAATCATTATCATTAATTAAGTTATACAGATTTTAAATGAGTGTATGTCTTTCAGAATGCATTCGGATGTCATATGCTAATGCGAAAAGGACACATAGTTAAGTCTGAGGTATTTGAATAGAAGACCGAGTAGAAGATGTCATAAGAATCATGCGAAAAATAAGATAAGCCTCGTTTGATTTTCATAGCCAAAATTTCTACAGTTTTTAACCCCTCAATATAACGTTTGCAGATATTTTGCATTGTCCGATCTTTAAGTAAATACGTTGTTTAAAAGTGGGGTGACGTCCGCCATCGTCGTTTTAGGAAAGGCATAATCATTAGGAAAATACAATAATTCAATAAGTTAGACGACTTTTCGAGAGATCTGTTAGTTCATGATTTTGATATGGTGCTTCTGGAAAATAAATATAAAGTTAAATTAACAAAAGAAAAAGTCAAAAGTCAAAAGTCGGATGACCATAACAGAGGTGTAAAGGTTGGAAAAAGTTTCCCAAATAGAACAGGGATTTCTATTTACATGGCAAAATTTAGACTTTTAACGCATAAAATGTTATTAATATTATAAGTGCATGTGTACAAAAGCGACACTTTTATTTTACAACCATTTCAATATGCTAAATAATTAAGCGGGGTGGATCTATCTATTGGTAAATATCTTCCCCCGAGGTCAATCTATTAAACATGTTGATTGCAAACGACATTAGTTTAGAGTACCTTTTTTACCTGGCGTCAATTGAGGAATAGAAGGGTAATAGAGGTGTATTAGCGCATTTGGCCTTTTCTTATTTTGGTAAAAATCCTTCGATTTCTTGTCAACGTTGTCAAATACTACCTTGAATGAAGTTGTGTTATTGTTTCCAAACGACTTTAAATGATTTGATTAATGGATGCAATATTTCAATTAATTCATCATACTTTCTAATATAAGAGAGGCAAAAGATACCAAAGGGACATCCAAACTCATTGGTCGAAAATAAACTGACAAAGCAATGGCAAAAACAAAGACCAAAAGACAAACAACAGTACACAAAACACAACATAGTAAACTAAAGACTGAGCAACAAAAACCTCCACCAAAAACCGGGGTGATTTCAATTGCTCTGTAAGGGTAAGCTGATCCTGCTCCACATATGGCATCCATCGTATTTCTCATGTGAGTAAACCCGCTGACAAGTCTAATTCGGTAGGTCACATTCGAGAAAAAGAGGACGCGGTTGTAGTTACGACATTTGAACATATCCGTCAACATCTGTGAAACAGGTATTCCATAACGGTGAACTCACTTGTGATGGCGTCCGCAAAATTTACAAAGGGATGATTTTAACTTCACCACTTGGAACTGTTGGTTCAATCGCTTCCCCGTGAGCAGCAAACCTCTATCAAGAGAATCATGAGAGGAAATGTAAGCCCTGGAATATCGTATCAACTGAGAGATGTATGCTTCATATGCAGGCGCTGCTGAAATGTTGCTACATAGAAAAGGAAAGTTCACAATTGGGAAGCTGAAATCATCTCTAGCGTTTATTTTTGTCATCGGGGTAGTTTTAAAGTAACATATTTTAAAAGATGCGATTTGAAACTATTCCATTAGTCGAAATTTTAATACAGTGGTGTAAGATTCACAATGTGGATATTGTTCAAATTTCCGCTTACGACCAAAATGTAGATAAACAGTATAGAGGATATTTTTCGGGTTAATAATATTTTTTTAATCTATTTAGTTCATTTTGCAATAATTAGTGTCAGTTTGTAAGCATTTGACATACATATAAGGTATGAAATATAAGTATGCAATGAAAACAGTGTGCAAAAAGTAAAATAACAAAAATACCGAACTCCAAGAAATATTCAAAACGGAAAGTCCTTTTTCAAATGGCAATATCAAAAGCTCCTTATGTAGAAAAAGGTGGATTAAACGTGGTTTTATAGCTAGCTAAACCTCGCAATTGTATGACAGTTGCATAAAATTCCATTATATTGACAACAACGTGTGAGCAAAACAAACAGACATAATAGGTAAAAATGTCAAAAATTGGGGTACAGCAGTCAACATTGTGTTATAATCCCAATCACGATAAAACAAATATTAACTTATTCAACAAAGAAAAACAAAATGGCATATAGACATTTTTCAAGATACAATGTATCGCTAATACATCACTAAATCAACAGAAGATGACATATAAGTGCGTTAAGATTGTTGCAGAAAAAAATCAGTCATGGGCACACACAAATTTTCATATTTTGTTACAATTTATGTAGTCTTGTGTGTTTTACTTATTTTGACATTGTATATTCTTGCTACCTTGAGACTCCATAAAATAAAAATTGTATGCCATGTATGCAGGATTTTTTTCTTTAAAGTTAGATACTTTGACAGTTAACAGCTAATAATACATATCTGTATGTCGTATGCTGGTAGTTGGACATTTAAATCTGGCTGTCATACGAGATTTTACGTAGAAAACCCTAGTGAGTTATTTTTTAGAATATCAAGTATCGAACATTTGTAAAAAGACTGTTTAACGTTTGTATCAGACCTTGCATTAATAAATCTTTTGCTCTTCTAATGTTTTACTCTGAGTTCCTTCTGAATGTCAGTAAAGAATTGTGCTCCGACCTCAAAACATTCAGTATGTTTAATAATGATTTATACATTATATGAAAGTGTTTTCAGTATGGAGACTATACAACGGCCATTTGCTTGTGGTTAATATCAATACTTAATTACAGACATTTGCTTTAAGAGTTCCTTTTAACCACAAATGATTGTAATAGTACTCACAAATACATCTTTAGCTTGAAGTAACTGTACATGTACAAATACAGAATTCTTTCTGACTGTGCAAATTTCTTCTGTTTCTGGAACATTTTTCTTCAAGGGAGCCTCCTTTTCAATCATTGATGCTGTTGGAAACATCTGATGTAAAATATGTACTTGATGTAAAATATAATTGTTATGAAACCACAATGATGATAAATATATATAATTTATTTATTTTGAAAAAATATTTCCGTACTCCTAACAACATAATTATTATATTTAAATTTGCCTGTGTACGTTATTTTATTTAACGCCATTTTGTCCAAGGTTAGAGTTATCTTTTTGACATTGTTCTACAACTTTATTATTAATATTGTATTTATATTGTGTCATAGATCAAACTTATTCGTTCAGTGTATGCTTACCTGTTTTTGTTTATATGTCTTTTTGATCGGGTTAAGCCATTTCAATTGATATTTTATAGTGTTTCTTTTTATATTGTAATGTTACACTACTGTTTCAGGTTAGGGTGAAGGTTGGCGCCTGTTAAAACCCGCTGCATTTGTATTCACCTGTCCTAAGTCAGTAGCCTGTTGTTCAGTGGTTGTCGTTTGTTGATGTGTTCATAGGTGTTTCTCGTTTCTTTTTTTATATATAGATTAGATCGTTGGTTTTCCTGTTTGAATTGTTTTACACTAGTCATTTTGGGGCCCTTTATAGCTTGATGTTCCGTGTGAGCTAAGGCTCCGTGTTTAAGGCCGTACTTTGACCTATAATTGTTTACTTTTTACACATTGCGACTTGGATGGAGAGTTGTCTCATTTGGCACTCATACCACATCTTCTTATTTATATTTACGTTTAATAAATCACAATTGTTTCCGAACAGGTGATTGCAGCTCTCCTTACCGTAAAACCACTTTGATGAAAAATGAAAATACTTAATGTAAAACACATTTGTATTTGAAGGGATCATTGCAACTCCACTCATTATAACACCATTGAAAAGGAATAATAAAACTGAAATATTTAAGAAAAGGCATAAGAACACACACTTTTTGGGTGAAAATGAATAAAAGCAGATGCAGGGAATGCCTCGAAGAAACAGCAACACGACGATAAAAAACCTCTAATGACGTCAACATTAGGTCTTCAATAGTAGATGAATTTCTACTTTTTACTTATATGCTGATATGATTTGCGTTACGATTTAAGTCCCAACTACATGTTTCACTTTTAAATTCATTTCATTTTTATTGGTCTAGTAATAGTTAACGTGTTTAATGATAAATGCATTCTCAGTCAATACACAAGAATATGAGCTCATAGGACACCATGTCACGCTCTAACTATCAAAATCCAATGTTCTGTGAACTGAGAAATCAAAACCCTTATTACTGACAACATAATCACTAAACAAATACTATAGCAGCAAAACAAAAACACAAAATTATCAATTCTAACATCCGATACATTGCGTACAGTGTCTTATAATACGACAAAAGCAATAATGCATATATATCATTTCAGTCTATTAGTCTAATTCATGCAATGACTTAATTTAGAAATGCGTGCAATTATAGGATTATATATTAATTAAAGAAATAACATAATAGTTTAACGACAAAACTAAGAATTTTATAACATTACATATAGTTTAAACACAAGAAAAACATCTAAAAGCATTTAGAAATTAGTAAGTATGCACTCAGATATTATAAAGCAAACACATATATAAACAACATCCTGATATATGTGTTAAAGTGTAAAGGGTTATATAATATGCTAGGTAAACGATGTTTCGAGTTGGAATTACAGGTAAATGTTAGCCTTGTAATAGGAAAGTGCTAATAACCGTGGTTAGTTAGATTTTCAAAAACTCCCACAATAATATTAAAGCACCTACGTAGTGTGGTTTCATCTTCAACAAAGATATCATTCGGTCATTGAACGTGCTAGCAGAAATTCCTTTAGAACCATGATGCGTTGAATGTACTGGAGGCATAACTAGAACGTCACTATTCTTAACAGAAGTGATATATGTTGTACCGTTGTTGTCAGTTTCGTCTTTTATGCAAGTTAATTGATTATTTAGCTCAAGTTTAGGTAAAGCTGCTGCTTGTTCTTTCTTTTTCGTCTCATTTTTCTGTTTTATTTTCCGATCTCTTTCTTCTTCCTGATCATCTGTTTTCCTTTCTTTTAATGTCTGGTAATTTTAAGTCATATATTTTGTAATTTAACTACATGAACTAGCAGGACACAAAAACACAACCGATTTTGCAATACATATACAATGCATAAGATAACAAACTGTTACAAAAATGTATATATTTACTTATTTAAGAACAAGAATGACAATTTCTGAGGGATGGATAAGGATCCCTGATTCCATTTTACTTTCCTCACCTCCTCCAACTTCCTCCTCCTTACTTTCAGACTAAATTCCGTCAAAAAAACTTTTCCAGCATATCCCTATTTTCACTACCCTCTTTCATCGTTTCCTCTTCTAACTCTCGTTTCCCTCCCCTAACTCCCGCTCCCGTCATTCCCTTACCCCTGTAATTTTAGTGGTAGATCAAAATCATCATTAACATTTGTACATTTTTCAGGATACATAAATTTTTAAAAGTATTAACTATCTATTATGCATCGGATCAGGAAACATAGGATTTCTCCTAGTAGCATATCGACAACAGATTTGTCGAGTTTACTATTTTGATGAGCTCAGCAGAAAATTTGTATTACAATGGGTAAAAATTTTACACCACTATTGGCCGACTTGTTTTTTTACTCATATGAAGCAGAATTCATGCAGAATGTCCTCAAAGAAAAAAAGCGAACACATCTTACAAGGATCTTTAAGTTCACGTGCAGGTATACTGATGATAATCAGTCACTCAATAACCCACCTATTCCAATGCGTACAAACTTTTCATATATTCCAGTGAATTTGAGATTAAGGATACTACAGAAAGTAGAATGTCTGCTTCCTATCTTGATATCTTCCTGGATATTTACACAGACTGACAACTTCAACTAAAAATCTATGACTAACGTGAAAAATTTCAAATTTCCAATTAACAACTTTCCATTTCTCAACAGAAACATACCTTCTGTTTCACCGTCTGATGCTTACATTTCTTATTTAAGGATGTTCGCTACTCGTTTCAAAATAAAAAGCTAAAAAAGCAGAAAAAAAATAAGGGTTCGTGTGCTTGTTTTCGAGATATAAACCATTGAATATTTGGCGAGAAATGATTCTCTCTAGATTTTTCATACATTTAACATTGGCACCTTTTTTCCTTCAAAAACAATTAAAGAATAACAAGAATTCTATAAGATTTTCAAATATGGCTTTTTAAACTTTATGTTATACCATTATGAAAAGAAAAGTAGGGGCTAGCGGGCAAACTTAATAATGGCACTACATGGATAAAACCAGAGGATTCCAAATATCTGACAAAAATTCAAAAACAAAAGGAGCGAACATCCTTAATACGTTTCGCTCGTACATTTTCACACTATGTGGATCTTTAATTATTTCGGGTGTGCTTCGTACCCATAAACTGTTCCAACAGAATTATGAGAAAGAACGACTGAAATCGACACTGCCTAAGTTTTTCTAATATTATCACGAATTTGTTAACCTCATAAAATTTGTCGGTGTCTCAACTCGCTAGGGTCATGTTTTTGAGGCCTCCTATCTTTATATATCAGTATAGTCATCTGATTCGTAATTTTACCGATTGTGTCCTAGCGACCTAGTGTTAACTTGTATGGCGGATGATGGATGAATAGCAGGATACCCTTTCCTTGTCGACCCACCCAGTCTCGCTCCTTTTGGAGGTAGTGCAATTCTCTATATTTTTGTTTGTTACCTTGATTTGTCTCTTCTTAATCTATATACGAGATTTGAACATCAATAAACTACTGTCATCTTATTTAATAGTTCTCACATCGACATGAATTGTGTAAAAAAATGTATTTGACAGGAATATTGTTACAGTATTCATGCATGATATTTGCACTCTAATTAATTGACCGGATAAATATAAAACTAATCAATAAAAACAATGCTAAACTAAAAAAAACAACTAAAGTATCACTACATTTATTGAGGGGTTCAAAATATATATGGATTTGGTTTCAAACGTAAAGCATGCAATGAGTGATGTTCAATAGGGAATCTAGCTTTTTGATTGTGCAATCTATGTAGCTATATCTAAACTTGATTTTAAAGCCATTTACCTGTTTCAATTTTTCATAATATTTTGACATTTCTTCAAATACTTCTGGAGTCATGACAAATTTTCGTTTATGAGCAATTCCAGTGTCTACCCTTGGTGCTGTAAATATTAGAAAGGTTTTGATATGAGTGGCTTAACATAAAAATAACAGTACTATAGATGATATAATCTTCTTGAAAGTGTTTTTGTATTAACAATATTAGAACAAAAAAAATAATGTTTTTTCAATGTTAAGGGAAATATACCGCAACTGCATGGAGTAAAATTCATTTAGTATCACTAATCTTAGTTATTTCTTAGTTTAAATAGCTTCGTCCATATAATGTAGACATTAAATTATCGTATCATATTCAAATTATTCTTAAGTATAACTGTAGTCTTTTACATAAGTCAGATAAATAAATAAAAAATCTACCACACATTTAAAATAGAGATTCAAACACTTACATGCACTCATACCTAATTCAGGTAATATAATATCACTGACGGGATCTGGATGAATATAGCTCTGTCCAGCTTTCCGAGCTTTTGCTGCTTTCAAATCCTTCATCACTTCACATGTTCCCTGAGTATACATTATATTATGCATAATTCAAAAGGTGTGTATGCTTATTCCAGAGTATTGCGACCATTTCTATCAATATCCATTTTATTCATTGTCATTAGTTAACCAAATTATGGGCGTGAAAACCATTTTAAAAACTCATCAAAGATACCAGGCAAAAAAAATGCGTACACCAACGCAAGTTTCGTCTACAAACGACTCATCAGTGACGCTCGAGTAAAAAAATTTAAAAGGCCAAATAAAAAACGAATCTAAAAGCGTCGAGGACTAAAAGGACTACAGAACGTTTCCCCGTGCTTGAGGTGTATGCTCTTATAATATTTACAGTTATGGTGTGCTTGTTCATGTGAGAATGTCTCATATTAATACACCGTCAAAATTTCATGTTTGGTTAAATTTCTTCAAAATACTGGTCTGGTCATCTGTTTTGTATATTGCCCTTTCATACTATTTTAAACTGCTAGGTTTTCTTACATATATTTCGATGTGCCCCGTGCTGTCTATCATTTGTTTTTTAGTTTTATATGTATTGTCTATCATTTGTTGTTTCGAAATTATTGGTCTTTTGTTGGGCAATGTATGACAAATATATGTTCAAAAACCTCGCCCGTAATTATAAATTATGTAATTCATTGACCGCTCCCGACATGTGTAACTTCAAGGCATATTTTAGCGGCGATCGATGTCTTTCAAAATTACTTTATTTTTATCAATAGTACCGCTTAAGTCGACGCTAGGGGCCGTCTTGTCCTTGTTGTAGGGTATGAATGGTTCGTTCATTGTTGAAGACCTTACATCAACTGTCAAGATGAAGAACAGGAATAAAAGCCCTGTTCATTGATAATTTTCTATGTTTTCTATGTATTGTGTGCGATTTTGTCCCATGTACATTTACTCCATATCCTTTCATTTTCTATACATATAATGTTCGCATTAATCTTTTGTATAGCTTCAACTCAAAATTGGAGTACTAGTATTAATATCCATGGACAATAATGGAAAAGCAAAATTAAATGTATATCTGAATGGAAACTTCGTGGCAACATAGTCGGACAGCTTATTAATTAAAACACAATGTGTTGCATTGTAAGAACGTCTTTGCTGAATATGTCCCTATGGAACAGAAAGTAATTAATCATAATTATGAAGTGACACGACAGTTTAAAGTCGTTATTTTGAATAATCTTACATATTAACTTTTGTCTACAAATTAATTACTTGCACGATCATTATTTTACTATTTTACAAATGTGAAAGATTTGCTTCCCTTTTGTCATATGTCGATACTTACTGATTTCACGCAATATAACCATTCGCTTGTTTTACCATTTGGTGTAATAAGACTCCCACGCCTGTTAAAATAAATACAAATGTTAAATATCACATACGGTTTACCTTGAAAAAAGCCTACATGGTTTGTTTATATGTACTCTTAAAGGTATACAAATTCTTGCATGAAATTAGTAGCACAGATTGAAAAAGCTTAAAACTTAAATTAACAAAACAACATAGTTTTTTTAATGGTTGAATAAATATAGCTTTATACTTTTGTATGACTTTTTAATCATTATAATCAAAATCATTATTTTGCAATTTATGGGATCTTATCATTTTTTCAAATAGCTGATACTATTGGCATTTGATGTGGGTCCTATTCATAGTTTACTGCCATGTAATGGCAGAATCAAATTGCAATCTTGAACAATATTAGGCAAGATACCGTGCTAAATAAAGTATCATTTTGTCCAATCGGCTATACAATATTTTTTCTACTGCATGTTTGTTTTACCTTTTCAGTCAATTTGCTGAAGGACATTCAATAAGACCCAAGGCCTCACTGTGACTTTGAGATTAAGAACAGCAATAAAAGTGCTGTTCCTTTGCTTTTTGTGTGTTTTTTGCTGCGCATGTACTGATTTTGTGTCATGGATGGATACCCCATATTCTTTGTTTTCCTATAACATCTGAGTCGTCATTGAACATTGCAATACCTTCAGCAAAGATGACTGTTCAAAATGCATTTGCTTTGTTTTGTCTCTTTTAGTATATTATGTTTCCTCGAATATTTTTTTCAACTTTCGGCTCTGAGCGTCCCAAATGTATAACAAGGAATGAGCAAACACCGATAAATTATGTATTTGTTTTAGTAACAAGATCAAAACGAATGAATGATTCTGCAAACATCAAAAAATTGCATGTCGTAAAAGAATGTCAGGTTTCTGATATTTAAGAGACAACAGTAGTGTTTATGTTTGAATCTCATAAATCCATTGTGAAGAAAAAAATCAGAGTAAACACTCAAATAATATAGTACAAAGAAGATGAATGGAAATTTGTTTGTTGTCGTGATTGTACCAGTGTATTTTGACTTACTTGAAATAATGCAGAACGCACGTTCCCGGTTCATTGACCAAACATTCGATTGGCCATTGTGACAGAATAGGAACTTGTCTGTGAAAAAAAAAAAGACGTGTGATACATTTTACAGTTCAAATATCAGTGAAGGAACTAAATCCATTTGAAGTTCATAAAATAATCTCTCGAAAACTTTTTAAAGAACTTTATCTAACAAACAAAATTAAAATAATTATAATTTCCACCTACATAGAAAAAAAAATGAAACATATAATTAACGAGCAATCCGGAATAACAAGTAAAAGCAAATTCACTGAAATAAAGATACAAGTATATACATGTACAAGTCAATCAAGAGTTGAAGGATCTTATTTGAAACTTAATAACATATTTTTAAAAAAAGCCCAGTTGTATTACCGTAAAAATTTTACATGCTCTGCTTCTTCATCTTGGTCATCTGCCTTCATGAATATAGCATTGAAGTCTTCTTTACCGATAACTAATAATTCCATTGGCGTTGTGCTTTCAACTGTTGCTGTTCTTTTTGTGTTGAATATCAAACCGATTTCCTTCAATTAAAATAACTTTGAAACTCATTTATAATGTTATCCAAGTCGTATGATTTTCTCATAGAGGATGTACTTTCAATGATAATCATAATATTTTTTTAATTAACTCTATTGACGACAACCTGACTACGCCATTGCAAAAAAAAACGGCCAAAAGACAAACAAGTCTACAAAAAAAACGTGGAAAACTAAAAAATCTGTGCAACACGAATCCAACCAGCAACCGGGGTAATCAAGAGCGGTGCTCCCGCAGGGTAAGCAGATCCTGTTCATATATGACACTCATCGTGTTGCTTATGTTGCTTATGTAAGTACAAAATTCTGGGATGTCACATTCGAGGAAAATTGGACGGGATTGTGGTTCCGACAATTAGAACATATCCGTTATCATGTGAAACAGATATTTCATAACGGTCAACCAAAATGAGCTCACTTGTAAGTTTCGCAATTGCTCTGAGGCCCGTCTTTGGCTGCTGACAAAATTGATGTTGATAGTTTTGAAAGAGGTTTTTGGAAGCACTTGGCAAACTCGGATTTCCTCTTAGTTAAGTGTCGCAAAAATATACAACAAAATCATGCATAGACACCAAAGAATATTTGCACTAATAGAGCAGACTCTGCTAACCCTTTAAATGCACCTGCGGATCCCCTAATTTTTGTTTGGGTTCGAGCTGCTCAGCGGAAATATTTGACAAATAACTTAAACACTTTACAAGACCTAACCTTTTTTTAAGGTTGAGACTTTTCAGATGATGTTAAGATCAAAATGGCCATTAAAACCTAAAATGTATCTACAATTAAAAACCTTTATTGAATCTTAATCAAAATGCAATTTACTATTTACAGACTGCTATGTTAAATTTCAATATAAGTAATCTGTCTTATTACTTTGATTCTCAGCTACTTATTGGTTAAAACTTTTTAAAATGTATTTGGTGTTTGCAAAGTTAAATACATAAAAGAAAGTGGCGATGTCTGAACACATCAACCTAATAAAACAGGTTAAACAAATAAATTGAAAGTCCAACAGCAGGGAGCAATTTAAATGAAATGGCAAAAAATATACTTCTTCATTCATTTTTATTAGTGTAGAGCATATCAAAGTCGTGTCAATTGAATTCAGAAAAAAAATCAATTACCGATAAAAACAAATAAAATACAAAATTACCCCTGTTTGAGTTAATCTACATGTTATAATTCTTAGAACAAATCTACGGCACTACAGGTACGGGAATTGAATCAAACAAGAAAGCTTCAACAAAACTAATCAGCCGATAAATGAAACTACTCACATCACTGTCTTTAACCATTCATACGTGTATATACTTTGGATTCATGGGTCTGTACGAACATTGCATTTTACATGCAATAAGAATTAGTTTTCCTATTTAAATTGCATCTTACATAACACTGTACTCAGTTTGATACTAATCATGATAAATAAGACGATTCGTTAGATTTCCCCATGTAAAATATTTTGCAGTATGAATAAATACCAATTGAATGTATTTATATATATGCATGTTGAAGTGAAGTTATCGATACATTTTGAGATGGGATAATGACGACATTCTTTTCTTTCAACACACACAAACACACAAATATACAAATAAAATCGTTCAGCATTTATGGGTCGTTTTGTCTGGTGAGTTACAAGTTGGCACTTCTTTGACGGGACACGGGGGAGAATATCTGTATATGGAGATTTTACTGGTGAAAATTATTACATTTTAATATACCAACATGCATCAATTGATTCAGATCATCTAAATACTCCTCACAAGTGACAAAATGTGAACCGAGAAATAAGATCAGGGTTTTGAGGTTAATGTAACATTCTACATGACAAAGCAATTGGTAATAAAATCAAATAAACTAAAAGCAAGCTAAATTGAAGTACTGATAAAACTAATAAAAACTTCAGGATCTTGGTAAAATATGACGAAAATGTCTAAATCAAATGCGTTTTCCATGAAATGAAAACCAGGTTTTTCACAAGTAAGAAATGTTCCTTTTCTTTTCTTCTTGTCCAATTCTATAAATATATTAATTTAGCCTGACGTCAAGAACATGCGTTTAATCTTTCCATACTAACTATATCATTGAAGTGGACATTTATAAATTTTGACTTGTATTCCAATTCATTACAAATATTCCAATTTTAGCCTTACATACACGAGTGCAAATAAAAATAAATAATTCAATATTCGAAATTCGGTATTAACTGAATTAACAAATAAGGAGGTAGTCGGCTATTTATTCGGTCGGAATTGTAACGCTGAATACGCTTAATCCAATGGTTTGTGGGTGAGACTGTCAAGATTTCTGCATTGGATTGATGTAAAGCAATTGCAAGTGTAGTAATACTAGCATCATGTCATCATTATTTTGTAATATAATTACAATAAAATACTAATAGTATGTATACGGAGTCTTCCGAATAAGATTTTTTGCTATCGGAATTCGGATTGATGTTGGAACGCGTGGATGTTAGGTGTCACTTTTATACAAAAAATGAACACTTGGCCTTTGAACGTTCGTTTTCAAGTGGTAGTCCTTATCTTATTTCAAAGTTATGTCATTTAGTTTTCTTTCTATTCACATACTAATGCTTTTCCGCATATAATCTTTACAAAATGGGTAATTGTTTAACCAATTGTAACTTAAAAACAAGCTAGGTAAAATGAAATATTTTTTGAAAATAACTCGAAATAAACCAAATTTTGGCAAAGTATCAAAAATCTGTATTTTTTATACCCTTATACTACCTTAAGAGCTTGTCATCGGCAATATTAAGAAAATTTTGGATATTGCATTGCTAATATCTTATTTCGAATCTTGAATTTTAAATTCAGATAATGAATATTTAATTATTTTTCGATTTTCAACAACCATACAATTAGTCAACTATATACATTAAAAAAGAGCCTTTACTGACTTTTGTAGGATCTTTAGATGTGCTATTAAAATTTAAAAAAAAAACACAGAAAATATACAAACACAAATATATCTACACAGGCTAAGTATTTGTTATTACATTACCCCGTCTTCCCATGAAAACTGTAATAAATATATGAATAATAACAAATTAGATTTATTATACGTGTGTTTACTTTTGAATAGAATGTCCTGCTCAGCTGACGTTCTCAAGTAATACTTGATATATTGATCTGAAGATGAGAAGGACGCCGGTATTTTATTTCCTTATATTCTAAACATATGTCATGAATGTTTTATTTATGAATCTAGTAACCCACACTTGATCTTCTTTTTATTTTTGCTAGCATTTTGAAAGACATGCAAATCAAATATATTTTGATATAAAGTTAAGAATATATTTGTTTGTCTACTCTGTGAAAGACTTACAAATCAAATATCATCTGATATACTGTTAAGGATATATTTTGTGGAAGGGATATATGCCTATCAAGGTGAAATTAAGAGTGTGTTAAACCTTGACATTACCCCAAAACTTTGTCCTTTGGTCAATCTTGCTGCCACTTGCACTTTTGTTTCCCCGGTTCTTTCATTTCTAACCATCTTCTTCACGAAAGCTTTAATGAATAAAAGTTATTTTCTATATATTCACGTATTAAAACATAAGTCTTTCTTTTAAGGGTGCGTACATACAAAAGGTAAATTAAAATTGAATATCAAATTAACACAAACTATTTTGATTAGATAAGTTAATACTTATCATAGGACTACATGGTCATAAACCCTTACTTAAAAAAGGTTTAGCAACAATTTTTCTTTTTATTTCGAAATTCTTCTAAACATAACAATAGATAAACTGTTCTTACAGAGAAAATGAGGTTCAATTTTTACTTAAATACAATCAATATTAAAAATTCATTTCCGCAATGGAAATTTTTCAATTTAATTATTTTGTTTACTTAAACATATGTTGCTAAACTTTTTACTCTATGTATAATGGAAAAAGAAAGGGTAGTGTTTCTAGTCCATACAGATTTTATTAAAGTATCTAGATAGTTTGTTATTTGATCTGCTTATTTATTTGAACAACACTCTGTATAGTGACATTTTGATGTCTGAATTTAATCAATCTCATCCGTTTACAGTTGAAATAGTAAACAGTACAAACCTGTGCCAGCTAAAATGAAATAAAATGATTCTGCGTTGTGGCCTTCTCGTAATATAACTTTCTTTGGACCAAGTCTGAAAAAAATCATAATTTTATTTCAGAAATTTCAAGACTAATCGCATTATCAAAACACTCCATTTACACAAATTTCATTTTACTGCATTTTAAAACAACGATATAAGATATACATTTTCGTTGATAGTAAACCAATGACTAAAGTATATTGATTATTAATGTATTTTGGGTAAACAATTTTTTTATTTATTTAATCATCCAATCATTCTTAGCACGACTGTAAGCAAACATTGCCGAAGCTAACTACTTTTTTACAGAATAACAGGCGATACTAGTTAACAGTTATTATCTAAACACATCTATTCAACTAGTACACAATTTTATTTAGGGGCCAGCTGAGGACTACCTCCGGGTGCGGGATTTTCTCTCTGCGTTGAAGACCCATTAGTGGCCTTCGGCTGTTGTCTGCTCTTTGGTCGGATTGTTGTCTCTTTGACATATTCTCCATTTCCATTCTCAATTTTATTTGAACATACCAACCAAGGCAAAAAATGTAGCGAGACACAAACTCTCACAGCGCATATGACAAAAACAAAACAAAGAAACAGCACTTTTATTGCTGTTCATCCTCTCACAATCACAGGAAGGCCTTAAGCAAGGATAAACAAAACTCTCACCGCACTGCAAGTTCAAAACGGCCCCGTAGCGGAACTGTTTGCCTCTTGGTTGAAAGTAAAAAAAAAAGTGTTCACCAGGAAAATGTTGATTGTTGGTCATTATAACTTAAATGTAGTCTTTAATTTTGTCCATGATAAAATACAATAATAATCACAAACTTCATTTGACAGCTCATTAGACTGCCCTAGCAACTTACTACAATCTAGTTCTTAACAAGATGCTCACAAAACTAAATAATGAAGAACAACACAATGGCTCGATAGCCAAACCTTAAAATTGAATATGTATTCTACTATAATATATTAATAATATATAAAGTACATACGTTTGATACCATGCAACTTGACATAGTCGTTCTTGTGTCCGAAGAGGATAATCAGCCAATGATTTTAAAGCTTGTAAGCCATGCATAACCTATTGGTAAAGAAATCAATGTATGTCTTATTCTTCTAAGATTGCCTCTCACTCTCGCTCTTTATCTTCTTTTTTTTCAATTCAAATGTCTGAATTGCCTTTCAAAATATTTGATTATTTCTAATTTCTGTCTGCCATATGAATGAATATATTGGGAGGCGTCATTCTGGCAAAATTCAATAAAGACAAGTTTTAAAATAAGATTCTACATATACGGTCTTTTGTTCGTGGTCTCTTATATAACTACATGTATCTAAAATCAAAATAAGTTTTCTTCGAGAATTTGTTTTTGCTTTCTTCTCGTGTCTCATCTTGTGTGTGTGTTTGGTGGGGTGGGGGATGGTCGTTTGTATGTTTGTTTTGTCTGGGTGTTTTTTCTTTATCTTTTTAGCAAAAATTTCATTTTTTTAGAAAAATAGATCCATACTGCCACAAAAATGAATTTAGAAAAAAATATACGAATTATGAATTTCCAAAATGTTATTCAAAATGATCTAAAACTATCCCTTAATGTTTTAAAGATAGTATAATATATTACTTGTTTGATCATTTCTTGTGTCCTGAAGCTTGCCCTCGTTGTCAGTGTTTTTCTATGTTCTTGTGTTAAAGATATCTACAATTTAAAATAAAAATTGTTATTCTTACACAAATCATTTACAATCCTGGAAATTCAATTATTTAAATCAGATTTGAAACAAATCACTGGGTGCCTTAGTTCTATGTCAACGTCTGTTGACCTCACTCACATACCGTTTGCTATAAGGTGATTTTTATATGACGCCATGTTTTTTTGTGTTATTTGCTAATATTCATTATAGACCAGGACTAACAGATTTTGATGACTCCACAAAAGGTTTAAAAGGGTAGAAAAAAATTAATATTTAGTTATGAGGTCGTCCGATAGAACAAGAATGTTGGTTTTTTTTTTGGGTAAATTATTCTAGTAGTAGAGCAAACATACTGGCCAACTTATGGTAAAATACAAAATTTAACTCGAGTAACCTGCAATAAGTTGTTTTTGGTCTACTAGGATAATTTACACACAAAAAAAAAACAACAACATTCTTGTTTCATCGGACGACCCCATAACTAATTTTAAAAATGCGTAAACAAGGAAGATGAGATGTAATTGGTTCTCTTCACATTTCATGTTTGGTCATTGTTTTAAATCTTTCATGGCTTAAAGTCATATGATCCTTCAAATTTAACAAAAACGATGGTTTTATATACTTGAATGACGATACTAAGTACTTGAATGACGAAGATTTACTATAAAACACGTGTACATAGTCTTTGATTTGGAAGTAAATCCTTTAGATTATCAAAATCTTCACAAATTTACTGCTATTGAAGTATTGTGTTCCCGCACACAAATTCGCCAACAGCTTTTCCGTATACAGTGACCTTCTCGTCTTCTCTAGAGAAATTGCAAATGGAAAACATATGATGAAAGAAAAAGCAAAGAAATGTGGAATGAAGATAGGATTGCCTGATTCTTAAAGAAAAGAATTTAATATACCGAATCATTCAACAATTGGTATGACAAAGTTTAATTACAAACGGGAACGCACGAAAAATATTTTTTAAAAAAACTTAACATCACTCTATTATCTCGTGATTCTGTATTAATTGTGAATCAAGGTCACGATCTTTAAACTTTGTCACCAAAACCCGAAAGTTGATTAGCAACCAAAGTCTTCGATCAACAATAAACGAATAATATTTATTTTTTTTTTTGTCGATTATACGTTATTGACTCGTAATAAATGTAAAAAAGCGTCTACAGAGGAATTAGCTTAGTATATAGTACATGCATTAGTTCAATAATTCCTATAACACTATATAACACATATCTCTAATGAATATACAATCGGATGTTACTTGAATTACTAGTTCATTTTATAGCAAATCTATTTGATTGTGTACCTAAAAATGGTATTTACAAGGTGATCCATGAAATCAATATAAGCTTTCAGCTTACAAATTATGCATTGATAACAACTTGTTATAATACAAATAAATATTTTGAGTCAGCACATGCTTGAGATGAGCGACATACGATTTTGGAGCCGGCAGTTAATAGTTTTAGTAACATATGCTAACAAAACACGTTAAAAAAAGGGCAATCTTCTAATTCACAAGAAGAAAAATGGGAATGAGTGTTCAAAAGTTGGTGGTATACAGGAAAAATGACATCATATCTATAGTAAAAACTTTATAAACATGTATGCTCTATAAATTTTTCTCATTACTTTAAAAGAATTCAAAGTGATTATGTGTTTAACACCGTAATTTCATACACGTATTCTATTTGTTAAATAATGCATTAATTTGACCAATCTTTTCCAAAATGTCTTGTTAGATCAATAACCTTATTTCTCACAAAACATCGGTCCACATACAATGTACAAATGTAACAAAAAACCACCTGTGTTACACTCGTAATCGTGACAAGATATGGTGTTTAAAAAGCATTTAATCTCGATTTAACGGCTGCAAGGTTCTTTTTTAAAATTTAAATCAAAATGAAACACACACAGAAGACCTTCTTTATGGTTATACCGGTAACAGACTTGTACATATATTAATTTAAAGGGGAAAGTGCAAAAAAGTCGATTCTTATTTCGTTGAAATGGAGAATCAATTCTCAACTATCCTAGAAAATGAATAGATATTTGCAAGTTTCCTAGTATTATTATGTTGATAGGGAAAGTTTTGGGTTTTACGACAATATACACATTACCTCTTTATTTGCCTTGTATGCCTGTTTATCAAATGATAGTCCTTGTTCTGCCATGGCTTGGGATGTCTTTGCAATCACCGCTTCTTGGGCTATGTCAACAAAGGATTTCAATTCTCTTTCTAACCTTGAACTTTCACTGCTACTGTAAATTTTAAATCAAGATGCGTATCAGTTTAATATGTCTGTGCTGACAAGCATCTTGTTGCATAACTATATGTTAAATAAAGAAAAATGATTATGCAAAATCAAGTCAAGTATCAAGACAATATCCAGTTATCAGAGTACCGAAAGCAATACCACATCGATGCACCACTTTTAAAAACTCAAGAGCAATACCACATCGAGGCAACAGTAAATTTACATAAAAAGGAGAATTATCTTAAACACAAACACAAGGTATTATAACTTTAATACCAAAATGAGATACACAAAGACAATTCATGAAGGACTGACAACCAATAAGCTTATTGAATTTCACATATTAGCTAACATCATGCTACATAGCGGATCAATTAAAATCAGTTATTGTTTTGATTTTGATTTCTAAATAGTGCACAATATGCCATTTAAAAACAACAAAAAAATCAAACCTTCGCTGTTTTCAATATAATAGAATAATGCATAGAACCTTAGGCACTACTATTTTTTCTAATCTTAAATTAAGATAAAATAAACAGACAAATGTACTGTCTGAATTACATCAAATTATCCTACTTGATGTAGATATCATTTTAATTGCAGTTTTCGAAAGAGCAGGAAATAATGATATATTTTTTTTTATTATCCATGTTTAGATTATAATACAAATTTAGAAAATACCTCAGTCTACAGTGTAGAAAAAGTATAATATTAGCCTACAAATCAATTACTAATCAGCAAATTATAACTTTCCTTTTTTCAGTCCTAGTATATTATCCCTCGACTGATATAAGCGCTGGTATATCGCCTTTGGCTGTCTTATGGTGATACAAGGCCGATATGGCATGGTGATGAAATGTAATATATTAGGCTACATGGTGTGTTCAAGTGGTAATTTTGTACAAATGAAAGTGTTTACAGACCTTTTGTTTAAGTTTCCAGTAATTTGACACACCTCTCCTTTCAATAGACGATAGAAAATTATCTCTTATAAATGATCAGCTTGATTTTACTCACAACGTTGTATTTTTTAACTAAACATTAAGCACTGTCCTCTTTTGGCATAAGGTTACTAGATTATTTTTTCGCACACACCAGATTTTAGATCTCCAAACTATAATTATAGTATCATTATAAAAGCTTTGGATCAGTGTATTGTCCTGTAGGCAAATATAACTATAGTTATATACTAAAGCATAGACACGGTTCTTGTTTAATCTCGATATGTTAAAAGGTTCGCAAAATAGTGATAGCTTCCACAAACATTCTGCAACATTTTTTTTTCTCATAAAATGAAAACAACTTACTCCATAATAAGAAAGATCCAGTTCAGCACGATTAAAACAATCCTTCCAAATTTCCGGAAGAAAGCTTTTGCCTGCAATTAAAATTGTTTATGACTGAAGTCTATGTTTATAACTTTTTACCATGGTAAGCAATGTCTTAAACGTAAAATTTTCATGTTACGAATGTATCACATGAGAAATTTAAATGTGACGAATAGAACAATGCAGGAATTGCTATATCCCTTCCGGAGCTCCTCAATTACTAGTAGGTTTTAGTTTTGTTCTCGTTGGTTTGGGTATAAATGCATGTATAGTGTTATTTACATTTGTCTTTACTCAATTGTTTTTTTTTTTTTTTATTTTCCATTGGTATCATTTTACTTTTTTTAATATTGTACATGGTTTAACATACAAGAAGAGAATAACATTATTTCAATACTGGTACCACAATAGACATACTACAGCCATAAAATTTGCAAAACTAAACTATAAAAGTTAAATTCATAAATAGATATCATTAAAATAAAATACAAGTCTGGAATGTAATTAGTGTTTTTTGTTTTTGTTTTTTTTTTTTTTAATTATTAACAATAAGTCTAAATTGTTGATATGTTATGCTTGAACATATGATATTAACATTAAGCTATAACTTGGTTTAGATCGTATTTTTACTTCTAGCTGTCTTTCTGTTGAAATTGTGTTATTGTCTTGTTGTCGTATTGGTATTTACGCCATGTCTTATATGAGGGTCTGGATGGGGGTCCTTCATTTCTGTTTTCTTCAATTTTTTAGGCCATTTTTCTCTATTCTTTATACTTTTTGCCCATTATTCTCTATTCTTTATATTTAAGCACCTCATTATTCTTTATTCTTAATTTTTTTGGTCTATTTTCTCTATTCTTTATATTTTTTGCCCGTTATTTTCTTTTCTGTAAACCCCCATCCATTCAAAAACATTGTATTTTTTTTAATTAGATGAAACTGCATCAATCAAGAAAATCCGAACGCCTGATAAAATGCAAAACACCTTAATGAGTTCCAGGTGACAATTTCAAAAACAAATTATTAAATGCACAGCATGATTTCTACATTAAGACATTTAGATCTTACTTAAATGATGTGTAATTATTTTCCTATTTATAGTTAAGATCTCCCATTTTTAAATCAAATTGTTATCAATTAATCATTATAAATCATTTTCATTGCATTGCAAGTATGGTCTTTGAATATTCGAAAGCTCTTTTGTAATTCAAATTCAAATTTCCTTATTGAAAGGTCCAAAATTGAATATCCTTATATATATAAAATTGTTTTATTGTCAAGAATGATAAAGATTTTTTTCTGTATAAACTAGACTGTTTGGACTATAATATGAATACAAATTTGTATTTAAAGCTTAATGTAGTTACAACCGCTTATTGATCTATTGTTTAATATTGTAAAACACATGTCACTATAATAAGCAATTTGGTTTTGGTTTGGTATTGGTATAAAGCTTAATTATCAAATAAAGGTCACTTCAAAGTAACTAACTGAAATCTGATGATCAATTGTTTATTTGTCGTCTGCACTACAAAGTTGAAGAAATTTTTTTTTTTTTGAATATGCGAAAAAAGAGGCAAACCGAGCACGGCCTAACTGAAAAGGAAAATAACACCGAAAAATATCACATTTTTCATGTGCATCGTACTATATCTCCCTTTTGAGAAGCATAGTAACTTTGTATACGTTTGTACAACCTTCAAAACATTGGCTTTAACTATATCTTCGTTAAACTATATCTTCATTAACTAATGAATATAAAACTCTATTTAAAGTGCCTTTTAAATGGAAACAGGTAGTCCTTTTATAGTCTCTACTTAATCTATCAATATGCTAGAATTAGAATTTAAATGACAAATTGAATAAGTAATTAAAGATTCAATAACATCTATTTCAATATCTAAATTCTTTTTCAACGCAAAGTTTATTGCAGTGAAACTTTAAAATGACTAATAAAATATCTGTTTTGTTATATGGAGATTAAACTACATATGTTTGGGGAAATATGGATTACTCTTGCTAGTTTTTATTATCAAACTTCATTTTGTATCACAAAAAATAAGCAGCTGTAGCATGCATATATATGTATTTTCAAGGTGAGCGATCGAGGTCGATAGTGGAATTATCAGATTTATAACATGAAAAAAAGGCCTATTCAAAGACATATAAAGTACTAACCTCTCCTGGTTTGGTGAATCTGGATGGCATGTTGCTAGTAACAGCTTGCTCGAACAAATGCATTGTTTTCAATAATTGTGTTTTCTTGGGTCTTATCTGTTTCATGTTCTCAAATTTTTGTTCTATAAAGCTTACATTTTGACGAAGTTGAGCAATACGCTTAAATTTGTCAACTGGTAACTCTACTTTTCGTGAAATTTTTTCTCTCATCTTTTTTATTGCCAACTGTTTAGATAATAAAGCCATGGCCAAATCGTCTATATTATGCACTCTTGATGCTCTGTGTTCAAAGACAGACCATGACGCCATATTCCAAAGACCTGACAATGAACTATGTTGTTTCTTTTTCATATATTCTACGAACTGTTTTTCGTCTTTTTCTGTTAACCCATTCAATGTATCCTCCACTTGGTCCTTTGATATATTAAGATGTTTGTAAATATTTTTCCAGTGCGCTGCAGGGTCTATGCGTTGTTGCACTGCTGGAGACGTATGATTTCGAATTCCAACAACTTCTCTGAATTTTCTTCGTAAATTAGCCTCTTCATACACTGCTTTCAAGTCATAGCAATCTAAAAAGTTTGGCACTGTGGATGCACGCCGAGCAATTTCTTTTCTTAGATGGTCTATTTTCGGCGGAATCTTATTTGAATCAGAACTCATAGCTGACGATATGCGATTGTCCAGATAATGGGAACTTTTATGTTGTCTTGATAGTATGCGTTTATGTTTCGTAGACGGTGACACAACACGAACATTCTGTTTGATTCTTGATCTTTTATCAAAAGTCTCTTCGTTACCCTCTTTGAATACTTCCATTGTTTGACCTTATGAGTAATGTATGTTTTAAATTAATAAATCTTTACTACGTCCCTGAAAACGAAAGAGGTTAACATTAATATAACAAAGGCCAAGAAAAAAGTGACAAGATAACATCTTAGTTGGATTATATAGAAAGAAATTATTTAATTCAATCTAACGGTAAAATGGCAACATTTATAATTTCAATTTGAAAGAAAGATTTTCAAAACTAGACGCATTTATAAAAATATAATTATGTTACAAACAAGATATCTTTGTAGATAATATCTAAATTGACAAGTTCAATGCCAAAGTGGCAAATTAAAAGCATATTTGTTCGATTTCGACTATGATTTCCAAAGAAAAAGTCTTTGGTTTTCGCTTTAATCTTTTAAAGTTTTGTCACATCCCCGGGGCCTTTAATAGTTTACTTTACGGTATGGGTTTTTGCTCATTGCTGAAGGCACTGTATACACCTGTAAATTTTCACATGTTTGTTAGTTGATAGTTGTCTCATTGGCAGTCATACCATATCTCCATATTTCCATAAGAAAAGCGTTACGTGCATTTCGACATCGCTTGCCGACAAGAACATAACCTTCAGATAAGAAAACACCAAATGTATCTGCGGTGACAATGAAAAAGATAAACAGTATAAAAAGTGATGGATTGTAATCGCAAATAACCATTTTACCATGTTTGCTCCTATTGAAAATATAGTTATGTCTATATACAATATTCTTACAGTGTAGGAATATATCAGATTTATTTGTACGAGCTTTAGAAACAGAGAGAAAAGCGAGACTTGCGAAGCTTTTCTCCTGTTTCGTAGCGTGTAAAAATAAATTTTATATATTTATACACTGTACGAAAATTGTATTTATCAGACAATTTAACATTGTTCCTTAATCGTATAGATTTATTACATTCCAACCGTTGAATTTGTTTTGAAAAAAATCAACACAACTTAAAAGCGGACCGCGGTGAGGACCGCAAATTGAACGATGACGTAAACATTAATTTGAACAAAACCGTTCGTTCGCAACAGAAGCAGGATACAACTATAAACAGAAAATCTGTATTTGTAGAGTAGGTAACCTGTATTTGTTTAGTAGGTAACCTGTATTTGTATAGTAGAAAGGTCAATTGCAGGCTAAAAAAACAATGTATGCCGTCATGAGTAACGAACCTTGACAATGCAAATATGTCAATAGATATAGGAAGATGTGGTGTGAGTGCCAATGAGACAATTTTACTCTATCTATTTGTTCCTCCTTACAAAAATTCCTCTACAAACTTTGTTATGAACAGTGCTATAATGTCTGTTCCTATTAAAACAAATATTATATACCCTTTATTTCCTCAGGAATAAATACTGTAATATTTCTTCCAGAGGAAATGATATTCCACAATATGTCTTCCATTTGGACCTATTATTATAAAGGAACATATATTTCATGTTAAATAAACACTCACGGTGACTAAAAACATGCACATGAGAAACATAGCGGTAACAGTCCACAATTACAGGTCGGGGTTAAGAAAAGTCTTATAAATTAATAAAAACCTTTTATGCAACGTTGTATTCAACAAACCGACATTAATGTTTCTTATATCGTGCACATAGAATGCACACGATTTGTTGAATTGTATATATATTGTCTTATTTGCTTTAAGGGAGGTACATAAGCATGTAATAGGTACTTATAAGACAGCTGGTGCTTATTATTGTATTTATGTTTTCATATTAAAAATAAATATTTTTTGAAATTTACTATTTATTTAGACCGGGAGTTATATATCAATTTTTTTAGAACCGAAATCGTATCCTATTATACGAAGCAACATATTATTTACCTTCAAATTTTTACATTAATTTCTTTTCACTTTTTCAACGCGATAATCATACGTCTTGAGGATTTAAACTACATTTTGATGGAAGGTAAAAGACGAAGATTATATAAAGTGGTACATTTAGATTTAACCGTAGATAAATGTTTAAAGATCTTTTTATTATTTAGCAGGGTCATTAAACATGCAGAGTAATGTGACCTGATAAACATGTTGTAGATTTTTTTTCTCTGTGTAGACTAGCATTTTTTTATCGGATAGACATTTTCTCGTTCAAATTTTTTTTCACTTCGAAACTCAACATCCCCCTCCTAAACAAAGATAATTAAATCTTTTAACCCTGTTTTCTTGTAAATGAAGACTTTGTTATATAATTTAAAAGAGGTAGGTTTTGAGTTCAGATGTGAATAAAAGGAGATGTGGGGTAAAAGTCAATTAGACAGCAATCCAAAAACACAAAATATATTTACTTTAGTTTTGTACATCTATTTATGAAATGACCACAATGAGAAAACGCTCTGGTATTTCTTATAAACTAAGATACGTATACACCATAGTCTGGGGTATATTGGATCTTACTACTCAGGAATGACAAGTTCATAGTAGGAAAGCTGAAATCATCGCTTTTCAATTGCATTGGCATCAATTTGGAAAAAGCCCTAGTTATATTAAGGCAGACATTGTTGTCGCCGTGGTATCTTTAATTTATATTTCACAGAAATATTTGAGATGTAAGTTCTCACTTATTGAGTAAAGGAACATCATCAATATATTTGAAAGTGAAATAAAAAGATTTGGCTCGAGCTTTTTACTTGTTGACCGTCTAATTGATGGGATATCAAACCACATAACTCCACATAAATGATATCAACACAAAAATTTCTACGGTATATTGCACATGTAGAAACTGTTGAATGATTGATTTATTGGTGCTTGCTTAACGCTCAGTGGCAATTATTCCATGCATATTTAGGACCAGAACAATTTACCAATTACTAGTAATATGATAGGAAGGCTATGAAAGGTATACTATCGGGTATGAAAAAAGGGGGGACAATTTGGACCTCTGTTGGAAAAAAAATGTTAGGTTTAAAATGGATGTTGGAGATGCCTTACCTTGCCACCAACGGATCCCTAAGAGAGTTGTTGCAATGGTTCTTTAACGTGCAGAGAGCGTGGTAAGCTCCCTATACGATGCTTTGTGTTTAACATACCCATATCAACGGATGTGGCTGCGTATTTATACATCCCGCACAGCCAAATGGACGTTCAACTATTAATGCCGGACGGGAGAAGTCTAGGGCTGACTATATGTCTATACCCATATCAACCCTTGGGGTCTTAGACGCTGAAGACAAAGACCATTCAGCGTCTGAGTAATTGTAAAATCAAAATTCGAAGTATCGTTTAGCAGGAAGTAACTGCCAGGCAAACCTGAAAATCGCTTACATGTTACAACTAAATATAATATTATAAAGTTCCATTTCAAATATCAAATCATTCGTCCATATATATGCTATGTAATATAAACGAAAAATCCCATGTGGGTTTAAAAGTCAAATATCGTCAAAAGGTAGAAATTGACTGTCCGGCAAACTTATAACTTAACATTGCAAAGTTTTGACTAAATTTCAAGGGATTCTTTAAGGATGTACACCTCTGAGGAGCCAAAATTTCTAGAATTAAACTTTTTCTCATCCTGACTTTTGGCTTTATATGACTATAAAACAATAATTGGTAAAAAAAATCACATGGTGGTGCACTTCTTTTTGCTGCAGGCATTTGAAAGTACCCAATTTGAATGATTTTCCCATTTTTCATCAATTTTTACCCATTTTTGGGCTATTATCATGAAAAAAATCACAGTTTCACAATTAAACTTTTTTCATACTTTCACTAAAGATGAAGTGGACCAATCTGAATAAATTTAACTTAAAAAAACTATGGGTAGGTGTTAATATAAGAAAGTTTTATAAAATTTTGTTGCTTTTTCGTGTCAAATTTACCATGTTGTCAATTTTGTAAATTTGGGATTTTTCTCTTTTAGAACAAAAAGCATATTATTTCAACTTCTTTGTTATAAATGATTGAAAAAATACATATCTAAGAAATTTGAAAAGAAAAAATTGATATGGGATGTACATGTATCTGGTAAAATCATTTCTTGTACCCCTCACCCATTTTCTCAACATTTTGGCTAATGAGACTGACTTGATTGGTTATAAAATTTTAAAATTTTATTACTCAAAAACTACTTATTGTAAATACACAATTTTTTCACAGAGTTAAGTTTGATTATAATATTTTTTAAATTCATTGATATTTTCCACTTGTATCACATGTTTTGGAAATAATTCCAGAACGAGATTTCAACGAGACTGAAACGTCAGAAGAATACATCCTTAATACAGAAGCTGAGTAATTTTAAACGAAAAGTTCAAAACTGAATGGGTATATATAATAACACATTTCAAAATCGTCAAATATGCAGGTAGTGACTGCCAGCAGACCTGGGCAAAATAGCTTGCACGTTGCAACTCAACATTTAAAAGTTTTAGACCAAATTCACTTCTAGAATACAGAAGCTAAGTGAATGTATTTTAAAAAGTCACAGACAGACGAACAAAAGGACAGGGAACCGACCAAACAGAATCACTGCCATTCTGATTAAAATACAGATCCTGTGTCCACGCTTTGCTTAAAGGTTTTGACTACACTCCGTCTTACTTTCTTTTCTGGTAAATATTACATCTGAAAATGAAATTCCTGCCTACAATTTTGAAGGTGTGTATCAAAATCATAGGACTCGAAAGGTCTCGAAACAGAAAGTAGAGCAGGTGCGTTGTCAGATCCTTGTAAGCTATACGTGGACACATGGTCTATCTGTACCTAAATCTAATTGGGTCACTGCAGTGTCTTCGAAACAGAAAGTAGAGCAGGTGCGTTGTCAGATCCTTGTACGCTATACGTGGACACATGGTCTATCTGTACTTAAATCTTACTGGATCACTGCAGTGTCTTCGAAACAGAAAGTAGAGCAGGTGCGTTGTCAGATAGAAAATGAAAGGATATGGAGTAAATGTACATGGGACAAAATCGGACACAATACATAGAAAAAATTTTAAATATCAATGAACAGGGCTTTTATTCCTGTTCTTCATCTTGACAGTTGATGTAGGGTCTTCAACAATGAACGAATTATTCATACCCTACAAAAGGTCAAGACGGCCTAACGTCGACTTAAGCGGTACTATTGATAGTAATTTTGAAAGACATCGATCGCCGCTAAATATGCCTTGAAGTTACACATGTCGGGAGCGGTCAATGAATTACATAATTTATAATAACGGGCGAGGTTTTCAACATATATTTGTCATACAATGCCCAACAAAAGACCAATAATTTCGAAACAACAAATGATAGACAATACATATAAAACTAAACAACAAATAATAGACAGCACGGGCACATCGAAATATATGTAAGAAAACCTAGCAGTTTAAATAGTATGAAAGGCAATATAAAACAGATGACCAGACCAGTATTTTGAAGAAATTTAACCAAACATGAAATTTTGACGGTGTATTAATATGAAATTCTCACATGAACAAGCACACCATAACTGTAAATATTATAAGAGCATATACCTCAAGCACGAGGAAACGTTCTGCCTCACACAGCACTAGAGACAAACTCTAGAATCAATAGAAAATGAAAGGATATGGAGTAAATGTACATGGGACAAAATCGGACACAATACATAGAAAAAATTTTAAAATATCAATGAACAGGGCTTTTATTCCTGTTCTTCATCTTGACAGTTGATGTAGGGTCTTCAACAATGAACGAATTATTCATACCCTACAACAAGGTCAAGACGGCTAACGTCGACTTAAGCGGTACTATTGATAAAATAAACCACAGTTCACCTTCTTGCTCCCCACCCGCCTCGGAGTGCCAACTTGTGCGATGCTTGTGTGCGACGGTTCTCCAGTCGAAAGCACCAGGGATACAAGAAAAGTGCAGTAATTTTGAAAGACATCGATCGCCGCTAAAATATGCCTTGAAGTTACACATGTCGGGAGCGGTCAATGAATTACATAATTTATAATAACGGGCGAGGTTTTCAACATATATTTGTCATACATTGCCCAATAAAAGACCAATAATTTCGAAACAACAAATGATAGACAATACATATAAAACTAAACAACAAATGATAGACAGCACAGGGCAGATCCTTGTTATACGTGGACACATGGTCTGTACTTAAATCTAATTGGGTCACTGCAGCTCTTGTCCGCTCAATTATTTGCGGTATAAAAATTCCTATGTTTAAAGAACTTCTACTTTGGTGTATAAGTTAAGGAAATATGTGTGGTTACTTCCCAACCAATTACAAGAAACTCAGTTTGCCATTCTTATAGGTACGGGAATGTCCAATCAAGGGAACATGGCGGATCTTGTGCTGTGAATAGTGAATAGATGTACTCTAACGGTCTACCAGCGGTGACAATCAGATCCGGATTCTTGATTTCAAAAGAAATTCAAGTTGCTGTCTACAATGAAGTAACTTAGGATTAAAAATAGACATCACAGGAAATTTTGTAATTAGCTAGGCTCATTTGAATTGTATGTACATTGTATATGTATTATTGGTAGTTCATAAGATGTGTTTTTATGCTGATTTTGAATTCAGGATTTAACGTCACCAACGTAAATTTCTTTAATCTACGAACATTTTATGTCAGCAACTTCTTTTAAAAAGTAAATTCATATTGGGCATGGATGAGAATGTGATGAATAGGTATGATGAGGCCATTGTTTTGGCCTTATTCACTATAATGTGGAAATCATTAAGTACTATAAATATATTTTTGTCAGATGTTCAGCAGTCATCGGTCTCAGATTTTAGTATTGTTATTTTCGAATTTGACTTATATTTTGTTTAGGGCTTCAAACATATTGCATTTAATGCAAAACAACATTTTGAGCTTTTGCCATTCACCACATTAGTATTTAGATATTATCCAAGGTTACCTAATAAGAAATGTTGTTACTGTAATTGTAATAAGTATGGAACATAACAGAACATTATGTATTATTTAAAGTATAAACAATGCAGGTTACGTTTTTAAACACCCATTATATGTTTCAATATTAAATTCAGAAGATTAATGTATAATTATTATATAATAATTGGGACTTTTATCATAATCAAGACGTCTAATCTTTTTATAACCATATATCACCTATTATAATACATCAATGAAAGGTTTTAATTCCTTTGTCATTTGAAATATACATGAATATATCGCTATGTTTGAGAAACCTGGATGTGATATTGTCTTGATTCTATAAAATGTAGAAAACGACAAATGCTTTTTTTTTTCATATCATCACCCGAAGACATGTGCGTTAAGCTTTACAAATTAGTTAATTTAGATTATTGTTTTTGTCCCAAACGTTAAATTGATATTTTCAATTAAAGATAAAGTGTTGGTTGAAATCATTGTTAAATTCATGCATTATGATACCTTGTCAATACTCGGGCTGATGTTAGAGCTTGTCATCTAGTTTTGTGTATATTTATTATAGAAACTTGTCAATGTAAAACGATGATATCTAGTGAATAACAATATTAGGTCTCGTGCGTACTATATTTTAGAAAGATAGATATATATATATGGGAAGTAATAAGTAAGTATTATAAGACAATGTTAGGAGATTAGATTTTGATTCATATTGTAAAGTTGTGAATTTTTCACATTATACGGGAAACAATATTAATGCTACAAAGGAAAACATTAAAAAGAAATCTGTCGCGCGAGTAAAACAAATAAAATTAATTCTAGACGAGCAATCTGATCCGTCTGTTACAATTTCCATTTAATAAAAAAAGGTACTTCTTATACATCGTATCACCAAAGATTAGCTTTGCGTCACTAACATAACTTATTTTGAAGAAAAGTTTGGTAACTATTTACCGATTATTGAAGACTTTGTTAGTAACCACTTAATTCATATAAATTTAATACAGTTTTGGCTGCTCTGTTTAGGCAATTTTAATTTTTTTTCTTGTAGTTAAGGATATTTGTTTTACCAAATATTTGGTCTCAAAAAAACTGATCATCTCCACAAAATTAAATATCAGGTGTATTCTTGTATCTATGTCATATTGTAGCATTAGTAGGATTATTTTACCAGACTGTATAAAAATAAGGAAATGTGGTATGATTGCCAATGAAACAGCTATCCACCAAAGTTCAACTGAAGTGGATTTAAGCAATTATAGGCAACTGGACGGCCTTCAAAAATGAGAAAAACCCATACCGTATAGTCGGCCATAAAAGCCTCAACAAGAAAAATATGAAACAATTCAATTGAGAAAACTAACGGCCTAATTTATAACAAAACAATATACGAAAAACAAACATGACAGACATGAACCAACGACAACAACTGAACTACAGGCTACTGACTTGGAACAGGCACATATAAAGAATGTGGAGGGGTTAAACATGTGTGTGAGCTCTGAACCCTCCCCCTAACCTGGGACAATGGTGTTTTCTTTGCTAAGATTAGAAATTCTGCTATGCGTTATTTCCGCCAATTTTGGTTATTTGTAATTATAATTCAAGTTTGAAATTATCAGAAACAAGAAGGGAATTATACTTAAAAAATATTGTGCCAACCACTTGATAACAATGTATCGTATGAATAAAAGGAGTTGTAAGGTATACGTAATTGAAACAGCAACTCAACGACAAGACTAATCTAAAAGATCGAATCTATTCTGAATGGACTTTTTATTGCGCCCGACCGATTGGTGCAATTTTGGTGCAGTAAAATTTGTATCGTTAATGTTATTACCACCACTGGGTCGATACCTCTGCTGGTGGACTGTTAGTCCCCGTATGTATCAACAGCACAGTAGCCGGTACTTCGATACTGGCAATGAAAATACGGATATTGCATGATTAAAATTTGCTGTTATAAAATTTTTAAAATCCTTTAAAATTTATGAATACATCTCCATCTTTCAAAGCTATGTTTCCTTGTTCGGATTTGGCAATAACTAAGGTCCTTTTTGGTCGATCAGCTCTTCAACGTTTGTATAAGTTTTGGATTTTTCAAATATTTGGCCACAATCATCCCCAAAGATTAGTTGTCGATAAGCACAAATGGTGCAATAAAACTGATACCTTTAATGTTATCGTCAGCTCAATTTTCAGGTCTTAGGTAACAGCTGTTGGTTGATATAGTGCAGCGTTTGGTTTTGGCAGATCTTATGGAGTTCCCCTTTTTTGAAGTTCCCCTTTTTTAATTTTTGTTAGTACATTTTTTCTCCTAATTTTTATATTGATGAAAGTCATTACACTGCTTGCTTTATTCTCAATAAACCATATACATAGGTATAGAGAAGACGTTTATGTACAATATTTACAATAAGACAGAACAAACAAAACAATTGCAATATATGAAGTACATTTTAGCCAGGAGCATATATACCTGTGTTGATAATCTTTATGAATTTACAAAGTTTAAATTAGTTCTGATTCGTTTTTTGAAGACATAATCTGCTTGTATTTAACACTATTTGCATTTGTAAATAAAATAATAATGTGACATACAATGTTTCCTGTTTTCTTCAAAGTATTTACATTCTAATATGTAATGAAATTCATCGCCAATATCATTTTTATTACATAGAAGACAACGTCTTCTATTTCTAACTATATTATTCCATCTACCCTGTTCAATAGAGAGCTTGTGATTTGTGGTCCTAAATCTACACAAATCAATAGATAGTTTGTTCCCAATAATTTCAAAATAATCTTCTTTCCCAAAAAAATCTTTTAAAGGTCTATAATTCCAGGAATACATGCCGTGTACACTGACTTGTACATGTACTTGTAATATTCCGTAGTGCTTTTAATTTAAGTCTTATTCCCGTATTATGTTATGTGTGTGTATATTTCACACCAATTGACTTAAACACGCAAATTCTAAATGAGATTTAGTAAGTTTTAATTTAATTTTTATGTTGAAATATCTGTAAATCTTCAATAAATAAAAAAGTTAAGTAGATTTGCAGTCAATAGAATGATAGAGGAAAATATTTATAACGTAGTTTATGTATTTTTTTCATAAATGACCAAGTTCGTGCTCTTTTTTCTTTCATTTAATATACTTTCTCATTTGGTGCATTCCAAATTAACACAATTTCGAATTCCCCAAATATTTCCAATGTAAACTGTCTGAGAATGATAGCTTGCTGTAAAACATCACGTTTCGAACATGCAATAAATTTTTCACCATTCCTTATATTAATCTTTTTTACTTACCTCAGTATAAACACTACATCACAGGAACAGCAAATCAATATCCTTTATAACACGTGTATCTTATAATAAAAATCCAAACAGAATACTAGAGAAAACATATCTATCATAACAGTACAAAAAATGTCTTAACTATTATTGTACACGGAGAAAATTCACAAAAGAAAGCATATTCTATAAGAAATTTAATCAATGAGTCTATAGATTCTATACATAAGGGTATTAACGTTTATTTTCAACATTGACAACGAAATACCGTCGATTTTTTTATAACAATACAATAGAATTTAAGTCATATAAACATAATGAATGAAACCAATGGTGGAGTTTTATTAACGTAATTAAGAAATCGAGGTTTACAGAAGATTATCTCGGATTTAAAGACCATAAAAGAGGGATTTAAATAGGCACTATTTTAAGAGTAGAGACGTCTTCTATTTTCTTGTCGTTAAAATTTCTGGTCATATCGTAAGTTAGAAAGGATTATTTAATTTATAAATCATAGCCTTGTTCTCGATAATTTTTTTACTACTATGCGGTTGTTTCAATAATAATTTTAAGACGGCTAAGAAACAAAGGTATTTGAAAGAAAGTGTACTGACTAATAGTATAATTTTGATTATAAATTATTTCTTAGTATTGAACAACACACATCGTGTGATTTTTGTATGAATTATATAAATATTCTTTAATGTGTCTACTAGACGGTTAACCAGCTCTTTTATACTGTTCAAATAGATTTCGACAAAAATGACCGAATTTGCATAGAAATTATTAACAAATCTCGAATTTTCAATTTTAAAATATTACATTTGGTTTCTTCTGCAAAAAAAAAAATAACTCGAATAATTCTGCGCCCTCTAGCAGTCGATCGCCTATCGCGGTTAATGTAGCAATCGGAGATTAGTCGGAGATCGGCGAAATATAACGACTGACCTTATTCGGGTTACAAAAAACAATAATCTTCTGAAGACGTGAAAAGTATGGGTATCATTACAATGCTAATATGATAGTTATACTGTCATGATATCATGACATTTCTTATAACAAAGTTTCTTAAACCAGTTCAACTTTTCAAAATATGGGAATTGTTCCTGCCCAAATTAACTATAATGAAATGTTTACTACAACGTTTCCAGAGGGACCTTCTGGTAGGCGGAACAAATATACGCTGACATCAAGACATTGATACATGCATCTCGCGTACATGAAATAATAATGTTTTAACTATTGTTTAAGGGGGTATCCAACACTTTGACTAAAATACAATTGGCTCGTTTAATTTTCATAACATTTTAACAATATATTTACTTTGACCAGTTGACAAAGATATAAAAATTTCAGGAAATTTGAACCACGCAATTTAGAGTGTATATAAAGTGCGAATCCAGTTAGTTCATTTTCACTGTTGTATGCGAGTATGTCTATTGTAGAATAAAAGATGATGGGGAAAAACTTCGTTTGTTTACTTTTTGAAAATACAAAATAATTGATTTGAATGTATGTTTTAACACAATTTCATTAGAATATACGTTTTTAATGTATAATAACAGGATTTAATTCCAAAAAAGTGTAATTAAAGCAGCAGAATCCATAATATTGATTACTGAATGCGATTCATTTTAACTATAGATGCGATGAATTATCACTGCAAGTGCAATCATTTCTGATGTGGAATTTTTGGAGGTGCGATGCATTTTCATTGGTTTTTTTTAATATGTGTTCGACATGCAACAACTGAAAATAGTTTTTAAATTACTTTAACATTGATGATAGTCGTAGATGCTTACTTGAATATACACGTGTATAACCACGTTCATATCATGTATATTCAAATATTGTTGGTGAGTTTGCTATAAGCTTGTCATGGATCCAAAAATTTACTGGAGCAGACATTCATGAATGTTACGTATTTCTACGGAGAATTTTCCTTTAAAAGTTATAGAACTCGCTTAAAAAAATTTGTCACGCCGTGTCATACGTACGTCTACCCTATTGAAAGGCTTTTTCACAAGTCAACGAACAGTACAATAATGTACAACGAACGGTGCTAAAGAAAGTAAACAAACTACAATGGGAATGAATCGTACAGTGCCAAAATTGTGAAGTCAATTTTGCAAGTAAATGTTTTCAAAAATAATTAAAACAACGGGTTTCTCATTCGCATTATGTATTTTTACAACAACAAATCACAAAATACACGGTCGCATTTAGTGTAAGAGCCAACCAACTATGCTCTATTTGTAGATTAATCAAGTTTGAGTTACACAGAATGTTTGTTTCGCGATGTTTTCAAGTAACTCACAGACCTGTCTATTTAAAATAGTGACATGGTGTTTATGTAATATAAATGATATACAATGCTGCCAGGAGCAGTAAACTTTGTTTTCATAAATATTGAATACTTAACTGAACATTACGTCAATTAGTCTTTGGTGAAAATAATGACCTATAATTTTATGCTTTTACAAATTGTGACTTGGATGGAGAGTTGTCTCATTGGCACTCATACCACATTCTCTTATATCTAAGAACGGTACCGGTATGTCTACCAACATCGCTTCGCGATGTAGCGATTAACGTCCGGAATCAATCGTACGTTGGTTTTACCACGTGGTATGGAACCATCTAAACATGGAATAATAAACTGTTTTCAATATTTCCTTGTATTCTTACAACTGCGTATTTGCTTATTTGTAACACCAACTTATAAGAAATTCAAACATAAATTAAGATGACTCGACTGTTGCTCGAACATTCTTTACTGTATAAGATGTATACACAATGGCACGATAAATATCAATTATCCAGTTATCAAAGCGTCAATTGTTTGTACAAGATGAAACCGTATCCACTCATTTAATCGTGAAATGAAGATCGTTTTGTGAATGCTCTTTATTATCTAAAATGCATCCATTAGAGTTCTTTTCCTAATGCTTGTAGTTTAAAGGTTTGCTTAGCTTGCTTGCTTTGTTTGTATAAATGTTTGCTCAATCTTAATTATAATGCTTAAACAAACATTTATACAAACAAAGAAAGCAAGCCAACCTAACCTTTAAACTACAAGCATTAGGAAAATAGCTCTCATTACGTTTAATTTATTAGTATGAGATTGAGACCGAAACAGACACTTTGCTTATTCTGTGACGTGGATTGGCTTAACTTTCCAAAATATATGTATTCAATGATGGCGTGTCATAGGGAAGGATAAATTTTATCCTACATATAGATCTGGATCTGGACAAATTATTAGAGAAAATTTATTTGACTATATTACCTATAAATGCCATTTTTAAGGAATTTATTGATATATTACCTCAGACTTTCACTCATTAAGTATGCATATAGAATCAATCCTTCTGACTTCATAAATTTTGTTCTGAATTAAGACTTTATATAATGAAAATTAATTAATTTCCTTCTGTGAAAATGCATCGCATATACAATAGAAATGAATCGCCCTACAGTGAAAATGAAAGTCTAGTATCATTATTCGACAGTAAACATGAATCGCATAACGAAAACAACATAGTGGAATTTGATTCAATATCAACAAGCTGAATAACAAAACCTGTTTTAAGTTATACAACATTAATAATCATGTTAAAAGGTACATTTTTCTACAAATGAAACTTAACTGCTATTTGAAATCTCTTGCACGCTCTGTTCGTGAACTTTTCTTAATATTTATCTATTTGTGTATCAATTTTGAACCTGGATGGCTGTAGGCGCGATGAAAACCCGTCCGCATCTCAAACCAATATCATGAATTTATAAAAACAGTACACATTATATATTATATGTTATTTTATTCAAAAATCATGAATTTGTCGTCTGTTTATTTATCATTCTACATCAGAAATTCATCACGGATACAGTGAAAATGACATTTCAGGATTCGCACATTACATACACTGATTTACAGGAATAATTTCATAGGATAGATAGCAGGTTTAAAAAAACTAATTTTGATCATCGAGCAGCTTGATTTCTCTAAATACTAATAGTATGTGATTAAAACGTTCAGAGTTAACTCCCTTAGGGGTTCTGTACGCCCTTTAACTTCTCGCGTATTTGAGTATTTATACATCCTTGTGTCACGATGTAAAATGACGTTCTCTTTGTTATTTTGTTTTTAATTTGCTTTGTTGATTTTTTATAATTTCGGTTAAAGTGTCGCTCATTATATCGATCAGAATTATAAAATAGTCAATAATCTATACATTTAATCTTAATGCTAATTGTCGTTTTATATAAAGGTGTTAATCAGCTTATTATCTATACTGTCAATTAACCTTACATTATGTGAATAGAAGGCGTCATAAATGTTGACAATCTCTTTCTGTTTGTACATATTTTGATAGCATGTTTTTTTTTCTTAACATTAACAAATTCTTTACTGCAATATGTAGTTGTTAACAACTGCCCTATATAGTACAACTATTCTCTACATATGTTTATCCCTTGTCTGTTAATCGTCAAATGAACCAGGGGATTGACTTGACGAAAGTGTGTAATCTTCTTTATTAGAGTTATATATGTTACAGGCATTTTCTAAATTTAGGCATTTTGTAAAATGACTGAAATTTTAAGGTATTTTCTAAAATGACTGAAATTTTAAGGCATTTTCTAAAATGCCCATGCGATTCAAGCATTTTATAAATTGACTATTTATTTCAGACAATCTATAAAATGCCTTAAAAAATTGTAAGGCATTTTACAAAATGCCTGAAAGTGTAAAACAGAATGAAATGCACACTAAAAATAGAACGACTGGAAATATCAAACAGACCAGTTTATTTTATAATTGAATAGAATGCAATTCTTAACAGTTAAAGTTACTTAAATTGAATTATTTACAGTTAACACAAGCACTGCAGTTGACAATTATTTGTTACTACATGCAATGTTTGGATGACAACGACTGTTACACATTTGTCCAGATTTTTCCCGATTAGGGGACTTAAAATAATAATCAGAAGGGAAAAAAAAGGAGCAAAAACAATAAGTCTCAATGCATCTTCGATTAATTGTTGCATGCTAAACGTCCAGTGGCAAAAATTTCATGCATATTCAGAACGGTCTTTGCGGGGTCATAATAATAAGAGATTCGCTGTAGAAGAATTTACAAAAGTCATCAACTAACCATTATATATGGTATTGTCATTATTTGACGTGACCTTTTTTAAAAATATATTCCTTGAGTGCAGTAGATTTTTATTTTGCCTATTTTACCAGGTGAGCGATTCAGGCTCCTAGGAGCCTATAATTTTTTATTTACTAATGTTTGTTATGAAAACTGTAAAACAACATTATAGCTTGACAGCATAAATGAATAATCCAAAGTATGTTCTTTTATTCCAATCTTGATTTCGTTCAAAATAGTTTCATATTTTTCTCTGCTCCATATTTCACATTTCTGATTAGAATCAACATTTTCAATTAATTGGTTTTTAAATCTTTGTACTGTTGTAAGAACAAAATGCCCTTCTGTCACTGTAAAGAGAAGGTCATTAAATGATCCTCTGAAATACAGAGCAAAGTAGTTTTATTCTATACGGAGTTCTAGTTATAAATAAGGGATAAATCCTACTTTGTAAAAAAATCACTCTGATTCAAATAAAAAATTCTCTGAAACTGACATTATCAAGATGCTTGATTTCTTGATTGACAACATATTTGTTACGTTTGGAGGACGTGTTTTTCAACAACCAATCGGCATTCCCATAAAAAAAACTGTGCCCCTCATTTGGCCGATTTGTTCCTTTATTGCTAACTTCTTTTCTTTCTCCTTCAGAAGTTCCTGTATGAAGTCAGCCTCTATAGCAGTATACAACAGATACAGTTAAGTGTGCCTCATATCTTGACTTACATCTAGAAATTGACAAGGAGGGTCGGTTGAAAACAAAACTTTACGACAAAAGAGATGATTTCAGCTTCCCAATTGTGAAATTTCCTTTCTATGTAGCAACATTCAGGGCTTGTATTTCCTATCATGATTTCCTTGATAGAGGGTTGCTGCTCACAAGGAAGCTATTAAACCAAGATGTCCAAGTGGTGAATTTTGAAATCATCCCTTCGTAAGTTTTTCGGACGCCATTACGAGTTGATTGACCGTTATGGAATATCCGTTTCACAAATGATAGCGGATATGTTCCTGATGTCGTAACTACAACCCCGTCCCCTTATCCTGAATATGACCTACCGAATAAGACTTATAACCGGGTTTGTCTTAACATGAGCAACACGACAGGTGCCACATGTGGAGCAGGATCTGCTTACCCTTCCGGAGCACCTGAGATCACCCGCAGTTTTTGGTTGGTTCGTGTTGCTCAGTCTTTAGTTTTCCATGTTGTGTATTGTGTACTATTGTCTGTCTGTCTGTTGGTCTTTTTCATTTTTAGCAATGGCGTTGTCAGTTTATTTTTTCTACTTATGAGTTTGAATGTCCCTCTGCATGGTATCTTTCGCCTCTCTTTTATAGACATTAAAACTATTAAAACCTCAAAATTAACCTGCAGGCTACATGTTTTTTAAGAAAAATCTTTATTTTACTCAACATTTCTTTGCTTTACAAGATATTTTTATCATCTATTTCATGTATTTCATATTTATATAATTTGCCTGAAACTGAACAGGCAATTTGTTTAATTTTCATCAGAAATTTCAGGCATTTTAGAAAATGACTAGGTATTTTTAGGCATTTTATAAAACGCCTGTCAATATTCGGCATTTTAGAAAAAAAATGCCTAAAAATTCAGTAATTTTACAAAATGCTTGTAACATATAGATATTTTGTCAGCATGTTAAAATCTATTATTATGTGTTTCTTATCGTTTTGTTATTAAAAGTATGTTTTAACTAAATGAATTCGTTCTGGGCCACCTTGACACAACCAACTATTTGAAATTAAAAATACAAAATTTCAATGTTCACAGCGTCACTTGGCTTCAGTTGTATGAGTATCAGCGTTCCTGATGAAGGCGCTGGCTCTACGGACGGTACGAAATTTACTACGTGTTTTTTCATTTGAATGGAAATCATATAGTGAGTTATACAAAGCCCTATTTTTCATCTTTGTCTTTCCAAACTTTTGTCGTCCAGCGCACCTGATGAAGTTCATCCAAAAACTCCAGTTGTGCGCACCTGTTGACGGTTATTCCAAATTACGAGCTATGCGTACAGAAATTATACTATACAATATTTTTTACATATTTCAAAGTCGGAAAGTATATATTATGAATAAAGAAACGTCCATACAGTTCAGATTTGAAGACCAACAAATAGACAAATGCCAATGGCAACATCTAAAAATGACCGAATGCCTAACGAAAAAGGTCTAGTTAGAGCAGTTACAAAATCTCTTTCATTCTACCTTTATACGGGTTTGTAATACTTATATACATCGTTTTTGATAATATCATTCGCGCACTTTCTATTTTCAATATCGAATCACAAATGGCACAGCTATAGAAAGGGATCAGCATGAACTGTTACCCATTCGTTTATTAGGCGAGTCGTAGCATCCTAAATAAAAACAAATATTTTGAAAAAGAGAGATGAAAGATACCAAAGAGATATTCAAACTCAAAAGTCGAAAATAAACTGACAACGCTATGGCTAAAAAGAAAAAGACCTACGAAAAAGGCGATTGTACAAGTTGGTTCACTTACTAATGTCGTGTGCTTTGTTCAGTTATTTTGGAATTTAAATTTACCTTTTATCAAAAACATCTTCATCGTCAACAATAAAAGAGAGCTCGAGTCAAATAATAACTTTAAGAAATAAAAATTCGAAGAAATACAATAAAAAATCTTACCTTACTTTATAATTAACCCAGGAAAAATAATCAATTCAAATTCATTTTAAATTAAACTTTGACTTTTATAACAATTGCTATTCCTTTCCAATGTAAAACCACGCGAGAATATGAAATCTCACATACCTCAGTCTCCGTATTGGTAATACTACTAAGTCAATATGAATTTAACAGTTTTTCGAGGTTTAGTTCAGTTATTTGTATATTTATATTAATTTTCAATCGATTTGAAATAATTTTTGTATAGAAAGTAAAATGGTTTAATCGATCAGCTTTATGCCAATGTCATAGAACAAACAATACCGGGACAATATATTTCAAAAATTGAAAGCGACCATCGACTATTTTATTCGATTTAACATAATAGTAGAGGACGTTTTTAATTCATATCTGTAATTCATCATCATAATAGCATCTCGAAACAAACAAAGAAAGAAAAAAAACCATCATTTTCATTTTCAAAAATGTATAAATGCATTGTTAGGGGTTTGATTATAGGATAATTACTGTATTTCTCATGATTTCAAAATTACTATTGTATCGATTAAAAAAGAAAAATAGTCTGTAGGAACAGTATATTTTAATGCCGCTTTCTATTTATGTTTTATTCACAAAAAAGATAATCTCTACCGAGGGTTAAAATTTGAAATTACACTGAAATATAGTTAAAAACAAAAACTAGCAACGCTCAGAGCAAAACGATATACATATAAACAATCGAGTTGTACAATGATTTAGATTTCTTCATTCGACTTTGACAACTTACTGCGTTAACAAATATTTGTTCTTCCCTCAGAGGGATGCGAACCCCTGCTTTTAAGATATCGTAGCATCAACGCGGGCACTGTGTCAAGCGCCTTAGACCACCCTGACAAGAAGGGTATATAAAACTATTGCTTTCTTTAGTCGAGTAATGCATTTCCTCGTCGGCTATATCCAGACATGATGTATAGTGGACAGTAGATGGTATACCTTGCAGATCAGCTATATCACAAAATATCGTGTATAAACAGAATACAATGTTATACAATCATTACAAGAATTACAGCATTGATTAAATAAATTCAGAAATAATTCAGAATATTGTTGACAAACGCATAAAGTACTATGAAGACAGCTATGTAGAGACTAAAAAATAAATGCTCAATAAATGCATTGAAATTTGCAAAGACGTCAGAAAAAACCACTTACTGTTCTGATCCATACTTGACAGTTATGACTTTGTCACCATACTCTTCCAAATAATCTGATTAGAAATAAACTTAGTCAACTAATTCATTGTACTTTTGAAAAATGAGATCTTGAATTCATCTGCTATACTTAATCTTTGATGCACATAATGCCAACACTAGCTCTCTTCGTAACATGCTGTCTTGTGCTATCTCCTCTTCTTCTAGCCAAGACATTCCCATCGCCGTCGTCTCACTTTCCACTGCTCTTCTTCGTTTTTCTTTTGGTTTTCTCCTTTTCCTTTCCAGTTGGAGTCTATCTAAGCGATACTTTTCTAATGATTGTTCGGTCTTTCCTAAAGAGGAGACCAATCCATTTTCATCATTTAATCTTTAATTCTACTTTTCGATATATTTGATTGAAAATTAGTAAACTATGGGTGTAAAAGTATAGATTGCACATGTAAGTAGCTGGAAAATCAAATCATTTTTCTTTAATAGAAATCTTAAAAGGGTTATTTCTACCGATTATTTTTTAATTTAAATTGTCTATAGTTATAGACCGAGTGTAATTTGATGTCTGTTTTCGTTAGGTTGCTGTCTCATTGACATATTTCCCACATCGTCTTTATTCATAGATAATAAAACTATATTTGCTATTAATTCAGGCGATTCAGATTGCCATATTTTTTCCAACTATTGGCAATTTTGTAAGAAGTGAATAGGTTTGGCTCTTGAATCTAGTTTTTTGTAACGTAACCTTATATTACATTATTAAAAAGTGAAATTAAATTAACATTAATCATTTAGAAATATCAAATGTCCAATTATTACTGAAAAATGTTGAACTGGTATAGTTTTACACTTAAAAGTTAAAAACCTAAATGTTGAAAGTCCGAAAATAAGTTTAAATACTACTTTTAATTTCCCTTGAACATAATACGTTTCCGTATAACTCATATGAAAATGTAGTAAACATTTAATTACTAACAAAACATAACCCTGAGTGTTCATATCCTATACCAATACGTAAAGCTGCTAATATAGGTCTAACCATCCTCAAAGAACACACAAAAGATGACGCTGAAAATTTATAATAAGAATCGACAGGTTTATCAAGCTTAATTATTCATAATTTACCTAAGTTGGAATTGTGATCGTTTGATATCCAGTTGTTTATGTACTCGCTTTTGTTCTTGTTCCTATAATAGAGATTTACTGAAGGTCTCGGTACCGACTGTTGACACCGACTTGAACAGGTAAAATGAAAGGGGTCGTCTCAAAATGTGAATTTTACGGTGCACTTGATTCATAAGGTATTGTGTAAATAAAAACAGTCTCCATGGACGGAGCGTAGTATCGCTCCGACGGCTTTGAATTCAGTTTCCGTAACAGAAAATTTCAATCGGATGTATCGTCAAGCTCATACGTATGATTATTCAGCCAGATAAGTACTTATGGATTTTTTTTCTGCAACTGCAATGCTGTAATGGACAAAATACAAAAAATCCTGTTTTCTGACAGATATATTTTCCTGTTCCAAAGATACGCAAATAAAAAGCAATTTGATTGAATCCAGTCAAATTTATATGGGATGGGAGAATCAGGAACAGATAACTAGTGATGATAAAAATTACTTGAAAACCTGTGTTAACCAATGTGAGGCTGTGGTGGCCATTCTGACTACCTTAATTGACCATCGGACACAATTTGGGAAAATGTAAACCCTATCACGTTTGGTTTGAATGGGCAATAAGTGTTTGACGAAAATCTGTCAACCAATCACAGGCCACGGTGGCCACGCTTTTAAATTTGTCGGAATAATTAGTTACAGGTTTGGCGGAGGATCATCCAAAAACATTTTTATCATCTAATTTTAAACCTACATTTAGTAGTTTTTGACTGATGTCGATCGCTAATGGTTGTGATGGCCATTTTGAAAATTGGATAGAGATGACAGACATAATTTTTGTAGTGGACCATCATGTTAAGGGTAAACGCACTTATTTTTTTTCACTAAAATTCTTGAATATTCTTTTTTCTACACTGTTATGTAAAAAAAGTGCTGTGCACACTTTTTAGGATGATTTGTGCTTTTTAGATCATCACGGAATGATTCCATATTCAAAAGGAGAAATGATTTAACGGTTGATCTAGTTTCTGTAACAGAATAGACATACATTTCATGTACGCCGATGGTAAAAAAAAATTATAGAATAATAAAACTGTGTTTTTGCCTTAGAGTTATTATGAACATTATAAAAGCGTTCATTTTGTAGATTGTAAGGTAATAAGAATACAGAAAAACAATAATTTAAAATTTGTTACCATGACACTGTATGCATGCACATAGAATACGCAAACATCTGACTTAAATATATTTTAACTCATAAAATAGATCTAAACAGGATGTACTTAGGTCAGGTTTAGGAATTTTTGTCAGATGTTCGGACTCCTTGATTTTTTTTCCTACGATACAGGGTAAAATATTTTGCCCCATAACACCCATTTTTCTTTTCATTTGATACCCCAATATCTAATAAAAGGTCTTTTACCAAAATTAAAGCATATTCTAGATTTCTTTTCTTTCGATTTGAGACCCAAATAATACCAATGCAAATGTAAGGTAAAAGTCCGAGTCAGCCTTTTCCCTCCATTTTTTAAAAATTAAATATCTCGAAAAGGTACTCCATAACCTATCAATATTTTAAGATTATTTTGTGCCTTAACTAATGCTCTTCTGACTTACAGTATCAATTTTAAATTCTAGATTTCATAATTTCACCTAAGTACAATCATCCTTAAGGACTCATCAATGCTACACTCTTTTATTTAAACACTTACAACTGAGTTTTTCATTAAAAATTAAATATTTTACCATAGGTGTACTAAAAATTCGACATTATTTTTTTAAATGACCCATATACAAAGTTAAGCCAGCCTGAACAGACAACGGACAACGACGGATGCCAAGTAATCAAAGCAAAAGCCAACATATATCTTTGGCCAAAGTGAGCTAACAAGAGGGGGTAATATTTGTTAACAGTTTTAATGTTTCATTCTAACAGTAATAGCAACTTTTACCTTGAAATGCTAATTGTTTCGTACACTTTTTATTTTGAGACGACCCCCTTCATTTTCCCCGTCAAAGTTGGTGTAAACAGTCGGTACCGAGACTTCCCGTAAATCTCTATAAGTCTACATGGCTGATAGGTACTTATAAAAAAATGTAATAGGTATGTGAGTCTTCCAAGATATTTATAAAATTGGAGCTAGGATTTTCTCGATACCAGAACTTGTACATGGTAATAATATTTGTTGGTTATGTTCCAAAATCTAAACACTTTAACTCGTATTAATGGGTAAAGATGATATCTTTTTTTAATTTTGGGATTCTCGTAAAATACAAAGATTTTTCCAATCTTCCCTGCTAAAAACTCATCAAAGACCTTATTGTATGAAGCCGTTTGATGAAAAAAATTAAACTTCTTTATCCCTGTTCTTTTAAACAAAATTAATGTTGACAGCGCAGAAAAACATTTGTCAAAAATCTTCAAACTGAATCTAAACTAAGATCTTTATATTTGTGGCCTTCATGCAGAAAATACTTAAAGCCAGATCCGTTTTGCTCGTCTAAAAAAACTCAATTCTCAAAATCCATGTTTTCAAACAACACAATAAATTATATTTTCACAAAAGTGTAATACCATGACTGTCCAATCTCATAACTCATCTAAGAACTTTATACTTGTGACTGTATGCTAAGATTAGAACTAAACCATCACGATGCGCGGTGATGCATTCAGGAGACATTAATTGAGACTTCTGTTTTATAAACTGAGATTCCCGTTATTGTATTGCTAGTGTTGATGAGGTATTATGGTAATGAATAGCTTTGGTATATCTTACTGGTTTACTGCAAATAACATAGTCAAACATTTTCATCGCTACTCATTTAATAAGCCGAATTCACATATTTTATTGAAAGTCATAAGCAAATATTGAAAATGAATAGTGTTTGTTGGATCTGTTCAATTTTGTACTTTAACTTATGATAGCAATCTACGTGTTTCTAGAATAACGTTCATCAGGTACACTCGCTACCAATAAAACCTAGTCTTACATAAGATGAAAGGTTCATGTTCGCTCGAGACAAAACAATTTACATAACCTACTCTTTCATTATATGATCAGACAGTTAACAATTTATCGCATGTGAATCTAATAGTTTTTGTACCTTTAAATGTTGTATTGTAATATTACCCTGTCATTTAAAATTATATAATGTGTCTTCTTGTATCTTACAAATTTATTCATACATTTTTATTCATACATTTTCTTGGCTCAAGGTGATCTAGACTTAGATACATTATACAAACATACATATATAGTTCCATTCGCGACCCAAAGAGGGTAGTTTTAATTCAACCTTTCGATATTTTATTTTAAAAAAAAGACTGTAAACCTTTACGCAACTTCTTTGAGGTTCTAAAATAAATTATTCAAATACGTCGTGCTTTCTGGACATGTAACCAAACAATAAATGTTTAGAGATGGCTGTTAGCATCATTTTTTATAGACCGCATTTTTTTAAACAAAAATGAAAATAAAAGGTTTACAAAAGTAAATCCAAACTTTTGGAGGAAACAAAGATACTTCGGGTATAAATTATTTCATTTTTGGTAAAGCATATTCTTTGATCCTATATTTCACAAACTTTCCAATTTGGAACGGTGGTTGTACAATGTAACAAAAAAGGAAATGGTGGTTCTCAATGCTCTTCAACTTCGTACATTATTTGGCCTTTAATTGTTTCGAGCGTCACTGATGTGACTTTCGTAGACGAAGTGCACGTCTGGCGTACACAATTATAAGCCTCGTATCTTTGATGAGTTATCATATATCTTTTGATATTTTTTGGCGCAATGATAGTAGTCATATATATATAGATATCATCTTATTAAGGAATGTCCATGTATGTTTTCTCTTATCAAGTTATGGTTGTGGCCTGTTATCTATTTCTTGCATGAATAGATATTTCTCGTCTCACACTGCACGGAGTGTGATACGAAAAAGGTGATACGAAAATCTGCGTTAATTTGATTGGCTTATCCAGCATCACAAGACGCTATTACGGCATTTCCATTGGTTATTCGTTAGGTCAACGATGACTTTCAAAGGTTTAGACGATGTACATTTCGTCCATGGCAACGGGCATTATGATTTCTTCAATAATATACAAAACACTCACATATTTCACCTGACAATCTTCTTTTTGTCAAATTTTATTACATTTTGAAGCGTACAAAATGTCTTAAAATGTCTGATGTAAAAGTTTGACACCGGAAAAGGACATATGACGTGATACTGGAATGTGCAAAAGACTAGATCAACATTTCGCGGAATTTTTAATTTTACACATTGAGAGTGTTGACCTTAAGAGAAATAGGTTTAACAACTTGTGAAAATTGGATATCGCTTGATATCAACTCTCGTTATTTAACTTAAATAGTAATAATAAACTCGCCGAAAGCTCGTTTATTATTATATTGAAATTAAATAACTCGAGTTGATATCAAGCGTTATCCCATTCTCACTAATTATCGTATTTTCATATAAGTTGTATCAATCTTTGGAAGAAAATATATTTTATTACATTATCAGAGTACATAAAAGTTGTCCTAGCTATCACACGGTCAACATGTGTTTGTCAGTTTTTTAATTTTTTTTAATTTTTTTTTTTTTTTTTTTTTTTTTTTTGCTGGTTATCATATTTGTGTCTCTTTTAAAAAGAGAAAAACAATGGCCTACTTTATACTTAAACAATAAATGAGACACAAATATGATAACCAGCAAAGGGTAACATAACTAGAACAATGTTCAACAGTAGACATCAAGGGTAACAGTACTAGAACAATGTTCAACAATAGACATCAAGGGTAACAATTACAATGTTCAACAATAGACACCAAGGGTAACAGTACTAGAACAATGTTCAACAATAGACATCAAGGGTAACAATTACAGTGTTCAACAATAGACACCAAGGGTAACAATAAAAGTGTTCAACAATAAACACCAAGGGTAACATTACAGTGTTCAACAATAGACATCAAGGGTAACAGTACTAGAACAATGTCCAACAATATACACCAAGGGTAACAATTACAGTGTTCAACAATATACATCAAGGGTAACAATTACAGTGGTCAACAATAGACATATTACTATAGAACATATCAAGCTCTTAATCACAGTGTCTCCTATTTCAAAATCTGTAAATAAGTTTTGACATGATTTACCATTAACGTCACATTCATTAAAGGACAATTAAGAGGTTCCAGACTTTGGACAAACACATAATCTAATGTTTTCGATCAAACCTTATCCCTCGTATATCTTGATCAATTCAATAACAAAGGTACATAGAAGAACATGCAATGCAAATCAGTTAAGAAAAGCACCTAACTCTATAATACCACAATTATGGACAACAAAAACGCAAGTACACGGAACACGGAAAGTATATCATTTCAAAGAATTAATTGTCACAGTTACTGAAAGCAAGCTCAAAGTACATGTACTTAACGAGTTGATGATGTAAGCCGTCCTATACTCAAATGTCGGCGATATGTTTTTCGGAATTTTGGATTATATTTCATATAGCAACAGTGCACGTATCAGTATACACGACATTTTGCAATATCTAGATATAAATTAGTACATGGTTGCAGAAAAAAACATAAAAGAATTGATTTAGTTTAATTCACACTATAAATACACAACGTATGTACGATGTATAATCATAACGTTTTAAATGGGAATGTGCAGTTTGAAGGGTTTGAAGGAAAGCTCACACAATGTCCTTGACTTTAAAAAAATTGTCTTCCTGTTTAATTTTACGTTTCCTTGTTAATAGTTTCAAATGGTTAGATTTAAAAAATATGATAATGTTATGTATTCAAGTGTCGATAAGCTAACAATGTATTTCCATATATTCGTTTGTACTCTTTTACACAGCAGATCCGGTTTCTCTCACGTACTACACAACACAAACTCGTTTAGTTCAGATTATTTGAATAAATTACACGTGAAGTCGTATGGAATATAAAGAGGGAAAATTCTGGCGTTGATAGTATAGATTTAGCACGATCTTTTAGTTTATCCTTGTATATTCGCCGTTTCAGAATCTTATTGCAGTCTAGGTTAACATTTTAAAAGCATACACCAAAAACGTTGTGATTGTCTAACACTGTTCTGAATAATGAATAATTTACCTTTGATGTGACGATCTTTTCATTTTGGGGTACGAACAATGGCAATACCCATAATCCTTTAGTCAAGGACACATACCTTCCCTAAAGGCGTACAAAATAGGCGAAAGATACCAAAGGGACATTCAAACTCACAAGTTGAAAATAAACTGACAACGCCATGGTTAAAAAAGAAAAAGACAAACAGACAAACAGACAAACAACAGTACACAAAACACAACATAGAAAACCAAAGACTGAGCAACACGAACCCCACCAAAAACTGGGGGATGATCTCAGGTGCTCCGGAAGGGTAAGCAGATTCTGCTCCACATGTAGCACCCGTCTTGTTGCTTGTGTTAGTACAAACCCGGTGATAAGTCTTATTCGGTAGGTCACATTTGGGGAAAAGGGGACGGGATTGTAGTTACGACAATTGGAACATATCCATTGTCATCTGTGAAACAGATATTCCATTACAGTCAAGCAACTCGTGATTGCGTCCGTAAAATTTACGAAGGGATGATCTCAACTTCACCACTTGGAACTCTTGGTTTAATAGCTTCCTTGTGAGCAGCAACCCTCTATCAAGGAAATCATTATAGGAAATACAAGCCCTGGAATATCGTATCAACTGGGAGATATATACTCCTTATGCAGGCGCTGCTCTAATGTTCCACTTAGAAATGGAATGTTGACAATTGGGAAGCTGAAATCATCTCTTTTGTCGTAAAGTTTTGTTTTCAACCGACCCTCTTTGTCAATATCTAGAATTAAGTCAAAATATGAGGCAGATTTAACTGTATATGTTGTGTAATTTATCTCAAGTTCGATGGGATAGATACGTTCAACATAGTAACTAAATTTTGAATTATTTAGAGAGAGAACATCATCTCTACAGCGGAAAATGAAGTTAAAGGATACTGCTTACTTCTTTTCTTTCTTCCTAAGAAGTTCCTGTTATCTAGTCAGGAATATGACAGTTGTTTTTCACTCGTTCCGTTGGTTGATAACGTTTGATTTTGTGAGTTTTTATAGACTTCCCCTTTTAAAATTACCTTGGAATTCGGTATTTTTGTTATACTTTGTCCATAGGACACCATGCCCCACTCGCACAATGATATCTTTGTGTTCACAAATCTGGATTTAAACCCAAATTGGCATATGTAATATAAATCTAAAATTCACATCATGATGAACATTATAAAAAAAGAAGATGTGGTATGATTTCCAGTCATACATCATTCCACAAGTGACAAAATTACATAGAAGTTAGGAACTATAGATTACCGTACGACCTTCAACAATGAGCAAACACATAGCACTTTATGACTGAAGACTGTCTTGATATAGTTTTGGATAAATAAATGATTTATCAAGTTTTTGAGATTCAAATCTGTAGGTCATTCGTTACATAAACAACGAGGTCTTTTGCTTAATATTGTAAGAAATTGTAATCTATGCGAAAAGTCAGCTCTAGGCGATGAATGACATTAAATTATGGAATGACCTGGTTTTGCAAATGAAATGAAAAAGCTTCTCCCTTTGCATTTTACTCGACAGAAAAATATTTGAAAAATAATTCTCTTTGTACATAAATAAAGGCAACAGTAGTATATCGCTGTTCAAAAGTCATAAATCGATTGAGAGAAAACAAATCCGGTTAACAAAATAAAACCGAGGGAAACACATCAACTATAAGAGGAAAACAACGGAACAACAGAAACACTGAAGTGGTGCAACAAAAACAAACGTTAAAAAATTAATATCTTTATTCAAAAGACTATACGAATTTATAAGGGTTATCAATGGAAACGTTAGTTCTCCTTTCCAACTATCTACCAGAGTCCACATGACTTAGATGTTAGCAACAATAGGTCATTGTATGGCCTTCAACAATGAGCAATACCTATACCGCTTTAGAAAACTATAAAAGGCATAGACAAGACAAATGTCAAACAATCCAAACCGATTTACGAGATTTGAACATCGGTAAACTACTGTCGCCTTAATTTATCACTGAATCACAAATGGAAGACTATTGATACCAAGTCTCTTTCATACACGAGGATCTGTTGATAGTAATGGATACTTCTATACAAAAAAACGTCTTGGGTACAATTTTTAGAAAGTGAATTTTCCTTGTCTCTGGAATTATATTCATCGTAAGGTACTTAGTTTCATGGTTAATTAGCTTGAACTGAACTCCATTGAACGGGGAAATTACTCACCGTGTCACACAAACTACTCCTTGATGATATAAGCCTATTTAATTGTAGCACCAACTGAGTAGTCTCGACCAGTCGAATAACATGCCGTATGTACGCAAACTCAAATGAATTTAACTGTTGAATGTAAATTTACGGGAAACGTAGGAATATCATAACAAAGACAACAGAAATTTGCTGACATTATTGCATCATATACTTTTTTGTATTGTTTTCAAATAAATGCTCTTATTACAAACACAAGGTTTTTTTTTTACAATCCCAACAAAGGTGTGAGATTGTAGTAATTTGATTCAGGAATACTAGAGCTAGTGCGTGACTTGTGAAAAATTATCTGAAATCTGAAGCTTAAAGTTCCATAACTCTGGAATACAAACTTCATTCAAAAGGTACCTTCTTTTATTAATTTTAACACCTGTGTCAAAATTAAAGTAAATCTATGAAAGCGTACTCAAGTTAGTGTTAAATTAGAGAAAATTTAACATGATTCTGACAATTAAAGTCTGTTAACCCTGGAATGACAAGCCAGGGAATATTCAACTAGAGATCCATATTGGCTAGAGGTATAGGGGAGAGTTGATATCTCACAAAATAAGTTTAACTCCGTCGCATTTTTTGCGCCTAACATGCTGTCTTGTGCTACCTCCTCTTCTTCTAGCCAAGACATTCCCATCGCCGTCGTCTCACTTTCCACTGTTCTTCTTCGTTTTTCTTTTGGTTTTCTCCTTTTCCTTTACAGTTGGAGTCTATCTAAGCGATACTTTTTTAATGATTGTTAGGTCTTTCCTAAAGAGGAGACCAATCCATTTTCATCATTTAATCTTTATTTCTACTTTTCGATATAGTTGATAGAAAATTAGTAAACTATGGGTGTAAAAGTATAGATTGCACATGTAAGTAGCTGGAAAATCAAATCATTTTCTTTAATAGAAATCTTAAAAGGGTTATTTCTACCGATTATTTTTTTAATTTAAATTGTCTATAGTTATAGACCGAGTGTAATTTGATGTCTGTTTTCGTTAGGTTGCTGTCTCATTGACATATTTCCCACATCGTCTTTATTCATAGACAATTAAACTATATTTGCTATTAATTCAGGCGATTCAGATTGCCATATTTTTCCAACTATTGGCAATTTTGTAAAGAGTGAATAGTTTTGGCTCTTGTATCTAGTTTTTTGTAACATAACCTTATATTACATTATTAAAAAGTGAAATTAAATTTAACATTAACTCATTTAGAAATATCAAATGTCCAATTATTACTGAAAAATGTTGAACTGGTATAGTTTTACACTTAAAAGTTAAAAACCTAAATGTTGAAAGTCCGAAAATAAGTTTAAATACTACTTTTAATTTCCATTTGAACATAATACGTTTCCGTATAACCCATATGAAAATGTAGTAAACATTTAATTACTAACAAAACATAACCCTGAGTGTTCATATCCTATACCAATACGTAAAGCTGCTAATATAGGTCTAACCATCCTCAAAGAACACACATAAAGATGACGCTGAAAATTTATAAGAATCGACGGATTTATCAAGCTTTAATTATTCATAATTTACCTAAGTTAGAATTGTGATCGTTTGATATCCAGTTGTTTATGTGCTCGCTTTTGTTCTTGTTCCTATAATAGAGATTTACTGAAAGTCTGGGTACCGACTGTTTACACCGACTTTGACAGGTAAAAAAAAAGGGGTCGTCTCAAATGTGAATTTTACGGTGCACTTGATTCATAAGGTATTGTGTAAATAAAAACAGTCTCCATGGACGGAGCGTACTATCGCTCCACCGGCTTTGAATTCAGTTTCCGTAACAACACATTTCAATCGGATGTATCGTCAAGCTCATACGTATGATTATTCAGCCAGATAAGTACTTATGGATTTTTTTTTCTGCAACTGCAATGCTGCAATGGACAAAATATAAAAAATTCTGTTTTCTGATATATATATTTTCCTGTTCCAAAGATACGAAAATAAAAGGCAATTTAGTTGAATCCAGTCAAATTTATATGGGATGGGTGAATCGGGAACAGATAACTAGTGATGATAAAAATTACTTAAAAATTTGTGTTAACCAATTAGAGGCTGTGATGGCCATTCTGACAACCTTAATGTACCATTGAACACAATTGGGAAAATGGAAACCCTTTCACGTTTGGTTTGAATGGGCAATAAGTGTTTGACGAAAATCTGTCAACCAATCACAGACCACGGTGGCCACGCTTTTATATTTGTCGGAATAATTAGTTACAGGTTTGGCGGAGGATCATCCCAAAGCATTTTTATCATCTAAATTTAAACCTACATTTAGTAGTTTTTGACTGATGTCGATCGCTCAAGGCTGTGATGGCCATATTGAAAATTGGATAGAGCTGACAGACATAATTGTTGTAGTGGACCATCATGTTAGAAGGGTGAATGCACTTATTTTTTTCACTAAAATTCTTGAATATTCTTTTTATCTACACTGTTATGTAAGAAAAGTGCTGTGTACATTTTTTAGGATGATTTGTGCTCTTTAGATCATCACTGAATAATTCTATATTCAAAAGGAGAAATGATTTAACGGTTGATCTAGTTTCGGTAACAGAATAGACATGCATTTCATGTACGCCGATGGTAAAAAAAAATTATAGAATAATTAAACTGTGTTTTTGCCTTAGAGTTATTATAAACATTATAAAACCGTACATTTCGCAGATTGTAAGGCAATCAGAATACAGAAAAACAATAATTTGAAATTTGTTACCTTGACATTGTACGCATGCTCATAGAATACGCAAACATCTGACTTAAATATATTTTAACTCATAAAATAGATTTAAACATGATGTACTTTGGTCAGGTTTAGGAATTTTTAACAGATGTTCGGACTCCTTGATTTTTTTTCCTACGATACAGGGTAAACTATTTTGCCCCATAACACCCATTTTTCTTTTCATATAATACCCCAATAGCTAATAAAAGGTCATTTACCAAAATTTAAGCAGATTCTAGATTTCTTTTCTTTCGATTTGAGACCCAAATAATACCAATGCAAATGTAAGGTAAAAGTCCGAGTCAGCCTTTTCCCTCCATTTTTTAAAATTTAAATATCTCGAAAAGGAGCTCCATAACCTATCGATATTTTATGATTATTTTGTGCCTTAACTGACTTACAGTATCAATTTTAAATTCTAGATTTCTTAAATTTCACCTAAGTACATCCTTAAGGACTCATCAATGCTACACTCTTTTATTTAAACACTTACAACTGAGTTTTTTTATTAAAAATTAATCATTTTACCATAGGTGTACTGAAATTTCGACATTTTTTTTAAATGACCCATATACAAAGTTAAGCCAGCCTGAACAGACAACGGACAACGACGGATGCCGAGTGATCAAAGCAAAAGCCAACATATATCTTTGGCCAAAGTGAGCTAACAAGAGAGGGGAAATATTTCTTAAGAGTCTTCTTGTTTCATTCCAACAGTAATATCAACTTTTACCTTAAAAAGCTAAATGTTTCGTACACTTTTTATTTTGAGACGACCCTTCATTTTCCCCGTCAAAGTTGGTGTAAACAGTCGGTACCGAGACTTCCCGTAAATCTCTATAAGTCTACATGGCTGATAGGTACTTATAAAAAATGTAATAGGTATGTGAGTCTTCCAAGATATTTATAAAATTGGAGCTCGGCTTTTCTCGATACCAGAACTTGTACATGATAATAATATTTGTTGGTTATGTTCCAAAATCTAAACACTTTAACTCGTATTAATGGGTAAAGATGACATCTTTTTAATTTTGGGATTCTCGTAAAATACAAAGATTTTTCCAGTCTTTCCTGCTAAAAGCTCATCAAAGACCTTATTGGATGAAGCCGTTTGATGAAAAAAAAAAATAAACTTCTTTATCCCTGTTTTTAAAACAAAATTAATGTTAACAGCGCAGAAAACCATTTGTCAAAAATCTTCAAACTGAATCTAAACTAAGATCTTTATATTTGTGGCCTTCATGCAGAAAATACTTAAAGCAAGATCCGTTTTTGTTCGTCTAAAAAACTCAATTCTCAAAATCCATGTTTTCAAACAACAAATAACTTATATTTTCACAAAAGTGTAATACCATGACTTTCCAATCTCATAACTCATCTAAGAACTTTATACTTGTGACTGTATGCTAAGATTAGAACCCGACCATCACGATGCGCGGTGATGCATTCAGGAGACATTAATTGAGACTTCTGTTTTATAAACTGAGATTTCCGTTATTGTATTGCTAGTGTTGATGAGGTATTATGGTAATGAATAGTTTTGGTATATCTTACTGGTTTACTGCAAATAACATAGTCAAACATTTTCATCGCTACTCATTTAATAAGCCGAATTCACATATTTTATTGAAAGTCATAGGCAAATATTGAAAATAAATAGTGTTGGATCTGTTCAATTTTGTAATTTAGCTTATGATAGCAATCTACGTGTTTCTAGAATAACGTTCATCAGGTACACTCGATACCAATAAGACCTAGTCTTACATAAAATGAAAGGTTCATGTTCGCTCGAGACAAATCAATTTACATAACCTACTCTTTCATTATATGAGCAGGCAGTAAACAATTTATCGCATGTGAATTTAATAGTTTTTGTACCTTTAAATGTTGTATTGTAATATTACCCTGTCATTTAAAATTATATAATGTGTCTTCTTGCATCTTACAAATTTATTCATACATTTTTATTCATACATTTTCTTGGCTCAAGGTGATCTAGACTTAGATACATTATACAGACATACATATATAGTTCCATTCGCGACCCAAAGAGGGTAGTTTTAATTCAACCTTTCGATATTTTATTTAAAAAAAAGACTGTAAACCTTTACGCAACTTCTTTGAGGTTCTAAAATAAATTATTCAAATACGTCGTGCTTTCTGGACATGTAACCAAACAATAAATGCTTAGAGATGGCTGTTAGCATCATTTTTTATAGACCGCATTTTTTTAATCAAAAATGAAAATAAAAGGTTTACAAAAATAAATCCAAACTTTTGGAGGAAACAAAGATACTTCGGGTATAAATTATTTCATTTTTGGTAAAGCATATTCTTTGATCCTATATTTCACAAACTTTCCAATTTGGAACGGTGGTTGTACAATGTAACAAAAAAGGAAATGGTGGTCGTCAATGCTCTTCAACTTCGTACATTATTTGGCCTTTAATTTTTTCGAGCGTCACTGATGTGACTTTCGTAGACGAAGTGCACGTCTGGCGTACACAATAAACGTATTTACACTTTTGGTATTTAGCTATATTTTGCCTCCGAATGACCTTAGATCTACGCCGAATCACCTTTTGACGTCAGGCAACAATCACTTTTTAATTGTGACGTCAAATGTTTTGAATTATGATGTCAAAGTTTACGGGAACCTGTGTGATTTTACGTAATGGTGGACAAATTTGCATACAAGTGTAAATACGTCTATTATAAGCCTCGTATCTTTGATGAGTTATCATATATCTTTTGATATTTTTGGCGCAATGATAGTAGTCATAAATATATAGATATCATCTTATTTAATGAATGGCTATTATTTATTTTGAATTTATTGAACCATAAAATTAATTTTTGACTCTTCATATTGAATAATCCGCGAAGCGGATTATGTAAAATGTGAAGAGTCAAAAATTAATTTTATGGTTCAATAAATTCAAAATAAATTATTGCCATTCATTATAAATAAATTTCTATCACAAATAAGGCTCAAAGAACTTTTTATATTATTTATATTAACAATAACAACGTACACACATGTTGGCGTATGAATATACAACCGTCAGAGTGGGCATGCGCCATAAAAATTGACAACATTGATAATAAAAGTAATACTTTTAACCAATCAGAAGACAGTAAAAACACCAAATTTATTTATTAAGTAATGTGCATGTATGTTTTCTCTTATGGTTGTGGCCTGTTATCTATTTCTTGCATGAATAGATATTTCTCGTATCACACTGCACGGAGTGTGATACGAAAATGTGATACGAAAATCTGCGTTAATTTGATTTGCTTATCCAGCATCACAAGACGATATTACGGCATTTCCATTGGTTATTCGTTAGGACAACGATGACTTTCAAAGGTTTAGACGATGTACATTTCGTCCATGGCAACGGGCATTATGATTTCTTCAATAATATACAAAACACTCACATATTTCACCTGACAATCTTCTTTTTGTCAAATTTTATTACACTCTGAAGCGTACAAAAAGTCTTAAAATGTCTGATGTAAAAGTTTGACACCGGAAAAGGACATATGACGTCATACTGGAATGTGCAAAAGACTAGATCAACATTTCGCGGAATTTTTAATTTTACACATTGAGAGTGTTGACCATAAGAGAAATAGGTTTAACAACTTGTGAAAATTGGATATCGCTTGATATCAACTCTCGTTATTTAACTTAAATAATAATAATAAACTCGCCGAAAGCTCGTTTATTATTATATTGAAATTAAATAACTCGAGTTGATATCAAGCGTTATCCCATTCTCACTCGTTATGAAACTTATAATTATCGTATTTTCATATAAGTTGTATCAATCTTTGGAAGAAAATATATTTTATTACATTATCAGAGTACATAAAAGTTGTCCTAGCTATCACACGGTCAACATGTGTTTGTCAGTTTTTAAAATTTTTTTATTTTGTTTTTTGTTTTTTTGTTTTTGCTGGTTATCATATTTGTGTCTCTTTTAAAAAGAGAAAAACAATGGCCTACTTTATACTTAAACAATAAATGAGACACAAATATGACAACCAGCAAAGGGTAACATAACTAGAACAATGTTCAACAGTAGACATCAAGGGTAACAGTATTAGAACAATGTTCAACAATAGACATCAAGGGTAACAATTACAGTGTTCAACAATAGACACCAAGGGTAACAATAAAAGTGTTCAACAATAAACACCAAGGGTAACATTACAGTGTTCAACAATAGACATCAAGGGTAACAGTACTAGAACAATGTCCAACAATAGACACCAAGGGTAACAATTACAGTGTTCAACAATATACATCAAGGGTAACAATTACAGTGGTCAACAATAGACATATTACTATAGAACATATCAAGCTCTTAATCACAGTGTCTCCTATTTTAAAATCTGTAAATAAGTTTTGACATGATTTACTATTAACGTCACATTCATTAAAGGACAATTAAGAGGTTCCAGACTTTGGACAAACACATAATCTAATGTTTTCGATCAAACCTTATCCCTCGTATATCTTGATCAATTCAATAACAAAGGTACATAGAAGAACATGCAATGCAAATCAGTTAAGAAAAGCACCTAACTCTATAATACCAGAATTATGGACAACAAAAACGCAGGTACACGGAACACGGAAAGTATATCATTTCAAAGAATTAATTGTCACAGTTACTGAAAGCAAGCTCAAAGTACATGTACTTAACGAGTTGATGATGTAAGCCGTCCTATACTCAAATGTCGGCCATAATTTATGTTTTTCGGAATTTTGGATTATATTTCATATAGCAACAGTGCACGTATCAGTATACACGACATTTTGCAATATCTAGATATAAATTAGTACATGGTTGCAGAAAAAAACATAAAAGAATTGATTTAGTTTAATTCACACTATAAATACACAACGTATGTACGATCATGTATAATCATAACGTTTTAAATGGGAATGTGCAGTTTGAAGGGTTTGAAGGAAAGCTCACACAATGTCCTTGACTTTAAAAAAATTGTCTTCCTGTTTAATTTTACGTTTCCTTGTTTAAAATAGTTTCAATTGGTTAGATTTTAAAAAATATGATGATGTTATGTATTCAAGTGTCGATAGGCTAACAATGTATTTCCATATATTCGTTTGTACTCTTTTACACAGCAGATCCGGTTTTTCTCACGTACTACACAACACAAACTCGTTTAGTTCAGATTATTTGAATAAATTACACGTGAAGTCGTATGGAATATAAAGAGGGAAAATTCTGGCGTTGATGGTATAGATTTAGCACGATCTTTCAGTTTATCCTTGTATATTCGCCGTTTCAGAATCTTATTGCAGTCTAGGTTAACATTTTAAAAGCATACACCAAAAACGTTGTGATTGTCTAACACCGTTCTAAATAATGAATAATTTACCTTTGATGTGACGATCTTTTCATTTTGGGGTACGAACAATGGCACTACCCATAATCCTTTAGTCAAGGACACATACCTTCCCTAAAGGTGTACAAAATAGGCGAAAGATACCAAAGGGACATTCAAACTCACAAGTTGAAAATAAACTGACAACGCCATGGTTAAAAAAGAAAAAGACAAACAGTCAAACAGACAAACAGACAAACAACAGTACACTAAGGATACTGCTAACTTCTTTTCTTTCTTCCTAAGAAGTTCCTGTTATCTAGTCAGGAATATGACAGTTGTTTTTCACTCGTTCCGTTGGTTGATAACGTTTGATTTTGTGAGTTTTTATAGACTTCCCTTTTTAAAATTACCTTGGAATTCGGTATTTTTGTTATACTTTCTCCATAGGACACCATGCCCCACTCGCACAATGATATCTTTGTGTTCACAAATCTGGATTTAAACCCAAATTGGCATATGTAATATATATCTAAAATTCACATCATGATGAACGTTATAAAAAAAAAAGAAGATGTTGTATGATTTCCAATCATACATCATATCACAAGTGACAAAATTACATAGAAGTTAGGAACTATAGATTACTGTATGGCCTTCAACAATGAGCAAACACATAGCACTTTATTACTGAAGACTAACTTGATATAGTTTTAGATAAATAAATGATTAATCAAGTTTTTGAGATTCAAATCTGTAGGTCATTCGTTACATAAAGAACGAGGCCTTTTGCATAATATTGTAAGAAATTGTAATCTTTGCGATAAGCCAGCTCTAGGCGATGAATGACATTAAATTATGGAATGCCCTGGTTTTGCAAATGAAATGAAAAAACTTCTCCCTTTGTATTTTACTCGACAGACAAATATTTGAAAAATAATCCTCTTTGTACATAAATAAAGGCAACAGTAGTATATCGCTGTTCAAAAGTCATAAATCGATTGAGAGAAAACAAATCCGGTTTACAAACTAAAACCGAGGGAAACACATCAACTATAAGAGGAAAACAACGGAACAACAGAAACACTGAAGTGCAACAAAAACAAACGTTAAAAAAATTAATATCTTTATTCGAAAAGACTATGCGAATGTATAAGGGTTATCAATGGAAACGTTAGTTCTCCTCTCCAACTATCTACCAGAGTCCAAATGACTTAGATGTTAGCAACAATAGGTCATCGTATGGCCTTCAACAATGATCAATACCTATACCGCTTTAAAAAACTATAAAAGGCATAGACAAGACAAATGTCAAACAATCCAAACCGATTTACGAGATTTGAACATCGGTAAACTACTGTCGCCTTAATTTATCACTGAATCACAAATGGAAGACTATTGATACCAAGTCTCTTTCATACACGAGGATCTGTTGATAGTAATGGATACTTCTATACGAAAAACGTCTTGGGTACAATTTTTAGAAAGTGAATTTTCCTTGTCTCTGAAATTATATTCATCGTAAGGTACTTAGTTTCATGGTTAATTAGCTTGAACTGAACTCCATTGAACGGGGAAATTACTCACTGTGTCACAAACTACTCCTTGGTGATATCAGCCTATTTAATTGTAGCACCAACTGAGTAGTCTCGACCAGTCGAATAACATTCCGTATGTACGCAAACTCAAATGAATTTAACTGTTGAATGTAAATTTACGGGAAACATAGGAATATCATAATAAAACAACAGAAATTTGCTGACATTATTGCATCATATACTTTTTTTATTGTTTTCAAATAAATGCTCTTATTACAAACACAAGGTTTTTTTTTTTACAATCCCAACAAAGGTGTGAGATTGTAGTAATTTGATTCAGGAATACTAGAGCTAGTGCGTGACTTGTGAAAAATTATCTGAAATCTGAAGCTTAAAGTTCCATAACTCTGGAATAAAAACTTCATTCAAAAGGTAACTTCTTTTATTAATTTTAACACCTGTGTCAAAATTAAAGTAAATCTATGAAAGCGTACTCAAGTTAGTGTTAAATTAGAGAAAATTTAACATGATTCTGACAATTAAAGTCTGTTAACCCTGGAATGACAAGCCAGGGAATATTCAACTAGAGATCCATATTGGCTAGAGGTATAGGAGAGAGTTGATATCTCACAAAATAAGTTTAACTCCGTCGCATTTTTTGCGCCTAACATGCTGTCTTGTGCTACCTCCTCTTCTTCTAGCCAAGACATTCCCATCGCCGTCGTCTCACTTTCCACTGTTCTTCGTCGTTTCTCTTTTGGTTTTCTTCTTTTCCTTTCCAGTTGGAGTCTATCTATAAGCGATACTTTTTTAATGATTGTTAGGTCTTTCCTAAAGAGGAGACCAATCCATTTTCATCATTTAATCTTTATTTCTAATTTTCGATATAGTTGATAGAAAATTAGTAAACTATGGGTGTAAAAGTATAGATTGCACATGTAAGTAGTTGGAAAATCAAATCATTTTTCTTTAATAGAAATCTTAAAAGGGTTATTTCTACCAATTATTTTTTTAATTTAAATTGTCTATAGTTATAGACCGAGTGTAATTTGATGTCTGTTTTCGTTAGGTTGCTGTCTCATTGACATATTTCCCACATCGTCTTTATTCATAGATAATAAAACTATATTTGCTATTAATTCAGGCGATTCAGATTGCAATATTTTTCCAACTATTGGCAATTTTGTAAGAAGTGAATAGTTTTGGCTCTTGTATCTAGTTTTTTGTAACATAACCTTATATTACATTATTAAAAAGTGAAATTAAATTTAACATTAACTCATTTAGAAATATCAAATGTCCAATTATTACTGAAAATTGTTGAACAGGTATAGTTTTACACTTAAAAGTTAAAAACCTAAATGTTGAAAGTCCGAAAATAAGTTTAAATACTACTTTTAATTTCCCTTGAACATAATACGTTTCCGTATAACTCATATGAAAATGTAGTAAACATTTAATTACTAACAAAACATAACCCTGAGTGTTCATATCCTATACCAATACGTAAAGCTGCTAATATAGGTCTAACCATCCTCAAAGAACACACATAAGAGGACGCTGAAAATTTATAAGAATCGACGGGTTTATCAAGCTTTAATTATTCATAATTTACCTAAGTTGGAATTGTGATCGTTTGATATCCAGTTGTTTATGTGCTCGCTTTTGTTCTTGTTCCTATAATAGAGATTTACTGAAAGTCTCGGTACCGACTGTTTACACCGACTTTGACAGGTAAAATAAAAGGGGTCGTCTCAAATGTGAATTTTACGGTGCACTTGATTCATAAGGTATTGTGTAAATAAAAACAGTCTCCATGGACGGAGCGTACTATCGCTCCACCGGCTTTGAATTCAGTTTCCGTAACAACACATTTCAATCGGATGTATCGTCAAGCTCATACGTATGATTATTCAGCCAGATAAGTACTTATGGATTTTTTTTTTCTGCAACTGCAATGCTGTAATGGACAAAATATAAAAAATTCAGTTTTCTGATATATATATTTTCCTGTTCCAAAGATACGAAAATAAAAGGCAATTTAGTTGAATCCAGTCAAATTTATATGGGATGGGTGAATCGGGAACAGATAACTAGTGATGATAGAAATTACTTAAAAATTTGTGTTAACCAATTAGAGGCTGTGATGGCCATTCTGACAACCTTAATGTACCATTGAACATAATTGGGAAAATGGAAACCCTTTCACGTTTGGTTTGAATGGGCAATAAGTGTTTGACGAAAATCTGTCAACCAATCACAGACCACGGTGGCCATGCTTTTAAATTTGTCGGAGTAATTAGTTACAGGTTTGGCGGAGGATCATCCCAAAGCATTTTTATCATCTAAATTTAAACCTACATTTAGTAATTTTTGACTGATGTCGATCGCTCAAGGCTGTGATGGCCATATTGAAAATTGGATAGAGCTGACAGACCTAATTTTTGTAGTGGACCATCATGTTAGAAGGGTGAATCCACTTATTTTTTTCACTAAAATTCTTGAATATTCTTTTTTTCTACACTGTTATGTAAGAAAAGTGCTGTGTACATTTTTAGGATGATTTGTGCTTTTTAGATCATCACTGAATAATTCTATATTCAAAAGGAGAAATGATTTAACGATTGATCTAGTTTCGGTAACAGAATAGACATGCATTTCATGTACGCCGATGGTAAAAAAAAATTATATAATAATAAAACTGTTTTTGCCATAGAGTTATTATAAACATTATTAAACCGTAAATTTCGCAGATTGTAAGGCAATCAGAATACAGAAAAACAATAATTTAAAATTTGTTACCTTGACACTGTACGCATGCACATAGAATACGCAAACATCTGACTTAAATATATTTTAACTCATAAAATAGATCTAAACAGGATGTACTTTGGTCAGGTTTAGGAATTTTTGACAGATGTTCGGACTCCTTGATTTTTTTTCCTACGATACAGGGTAATATTTTGCCCCATAACACCCATTTTTCTTTTCATATAATACCCCAATAGCTAATAAAAAGTCATTTACCAAAATTTAAGCAGATTCTAGATTTCTTTTCTTTCGATTTGAGACCCAAATAATACCAATGCAAATGTAAGGTAAAAGTCCGAGTCAGCCTTTTCCCTCCATTTTTTAAAATTTAAATATCTCGAAAAGGAGCTCCATAACCTATCGATATTTTATGATTATTTTGTTCCTTAACTGACTTACAGTATCAATTTTAAATTTTAGATTTCTTAAATTTCACCTAAGTACATCGTTAAGGACTCATCAATGCTACACTCTTTTATTTAAACACTTACAACTGAGTTTTTTATTAAAAATTAAATATTTTACCATAAATTTCGACATCTTTTTTAAATGACCCATATGCAAAGTTAAGCCAGCCTGAACAGACAACGGACAACGACGGATGCCGAGTGATCAAAGCAAAAGCCAACATATATCTTTGGCCAAAGTGAGCTAACAAGAGGGGGTACTATTTGTTAACAGTCTTCTTGTTTCATTCTAACAGTAATAGCAACTTTTACCGTAAAAAGCTAAATGTTTCGTACACTTTTTATTTTGAGACGACCCCCTTCATTTTTCCCGTCAAAGTTGGTGTAAACAGTCGGTACCGAGACTTCCCGTAAATCTCTATAAGTCTACATGGCTGATAGGTACTTATAAAAAATGTAATAGGTTGTGAGTCTTCCAAGATATTTATAAAATTGGAGCTCGGCTTTTCTCGTTACCAGAACTTGTGGCCACTTAGAAATGGAAAGTTCTCAATTGGGAATAAGATAAGATAAGAAAACTTTATTTTGATTCGGCATAAGTTAAAAGACACAACACGACACACCTTAGACAACACAAAAAGTCTAAGGAGCTTTTGACCGAATTTAAAAAACACATACATAACATAAAAACAGTCTAATTTGACATATAAAACAACCTGTAATACAAAGTTAAATCTCACATACATAGCATGCAATAAAAATTAAGCAACAAATTTAAAATGAAATAAAACATGCAGAGCAACCAAAAGCAACATAAATAATAAACATCTCAAGAATTATCTGCAAGCAGAACAGCGACATTCCAAACCGTTCCAGGACTGAACAAGACTTTTAAAATGTGAAAAACTATTTTCAGTCCTGAAATGGTTTAGAAGGCTGTTCCATAAAGTAGCGGCAGCAAATTTAAAAGACTTTTTACCGTAACGGGTTGACTTTACCTGTGGAACATCCAGAATATTTACATACCTAAAAGAATACTTAGATTTTTTGACACTCACCAAATTTTGTAAGCACACAGGAGCATATTGTTTATAATCTTAAAAGTTTCTAGAGCCATTGCTCTTATCCGTCTGATCTGCAAGAAGGGGGCACCTTAGCTTTAAGTAAGAGGTCCTCGTAGGAGCTGGTAAAATCCTCATATACAAAATGGAGTGCTCTTTCCTGCACCTTTTCTAATTTTTTGGAATTTTTCTCAGTGCAAAAATGCCATGCCAAAGGGCAAAAATTTAAATCACTAAGAATAAAAGTATGAAAAATAGTAAGTTTACTAAGTCTATCCAAAACTGAGCCCAAACGTTTTAAAACATTTAATTGCTGTGATGCCTTTCTACAGAGTGAGCTGATATGAACATCAAAATTTAACTGATAGTCTATTTCAATGCCTAATAATTTTACTGTTTTTTCACATGTAAGGTTCGAGTTTTGAATATGTATAGATGGGTTTTGTTCAAAGGTCTTTTTGCCAACAGCCAAAACTTGAAACTTGTCGGGATTTGCTTGCATTTTATTCACCCGGAACCACTCAATAAGACTCAGATTCCAAAGTTGAAATTAATAAATCAAAATCTGGAGTACAGAAAGACAAAGTATTGTCGTCTGCATAGTTATATAAACTACCATTTTTAACAAAAAGAAAAATATCATTTATAAATATGTTAAACAACAAAGGCCCTAGTACAGAACCCTGTGGTACGCCTTTATGGATGTCAGCCCAACCACTCAAAACATTGTTGACTTTAATTTGTTGTTTACGATTAGTGTGAAGCTGAAATCATCTCTTTTGTCGTAAAGTTTTGTTTTCAACCGACCCTCATTGTCAATTTCTAGATGTGAGTCAAGACATGAGGCAGATTTTACTGTATCTGTTGTGTCCTTTATCTCAAGTTCGATGAGATATATGCGTTCAACGAAGTAACCAAATTTTGAATTATGTAATAAGAGAACATCATCTCTACAGCGGAAAGTGAAGTTAAAGAATACTGCTAACTTTTTTTCTTTCTTCCTAAGAAGTTCCTCTTACCTAGTCAGGAATATGGCAGTTGTTTTTCACTCGTTCCGTCGGTTGAAAACGTTTGTTTTTGTCAGTTTTTATAGAAATCCCCTTTTGAAACTACCTTGGAATTCGGTATTTTCGTTATACTTTGTCCATAGGACACCATGCCCCACTTGCACAATAATATATTTGTGTTCACAAATCTGTATTTAAACCCAAATTGGCACATGTTATATACACCTAAAATTCACATCATCATGATGAACATTATAAAAATACGAAGATGTGGTATGATTTCCAATCATACATCTTTCCATCAGTGACAAAATGACATAGAAGTTAGGAACTATAGATTACCGTACGGCCTTCAACAATGAGCAAACACATAGCACTTTATTACTGAATACTAACTTGATATAGTTTTGGATAATGATTTAAATGAAAAGTCTTTTCCATTTGCATTTTACTCAACAGACAAATATTTCAAAAAATCTTTTTTGTACATACAAATTAATATCTTTATTTAAAAGACTATGCGAATTTATAAGAGTTATCAATGGAAAATTTAGTTCTCCTCTCCAACTATCCACCAGAGTCCAAATGACTTAGATGTTAGCAACTATAGGTCATCGTATGGCCTTCAACAGTGAGCAATACCAATACCGCTTTAAAAAACTATAAAAGCCACAAACAAGACAAATGTCAAACAATCCAAACGAGAAAAACAACGACCTCTTGCATGCACTAAACAACAAATGAAAAACAAAAATACAGCAACAAGTCCTGTTCTGGCTTACAGCAATTCCTTATAAGTATGAGTTCATGTGATTCTCTCAGTTTTTGTTGATTACCATAATTTGTCTCTTCCAAACCGATTTACGAGATTTGAACATCGGTAAACTACTGTCGCCTTAATTTATCACTGAATCACAAATGGAAGACTATTGATACCAAGTCTCTTTCATACACGAGGATCTGTTGATAGTAATGGATACTTCTATACAAAAAAACGTCTTGGGTACAATTTTTAGAAAGTGAATTTCCCTCGTCTCGGAAATTAAATTCATCGTAAGGTACTTACTAATAGATTTCATGGTTAATTAGCTTGAATTGAACTCCACTGAACGGGGAAATTACTCACTGCGTCACATAAGCTACGCCTTGATGACATCAGTATATTTAATTGTAGCACCAACTAAATAGTCTCGATCGGTCAAATTATATGTCGTATTTACACAAACTAAAATGAATTTAACTGTTAAATGTAAATTTACGGGAAACGTAGGAATATCAAAGACAACAGAAATTTGCTGACATTATTGCATCACATACTTTTTTTTATTTATTTTCAAATAAATGTGTACCTAACAACTGTGTCAAAATTAAAGTAAATTTATGAAGGGTACTCAAATTAGTGTTAAACGAGTGAAAAGTTAACACTTTGGAACGACAAATCAAACAAAAATTTAAAAGGAGCTTTCTTTTATCAACCTGAAATGAGACAAAATGCCTAAAATTTGACTTTAAAAGTCCTGTCAGAAGTCCGTGCGTTGGTATTGACATGAATTTTTTGATAACGATTGCTTCCCTTTTTGATTAAAAACACAATGTTACCATGACATAAACAATAAAACTATTAAGAAAATAAAATAAGATAATTGCTAAAACTGTTGAAATAACTGCGTTTGAATCGGAAAATGCTGATATCATCCATCGTGTCTCGCCATTTGAACAATTAAACTTAAATTCAACTGTAACCAAAATCAGTAAAGCATAATATTAGGGTGATCAATTGTTGATTGACGGCAGTTATGTACCCATAGACTATCCATACCGATAGTTTTATAACAAGTAGGTACCTTGGTGTCTAGTAACCAAATTTGGAGGTTATGTACTCATAGACTATCCATACCGATAGTTTTATAACAAGTAGGTACCTTGGTGTCTAGTAACCAAAGTTGGAGGTTATGTACCCATAGACTATCCATACCGATAGTTTTATAACAAAGGTACCTTGGTATCTATTTCTAGTAACCAAAGTTGGAGGTTATGTAGTGTTTGGGGACTTGTTTTACCTTGGTGTCTAGTAACCAAAGTTGGAGGTTATGTAGTGTTTGGGGACTTGTTTTACCTTGGTGTCTAGTAACCAAAGTTGGAGGTTATGTAGTGTTTGGAGACTTGTTTTATCTTGGTGTCTAGTAACCAAAGTTGGAGGTTATGTAGTGTTTGGGGACTTGTTTGTCTTTTCGTCGTATTTCGTTTTATTGCAATGGCGTTGTCAGTTTCTCTTCGACTTATTAGTTTTAAATGTCCCCTAGATAGATATCTTCAGCCTCTTGGTCAAACATAATCTGTCTTTAAAGACTGAAATATAGGTCAGTATGACCTTATTTTGACGGTGGTTGGAGCGAACTTTAATACTCTTCTAAATGCATCTATACATACAGTTACAAATTACAAAAAGTTACCTCATTTTGGTAGGGGGTTGTCTAATGAAAGTACATTAATCTTTGCATCAAGTTATATTATTGGAGGCATTAAGTTTACTTGGAAGAAAAAGACAAATTTTAAGGTCTTGAATGTATACAACTTATTTTAAAGATGCATAACACGTAAGATATACATGAACAAAAGAAAAAAAAGCGACATCCGAAAATTAAAGAAAAAAATAAGACACTTGTTATGAATGGTTGTCTAATCTGGTGGTGTGACGTTTAAAGAAAAAAATAAGACACTTGTTATGAATGGTTGTCTAATCTGGTGGCGTGACGTTTTACCACAAATTTTAAGTCTTTGTAAGAAATACATTACATGTATAAATAGATGTACAAGTTATCAAACACTTAAGAGGACCGGCCGGGAATCACCGTATTGATGTGTGAATTTATCTATAATAGTCTTCCTGGATTATTAGTATAGAATCCTATAAAACTGACAGGAACCACATATATATATATATATTCATATCCTCACATAGGAAGTGGCTATTATTGTTAATTCAGGTAAGTGAAATATGAGATGTTGCACTTATTACGCTTAAACCCTGTTATTTCGGTATGTAGTTTTATTTAAATTATTTTTAGAAATGTCATATCGTTATGTCTTTATGTTTTGACAAGTTTAGTATTCACATGAAGCGGTTTACCAATGTTCACCGTTAGTGGCTATTATTTCAAAATTAATGTATTGAATATTTTGGTCAGTAATTTACTTGATAGTACTTTAATGGAATTGTACAAGAAAAATTACAAGCTTGCAGACCCTGGTTTTTTTTAAAAGAATTTCCGTAAAATATTGCATTGAACACTACATTAATTGATATCATTATAATAATATTTTCCTTAAGATTTGATAATATTTCCGGAATGATCTTTCTGGCCTTCAAAATGTTTTTGTGTCTAAATTTTTTATGTTACTAGTAGTTGTGTGTTTTCTGCTTCGTATCGATATATTAGTCATTCAGTTAAGTCATTTGCAACTGATTTTTACTGTTAGTTTTTATGTTGTGCTGTTACACCACTGTCCCAGGTTAGGGAAGGATTGAGCGTTTACAAACATGCTTAACCCCGGCACATTCTTTACATGACTGTCCAAAGTCAGGATCATGTTTTTCAGTGGTGTTTCAACAGGATAAGCGTCTACTGATTAATGAATCACCCGTCATGCATTTTAACAATCAGTTATACCCGAGACTTCGTAAACTTTATAAATCATACTACGATAAGGGATCCAAAATCTTATACTTCAAAAATATATATAAAATATCCGACATATAAATCTACATTTGCTGTTTTTTCTCTGTTCATCGTGAGGTTGGCCAACACTGTAATTAGGATAACAAAATATGAGTAAAAACTCATCAAAGATACCAGAAGTGTAATTTTGTACGCAGACGCGCGTTTCGTCTACATTAGACCCATCAGTGACACTCTAATCAAAAGAGTGTTAACCCAAAACCAAGTATGAAACTGAAGAGCAATGAAGACTCTTTGCATCGGAAATAAACACATTTATTCTAAAACCAGTTGTTGGCATGATACGGGTTATGTTCTTCTCATATATTTTATGATGGTATGATACTAAACCCCTAACGGGAGGGATTGTGCTTGATTTTCATATGATGAAGACATAATCTCTCAATCAGTTTAATTGATGTCTGAAGCTGGCATGTCAGTAACTGCTAGTAGTCCTTTGTTAATTTATGTATCATTGTCATTTTGCTTAGTTTCTTTTGTTACCTATTCTGACATCGGACTCGGAATTCTTTTAAACTGAGTTTTACTGTGCGTATTGCTGTGTGTTTGTTTATTCTACATTGGCTAGAGATATAAGGGGGAGGGTTGAGATCTCACAAAACATGTTCAACCCCGCCGCATTTTTGCGCTTGTCCCAAGTCAGGAGCCTCTGGCCTTTGTTAGTCTTGTATGTCTTTTAATTTTAGTTCATTTGCATGTTTTGGAGTTTAGTATGACGTCCATTTTTACTGAACTAGTACACATTTTTATTTAGGGGCCAGCTGAAGCCCGTCTCCGGCTGCGGGATATTCTCGCTGTGTTGAAGACTCATTGTGGCCTTCGGCTGTTTCCTGCTCTTTGGTCGGGTTGTTGTCTCTTTGACACATTCCCCATTTCCATTTTCTATTTTATTTTTAGAGTTTGTCTTTAGTGCCGTGTAGAGACAGTAGAGTGCCTCCCCGTGTTTCAGGTTTATGCTCTTATAATATACAAGATAATGTAGTGTGTGTCCGAGCGAGAACTTCTCTATGTTCATTACTTTAGGAATATTTATCTAAAACTCATATTTCACTATTCAGCCCCATTCTACTATTTAGTCAGACGTCAGGCGCTACCCTGATATACCCTGTCTTTTGTTTTTGTCCTCTGGTTGTGTAATTTACGCATTTTGTCGGGTACTTGATGACGGATAGCGTTTGACGTCTTTAGCCGAACAGTTTTATCTTTTTACTTTATTCAATTCCTGTATTCTGGTTCTTATTCTGGACGCCAGTCTTTGCTCCTTTCAATTGGAAATACGGATAACAAAAACAAAAAATGAAACTCAGAAATGGAAAAATACTAAATACCGAACTCGTTCAAAGGGTATCTACACGTCTCAATCTTCAAAATCGATTATCTAAAAATACTGCAATCGCTAACATTTTTAATGATAAAAATCGTGGTTACTCTTCTATCGATAAGTGTCATGCCAAAAAATGACTTACATGACCCCGTCTTTCCACCAACAATACGGTAAGGCCCACGTTTAATGGTCGCACATTTTCCTTAAATTTTGAAACTGATATAAATTGAAAAACTAACAGTATTATCTATTTACTCACATGAAACAAACCAGGATACAGTATTCAGTACGTAGGTGAAACTCAACGCTATTTATCTAAACGCACGCAAGAACACCTTTATCGTTTTAAAAGACTCCATAAATTCAAAAGTATCATTTATCAACACATTAAGAAGCACAATCATCCTATTAAATATTTAACAGTTCAACCTTTAAAAGTAGTAAGTAAGCAGCCTGGGGAATCTTATTCAAAGTTTGTACGATCACGGAAAATAATTGAACTAAATTGGATTAAAAAATTACAGACAGTCTTACCTCTCGGTCTTAATGATAATATCATGGGAATTGGTAATATATCAAGAACCGATTCTCTTAACATTTTGGATGTAGTTTCTAAAACTGTTCGTAAAAACCGTTCTCATGGGCGTAGAATAAATCGCAATCAGAGAAAATTCGTAACAACAATACAAATATTTCGGACCTAATTACTATTTCAAAAAACAACGGCAGACATTATCTGTAAACCAAGCTCTATTCTTTACCTGTTAATAAATTACATTACATTTTAGAGGATTGCAACACAATTCCATATTGCAGTCCTAAGTATGAAATCGTCCAAATGATAATTGCATATTGTTATTCTAAACTGTTTCCCAAAATTGATTGCCTTGAAGATCATAAAAACATTTTAATAAAATCAAATATGTCAATAAAGGTTTTGATTTTGTAAATATTGCCGGTATTTTCAATGATCATTCTGTTAAAGAACCAATTCCTGGCTATTTTGATAATACTGAACTCCCTCCTATTTGTTATTGTTACAAAAAATCTAACCGGAAATGTGTGTTTAATTATAGAGAAGTGTGTAAAAATGTTAATATCAGTGACAATACACCTACGTCATGAAATTGCAGCAATTCCGAATACATCTATGACCCCAGTTCCCATGTTATAACAGGAGACCTTAACATCGTTCATGACCGAGAGTTGAAATCATTCCTCAGTAAAGGACCTAAATATCGTCCCCCGTCAATTATTAATTGGAATGAGTGTCGTAACATCATCCACGACTCACTCCGTACTTACTGCTCGAAGTGGTTAAAACGAGGAAAGGCTGACAAAAAATCCTTAGATTCTTTTTTTAATTCAGTAATGAACATAGTTGATATTCGTATTAAACATTTTAAAAAACATTTTACTCCTAACAACAACCATAATAGCCCTATTTCTCGTATCAAACATTAGCTAAAAGAACTCGCCAAGGAATTTGTGTTTGTCCCGGCTGATAAGGCTACTAATAATATCATTATTTTTTTACGTAAATTTTACATTGAGGTTCTGCAAAAGGAAATCACGAATTCACCAACATTCAAACTGACTCCAATTTCGGAAAATGACATCTGTAACAAAATTAAATTTAGCTACTTCTTTACAAGCAGAACCAAATACAATGAAAGTTCCAAATATGTACTGGCTTCCGAAGCTGCACAAAACACCTTACAAATATAGATTTATTTCGTCTTCAAGCCATTGTTCCACTGCTAAACTGTCTATTCTACTTACTAGTACACTTGGTACAATCAAAAACCTGGTAATAAATTGTTCAAATAAGGCCTTTGAAAATAGTGGAATTAATTACTTTTGGAGTGTCAAAAATTCGTTGGAAGTACTTGATAAATTGCATGCTTATATTGGTGATTTCGAATCTGTTCAAAGTTTTGATTTTTCTACCCTATATATCACTTTGCCTTATAATCTTATTAGGAAAAAATTCACACACCTAATCAAATGGGCATTTAAAACGTCAGAATGCAAATATATATGTTCTAACTCTTTTAGGTCATTTTTTAGTAACAACAGACAAAAGAACTATGTCAATTTGACCTGTTTTGATACGATTACTGCCCTTGCATTTTTACTAGAAAACATTTTTGTTCGCTATGGAGATTCCGTATATCGTCAAGTTATCGGAAATCCAATGGGGACTAACTGTGCACCACTTATTGCGGACCTGTTTTTGTATTGTTATGAGTTACAATTTATGACTAAAATCAGCAAAGACCCATCGAAACAACATCTGATACACAAATTTAATAACACTTTTAGATATTTGGATGATATATTAGCTCTCAATAATGACGACTTCAGTATGTACACTAAAGAGATTTATCCTGATGAACTGACTTTAAATAAAGCTAGTACTAACAATGAACACTGCCCTTTCCTGGATCTTGATATCTGTATCTTTAACGGGAAGCTTAATACCAAAATTTATGATAAAAGAGATGATTTTTCATTTCCTATTGTTAATTATCCATTTTTAGATGGTGACATTCCCTTGTCACCATCTTACGATGTTTACAGATCTCAATTTTTTCGATTCGCTCGTGTATGTAACAACGTATTTGATTTTAACGAAAGAAATCTCTGTATTACTGAAAAATTATTACACCAGGGTTTTCGATATCACAAACTTGTCAAAACATTTACTAAATTTTATCATCGGTACAATGACATCATTCGTAAATATAAATCAACAAGCAGACATCTTATACGTTCAGGTATTTCACATCCAATCTTTTATGGTAATATTCTATACAAAGCACAAAAATATCGACATTCACCTCAACAGCTAACCAAACCTTTAAACAGACTTATTCAGAAGGGATATAGTTACGATACTGTTGTCAGGTCATTAAAGATGGCATATTTTGGTATTAATATTGATTCACTCATAGGGTCTTTGCATCGGAAATAAACACATTTATTATAAAACCAGTTGTTTGCATGATACAGGTTATGTTCTTCTCATATATTTTATGATGGTATGATACTAAACCCCTAACGGGAGGGATTGTGCTTGATTTTCATATGATGAAGACATAATCTCTCACTGAAGCTGGCATGTCAGCAACTGCTAGTAGTCCTTTGTTAATTTATGTATCATTGTCATTTTCCTTAGTTTCTTTTATTACCTATTCTGACGTCGGACTCGGAATTCTTTTAAACTGAGTTTTATTGTGCGTATTGCTATGTGTTTGTTTATTCTACATTGGCTAGAGGTATAGGGGAGGGTTGAGATCTCACAAAACATGTTTAACCCCGCCGCATTTTTGCGCCTGTCCCAAGTCAGGAGCCTCTGGCCTTTGTTAGTCTTGTATGTTTTTTTAATTTTAGTTGATTTATATGATTTGGAGTTAAGTGTGACGTTCATTTTCATTGAACTAGTACACATTTTAGTTTAGGGGCCAGCTGAAGCCCTCCTCCGGGTGCGGGATTTTCTCGCTGTGTTGAAGATCCATTGGTGGCCTTCGGCTGTTTTCTGCTTTTTTTTTCGGGTTGTTGTCTCTTTGACACATTCCCCATTTCCATTTTCAGTTTTATCAAAATTCAAAAACGTTTTGCCTAATACGACTTCGGCCATCTATGTTTGAGTTAGGAAATCTTCAATATTTCGAACAGTTTAATGTTTATAAACATAAATTTATTTACATTTAAATGGTAAAAAAGATCGCATATGTTTGCATCTTACTCTTAGTGGAGTGCATGTTGCTCAATCTGTATGTTTCAAAGATGTGCTAGGAGACTGCTGTTTTTCTTTACGGAGTAGATTCAGGTGCCAGGTAAATACTTTATTTGAAGAATTATAAGGATAATGTCAAAACGTCGAAACGTACCACTGGACTTTAAACAGTCAACAATCAATAAATCATTCATTCTTCTTTACGTAAAAACAATTCCCATATAAGTATTATAGTTTCGAGTATCAATAAAATACGCAATTCATTTGCAATTTTGTATACGGACATTAAACACTTTGATTGTGTTCTCTCATGTAAAAAAAAATACCGAACTTCAAGGTAAATCTAAAAAGGAAAAGTCCATAAAACTGAAAAAATTAAACGATATCAACCTACGGAACATGTGGAAAAAATCTGTCATATTCCTGACTTGGTACAAGAATCTTACAAGAACATGATGGGCTAAACCCAGTTTTATAGTAACTAAACCTCTAACTTGTATGACAGTTGTTTATAGTTCCGTTATATTGACAAAATTGGTTGAGCAACCAAAACAGACATAATAGGTAAGGGAGACAATAATTGGGATCTAGCAACCAAAACTGTGTAAACATACATCACACACATACAACACAACTGAATAAAAAATTAGAACAAACATACAAATAAATCTAACAAAGACGCCAAACAATATGCTAGGCCAAATATACAGAATAGATTACCTTAGCTGTATTTGGCAAAACTTTTAGGAATTTTTGGTCCTCAATGCTCTTCAACTTCGTACTTTATTTGGCCTTTTTAACTTTTTTTTATTCGAGCGTCACTGATGAGTCTTTTGTAGACGAAACGCGCGTCTGGCGCAAATACAAAATTTCAATCCTGGTATTTATGATGAGTTTATTATCTATTATGTTAATATCTGAATATTATAGTGTTACATAATAGATAATAAACTCTTCATAGATACCAGGATTGAAATACAAAGTTTCAATCCTGGTATCTATGATGAGTTTATTATCTATTATGTAACACTATAATATTGATATATTAACAAGATACATTATTCTGACACACCAATGATAAAAAAGAAATAGGAGTTACCCAGTAAAATTTTAAAGTAAGTCAAACTACATGTATTATATGTTTACCTTAATTTACAACGCATTAAATAACTTCAGATGCAAAAATAAATTACCCGTACTATACAGACCATGTTTGCATGACACATAACTTACGACTGTCGTTATCGTAGACCATAGAAGAAACCTCAGAGTGTAGAAATCGGACTTTGTTCACAAACTGAGTGGCATGACACTCCTGTAATGGTATCCAAGACTTTGTTAGTTGTATCCAATACACAACCCGCCCTTCTAAAGGTGATGTAAACGATTGCATCGTGCACAATGCAGAAATAAAGGCAACAGTAGTATACCGCTGTTCCATAATCATAAATCGATTAAACGAAAACAAATCCGGGTCACAAACCAAAACCGAGGGAAACACATCAACTATAAGAGGAAAACAACGGAACAACAGAAAAATAGACTCATTAATAATATTCGCATAATTCTACTCTGAGGCTATCTTTCCCGACCCTGCACATCTCTAAAAATATTAACTGTCAGTTAAAATTAGATAATTTTTTGTCCCATCTCATACCTTTTATTTCGTATGAATAAAAGGAAATGGAGGTATAAACCAATTAGACACTAACCAAATGAAACAAAAAAGAACACATCTAGGGGACAACATCCGGTCTTCATCAATAGAAAAGTATCTATACTGTTAAGCAATTCTGTATAGTTTTGAGTTTTAAAAAATTTGTAAAAAGAATTGCCATCATACCAAATTTACCAAATTACGACACATTAGATATACAAAAAGGCAACCACGAACCAAGTTCTGGACTTGGAACAGACCAATTACATTGTGAAGGGTTTAAACAAGTTTTTGTAATGTCTTAACTCTTCCCACCTGATCTTAATATACATGTGAAAACACACGATGAAAATCAATCCAAGATATGCACTTAATTCTGTAAATCTAGTATAAAAGATAACACAAAAACACAGTAAAATCATAACAACACTGTATGAACAATACCGTATCAATAATGTTTGCATTTAGCTCAGTAAAACTTGCTTATATGAAATCAAGTCGCATTAGACTATAATTTTGGAAGCATCACTTAGGAGATGATGATATGCAATACTTTTCTGTATTGATTTTCATATTATTTTTTTATCTATATAGATTTGATGTACACAGGAGTGTTAGTTGAAATGTCTTCCTTACATGTACAGTAGAAAAAAACTACAGTAAGGTCAAACACACCTTTATATTTTGAAGCATAAAAACCAAAATGAAACCGGCCTCAATATAAAAACCAAAATATTGTGATATTTTAACAATATCGTTGGTTCTTTCACTAATTAAATGTAGGAAATAACTTTAAATAATACCAGAATTAGTTAACCAAACTTAGTTTTTGATTGATTGTCTTACAAGATGTACATAGAGACTATTACAATGATTTGAGTAATGGTCCACATGATTACTTCTAGAGAACCTCACGAGGAAAAAAAACTCTAGAGAACTATGTTAAGTTAATTTGTGGTGTCTTGTTGTACTGCTATCATTATGGTTTTAAATTACCTCAAAGCTCCTATTATTTATTTTATACAAAGACAGTATGTGTTGTTTGTAGACTCAAATATCTTAACTTCAAAATGTTCACTATAATCTATACGCACAAGACAAAATGCACTAGAAATGTAGTTTCTGTATGGTTATTACCTGGGATAAGTTATGCCTCAAGGAATTATTACAACTATGATCTACACAAAGGTAATCCACGGCTTCGACATCTTGTTCATCTGATTGTCCTTTAACGACAGTGAAATCAAAAAATAAATTTTAAAAGTAGAAAATAGTTGAAATGTAAAATATAATTACTGCGTTTACGTATTAAGGTTATAATTAACCATCGGATCATATCTTTGGCAAAAGAAGTCATAAAGTTTAACCAAAGTGATTCAGCATCGTTTAACGTTTGGTAAAAGGTAGTTATATTACCATAAACCATACCTGCTGCCATTTTATTAGTGTAGGTATTTAGTATTTGAAAATTAAACTAACAGGTGACACCTATGGTTTTATTAACGCTCAAATCTTGATTTGTTATTTTCCTCAACATATTTAGACATTTATATATTTGTCAAAGTGATTTGTCCAGACAGTCTAGTATTTTCACTTTAATATTTATTTTCAAAGTACCTGTCATCATTATTGAATAATAAAACATCATAAACAGGAACATACATTGTACAACCAATTTACGATCATCTCGATCAAGGCTACCAGTAAAAAATCATGACCTCAAAACTTTTAATTCGAACACGAATATTCACCCGAAACGTTGTAGGTAATTCCCTACTTTAGTGACTATTTCATGACTTGAGACCTTAATACAGGTAAGTGGCGAAATATGATGTGGCGTGACGTAATTTTTATATTAGTTTTGATAAGTTATATAATGTTTACCGTTAGATAATACAGGTACTGAACGTTTTTTGCTTGATATTTACTTACTATAGTAGAAACTGTCCCTTTAGAAAAATAAAGAGGCTTGACGAACTTACATTTTCTACTATTCAAACATATTATCCATCGAATATAGAACAATACATCACATTTATAAATATCATCATAAAAAATTCTTCTAAAGGTATAAAATATGCAATCAAATGACATTTGTAACAACAATAATCAAAATAAGTGCGTAGAACAATTATTTATTTCAAAATTCTTCTTCCTATCATTATAATTATTGTTATTAAAAAGGGAGACAGAAAGATTTCATTTCATGAGATAGTAGTCGGAATTAATATCAATCGTCTGATTTTTTACTGTTTAGTTTGCAATAAGTTTAAAAAGAAAATACTTTGTTTGAGTAGACGGTTTTTTCCTATTTAAACTGATATTTTTTGGGTTACTGTTTTGGGGTTTTTTTTTTTTTGTGTGTTTCTCACCGTGTGTTTCGAGATCTTTTTATAAGGTAAGCATAAACGAACATAAACTATATTTATGTTTTTCGTGAAAGGGCGGATAGTATACACCAAATCATACTAATATGGCATTTATTTTTTTATTATACAAGTTTGTGTTGATTCAGCTCCATATTAGTACAATACATCAACAAGGAGCGGTGCACAATTTGTGGTCTTTGGAATAAATATTATTGTCAGCAAACATTCCAGTCAGAAGAAAATAAAATATATAAACGAAGTTGACTTGAGCCTTTGCTTTGATAAGCTTATCGGTAAACTATTGTTACCTTGATATACCCCACCCCCTTCACCTCCTCCCCTAAATTAGAAATGTATTCGATTAACTGCTTAAAAGGAATATAGTTTTAATTATCGTTGAAATAACATCCATTTTTTGCTCATTTTTGGAAGCCGTACTGTGACCGATAGTGCTTACATCTTCAACATTTGGTCTCTGGTTGGTAATTAGCACTTGGGCAGTTCTATCAAATCTTATCGTTTTTATACAACGCCAACCTTCTCGCATAGGTAGCATGTGATTCATAAAAAGAAGCAGAGTTACATTTTAGGTAAATAATGTTTTATTTGTAGAGTTGTGACTATAAAGAAGTATTTACTCGAGTTGTTTAAAAAAAAAAGTCAGAAAGCAATCAAACAATCTTTTAAAAGTTAGTTGTTCCACCGTAATATGAGTTTATCTATCCCAACAAACTTGTTATAAATGAAACACAGATACAGTTAGTGTTGCGTCATATTTTGATTTGCACCGGGACGGTCGGTTGAGAACAGAACTTTAAGACAAAAAGGAAAAAGATCATGAAAAGCTGACGCTTCGTATTTCATTTGGCCTTCAATTGTTAAGATTCGAGTGTCACTGATGAGTCTTATTTAGACGAAAGTCTGTCGTGACAAATAATAAACCTTGTAGGTGTGATGTTTTTTACTATCATAATTTCGTTGATAGATGGTTGCTGCTTACAAGTTAAGCTACTGAACTAGGGTTCTAAGTGGTAAAAGAGAGGTTATCCCTTCGAAAGTTTTTAGAGCGTGGTCTGTTCACCCTTCCAGAGTACCTGAAATTTCTCACAATTTTGATAGGAATCGTGTTGCTCAGTCTTTAGTTTTCTATGTAGTGTTTCGTTGACTTGTTTGTCTTTTCGTCATCTTTTGGGGTTTTTTTCTCTGTTGTTGTCAGTTTATCTTCAATTTAGGGGTATTGAAAGGCTTCTGGATATCTTCCGCCTCTTTTTTTTATTTGGGTATTATTGAAATACACTAATGATGCCGATGAAATAATTTCCCTTCCTGGAACCATTAAAAAGAAATATTAGACAAACATAATTTTCTTTAAACGCAAATATTTGATAAAACGCAAATTCCATAAACATAAGACTGGTTCATTTTTCACGAAGAGAAAAAAAAAGGAGTGACTGATCCATGTTAAAGCAATCTTTTTTTGCAAGGTTGGTTAAACTTGTAATACATTATAACCCAACTGAATAGTACCGGATAAATGTACTTAAAAAATTTAAAGAGTATAAAATAAGTGGTTTTAGATCAAATTTGACATCGTTACGTAATCATATAAAAATATAAAGAGGAAGAATTTTTCAATGTGTCACTTTAAGTTGTGTAGCAGGTTAAAATCACATTTAAAATGTGTAGCAAAATGCAACGTTCTATATATTTACAAGGAAACAAAATCCATTTGAAAAGACTTCAAAACATTTCACCATGGCATACCAAAGATCATATTTAATCTTGACTACAAAGGAAGCTAAGTAAATAAGATAGGATATACAATCTATAGATCATGAGTAAGATTACTGTTTAGTACATGTTATAAAAAATCTAGTCATACATGTTTAATTTTTAAAACTGTCCTTTTCATCACTGCATTCTTCGATAAAAAATATATTGTGCTAGCTACTATAAACATCTATTAAGGTGAATAAAAAATATACAAGGCGGATATGGTACGCAGATAGTCAATTTCTATAAATTGCGTCTCTGTAAACTAAACAGAAACTGGTTCTTGGAAGAAATGTTCCAAAAAGAACACATAATGTACTTATATTTTGGCAAGGACAATTACATCAACTGGTTTTAAACGTCCGATATCTTTATAAATCCAATTCAATTACATATCTTAATTTATAGCCCTGCCCAAACAAATATTTCAGAAACACTGATTTAAATTTATATTTTCATTTTATATAAGTTATGTCCCATTCCAGAAGCTAATACAGGTTTGCTGTGATAAGAGCTTGGGTAATAAACAACCTTAATATGAAATTATTGATTAGAAATGTTTACTTTAACATACAATTATTCTCAATTAGTTACAAACATAAGGATAGTAAAGATACCTTCTGTAGTTGAACTATCTATATAGATAAAATATGTATATAGATAAGATATTAAATGTGAAATATTTGCATCTCACTATTGCTCTTCACTGCAGCAAACCAAACTTACTTTACATGTAGTGAAACTGTAAAAAAAATCACAAAGTCACACTTTCGGAATCAATTTAGTGGGTAGACATGGTTTAACTCTTTTAATAGTCAGTTTCATCCATGCCTTCAAGCATTCATGTGGAATGAAATTAAATCAATCTGTGTTACTAAGAAGCTTAGAAAATATCAAAGAAAATGGTTGACATAAACATACCAGTGATTTTAAAGAGTTATTTCCCTTAGTAATGTCTTTCAACGACAAAATTGACATACATTTTCAGATAAGCAAAATTTTATGACCGATGCTTTATTTCACGTTAGACTAACTCGTAATCGTCGATTCGTCATTGGCTTTCAAATATTCGGCTTTGAGCGTTCCTGGTAAAGGTAAATCCAGAAAAACACTTCGGACGCATAACATTAATGAAGTGTTGTTTTCATCTTTTACAGCAATAGGTCAACACCACTGCTGGTGGACTATCAATCCCCAGGGTATCACCAACTCAGTGGTCAGTACTCGGTACTGACATGATTTGTAACAAACCTTTCTAAAACTCTCTGTTTGTAAATTCAGAATCAGAAAAAAATTAAGAAACTAACTCCCTCAGGCAAAGTTGACCTTTGATGGTTTTGGCTATTTGTTTGGGTCCTGTTTGGTCCTATAGCTCTTCAACTGGTTTGGTTTTCAAACATCCTTGGGTTTCAAATGTTGTTTTCATTATTTTTTCATCTCTACAAATTGTTGTCATTTGGTCTGTGTTAAAATTTCTTTTTTTAAATTTCTTTATGCAGGTAAAAATGCCAGGAGAACAGCTGACCTGTGTTTGGCAAGCTATATATTCCCTAGATCGTCTCAACAGTGTGAACATAAATAAAGATTCATTGAAATTGTTTCTCACAAATGCTTCTGTTTACGAATCAATTCAATTTTCTGAGCGCAAATTTTCCGACACGTTTTCAGAGGCGACTGTAAAGTTCAATGATTTCAAAGAGTACGTAAAAAAACATTTACGGGAAAACGGTGTTGCTTATTCGAAAACTTGCAGTGATTTGGAGGAATTGAGTTGGAACAACCTTAAGTCTGGAATGAAAAGTAATCTTGAGACAGGAGACGTTTACAAACTATGGCGCATTTCTAATCGTTTGATAAAGGAAGACACTTACCCACCTGTGATCTTCCGCGAGGAGGCAAGTTGGCTTTTAGAGAAAGTGCTGTCTAATCTAGAGCATAATCTCAAATCTTCAGATGATGCCTTTAGACAAGACAAATTTACTTTCCAAGAAATGTTATCAATTATGGAGGATTTTGCCTTTTCCGACACATCACAGCAACAAATAACCACATGTATCGACGATCTCTACATGTGGTTGGTTGTAGAGGTAATGAAGAAAGGCAAAGTACACAAGCGTACTAAGAAGCAGGCAAATTGGACAAATTGGGTAAAACGTTGGTGTGTTTTGACACCTCAGTATCTTCGATACTATGGTACGGATGCTAAAATTTCAACAAGAGTACCCCAAAAAGCTGAATCCAACCAAAAAGGCGAATTTACGTTTACTAAGAATACTAAACTAGAAAGCCTTAAAGGGTACAGTGGTGTAATGAAACATTTTCAAGGCAGGTTTAGGCTCGCAAATGTACCAGTGCTAGAAATGGAGATCGCTATCGATGACGAAAATGAGAAACGGGCCTGGTTATCTGACCTAGAGGAAATAATTCAGTGCTTAAGAGATAATACAACACCTGTTCAAAAACTTCTCAAAGAAAGGCATTTGAAAAGTATGGCAGCAAGGGAAAAGAAAGATAATTTGAATAAACAAGTAGAAGATATCGAATCAGCTCTAAATAAAACAAAGCTCCGGGCAGAGAGGCAGTCTAAAAAGCAAGTTTTCGATGACACATCCACAAAGGTTGTTAAACCATTAACGACAGAAAAACCAAAAGACAAAATACAACCAAAGCGTCCTTCCTTGGAAAAAGAAAGTGAAGAAAAGATAAAGGCGATGTTTATGAAAATTGACGCAAATGGAAACGGATTATTGGATAAAAATGAATTTGCAAACTTCTTAAAGGGTCTTGGATTAAACATGTCGGAAAAAGAAAGCAATCTAATTTTTAAATCTGTAGATACAAATAAAAGTGAGCAGATTACCTTCGAACAATTCAAAAACTACTTTTGTTTATATATCATGAACGAAACTGAAACTGCAGAATGCGTGAATGCAATGCGAAAGGCATTTTTGGAGGCTGATCGTGATGGATCAGGAACTTTGAACTTCCGGGAATTTACGGAATTTGTTTGGGAAAAGAACAGATCCGCAAGAATGACAAAAATTTTGAAGTCTTTCGCCAACATAACTACTGACGAAATATCGTTTAATGATTTTGAAAAGTTGGTCTCAGGCAGTGGAGCAGAGGTTCTTGTGCCAATATTGGAAGAGGAAATAGAACAAGGTACTGATTCGTCTCTAGATGATTTTGAAGGCCGCCTTCAGAAAGTATATAAGGACACAGAGGCAGATGAACTAGCTACCTATATTAGACAACGATGGGATAAATTTGCTACATTCCGAAGGGCTGGACAGACAGGTTCTGTTGTTATGGCGGGTGGACACGGAATGGTAGCAGATATTGTTCCAGGAGAGTATAGCTTGATTGACCTTGCTTGTTTCAGTGACCTGCCTCCATTGGAACCAAAGCATGCGGTCGTAAAAGACATACAATGGTTATCAAGTACAATACCCGGAAAATCAGGAAAGATCATATTTCCACTTGAATATGACAAACAAGTACCAATCGAACAGGCCACATCGGAACTTTTGCGGTATTATGGCTGCAGTTTTGCTGATAGTCAGCAAGAAAAAATATCTTTGCTCTTCCGCCACGGAATCCAGGATTTCACTTATGAAAACGGATACTTGGAAAAGTATGTAACGGCTACAAATGGTGGAGCAGGAGTTGAAAAGCATGATTTTTCACACTTAGATTGTCCCTTATCAGAAGATTCGGGCTTTTTCATTCTTGCAAAATTCATGGACAATGGCGAGTTCCACATAACAGCGTTCCGACTTCCTGTACGTCATACACTGTATGTACCCGGAGGAGTAATTCATTGTAACGATTACCTCAAAGGGACATGGAGAACAATGCTATCAGATGAAACAGACATTGATCACGTGCATCTCACACACGTCGTAGAAGAAGGACAAGAAGAAAAGTTTAGATTCCAGTTTACCTAACTGCTATTCCGATCAAATTACTTTGATTTTAAATTATATATAATCAGTTTTTGAAATTTATTTTATTTAAGGCGGTCTCGGTAAATTTATAAATAACAAATTTTGAAATTGCTTTAAAATTATAAATAGCCAGTAAACGCGTGAATGCTTTCACATACATATTGTTCGAATTGAATGAAATTCATCCATACAGAGTTTTCAATGAAATGATGAAACTTTTATCATATATGATTGCTAAAAATATTTGCTTTGTTGTATGCATAAAAGGTGAAATGATAGAGGGTTCGCTTCTCTTCTAACAGTTATAACTAATCATTTGCTTTAAAATTACAATATACAATAGTTGTATACAGTTATATAATTGAAAAATATATTATCGTGCAAATATTCATAACCCTTATATTTAGAGTATTAAAATCGGGAATAATTGTGATTTGAAACAGGTACTTGTTGTCTTAGTTGAACAATTGACCAATATTCTGTAACAAAGTGGACTAAAGAGTACTCATTCTATTATGCATCTAGTTTAATTGTTTTAAATTATTTCTGCAGCGAACTGTTATAACTGTTATAATTATAAATGTTTTCAAACAAACGTCACGTCTTCCATAATATTTAAGTAACGAAGAAAACATATGTTGAAGTCCACTAAGTAACGATGCTAACGTAGAAGTCAAGTGAAAGCTGTCAGATGCGTATGTCTTGTTTTGATTTATAATGGCTTCAAATGATCAATTTTTATTGACAAAAAATGCATAGGTTCTAAAAAACAGCTGTCTGTCCAAAACTTTAACCAATTATAACGTGTATATAGAGTCACCCATTTCCCATAAAGTGAAGTGATAAAGTATAGACACCATCATTTGTAATATCGTGTATAGTTTTAGGTAGTCTACTCCCTATCCACAATAATATACAGTGTTTCACTTAGACAGCATAACGAAAGCATTTTTCTCCTTTCTATGTCCATAGGGCAAGAAATCAAACTTCCAAACCTTGAGCAAACAGATAGTGTTGATTGTTTAAACGATATCGAGTTTCTATCCTTAATTGCGTAAGATAATTTCTGTGAATTTCTTTTTATACTTCATAATCCAGAAGACAGGTAACACATAAAGTCATTTTCCAATATTATTACACTCTAGTCAGCACGTGGTGGTTGTGAACAAGTACACAATCTAGTACCCGGAAGCCATTAATCATTAAATTACAACCAAATATTACCTTTGACATTTATACGGGATAATATATTCACCGTATTACTATCACAAATAATATATATCAAGTTATAAATACCTTGAAATTAAATACATGTAGTTTTATAAATCAGATAATCTCTACTTATTCTGTCATTCAAATGTATAATGTAAAATGCGTAATTACTGCTTTTAATTCTATTTTATAAAGTTCTAAGTTCTTTATGATGGAGAACAAATTTCGATTTTCCCCCGAGATACCATATTCAAGGAGCCATACAAAAATTCGGCCGCAATCTATTAAATTTCTGCATATGATATAAATGAAATATATAATGGTAATATTAGGGATATTCTCCGCAAGAATCTTGAAACGTAGCACAATGTTAACACTATGCATTTGTATTGTGCTCAGGGAAAATTTATTGGAGAAGACCAGGAGCGACGAACAGCCAAACATTATTTATTACTAGTATCTGTACTGCATTATTGAGGCTATGGATAATGAAGCCTATATAAAAAGAGTTAAACAGGTTAAAGGAGTATTTTGTGAAAGTTGTCAAAAATACTTAAACAGGAACAAACAAATTGTCCTTACATATGTATGAAACTAAACCAGAGAACACATAATTTTAATATTATCAATTACATATACCTAAATGGAGTTATTTTCTTTCAGAACGACAGGTCTTTCTTTTGAAGAATCAACCCGGACGATACCAAGTTTCAATGAAATTTGCTTCAAGGCATAAAATAATGACCTGTGTAAGGTCATTATTTTCCCTGATTAAAATGCAAACTATAATTTACTTAAGCATTTAATTCGTTTGATAGTTATCGTGTGTTGTTGCCAATTGGGGTTTTACTTTTTAATTTTCCATCTTTGATAGGTTTAAGGCAGAAACAATCCTTTCCTCCGTTTATTAGACTGAAAAAAGAACAATCGTCGTTGACGCACATTTTAACTTTCGGAACAAATAATGTGAAGTATGTTAATTTATCGCTACAATAAATGGCGATTTGAGATGAATTTAATAATGCAAAACTTCTCATAACACTTTTAAAACAAGCCAGACTTAACACAATCGTGTGTAGGATTTTGTAAATCTTATTGTTTAAACTATTGGAAATCATACTTTGACCTAAGGATATTCGTTTTTCGTGAAAAAATGTACATGTATCACGATTTCGTGCCTCTTCATGTCAGTTTTTAACTTTTTACATCTATATATACCTTTTATTTTATCAAATGATCAAATGACCAAATATTCTTATTTTCTATAGAATAACAGCCAAAACAAATCTGATTTTCCGCGATAAAAATGTCATGAAAAAAGAGAAAAAAACATAGCATCCCCCTTTCATAAACTAAGTTGATACAATAAATTACTTACAAAGTGACTTGTATTTTTCATACACCGTAACAATTTATTTGTGTCTTGCTTCATGCAGTTACAGTAATATTTTCATTGTAACTGGATAATGATTTCTAAAGTTTATATCTAGATTAACTAGTGAGTTTTATTTCACATTATAAATGAGCCGTACGGCGTATGAAAACCTGAACGCATCAGAAAAGAATATCCCACTTTAGTGTGGTCGGTAAAATAGGATGCAAATCCTGCAACTCTTTGCAGAAAATAACATTTTTGACGGTATATAAGTGAGATAATGCATATTTCAAGGTTTATCTTGTCGTACAACACACCTCGGGGTGTTATACGACAAGAAAAACCTTAAAATATGCATTATATATAACTGAACCATCAGGAGTTGACTTATTGCTTACAGTATCAGGGAATTACGTGACTTATTGCTTATGGTTTCTGTGAAATGGACCTGTCCACGAAAAATGTAAGTAGACCAATGATCCATGAAAATAAGGTCAAGGTCAGATAAACACTGCAAGATGGACATGTTAACATGGATCTTGTCTATATACCAGCTTTGATTATTTGGAATTACTACAAATTTTCACTTCTTCGTACTATGAAAATCAAAATTATTTCGTTTCTCCTTAAATACTGTACAGGAAGTTTTATCTAGCACTAATTGTATAGTTTTATTGTTGATATTCACCCCATATGTACCAAATGTTAGATTAGTTTTATTGATATTAAAGAAATTTCTTGGTATTCCTAAACGGAAGATTTTATACACACAGAAGAAGAAGTATACTTAACAACAAAATTAATTTCATTTACATGTGTATAATTTGACGCAGGTTTTTTCAAAAGTGATGATTTTCTAAATATTTCACAGTGGTTTCATACTTTAACTTTGTTTAAACCTGTTAATTACTTTTGACCTTAATTATGTATCCCTTATAACTTTTGATTAACTATGTATTTGCATTCAGGTATCACAGATCAAATTTATTAGTTCATTGTGTGTTAAATTGCGTTTTTTGATTGAGTTAAGCCTTCCAATTGATATTTTATACTATGTCTTTCTATGTTGTGATGTTATACTATTGTTTCAGAAAAGGGAGAAGGTTTGGTACCATTAAAACGTTTAATCCCGCTGCAAATGTTTGCACCTGTCCTAAGTCAGGAATCTGAGGTACAGTAGTTGTCGTCTGTTTATGTACTTCATACGTGTTTTTCGTTTCTCGTCTTTATATAAATAAGACCGCTGGTTTTCCCGTTTGAATGATTTTACACTAGTAATTTTTGGGGCCCTTTATAGCTTGCTGTTCGGTGTGAGCCAAGGCTCCGTGTTGAAGGCCGTACCTTGACCTATAATAGTTTATTTTTATAAATTGTTACTTGGATGGAGAGTTGTCTCATTGGCACTCATACCACATCTTCCTATATCTATGTATACCTTCAAATCATTCCATACTTCAAACATAGTTGACCTATGCCTTAAAGTATCTGGGAAAAGACTTAACCTTGAAAATGTAACGGTCATTAATGCACAATGAAAATGTTGTGAAAGTCATATGAATCCTGCTACACGTACATGTGCACTTTACAATATGTTCATACACCAAAGATGTTTGACCTATGGCTTATCAACTAACAATTTCTTTAACCAATGAGCCATGAAAATTAGGTCAAGTTTCCTTGAACCCACAAATTCCGCTAAAATTGGTATCTAACTACCAATAATGAATCCACAGTACTATCTGGACAAAAAGATATAACCTTGAAAATGTAACGTTCATTAAAGAATAATTACACGGATGTGAAGGTCATATTAACCCTACTAGACGTACATGTACACTTTTACAATCATTTATTACAACAAATGTACCTGACGTATTGCTTATGATTTCTGTGAAACGAACCTGTCCACGAAGAATTAAAATAGACCACTGAACCATGCAAGTGATGTCAAAGTCAGAAGAACACTGCCAGATGGTCATGTACACCTACCAATCATTCCATACAGCAAATATAATTGACCTAATGCTTATAGTATCTGGGGAAAGACCTTAAAGGTTGCATTTCTGTGAATATCAACAATGCAATTTCCCATAGGAACTCCTTTCACGGCTAAAACTGTACCACTTTTACTATGAAGTTTTGAAAAAAAATATATCCTAGAATGGAAAGTTCATATGCACTACTATTTTTTTCAAAGGTCAAAATATAGGGCTGTGCGGCATATTTTCAACGTTTATATGCCCCGAACTTCTAAGAGTTTAAACTTACATTAAATGTCTATACTACCCCAATCTTGACTAAAGGATTTCCACAGACTTCAATTTGATCACTATGAATATGTATATTTACTGGTAACATTCCCAAGTTATGTCTCTATGAGATGAAACATAGAGATCATATCCGGGAACCAGTACGTAAACAAAATTAATTGTCTATGAATATTAAATATCTTCCCAAAAGAGGCGTGGTTTAAAAACGGCTGTATTTACAAAGTGCAACCTATCATATAAATGGAACGTTCACCAATGAACAATAATATAATATGACGGTCATAAAAACCCTGCCAGGCGTACACTTTACAATCTTTCCATACGCCAAATATCTTTGACATATAGCGTCTCTACAAAACCATTTCTTTAACCAACGAGCAATGCAGAAATGAGGTCAAGATCTTAGGGTATTAATGATGTACATAATCATAGAAATTAAGTTTACTAATGAATTAGGAAAATGATCTGATGAACCCTGCCCGAAAGTAGTGTACACCTTATAATTATTCATTACACCGAATATACCTGACTTATTGCTTATGATTTCTAAGGAATGGACCTGCCCACGAAAATTTAATGTAGACCAATTAACTATGGAAATGAGGTCAGATCAGATGAACACTGCCAGACGGATATACACACATTACAATCATTCTATATCGCAAATTTAAATGACCTCTGTATTTAGAGTAAATGACCTATCCTTAAAATGCAACGTTCATCAATGAACAATAAAAATTATATGAAGGTCGTATTAACCCTGCCAGACGTACCTAATTGACTAATGATCTATGAAAACGATGCCACAGTCGGACATACATGAACAGCTAACAATCATTTCATACACAAAATACAGTTGATTAATTGATTATTATTTCTGCAAAATTGACCAATGAACCATGCGAAAGGTCAAGATACGGACTCCACATATGGCACCCGTCGTGTTGCTCATGTAAGCACAAACCCAGTAATAAGTCTGATTCGGGGAAATGGGACAGGATTGTTGTTACAACAATTGGAACATATCCGTCGTCATCTGTGAAACAGATACTCCATAACGGTCAACCAACTCGTGATGGGGTCCGTAAAATTTACGACGGGCTGATTTTAACTTGGAACTCTTGGTTTAATAGCTTCCTTGTGAACAGTTACCCATTATCAAGGAAATTATGATAGGCAATACAAGCACTGGAATATCGTATCAACTGGGAGATATATACTCCGTATGCAGGCTCTGCTTGAATGTTGCTACGTAGAAATGGAAATTTTACAATTGGGAAGCTGAAATCATCTCTTTTGTCGTAAAGTTTTGTTTTTTAACCGACCCTCTAGATGTAAGTCAAGACATGAAGCAGACTTAACTGTATCTGTTGTATCCTTTATCTCAAGTTCGATGGGATAGATGGGTAACAATTACAGTGTTTGACAATATACATCAAGGGAAACAATTACAGTGTTCAACAATAGACACTAAGGGTAACAGTTCTAGTACAATGTTCAACAATAGACATCAAGGGTAACATAACAGTGCTTCAGGGTTCAACAATAGACACTAAGGGTAACAATTACAGTGTTCAACAACATACATCAAGGGTAACAATATACGTTAATGAGACAGCAATCTTACGACACGAAAATAACATAATGTTCAATTAAATGCATCTAGGATAAGGTTACAGGGTTTAACAATAGACATCAAGGGTAACATTACAAGTTCGACAATAGACATCAAGGGTAACAGTATTAGTACAATGTTTAATAATAGACATCAAGGGTAACATTACAGTGTTACAGGGTTCAACAATAGACACCAAGGGTAACAATTACAGTGTTCGACAATATACATCAAGGATAACATTACAGTGATCAATAATATACATCAAGGGTAATAATTACAGTGTTCAACAATATACATCAAGGGTAACATTACAGTGATCAATAATATACATCAAGGGTAATAATTACAGTGTTCAACAATATACATCAAGGGTAACATTACAGTGTTCAACAAAATACATCAAGGTTAACAATTGCAGTGTTCAACAATATACATCAAGGGTAATATTACAGTGTTCAACAATATACATCAAGGGTAACAATTACAGTGTTCAACAATATACATCAAGGGTAACAATTACTGTGTTCAACAATAGACATCAAGGGTAATATTACAGTGTTCAATAATATACTTCAAGGGTAACATTACAGTGTTCAACAATAAATAAATTTGGTGTATTTACTGTCTTTTGATTGGTTAAAAGTATTACTTTTATTATCAATGTTGTCAATTTTTATGGCGCATGCCCACTCTGACGTTGTATATTCATACGCCAACATGTGTGTACGTTGTTATTGTTAATATAAATAATATAAAAGTTCTTTGAGCCTTTTTTGATAGAAATTTATTTATAATGAATGGCAATAATTTATTTTGAATTTATTGAACCATAAAATTAATTTTATGGTTCAATAAATTCAAAATAAATAATAGTCATTCATTAAATATACATCAAGGGTAACAATTACAGTGTTCAACAATAGACATCAAGGGTAATATTACAGTGTTCAACAATAGACATCAAGGGTAACATTACAGTGTTCAACAATATACATCAAGGGTAACAATTACAGTGTTCAACAATATACATCAAGGGTAATATTACAGTGTTCAACAATATACATTAAGAGTAATATTTCAGTGTTCAACAATATATATCAAGGGTAACAATTACAGTGTTCAACAATATACTTCAAGGGTAACATTACAGTGTTCAACAATATACATCAAGGGTAACAATTAGTGTTCAACAATATACATCAAGGGTAATATTACAGTGTTCAACAATATACATTAAGAGTAATATTTCAGTGTTCAACAATATATATCAAGGGTAACATTTACAGTGTTCAACAATATACATCAAGGGTTACAATTGCAGTGTTCAAAAGTATACATCAAGTAACATTACAGTGTTCAACAATATACATCAAGGGTAATATTACAGTGTTCAACAATATACATTAAGAGTAACAATTACAGTGTTCAACAATATACATCAAGGGTAACATTACAGTGTTCAACAATGTACATCAAGGGTAATATTACAGTGTTCAACAATATACATTAAGAGTAACATTACCGTGTTTAACAATATACATCAAGAGTAATATTACAGTGTTCAACAATATACATCAAGGGTAATATTACAGTGTTCAACAATATACATCAAGTAACAAGACGACGAACGACAAGTAATGAGAATAGCTCATCTGATTCTTCGGATCAGGTGATATAAAAAAGCTCCGGATATTCCTTTAACTCTTTAACAGCGTAGTGTTTTGAGTAGTTCAATCTAAAAAAAACTCGAATGAGTGTGCGATATCTAAAAACTCGAATGAGTGTGCGATATCTAAAAACTCGAATGAGTGTGCGATATCTAAAAACTCGAATGAGTGTGCGATATCTAAAAACTTGAATGAGTGTGCGATATCTAAAAAAACTCGAATGAGTGTGCGATATCTGAAAACTCGAATGAGTGTGCGATATCTAAAAAAAATGCCTTAAATCTGACTGTTAAAGTCTCGTTACTCTGGAACGACAAATCAAACAAAAATCTAAAAGGAGCTTTCTTTTATCAACCTGAAATGAGAAAAAGTGCCTGAAATTTGACTTTAAAATTCCTGTCAGAAGTCCGTGCGTTGGTATTGACATGAATTTTTTTATAACGATTGCTTCCCTCTTTGATTAAAAACACAATGTTACCATGACATAAACAATAAAACAATTAAGAAAATAAAATTAGATAATTGCTAAAACTGTTGAAATAACTGTGGTTGAATCGGAAAATGCCGATATCATCCATCGTGTCTCGCCATTTGAACAATTAAACTTAAATTCAACTGTAACCAAAATCAGTAAAGCATGATATTAGGGTGATCAATTGTTGATTGACGGCAGTTATGTACCCATAGACTATCCATACCGATAGTTTTATAACAAGTAGGTACCTTGGTGCCTAGTAACCAAAGTTGGAGGTTATGTACCCATAGACTATCCATACCGATAGTGTTATAACAAGTAGGTACCTTGGTGTCTAGTAACCAAAGTTGGAGGTTATGTAGTGTTTGGGGACTTGTTTTACCTTGGTGTCTAGTAACCAAAGTTGGAGGTTATGTAGTGTTTGGGGACTTGTTTTACCTTGGTGTCTAGTAACCAAAGTTGGAGGTTATGTAGTGTTTGGGGACTTGTTTGTCTTTTCGTCGTATTTTGTTTTATTGCAATGGCGTTGTCAGTTTCTCTTCGACTTATTAGTTTTAAATGTCACCTAGATAGATATCTTCAGCATCTTGGTCAAACATTATCTAAGTCTTTAAAGACTGAAATATAGGTCAGTATGACCTTATTTTGACGGTGGTTGGAGCGGACTTTAATACTCTTCTAAATGCATCCATACATACAGTTACAAATTATATATGTTTGTATTTCATTTTGTGTAAATTTTCAGATGTATATCAGATGTATCAGAGTGACCTCATTTTGGTAGGGGGTTGTCAAATGAAAGTACATTAATCTTTACATAAAGTTATATCATTGGAGGCAATAAGTTTACTTGGAAGAAAAAGACATTTTTTGGTTTTGAATGTATACAACTTATTTTAAAGATGCATAACACGTAAGATATACATGAACAAAAGAAAAAAAGCGACATCCGAAAATTAAAGAAAAAAATAAGACACTTGTTATAAATGGTTGTCTAATCTGGTGGCGTGACGTTTTACCACGAATTTAAAAGTCTTAGTAAGAAATACATAAGATGTATGAATAGATGAACAAGTCATAAAACGCTTAAGAGGACCGTCCGGGAATCACTGTATTGATGTGTGAATTTATTTATAATAGTCTTCCTGGATTACTAAGATAGAATCCTATAAAACTGACAGGAACCACACACATAAATATATATTCATATCCCCACATAATTATAGGAAATTGCTGCTTTTGTTAATTCAGGTAAGTGAAATATGAGATGTTGCACTTATTACGCTTAAACCCTGTTATTTCAGTATGTAGTTTTATTTAAATTATTTTTAGGAATGTCATGTCGTTATGTCTTTATGTTTTGACAAGTTTAGTATTCACATGAAGCAGTTTACTAAAGTTCACCGTTAGTGGCTATTATTTCAAAATTAATGTATTGAATATTTTGGTCTGTAATTTACTTGATAGTACTTTAATGGAATTGTATATGAAAAATTACAAGCTTGCAGACCCTCGTTTTTTTGTTTTGTTTTTTTGTTGTTTTTTTTTTTTTGAAGAATTTACCGAAAATATTGAATTGAACAATACATTAATTGATATCATTATAAAAATATTTTCCTTAAGATTTGATATTTCCGGAATGATCTTTCTGGCCTTCAAAATGTTTTTTTGTTTCTATAGTTTTTATGTTACTAGTAGTTGGGTGTTTTCTGCTTCGTATCGATATATTAGTCATTCAGTTAAGTCATTTGCAACTGATTTTTACAGTTATTTTTTATGTTGTGCTGTTACAGGTGGCACGGTAGTATTCCCTGCCCCATAGGGATAATGATAGCCTTTTAAGAATTTTCACCACTTTCTAACTGCCCAAAATTCTACATACACAGTTAACTGAAGTACTTTCATTATAATATTCAGAAATGAATTTGAATATGTATCATGACCGTTTACTTTTTTTCTATCTTTAAAAACCTAAGGCAACTAGTGCTTTTATGTCTTTTATCATGCAGTGAATACAAAATTTTTTAAAAATTATTGTTTGACGACACAGTTAGCATCGATTTCAATTTCCCAACAAACACAAAGAAAGCAGGACGCGAATTTCCATCCGTTTTTAGAACCGGAAACAGCGCTAGCGCACACGTCGACAAAAAGATATTACATGTACAACATTGTGTCTATAATACATGTTATAATAAATAAAATATCTGACTAATAGTTAGTTTGTTGCGCTTTATACTATCCAAGCCGAAATTTCGTTGAAATCCATAAGGTTTGGAAAATTTCATCAAAATCTGTTTTTGATGCTCTTTTCGGGTATTCAATCCAATGTAAGTTTTGCAGCGTTCGACAAATTCGTTCTATTTCATTTTTGACGCATGATGGACTTGATATTGAGAGAAAAATAAGGCCTTTATTCGTACTTGCCCTTCAAAACTAAACATGGTGAATTAAGGTATTCTTTTGTTGGAGAGCGTTTATATGTTGGCATGTAGATGTCTTTCTGTTTTATTATCATAGTGTTTGTATGTGTATACATGATTTTAAATTCCTCTAGAAAACATCCATTATCAAATAATCCAATGTTAACAGTATTTTCGTCTTTTAGATGTAGATCTATTTTCTTTCTCTTTTTGGTATAGCATTTTAGTATAAATTTTGTATATTGTAATTATCTGGAGAGGATTATTTTAAGTTGTTATAACTTGTATCCAATCCTATCGTTTATTTAGACAATAACATATGTTTAAACTAGTATAGATAGTCAATAAATCTCAAAAACATGTATAAGACGTTTGTTTTGACTCTGTTCATTGTTTTTTTCATTTTTGCCATATTTTTTTTAACATTTTCTTCACAATTATACCATATCTAGCTAGACTTGTAAGGGTTAAAAGCTAAAAAATATTGTAATGACATAATATGTCCATTGTAACTTATAAGAGGCATGTGATGTTTGTACTTAGAAGTAAGGAGTTTTGTGTGTTGATTATAGTTATTTATGTACACTTCACATCTCCTTTAAATCATATTTAGAAATTAAAATATGTTAACAGGCACAAATAATTGCTGTTATAGTCTGAGAATCGTGTTTTCTTCTCGTCTTATGTTCTGCACAATCTGCTATCTTGCCACGGTAAAATAGCTAGGCATCGTCTAGTCCAGTGCAAACCCTTCTCTAAATTATTCCCGTTATAATCCATATTAATCGAATTAATTGATTTGGTTATATCTGTTTCTCAATTAAGTATTAATATGTATAACTGAGGAAAAAAACATGCGCGGTACGTGTGTCCCTAGGTTTTCATATACGTTTCAACTAGAATGACTTTAAACATTCATAACAACCAGCGACTGGAAAAATGTGGAATGATCACGTGCGTTTTTATAAATTACAAAATTGCAGGAGTTTCGGCTGTATATAGAATAATGTTCCTTTGTACCGATATGCATGATTGATCACGATGCAACTTTAATAACTAAAATAAAGAGTTCAAAACCGACACTCTGCGGGATTGAAGGACATTTACTAGGTTTCAAATTGCCAAAATCAATCAACAGACTTTTACATTGAAAGATTCAGTAATATCTTCCAATCAGGTAGTAAGAAAGCATTCAGTCCGAAGACTGTCCATCGTTCAACTTATAAGACCGTCTCCGAGGAGACGGTAATAATGTCAAAACTTCGAAACGTACCACTGGACTTTAAACAGTCACCTATCAATAAATCAATCATTCTTCTTTACGTAAAAACAATTCCCATATAAGTATTATAGTTTCGAGTATTAATGAAATACACAATTCATTTGCAATTTTATATACGGACATTAAACACTTTGATTGTTTTTATGTAAAAACAAAAATACCGAACTTCAAGGTAAATTCAAAAAGGAAAAGTCCATAAAAACTGAAAAAAATCAAACGATATCAACACACGGAACATGTGGAAAAAATCTGTCATATTTCTGACTTGGTACAAGGATTTTACAAGAAAATGATGGGCTAAACCCAGTTTTGTAGTTACTAAACCTCCAACTTGTATGACAGTTGTTTATAGTTCCGTTATATTGACAAAATTGGTTGAGCAACCAAAACAGACATGATAGGTTAATGTGACAATAATTGGGATCCAGCAGCCAAAACGGTTTAAACACACATCACACACATACAACTCAACTGAATTAAAAATTCAAACAAACATACAAATAAATCTAACAAAGACGCCAAACAATACGCTAGGCCAATTATATGTTATTTATTTTGTACCACTATAATAATCAGATAACAAGATACATTATTCTAACACACCAATGATAAAAAAGAAATAGGAGTTACCCAGTTAAATTTTAAAGTAAGTCAAAATACAGGTATTACATGTTCACCTTAATTTACAACGCATTAAACAACTTCAGATGCAAAAATAAATTACCCGTACTATACAGACCATGTTTGCATGACACATAACTTACGACTGTCGTTATCTTAGACCATAGAAGGAACCACAGGGTGTAGAAATCGGACTTTGTTCCCAAACTGAGTGGCATGACACCCCTGTAATGGTATCCAAGGCTTTGTTGGTTGTGTCAAATACACAACCCGCCCTTCTAAAGGGATGTAAACGATTGTCGTGCACCATGCAGAAAATAGACTCATTAATATTATTCGCATAATTCGACTCTGAGGCTAAATTTCCCAACCCTGCACATATCTAAATATATTAACTGTGTCAGTTAAAATTCGCTAATTTTTTGTCCCATCTCATACCTATTTATTTCGTATGAATAAAAGGAAATGGAGGTAAACACCACATTCGACACTTACCAAATGAAACAAAAAAGAAGACATCTAGGAGACAATATACGGTCTCCAACAATAGAAAAGTGTCATTTCTGTATAGTTTTGAGTTTTAAAAAAGTTGTAAATAAATTTCACAGATTATCAAAGAATTGCCATCATACCAAATTCCCCAAAATAAGACACATTAGATATAATAAAAAAAAGGCAACCACGAACCAAGTTCTGGACTTGGAACAGATCAATTACATTGTAAAGGGTTTAAAGTAGTGTTTGTAATATCTTAACTCTTCCAACCGGATCTTAATATACATGTAAAAACGCACGATGAAAATCAGTCCAAGAAATGCACTTAATTCTGAAAAATAGTATAAACGATAACACAAAAAACACAGTAAAATCATAACAACACTGTATGAATAAAGGCAACAGTAGTATACCGGTGTTCAATACCGTATCAATAATGTTTGCATTAAGCTTAGTAAAACTTGTTTATATGAAATCAAGTCGCAATACACTATAATATTGTTAGCATCACTTAGGAGATGATGACATGCATCGAGGAACGTGGGAATGCTGTTGATACGACAAGAAAAATTCACAGAATACTTTTCTGTATTGATTTTCATATCAATTTTTTACCGATATAGATTTGATGCATACAAGAGTGTTACTTGAATTGTCTTCGTTACATGTACACTCGAAAAAATGATAATAAGGCCAAACACACCTTTATCTTTTGAAGTATAAAAACCAAAATGAAACCGGCCTCAACATTAAACCAAAACATTGTGATATTTTAACCATACAGTGTGTTCTTTCACTAATCAAATGTAAGAGATAACTTTTAATAATACCAGAATTAGTAAACCAAACTTTGTTTTTGATTGATTGTCTTACAAGATGTACATAGAGACTATTACAATGATTTGAGTGATGGTCCACGTGATTACCTCTAGAGACCTGTGTTAAGTTAATTTGTGGTGTCTTGTTGTACTGCTATCATAAGGTTTTAAATTACCTCAAAGCTCCTATTATTTATTTTATACAAAGACAGTGTGTGTTGTTTGTAGACTCAAATATCTTAAGTTTAAAATGTTCACTGTAATCTATATGAACAAGACAAAATGCACTAGAAATGTCTTTTCTGTATGAATATTACCTGGGATAAGTTATGCCTCAAGGAATCATTACAATTATGATCTACACAAAGGTAACCCACGTCTTCGAAATCTTGTTCATCTGATTGTCATTTGACGACAGTGAAATCAAAAAATAAATTTTAAAAGTAGAAAATTGTTGAAATGTAAAATATAAGTACTGCGTTTGAACGTATTAAGGTTATAATTAACCATCGGATCCTATCTTTGGCAAAAGAAGTTATAAAATTTAAGCAAAGTGCATAAGCATCGTCTAACGTTTGGTAAAAGGTAGTTATATTCCCATAAACCATGCCTGCTGCCATTTTATATGAGTAGGTACTTAGTAATTGAAAACTAAACTACCAGGTAAAAGTTAAACTAATTCACCAAAGCCTACATTAAAGGTCAGATTAACAGGTGAGGGCAACTAAAAGGAATGACACATATGGTTTTATAAACGCTCAAACTTTGATTTGCTATTTTCCTAAACATATTTAGACATTTATATATTTGTCAAAGTGATTTGTCCAGACAGTCTAGCTTTTTCACTTTAATATTTATACTTTTTAAAAGTACCTGTAATCATAATTGAATAATAAAGCATCATAAACAGGAACATACATTGTACAACCATTTTACGATCATCTCGGTCAATGCTACCAGTAAAAAATCATGACCTCAAAACTTTTAATTCGAACACGAATATTCACCCGAAACGTTGTAGGTAATTCTTTACTCTAGTGACTATTTCATGACTTGAGACCTTAATACAGGTAAGTGGAACATGCGATGTTGCACGTTCTTTGATGTTTTTATGTTGTTAGATTCATTTGAAATATGATGTGGCGTCACGTAATTTTTATATTAGTTTTGATAAGTTATATAATGTTTACCGTTAGATAATAAAGGTACTTGACGTTTTTTGCTTGATATTTACTTACTATAGTGGAAACTGTCCCTTAAGAAAAATAAAGAGGCTTGAAGAACTTACATGTACTACTATTCAAACATATTATCCATCGAATATAGAACAATGCATCACATTTATAAATATAATCATATAAAATATGCAACTAAATGACTTTTGTAACTACAATAATCAAAATTAGTGCGTAGAACAATTATTAATTTCAATATTCTTCTTCCTATCATTATAATTCTAGTTATTAAAAGGGAGACAGAAAGATGTCATTTCATGAGATAGTAGTCGGGATTAATATCAATCGTCTGATTTATTACTGTTTAGTTTGCAATAAGTTTTAAAAAGAAACATACTTTGTTTGAGTAGACGGTTTATTCCTAATTAAACTGATATATTCTGGGTTAGTGTTTTTGTTTTTTGTTTTTGTGTTTTCACCGTGTGTTTCGAGATCTTTTTTTAGGGTAAGCATAAACAAATATAAACTATATTTATGTTTTTCGTGAAAGACGGGGAAAGTATACACCAAATCACACTAATAGGGCATTTATTTATTTATAATACAAGTTTGTGTCGATTCAGCTCAATACTAGAACAATAAATCAACAAAGAGCCGTGCACAATTTGTGGTCTTTGGAATAAATATTTATGTCAGCAAACATTTCAGTCAGAAGAAAATAAAATATATAAATGAAGTTGACTTGGGTCTTTGCTTTGATAACCTTATCGGTAAACTATTGTTGCCTTGATATACATCCACCCCCTTCACCTCCTCCCTAAATTAGAAAGGTATTCGATTAACTGCTCAAAAGGAATAGTTTTAGTTAGGTTGAAATACCCCCCATTAACTGCAATTACTCTTAGATCGGTAATTTTTGTTTGTAGTCATTTTGTTAGTTGGGCTTTTTTTCTTTTCTTTTTTTTTTTTTTTTTTTTTTTTTTTTTTTGGTGGTATGTGTCGATCTGATGAGTTAAGCCATTTTACAGTTTTTTTCTTATGTTGTGTTAATACACCACTGTCCCAGGTTATAGAGGGTTGACGCTTGCATACATGTTTAACCATGCAATATTCTGTATGTGTATATCCCAAAATAGGAACCTGTATTTCAGTGGTTGTTGGTGGTTGCTATCTATCATATTTGTTTCTTGTTTTGCAAATTAATCAGGCCAATCTTTTTCTAGATTGAATTGTTTTACATTTTGTCTTGTCGGGGTTTTTTAAAGGTTAGTATTGTCTTTTTTTTTCTCTTTTTTTTTTCTTTTTGCTCATTTTTTGGAAGCCGTACTGTGACCTATAGTTGCTTACATCTACAACATTCGGTCTCTGGTTGGTAATTAGCACTGGGGCAGTTCTATCAAAACTTATCGTTTTTATACAATGCCAACCTTCTCGCATAGGTAGCATGTGATTCATATAAAGAAGCAGTGTTACATCTTAGGTAAATAATGTTTTATTTGTAGAGTTGTGACTATAAAGAAATATTTACTCGAGTTGTTAAACAATCAGAAAGCAATCAATCAATCTTTCAAAAGTTAGTTGTTCCACCGTAATATGAGTTTATCTATCCCAACAAACTTGTAATAAAGGAAACACAGATACAGTTAATGTTGCTTCATATTTTATTTGCAGCGGGACGGTCGGTTGAGAACAAAACCTTAAGACAAACAGGAAAAAGAAAATGAAAAGCTGACGCTTTGTATTTTATTTGGCCTTCAATTGTTTAGATTCGAGTGTCACTGATGAGTTTTATTTAGTCGAAAGGCGACGGTAACAAATAATAAACCTTGTAGGTGTGATGAGTTTTTCCTATCATGATTTCGTTGATAGATGGTTGCTGCTTACAAGTTAAGCTATTGAACTAGGGTTCTAAGTGGTAAAAGAGAAGTTATCCCTTCGAAAGTTTTTAGAGCGTGGTCTGCTCACCCTTCCAGAGTGCCTGAAATTACCAACAATTTTGATAGGGCTTGTGTTGCTCAGTCTTTAGTTTTCTATGCAGTGTTTCGTTGACTTGTTTGTCTTTTCGTTCATCTTGTGGTTTGTTTTTTTTTTTGCCCTGTAGTTGTCAGTTTATCTTTAACTTAGGAGTATTGAAAGGCTTCTGGATATCTTCCGCCTCTTTTTTAATTGGGTATTATCCAAATACACTATTGATGCGCTTGAAATAATTTCCCTTCCTGGAACCATTAAAAAGAAATATTAGACAAACATCATTTTCTTTAAACGCAAATTCCATAGATACAAGACTGGTTCATTTTTCACGAAGAGGAAAAAAAGGAGTGACTGATCCATGTGAAAGCAATCTTTTTTTTGCAAGGTCGGTTAAACCTGTAATACATTATAACGCAACTGAATAGTACCGGATAAATGTACTTAAAAAATTTAAAGAATATAAGATAAGTTGTTTTAGATCAACTTGACATCGTTACGTAATCATATAAAAATATAAAGATGTAGAATTTTTCAATGTGTCACTTTAAGTTGTGTAGCAGGTTAAAAGCACATTTAAAATGTATAGCAAAATGCAAAGTTCTATATATTTACAAGGAAACAAAATCCATTTGATACGACTTCAAAACGTTTCACCATGGCATATCAAGGAACATATTTAATCTTGACTGCTAAGGAAGCTAAGTAAATAAGATAGGATATACAATATATAGATCATGAGTTAGATTACTGTTTAGTACATGATATAAAACATCCAAACTAACAAAGGACATTTTTACCACGTGTTAGATTGTGGTTTGCCAGTATGTCGTCTGATCCTTAAAGTACTGAACGTGACTTATTCCCGATTGTGACTGTTTTGCTGAGTGTGAATTCGCATTGCTTTAAGACGTGTCACGGTATTTTTCTATCCAAAATCAATGTATTTAGTTTTGATGTTATATTTGTTATTCTCATCGGAATTTGTCAAATTTCTTATCGTTTATAGTTGTATATCTTATTTTTTTCTGTTCTATTCGTGTGTTACGGTAAAGATAATTAATCATCCAGTTCATTTATAAGATTTTAGTTTGGGTCAACTAAATTTATACGATGTATTTGGTTTACAGTTTGATTTAGAAGAAATACCGACATAGCTTGATAATACAATTTATTATCTAATTACTACCACAATTTTATATTAATAAGTATTGTAATTTTCATTGTTATTAATACATGTTATATCAGTTTTACAAACCTAATCTTGAACTCTATCCTATTTTTTGGAAATTTATAGAAATTTATATGTGACGTCACATTGTGCTTCGATCTCTTCGGCTAACATATAATACGTTGCTCGGCTGTGCCTTTTTATGTGCTGATTTAGGTTGTTTTACGTATTCGTTTTTATTCTGTAGTTAGTCACCACTTCGGTGTTAACAGTCTATTATATAGTCATTTTTATAAATTTACTGTTTGCAAAAGTATGAATTATTCTAAATACTAAGGATTTTCTTATCCCAGGCATATAACCTTAGCCGTATTTTGTACAACTTTTTGGAACTTTTGGTCCCCAATGCGTTCAACTTTGTACTTGTTTTGGCTTTCGAACTTTTTTGATATGAGCGTCACTGATGGGTCTTATGTAGACGAAACGCGCGTCTGGTGTATTAAATTATAAGCCTGGTACCTTTTGATAGCTATTATTTGTGTGTGTCTCTGTCCTATATGTTCTCCCATTTATTTGTACTGTAGTCCTGTCATGTAATCTTGTCATTTTAATGTTATATTTAACATTGCCATTAAAGCGGGAGGTTTGGCTAGCCACAAAACCAGGTTCAACCCACCATTTTTTCTTTAAATGTCCTGTACCAAGTCAGGAAAATGGCCATTGTTATATTATAGTTCGTTTCTGTGTGTGTTGCATTTTAGTGTTGTGTTTCTGCTGTGTCGTTGTTCTCTTATATTGGATGTGTTTCCCTTTACTTTAACATACAATTATTCTCAATTAGTTACAAGCATAAGGATAGTAAAGATACCTTCTGTAGTTGAACTATCTATATAGATAAAATATGTATATAGATAAGATATTAAATGTGAAATATTTGCATAAAGATTTTCACAACAAGTCACACTTTCGGAATCAATTTAGTGGGTAGACATGGTTTAACTCTTTTAATAGTCAGTTTCATCCATGCCTTCAAACATTCATGTGGAATGAAATTGAATCAATCTGTGTTACTAAGAAGCTTAGAAAATATCAATGAAAATGGTTGACATAAACATACCAGTGATTTTAAAGAGTTATTTCCCTTAGTAATGTCTTTCAACGACAAAACTGACATACATTTTCAGATAATCAAAATTTTATGACCCATGTTTTATTTCACGTTAGACTAACTCGTAATCGTCGATTCGTCCTTGGCTTTCAAATATTCGGCTTTGATCGTTCCTGATGAAAGTAAATCCAGAAAAACACTTCGGACGCATAACATTAATGAAGTGTTGTTTTCATCTTTTACAGCAATGGGTCGACACCACTGCTGGTGGACTATCAATCCCCAGGGTATCACCAACTCAGCGGTCAGTACTCGGTACTGACATGATTTGTAACAAATCTTTCTAAAACTGTCTGTTTGTAAATTCAGAATCAGAAAAAATTAAGAAACTAACTCCCTCAGGCAAAGTTGACCTTTGATGGTTTTGGCTATTTGTTTGGGTCCTGTTTGGTGTTATAGCTCTTCAACTGGTTTGGTTTTCATACATCTTGGGATTTCAAATGTTGTTTTCATTATTTTTCATCTCTACAAATTGTTGTCATTTGGTCTGTGTTAAAATTTCTTTTTAAATTTTTTTGCAGGTGAAAATGCCAGGAGAACAGCTGACCTGTGTTTGGCAAGCTATATATTCCCTAGATCGTCACAACAGTGTTAACATAAATAAAGATGCATTGAAATTGTTTCTCACAAATGCTTCTGTATACGAATCAATCCAATTTTCTGAGCGCAAATTTTCCGACACGTTTTCAGAGGCGACTGTAAAGTTCAATGATTTCAAAGAGTACGTAAAAAAACATTTACGGGAAAACGGTGTTGCTTATTCGAAAACTTGCAGTGATTTGGAGGAATTGAGTTGGAACAACCTTAAGTCCGGAATGAAAAGTAATCTTGAGACAGGAGACGTTTACAAACTATGGCGCATTTCTAATCGTTTGATAAAGGAAGACACTTACCCACCTGTGATTTTCCGCGAGGAGGCAAGTTGGCTTTTAGAGAAAGTGCTGTCTAATCTAGAGCATAATCTCAAATCTTCAGATGATGCCTTTAGACAAGACAAATTTACTTTCCAAGAAATGTTATCAATTATGGAGGATTTTGCCTTTTCCGACACATCACAGCAACAAATAACCACATGTATCGACGATCTCTACATGTGGTTGGTTGTAGAGGTAATGAAGAAAGGCAAAGTACACAAGCGTACTAAGAAGCAGGCAAATTGGACAAATTGGGTAAAACGTTGGTGTGTTTTGACACCTCAGTATCTTCGATACTATGGTACGGATGCTAAAGTTTCAACAAGAGTACCCAAAAAAGCTGAATCCAACCAAAAAGGCGAATTTACGTTTACTAAGAATACTAAACTAGAAAGCCTTGAAGGGTACAGTGGTGTAATGAAAAATTTTCAAGGCAGGTTTAGGCTCGCAAATGTACCAGTGCTAGAAATGGAGATCGCTGTCGATGACGAAAATGAGAAACGGGCCTGGTTATCTGACCTAAAGGAAATAATTCAGTGCTTGAGAGATAATACAACACCTGTTCAAAAACTTCTCAAAGAAAGGCATTTGAAAAGTATGGCAGCAAGGGAAAACAAAGATGGTTTGAACAAACAAGTAGAAGATATCGAATCAGCTCTAATAAAAACAAAGCTCCGGGCAGAGAGGCAGTCTAAAAGCAAGTTTTCGATGACACATCCACAAAGGTTGTTAAACCATTAACGACAGAAAAACCAAAAACCAAAATACAACCAAAGCGTCCTTCTTTGGAAAAAGAAAGTGAAGAAAAGATAAAGGCGATGTTTATGAAAATTGACGCAAATGGAAACGGATTATTGGATAAAAATGAATTTGCAAACTTCTTAAAGGGTCTTGGATTAAACATGTCGGAAAAAGAAAGCAATCTAATTTTTAAATCTGTAGATACAAATAAAAGTGAGCAGATTACCTTCGAACAATTCAAAAACTACTTTTGTTTATATATCATGGACGAAACTGAAACTGCAGAATGCGTGAATGCAATGCGAAAGGCATTTTTGGAGGCTGATCGTGATGGATCAGGAACTTTGAACTTCCGGGAATTTACGGAATTTGTTTGGGAAAAGAACAGATCCGCAAGAATGACAAAAATTTTGAAGTCTTTCGCCAACATAACTACTGACGAAATATCGTTTAATGATTTTGAAAAGTTGGTCTCAGGCAGTGGAGCAGAGGTTCTTGTGCCAATATTGGAAGAGGAAATAGAACAAGGTACTGATTCGTCTCTAGATGATTTTGAAGGCCGCCTTCAGAAAGTATATAAGGACACAGAGGCAGATGAACTAGCTACCTATATTAGACAACGATGGGATAAATTTGCTACATTCCGAAGGGCTGGACAAACAGGTTCTGTTGTTATGACTGGTGGACACGGAATGGTAGCAGATATTGTTCCAGGAGAGTATAGCTTGATTGACCTTGCTTGTTTCAGTGACCTGCCTCCATTGGTACCAAAGCATGCGGTCGTAAAAGACACACAATGGTTATCAAGTACAATATCCGGAAAATCAGGAAAGATCATATTTCCACTTGAATATGACAAACAAGTACCAATCGAACAGGCCACATCGGAACTTTTGCGGTATTATGGCTGCAGTTTTGCTGATAGTCAGCAAGAAAAAATATCTTTGCTCTTTCGCCACGGAATCCAGGATTTCACTTATGAAAACGGATACTTGGAAAAGTATGTAACGGCTACAAATGGTGGAGCAGGAGTTGAAAAACATGATTTTTCACACTTAGATTGTCCCTTGTCAGAAGATTCAGGCTTTTTCATTCTTGCAAAATTCATGGACAATGGCGAGTTCCACATAACAGCGTTCCGACTTCCTGTACGTCATACACTGTATGTACCCGGAGGAGTAATTCATTGTAACGACTACCTCAAAGGGACATGGAGAACAATGCTATCAGATGAAACAGACATTGATCACGTGCATCTCACACACGTCGTAGAAGAAGGACAAGAAGAAAAGTTTAGATTCCAGTTTACCTAACTGCTATTCCGATCAAATTACTTTGATTTTAAATTATATATAATCAGTTTTTGAAATTAATTTTATTTAAGGTGGTCTCGGTAAATTTATAAATAACAAATTTTGAAATTGCTTTAAAATTATAAATAGCCAGTAAACGCGTGAATGCTTTCACATACACTTGTTCGAATTGAATGAAATTCATCCATACAAAGTTTTCAATGAAACGATGAAACTTTTATCATATATGATTGCTAAAAATATTTGCTTTGTTGTATGCATGAAAGGTGAAATGATATAGGGTTCGCTTCTCTTCTAACAGTTATGACTAATCATTTGCTTTAACATTACAAAAACAATAGTTGTATACAATTATATAGTTGAAAAATATATTAACGTGCAAATATTCATAACACTTATATTTAAAGTATTAAAATCAGGAATAATTGTGATTTGAAAAAGGTACTTGGTGTCTTAGTTGAACAATTAACCAATATTCTGTAACAAAGTGGACTAAAGAGTACTCATTCTATTATATTGCATCTAGTTTAATTGTTTTAAATTATTTCTGCAGCGAACTGTTATAATTATAAATGTTTTCAAACAAACGTCACGTATTCCATATTTTTTAAGTAACGAAGAAAACATATGTTGAAGTCCACTAAGTAACGATGCTAACGTAAAAGTCAAGTGAAAGCTGTCAGATGCGTATGTTTTGTTTTGATTTATAATGGCTTCAAATGATTAATTTTTATTGACAAAAAATGCATAGGTTCTAAAATACAGCTGTCTGTCTAAAACTTTAACCAATTATAACGTGTTATAGAGTCACCTATTTCCCATAAAGTGAAGTGATAAAGTATAGACACCATCATTTGTAATATCGTGTATAGTTTTAGGTAGTATACTCTCTATCCACAATAATATACAGTGGTTCACTTAGACAGCATTAAGAAAGCATTTTTCTCCTTTCTATGTCCATAGGGCAAAAAATCAAACTTTGAGCAAACTGTTATTGTTGGTTGTTTACACGATATTGAGTTTCTAATTTAATTACGTAATACGATTTCTGTGAATTTCTTTTTATACTTCATAATCCAGAAGACAGATAACACATAAAGTCATATTCCAATATTATTACACTCTAGTCAGCACGTGGTGGTTGTGAACAAGAACAGAATCTAGTACCCTGAAAGCATGAATTATTAAATTACAACAAAATATTCACCGTATTACTATCACAAATAATATATATCAAGTTATAAAACCTTGAAATTAAATACATGTAGTTTTATAAATCAGATAATCTCTACTTATTCGGTCATTCAAATTTATAATGTAAAATGCATATATAATTACTACTTTTGAGTTTTGTTATAAAGTTCTAAGTTCTTTATGATGGAGCACAAATTTCGATTTTCGTTTCCCCGAGATACCATATTCAAGGAGCCATACAAAAATTCCAACGCAATCTATTAAATTTCTGCATATGATATAAATGAAATATATAATGATAATATCCGGGATATTCTCCGCAAGAATCTAAAAACGTGGCACAATGTTAACACTATGCACTTGTATTGTGTCGAAGGTTTCGGAACTTTGATTTTTGTCCTAAGGGAAGATTTATTAGAGAAGACCAGGAGCGACGAACAACAAAAGATTGTTTATTACTAGTATCTGTACTGCATTATTGAGGCTATAGATAATGAAGCCTATATAAACAGAATAAAGCAGGTTATAGGAGTGTTTTGTGAAAGTTGTCAAAAATACTTAAACAGGAACAAACCAATTGTCCTTACATATGTATGAAACTAAACCAGAGAACACATAATCTTAATATTATCAATGGACCATCAGGAGTTGACTTTTTGCTTACAGTATCAGGGAAATAGTCCTAACATTGAAAATGTAACTTTGACCAATGGACAATAATGGACAATAAAAAAGATGTTAAGGTCATGTGAACAAGCTTTTCCTGACATAGATGTACACCTAACAATAATTTCATACATCAAACAGAGTTGTCCTACTGCTTAAAGTAAATGAAAGATGTACATAATCATAAAAATTAAGTTTACCTTGAAGAAAGAAAATGAGTTCAAGGTCTGAAGAACCCTGCAGGAAAGTATTGTACAGTTTATAATCATTCTATGTACACTTATGAAAACAGATACTTGGAAAAGTATATAACGGCTACAAATGGTGGAGCAGGAGTTGAAAAGCTTGATTTCTCACACTTAGATTATTTCTTGTCAGAAGATTCGGGCTTTTTCATTCTTGCTTTCTTGCCTATGGTTTCTGTGAAACGGACTTGTCCACGAATAATTTATGTAGACCAATGATTCATGAAAATGAGGTCAAGGACAGATAAACACTGCAAGATGGACGTGTACACCTCCAAATCATTCCATACTTCAAACATAGTTGACCTATGGCTTAAAGTATCTGGGAAAAGACTGAACCTTGAAAATGTAACGTTCATTCATGCACAATGAAAATGCTGTGAAACTCATATGAATCCTGCTACACGTACATGTGCACTTTACAATATGTTCGTACACCCATAGATGTTTGACCTATGGCTTATCTACTGAACAATTTCTTTAACTAATGAGCCATGAAAATTAGGTCAAGTTTCCTTAAACCCACAAATTCCGTGAAAATTGATATCTAACGACTAATAATGAATCCACAGTACTATCTGGAAAAAGGTATAACCTTGAAAATGTAACGTTCATTAAAGAATAATTACACGGATGTGAAGGTCATATTAACCCTACTAGACGTAGATGTACACTTTTACAATCATTTATAACAACAAATGTACTTGACGTATTGCTTATGATTTCTGTGAAACGAACCTGTCCACGAAGAATTAAAATAGACCACTGAACCATGCATGCAAGTGATGTCAAAGTCAGAAGAACATTGTCAGATGGTAATGTACACCTACCAATCATTTCATACAGCAAATATAATTGACCTAATGGTTATAGTATCTGAGGGAAAGACCTTAAAGGTTGCATTTCTGTAAATATCAACAATGCAATTTCCCATAGGAACTCCTTTCACGGCTAAAACTGTACCACTTTTACTATGAAATTTTGAAAAAAAAATATATCCTAGAATGGAAAGTTCATATGCACTACTATTTTTTTCAAAGGTCAAAATATAGGGCTGTGCGGCATATTTTCAACGTTTATATGCCCCTAACTTCTAAGAGTTTAAACTTACATTAAATTTCTATACTACCCCAACCTTGACTTATGGATTTCCACAGACTTCAACTTGATCATTATGAATATAGATATAGGAAGATGTGGTGTGAGTGCCAATGAGACAACTCTCCATCCAAATAACAATTTATAAAAGTAAACCATTATAGGTCATGTATATTTACTGGTAACATTCCCAAGTTATGTCTCTATGAGATGAAACATAGAGATCATATCCGGGAACCAGTACGTAAACAAAATTAATTGTCTATGAATATTAAATATTCCCCAAAAGAGGCGTGGTTTGAAAAACAGCTGTATTTACAAAGTGTAACCTATAATATAAATGCAACGTTCACCAATGAACAATAATATAATATGACGGTCATAAAAACCCTGCCAGGGGTACACTTTACAATCTTTTTATACACCAAATATCTTTGACATATAGCGTCTCTACAAAACCATATCTTTAACCAATGAGCAATGAAAAAATGAAGTCAAGATCGTAGGGTATTAATGATGTACATAATCATAGGAAAATGATCTGATGAACCCTGCCCGAAAGTAGTGTACACCTTATAATTATTCATTACACCGAATATACCTGATTTATTGCTTATGATTTCTAAGGAATGGACCTGCCCACGAAAAATTAATGTAGACCAATTAACTATGGAAATGAGGTCAAGATCAGATGAACACTGCCAGACGGATATGCACACCTTACAATCATTCTATATAGCAAATTTAAATGACCTTTTGTATTTAGAGTAATTATCCTATAAATTTTCAAAAGAAGAATGCAATTCTAAAATAAAATTAATACAGGTGAGTTTGATTTAACTATATATATATATATATATATTATTGAGACCACATATAGGACACTCAAGTACGTAAATCACGTTTGAGCTTTTGCAGTTGACATTGCAGAAGATCTTGTATGTCTTTCTGTGGTCTTACTGTGAAATGTTGATGAATGCTGCAATTGGTTGCAACATTTGCAGCGCTTATCCCCTAAGGCTGGCAATTACCTACAGTATGGTTAGGTTTGGAAAGGTCAGCACGGACAAGTATATTTCTCAGGCTGTTAGGTTGTTTGAAGGCAATCATGGAGGCAACCAATTGCAGCATTCATCAACATTTCACAGTAAGACCACAGAAAAGACATACAAGATCTTCTGCAATGTCAACTGCAAAAGCTCAAACGTGATTTACGTACTTGAGTGTCCTATATGTGGTCTCCAATATGTTGGTGAATCTATGCAGCCATTTCACAAACGCCTTAATGGCCACAGGAGTGACCTCACAAAACCGTATATTCCTGTCAGCCAACACTTCAGGTTACCAGATCACGATCTGAAAGACTTTGATCACATGAAGATCCTTGTGATCGAACAGGACTGTACATGGCAAAATAGGCAAAGAGAGAATCGAGAAGTTTTGATAAAACACTGGGTGTCCTCCATCCAGATGGAATCAATAGAAAGAAATAATTAAATTGACAGTCTAATGTTTATATTATGATGTTCGGGATTTTGGATTAAAATCAATCAACCAAAACTCACCTGTATTATTACTGATCTATGTTTACACTTTATACATTATATATCAGTATTGTTAAAACTTTAACACTGAGGAAGGCCATTTGTTGAGCCGAAATATTTGCAATTATTGTATAATTTATATCATCTGTTCAGTTTTTCCATCTTTGTGCGATGATATTCAACACTAGTGTTTTGTTTTCCATCTATTTATCGGTATTACACAATCTTTTAGATATATATATATATATATATATATATATATATATATATATATATATCTAGTGTCTAAAAATAGCAACAATCAACATTCAATCTATCTAAGCGTGGATCAGTTTGAAAATAAACTGATGCAGTTACTAAATAAAATTATATAAATGCCTAAGAATGTAACTTTCAGAATATGGCGTGCTTTAACACGTTTGTGGGCGCACAATCCTTCCTTAACCTTGGACAGTGATGTAACAGCGCAACATAAGAACTGTGAAAATCAAGTTGCAATTGGCTTATTTCATAGAACGATAACTTTATTTTTGGCATGATGTTGGTTCAACCAAAAGATAAGCCAAAAGCACAGGCGATTGAGATTCATGTGTATGCACTCCTTGTTTTCCTTCTTGGGGGAGAGGGGTCTTTGATAGAGGCAATGCCAATTTCCCTTATTTCACTCATAGGTTCAAAATCTAAAATTGGTCTTGAAATTTAAAGTTGAAGATGACGTACGTACAATGTAATATATTGTGTCACATAATAACAGTTTACAGCAAATATATCTTTTACAAAAGTTTAACAATGCCTAAAACACCTTAACAGAAAAGATCCCCCCTCTTGAAAGGCAAAGAAGGTCATATCCTCAAAGATTTTGAAAAAAGTACTTAAAAATCCACATAACATTCTAATAATGCACTGTCCTGTATAATAAAGAAAAAAAATTTTAAATAAAAATATTGACTGTAATAAAATAAACACAATTTGTTTTATCTGCTGAAATACAAAAAAAATATTTGACCAAATACTATGCAAAAATCATTTAAGGATGTTCGCTACTCTGTTTCAAAATAGCAAGCTTTTAAAAAGACTGTTATAAATTGAAAGTAAATAGAACTAAAAAAATCGAAAAAAAAAATCAAAGGTCTGTCCTTGTTTTTGAGATAAAAGCTATTAAAATTTGGCGGGAAATGAATCCCTCTATTTTTTCCTACATTTAACATTGTTACCTTTTTTTCTTTGTAATGAACATCCTTATACATCTTCAACAAGAACTAATGTAATAAATTACATTCAACAATTGAATCAAAATATAATAAGCAAAGCACAAGGCACACAATGAATAGCCCATCAACATGCATATCCTACACAAACACCTCTCATATCAGATCGAGTTTTAATTCAGTACTCTCAACATGTATTGAACCTTGACTATGTCGTACTGATTTGTTAAACTAGTTTTACCTTTGACTCATGAAGGTTTGACTGAAATGATATTGATGTATTTACTGTCTGATGATGGTATAGATTCCAGTTCTTCTATTCATCAATTTGCCGGGCATTGTTTACTTATTTCTCCATTAATCTTCCTAGAACGGAAGGTCAACCTTTCGGAGCACCTGAGATAACCCCAGATTTTGGTGAGGTTCGTGTTGCTCAGTCTTTAGTTTTCTATGTTGGGTTTTGTATACTATTGTTTGCCTTGTTGTTTTTCGGTGTTTTGCCATGGCATTGTCAGCTCGTTTTCGATCTATGAGTTTGATTATCCCTTTGGTATCTTTCGCCTCTCTTTGTAGAAAATATTACATCTCACCAATATGTGTATTTATACTATACAATTTCTTACAAATAACAAATAACTGAAAGAAAATCTTACCTTTTATCTGGTTATAAGTGGTCCGTCGTCGCTGTAATGGATATTTGATACTATCGAATCCAAGCATTTCTTGCCAGCTCGAGGGTAGTTAAGACATAGAAATAAAGTGATCGATAAATAGCAATCGACTTATTCTTGTCTTCTTTTTAAACAAATCAAACCAAAAACTCCAAACGGAGAGACCTGGTGCTACCACATGTTAGGCGTCTCCTGCTTAATGCACCACCCTCTATGTTAGTTAACAACCAGTAATAAGCGACGCATCGGTACATTTACAAATAAATTTACTATATTGATACCCAAGATATAACACCGAGGAAAAAATACATAAAATATACAAAATATACATCTGCATTTGCTGCCTTTTTCCCTGTCCCCTATGAGATTGACCAACACTGTCATTAGTATAATGTGATTTAAAGTTATATCAAAAGTTACAATGGAATAAGATCTATAGCTTGTTTACTCTGTGCGGTACGTGTTGCTCAGTCTTTAGTTTTCTTTGTTGTGTTTTGTAGACTGTTGTTTGTCTTTTCGTCGTTTTTACTTTGTGGATTGGTGTTGTCCATTTGTCTTGAATATATTCCTTTGGTATTTTTCACCTCTCTCTAAAATTTCTCTCAGGATTTCATATTATATAATGACCTAATCAATATCTGATATTACAAAACAGATACATGTTTACGTTTTATAAGGATGCGGGAACAATAAGTGAATTGTTATTTTGTGTTTTAAACTTCCTAGGGTATCTATGGATATTTGGATGTCTAAGTACGAAGGAAGGCCTTTTTTTTTTTGGCAATCAAATAGTTTTGAAGCAGATCATACTTAAATATATTAATAGTTCAAGAAAGTCCATTGTACATGTAGATAATATCTAAAATTATAGGCCTGAACTGTCATATTTCATCTATTTTGATCATCTTTGTTACATTCTGCTTCATATGATGATTGAAATAAAACTGCAAGGAGTGGTGTACTTATGGTGCCTTTTGTTAACGTCACAAACATTTGAATCAGAAGACAGGATATAATAAGTTTTAAGTTCTGCTTTTGACAATTGAACGTTTCCGTTTTTCTGCACGACGGTGCTAACTTTTGACAAACTAAGTTAACGTTGAGAATTAAATAATTGTAAGATCCAGACCTAATGTTTTTTTTCGTTTCCTTTTGGTTTTTGTGTTTTATCTTTTTGTTTATTATGATAGATATTTCATATCAATATTTGCTTGTTTACAACTTGATGTGTTCTTGGTTAATGTTTTCTTTTAACAGAAAATATTGAAAACGAGTAATAAAGTATAAGTTTTGCATAGCTCATCTCATATGAATAAGCAAAGGATTCAGCTTTAGACATTTTTACTGAAAATTATATGAACATTTGGTGTCATTATTTCTAAGAATTGAAAAAATGATTTATAATTCGATGTATTATTTATAACCACACTTCAGTGTTCCTTCCTCCGGAAATCACCGAGTTGATGTGTACATGAAAATAATTTCTCGCCAAAATAAACACATCCTAGAAAAACCGAGAAGAGTCAGATATATCTTGTATAGTTGTAGGAATTCTCCCTTGTAGTGAGCACTGTAGTGACTAGTGTGTGACTTGAGACTTTAATATAGGTAAGTACATGTAACACATTTGATGCTGCACGTTTTTCAACCTTGATACTTTCATATATTGTTAAGGAAGTGAGAAGGTATTGACAATTTTGTTTTAAATGGTGCACATTGCAAAAACAGTATATCGGCTTATTTTGGTTTTATAGTGATAAATCTCAAGACTGGTATACCAATGCAGTCAACATATTCCTCATTCAATCCTAGTAACCCACAACAACTGACTATTATTACATTAGAAATAGAGTTGTTGATATTGAATAAATACAAAATAAAATCCAGCTTGTCATTATTCAGTATTGTGCTACATGTATTTTTATCACTAGGATTTCATTTATTCAACGAAAGCGTTCAACTGGTAAACACCAACTGATTTTGGGGAACCAGGCAAGAGTAGTAATATTCAAGCTGAAGAAGGTGACATTTGTAAAATTGTGAATACAAGAAATATTGTCTAGATATGAAAAAATCACCAATCAACCAACATAAGTTTCTCGTCGTATTATGTTAGTTTATATATCCCAACGAAATAGAAATAAAGGATACCAGAGATACAGTTAAGTCTGCGCCGTATCTTGAATTGCATCTAGAAATTGATTATGAGGGTGGGTTGAAAATTAACTTTACGACAAAAAGAAAATATTTCAGCTTTTCAATTGTGAGCTTTATATTTCTGTTAAAGCATGCCAGCAGAGCCTGCATATGGAGTATATATCTCCTTGTTGATACGATATTGTAGAGCTTTCGTTTCCTAACATAATCTCCTTGATAGAACGTTGCTGTTTACAAGAAAACTATTCAATCAAGGGTTAGACAATTCATCCCTTCAAAAGTGTTACGGACGCCATCACGAGCTGGTTTTGAAATATCTGTGCTACAGATGACTTCGGATATGTTCCAATCGTTCCAACCAAAAACGTGTTCTCTTTTTCTCGACTGTGATATCACCAAGTATTTACTTACCTGTATGTACCTTTCGGAGCACATGTGGTCCCCCCCTCCTCCCCAGTTTTGACGCTCAGTCATTAGATTTCTATGCAGTGCTTTGTGGAGATATTTGTCTTTTCTTCGTTTTTCGATGTTTTTCCTTGACGTTGTGAGTTTATATTTAACTAATGAGTTTTGAAAGTCGCCTTTGTATCTTCCGCCTATTTTTAATTCATGTATTATCTAAATACATTATCCATGTGCATAACATGGTTTTCCTCTCTGAAACTACTTAAGAGAAAATGATACACAAAATACAATTTTCTTTGTATTACAATGAAATAAATAAGAATTCAACTGCAAATGAACATAGGACTGGTTTATCTTCACGAAAAGTAAAAGAATGAATTATTGAAACAAACTTTTTCTGCAGGATCAGTTAACCTTGTAATACATTGTAACGCAATTTAATAGTACAGGAATAAGGTACTTATAAAATTTTAAGTGTATAAGATAATTAATATAAGGTTAAACTTGACATCGTTACGTAATCTGTGTCAGGTTACGACGTGTAGCAGGTGACTTATATTATATGTTACAAGGAAGCAAAAATAATTATCATCGACTTCAAAAAGTTTCAACAAGACATACCATGGCAATGATAAGTATTATTAACCTTGGTTACAAGGGTTGAATGTTTAGCAAGATATGTAAATAAGAAAAGATATACGAGACAACGGTCAGGAGTTATAAAACATGCTATAAAATATCTAGTCATATATGTTTTATTCAAAACCGTTCTTTTCATCAACGATTTTTACGACAAAATATTTATGGAGCTGACTTTTATTCAGAAGTATTCTTCGAGAAACTTCGACAAAGGAAAAGTTCTAAGACCAATACAAGATAAAAGTTTCGATATGTTTGTTAAAATTTCTTCAAATGAATATAAGAACTAACCGAATAACTACATAACAGATATACAGTGTACTTTAGTCTGGGAAAACAATATTTATTTGTTAGTCGTAATTGACTTCGAACTAGTTTTCAGTAACTGCGAATACTCTTATTGTCTATTGTTTTTATGTTAGTTGTTAGTTGAACCTGTAGTACAGTGGTTGTTGTTGGTTCATGTCTCATATTTGTTTTTCGTAAATTGGTTTGTTATAAATTAGGACAAAGCTTTAAATTAAAATAGCATTAATGCCTTCAAGCATTCTTTGAAATGGAATTTAAAATAATTTGTGTTTATACTACGAAGCTCAATACATCTTTATGAGAATGGTTGACATAAATAAATCAATTATTTTAAAAGAAGTGTCTTTTAAGGTCGTCTCCCTTTTAAACAGCCATAACTGGAAACTAATCAAACGACAAAATTAGAATACATTTTTCTTATAATTTAATTTTGGATGGAACACGTCTTCTGATAGGCTGAAAGTTTTTTTTCTATCAGCTCATTTTGTCATGTGACCGTGATGTTATCAACGTGTTTTTCATGATTTACTCCTAAGAAATGGAATTTAGAATTAAATTATAAGGAATGACTGTAATATTTTTTCTGTCTTTTCGAAATAATCTCAAAAATGTGGTGCACACGTTTAAATAACCCGCTACGCAAGTTATTCACTGTGCACCACATTTTTGAGATTATTTCTTAATAGACAGAAAAAATATTACAGTCATTCCGTAATTAATCAAACTTTTATTTTACCGAATTTTAATTACACGCTAGACTAAGTAGATAAATTTTATTATTATTATTATTATTGTTATTATTTGCAGGTAAAAATGCCAGGAGAACAGCTGACTTGTGTTTGGCAAGCTATATATGCTCAAGACCGACCCGGCAGTGTAACCATGAATAAAGAAGTATTGAAATTGTTTCTGATGAAAGCGTCTCGACTGGAATCAATTCGATTTTCTGAGCGCAAATTTTTCGACACGTTTTCAGAGGCGACTGTAAAATTCGACGATTTCAAAGAGTATGTAAAAAAAAATATACGGGAACACGGGGTTGCTTTTTCGACAACTTGCAGTGATTTGGAGGAAATGAGTTGGATCGAACTTAAATCTGGAATGAATAGTAAACTTGAGACAGAAGACGTTTACAAACTATGGCGTATATCTAATCGTCTGATGAAGGAAGACACTTACCCACCTGTGATCTTCCGAGAGGAGGCAAGTTGGCTTTTAGGGAAAGTGCTCTCTAATCTAGGACATAATTTCAAATCTTCAGATGATGCCTTTAGAGAAGACAAATTTACTTTCCAAGAAATGTTATCCATTATGGAGGATTTTGCCTTTTCCGACACATCACAGCAACATGTAAACACGTGTATCGATGGTCTCTACATGTGGTTGGTTGTAGAGGTTATGAAAAAAGGCAAGGTTTACAAACGTACTAAGAAGCAGGCAAACTGGACAAACTGGGTAAAACGTTGGTGTGTTTTGACACCTCAGTGTCTTCGATACTATAGTAATGACAATGAGTCCAACCAAAAAGGTGAATTTACTTTCACCAAACATACTAAACTAGAAAGCCTTGAAAGGTACAGTAGTGTAATGAAAAATCTTAAAGGCAGATTTAGGCTCGCGAATATCCCAGTGCTAGAAATGGAGATTGCTGTCGATGACGAAAATGAGAAACGGGCCTGGTTATCTGACCTAGAGGAAATAGTTCAGTGCTTGAGAGATAAGACAACGCCTGTTCAAAAACTCCTTAAGGAAATGCATTTGAAGAATATGGCAACAAGGGATAATAAAAATGGAACAGCTGAACAAGTAGAGGATATCGAATCAGCTCTTAATAAAACAAAACTTCGAGCTGAGAAACAGTCTAAAAAGAAACTGTTCGACACCTCTATCAAGGTAGTGGAACCAGAAGAGAAAACACAACCAAGGAGTCCTTCCTTGGAAAAAGAAAGTACAGAAAAGATAAAGGCAATGTTTATGAAAATTGACACGAATGGAAACGGCATGTTGGATAAAAATGAATTTGCAGCCTTCTTAAAAGGCCTTGGATTAAACATGTCGGAAAAAGAAAGCAATCTAGTTTTTAATTCTGTAGATACAAATAAGAGTGAACAGATTTCTTTCGAGGAATTCCAAGTCTACTTTTGTAATCACATCATGAATGAAACTGAAACTGCAGAATGCGTCAATGTAATGCGAAAGGCATTTTTGGAGGCTGATCGTGATGGATCAGGAACTTTGAACTTCCGGGAATTTACGGAATATGTTTGGGAAAAGAACAGAAACGCAAATATGACAAAAATTTTGAAGTCGTTTTCTAACGTTACGACTGACGAAATCTCGTTTGAAGATTTTGAAATGTTGGTTTCGGGCAGTGGAGCAGAGGTCCTTGTGCCAATATTGGAAGAGGAAATAGAACAAGGTACTGATTCATCTCTAGATGATTTTGAAGGCCGCCTTCAGAAAGTGTATGATGACACAGAAGCAGATGAACTTGCTACCTATATTAGAGAGCGATGGAATAAATTTGCTTCATTCCGAAGGGCTGGAAAGACAGGTTCTGTTGTTATGACCGGTGGACACGGAATGGTAGCAGATATTGTTCCAGGAGAGTATAGTCTGATTGACCTTGCTTGTTTCAGTGACCTGCCTCCATTGGAACCAAAGCATGCGGTCGTAAAAGACACACAATGGTTATCCAGTACAATATCCGGAAAATCAGGAAAGATGATATTTCCACTTGAATTTGACAAGAAAGTACCAATAGAACAGGCCACATCAGAACTTTTGCGGTATTATGGCTGCAGTTTTGCTGATAGTCAACAAGAACAAATATCGTTGCTCTTCCGCCACGGAATCCAGGATTTCACTTATGAAAACGGATACTTGGAAAAGTATGTAACGGCTACAAATGGTGGGGCAGGGATTGAAAAACATGATTTTTCACACTTAGATTGTCCCTTGTCAGAAGATTCGGGCTTTTTCATTCTTGCAAAATTCATGGACAACGGCGACTTCCACATAACAGCCTTCCGACTTCCTGTACGTCATACACTGTATGTACCCGGAGGAGTAATTCATTGTAACGACTACCTCAAAGGGACATGGAGAACAATGCTATCAGATGAAACAGACATTGATCACGTGCATCTCACCCATATCGTAAAAGAAGGACAAGAAGAAAAGTTTAGATTCCAGTTTACCTAACTGCATATTCCGATCAATTCACTTTGATTTTGAATTGTTTACAATCAGTTTATCAAATTCATCCTATTTAAGAGGATGTGGGCTGCTTTGGGTAATTTTGTAAATAGTAGATTAAGAAATTACTTTAGAAATATAAACAGTAAGTGAATGCTTTCACAATTACGCGTTCAAATTGAACGAAATATGTCTCTAAAGAATCCTCCAATCAAATGATCGCCTTTCCGTCTTATATGATAGCTGAAAATATTTGCTTTCCAATATACAGGAAATGTGATATGATATATGGTTTGCTTCTCCTCTAACAATTGTAATTATTCATTTGCGTTGAAGTTACAGCAATATACAATTTGTACTTTAATAGAGTATATAATGCAATGGTTGACATATGTATTATTGTGCAAATATTCATAAACCTTAACTAATGTAGTATTCAGGAAAAATGAGATTTCAAACAGGTACTTTGTGTCTTCACAATTAACCAATGTACTCTAACAACACGGATCAATGTGTACTCATTCTATCATCTGTCATGTACTATAAAATGCCTCTGTAGCAAACTGCTATAACTATAAATGTTGATAACAACCGTCACGTCTTCCACAATTCTTAGATAACGGATGATATGAAAATGACGAGATGTATTATAGCTGCCAATATGACAATTATCCATTCAAAGTTCAAATGAAGTGGATGTTACCAATTATAGCGACCGTATTGCCTTCAACAATAAGAAAAATCCATACCGTATAGTCGGCTATAAAAGGCCCAACATGAACAATGTGTAACAATTCAATTGAGAAAAACTAACGGCCTAATTTATAACAAAATAAAACATATTTTGAAGTCCACTAAATTACGATGCTTAAGTCAAAGTCAAGTGATACCTCTCAGATGCGTTAAGTTTTCCTTATAATGAATCAAATAATAAATGTGATTGACATATAAAATAATAGGTTCTAAGAAACAACCGTCTGTCAAAAACTTTGACCAAGTATAACGTTTACATAAAGTCATCCATGTCCCATATAGTGGAGTGACAAAATATCGACACTCCCATTTATATTCTAATGTATATGTTTAGTTATGATTCAAGTTTCTACTTCATATCTTACATGATTTACATTGTTTCACACTTAGACTGGATAACAAAAGCACGTCATATCATGTATATTTATCTCAATGCCAAAATATTCGCACTGTACATCTTTATGGTATAAAAAAGTTTAAAACAATTGTTTAAAAAAAAATCCTTTTGTTCATATTGAAACAGTCGGTTGTATAAGCAAAACAACAACCTTTCCCAAATATGACCCCCTTTTTATCAAACTGGTATTTCCCCCCGAATACCTATAAGAAAAGCATAAATAATATCATCACACTATGTATTTTAAACTTATGAAAGTTGACTTGCATTTGTATATAAGAAGGTTTTATAGTTTCCCATAAATCTTTAAACTCTCTCCTTTGACTTGTGTCTTGTCTTTATTATGTTGTATATTTTATCTACAACAAGTGTTACATAAAGTATTTGTCTTGTCTGCCTATAAATACTGGTTTTAAATATGATGCTTACATTTTTCTTTATTAAACTTATAGTGCGATCTATTCCTTATAATGCAATGAGTATCTGATACAATTGAGGGTCTGGGTGGGGTTTACAGAATAGAGAATAAAGAGCCAAGATGAAAAATATGCCAAAAATATAGAATAGAGAATAATGGAGTGCTGAAATAAAAATAATAGAGAAGAATAGTCAAAATGTATAAAGAATAGAGAAAAATGGCTTAAATTATAGAATACATTTTAAAGACACCCCTTCTAGGCCCTCATAAATGATTTTTTTAAATGTTAGAACAAAGGCAAAGGCTGTATAAAACAAAAATAAAATGACAGAATAAACAAGGAAGATATTATAATAATATCACGTAGATATGAATGAATATTAAGCCAGAAATGTTAGATAAAGAGTTAACTTCCTTACAGAAGTGATTTTAACTTTATTTATCTGCATAATAATCGATCGAGTGTTTTTGTACTTTTTTATCAGTAGTATACAATTTCTTTTAAAAGGATGGGAAATTTTGAACAAGTGTAACGCGACCATTCAACAGGAAGTTTCTCTCCCATGCTTATTTGTACATGTATAATTCTCCGAAAAGTTAGACTTGCGAAAAAAGTATCATTTCTACGCGGAAATACAATTGCTGATAATTCAAACCTCCTTAATACAATATCCTTCATAAACATCTCCATACGTTGCACTTACACTGTTGACTTTCACGAAAGTTGATGAGGCGATGAAGGAGCTGCATTTGTAGGGTTTATTGACAGATAATATCTACCGACTAATTGAATGAAGAAAAAACGGCAGACACGGAGAGACAAGTTTATTTCTACAAATCCGTTACATTTTATGCTCGGGATTGTTGTAATCTACCATCTGTATCACTTAGTAGTATGCTCGTGACTTCGTTCATAACCCTGAACTTCTGGCAAACTAGTTTTGTTTTTTGGTAAATTTGTCAATGAGAAATGACAACTGCATACAAAATACCACTGACTAATTTTAAGTTGACCTAAACACTTAAACACAAGCTTTAACGTCTAAACTTTGCAAAGTTACAAAGCCAATGAACCATGATAAGGGGTCGGGGTCATATAATCTCCAAAACCCTTACACTGACCGATGAGCCATGATAATGAGGACATTGGCGAACAAACCCTTCCAGAGATACATGCACATCTAACAATCATGTCATAGACCAAATATATTTGTCCTATTGCTTATAGTATTCGAGAGATGGACCTAACCACAAAAAAAAAATAGTTTACCAATGAACTATAAAATGAGCTCAGGGTCTGATTAACTCTGGCCAAAAGAAGTGCACACTTGATACTCATTCGAAGCACCAAATATAGTTGTCTCATTGTTTATAGTTTCTTAGAAATGGGCCTGCACGCTAAGCTGCGATCCTTCATTACTTAGGGGACAACCATTTGATTTCCCTGGGGGAAGGGGGATGGACCAAGAGGACATTGAAAATGAATAACTTGGCCTGTTAAGAACTGAAAATAAATGACTTTGCAAAAGACGGGATGAAAATGAACAGTCTGCAACATAAAATGCAGGATAGTTGAGGATATAAATGTGAACAAAAATGAAAATTTTCGCGATGGAAAAATAAGCATGCATAGCAACAGATGAAAACTATTGATCAATCCGGAAAAATCGTCCTGCCCCCACTCCCCTAATATAAAATGATCGTCCCCTTACCGATTAAACCTATTGGTTATAGTATCTGAGATACGGACCTGACCATGAAAAGTAAACCTCGATTGTACTGATCCATGAAATGAATTCAGTCACCCGGTGAATCCTTTCTGACAGACATGTGGGTTTTGCAAGGACCCATCATTTTGCTAGCCAAGGGTTACCATATGACCCGCTCCTTGGGAGTCTGATTGAAAACCTTGGCTAGCAAAGATGGGATCATATATACAAAATAAAAGAATACCATTGCTCTTAGCAAGTGAGAAATTCACGTGTCAAAAAGCAACAGTAGAATATGCAGTCGAAGAACCATGAAAATGAGGTCATGGTTAACTGACATATGCCAGACAGAAACCTCTGAACATAAGGCAGCTGTATAAAAGATATGAAGTATCCATGTCCTCTACCTTCTGAAATATAAAAATATAAACAAGTTTCCGCTGCCACTGCCCCTGCTTAACAAGCGTAAATATGTCTTGCAGTCTGTGACTTTTGTGGAAAGGGTGATAAAAACAAAAGCAAAAAAAAAAAAAAAGAATCTGCTTTCGTCATTCCATTTTTAGTATCACCATTCCTGCAAATCCTTGTATTATATGAAACCAGCAAAATCAAAATTACGTCCTAACTTTGTTTAGATTATTTTCCTTTATCTTTTAAAATAAGGCTTTTATTTCACTATTAAATGTATCTGTATATGAGTTCTTTATTCTGTACAGTGTTCAATTCTGTATTATCGGAATTGTATAACCTACTCTTCATTTTTCCAGTTATTCTTTATACAATTGCACCCCATTCTTCTCTATTCTTTTTTTTCTATTCATTAGTTATTTTGGTCCTTATTCATAAATCTGAAAAATCCTGCTGATTGATGACAAGTGTCCAAAGAGAATCCGAACAATCAGGTCACTATTTTAACAACAGTAAACTTCACAATATGAAACATCCTTAAAGTATTTCACTCATCTCTTTAATTCATAAAAGGCAGGTAATTTGTATATGTAGTTTGCTATCTCAGTCGTGACTGTAGGGAAATCAAATTTATAAGCACTTTTCAACTAGTAAGAAGCTTTGTTTTGGTTATTTTTAGTGATATTTAGACATTTAAAACGGTAATAAATCAATGATAATACAATCATCGGTAGTAAAGACTTCACTATGAAAAGTTAGCATATAGTATATAATTTTCTAATGTTGTGTTCTTACACCAGTCTCATGTTAAGGGGAAGGTTGAGTGGGAAGGGTTGAGAAGGGTTGAGTGCTCAAAACCATATATTCTCAGTGTGTCTGTCTTAACCAAGCACTTGTCATTGATTGTTTATTGTCATAATTGTTTATCATTTAATGATATAAGTTTAAATATAGTTGAATTCCTTTTTTTCTCTCACAAGCTACAATAATAGAATGGTAGTGTCAAAAAATGTGTACATGGTCATTGCTTTTTTAATTCAAATAAACCACAAAAAGAAACATTCACTTCTAATAATTAAATGTTAATGCTTAAAACAGAAAATTACGAGTGAAGTCAAGGCTTTCTTTTTTGTTTTATTTTAAATTTTCCTACATAATGTTGTAACTTTGTCGTACTGGGAAATAAACATCATTTTAAAACACCACACGATTGTTGCCAGACAATTAATGATGGAATCCTGATGAAACATACATATTATGTAATCACTAGATAAGAAGGTTGAGACAAAAATAACTTTTCTATCTTAAGAATAAACCTCTTCAGACAGTAACAATGTCAATAATATTGTTGAAAAATTACTGACCGAGATAAATTTTCTTATTACATTGATTTCCCAGTCAAATAAAAACCAATAATTTCACATGTGAAATAAACGTGGTTATTTCACTCTCTGACGTCATACAACAATAGGCAATGTCAAGACGTCGATAACGTCGGATCAAAACAAATTGTGAATGCGTAGAAAAAAGATATAGTTCCTTACATTTTCTACATTAATTTCATTAAAAAAAGCCCTTTGCCAATGTAATAAAAAGAATAACTAATCAAAGAATTCAAATATCGAAAAATATTCAACTCGTGACCGAACAACACTGATAATTAACTCATGCGCTACGCGCATTCGTGAATTAATGTGTTGTTCGGTCACTCGTTGAATATTTTTCTTTATTTGAATTCTTCGATTAGTTATTCTATAATTATCCATTCATACTTTAATTTATTACTATATTTGTCAAACAGTTCGTGAATTGTATGCTAAGTAGCTATAAATTGGTTTTGAACTAGAAATACAAGAAAATGATGCCCTGCTTGTAAATATGCAAGAGTCACTGTACTTATTCAAACCTATTGACGTTTTGGTTTCTTTGAAATTTAATGACACTTGTTTCTGTATGTTGTCATTAGAGATTGATAGTGGGTTTGAGTGTGTAAAACAGTGAAAGTGACACAACTAAAATTCGAATTTGATCTGTGTTTGGTGGTAACAAGCATAGTGTATAAGTTTTAGAACATTTGGTTGAAGCAAGCTAAAGTTAAGAATGCAGAAATAGCAAATTCAGCAATTTTTCCATTTATGAAGGGACATAATCCGGGTAAACTTATCAATCCTTTATATAAACTTATTCTAAAAGGTTACCAATTCAACACTGTAATTAGATCTTTGAATATTGTTTTTATTGGTATAAAGGGGCAAACACAAGAACTGTAAAAGTGACACTATCCAGTTTCGAACTTCATCTGTGTTGGTGGTAATAAGCATTGTGTCTAACTTTTAAATAGGACTGTAGAAATTCCCTACTGGTTATGTTTGGAGGCATACCTCACATCATACAAACACAAATATTGCTATTTTCATTTATTCAGTATCCATGAAATTTGACATAAAGTTTTCATCTTCTGAAGATGCATCTCCAACTTCCTTTAAAACTTCTCCAACACATTCATCATCTGACCTTGAAGCCTCACTTTCAGATTCACTGTCATCTGCATCCTGTGTGTGTTTTCTTTTAGATTTTGACAAAGCTATTATATAGTCCATACTGTATCTATTATGATCACATCTGAAAAAAAAAAGGTGACAACAACATTTATTAAAGAGCCCATTTGTTTCTAACCTAAACGATGTAAACGATTACGCGCGTAGTCGTTTAATCCATTTGTTTCTGTCATTTTTTGGTCAACGTTGACATCGTTCACATAAACGATGTACGCGCAAAATAGTCGCATAGTCGTTGATCGTTTATCGTTGAGACGTGTAAACGATACATTTGTTTCTGCATATGTCATTTAAATAATTACGAGCACGTGTTGTTTTCGCAAAGTTCTGGTCATTCATTTCCGCACTTTTACCTGTTTGTTTACAGTGCGTGTATGTAGTCTATTTCTGTCTTACTACGCTGGGTCGATAAAGTTCATTAAACGATGTATTTGTTTCTAGCAGCTTAACGTTTACTAAACGATAGTCATCGATGACAAAATTTCGGGTTAGAAACAAACGCACTCAAAGTCTGATAAAAATATCAAGGGAATGTTAATTTATTTCTTTTTTTCAAAGTTAACATTACAAATTAATTGCATACACTGATGTTTTGTGTGTCCAGTGCCCTTGACCACTCAGACAACTAGGCTTATAATAATTATTGCCATATTTTTTGCTATGTAGTTTTTTTCGTATATTGGTTACGCATTGATATGTACATCACATCACCCTTGTAATTATCAATATAGTTCTGTTTTGGTCCATATGCTTTATCCATATTTGTCAAAAAAATATTTATAAATTCTTTTTAAATTTCTTCTTGGGTCAATTACAGAAGCCATTTTCAGAAGCCTTTAAATACTTACAATTTTCCAATGTCATCATATTTTCTAGTAATATTTTTCTGCATTGATCTGAGTGTTGTCATAATTTTCTGTGATCTTTGTTTTAGTTTAGGTCCATGACACATTAGAAGTTTATTTGTCCATTTGAGATAGAATTGTATATGTGCTGATGATTCTATTCCTGATGCTAGATAATTTAACAGTTTATCTACATATATTTCTGGGAGATTCTCACTTATAACATCAACTGAAAACAACAATTAAAGTTTAGAAAATTAAATAAAATAATTCTTGTGATACAGCTTCATAAATAGTTGACATGTAGGAGTTAGAAACCTAACCATGCTGCCATGATGAAGGCTGTACAGTGACCAGTAGATGCAAAAAATCCATTACATTTGGACTCTGGTGGATAGTTTCCTTATTGGGAATCATATCACATCTCATTATTTCATATTGACAACACTGAAATTGAATGACCAAACAATGTCCTTGATCCCTCTTCTGTTTTTTCATTATATACAACCCCAGTTACCTAATTTCTTTTTTTGTAAGTTAGGAAATTTTGTGTTTATGGCATATATTTTTAACCCTAATTTCACACTTCACTGAACATGGCAATGTGATAGTGCAAGTGGGACATGTTGTCCTAGTTGTTTATTTCTCTTTTAGGATACTGTGGACTGATTTATTGTATACACACCTTCAGAAAATGTGTGCATAGTTGATTTTGTGGTTTTGTCAAAGTCTGCATACAAGCCTATTGAAAATGAGTACTTCAAAGAACATTTAAATTTGTGCCTCACCTTTACCAAAGAAATCCACTGAAATTAGTTTTTCCACGGATAATCATGAATCTACAGTACAAAACAAATTAATAAAATTGAGAATGGAAATGGGGAACGTGTCAAAGAGACAACAACCAGACCAAAGAGCAGAAAACAGCCCAAGGCCACTAATGGGTCTTCAACACAGCGAGAAAATTTTGCACCAAGAGGCGGGCTTCAGCTGCTCCCTAAACAAAAATGTGTACTAGTTCGATGAAAATGGACGACACACTAAACTCCAAAACATATAAATGAACTAAAATAAGCTATTTAAGATGCATATCCTACACAAATACCTCTCATATCCGATACAGTCTTAATTCAGTACTCTCAACATGTCTTGAACATTGGCTATGTCCTACATTGTATATATTTGTTAGGGTCATTTGACCTTTGACTCATTTAGGTTTGACTGAAATCATATTGACGAACTTACTGTCAGAATATGGTATAGATTCAAGTACTTCTTGGATTAAATTGCTTTCATTCAGTCTAAAGCTAAGTATAAGTGCAGTAGAGTATTCTTTTTCAAAGAGCTTCTTCCTCACATTAACAGGAGTAATTTCTATTTCAAGGTCATAGGGATCAAACACCAGGTTCTGGTCTAACGAGTATATTAGCATTCCCTCTGTTGTAGTTGCTGCCCACGATCTTCCTGATAATTAAAATGTAAATAGTACTTTTCAAATATGGTAATAAAAAGTTTAAAACTCCTTGTAGCATCTTTAAAAAAAAAACTAAAAAAATACCATCAAAATAAAGGATTTTATTCTTACTTGGCCATATTCATAAATAATGTTGCAATATACCATAAAGCATAAAAATTGTGAAATAAAAAAATTTGGGTCATATCATTCTTTGAACACATATGAATTGTGTGATTGGTATCTTGATGTGTCCTAGAGTTGTGATTGGTATCTTGATGTGTCCTAGAGTTAAGTTCCAAATTCTTTTCTGCACCTCCATACTCAAAGTTTTGAGCATATTAACATTAAATCTAGAGTAGATAAGCATCCAAATAAAAGGATATTTCCATAAAAGCTCCCTCTCATTTCAAGTTGTTCTTGCTTTTTTTGTCTATTTCCCTTTTATTTGCTACACTGACTTATGGCTATCAAATACTAATTAAATGTGATGTACCAGCATGCAATGTTTGGTATAGTGATTTAGCCACCTTTTTAAAAAGTAGCTATGCCCTTTTACATTAGGGAAAATATAGCAACATTTTCAAGAAATTATTTTATAAATGTTTCTTCACTGTTATCATTGGTCCAAAACTTTTAATCCAAGAACATGCATATATTTTTTTCTCTTCGTCATTGAAAAGTTGTCTCATTCACCCGTACCCCATACTTTCTTATATTTAAAAACAGAACAGTTATAATGTACACTTGAAATTATAATATAGTATTGTGAAATAAATATCAGACCAAATTTTATTGACTGTTCCAAGGGAAACAACCCATATAAATCACCAGATAAAAAAGAAGACAAAATCACTGTGATAAGAGTCTGGACAGCGTCTTCATTTCATTATTCTATAATTTTTTAAGTCATTTTTCTTTATTCTTTAATTTTTAGCCCTTTATTCTCTATTCTTAATTTCTGTGGCCAATATTTCTTAATTCTTTACTTTTTCCTTTTATATTTTAATCCCATCCACAACCTCTCATAATGCTTTCTAAACTTCTTTAGCAAATAGAAGCTCCTTGTCCTGATTTTAAGACTTTTAAGACCTGACTTTGTTCAACAGATAATATGACCCTCTAAATTTGTCCTATCAGATATCATTAAATGAATTCATGTGATGTTTTACCTGTAGGTGAGAACCGTATACATGACACTCTCACTTCTGGTTTCCAGTGTCGAGAACTCATGTCCCCTTTCTTGACCCCTGGTAAACTGAGGGATTGACCTTGTTCATCACCCTCTCCTTGATCTACCAATGACAAACTTCCCCACTCTGTCATTTTCTTTTTATCTAAAAATTCCTAAAACGATGAAAAAAATCTGCATTATTTCCAAAAAATTATCTTTTTTTTTGGTAATTCTCTATAGGGCACTACAGTTTTATTAAATACATTTCATTGTAGAATTGTATAACCATGACAAAACGGAACTGAATAAACCAAATTTATTTAGCATTATTGTGGATTCCTTGTAATTTGTTGGATGCCAATTTTCTTGGATTTCTTGGTAATAGGTAAACCTCAAATTTAAATGTTCCACGAAGTACACACTTTCTAAAGAATTGTATACAGACTTTGGCAAACCCACAACAATTAATATCCACGACAAGTTTTCCTCAATCCATGAAAATTGGTATCCAGGATACTATATGAATCCACAGTATCTAATTTAAGGATCAATTTGAGGATATGATACTTTAGACTGTAACTTTCTTTTCATGAACACTTGTTAAGTCAATCTCCAGTAGTTAAGTCACCAGGAGGTCAAGCAATACATTGCTTAAAGGGAACGGACAAGATTTTATAAGAAAAATATTCATATACTCTTATTTATGGCCTACCTCCATGCCATCAAACGACATGTTACAGGAGATCTCAAACTTTTTCATCAGTATCTGATCCTGGATGGAGTATATACAGACATTCTTTGACCGACCAGCGGCTAGTAGACATTTACCATCAGCAGAATAACATATTGTATTAAAAGCTCTGAATGAAAAAAACATAAATTGTAACAAGTTTTCTTAATGATATGCATTGTGTAATGATTTAAAAGTGATATTTCAGTATTTTATTTGTAGAATATTAAAAAAAGAAGTTTTGAATAATAGAAAATTTACAGTATAAAGCAGTAAAATGCATATATTGGAATATCACTTCACAAACATGATGAAAATAACAAAACACAATACTCTTTTCATATTACCGACTTTTGACTCTGGAGTATATAATTTTTCGACAGGTTACCTACTCTATGGTAAGACATTCTGATACTTAGTCAAGTAAGAGCAACTGAAAAAAGTGAAATAAAGCTTACAATGGGTGCAATTTTCCCCAAAATTGCATCCATTGTAAGCTTGATTTTACTTCTTTTAATTGCTCTTACCTGACTAAAGTACCAGAATGTCCCACCTCAGTGTGTGTAACGTCTCATAAGATTATAAACTGCGCTGTCAAAAGTCGGCAATATGAAAATGGTCCATTGGTCAAATATAAATTGTAAAAGGATGTCTTTAACCAATCACAACTTTTTGATGCATACTTTTGAAAACAATACCAAATAGGCATTAGATTCTAATCATTGAAATGGCAGTCTTATACATGCTACATTCAGAAGTCAACACTCTTAGAGTGATTTTCGGAATAAAAGGAAAAGCAGGACAGGAGATAATGATTCCAGTACATCTTTAAATTGAATTATTTTAAATAGTTAAAGCTGCTTTTAATTTCATGTTGCAATACAAGCATTTTCAGGTAAAAAAACATTTATATTTTCAATAAATGAAATCTGAAATTTAAGTAACTAACTATTCATTTCCAATTTGAAGTTTTCCAAAGGTCACTAGGAAAATTGACAAATATTGACATAATGGGAAATTTTGGGAATTTGAAATTAAAATAAAACATGATTCAAATAAACCTACTTCCCAAAAGAAGATTTCTTGGCAGTAATCTTATCAATTTCTTTTCTACTGTAACCTAAGTCATGTCTTCCCTCTAAAGAGCCTGTTTGTACTACATTCTGGGCATTCCAGAAAGTTATCTGTGCATCTAACGTTGACACTGCTATCTCCTCTCCATCAGGTCTGAAGACAACGGCTAACACTGTAATTAAAAAATCTATTTTTACAACTTGTATCTAAAACAGACAATGTTATCTTTTGTCTGCAATGATTTTATATATCAATAAACACTTTCATAGAATCACAAGTGTACATAATCATCAGATATAAATACTGTAAACTTTTCTCCATTTTATCCATAATAAACACTTTCACCTTTTTTTACATCCAATAGGCCAAGCTTTAGTATTTATATCATATTAAAGTTTGCTTCATGAATGCAGCAAAGCAGTTGCTGAAAGTGATCTCTTTTAAATTTGATTTTGTTATCTTACCATCAGAATTAACAATCATATTTTGTTATCTTACCATCAGAATTAACAATCATATTTTGTTATCTTACCATCAGAATTAACAATCATATTTTGTTATCTTACCATCAGAATTAACAATCATATTTTGTTATCTTACCATCAGAATTAACAATCATATTTTCCTTTGCTCCTTTATTCTCAAATACATCCCAAAGTTTGACTGACTTATCCCATGATCCACTAGCTAACAATGATTGTTTTGGACTGAAGCTAAGGGAGCTTACTGGTCCTTCATGTCCTGCAAGCACCTGTAAAAAAAAACAATAATAAAACACATTTTTGAGGGATATAGATAAAAGAAATTAAAAAAAAAGTATAAATCATTTGGACATATTGATAACAAAAATATTCTGGTGGTTACCAGCATCTTAAAAATTATGTGTACATATATGGACATGATGTCAATGGTTTTGTGAAATGCACATATAAAAATAAGAAGATGTTCATTTTTACTGATAACATAACTGTACAATTCAACAATATCTTATTCAAAGTTTTAAAATTCCAAATAAAAGTTATACAGTTATATATTTACTATAAATAAATTAAAAATATAGGTGCTAAAATATGACAATTGTTAACTCGTAAGCCCCAAGATACCCAACTGTTTCAGTCATTGCAACAGATCTAATTAACCTAAACAAATCTCATCTTAAAAGTCTGTAATACAAAACCTATGAATACTGAGGATTCATTAATATTTGTGGGATTAATTTCAACCATTACCAACAAAGATAAAAAAAAAACATTTTCTTGCAATGTCAACAAATAATTTTCAAAACTTTGGTTGAAATTGAATAGATCTACTACTATTTTGATATTTTACTGGGCCAATCAACCAAAATCTGTATCTTCTCTTTTCCATTTGAAAAACCTGTTTTGAATTTGTTTTAGATTCTGTGTGAACAAGGCCTATGCCATGAGTAAATGTTAAGACATATGATTGATGGTTATTCTCACACTTATAATGCTGGTTAAGATCTTGTTTTAGATGTAGGTCATCATACTCATTGGTAATGACTCAGAGAAGTTGTCCAAATACAAATCAGCAATAAATGTTACTTAGTATAATAAATAGTTTTTTTACAAGAATTTCACAGAATTATATCCTATTAATATGTTCCATGCCCATTCTTTTACCAGGAATATTCAAATGCTTACCTCCAACAATCTTCCCGTCTGCATTGACCACACAAATATTTCAAACACATCTAATCCTCCAGCACAAACAATGTCTCCACTGTTGTCTACTGTTATACATGAAAACTGTACTGGCCTCGGTGAGGTAAACGTACGGAAGTTACGATATCTTAAAATTTAGTGATATTGTTATTAATTACAAAACTCAAAATGTTCTCCCTAATCTATAAAACTTTCACAACTCTATCTCAAGGTTTTATCATAAAACTTAGTTAACTTGTAAGCAAAATATAGTTTAAAAAAAATATTTTTTGACTTTATGCTGCTTGAAATTTCCAAGAAGAGCATATTCTATTGTAAAGACATTTCACTCTCTAACAATTCCGTTGATATTATGTGCTAAATCAGGTAGCCTTAAAGATGATACAAAAGTCTTTTTTTTTCTTTATACCCTGTCAATGGTTGTCTTGATATTTTTGTCATTTTAGTACTCAGGTGATGAAGGCAGGTCTTTGATATTTTTTGTTAAAATTCATTACTACTGTATATCAGGTTTTTTTCACATCGACTTTTTATCGCGATGTGTTGAAAAATCGGTAGGTTAAATTTTCGCTGTGTACAATTTTCGCTGAATGGGAAAAAACATGTGAAAAAATAACTGTATCGTATTGTTACAGATGAAAACAACATAAACTTGATTTACCGACAAGTACTCGATTACAAATAAATATGTGTACTTTAAACGAAAAACATAATTCAGAGAACTTGCAAGAACCTAAAAAATTGAAAGCTTTGATCATTACAAATCGATATACAAATATTCGTGTGAATCTGATTTATTTTAATTTAATCTTACATTGTAGGCAAAATGTTCGGGTAATGACACTAATCAATAGATCGTCGCTAATTAACATTTTTTAAACATGTCACTGACTGCTTGGTTGTCAAAAGGTGTGACATGCATGATCAGCCAATTTAATTATTATGAAAACAGAAATCTTACTTAAGTATGCACGTTCTTGTGAGCTATCCAACAACACAACGGACTCGAAAATTGACAGTAGAACGTATGAAACTTTCAAACAACAATACATCTTAGAAAATGCAGGGAAATTTACGCGGGGTCAAATTTTCGCGTTTCTTTAGCTGCCGCGAACATAGTGAAAATTAAACATACGCGAAAAAAATCAGATATACGGTATTTTATGCTATTTAGAACTTGATATAATGAATGGACACTTGTCTATTGTTGACATCTAGATGTGTTTTGGTTTTCCTTTTCTTGAAACATAGTCATGAATATGCAAAATGAAAAAAAAAATAGTGTGTATCTACATGATCTAGGAAATAACTAAATTGTAAAATTTCTAAAAAGAATTTATATAACAATGTCACTCTCCTGAGGCTATTTTAGTTTCCCCTTTCTTCACTTCTAAGTTTAATAACCGGTTTGCTGTTGGTTTTGTGAAATGCATGCAGTGATTATGCATCATGATTTATTAAGCTATATCTCTTGTTATCATCTTTCCTGATTTTCAGTTTTGTTTGTAAATAGTCTTATTTTCCTATAATTACCTGTTAAGATCAAACGCTCTAACTGTACCATCTAATGAAGAAGTTAACACCACCTGTCCATTCTGTGTAAAGATTACCCCTGTTACCCCTCCTAAATGTTCATTAAATGTGACAAAACAGAAACCACTAGATGTGTTCCATACTTTTACCTGTAAAGTTAAACGAGAAACTGAATATAATACATTATTATTTGATGAGCTTTAAATGGCACTTGGTTTCATCATATTTAGGGTTGCTGTCTAATAGAAGTTTGTCCAAAATATCATTTTATTCATGTCAAGTTCTTAACTTAAGATTTGATATAAACCTTTTATAAAAATGCAAGAAGTGGAATTAACTTTTTAACACTGAAAACTTCAGTCAATTAGACAGCAACCCAATGACACAAAAAATCAACTTAACTACTTGTGTTACGTCTCTGATGATGGGACATTATTTTCCATCTGAGCTGCTTTTTTGTCTGCATTAAACTTCCCGCACTATAAAATAAGTAGCAATTTTTTTTCAAAATATTCTTATTTGTAAACCATGAATAAGTATCTTACAAAATCAATTTTCAGCTTCATTTAATCTGTATGAAATAGAATATTTATAGTTAAATACAAAATTCTGGGATTCTTAAAAGCAAGGAAGACTAAAATGTATTTGCTGTGTGTGGGACAAACATTTAGCATATGACCTATTCAACATCTACAATTACTGTAAGTTTAGAATGTAATGCATGCATTTATTAATGTAAATCACTGATTACTGGTAAAAATGCAAGAACTTATTAATATGAGTGCAAACAAATTTTGAAGGAAAATTTCTTCTGAAATTATGAATGCAGGTTTTTTACTAATGTGAACCTGATACTGGTGCATTTTTTCACATTCATAAAAACATTGTAATTATTTCTGAATTTACAGTACTTTAAATCGTAAGCACCCAGTCCAGTTAATACATATTTGTTGTCAAGACTTATCTTTCATATGGCCTTTCCATTTTAAACTTTTAGTATCATATCCTATTTTAAAAGGCAAAGTCAATCTAGGCTAGTCTTACGATCAGATCTTCATTACAAATATTTATTTTCTAGCCTGGTACCAGTCTTATCTGTGGAGTCCTACCTTAGCATCATCCCCACCAGTAACCAGATGTTGTCCATCAGGAGAGTAGGCGAGGCAGGTCATGTTATTGAAATGTCCCTGTTGTTTAAGGACATAGGTCTCACTCTGCCATTCCCAAACCAGCAGCTGTCCTAGACCTGAACAAGCAAGAGCTATCCAGTCACCTGTGTTGTTAAATCTTACTGATGCTATACTCTGCTCAGATATGCTGCAATAATTAAAAGATGTCTTTCAATAAATTTTAAAATACTATTTTTGTTAACACAGAGAGAAACCTAATTTAACGAAAAATGGGACTTCTGTAGTCATATTCTGCATTTTTTTAATATTGCACATTTTAACATTTTTAGTGATTTTTATCACAATTGAAGTATTCAATCTTTAAAATGTCCTTTTATCAATTATATGCAGTTTTTGCCTTGTGATATTTTGCAACTATTTTTCATATCTAATCCTAAATTTCTTTAACATCTTGGAAACAGATGAATTAAAGTAACAAAGATCCAATATAACTATTCTTTGGATAAACTTTACAAATCTTTATTGTTACAGTCTCTATTAAGCAAAAAACCTGTCTTGTTAGGTCACCCTTTTCTTGTCCCGCTGTAATTATAACTATGCATTTTGAACCTTAATTCAAGGGTCACCTCTCTTATTAAGTCCCTTTTCTTTGGTCCCAAGGGTGACCTTTATATACATATATTCACTGTATTTGTGAAAAAAAATTAACACATTAACCTATTTTTCAACTTACTTTAGAGAGTGAATGAGGTTAAAGTCTGGCATCTCATGTAAGAAAAAGGAGCCATCTAGGAAACCTGTAACAAGTATATGTGTAGATTTATGATAATCCACACTGGTAACCCTGGGATACGATGACCCTTCAGGTCGACAGTCTTTGAAGGAATGCCTGGAAATAAAATAATATAAGAATAAAACAAAAGTGTCCGTAGTTCCATCTTCAGTCAACTCCAAAATGAGGTTCAAACTTTAATTTGGTACATTTAAAAAAAAGTTCAATTCATGATGAACATGTGTTGATGTGACCACTTATTACCTTTAAACAAAATTTTCATTTGATATTGAATGGACATATTTGTTATATTTGTTTTTTGTAAATAGTATTGCATAAACATGATAAATCAGGCATTAGTTTTCTCGTTTGAATTGTTTCACATCTTTCATGTTGATGCCTTTTATAGTTGACGGAACGGTATGATATCTCTTATTTTCTCATTGGCAATCATACCACATCTCCTTATTTTATAAACAAATGGACAAACTGATAAACACATAGACCGGAAAACATGATGCCACTCTAATGTTGAGGGTTGGGCATAAAAGTAATAACTGTGCCAATGCTTAGTTTATGCTGTTCTTAGGAACACCTTAAAACTATACATGCATGCACAATTTTCCTTTAAAAAAAACACAGACTCATACACCACCAAAGAATTAAAGATTCATGCCCCACCTGTGATGATGACTTCAACAAGTGAATATGGGTCTCAAGAACTCATTTTCTTCTCAGAGACTTGGACTTAATGAAATAAAATCATTAATTGCAAGAAATTTATCCTCAAAAATCCTATCTTGTCTGACCATATAAAACATTGCTTATATAAAAGCAAAGTAAAGCCATTAAAGTACTTTTCAAATTTAAAAAAGAAATATCCAGGACACTGTCAGAAAGGACTGAATTACGACATGGAGAATTACATAAATCACTCACTTTGCTAATCTTTTATAGAGGATTTTTCCTTCTGTGTTTTCATCTGTCTTTGATAATTTTTTATCTATAAAATTAAAAGTAAATACAATGTTACAAAATATACATCCACCACAATTTCATTTGTCTATATCCTATTTTCTAATATAAAGGAAAAACTATAAAAATACCTTTCAACTGTAACAAATGTTTAAGTAAACTATCAAATTCTTTAAAGAAATGAACAAAGTATTAAAATGTTATTTTCCATATGTCTAAATACAATGTATACGTTAACTAAAAATTAATTCAAAAAAGATTTTAAATACTGCCATGTCAATCAATGCAATTCTTTTATTTGAAATTATGAAAATTTGAGAGAAATTATATAAGTGTTTAAATAACAACAAACAAATCTAACCTTTATTGTCTTCTTGTTCATCAGTTCGAGTAGGTTTATATGGTATGAGTCCATCTAAATCAGTATCACATTCATACACACATAGATGTCCACACTGACTTATGCTGTACAGCTTTAGTAAAAGAGTTAAGGACTAATACATGCAAACTATTGCCTAAATATAATAAACAGGTTTTTGATCCTATTTGTGTCAGTGGTTATTAGAAGAGCAGATTTTGAAAATTTTAAAATAAACAACAATCAATATTGGATGCCAAGAAATTAGTATAAAACTTGTACAGCATTGTCTTTGTTAGGCACATAGACCTATTAAAAATGAGCTATGAAGATTTCAGACAAAAGAGCCAGTACATGTAGCTCTTTTCACAAAAAATCTTACGACTAAAATTAATTGTTAGTTATACTAGAATGTTCATAACTTAAGAATATTTTTTTATCGTAAGATTTTATATAAAATTGATCGTAGCAGAGTTCTCGAAAAGTGGTGGTCTGAAGGGTTTGACCACCAAAATTTGGCAAAGGACCAACACAATTTTGGTATTTTGCAATAGAAATAATAGTCAGGACCAGCAGATTTTCTTCAAGGACAACCAGGGAAAAAAAGACGTTGAGAACTCTGTCGTAGAAATTAATACTCAATAGAAAAAGGATACATCTAATGAATTGGCTTCAAAGAATGATCCTACTATGGCATCTCTGTGTCCACCCATGGAATAGACAACCAGGTTTTTGAAGTGTTGTGCTCCATATACTCTGGTATTCATGTCTTTAGATCCCACACATAATACTCTGTAGAAAATATAAATGGGAAATCTTTAAAATGTAATGTTCTAAGTTGGCACTCACATACATTATTATCTATATGAAACCACTGAAATGTCTTAATTCTATAAAAAAAAAATGTTATATGCCTACCGGTCTTACATTTACCGCCATAACCATAATTACTATCTGAATGAAAATGACAAATATAAATCAAAAAGAGAAATGTCAATAAAAGACACCAACTGGACAACACAATAACATAAAACACTACAGTCTTCAAAATTACACAATTCGTCGTTACAGAATGGACTAAAGGTAATTTCACTGTTCGTACCTCTAAATGAAAAAGAACTTAGTGACTCATGTCATTGTTGGATGTTCACTTTTTTGGTTTATTTTACTAATCACAGTGTTTTAGTGTACGTTTTTTTGTAAATATAACCGAGAATGCATTTGATTCTGAAACAGTGAATAGTCATTGCCACATGTCAAGGTCTTTCACCTTATAAACAAATTAAAACAAATGAAATATAAACAATGACAACAAATGACCATCTTCTTACTTAAAAAGAGCACAGTAACATGAGGACTTATTATTTTTATTTAAAATAAACCAATGTTCAATAATGTGAAAACTCCCATATTTTTATCTTTCTGTAGATTTTACTTTTTTGGAAAACATTAGTTTACATTTTAAGACATAAACATTGTTGTGTATATTTAAATACTTGTTAAAAAGACAACTGGAATTTATAAAACTAGTGAAAACCACGACAATCTACAACGTGCACCAACTACCAATAAATGACTAATTCAGGATAGAAACCACTCAGAAAAAAACAGTGACTAGCTAAGACAAGAAAGAAAGCAAAGTGGAATAGTTTCTATAGTACCAAAATATATCTTTTACCTATATAGCTATATAGATCATATATAGTAGAAGCAAAACAAATTTCTAAAGTATGCTACCAACAAGGTGACTACTAACTGTTTAAATGAATAGATGGCACATGATTTGAAAAAAATATGTTCACTACTAAATTGCTTATCCTTTGCAGAACTTGCTTTTAGTAGGGTTTTTGTTGCTCAAAATTTTAGTTTTCTGTGTATAATAAAGTTTTTGTTTTTTTCTATAGTGTTGTCTGTATTTCTTCAACTGATGTCTTTTATTGAACCTTTGATATCTTCATAGCTTTTTATACTACTGATAAGGTAGTCAGATTCCAGAAAAACTAAACAAATATAGATGGTAGACTTTAAACATTACCTAGAATCAGTAGTCCAATCAATGCACACGGTCTCATCATATGCTCCGTAAAATGTCCTCTGTAAGACAAAAGGATTAAATTCTCTGGTCTTTCCAGGAGCATGGAATAACATGATTTTATCTTCTCTGGTGACAGCAAACTTCCTGTAATATAAACAGAAGTCATAGATGTATATACACCATTAAATGTCCTCTGTAAGACAAAAGGATTAAATTCTCTGGCCTTTCCAGGAGCATGGAATAACATGATTTTATCTTCTCTGGTGACAGCAAACTTCCTGTAATATAAACAGAAGTCATAGATGTATATACACCATTAAATGTCCTCTGTACGACAAAAGGATTAAATTTTCTGGTCTTTCCAGGAGCATGGAATAACATGATTCTATCTTCTCTGGTGACAGCAAACTTCCTGTAATATAAACAGAAGCCATAGATGTATATACGCCACAGGAGCGGATCCAGCTATTTTTAAAAGGGGGGGTTCCAACCATATGTCCCCATTCAAAAGCATTGATCATCAAAAAAAAGGGGGGGTTCTAACATCGAGAACCCCCTCTGGATCCGCCACTGCACCATTAAATGTTTTTTTTTCCATTAACCCTTTGACTGCATTCCTTCTTAAAGTATGACAAAACAACTTTGCAAAACAAATTAAGGAATAATCACTTACTTTTACTACTTGAAAACTAATTACATATATTCCAGGATGCTTGAAATTCCAAAAAAGTAAAGATATGACGTCAGAAAATGTAGTTAAAAGAGGTTTTCTGAAGTCCTTTGCACAACGTAAAAGATAAATTCCACGTAGGACATAAGGTTCATTCTAAAGACATCATGGTCAAATGGCTGTAATCAATCTTATAAGGTGGTTAACTATGAAGTTGTGTTCACATCCACTTGAAACTTTATACACATGTATACCAAAGTACATGTAGAGTTTTTAGCCAGATTTTGCAGTTCAATAACCATGAAATGTGAAAGTAAAACAGGACATGGTGTCCTCTTGTTTCTTAATTTTTGTAGCCCCTCTGACTTTTACCTGTGCTAGTCAGTAAATTTTGGCTCAGCATCCCCTAAGGCCTTTATTTCTGAATATTTCTCAAAACATACATCTCAAATATATATTTGAAAAAATATGCAAATTTTTTTTACTGTATTTCCAGTTCAGTTTTACATCATATGGCAGGAATAATTACCGACACCTGTAAATCCTGCCAAAATTTAAAAACTTTCAAATCATTATTTCTCAAAAAATAGCACGGACTAGAAACTCATTATTTTTCGATAAGTTTGTTGTATTATAGTGTTAGTAACTGGCTGTTTCTGTATTGGCCCTGTTATAGATTCGAGGTTAGCTGTATTGGACCCAAGGCTCGAAGAGTCGAGGGCCAATACAGCTGATCGAGAATCTATAACAGGGCCAATACAGAAACAGCCAGTTCATAACACTTTTATTAAATGATTTTAATTCTTTTAATTAGAATAAACTAAGAAACTTACCGTGAAGAAGATACAGAATTTCATATTTGAACTTGTCTTTTCGCATTCACGTCCATGGATTTTTTGTCAATATTGACGTAATTTCTGATTTCTCGTCCAAGTACTTAATATTATGCTATTACAATTCATTTTTATCTAGCAAATATAAAGTAGCTGGGAAGAATAAATCAGATAGTTTAACTATTCTTACTCTTGGATCATCTGCGTTCTGATAATTGATCAACAGAAATGAAACAGTGTCAATAATAGAAAGTCGTACTTGAAAAGGCTGTGAAATATTTCCGTTTCAGGACTTCAAGACGTTACAAAACACTGAACATCATTTAATTTTTTTTATTTTATGATTTTTAAGTTAAAAAAATATAATACAAATGTTTTTTCTATGCATAACGCTACATCCAAAGTTAAGTAAGGCGTAAGAAAATTGAAACCGGAAGTGAACGTTCCGTATTAGCCCATGGGCCAATACGGCTTTTTTTCCATATTGGCCTTGTTTTTTTCCGTATTGGCCATATCTGAAAAGCATTATTAACTCTTGATTTATATCGACAGAGCAACATCATCAGTATTTCACATGCTGATTTATCCGTATTAGGGCTGATTTGCTCATATCATTTAATAATATACAATATTCATCAGTCTATTGAAAAAAAACTATGAATGAAGATGTTATTTTTAATTTTAGCAGCAAACATCTTAAGCACATACAAGTTCTATGCCTCCAAGGAAATAACTTCAAAATTTGTTGTATTGTGATATTAAGAAATACTGATTTTCAGGGCCTGGGTGGCCAAGTGGTCTAAGTAGTTCATCTACTGTGTCACTAGCCTGTCAACAGTGAGTGAGGTTGTGAGTTCGAACCCCACACATGGCAAATGTGTTGGACTCCAATCTTAATTGACTAAGATTGTCAGTTTTCCTATCAGAGGTTGGTAGTTTTCTCCAGCTTCCTCCATCAATAAAAGCAAACCATCACAATATAGCCATGCAATAGTGTTGAAAGTAACGTTAAACACCAGCAATCAATCTGTATGTATATAGAAACAGTTCTGCTGTCCATCAATTCTTCGAATGCTTGTATTGTTTCTGTATTTTACAATGAATATTTGTCTCTAATTTGTTGATATCACCCTGTGTACAGATGTTGTATTATTGATATCTAGCTAAGAATTCCAACCAGGACAAAACTTGGTATGTGAGAATTGTTGGCATTTAAGAAGGTATACTCACTTGCCATCAAGGCTGAACATGGTTAGTGGGAGCAATTGACATTTAACAAGAAGATATACTCACTTGCCATCAGGACTGAACTTGATCTGATGAATGGGTCTGTGGAAGTGGTAGGAGTGTAAAATTGATTTACTAATTAAACTACATAACAGTGCTTCACCACCTACAAATATTATCCAAATAATTATCTCATGGAAACAAGTTGAAAGGTTTATTATACTGTTAAAATTCATCATACATATGAAACTAAACCTAAGGTTGCAAATTCCTAAAAGCTGCTGATGACTCAAGGTAGTTAAAAGGATGTTTAGGCCTTTTGTGTTTTTATCATGGTTATGCTCTCAAATATTTTATATTTTTGTTTTCCAAACTTCTCATCTTAAGGGTACCTGATGAAAGTTATTACATAATATAAAATAAAGAGGAGCGGTATCATTGCCAATGAGATAACTATCTGCCAGAGTCCAAATGACATGGATTTAGGCAAAAACAGAAACATGTGTCATACAACATGTACAAATAGAAATCATAACTATATGGTTTTTTTTACTACCAATGGTTTTTAGAGTCGAGTGTATGATTAGTCTAGTAGCAAGTGCTTCACACTGGTATGAATAAATTGATACATTTTGACTGTAAATTTGCAGTTGATAAATTGTGTTTTGTACTTAAACTAAGGTTGCAACTTGGTCATTCAAAGATAACTTACGATGATTTTGGCTTTTCAATTTAGGCCATTTTAGTTTTATGCACTCAAATGTTTCCAAAAATATTTTTAGGCATTCTTGATGTGATGAAAGATATTCAAGAAAACGTGTCATAGTCACTAAAATCCATACATTTTTTTCAAATAACAAAAGTCATATCTTAATTATGAGGGCTTCAGATCAGAAGGTGAACCAGTGAAATTTTCCACTAGAGTTTGTAAATTCAAGCCAAATCTATAATTCAATTTTGTCTAATGAAGTTAAAACTACTGTGAAGTACATGAATAAAGTACCGTTTGGGTAATTCTCCCAAAGTTCAGCAGATTGATGATTACAATGATTTTTTTCAATTCACAACAACAAATTAGTTTATTTTAATGATTTGACTAAATGAGAACCATGAAAGAAGACATATTTTGTGATTGAGGAGTAAATAATATAAAACTAAACATTCATGTTTAATAATTGACTTACTTTCATTGACTACAATAAGTGTGTAACCATCTGGAGACAAAGCCATACATGTTATGTTCATCTGTGTTTCTATTGGCAATGTCTCTGACTTGTTACTGAAAACATGGAAAAGTAATTAAACATTTTTTTAATAATCATTTACTAATTTAAAATATCAAAAAATTTCCTTTTATCCCTCAACCAATTTAGATTCTAGTAATTATATTCCCTATTTTATATTTTTATTCATTGAAAATTAATTAAATCAACATACATTTACTGTTGATATGCATGTTTTCGTCTCTGTGAAATGACTGGAAGAAACTATGCCATATCACCACTAATCCATTAGTATCTAGTTCAGCTAATGCAAAATCAGGACTATTTATTGATATCATCTAAACTGGACATCACAGTATCATTATCAGGCCTACCTCATTTATGATATCAGTAGCTAGCATGCATGATATTGGCACAGATTTAGAAAATGATGTATAATAATCTTCATTTTACACTACTCATGAATTTCAATCTGTTCTCTCGTCACTTAAATTGATGGAATTTATTGTGTCATTTAACTTTTGAAGATATTGTAGATCTAAAACATCAGTTAGAATATAATTCCATGAAATGAATGTTACTTTTAATACATTTCAACTAAATGATATCTGAGTGAAGTTAATCCCAATTTCCTTAATCACAAATTTTTTATAGAATCTATTACCAGACATAAATTATTGTTATTTTTCATCAATTATTGTATCCAAGTTAGATACACTTACCATGATTATTTCTAGACATATTATATGCATGATATGATTATGTCAGATCAAATTTCATAAATAACTTAATCATGTTAATAAACTATAGAATCATATATCCGACATAAAAAACAGTTGCATATTAAATGCTTATCTTATGAAATAAATCACTATATGAATACATGATGTTTATTATAGAATTTATGAATACTCACTTTCTAAGATCAAATATGGAGATACGATTTCCCACAGGACTGATGACACTGTTGCCATCAGGTGTAAAAAGAACATTACCCTTTCTATACACAGATCCTAACAAGTTAGAAAACTGAAAGAAAATAAACACTAAAAATATGTCTCATGTTCTTTACAGCAATTTGAAGGACTGCCATTTCCTCACAGAAATTCTGTATTTATTAAATAACAATATATATGGAACCATTCATCATCATAATCATCATCATCATCACATCTTATTCATGTTATTTTTATATGTTTATTTACAGGGGTTAACAGTTTGGTATCATTTTCTATCTGATTTGCAGATCCCAATAACTGGAGGAATCATTATGTTCTTTTCTATATATGAAATTATGCTGAGTTGTTGGTTCATTTTGTATATTGCAATGTTGTTACTGTATTGCCATAACCATTTATTGGGAATGTGTTAGATTACATAAATATTGTCTTTTGTCTTTTTACTGAAATTTTTATTAAGTAAGGCATCTAAACTTCTGTCTATCTATCTTCATATTTCCAATTGATTGTTCTACAGAATATATTTGAAGACATATTTAGTGTGTTATATCTTTAGAATGACTGTAAAGTTGTCGCACCTGGATCAAGACGGTCCTGATCAATGTCCTAAAAAAATAAAGGAAAACATTTGTTCTCTAAGATTGATGTAATCAAGTAATCAAAATATCATATACAACTATAGAAGAGGTCTATTAAACAGGTCAGGAATAACCATTATTTGATTGTTTATACCTCAACCATTGTCAACTGACGTATAATCCACATTTGACATATAGTGATATAGATCAATTGAGGTATAATGCAGTTTTTATCATAAAATTTTTTAAAAAGATATTCGAGCATCTTTTTCCATATACCATCTAAAGCTTTGATAAGTACTCATTAGTGACATGTTATTGCTTCTGACTTCCTGTGCTGCGTTTTGAAAAATGTGGATTATACCTCAATTGAGGTATAATCCACCAATTGATGGTATTCACAATTGGTTTCCTTAAGTCTGCATCAGTTCCAACTTTAAGATTTGTTAGTCGAAATGGACAGGAAGAGACTACAGAACAAATATAAGATTAGTAAATGAAAACTCAGAATTTATAAGTAGGAAAAGGAGGGTCATATTAGTTTTTCGGTTTCTCTAACAACTTGCAGCACGAAATGTCAGAATCAAATACATGTCATCACTAAGTGGTCACCAAAGCTTGTTATGATAAATGCAAAAAGATGCTCAAATATATCTTAATTTTTTTTGGGGGATAAAAACTGCATGTTACCTCAATTGGTGTATCCCATTATATGTCAAATGGTGTATTATACCTGAATTGAGGTATAATCCACCAATTAATGGTTGATCCTGACCTGTTAAATGTAGATGTTGCTGATAGTGATAACATGATGCCACCATATAATTTACAAATAATCATAAAAACGATTGCTAGAGAAACTTTGAAATATTGAATTAATTTAAAGAATGTGTTTGAATTAAGCATAATATATTATGTACTTTATATGCAAATTTCATTGTTCTGCTATCGCAATACGACTTTTAACAAGAAAACATGATTGTCACATGGCAATGTTTTCTTCTCGAAAATAAAATAATCTCAGATCGGTGACGGAATGATATACGGATTATGAAATAATATAAAAACGGATCAGACAAGGAGTCTTCAATATAAACATCAACGGTGAAACGCATTCTGATAGATTTCATAATGAAAATTATTTGTCCTTGCAAGATTTGTTATTAAAAAAAGCAATTCTTTCAATTTTAAAAACTTTATGAAAATATGAAATATTTGAATAATGAAAAATATTACTTCCTAGTTATACATGTTATAAAAGTCTATGTTATCAATATGACATTTGGCTTAAAATTAATTCATACTCAAAAGAGTATTTAAAAATAAAGATATTTTTAGTTCAAAACATGATAAAAGTCTAGACATAATTTTCTTAAGAAAAAAAGTCCTGTGTAATATTTTAAAAAAAATCCATATTTTAATAGAATAACGAAAGCTTATCCTGTATTATGGTTTTTGTGCTATTAAGAATGCTTTGTGACGTCACAATTTCCATTGAAAAAGCATGCATAATACGAATTCATATGACGTACAAAAACATATGATCTGACAATAATGTATAACTGTTAAAACAAAATCGAAACATAACAATCATACATTCCATTGTTTACACTGAGTAAATGATTTCTTTCAGTACAAAGAATTTTCCTAGTAAAATAAAGGACAAAGACATTTTTACCTAGGAATATTAAGGACATGGACATGAATACCTATGAGAATATGTCTGAGGACATTAATTACTGACATCGGACTAAAAATACTAAGTAAATTATGTAACCATGGAGTTTTTAAACGAGCAATGAGCATTTTACATGTACCAGGACTAGTTTATCTCTTACGCTTGTAATTACATTCGTTTGCTCTTCAACTGCGTAATAAATTTTGCCTTCCCTGAAACTGTTTTAAGAATTGAATGCTTCTTTTTGTAAATTTATTGGGATGTAAAAGTGTTGACCGAAGTACATTTTGTATGAAGCGTGGAAGCGCTTCATTCTAAAAAATGTGCGCACGGTCAATGCTTTTACAACACTACTATGATATAGAAGCACTCAATACTTATAATTACATTTTTTCCATGATCATTCTGTTTGCCTCTTTAACAAGTTTAAGTTTGCCTTTAATTTTGTAAGTTTGGGATTTGCTTTCATTTTTATATTCTCTTGTAGTCATGAATTTGCTTATGTGACCAACCCGTGGTTTTTATGAAATCTGAAGTGCTTTATTATTTATGTTAGAGATTTATGCAAGTCATCAGTGTCTAGTATGTATGATGGTATTGTGTTCCATTCTTTGACTGTTCTTGTGAAGAACATTAAAAGCTGTGTTTGTATTGCTATACATAGACATATTTTATTATTTCCAATCATGGTGCCCTAAATCAGTAGAGCAGTACAATCATATATAACTAAATAAACAGATTCATAAATAATCTAGAAAAGTTATTTTTATCATTGAATATTTAACAGAATAGAGCAGAAAAAGAAACAACATGCCTGTTATACTGTGGAACCTAGTCCGATGAAAAGCCAGTGCTTAATTTATTTACTTATTTATGCGTTTTAGTTTGTTAGTATTTTATGATATTTCAGGGATTGCTGGTTCCCCCATTCAATGCACATAGAGGTGTTTGCCGCATGAGCATTGACCCTGGAGGTTCAGAAATCAAAAATAATTTGCTTTCATTACATTTGCATGCTTTTTATATGATAGTCGGTTAAAGAGCTCATCAGAGCTCATGTTTTCTCTGTTTTTATGAACATATATGCCGACTTTAAATAAAATTTACTTACTTACTTACTCGGTGAAATTTTCGTATGCCTTGTTGCTTGGATGATATATAGAAAGGTACTCTTTGGTGATAAATATAGCAGATCTACGATGGGTCATTTTCAATTGGTATGTTTCTGCTGATATTGGTCCCATACACTATTGGCGTGTTCTAAAGGATGCCTGACTAGTGCAATGTATGCTTGACGATTGACTGTTTCTCAGGCTGGAAATTTTTCAAGATTTCCTCTCAGGAACCCAAGTGATCTGCCATAGTTTGCCTTGTTGGCGATTTTGTTAATATAAAAATAAGAAGATGTGGTATCGGATTGAAAATGAGACAACTCTCCACCCATAGACCAAATGACGTCAACTATAGGTCACCGTGTTGATCCAAGGACAGCGTTGAGGTTGGTCTACTTTAAGGTATGGATTGTGTTTTAATGAGTCTTAGTTTTATGGGCTATTCATATTGCATAGATAAAATAAAACAATTGGATATTTTCCTTTGCATATATATACATTTTAAATTGATAGCATTCTGTTGTCCGCGACATTGAACACCATCTGCCATTTTTCTTACCAACTGACGAGTGGTGTCACTGTTTGTTGTAATTTTTCGCAACCGTCTCTGGATGATACGGCAACTTGTTCACAAACTATCATCAGCGAATAATCTCATTGATAAAGAGATGCTGTTCCCTATATCGTTGATATACAGCAAAACATAAGAGGTCCTAGCGCTGTACCTTGTTTGTTGTACCGACCTGATTTAAATAACGTGTAATGGGGAGGATTCCTCTCCTTTCACCAGGACTTTCTGTTGTCTTGGTATTAGCCATGATTTCACTCAACCATCGATGCCCTTTTGTGGTGTAATTTCTTTAGCAGCCTTGACATAATTTACCAAATCTATAAACAATCAGTACATGTAAAGCAATTAACGCTAATACATTTTATCTTATTTTTTAAATGTGCACGGTGGACGGTTTTTCGTGAAATCGTAATTCAAAATTATAAAATGCATATTTTCGCCTCTTTTTCCATACATTCTATCTGTGACTATAATACTAACATATTTAATATGTCCCAGATTACACCAACGTTAATATACATTAGTCTTAGATTCTATTCATAAAAAATGTATAGATATAAGAAGATGTGGTATGAGTGCCAATGAGACAACTCTCCATCCAAGTCAAAATTTATAAAAGTAAACCATTATAGGTCAAAGTGCGGTGTTCAACACGGAGCCTTGGCTCACACCGAACAGCAAGCTATAAAGGGCCCCAAAAATTACTAGAGTAAAACCATTCAAACGGGAATCTATATAAAAAACGAGAAACGAGAAACACTTATGAACCACATCAACAAACGACAACTACTGAACATCAGATTCCTATAAAGACCTATAAATTAATTCACAAACTTTTTAATTGACTACATATCTACGGAGGAACACTTCAAGTTACATATTTTGGAAACTGGAAGGGGAGGGCAAAAAGATATATATGCCACAGTGTATGTGTATAATTTTTTCGATATTCTGACCGTCGGAAGTTCAACGAGTTATAAATGCATACAAATTTAATAACAATCATAAATTTTGACAATTATTACGTATACTTTGCCACAGTTACTCAGTGGGACAGGACCTTTTTATTGGAACCCCCTTTTTTCCAAACATGATCCGTTATTTTTTTGTTTTCAAGTTCTTTTACTGATATCAATTATTTTCGTGTTATTCTGTATATAGATATATCTGAGATTACTATTACACATGTTAAATATTTATTTATAGCAATCTCATGTCATGACATATTAACAGTGACAGCTGTGGATAGTAAAATAGCAATTCACAGTAAATAGCAAGGATTTGTATACAAATTCGTAAATAGTAAACAAATGCTATTTGTAGTATATTTATGTGTCTAACACAGAAAAACGTGAAAATAATTGAAATTAAAAGAAACCAAAAATAACAGATTTTTGGAAAAAAGGAGTATGACAAAATAATTGTCCTGTCCTCGGGAACCTGTGTACTTTGCTAGAAAGTATCCTGAATAGTATCAGCGGACGTCGTTGAAAACACTTGCGTCATTTTGTTTTATTTGCAGTACACCATTGGCGATCCGCTTCTACAAAAAGAAATATTATACAACCCAATGAAATTAGGCGAAACATATCATGCGCCTAGTCAAATCACATGATTGAACGTCATCGCCATCTTGCAAAGAACAGAGACGAAATAGCCGGAAAAACGGGAATTATTTAAGTTTACATCTGAACAAAAATATTCAGCACCATGTCATCAGAACCAATTTACACCCCTTTCTTCGGAGCTATGGGAGCTACTGCTGCGATTTCCTTCAGTGGTGAGTTTGAAGGGCAATTAATAATTTGACCAGTCACTACAGAATAAAAATTGATTATGTTAGTCAGATGCACTTTCGTAACTTTCAATACGTAAATTTTCACAAGAAAATGTATGACTGCATATGAATCGTATTGGTTGAGCATGCAGACGACTGCTGTTATGTTTTAAGATTACACAGAATTTGGTGGAATGACGAAAAGTATATGTGTAGCAGCAGTCCAGGGACTGCAATGATGGTCCTTTAACTTTTTATTGTCATGATCATGTATGATTTGTAAGAAAATTAATAATGAAATAGTTTCAGGTGTAATCAAAAACTTATGAAGTTGCCGGCAAAATGGTTGTCTTGGTTATTTTCCACTACAGCGTTCACTGTTCATGTAGACATCTGACATTAGAAAATAAATTGTTATTGTTAATTCTTTTCAAGTTTTGTCTCAATGAAATTGAATACTAGGGAATCATGCCAATTCTTTTAAAAAGTAAATTGACAATGTTGTTACGAAAAATGAATTAACTTGATCCTGATCCTAAGGTCAAAAATGACACAACTTGTCTCTCTGTACTAATTTTTTCCTCATGGTACACTGTTGCACATGGTAATTTCTCGCAGTACTTTAGATTATTTGTTTAGGCGCAGGATCAGTATTCAGGGCTTGTCAGTAGTTTTGGATAATCGGTTGAAATTACCAACCGATTATCTATTACTATCGTTTGACAGCAACCAACCAACTATCGGTTATAATTGCATCATTATACCTTGCTCTTTTTATACAACTGCAAAAAAATTTTGCAGTCGTATATTGGTATGACGTTGGCCCGATCATTGGAACAACACTACTTGTCAGTACTTGAAAACTCCATGATCTAGCTATATATTCCCCTACAATTTGACATGATTTGAACTTTATTAACTTTGAAAATGTATTCAAGGTCAAGTTAATTTATGGGTAGTTTTTGATTGAAGCAATTTGAGCAAGGGTTTGTTGGAAGTCTACATGCAAAATTTTTCATTAAATCATTCCAAATTCAACTTATTTTACTGACCTGCTGACCGTTATATATACTTAAGAAAAAGTTATTTCCAAACAATTTTAAGTTCTTTAAGCCTTGCTCAATTCATCACTAGAGATCTAGAAGGGATCTCTTACCAGACTTGTGTTTACCAAATGTTTCAAGTTGGTTAGTCAAATCAGAAAAAAATTAACCATTTCCATCTCCAAAATGGTGATCAAGGGTCCTTGGCTATATCTCAATTCTCAATTCTTTATGTCAAAAAGAAACCTACATTTGTGGTTAGAAGTTATAGCACATATAGTTTATCATGGTATTTTGTGAAAAGAATTTTGTAAATTTTCAGCTGTATTTCAATCACATTGAGACAAAGACATATTATTTTATAATCCAATCATTCAGATTTTTTCCTTACTTGTATTAAAAAATTAACTAAAACATTATGTAAAACAAGTAGGTATTAAAATAAAAAAAAAACAACATGATTTCCATAGTTGACTAATATACTATAAACAATAGCATAAATTGGGATGTAGTACACATTTATATATTTGGCTTCACAGTCGAATTGCATTATTACAATCAATATTTAGGCAAATGTTCCTTGTGTTGTTGGAAATTTTGTTGTTTTTGGTTTCACAAAGAGTGCATATTTTGACATGCATTAAATTCTGATTAAATAGATATAGGAAGATGTGGTGTGAGTGCCAATGAGACAACTCTCCATCCAAATAACAATTTATAAAAGTAAACCATTATAGGTCAATGTACGGCCTTCAACACGGAGCCTTGGCTCACACCGAACAACAAGCTATAAAGGGCCCCAAAAGTACTAGTGTAAAACCATTCAAACGGTAAAACCAACGGTGTAGTCTATATAAAAAACGAGAAACGAGAAACACGTATAAATTACATAAACAAACGACAACTACTGCATGTACTGTACATCAGATTCCTGACTTAGGACAGGTTTACATGTTCCAATTATAAATAGATCCAAGGACTTGTGGCATATAAATATTAGAAATGACATATAGCTACTAGCATGACTAGTATTGAAAGGCTATGACAAGATTCTATCTGAAACTGGTTAGATAGGATGATAAGGCAACTTATGATGTTTAGATAAGATATTTAGACATTGGGAGATCTTTATAAACATAAAGGAGTGATAACAATAAAATAAAAATAGGTTATTGATGTTTCTGAAATAAACAAAATTAAAATTTCTTATTCATGAGTTACCATGTAGTGAACCATGACAAAATTAAGAGTACTTTGTTAAATGTCAGTATTTTCCCTGTATTGTATCAACTTTAAAGTATATTTTTTCATACAAAAAATGAAGTATGGGCACACCAAAAATAAGAACTTTATATTTTGCATGTTTTGTGCAGTTAAGTAAATAGTTATAAGATAGCTTCTATTAGACATGTTAGATAAATGTTTGTTATTATGCTTTGGTCAATGTTTCCACCAATGAAATATGAATGGAAAACTACATTAATCTGTGATGATGTCATAACTTTGTAAATCTTGCCTTAATCCTTTATATATATTACTTGAATTTATGCATTTACCTTTATAATGAGCAAAATTGAAGTATTCATTACAAGTACTTTGAAATACTATAAGTTGAACTAAATGTAGTACGACTTATTAGAAAACAAAACTTTTTTCAATATACATTTGATAAAATACAGGAACAAATTTTTTTTTATTGAAATCCATATCATGTTTGTCATGTATGTTGTACTTGGGCCCAAAAAAAAAAAGTCTGTGTTTCCGGTAACCCGACCGACCCTGTTTTTTAGCCCCCGACCCTAATTTTTTTATTGGATCTTCAAAAAAAAAAAAAAAATTGGTATCAACCGACCCTGATTTTTTGACACAGTCTTCTGTTAATCGACATATTTATTTATCTAACTTGCTTCTTCTGGCACAGAAAGCCAGTAAAACGTTTTATTTATGTCAAAAGGTATTCTAAATAGGTTAAAATCAAAGAAATTTGCACAGCAGGTGCTTCAAAAACATTGCATATGGCCGCACTTCCGGTATTTGAAACTAATTACGGACCCGGACTTGGAAAACCATGATAATTTTCCGATTTCGTTTACAATGTCCAAAAAAAAAAATCCGACCTACCGACCCTATTTTTCAAAATGATGTTACCGGAAACACAGATTTTTTTTTTTTAGGCCTTGTATATTTTTGTCCCTAATTTTCAATGGAATATTTATAATTATTCATCTCACTTCTGAAACAATTTTTTTCTGAAGAAATTTAGAATTAAATAAAAAAAATTTCAACCCTATGCCTGCCCCCAACATCCCCTGGAAAAATAATATAAACAAGAATGTGTCCATAGTACATGGATGCCCCACTAGCACTATCATTTTCTATGTTCAGGGACTGTGAAATTGGGGTCAAACACTAATTTGATAATAAAATTAGAAAGATCATATCATAGGGAACATGTGCACTAAGTTTCAAGTTGATTGGACTTTAACTTCATCAAAAACTGCCTTGACTGAAAACTTTAACCTGAAGTGGGACAGACGGACGAACGGACGCACAGACCGAAAAACATAATGCCCCTAGGTGGGTCATAAAAAACAAGTGTAGCTGTTATTTCACATTACTGTTGCCCTGAAAATAGTTATATATTTCAAATAGATTTAAGATGGAAAAAATCATGTACCAATGTTATTTAAATTGTCATAAGTTTTCAGCTTATAAGTAATAATTTCTCCAATACTCCAAGACAGGAATGCATCCATTCATATATGGAGTATTGGTAAAAATGTATGTTAGCATTGATTTGCTGACACTGGCCTCCCACAATTGATTTGTCTCCATGGTAACTACATTTTCCCCACTGAATGAAGAGATGTATTTGGTTATTGATTGTAAGGGGAGAATCAATATTTAGTATCACCCACTAATTATTACTGTTGTCACTGGCTTGTTCCATTTAAGTACAGTGCTTCAAAACTATAATTTCACTTTATGTTTGGTTAGTAAAACAAGCCATTTATTCAATTTTTATTTGTGATTTAAAAAAAACAATGTTCTAAAGTATTGACATTTTCTGAAAAATATTCGTCATTAATTGGACAGTTATTATGTAATTGCTAAATGTATTTTTTTTTTTAAATGAAGGGAGTACCAAAAAATCATAAAAATGAAAACATTACAAACAGATCATCTCCATAACAAAAAATCAAGCTGGAAAATAATTTTTAACTGAATGAATTAAACATTGAAGAACGTAAGGAAGTGTGAACTGAAGACTGAGCAGTAAAGAAAAGTAGATATCATCAGGATTCATTCATAAAATATTGATAAATCAGTGAAGTAAAAATCCTGATGAGTCTGGTAGTGTGAAATCAGATATTGAATTTTGTCTCGCCTTGACAGAGTCAGAAAGCGAGACATAGGTATGCTGTTTACGACAGCGGCGGTGGCATTAACAATGTATTAGTTTGTGATTAGGTCTAGCAATGTCTAGTTTATGGTGAACCACTAGTGGTAGGTCAATGATATTTGGTATGCAGTTGTATTAGCATTGGCACATCTCATTTCCATTGAGATTATTTGGCCCTGCCCCCTTAGCCATGGTCTATTGACTTTGAAAGTTTTCGCTAAGTTTACATTTATTAGAGATTAGGTCAGTTTAAGGGGAACCATTAGTGGTAGGCCAATGTTAATTGGTATGCAGTTGTATAAGCATTAGCACATCTCATTTCCATGGAGAATTTTTGGCCCGCCCCCTCAGTCATGGTCTATTGACTCTGAAACTTTTGCTTAGTTTACATGTATTAGTTTGTGATTAGGTCAGTTTAAGGGGAACCATTAGTGGTAGGCCAATGTTTATTGGTATGCAGTTGTATAAGCATTAGCACATCCCGTTTCCATGGAGAATATTTGGCCCTGCCCCCTCAGTCATGGTCTATTGACTGAAACTTTTGCTTACTTTACATGTATTGGTTTGTGATTAGATCAGTTTAAGATGAACCACTAATGTTAAGTCAGTGATATTTGGTATGCAAATGTATTGGCATTTGCAAGTCTCCTTTCCATGGAGATTATATAGCCCCACCCCCTCATCATGGTTCATTGACTTTGAAACCTTTACATTGTTTACAAGTTCATGTTTGTGTTGAGGTTTGTTTAAAGGAACGACTTATGATAAGTCAATGGTATTTGGTATGCAGTTGTATTAGCATTGGCACATCTCATTTCCATGGAGATTGTTTAGCCATGTACCTTCAGTCATGGTTCATTGACTTTGAATATTTGCATAACTTGCATGTTTTAAGTATTGCCATTTTAATTTCAACATTTGCATTATCAAAATTACAAAGAGGTGAGACATATCTCTGTGTTAACAGTTTATTTTATAATTTTAAATAAATTCATTGATTCTCCAAGGTCAGTCAGTTATCTTTTATTGTATTTCTTCATACATGTACATTACTACATGTAACTAATACAATTGTAATGGAATGCTCATTTAATTTAAGCAAAATAAGATAGACTTGTGTTTAAATTTACCTTTTTATATTTTTGCGGTCATATATTGGTATGACATTGGTGTCGTCGTCGTCCGAGACACATTGGTTTTCGCACAATAACTTTAGTTTAAGTGAATGGATCTCTATGAAATTTTACCATAAGGGTTCAATACCACAAAAGGAAGGTTGGGATTGATTTTGGGGGTTATGGTACCAACAGTTAAAGAATTAGGGGCCAAAAATAAGCATTTTTGTAACTTCCAGACAATAACTTGTGTGTTAGTGTATGGATCTCTCTGACATTGTACCACAAGGTTCCATATCACAAAGGTAATGCTGGGATTGATTTTGGGGGTAATTGCCTCAAAATTTTAGGAATTAGGGCCAAAAAAGGGGCAAAAAACAAGCATTTTTATAGTTTCATGACATTAACTTGTGTGTAAGTGTATGGATCTTTCTGAAATTGTACTACAAGGTTCCATATCAAATAGGGAAAGCTGGAATTGAGTTTGGGGGTAATTGCCCAAAACGTTTAGGAAAAAGGGGCCAAAAATAAGCATTTTTCTAGTTTCCAGACAATAACTTGTGTTCAAGTGTATGGATCTCTCTGAAATTGTACTGCAAGGTACCATACCACAAAGGGAAGGCTTGGATTGATTTTGGGGGTAATTGCCTCAAAATTTTAGGAATTAGGAGCCAAAAAGGGGCAAAAAACAAGCATTTTTCTAGTTTCAGGACAATAACTTGTGTGTAAGTGTATGGATCTTTATGAAATTGTACTACAAGGTTCCATATCACAAAGGAAAAGCTGGGTTTGAGTTTGGGGGTAATTGCCCTAAACGTTTAGGAATTTGGGGCCAAAACAGGGCCAAAAAACAAGCATTTTTCTAGTTTCCAGACAATAACTTGTGTTCAAGTGTATGGATCTCTCTGAAATTGTACTGCAAGCACAAAAGGAAGGCTGGGATTGAGTTTGGGGGTGATAAATTATAAGGGGTTCAAAAATTTGGGGGATTTTTTTTTTTTTTTCTTTAAAATTTTCCATTTTAAGTTGGTTATTTCTAATTTATATATAGATTTCATCAAAATTGAATTCTTTGGATTCTTTGATATGCTGAATCTAACCATGTATTTAGATTTTGAATATTGGACCATAATAGGTAAATTAAAATTTTGTAAGTTCTTAGACCACATTCATTCTGTGTCAGAAACCTATGCTGTGTCAAATATTTAATCACAATCCAAATTCAGAGCTGTATCAAGCTTGAATGTTGTGTCCATACTTGCCCCAACTGTTCAGGGTTCAACCTCTGCGGTCGTATCAAGCTGCACCCCAGCGGAGCATTTTATTGGCCAATGTATTTACCAGTACTCCTCAAAATAACTCCCCTTAATTTTATTGATGCTTTTAGTAGTGTATCCTAACACTTAACCACCTTAACCGTTTGAGAAAATTTCAAGTATCCCCATATACTGAAGCCAAAGTAAAAAATAGATCAAATTCTTATGATAATTGATATTAAATATTTTGTTCCTCACCTCATTCTAAATGTTCCTTTAGCATGTTTAGATTCATTGTTTCGTATTTGTTATAATCTAAACTGGCACCTTTTACTATAGTGAAAAAAGCTACAATTTTTAAGGCAATATAAACTTTTCTTTTAATGTCTGGTCTCATTAATTGAATTTGGTATTTTATCATTGATGTTTATTTAATTATTCCAAATAAAAATATGACAATCATCTGAGTCTATGTATTGTAACAGTATATATATCAATGATGTCGCTACTTACTGTCAACATGGGCAAGGGAGAAGTTCTTTTCAAGAAGCGAAAGATTAGAAAATCACATGGTCTCTCCTAGAACTCAAACTGGGACCTTTGTACTACAAGTCAGCGCTCAAACGAGCTAAAGAAGTTCTCCCTAGCTCAACTGCATATGGTTGGCTACATTTGTAAGTATCTGCTATTCAAGGGAAGCAATCCCGTCACACCACAATAAAAAATCAAAGCGAACATACATTTGTACAAGAACTAAGGCATTCCAAGTGTTGTGGCAGCAATAAGTACCTCTTTTTTGCCAATAGTACTTCAATATTACTTTTTTATACGCCCGTTTACGGGTCGTATTATGGTATACCTTTGTCCGTCCTTCTGTCCGTCCGTTGTCAACATGTCGGACATTAACTCAAAAACGCTTTAACCAATTTGCATAAAACTTTGGTGAATTGTTTATATCTATTGACGTGAGCTCCCTTTCGTTTTTATAAATTTTAGATTTACGTTTCGAGTTATGGGGTTTTATTCATTAAAAAGGGGATTTTCCAGTTTTGGACAATAACTCAAGAATGCTTTCACCAACTTGCAAGAAATTGTGGTGAATTGTTTATATCTATTGACATTAGCTCCTTTCGATTTTTATAAATTTTAGATTTTACGTTTCCAAGTTACAGGGTTTTATTCATAAAAAGGGGATTTTCCAGTTTTCAGACAAAACTTAAAATGCTTTCAGCAGTTGTTATGAAACTTTGGTGAATTGTTTATATCTATTGATGTAAGCTCCTTTAGAATTTTATAAATTTTACATTTTACATTTCTGAGTTATGGGGTTTTATTCATTAAAAAAGGGGGGATTTTCCAGTTTTCAGACAATAACTCAAAAATGCTGTCAGCAATTCTCATGAAACTTTGGTGAATTGTTTATATCTATTGATGTAAGCTCCCTTTTGATTTTCATAAATTTCTAATATGACATTGAGAATTAATTGAACCAACTGTTCAGCGTTGGACCTCTGCGCGTATCCAGCTGCGCTCAGCGAAGCAGTTTATTATACATGTTATTGTCACCTTGCCATTTGCAAATTTTGCAGACATTTTGACTATATCCTAATGTCATGATTGTATTATTTAACCATTGTAACATGTTTGATTTTGGATTATTTCAGCACTAGGAGCTGCCTATGGAACAGCAAAATCTGGTACTGGAATTGCTGCCATGTCAGTCATGAGACCTGAGTTGATTATGAAATCTGTTATTCCAGTTGTCATGGCTGGTATTTTGGCTATTTATGGACTGGTCGTAGCTGCTTTAATAGCCAACAGTATCGACAAAAGTTACACATTATTCAAGTAAGTTTACAAAAATAGTTATCATGAAAAATCAAGTTTAAGCATTATCTTATTTTACGAGATAAAAAACAATGCAGAAAATTATTCACTGACCAATTAGGCACAAATGTAGTTGTGATTATTGTAAAGTACAAAAAACATATCACACTGTTTCTGCATACCAGACAAACATTTCTGGAATAACCCACAGACATTGTCAGGTATGCCCAAGATGTTTGGAAAAACAAAAACAAAAAGAAATTTTTAAGTTTGGGAGTATAAAAACCAAAGGGTCTAAATAGAACGGCCAATTGAACCAAATCTGTCTAAGGGGAACTTTGCCTCAGGGGGTTTGGGCCTCCTCGCAATTCTTTCAAGAATTATGAATGATCATGATTATTTCTATACATTTGATATCATTTTTTCTATGGCAACCATTGAAGTCATGTGACTTAAGATTTTCTTATAATGAAATGTACATGTATTTATTTAAAATATTGTTATGTATATCGCGTATCATTTTGTAATTGCAGGAGTTTTTGCCATCTTGGTGCTGGTTTAAGTGTAGGTTTGAGTGGTCTGGCTGCAGGATTTGCTATTGGTATTGTAGGCGATGCAGGAGTAAGAGGAACGGCACAACAACCAAGATTATTTGTAGGAATGATTTTAATCCTTATTTTTGCTGAAGTACTGGGTCTCTATGGACTTATTGTAGCTCTAATTCTGGCCACACGACAAGGATAGTTATATAATTTCTCTCTAATGTTAACTTCTAAATGTTTCACACAAAAATTTGAGGTGATATCATGATGACCTCAGATTTTTGTGTTTATAATAGGTGGTTTTTGTTTGTATGTAAAGAAAAAGTGAAATGAATTGCAACGAGGTGTGAGTTGTATGAATGAAAATGTACATCGCCAAAGATAACATATGCTGGTCATCAGGGGTAAATAAGAGACAGTTTGAAATACACGTACATTTACATTAGTTGCCATTTGTTTTGCATGCTAAATGGTTGTAAAAATCCTATTTAGCTCAAATACACATAAAACAGTGACACTGCCTGTTAATAATCCAATACAAAATTTTTAGTTCAATATTAGATTTAAGGAAAGAAAATACTAAAAAGGCTATTACTGTTATGTGAAGACATGTTTTGATTAAAATATTTCATTCCTAGATTCATCAATTAATGGAATGTATTAATTGAACCCCGTTGATCTATTAATCCAATTTATTTGAAACAATTTTTTGTTTAGTATGGATTGGATGATGTCCACATTGCTTTGCTTTTCATGACAAAATGTATAAGAAAGCCTTGCAATACAAATCTTTTCTGTCTCTGAGCATAAGGTCATCAGAAATTTTGAATAAAAAAAGTCCCTAAATATTTGTTCATGTATTTTAGTGAAAAAGTCTAATGACATTCCAAGCAATGCATTTTAATTAATCAGGATTTATTTTTGTGCATATGTTGTTGTACATGACTGTTAGAACAAGTTCATTTTTAATGTAAATAAATCATGTTTTGTTCTCATTTATAACATTTTGTTAATTTTCTGCAATTACAGGTAAAAATGTGATACTGATTTTTTTGTATTAAATAGTTGTAAAACAAGAAAAAAATTAGTAATTTTTCATTTTTCTCAAGAAATGAATTGTTGCCAATTATTTCTCTTGTCTCATCTATTAAAAGTATGATCTGTTAGGAAGCCCTGAAAATGGTTAAATGCCAAAAGGGACAATACTAAGAAGGAGTGAAAATGATGGAAATTGTAATGTCAATTAAGCTATACAAATGATTTGCTAGTTATAGAGGTATTGAATATTACCAATTTATTCAGGTAAATAAGAATACAAGTAAATGGACAAATCATACAATAACATACAACTAATACTATTGAGATCTATTATTTAATTCTTTTTATTTTTTTATTTTCTCCTGTCTCGTGGATATTTATATATAAATTATTTAAAATTATTTTTACAGAAACTATGATTTATAAACTGTGATTAAAGGAAAAAATTATATGTAGTGTGTGCCAGTAACGTATTTATTGATCTGGGTGTAAACAGTTCGTCAAAGATTAAATCTGTTGCTTTTAATATGATGTCGAAATGTATTTTAACGTGGAAAGTTTGCCAAAACAATTTTTTTTAAATTCATGTTAAAATACAGAAAAACGAAAATTCCAGTCAAAAAGGTGAATGGATTAGAAAAACAAAACAAAGCAGTGAATTTAATTGTAGTTTAATCAAGAAGCTAACTCAAAATTTAAACATTTTGGAAAACCATGGGAAATAATCCACTTTATAAATCTTCAATTTTCTTGTCGTTTAGTACTTAATAATCAGATGAATGTAGTGTCGGGATAGATAGAGATATTATGTAATTACCTGTTATACCTGTTTAATAAAAACCTGTTTCAACAGGTATAAACAATGTACAATAAATAAATCGAAATAACCATTTTTGTCTTTGTGTTGCAACTCCAAAAGCAGTATAAAATATAAAGAAATAGTGCCACCTTGGTTCAGATTGCCCTTATTATGAAGCCTATTTCATTTAATAAATATATCATTACTTCTCTTGCTAGACCTTGTAAATTACTTAGGGCTATGAACTAAAATAAATTGTGGAAATGGGTGAGGTGTAGGAAGAGACTACTAAACTTATCCTGTAACCAGCATACATTCTTTGAATAATTTTACATTCATCAAATTGGACATATACAGAGTAAAAAAAGTTTAGCAACATATATATTTTAATTACAAAAAAAACTTTCAATTAAAATGTTCCAAAGTGGAGGTAAGCTTAGCATGATAACATGTGTAACTTCATGTTGCTTCTTGCAACAAGATGGAGTCATGACTTTACATATCACAGTCACCAAAAACTGCTACATATATCTTTGAAGGAACTTGTAGTAATTGCTTGCCAGTGGCAAATACTTCATAGATATAAGAAGATGTGGTATGAGTGCCAATGAGACAACTCTCCATCCAAGTCAAAATTTATAAATGTAAACCATTATAGGTCAAAATACGGTCTTCAACACGGAGCCTAGGCTCACACCGAACAGTAAGCTATAAAGGTCCCCAAAATTACTAGTGTAAAACCATTCAAGCGGAAAACCAACGGTCTAATCTATATAAAACGAGAAGCGAGAAACACTTATGAACCACATCAACAAACGACAACTACTGAACATCAGATTCATGCATATTCATGCATATTCATTGGACATTTACCCTTTATGGTACAATGGTTTCATGTAAACAGAGGATGAAACTCATTTGATATCAATGTCACCTTGGGATTAAGGAAGATAATTGATGGCTGTTTAATGTTCATTGGCAAATCAAATGCATATTCAGGACGAGAACATTTTAATGTGACGTGAATATGAAATTAGATGTGGTATGAGTGCCAATGAGACAACAATCCATCCAAGTCACAATGAACTCTGCTTGTACTTCACTTGCATGCTGATCTAAATTTTTCATGTGCTAGTTCACAAGGTAACAGTCCTCAGAAAGATCGGTCACCCTTCCCAGACACATTATTCTGACCCGGAGCTGATTAATCTTGGCTCTTGCTTCTAAATGAGTGTGCTTCATGGAGAAGCAGCAAACATATTTCCCAAAGTTTGGTTTGACCAGGCCAGTGAAGAACCCACACTAGAAGTGAGCATGCTTGCACAAGATTATCTAGGTGGTTAATTAAAGAAAGTTGTACACAATGTTAAGGTGACCATTTGAATTAAATCTGTACAACTTTAATCTTCATGAGGATTTTATATCAGCCTATGGTCATGTTCTCATAAAAGATTGTAGGCACATTAAGATCTTGTTATCGACCGCAAAATTTTTGCGGTCGTATATTGGTATGACGTTGGCGTCGTCCAAAGACATTTGGTTTTCGCACTATAACTTTAGTACAAGTTAATAGAAATCTATGAAATTTAAACACAAGGTTTATGACCACAAAAGGAAGGTTGGGATTGATTTTGGGAGTTTTGGTCCCAACAGTTTAAGAATTAGGGGCCAAAAAAGGGCCCAATAAGCATTTTTCTTGGTTTTCGCACAATAACTCTAGTATAAGTAAATAGAAATCTATGAAATTTTAACACAAGGTTTATGACCACAAAAGGAAGGTTGGGATTGATTTTGGGAGTTTTAGTCCCAACAGTTTAGGAATTAGGGGCTAAAAAAGGGCCCAAATAAGCATTTTCTTGGTTTTGCACAATAACTTTAGTATAAGTAAATAGAAATCTATGAAATTTAAACACAAGGTTTATGACCACAAAAGGAAGGTTGGGATTGATTTTGGGAGTTTTGATCCCAACAGTTTAGGAATTGGGGCCAAAAGGGTCCAAAATTAAACTTTGTTTGATTTCATCAAAATTGAACTATTGATGTTCTTTGATATGCCAAATCTAACCATGTATTTAGATTCTTAATTTTGGTCCCGTTTTCAAATTGATCTACATTAAGGTCCAAAGGGTCCAAAATTAAACTTAGTTTGATTTTAACAAAATTGAATTCTTGGGGTTCTTTGATATGCTGAATCTAAACATGTACTTAGTTTTTGATTATGGGCCCAGTTTTCAAGTTGGTCCAAATTGGGGTCCAAAATTAAACTTTGTTTGATTTCAACAAAATTGAATATATGGGGTTCTTGATATGCTGAATCTAACCATGTATTTAGATTTTTGATATTTGGGCCAGTTATCAAATTGGTCCACATTGAGGTTTAAAGGGTCCAAAATTGAACTTTATTTGATTTCATCAAAATTGAATTCTTGGGGTTCTTTGATATGCTGAATCTAACCATGTATTTAGATTTTGGATATTGGAATACCACAAAGGGATGATAAGAATTGTCTTTGGGAGTTATGGCTCAAACCGTTAAGGAATAAGGTGCAAAAAGGGGAAAAGGGTTTCAGGTTAATGGACAATTACTTAGTACAAAACATAATTTAAAAGGCAGTGTAAGGTTGGTAATTGAAACTCATTTGAATATCTCACCTAAACTGCTTTTAAATTATGTATATTGAAATTGCCAAAAACTTTATTATTAATAAATTCCATTGGAAATTTGCTAATAACTTTAGTATAATGAACTTCATTGGAAATTTGCCAATATAAAATGTTGCTGAAGAAGCTTTTTGTTTATCTCACCTAAACTGCTTTTAAATTATGTATATTGAAATTTGCCAAAACTTTATTATTGTGCAATAGCAAGAAATCTTCTATTGCACAATAGCACAGTATTGCGCAATAACAAGAAATCTTCAACTGCACAGTATTGCGCAATAGCAAGAATTCTTCAATTGCACAGTATTGCGCAATAGCAAATAATCTTCAATTGCACAGTATTGCATAATAGCAACAAATCTTCAAATGAAACAAATACAAATGTTTAAACCAATATCCATGGGATTAATTAAGTCTTTAATTTTGGGGTTCTAACCTTGTATATTTTTTTTGGATATTGGACCCCATTTTAAATTGGTCTACATTGAGGTCAAAAGGGTCCAAAATTAAACTTTATTTGATTTCATCAAAACTGAATTATTATGGCTGTATGATTTGCTGAATCTTATTGTGCATATAGATTTTTATTTTGGGCCCTGTTTTCAAATAAGTTCATATTAAGGTTTGAAGGGTCCAAAATTAAACTTTGTTTGATTTCAACTTAAATTAAATTATTGGTGTTTTTATATCCTGAATCTAACCATGTTGTTAGATTTTGGATATCAGACCATTCTAGGTAAATTAAATGTCCCATTTCAAAATTTTAAGATCTTTGACCACATTTATTTTGTGTCAGAAACCTATATTATGTTAAAAATTTAATCACAATCCAAATTCAGACAGTATCAAGCTTGAATATTGTGTCCAAACTTGCCCCAACTGTTCAGGGTTCGACCTCTGCGGTTGTATCAGGCTGCGCTCACCAAGGCATTTTATTAAGATCTTTGACCACATTTATTTTGTGTCAGAAACCTATATTATGTTAAAATTTAATCACAATCCAAATTCAGACAGTATCAAGCTTGAATATTGTGTCCAAACTTGCCCCAACTGTTCAGGGTTCAGCCTCTGCGGTCGTATGAGGCTGCACTCAGCGCAGCATTTATCTCTAGCTTACATCCAAGTTAAGAACAATGGTTAACAATGTTGATAAGCCCTATTTTAAAATTGGAAGTTCAGGAGTCCAGAGTAGAGTTCCAAAATATACAACTATTATGGAATAACTTCACAACAAAATAGAACTACTCTGAATAAAAACGCAGGTCCATTGTCCACTCTTCACGTAAAAGGATCTGAAAACACTCCTTTCTACTTTTAGTTTTATGACCTATCAGGATTATCAGTTTTTGTCGTAATGATGCACGTCTTGTAAAATTTGAAGGCAGAAATTTCAATTGTTGGTATAAAATTTATTAGAACAGTAAGTAGGACAGAGTGGTCAGATCCTTGCATGGAAACAAGATCTGTATTTAATCAGATCGAAATAGAGCATGCCTCTAATCTGATAACAGCTATATTATATCAAGGTAAGGGTCAATTGAAAGCATTGCAAAAAAGTCATGCAAATTGTTGTTCTTGAGATGGGGCTCTTTGTTGTGGTGCCAAGGATTGTTGTTCATGAGATTGGGCTGTTTGTTGTGGTAACTGCAAATTGTTGTTCATGAGATGGGGCTCTTTGTTGTTGTGCCAAGGATTGTGAAGACTGACAGGACAATTCACCAATTTCACCAAACAAGTGCACAATGAAATGTCATGCTTGCTTTGTCATAATTATGTTGAAATCTTTCAGATCAAGGTTTTATTACATGTACATGTATCGCATGAACTTAATATTGATCTATGAAAATAAGGTCAAGGTCAGAAGAACCCTGCCAAACGGACATGTTCACCTTAAAATCCTTCCATACATCAAATATAGATGACCTATTGGTTTAGTATCTGAGAAAATGAGGTCAAGGTCAGATGAACCCTTAAAGACATATGTACATGTACACCTAACAATAATTCCATACAGCAAATTTAGTTGACCTCATGCTATAGAATCTGAGGAATGGACATAATAAAACAAACATTAACCAATGAACCATGAAAATCAGATCAAGGTTAGATGAACCAGTTTGACAGATATTTATACCAAATGTATTGGTAAATATGTATCTGAGAAAGTTGGTACAGATCTAAACTTATTATTGACCAATAGAATGAGTTCAAGGTCAGATGAACATGTACGTACACCTGACAATCATTCCATACCACAAATATTGTTGACTTTTTGCTTATAACAAACAGACCTGATCACATAAACTCTTGACCAATGAACCAAGAAAATGAGGTCAATTTCATATGAACCCTGCTAAATGGACATGCACATCTTAAAATCACTATAGCTAACCTATTGCTTATAGCATCTGAGAATTTGACTCAATCAAGAAAGCTTAAGATTGAACATTGGGTCAGGTGAACCCAGTATTACTTGCACTGACTTTATATATCAAATTTATTTGTCCTTGTATTCATTACAACTGAGAAAACAAGAATGTGTCCCCAGTACAAGAATTCCCCATCCGCACTATCATTTTCTATGTTCAGTTGACTGTGAAAATGGGGGAAAATCTCTAATTCATAGGGAACATGTTTTCTAAGTTTCAAGTTGATTGGACTTCAACTTCATCAAAAACTACCTCGACCAAAAACTTTAACCTGAAGCGGGACGAAAGGATGAACAGACGGACGGATGCACAGACCAGAAAACATAAATGGGGCATAATAAATGGGGCATAAAAAAAATCATGATAAAAAAACTGATTTTAAAAGCAGTTACTGAGAACTATGAAAATGAGGTCAAGGACAGCAGAAATAGCTTCAGATCATAACTCATAATGCATCTGTATACAAGATATGAATTACCCAGGTCTTCTATCTTCTGAAATATAAAGCTTTCTACACACAGTTTTCACCATTACCAGAATTGCCATCTCTTTGTATTGTATTCTGAGATATTATTTGCCAGCCAGACAAAAATCACTTTTTAAGCCCCCGCCGAGGCAGAGGGGGCATTAAGTTTTACCCTTGTCCATCCATATGTCCCAAAATTGGTTTCCGTTCTCTAACTTAAGTTTGCCTCAACCAAATGTTATCAAACTTGTACAGAATGTTTATTACCACAAAACACAGATCAAGTTTGAATTTTGGTGGCGTCACTTTAACCGTTCTAGAGTTATGCCCCTTTATAAATGGAAAAATTGCAAAATTTTTCATTTCTGTTCTCTAACTTAAGTTTGCCACATCCAAATGTTATGAAACTTATACACAATGCTTATTACCACAATACACAGATCAAGTTTGAATTTTGGGGCGTCACTTTTCTACTGTTCTAGAGTTATGCCCCTTTACAAATGGAAAAATTGCATTTTTTTTTCCAAAAATATAAATGTCATTATTCAAGTAATTTTTAATATATAAAATTGGAGTTATCTTCCTTTGTCCATGATTATAGTTAAATCAACTACAATCAATACTTTATACAATGCAATGTTTAATTTTGCCTTCCACTGATAAAACACAGATATTATAAGTAGATATTATAAAAATTCAAGGTATCTTCCCACAGAAAGTAACTGCCCAGCAGATCAGTGCAACTCATCATATGACCAATAACCAATGCCTTAATACTTAATCTGAGTTAAATGAAACAAAATTATGGACAGACAGAAGGATGGAAAAGGTGAAAAGTATAGATGAGGTACAATAAAAGTAGATGTGGGGAATAAGTCAATGAGACAACTGCCTAAATATGTTGCCATTGATTCATTGCAGGCTGTTGTGGACAAATCAACAATGGTTTTTCTCATTGTTGAAGGCCAAAAGGTTGCCTATAATTGCTTATATCCACTACATTTGAACTTTGGAGGATAGTTGTCTCATTGTCAATCCTACCACATCTCCTTATTTTTATAAACAAACAGTTGTTACTTCGTGTGGGGTAGACTGGTCTTCAAAGTCTCAAGTTCAACAACTGCAACCAGCTGTGATTCATATGTTGTGTGATTAATGAAAAACAAATACATGGTCTTTAAAGTCTCAAGCTCAACAACTGCAACCAGCTGTGATTCATATGTTGTGTGATTAATGAAAAACACAATAAATACAATCAATTTTTGATTCTTGTTAATACAGTTAGAAAGTTTTAATAACTGTTATATTCTGTAATCATTTACATTGAAGAAAGAATCTGTTTACAGTCAGATGACCAGTTTTTAAACATTATTCTTTAATAATTAATGATATTTGAGTTACTCTATTTATTTTTCATAGCAAAGTGACACACAATATTAAAATCTATATTAAACTTTATCCAAAGCTCTTTCTAAAAGTTCAGTAAGTCGTCCAACCATTACACGTGGATCATCCAAAAGTCCTGCCCCGATCATTGCATTCTCATATAACTGAAATATAAAATCACAGAAAATAACAACACACATATCAAAGATTATGAATTCTTAACATTGACAAATCTATTACTTAACCAAGGTTCATCTTAGATATAGTGTTGTGGTTTGATTTTTTAAAAATAGTTAATGTCATATATGTATTATTTCAATAATTCTTAATTGAACAATTTTTAAGTATTGTTTTGTTTGAAAAAAATATGAAAAAAACATTCCTATTTCAAACACAAAGCTAATGGCTGTATATTACTCCTTTCTCGTAAGATGACCTACAGGCCTTATATAATACATACTGTCAAGTTTTATTTGGCCTGGATAAAATCGCGAAAATATATTCAGATGTCAATCTTATCTTTAAGTCAGATCAGAAAAACTTGAAAAATAAAACCTTGCAAAAAAGTTTGGCATTTGGATACCTGCCAAAATAAACAACTTAACAGTCTCTAAGTCAGTGCTAGTCTAAGGTTATTAAGTATATAAGAACTTAATAAAATGTCAATAAAGTGTAAAATGAAGGTCAAAGTGGCATACTTTTGACAAGATACATACTAATACAAACTAAATATGATATATCCGCTATCATCTGAGAAATACAGCTCTTACAAAAAATGATCTTGTTAACATAAAATTTAGTTTAACCCAAAAGCTACTTTTAGTGCAAAGTTTCTAGATGTAAACGGATATCCATCTGTATTATTGCATGTCAATTAGAGGTTGTTGTGTGAACCAACTAGAAGCTGTATTATTTTTGCATTTTTGGTTGTGAACTTTTTAATTTTCTTTATGAAAAACAAGTGAAACTGCGAGCTACTGCTCACTGATGATACCCCCGCCCAAATATTTCGTTAAATAGGAAGTTGTTGAGTGATGAATCTGAAAACGCATCACACCGTATAGCTGACTTATATAAACCCTGAAACCAAATTTCAGAAATCCTTGTATTGTAGTTCCTGAGAAAGATGCGACGAAAAATATTCATGGGACGGAAGGACTGACAGATGGATGGACTGAAGGACAGGGGTATAAAAAAGAAATATAAATGGATTTCTACTCATCATGCTCATTGCTGAATAACTTTCAGGCACTTATTTGACTGAAGGACTATCAGGGTTCACCACAGAATGAAAATCAAGGGTGGGGGAGAAAGTTCATCAAATCGGAGATTTTGTGTTGCGTTTTTGAATCGATTCCTTGTGCATAAATTATTAATTATATGCCTTACATGTATTTGTCATATACAGTCGAACCTCGTTGTGTCGAAGTCGAAGGGACCGGACCAAAGTATTCGACTCATCCGAGGTTCGACTCATCCGAGGTCGAGTGTGTCGTCATAAATTTTGAATGCATGAAATATGGTATGAGATTTGTGTAAACTAGATACAATGAACAGTGTGCCTTTTTTCTATATGACACTTCATGATTGTGTATTCAATCTCCATTTTGGTCCTTCGTAATAATTAAAAACACAAGTACAGATACAAATCATGCACAAATAAATCAATAGTCTACACAAATATTTACAAAGGTCAGTCGCTATAAATTATGAAATCACTCATGCACGAAATAAGTTCTGAACGGTCTGTGATGAGGTCGTCTACTTTACATTAAATTATCATGAATTTATTATAATTGTCCTAATCCTTTTATCTATTGTAAATAATGAGTTTTAGATCTAACGATTCATTTAATCTCGGCTTGGGTCATTTAAATTGTTTCGTTTTATCTCGAGTGAAAATGTTCAACACACTAACATTCCGCTTGAACGATCAACGAAGGTGTTAGTTAATTGGCGGTCACCATAAACATGTCATTTTAACTGTTAAACAAACAAGTATGTTTACTCGGCTTTAATCTCTTTTGAAAATGATTCGGTGACATAAGAAATACATCTGATTTGAGTTTTATCATTAGGTCTGCATCTTTCGAAAATTCTTACTTTCAAGTTCGAGACATCGGGTCAATTTACATTAATTTTACTTGACGGGACTATAAAATTTACTCGACTTAACCGAGTATTCGAATCAACCGAGCTCGACTCATCAGAGGTAATTATGCATTGATCAAATGGGAATTTTACGGGACCGAAATTACTTGACTCATCCGAGTTTTCGACACAACCGAGTTCGACACAACGAGGTTCGACTGTATATAGCTAATTTTGAAAGGGGGTTTCACACAAATTTTGTAGTTGGTCTTATTAGTGGTCACCACACTTGTAGGAACATATTAAACAGGGAGAGTAAACACCTGATGTGGCTTTCCAGATTGCAGGAATATTCTGAAAATTTTTATTTTAATTGTCTTATGGAAAACCACATGGTAAAAAGGTTTAAAAAGATACAGAAATTAATAATAAAACAAATATTCAGTCACAGAATTTCAGTCATTTCAACCAAATTAAGCCTATCTAGCAGTTTATAAAATCATATGTGTTATGTAGAATTTTATTTTGGTATTCCCCAGTATTTTCCCGCCAAAAGAGATCATGTGACATTGTTGTCAACAAAAGGTCCATGTGGTCAGGGAATTCATTTGTTTTCTGGATTACTGCTTTTATTAATCTAGTTAGGATATAAACATTCAATTTAAGGTATAGTCAAACATATGCATTTATAAAATAACTGTAGTTAGGTAACAAGTTTTACTTTTCAAATTAAAGAAATTGGTCATGATCGTTCATTGGTTGTTACCGTGATCAACCACGCGAGACCATATAAATAATATAATCAGCTGTCAGTGTATATCCCTTGAGGCAATTAACAATAATTAGACTTCTTAATTGCCACTGACATGATAATTGGAAAAGGGATATCTGAAATTTAACTTCTGTCTATCGAATTTTCAAGTGTGGCGGACAATAAAATAAGCGTGGCGCTGGGAATTTTAACGTGGTGCTAGAAATTTTAGCGTGGCGCACTGCCATGCTTAAATAGGTTGTGGTGATCCCTGACTATGATTATAAAAAGTTCCAATGTCCCCTACATTGCACATATTATATCTATCCAAGGGCAATAACTGACAAAAAACTTTCTTTGTTTGTTCTTCAAAACTTTTATAAATATCTTTGAAAAAATGAAGGGTTGAGAGCAAATACAATGCAATTTCCAATATAAGTAATATTTCAAAGGGGCATAACTTTTTCAAAAATATTTGATCTGCACTGATTAATGAATTTTTTCAAGACATTGCTCATATAAACCATTGGTGTAAATTTGATAAAAATCAGGCTAGAATTGTACACATGAGCACGCTTACAATGCAATTTTTCATACAATTAATATTTAAAAGGGGCATAGCTCTTTCAAAAATAATTGATCAGCACTGATTTTCGAATTTTGTCTGAGATACTGCTGATATAAACCTATGAAAGGAGTTTCATAAAAATCTGGGATGAATTGTACACATGAGAGCGCTAACAAGGCAATTTCCATATAATTAATATTCCAAAGGGGCATACCTCTTTAACAAATAATTGATCGGCACTGATTTATAAACTTGTCCGAGATATTGCTGATATAAACCTATTGTATGAGTTTCATAAAAATCTGGCTAGAATTATACACATGAGAATGCTAACAAGGCAATTTTTAATATAATTAATATTCCAAAGGGCCATAAGTCTTTTAATAATAAATGATAATCACTAATTTTCGAACTTGTCAGAGATATTGCTGATATAAACCTATTATATAAGATTTATAAAAATCTGGCAAGAATTGTACGCGAGAGCACTAACAAGACCACTAGAAAGAAGTACGAACAGACGGATGCCCTATATTTCAACATGTCGCACGGGGGACAAAAATACTATGCTTATGGTGTATGTAAAGTCATTGCATGTTGACCCATAAGGATTTACCAAATATCATCTTTCTCAAATATAGTTAGACTACGTCCTGTCTGTGTTTTTGTTAGATGTTTTTCTGCTTATAGATTTGATGAGTTAAGCCATTTGCAACTGGTTTTTATAGTTTGTTCTTATGTTGTGCTGTATAAACACCACTATCCCAGGTTAGGGGAGGGTTGAGCTCACAAACATGTTTAACCCCAGCACATTCTTTATGTGCCTGTCCCAAGTCAGGAGCCTGTTGTTCAGCGGTTGTCGTTGGTTCATGTCTGTCATACTTGTTTTTCATAAATTGTTTTGTTATAAATTAAATTTTATAGCCTACTATACGGTATGGGTTTAACTTGGGTGGATAGTTGTCTCATTGGCAATCATACCTCATCTCCTTATTTTTATATATATTATTTACAAACTAACCTGCTCAGCCAGTAGTCTCCCCAAGTCAGGATCACTCTCTTTCAGTAAGAACAGTTTTCTGATCAACTTATGACTGAAAAATATAAAATTATATAGTTATTAATTTATAATAATATCAACTGACAATTAGCTGATTAGATTAATCAATATTTGTTTGCTTAATATCCAGTAGAAAACAGTTCATGCATATTCAGGAAGAATTTATTATTATATCTATATTTTAGAGATGTCAGAAAAAGCAACAAAAGTTGCGTACAATTCGTACTTTAGGAAATTATTGAACATATATGTATAATGCATTTGTAAGGTAATGGAAAATGGTTCAATCTTGATTATATCCTGTTTATCAGAAAGAATCTCCGCTAAAAAAACTCCAATGAAAAATATGTTTTTGTGATTGTTATACATTATACACATAGATCTATGAACCTAAAAGTTGATGACAATTATTTATGACATATATATTTATATTATATATATTATATTATATATATTAATATATTTATGACATGTAATATTTCTGAAATTGTTAACTATATATATATGAAATGGAAAAATTAACAATCTCTGAAAAGGACAATTTTGAAATGTACTGCTTACTAAAGATACAAGTACATTTGTACTGTGTCCAGATAAATTATTTCTTTAATAATGTAATGATAAATAAGCAACTTCTGGTATTTAAAAAACAATTATATAGATCAATCCTAGAATTGGCTATTTTTTTTTCTAAAGTATTCAGTGCTGAAAATGATGTTACAATGAATGAACAATGTTTTTATTAAGAAACACCACTTAATAGATTGCAAAATCATGACAGTCATTTTCGTTTGCCATAATTTTTGGTGTTTTAAAACTTTTTCTTTCTATTTATTCTATTTTTCTAACAATTAACTTTTAAGCAAATATTTTCTACAGTTTTTTTTGGTTTCATTTTTTGTTGTATGGAAAATTGACAACATGAAAAGTATTCAAATGCACTTGATTACAAAATTTGTAATCATAATTATAGTTAGACATCATCATATATTTTGAAGGGTAAAATTCATGCTTTACCCATTTGTACCTAAGGAAATCCCTAATTTTGAATTCTGGAATTAATTGTATATGTGATTTCTTCAATGATAGAAAAAAAAATAATCAGCTGAAAATCTTCTATTCCTTGAACTTAATTTCATGCTGAAGTTTACATGAAGCCTTTAAATGTGTTTATGATTGATGATGGAAGCTTATATATGATATCATATAATGTTAAGGTTCCAGAGATGAGAACAATGTTCAACAGAATTTTCAATACATAAATATATGAGATTTTTACACTGAAATTATGTCTTAAATTAAATGCTTTGTTTATTTTGCATTAGAATGGTGATATCTGAAATGTGTTTTAAGCTATGTAAAACTTTCATACAAGTTCCAGGTAATTTTTTAATAATAATAACTATAACAATCTAATAATAGCAAATGCAAAATAACCATTGTTATTTCTACATGCTTATTTATTACCAACAAATTCTCTTGGCTACGCTTCCTGTTTGTCAATTCCTATAATCTGTCTTACCTTGGATTAATTTCCAGTGTCGGTTGTAGTAGTCTGTATCGTTCATCTTGAGATTTATCTGCCAGTGTTGTTCTTAGAAAATGTCTTGCTGCTCCCATCTCAGCAACTGTGATAATGCAAGGATGTGAGGATAATCTTTTTGTTACCTGTAAGAAAGAAAAAATAATTAAATGAAAAAATCTACTTATTTAAGTCTAAATCAAACGTAAAGACATGTTAGTTTCCTTAGACTTTTAAATGAAGTTAAGCCAAATAAATATTCTACTGTTTAGGGTTCGACATTAACTGCTTTGACCACAACTTGCCATTCAGCCAAGTGACCATAACATATTACTTGTCTGAAATAGAAAACCACTTGCCTAAATTTTGTACTTGCTTACGAAATTTCTAAACTGCCATTTTTTGACATAAAATCATTTCTCTAATTCTTTGACAATTTATACCTTTCTGCACTCATTGTATAAAAAAATTTAATCAACGTGTAGTTGTCGGTGATCTCAGAAGATGATTGGATGAATTTAAGGGTCATAACCTTTTATCAGCTCAAAATATGCTAACAGGTGTTAATGAAATTGACAACTTTGGGAAATGTGGAAGGCACTCGATGGGGGTTTTGGTTTAACAAAAAATGAAAATGTATTTTTTAATCATTAGAGAAACAGATTCTTACATAGTTACTCGTGAATTATCAGATTTATCCAATCTCGATAGTTAAATTATAAATTTTAAAGTCCTTGCCAAGGCTCAGACTTTAAAATTGATAATTTAACTATCTCGATTGGATAAATCCGATAATCCACTGGTATCAAAGTAAGAATTTATATGTAGATGCTATTTAAAATTGATTAAATGCAGCAGAACTATTGTACTAATGCAACTTAAACCACATCAGTTCACCTGTTACATAAAACCAAACAAAAAGAAGATTCCAAGTCATTATATCATAATATAGTTGTAGTTTTCTGTGTTTATTGTTGGTTGTCTAATTATCCAGACTTATTTATCTCTCTGTCCTGGAAGGGTTTTTCTGTATGAATGAAATATTTTTAGTGTTTTCTTTTTCTTTTCTTTTTTAGCTCATAGAAAAAGACTTATTAGTATCAACAATAATTGATATTTTCTTTCTAATTTGAACTAAAAGGAATCATTGATTAGCAAAATGTTATTTTCATACAAATGTATAGCTGTTGGTTAAGGATTAAATTTATTTTATTTAGTTTGAGAAACTTTGTTTTTCTAATTTTGAGAATATGACTTAATAATATACCTTGATTTTCTGTACTTTGTTTGTAAGAATGACTCCTAACCATGACATAAGTTCATCAGCATTTGTTTGATTCAGACTTTGAGGATCTTTTTCATCAACAGTATCTGTATCCTCCTTGGATTCCTGTATTTCATTCTCAATTGATTTTAAATACTTTTTATCAAACTGGCCAAGTTGCATTAACACAAGTTCATCATAAGGTTCATAACAAAACAACACTTCAATGTCTTTTTTCTGTAGAGCTTCAAAATAGGGAGAAGTCTCGGCAAGCTGTCGACTGTAATGAGACATTAATAAAATTCATATATAAAAGCATGGTAAAATGATGATTTTAATAAAATGTCCAATCAATAAAAGAACAGAGTTCCAATGTCCCCTGCATTGCACATATTTTATATTTCCAAGGGGCATAACTCTTTTTAAAAAAGGAGATCGTCCACCATTATAGAACTTGTCCGAGATATTGCTGATATTAACCTATAGTATATCTTTTATAAAAATCTGGCAAGAATTGTACCCGTGAGAGCGCTAACGAGGCCATTTTCCATAAATTTAATATTTCAAAGGAGCATAACTCTTTTTAAAAAAGTCGATCGGCCACCATTATAAAACTTGTCCGAGATATTGCTGATATTAACCTATAGTATAAGTTTTATAAAAATCTGGCAAGAATTGTACCTGTGAGAGCGCTAACAAGACCAGACGTACGGACACACAGACGGACGGACACATGGATGGACGGACACCCGGTATTTCCATGTCCCCTGCAACACGTTATGCTGGGGACAAAAAGTGGCTACTTAACAGTGTCAGAAGACTACTTATACATTGTTTAATTCAACAACTGATAGCAATAACATGGTAAAACTGGTAGAGCAACTCTGTAGGTTTAAACTGTTATATGAAACAATGCTTCACTTTCTGTAGCCATTTTTAAAAGCAATTATAATCAATTGCATGTAATTGCATAACCCCTATTGTATTATAAACCAAAGGTTCCTCCTGATTACCTTTTTAAAGCCCTGAGAGACATCTGGCTAACAATCGCTAATCACATGTACAGGTAGTTCGAGACAAACGACAGGAGTACATTTGTTCAAAAGAGATGATTAATTGCATTATCTAATTACTTTGCAGCAAATGCTGATGAAAATTTAGATTAAAAAATGAAATTCAAATTCAATTTAGAAGAGAAAAGTTGAACACATGCTTTTATTGATTTGCCCAATCAGCATCCCCTTTTGAAACAAGTACAAGTTTCTACTCTTAATCGTAAAACAGAATGTAATTTCATGCCAAATAACAACAATTATCTATAATAAAATGTTTCGCTGAACGCAGCCTGATACAACCGCAGAGGTCGAACCCTGAACAGTTGGGGCAAATTTGGACACAATATTCAAGCTTGATACTGTCTGAATTTGGATTGTTATCAAATTTTTGACATAATATAGGTTTCTGACACAAAATAAATGTGGTCAAAGATCTTATAAATCCATTGCGCAATACTGTGCAATTGAAGATTTCTTCTTGAAACTTTTCAAAAATTCGAAATTTGAAAAATTTGAAAAAAAAAGTATGAATCCCTGTAAAAAATCCCCCCCCCTAACTTTTTGAAACCCTCCTTGGAGCAATAACCCCAAAACTCAATCCCAGCCTTTCTTTTGTAGTATGGAACCTTGTAGTACAATTTCAAAGAGATCCATACACTTACACACAAAGTTATTGTCTGGAAACTAGAAAAATGCTTGTTTATGGCCCTTTTTTGGTCCCTAATTCATACATGTTTGGGGCAACTAACCCTAAACTCAATCCCAGCCTTCCCTTTGTTATAAGGAACCTTGTGGTACAATGTCAGAGAGATCCATACACTTACACACAAGTTACTGTCTGGAAACTAGAAAAATGCTTGTTTTTGGCCACTTTTTGGCCCTTAATTCCTAAACTGTTGGCCCCATAACCCCTAAAATGTATCCCAACCTTCTACTTGTGGTATTAAACATTGTGGTACAATTTCAGAGCAATCAAAATACTTATACACAAGTTATTAACCTGAAACTAGAAAAATGCTTGTTTTGGACCCTTAATTCCTAAACGGTTGGGACCATCATCCCCAAAATCAATCCCAACCTTCCTTTTGTGGTATTGAACCTTCTTAAAAAATTTCATAGAGATCCATTCACTTAAACTAAAGTTCTTGTCTGGAAACCAATGTGTCTTCGGACGACGACGCAGACAAAGACGACGACATCATACCATTATACGATCCCAAAAAATTTGTGGTCGTATAAAAAATTATCACTTTAGTAGTTTAAAAGTAATTATATTTATTCTGAAATTGCCAATTACTTTGTCTTCATTGTCTTTCATTGTGTGCATTTCATTATATTATTTGATATGGTTTCATTTAGTATTGTGTCTCCATTAGTTATTGGTTATATTTTTGTTATCTGTAATACCTATATTTTAAAGTTAATTGCTTCCTCTTATTTGATTTTGAATTTCTGTTTTTGATCTACCACTGGTTGAGGTTACAAAGTGGTTCTGAGTGCTCACAAAGAAAATTACCCTGGATCTCCTTTAATGTACAGGAGTCAATACAGCTATTGTTGAATTACAATGTCAGAAATAATCAAAACTACACCAAATCGTGATCATAAACTAGGGATCAACAAGATAAGCCAGAATTTCTATAAAGTTATACTTATATAAATATATTTGTAAATACAACAACAGTCTGGATTTTTTAAATATAAAACAGCATTACTAAATCTACATACCTTGGGGCAGACAGGTAGTATATATTTCTGGCACCAGCCTTCATTCTAGTTGCATAATCAGCCAAACTAACTACTTCACCAGGAGGTAGCTTAGATGACTCAAATCTCAGTAACTTTGCTACATCTTCCTGAAACATCATCCAATATTGGTTTTAAGAAAACATCTATCTGGATGAATAGCAGAAGACCATTTGGGACTTCCATTGAAGTATTTACTTGCTACAGGACCTCCCTGCAAAATGTGGTGCTCTCCCTACACAGGACATCAAATTTAATGCTCCATTATAATTAGATCTAGCATATTTATATATTCCAATTCTAGGATTAGTTATTCTATTACTACAGGTACATATAATGCTAAAGCATTTAAGCATAATGCTCTAACTTTCAATCAGTTACAATTTTTATAATAAGTATCAATCATGATAGAACAATACAATATTATGGTCATCCTGAATATGCATGAAATATTTTCCATTGGACGTTAAGCAACCATCAATCAATCATCATGTTTTTCATAACAACTAATGAATCATAGTTTTGACAAACTATCCTTTAATAAACTTTATATTACAATTAATAACTTATTACAGAAATAAACAAGAATGTGTCCATAGTACACGGATGCCCCACTCGCACTATCATTTTCTATGTTCAGTGGACCGTGAAAATGGGGGAAAATCTCTAATTTGGCATTAAAATTAGAAAGATCATATCATAGGGAACATGTATTCTAAGTTTCAAGTTGATTGGACTTCAACTTCATCAAAAACTACCTCGACCAAAAACTTTAACCTGAAGCGGGACGAACGGACGGACGAACGGATGCACAGACCAGAAAACATAATGCCCCTCTACTATCGTAGGTGGGGCATAAAAAGAATTTGTAAAACTTTTGAAATGATCTAACCTTCTGTTCCTGTTCATGAGTGGTAATTATACCCTCTCTGAAGAATAGACCATAATCCTCATAAAACTTCATATATTTATCAGGGTCCTTCCTTGATTGGTCCTGGAAAAACTTTAATAGCCTGGTCGTTAAAACTGTCCTTAGTTTCCTGTTAACAAAAAAAGGAAATCTTAATTGACAAAAGAAATATGCAAGTTATTTTTGGTGTTTAGGTTAAAAACTTTCCAGTAAATGTTTAGAAATGATCATATTTGAAGGCAGACATTGAGTATGAAGATAACATTTAAACATGTCATATTAAATCACAGGGCTTTGTTACTTTGGACTTGTATATCTGCATTTCAAAATTATTTCTTATATCTGATTATGCAATCAATCAATTTGGATGTGGAAATCAACCATGAAATTTGTATAAACTGTTGACAACGAGATATGTCTTGCCTGTATTTTATTTGTATAGTGTAATGAAAATGAAGAAATTACATGGCAAAACTTTGACATTTTCATTATGGAAAAATTTCAGTCAATAGACCATGACTGAAGGGCAAGGTTAATAATCTCCATGGAAATTATATTGCCAATGCTTATACAAATGTATACCAAATATTACTGACTTACCATTAGTGGTTCCCCATACACTGATCTAATCACAAGCTTTAACATATTGTTGATGCAGCCAATCCCAAAAACAAAAACCTAAGACTGGCTTTGCCACTTTGTAGCAGGTGAGACAAAAGACTAATCAAAGTGCTTGTGAGCACTGAAGGGGAAAGATTTCTTTCATTTTGCAATTTTGTTAATTCTTAAATAAAACATTGCTTGTATTATGGTAGGCAAATCAAAAATTAAAGTTGGAGTTATCTTCCTTTGTTCATGATTGTTAATTTTTAGTTGAACCTATTTTTATATTTGGTGGATAGTTGTCTCATTGGCAATCATACCACATCTCCTTATTTTTATAAGTATTGTAATTCAAATACACATCATATTGTAACTTAAATATCAAAGTATAACTTATCATCAATAAATTGAATGATATTGACTGGATAGGATCTAAATAATGATCACTTCACTGCACTATTTTGTTTAAACTATCAAAGGTAGTGATAAACCTTGGAAGATATAGGTATCAAGTCAGTACCATAGAGTTTTGATTGCATTTCATGCAATCTTTACCCAAAATGTTAAATCTAAATTTATTAAGCTAACCTGATAAGAGCGCTGTCCTGCAGCAATTCTCTACTCAAGTTCAATGGAATATCTTCACTATCTACCACACCTATAAATACATACATATATATCATAGAATTGTAAGAGTATAACCTTATATAGTACAATTGTACAGAATTTTTATAATACCAGTACTACCTTTAAATTTATTATTTCCACACTTTCTGACAAACCTTGTCCATGGAAAATAAATGATAAACACAATTAAGATCCTCTTCCCGACATTTAAAAAACACATCAAAATTACATTGATTTTACAAATCAAGATCTTAAAACTCAAATTCAAGCTGATACAAACATTAACTAGAGTAGGAAATAGCTTTCAGCTGCAGATATGAAACATCTTTTAAATCAATCTGGAAAGGAAATACAGAAAACTTTTCTCCTAAATAATTCAAAATTTTCTCCAAATACACATCTACTGTAAATCATACCTTTAACAAATCTCAGCCACCTTGGCAAAACATTGTTAGCCTTGGACATGATCATAATTTTACGACTGTATAATGAAATCCCAACATCTGATTCCCGACTCAAATCAAAAGTAGCTAAAAGGTAAAAATTATAACATAGTTTAAATTGAATTCAAATTTAATATTTTTAATACAAAAACACTCATTTTTCAAGGCAATATTGTGTACAGTATAAAACTGTCAGCAGTTCATATTGATAATTTGAAAAGAAATGTAAGGCAAAATTAATTTGGTGTTTTGGTATATTTATAGTATAATGCTGGAAATATATATTTTCTCTATAAACATTATTCAGGATATTTTACAACTTATTAGTAGAACATGGACATTTAAAAGTATTTTGTTTTTTCAATATTGATGTCTAAAATTGTGTATATAAGGCATTAGTGGGGCAAGAACTGATTATCCTTCCAGAGCAACTTATTTTACCCCCAGTAATTACTGGGAATATATTATTCTTTTTATTTCTATATAATGTTTTAAGGATTATAGTTTTTCTTTTGGTCATTTTGGCACTCATTATTTATGATTTTTTTTCCACCTTAATACCTGCTTATTTTTCATGCTCTAACTTTTGAATTAACAATACGAGACATGTAAATGAGTACATGAAAATCAGAGATCTTTACAAGAATAAAAATCTTGAATGACACTTATTTGTTACTATTACTTACGTTTATGGTCAGGTACATAAAACAATGCTCTAATGTTAAGTGGAGCATCTATTTTATATTGTAAGTGGTATTTAGGTGAGTCATATAAATTAGTGGTAAATCTGTAGAATTCATGGTGCATATCTTCTGTAATGTCTTTCTGATCCATCATCCATAGAGCCTATAGATAAAAGAAGAAATTCCGCTCAAACCTGTGTTTGGGGCTGTCTTAACCTTACAGTGAGGTGAGAGTTTTTTTTTTCTTTGTTGAAGGCCTCGCTGTGACTTTGAGATGAAGAACAGCAATAAAAGTGCTGTTCCTTTGCTTTTTGTGTGTTGTTTTGCTGTGCATGTACTGATTTTGTGTCATGGATGGATACCCCATATTCTTTGTTTTTCTATCTTATCATATTTTGTACTAAGTTCAGCGGCATCAAGAGCTGTAATTAGTATCAAACATCCAATATGATGTGAAATGTTCAAAATAGACCACAAACCCACATGGCTGGGCTGCACAGATTGTTTATTAAACAATGGCGATTATCAATTTGGAAAATGGGAAAAATGTTTAAACAACTCCATAATGGAAGTTGCACAACCTCAATAGCAACTCTAGTCCAAAGATATTTTGAAACTTTTTACTGACAATTACTAAGTTCCCAAGCCTTACATTAATCAGCTTAAACAAGAAACATTTTTTTGTTAATTCTTTTGCTTAAAATGGTTTTATAGTATAGGCTTACCTGAATTATATTTGCTCTGCGTCCATTAAGAAAAATCGGTACACCAAGAAAATTACTGTATTTCTTAATAACATCTGAAATAGAAAGAGTAAAATGCACTAAATAAATTCAAATACAGACACATAAGATGTGTTGTTTGAACATCATACAGTACTAGTTTCAAATTAAATAACATTAATTTACAAGTCAAACATTTTTCATAATATTTTAAAAAATTCTTTTACCCTTAATTCATTTCTTGTAATATTTGCAAGTTTTTAAAAAGAGCTAATGTTTACATATATAAAGTTCTAATACTCACATATGGCATAATAAAACATAAAAAACTCAGATTCTTCAAAAAATTTGATTTAAATAAATGGAGAATGTGTTCATGGGACACAGATGATGAACCCACTTGCATATAACATTATAAAGAAGCATAACTCATGAACAGTAAAAGTGACACCACTCAAATTCGAACTTGATCTGAGTTTTGTGATAATAAGCATTGTGTATAAGTTTCATAAGTTTCATAAGATAAATCTTTTTTCCCCTTAACACTTACTGTAGTAAAATATTGATTTCAAGTTGAAAAAAAGGTGTCTCTATTATCCAGCTTTAAGCTCTAAGTTAAACCTGGATATATAAGATTAATTTCTCTTTGTAGAAATCTTAGCCATTAATGTATCAACATAAATTAGTTACCATTAACAATATTTTCTTTAGCAAAATCATAGCAGTCTCCCTTCAGATGTAGTACAATTTTTGTCCCTCTGTCAACAGACTCAGCTTCTGAAAGTTCATAGGATCCTGTTCTACAAAAACAAATTAATATTAGGCGTCAGTTTTAAATAGATTCCAAAACAATTTTTCTTCTCAGAGCATCAGGTATCATCATTTATGTTTTCTCATTGATATTGTCAAATTAAAAATTTCATCACAAAAACTAAGGTACCAATTCTTCCATGCAAAGATGATCTGAGAAGAACAATAGTGATAAATGTCAATCAAGCAAATTAAAGTGTTTCATAAATAGCAAGTTAATAATATTTGACTTTTATTTGTAACATTTATACCAGTCCAACTAACTGACAGTTAATGAACAATTTGAGATTAGTTAAACTATATGAAAATACAGTCAAACCTGCCTTAACAGTCACCTTGATTCAGCAGTCACCTGCTTGAACAGTCACCTTGATTCAGCAGTCACCTGCCTTAACAGTCACCTTGATTCAGCAGTCACCTGCCTTTAACAGTCACATTGATTCAGCAGTCACCTGCCTTTAACAGTCAAGTACAGACCCTCCTAAATCTTTTTTTTCTATATAATTTATCTCTTTTCAGCGTTCACCTGTCTACCACAGTCAGCAGTCTCCTAATTTTCACACAAAATCGTTATTTCAACTTATAACAGCAGTCATCTTAATGTTTTAACTACCCATATAATCTTGACAGAAAAATATATGTGTTCAATATCGAAGTCAAAAAAAGGATGGGAACCTATTTGCAACCAAGATCCCACAGTAGGTGAGTAAGTGAATCCCTTGTGTTCCACTCCTTTTAGTTCCCATCTAAAACCATGTCATAAACTTATTTGTCCTCGAATCTGAACATATTTTGAAAGTTTTCAAATTTACAATGCCAGACCTCACCATTTTATATTCACTGCATGCAAGAACGATTACTCCACTATTGAAAATAGTAAAAAAATTTGCTGCAATCCCGGTAACGGGCGATGTCGGAATAGGAATTCTTTGTAACATCTTTTAACAGGTAATTTCTATCGAGTGTCCACTTTTGACACTTCCCATGAGTAACTGCTTAATACAGGTTTGAATGTGTGTGATCAATATAAAATATTTACCCATCTGATGACCATTTATAAGCAGGTGAGTCCGGGTGATAAGTTTTAGAAAACACTTCCACTTTTGAAGCAACCATGAACGAGGAATAAAATCCTACACCAAACTGACCAATGATATTACTTGCCACATCACTGCTACCTTGGTCAACATTCTCCAGAAAGGCCTATAATAGATTAGACAATATCATGTTTTATAAGACCCTTCTTTTTACAGACCAACCTACCTATAAATGTGATTTCATTGTGTCCCTGTGAAAAAGAAAAAAAAAACACTCAATTTTCGTTCTTTTGAGTCAATACATTTCAACTATTAAATTGCTATTTTGAATTCATCTAAATAAACTCCTAATTCAAATCATTTTAATTAGTTAATCAACAATAAGTTTTTATTGATGTAAATAAGGTGACAGGATAACAATTTCTATAATTTAATCTGGCATTTTGATTTTTATCTTGTAATGATCTACAAAATATGTATGGTAATCACATTAGATAATCAAGAATTACTGTCCATTGAAGAGGGTTCTTCAAGGTAATAAATGTAGTAAAATCCTCATTTCTGGTTATTAGTTGGATTGCTGTCTTAACATCTTCGAAAAATTCATAAACATGAAATTATGAATCTACAGTATTTAAAATACATTTAAGTTAAAGCTTTTATGTTGACCTATATATATATATATACATGGGTATACAAACCTTAGAACCAGACCTTGCTATTGTACCTAAGTTTTCAATTATTTCTTCTTTGGTCATGCCAACTCCAGTATCCTGAAAGAGAAAAGTGAACAAAATCATTTCACTTTATTATTTTACAGATTTATTTCATTTGTTTGAGTCTTATACCGTGTTCACACTATGAAATCTAAACCGGGTCGAACCCGGGTTAGTTAATCCGAATTAATAACACCGGTTCACACTTGAAAAAGAATTACCCAACTTTGGGTTTTTCCCTTCAACAAAAATAGACACGCATGCGCAACATCTTGTAAACAGCGTCTGTGACAACAAACGAATGATGGAAACCGCCACGGTACTGTTCTTCTTTCTTTTGTCACTGATACGGAAAAATCGGCGAAAGATTACAAATTTAAAGTGAAAAAATAGGTTTGCTAGGTTGAGAAGAATGAGGAAGTACTTGATGGCAAGAAACAACTTATTATTGATGAATAGACGCTCAAATTTACAACCGGCAGAAAGGAGGATATGGAGCAAACCCCATTCACGCAATTGGTGGGACTGTATAGTTCCAGGTTTTACTGATGCAGAATGGATCCAAAACTTCAGAATCAACAAAGAAACATTTGATTTTTTAAAAGAAAATTTACATGATACGTTAGTTAAATGTGATACTCCGTTTAGAAAAGCTTTGACAGTGGACTTGAAAATTGCAAGTACCCTATGGAAGTTGGCATCAAATTGTGAATATAGGACTGTTGCTCATTTGTTTGGGATTGCTAGAAGTACGGCTTGTTCTGCCTTCCATGATGTGTTTACAAGCATTAATGAGACAGAAGAATTTTTTCTCGAGCTATGGTTTTCAGAGGAGTCTCTAACTTTTGGTGGAGTTACTGCCGGGCGCCCTCCTAAAATGTCCTCAAGTTCATCATAATATCTACAAGTTGTTCTGCCATTTCCACTCAATTTGTTGCTGTTCTTTGCATTAAAGTAGTTTCTTTTAAGAGTTTTAATTCTCTGTCTACATTCCGGTGCCGTCCGAAGATACCCCAAGCCACCCATTGTTCTTATAATTGAAGAAAATACATGGGTGTTTCTTGTTGAATTGTCCAATTCTGACTGAATTTTTCCTTTTCCCCACGTTGAAAGTAAAGCCTTCGTCTCCTGATCACTCCAGGTTAGACCTCTCTTTTTTGAAGAATTATCTTGTTCGGCATCCATGGCTATCCTGATATTGGCAATGACAGACGGCAGAAAACGTCACGTAACGCTATGGCAACAACCCCACATTAACTCCACTTTGCGTTCACACTAGAATGTGGGGTAACTAATCCGGGTTCGCCCCACATTAACTCCACCTCAGATGAGGGGTAATTTTAATCCGGGTTCGCCCCAGCTTAACGTGTTCACACTATTGGAATTTAATCCGGATTAATTAATTCGGGTCGAACCCGGTTTAAAAATGCATAGTGTGAACGGGGTACTAGATTTTTATCAGGTGTACCATTTTGCACCAATTCACCGTTGTTCTCTAGAAAAAATATATGTAGGATCTATCTCATTTCTACTTTTCTAAATGAGATAAAGAGCCATTTATTATTTAACTAAATGTCTTGTCCATTCAGCACTTCAGTATCAGATAAAAAAGATTAACAGTTGCAAAAATTCACACAGGAACATGTTTAAAAGAATAGATGTAAACATTAGAAAGACCCTATTATCATGATTATGCCAACACTGACAATATAGAGTGACTCATTTTTTGTTTTTTTAAATCATAGTTATTGTTTCTATTAGAGTAAAGACTTGCAATTACGTCATTCTTAAAAGTATTGTAAATTAAAAACATATAGTGGGTCTCATTGGGGTCTAAGCGTGACCGGGATTGCCGATTTTTTGCAAGCGTGACACGTGAAAGTCAAATTATTGTGCAGTGAAAACGGGAAATGAAGTCTAGCGGGACACGGGAAATTACAAAAAAATGAGAATTGCTTACGTACATAGTGTAAGCGGGATACGGGAATCTGACAAAACAATAAGCGGGATCCGGGATCAAAACCCCCCAATGAGACCCCTCATATAGTTGTACATGTTAAATTATACTGCAATCAATATCATCTATTCCATGTAATTTTTTTTACTAAGTTAGTTTTCTGTATGGAAAACAAAAGCTTTAAAAAGATCAAAGTTAATGTTCTTTTCCATTTAGACTAATTTCAAATTAAGCTTTTACTCTTTACGGTGTTGTACCATTTTATATTTTTTATACAACTGTGAAAGAATGAGAAATCATTCATATCAAATGACAAACTATGTGTTCAAGTGTTGAGTGATAATAATTTTGTATGTCCATTTGGCCTGGGTCTTTTCAAGAAATCTGCAATTTTCACAATGGTCTGCCCTATGTTATACTTAATAAGTTAAGCAATAAATGACTAACAATATTGATAAGGGAAACCAAACCTGTATAGTTAATGTTTTCTTTTCCTCATCAGTAGCGATATGAATCTCTAAAGATAGATCGTCTGTAATGGCTTCTTGTTTTGTCACTTGTATGTATCGTAACTTCTCTAAAGCATCACTGGCATTAGATATTAATTCTCTGATGAACACCTGTAAATGTATTCATTCTATAGTAGTATTTTTAGTAGGTTTTTCTAGAGGAGTTTTAAAAAAACAGCATATTCATTCGAAGCAAAAGTTATATTCACTGCACTAAATATCACATGTTTTTACATGTATAATTATGGTAAAGTGTTCGATTTACAATTGGTGTTGATAAATAATTGGTCATAAAAAAAAAAGTTTTATTCTTGGATTATGGAATAAAACAATTGCTGTCATTTGTTTCGGTAAATTTGTGGTTGAATTGAGTTTTGAAAAACTGATATTCAATAAGGCCAACAATGAAAGCTTGACGTTATAGCTGTTTGATTCATGAAATAAGGCAAACCAACAGCTAAAAAATCACAATAATTCAATACTTTCTTCGACCATGTATTTCTATATTTTCCTTCTTACCTCTTTTTCAGAATATAGAGATCGGGCAACAATGTCCAATAACTTCCTTGTCTCTGCTTGAAATTCATGTTTATCTGATGGTCCTGTCAACAAAAAGCCATTCATCTTTTAATTCATATAACTGAAGATTATTACAATAATAATGAATCATTTTCATGATTTAGCATATAAATTAATACTTGTCTATATTTCTACCTGCTTTTTAATTTTTTATTAAAGCAGCAAAAGCTAAAACTATTTTCAGATACTTTTTCAAACCAAAAAAGTCTAAGGGGTTGATATAAAGAAGAAATAAACTCCTGAATTTATAGATATTATCGAAAAATTAAAAAAAAAACAACAAATACTAAATAATAGAGAAATCCTTAATGCAGTGATACCCCATAATGTTAAAAGCATATAACACAGTAATGGCTAAAAAATCTAAATAAAACTTTTAAATTTTGTTACAACCCAAATGCTTGACTTTGTAATCTGATATCATACATTGTACTTCTTCTACAACTGATTTGGAATCTTTTTCTGCGTTGCCTAATATTTAACTTATATTATAAGTAATTTTGTTCTGATAGTGATAAGCCCAAAATGAAAATAACTTACTTCACCCTCCTTTGATTCACATTTGCTTGTCTTGGAATATGAAATTTCATTGTAATGTATGAACTTTAGAAACAGACAGACTTAACAAGAGGCCTATACCTTGTACCTGTATACAATGAATTTCTAGCATGTCTAGAGTTTTCACCATGTGACCTTTAACAATATCCTGAATGACCTTCCATTGTCTTACCTTTAGATCTTTCTGTATCTTTAATAATAGAATGATAATCCTCCTCTACCTCTGCTTCTTGTGTGTCCTCTGTATTGTAACATCGGATTGTTGTAAATAAGGATCTTGCTTGAAGATGGGAATGCTTTACTTCATAAATAGGAATTGTATTTTTGCCTGCAACAATATTTGAAAAGTAAATTTGAGTATTTTGGTTGAGTTTTAAAAGAATTATATATATGGATATTCACTGGATACTGATAAATGCAGATTATTTCATGTCATTATAGTTCTACAAATTACTGATCCAATGAATCTATTCTGCAAATGAGGTTTGTGTAGCTTAATCAGACTGTACTAATACAAATGACCCAATTTTATTGAGAAGATGCCAAATCTCTACTTCAATTTAGTAACTAGAACAGTAAAAGTGACGCCACCAAATTACAAACTTGGTCTGTGTTTTAAGGTAATAAGCACTGTGTATAAGTTTCATATTATTTGGTTGAGACAAACTAAAGTTAGAGAACAGAAACCAATTATGGGACATACGGACGTACAAGGGTAAAACTTAATGCCCCCTCCACTACGGCGGGGCATAAAAATAAGCTAAAAAACATTAAAAGTTCTTTAGTTGGGGATGGGTTTTCCATTTGCTCATGTTATTGTTACTGGGGGTGAACAGGGATATGGGAGGACCCGTTCAATGAAAGTAATGTACATGTATTTTAACACATCTATCCAAAAAAGATTTTATCTTTCTGAAACACAAAATACTTCCAATTGATATACATGGCAGCAAAGCTGGCACTTATGGGATATAAATTTAACTGATATAAATAGATTGTTTATACTATTCAAACAGAATTTTTTTCATCACCATGGTCACTCTTGTTCCATCTAGTAATTTAAGAGATTCAAATGACTGCTACGCTACTAAAAGACAGTGCAGAACAATAAACTACTGAATAGAAGTGTTCTGTGTATTTAAAGTGAATGTGAAATATACAATGTACATTATAAATTTTATCTGCTTACAACATGTACAAATACAAGAATAAATAAATTTTGGTAACATCAGACTACACAAAATCTGTCAGACCGTTGGACAAATCTGGTGAATAATGGATTGGTCTGGTTAAATTTTGTTGAATTCTCTCCGAATGTCTGGTGTTGTTTATCGTCTGGTTTTGATTTTTATTATCATATTTCTGGTAGAATACTCATGGATTTTTCCCAATTTGTGAAGCAAAATTCCCAAACATTCTCAAAATTCATTTTCATCTTTATTATTCATGATAGCGATGTTCATTTTGTTCAACTGCTAGCTTTATGCCGGAAATCATCACCATGTGATGTATAAATCCGAGTAAAAACATATCTGACTGACAAAAACAACATTGACATAAACCGGAAATGTAGACAATTACAATACCGGATCAGATTCCGGTAGCAGATAAGGCTAATTTCGGGTTTGCTGGTCAAATACAATAAATAGATAAAAAAAAAATCCAGGCAGGTGACAAAATACAGCTATGAAATATAAAGACAAGAATTGAAAACCAAAAGATATATGAAAAATAAAGAAGAAACAGGAAATATTTTATACAAACTCAAAATTATTTTTAGTTCACAAAATTTCATGTCAGAATCCAATAAAATGTGACATTACTTTTTAATTTTAAATGAACTAAACACACTTAAACTCACATTTGGTATATCTGTTATTTTTCCAATTTTACTGAAAATCGCGTAAAAAATTCCCAAAACTGGCAAGGGTCCTTTTTCACAAAATACCCAGAAAAACCCCTGATACTACTTCTGTTGTATTTTCATAATTTATATATGAAAGGATAACATGATTGGATTATTAAAATATACGGAAGGAGCCATTTCTGGTAAAGCTGCAAGTAATTGTGCACAACTTTCATCAAAATATACACTCTTGTCACATGATTTTGTTTTTGTGCATTCTGGAGAGGAGTAGGTCATCATGGTCATAAGTTTGTTGTGTTTTGTCGGATAATATACAATTAGATGTAAAAATAAATTGCTTCGCTGAGCGCAGCTGGATACGACCGCAGATGTCCAACCCTGAAAAGTGGCGGCCAAAATGGACACATTATTCGCGCTTGATACAGGTCTGAATTTGGATTGTAATTAAATATTTGACACATAATAGGTTTCTGAAACAGAATAAGTGTAGTCAAAGAACTTAAAATTGGTTATATGATTTGAATTTATATTCAATTTTTTGCTTTTGTGCAATACACTATGCTGTTGCAAATTGCCCCAATGAGAAAATTGTAGCCCCACAAATTCTTATTTACTCCCCCTCAAATTTTTTCAACTCCCCTTTCCTTATTCCAAAAATAATCTCAATTAAAATGTCTAATGAAGTTTACAACCATAACTACTCATTTAAGTACATCATAAAATATTAAAATATAAAATGACATACAGTCATGGTTAAAATTAATATTAATTAATAGTAACTTCTAAAAATAAATTTACAGCTAATCATCTCAAGACAACCATCATTTCTTAATACAAAATTTACAAGCAGTGTAAGGAGGTAATCAAACATGTATATATATATATATATATATAACAGTATTATTTAAATGGATTGGATTACCTCCTTACACTGCTTTAAATTGTCTAAATTGTCCTTTAACCATAAAACCCTTATTTTCCCCTTTTTGCCCCTAATTGCTAAATGGTTTGAGCCATAACCCCCCATAACCATCCCTTTGTTGCATGGAAACTTGTGCTATAATTTCAGAGAGATTCATACACTTAAACACAAGTTATTGTCTGGAAACTGCAAAAATGCTTATTTGGGCCCCTTTTTTGGCTCCTAATTCCTAAACCTTTGGGACCATAACCCCCAAAATCAATCCCAACCTTCCTTTTGTTGTTATAAACCTTGTGTTAAAATTTTATTGATTTCTATTTACTAATACTCAAGTTATTATCCGGAAACCATCTGTCTTCGGACAACCCTAACGACGACGACGACAATGTGATACCAATATACGACCAAAACATTTTTAATTTTTGCGGTCGTATAAAAAAAATTTTAATTTTTGCAGTCGTATAAAAATTGGTCTGGTAAAATTTCATTCGGTCTGGTAAAGCTAGGTTGTTTACTAGACCAAATGTCCTGTAAAAATAAAATTCATTCCTGTAGTCTGTAACATACTCATGATACATGACATATGCAGTTCTTTTAAATTTTGGTGTACATTTGTACCTCATACCATAGATATAATAGCCATAGATAAAAGTACTGAACCCACATCAAAAGCAGATGATACTTGCCGAAATTTTATCACCCTCTTATTATATACATGTCACACTTGGTGTTAATTAGCCTTTTTTGGCAATTGCCGTCGATTAATATCTAATAAATTGTGAACCGGGAAAGTAATATGTCATTCTTCGGTAGTTATCATAATCTTCCGGTACATCATTTATATGGTAGTTCCTGAAAGTTGAAATTTATTATAAAGCAATGCGAGAGAGAAAAAAGAAGGAGATACATACGTTCAAATGACACTTAACACCTTATCTCTTTGTATTTATACAAGACTACTCGATATGAGCGTAAAACTGTTAATAATAGGTTATTTGATAGTTTTTTGTATATACCTTTCATTATACAAGGTGTAATTCCTTGGCATTTTGTTTGAAATGTTTATATACATGCTTAAAATGCAAGTAAAGATGACCGATGTTTACATGGTTCTTATTAGTGCTGAATATGCATCAAATATTTGCCACTGAATGTTGTGAATCAACGATCATGCAATCAATCACTGTAATCGAAAATACACACAACTGGGTTCATACCAAACCAAAGAAGTGATATAAATAAAGTACACAAAAAGTATGTTAACAACTGAAAGGGCAGACTTACAGAGGATACTATAAGTAATATACGTTTATATCCGCGGATATTGATATTCTTACACCCTGAAGTATCCAAGTACATCCTGAGGCGAAGCATTAAGCAATTCAGCACTTTTGGCATAGTCCTTTTCTCAAAGGTGTTTTAACTCTGTTTAAGCATGAAAACACCTTTCACAATCAGCTGTTGAAACTGGCAATGGAAGACTCATTGCTGCATACTTAGACAGACAAGGATACAAAGTTCCAAGACTGGCAACTTTGTTCATTGTCTGCCTAAATGTCATGTCTTTACATTCTTTCACTAACAGTGTCTTCAGTTTGCTGATAGAATGGTTTCAGCATCAACAGCAAGTTGTTAAATAAAACTTTGAATGTCATCATTGCTTCACAGAGATTTTACAGGAAACAATAAAACAAAGTTTTTGCGTTAATTACAGAAGTCGTCAGTAAAGAATACCTGAAACACGGACATACGGATGACATTGTTTGGAAGCTAAGCTGACATTTTATTTCATGACAATTTGTAACTATTTTTTTAAATACATCCCTGTCCGATTTATTTATAACGCTTCATAATTGTAAAATCCTATCTTGCAAGTGAAAGAAATTTAGCCCCACTTGTGTAAATAACAGCAAATGAATCCGCTACACTTAAGCTTCATGTGACCCATTCAAACAAAAATAGAACAACACAAGTTTATAAATTAAAACAATATTTCCGTAAATAACTACGTGTGTTTTGAAAGTTTTTCTATCAAATCTTTTAAATATTTCATAAGACACGCCTTTTTCTTGGCCGGTGGCGGTGATGTGTATTCTTTGATGTAATCAATCAACGCGACTAATCTAAAAATAACTGATTGTTATGACTAATCAAAAATAATTCATCGATGTTAATATAGCTGATGAAAATCTGCGAAACTTTATTAAAACAAAAGTTTTGTCCATTCTCGTGAAATTACGTTAGTTTTATTTTATAATACCAGACGATACCAAATTTTAAATTTCTACTTTTAAAGATCACAGTAAAATAACTATGTCAAAAACCCGTTTTAAGGTGAAATTTATACTGGAAAAGGTTAAACTTTTATTTAGCACAGAAAGATATGCATTGGAGATTAATCTGACTATTTATTTATCAGCTAACTGACAACTTCTATTATGTAGAGTGGGGTGCTCATTTTCACCATAATTTTCCATGTTTTCTGCAGTTCATATTCAGACCTTTAAGTTTTTGAAGTATACTGATATTTCTATATGCAAAACAGTCAAAGAATTACTAAGAAATATTTCTTTGAAATCTTTTTTCATTCAGGAAATTGGCGAAAATCGTCAGTCCGTTTTCGGTCCTTTTGATAAGTGCGAAATTTTTCTAAGTTTAAAAATAATCATATTTGTTATAAAATATAATTTACCGGCATATTTCTTCCATTTCAGCAATCCTTTGAAGTTTCTACACCTCAAAATCATAAAGCGGCGAAATTGTGTCCCCGGCGATAGTGCGCCCCACTCACCAAAGTCTCGATATATAACCAACTAATCAAGAAAGTTAATTGTAAAATCCCGCACACGCAACGTGATGCATCCAATTATCAGTCGGATGAGTTTAAAACACATGTGGAGTGTGGTCAATTGTCACTTCACTTTCAAAATCGATAATAAATATTTTACACAGTTATAATTTTCACACATAGCGGGATGCATTGCGGCAATGATGAAAACATGGCGGTCGAATTTTATGCGTGGCGGTACCGCAATGCTTGAACAGCCTAGGAAAACACTGACATCATGAATAATCTACAGAATTCTATATTTCACAAAGAACAACCATGGAACTAAGGAAAACGCGTGTGGCGTCCCCGGGTAATGGATAGCAACATCCGGGTATATGGGTTAGCAACACCCAGGGCTATGGGTTTTGTAACGACGTGCGTTATCAATCAAAATCCTAGAAATATACTAAGCCGGGATAAATATATATAGCTTATTTATGGTACGAATAATACTTCTAGCACAATTGTAAGAAAGAAGGAAAATAAACCATGAATGACACAGGACAAAACTCCTATATTTTTATTTTCTCATAGCCATTATAACGCTTAATATATATATTGTTTACTTCAAAAATGAAATGGACAATCAGAATATACCACCAGCTATTTATTTGCAAAACAAGCATGAAAAATGGTAAGCAGAAAGGTATATAGAAGAAAAAATTCATAGACATGTGCCCAGGCCATTCATTAGGAGGAGGTACCGGTACTTTTACCCTCCTATGCTATTGGCAAGTACTGCCTGAATTTCAGAATTTTTATATAAGGTATTCATGGAATATATTTAAAAGTACCATCTACAAATGGAAAAAGTACCAGTTAACATGAAAATAAAGAAACCCTGTGTGCCTGTGCTATTTCCCAATTATTTAATGTATTTCAGTATGTCCACTACATTTAATAAGTTTATAATGTATTCCTTTTTTCTCTTTATTTTCAAAAACTTTGTGTTACCGTAACGACAGAAAGTTTCAACACTTGTAAAAATCTTCTTTTTTTCTAAAAATAATAATTTCTTCCTTCTGGCATAAAAAGGATTTCACTATTTTTAATCTCGATCAAAAAAATTTTCTTTAAATCGCCATAGAAAAATTAGACTTGGTTGACCTCTTAACCATGCATACATGTACCATCAGTAAACGATATGTCTCCTTTGTCAATCATACAGGTCTTATTTCCCGAGTGCAACCGATGCAATAGTCCAAATAATTATGACGTCTTGAAAGGCTATTATATTTTTTTCTTTGGCCTTACATCGACGCCATAACGCCGAACTCGTATATGCGGTTGGACTTTGAGAGGAATTTACTGCTTTATTAAATCGTTTAGCTGATTTCTCCTTAAGATGCTTCACTTTTGGAGTATAAAATATATTTTGAACCAAACTGGTAAATTTGACGGACCTGAATTTCCGGATGATATAAAACAAAGGTTCCGAAATTCGGGTCTGTCAAATTTTACCAGTTTGGTGCAAAATTTATTTTATACTCTCTCTAAAGAGATCAGATAAGCGTTTAAAAAAGCAGTAGATAATCAATGCGCCTCGGATGGAATTGTAACTTATTTTATTATTACTTTAGGATTTATTGGAAATATTTTGCATAAACAAACACATAAAAGGTAAGACTTTTATATATGCAAAATTTTAAGCCTCCACTGAAAATTTTATGGCTAAATTGGGTCTCAAAGTTGAGAGCAAAATTCCTCTCAAAATCCAACCAAAAAGATGGCTTCAGCGTTATGACGTCGCTGTAAGGCGTCAAAGCAAAAATAAAATAGCCTTTCAAGGCGTCATAATTATTTGGACTACCGATGCAAGTGCTTTGAAAATTTAATTTTATATACCTGTTAAGTCCATTTTCCATGATTTCTCTATTTTATTATTTCGACAACAGCATAACCTTCTCATTTGTTGACTGATTTTCTCCAAATAAATTACAATCCAAACAACTTTTACAATCCGACGCTTCTAATTGCTTCTGCCTCCTGGCATATTTTTACTTGAGAAAGGTAAGCACATTAATTATTGGCTGATAAGAAGAGTGCCCAACAATTTAAATATAATTATAAGTAATTAGTCTATTGGGAGGATGTCAGCAAATATCTACATCACAAGCCACTACGCACAGTGCCTTGCTTTTGATATTTTAAAGGAAACTACATGAGGCTTAGTGGGACATATTCTGAGTACTTTATCTATGGCTATTATATCTATGTTCATACACAAAATGGCGGAAATATAACCAAAGCTTGCTTCCCCAGCATTTCAGGAGTAGCACCTGTCTCATATTATACTATCTATCATGTCTATGGGATGCTAGGCCTTAACACTTTTCCAACTGCACATGTTTGTCTGAGAGTAATTTTCGATGTGTAAGTAAGAGAAATGCGTCATTGCAAATGTCTTTTACCTATGCGAATAACTGAAAATTGCTTTGTGTTCTTAAAATAACGACTCGAACGGGCGAATCGACCAATATTTTGTATTCTCTGAAGGACACACGACCTCATGGAGGCTGCCATGATGAAATATTTCAATTATAAATATTGGATCCGAACACGGAAACAAAAATTCTGGAATTTGCATAATAAAACATAGTCAGATTTCAAAAGTTGAAGTTGTTTCACACCTCGAAAATTACGCTATTATAAATTTAAAAAAAAACATATATTTAAAAGAACTGTCCTTCAGTTAACAATTTAAATATAATTATAAGTAATTAGTCTATTGGGAGGATGTCGGCAAATATCTACATCACAAGCCACTACGCACAGTGCCTTGCTTTTGATATTTCAAAGGAAACTACATGAGGCTTAGTAGGACATATTCGAGTACTTTATCTATGGCTATTATATCTATGCTCATACACAAAATGGCGGAAATATAACCAAAGCTTGCTTCCCCAGCATTTCAGGAGTAGCACCTGTCTCATATTATACTATCTATCATGTCTATGGGATGCTAGGCCTTAACACTTTTCCAACTGCACGTTTGTCTGAGAGTAATTTTCGATGTGTAAGTAAGAGAAATGCGTCATTGCAAATGTCTTTTTACCTATGCGAATAACTGAAAATTGCTTTGTGTTCTTAAAATAACGACTCGAACGGGTGAATCGACCAATATTTTGTATTCTCTGAAGGACACACGACCTCATGGAGGCTGCCATGATGAAATATTTCAATTATAAATATTGGATCCGAACACGGAAACAAAAATTCTGGAATTTGCATAATAAAACATAGTCAGATTTCAAAAGTAAAATGCAAGTAAAGATGACCGATGTTTACATGGTTCTTATTAGTGCTGAATATGCATCAAATATTTGCCACTAGATGTTGTGAATCAGCGATCATGTAATCAATCACTGTAATCAATACACACAACTGGGTTCATACCAAACCAAAGAAGTGATATAAATAAAGTACACAAAAGTATGTTGACAACTGAAAGGGCAGACTTACAGAGGATACTATAAGTTATGTTCATATCCGTAGATATGGATATTTTAACACCCTAGAAGTATCCAAGTACATCCTGAGGTGAAGCATTAAGCAATTCAGCACTTTTGGCATAGTCCTTTTCTCAAGGTGTTTTAACTCTGTTTAAGCATGAAAACACCTTTCACAATCAACTGTTGAAACTGGCAATGGAAGACTCATTGCTGCATACTGAACAGACAAGGATACAAAGTTCCAAGACTGGCAACTTTGTTCATTGTCTGCCTAAATATCATGTCTTTACATTCTTTCACTAACAGTGTCCTCAGTTTGCTGATAGAATGGTTTCAGCATCAACAGCAAGTTGTTAAATAAAACTTTGAATGTCATCATTGCTTCACAGAGATTTTACAGGAAACAATAAAACAAAGTTTTTGCGTTAATTACAGAAGTCGTCAGTAAAGAATACCTGAAATACGGACATACGGATGACATTGTTTGGAAGCTAAGCTGACATTTTATTTCATGACAATTTGTAACTATTTTTTAAATACATCCCTGTCCGATTTATTTATAACGCTTCATAATTGTAAAATCCTATCTTGCAGTGAAAGAAATTTAGCCCCACTTGTGTAAATAACAGCAAATGAATCCGCTACACTTAAGCTTCATGTGACCCATTCAAACAAAAATAGAACAACACAAGTTTATAAATTAAAACAATATTTCCGTAAATAACTTCGTGTGTTTTGAAAGTTTTTCTATCAAATCTTTTAAATATTTCATAAGACACGCCTTTTCTTGGCCGGTGGCGGTGATGTGTATTCTTTGATGTAATCAATCAACGCGACTAATCTAAAAATAACTGATTGTTATGACTAATCAAAAATAATTCATCGATGTTAATATAGCTGATGAAAAATCTACGAAACTTTATTAAAACAAAAGTTTTGTCCATTCTCGGTGAAATTACGTTAGTTTTATTTTATAATACCAGACGATACCAAATTTTAAATTTCTACTTTTAAAGATCACAGTAAAATAACTATGTCAAAAACCCGTTTTAAGGTGAAATTTATACTGGAAAAGGTTAAACTTTTATTTAGCACAGAAAGATATGCATTGGAGATTAATCTGACTATTTATTTATCAGCTAACTGACAACTTCTATTATGTAGAGTGGGGTGCTCATTTTCACCATAATTTTCCATGTTTTCTGCAGTTCATATTCAGACCTTTAAGTTTTGAAGTATACTGATATCATATATATAGCTTATTTATGGTACGAATAATACTTCTAGCACAATTGTAAGAAAGAAGGAAAATAAACCATGAAGGACAAAACTCCTATATTTTAATTTTCTCATAGCCATTATAACGCTTAATAAATATATTGTTTACTTCAAAAATGAAATCGACAATCAGAATATACCACCAGCTATTTATTTGCAAAACAAGCACGAAAAATGGTAAGCGGAAAGGTATATAGAAGAAAAAAATTCATAGACATGTGCCTGTGCTATTTCCCAATTATTTAATGTATTTCAATATGTCCACTACATTTAATAAGTTTATAATGTATTCCTTTTTTTCTCTTTATTTTCAAAAACTTCGTGTTACCGTAACGACAGAAAGTTTCAACACTTGTAGAAATCTTCTTTTTTTTTCTAAAAAAATAATAATTTCTTCCTTCTGGCATAAAAAAGGATTTCACTATTTTGAATCTCGATAAAAAAAATTTTTCTTTAAATCGCCATAGAAAAATTCGACTCGGTTCGACCTCTTAACCATGCATACCATCAGTAAACGATATGTCTCCTTTTGTCAATCATACAGGTCTTATTTCCCGAGTGCAACCGATGCAAGTGCTTTGACAATTTAATTTTATATACCTGTTAAGTCCATTTTCCATGATTTCTCTATTTTATTATTTCGACAACAGCATAACCTTCTCATTTGTTGACCAATTTTCTCCAAATAAATTACAATCCAAACAACTTTTACAATCAGACGCTTCTAATTGCTTCCACCTCCTGGCATATTTTTACTTGAGACAGGTAACGCACATTAATTATTGGCTGATAAGACGAGTGCCCAACAATTTATATATAATTATGATAAGTAATTAGTCTATTGGGAGGATGTCGGCAAATATCTACATCACAAGCCACTACGCACAGTGCCTTGTTTTTGATATTTCAAAGGAAACTACATGAGGCTAAGTGGGACATATTCTGAGTACTTTATCTATGGCTATTATATCTATGCTCATACACAAAATGGCGGAAATATAACCAAAGCTTGCTTCCCCAGCATTTCAGGAGTAGCACCTGTCTCATATTATACTATCTATGGGATGCTAGGCCTTAACACTTTTCCGACTGCACATGTTTGTCTGAGAGTAATTTTCGATGTGTAAGTAAGAGAAATGCGTCATTGCAAATGTTTTTTTACCTATGCGAATAACTGAAAATTGCTTTGTGTTCTTAAAATAACGACTCGAACGGGTGAATCGACCAATATTTTGTATTCTCCGAAGGACACACGACCTCATGGAGGATGCCATGATGAAATATTTCAATTATAATATTGGATCCGAACACGGAAACAAAAATTCTGGAATTTGCATAATAAAACATAGTCAGATTTCAAAAGTTGAAGTTGTTTCACACCTCGAAAATTACGCTATTATAAATTTTAAAAACAACATATATTTAAAAAAAACTGTCCTTCAGTTATCTCAGAGACATAATGTATTATATGTCTCTGGTTATCTGCTGTGATTTGATTGAAATTTTACCATTCAATCCGGAAATATCTCAGGGGCGCTGAATTTTCAAAGGGGGGCATTGTTTTGGACAATTTTATGCTCAGTAAAATGTCATTTAAATCATGTGATACATGAGATTTTTTTTTGCGATCAAAAGGCGGTGGTATACGACCTCTACGCCAGTCCGCTCCCTGGTATCCACCACTGTAAAATATATTGTTTCTCGCAATGATATTTATGTATTTTTCTGAATGCGTATACTTTTATAAAGAAATCACTGTTTAAGACAAATCTTAATTTTTGCTCGAAAATTATAAAGGAAACAAATTTCAATATTTGTATTTGAATAATTATTTTTTTCATAAACATCTTCTTTTATAATAACCACACTTTCCACTCTTTATACTACACTTCCACACAATCTTATCAAACAAAAGTTTTCCTATAAAGTTAAATTGTCGTTTGATAAATCTGAATGCAAATTTATTTGCTGCAACTCATATAAAGCCTTTTTCTCAAATGGAAAAGGTAAATATGCTAGACAATCTTACTGGAGGTTTGATGAGATGATTAAAGCCGTAAATTTTCTCCTTGACAACATTTATGTACGTTTCGGCAAGAAAGTTTATGGACATGTTGTAGGTATTCCTTTAATAGCAGACTTGTTCTTATACTGTTATGAATCACAGTTTATGGCCAAACTCAATAAAGAACCGTCTCAATTCCATTTAATTGATAAATTCAACAACACTTGAAGTCATCTTGATGATACTTTTTCTTTAAATAATGAAGAATTCTCTAAATATACGGCTGAAATTTACCCAAAGGAACTTACTTTAAATAAATCAAATATTTACAGCAATAACTGTCCTTTCCTAGATTAAGATATGTCAGTGCTACACAAGAAACTCCACACATAAAATTTACAACAAAAGGGATGATTTTTCTTTCCCTATTGTTAATTTTCCTTTTTTTTTTTCGACGGTGACGTTCCTTTGGCACCGTCTTACGGTGTTTATATATCCCAACTCGTTCGCTATGCCCGTGCCTCTAGTGACGGATTTCAATAAGCGTAATCTATGTATTACTAGTAAATTATTAAGTCAGGGATTTCGTTACCACAAATTACTTAAAACCTTTACTAAATTCTTCCATAGATAAAAATAATTGGTTTGCAAGTTTGGCTGTACCTGTAAAAAACTTATGTCAAACGGAATAGCACATCCTAAATTTTACGGTGATGCTGATAACCGAGCCCGGAAAATTAGTTACGATCCGGGTAAACTTATCAATCTTTTAAATAAACTTATTCTAAAAGGTTACCAATTCAACACTGTAAATAAATCTTTGAATATTGTTTTATTGGTATAAATATTGATTTTGCTATCAGTAAATTAAAACCATACTAAATATTATTGTTATACACATATGTACTTTCACGGTACTACAATCTGTCGATACCTATATTTTGGCATTGCACAAGGTCATGTTTTTCTCTGACCGTTAATGACGTTTTTAAACTAAATCCATTGGATGTTGGATGTGTACTGATTGATATTTTAGTCTTAGATACATGATTTTTTTATTAGATGTTATTGGCTTTGAACTAGCTGTCAGTAACTGCGAGTACTCTTATATCTTTACGTAACTACTTTTCTTTTGGTTGTTAGGGATGAGGGATGGATAAATACCCTGCCACGTCCGGTCTGTGTTTTTGTTTGATGTTTTTCTGCTCTGTGTCGATCTGATGAGTTCAGCCTTTTTCAACTGATTTTTATAGTTTATTCTTATATATGTTGTGCTGTTATACCACTGTCCCATGTTAGGGGAGGGTTGAGCGCTTACAAACATGTTTAACCCCGCCACATTCTTTATGTAGCTGTCCCAAATCAGGAACCTGTAGTTCAGTGGTTGTCGTTGGTTCATGTCTGTCATATTTGTTTTTCGTAAATTGTTTTGTTATAAATTAGGCCGTTAGTTTTCTCAATTGAATAGTTTCATATTTTTCGTGTCGTGGCCTTTTACAGCCGACTATACGGTATGGGGTTTTCTCATTGTTGAAGGCTGTACGGTTGCCTATAATTGCTTACATCCACTTCATTTGAACTTGGGTGGATAGTTGTCTCATTGGCAATCATACCACATCTCCTTAATTTTATACTAAAAAAAACTGCATACACGTGAGTTTAACAGTAAAAATTCTATCAATATCGAACCTGAAATAAGTTTATGATTATCATTTTATTCCTTCAGAAATCTATAGCGTAATTTTCGGCTTTGAAACACAATTGACCTTTGTCTGCACTCTAATAGCCATTATATGACAAGTGTCATTCATAAACCTAGACAGCATATAGTGCCATATTAATATACACATCATATGTTGTTTTCAAATATAAATAATTTATGAACGTGAAATACAAGTCAAATGTGATAGCAACCCAAATACAAAACAAAACGACCCTGACCCAATAAGGTATGAAATCTTTCGGATGCAGAGAAAGTTTCACGACACAGAATCTGTTTCCAATGAATTAATTCGGACTGTCATTGCCAAACTTCGGAAACATCATATCATAATTATTATGTGTCTTTACATTGACACTCTTTTTTATCATCGATCCGAATCCAACTGTTAACTATACCGCATTGAATGGAACGCAATGCCCATTTCAAAAATCCAGCCTCCATCAGTAGACATCTATAGAGAATAGCTCACTGCTACTTTTGTCTATACTCTCATTTGACATTCATTTGCACCACCAAACAATTTGTACACTAAAACACTGAATTTCCTTAATGTACTTTTATTGACTGATTTGTGTAAAAAGGAGACGCATGCAACAGTAATTTATCATCAGCCTGATTGATGATATAAAAGTAAATAAGAGAAGAAAAACAGTAACTGAGATACGTAAAGACTTAGATAAATGTTTCAATCTTAATCAAAAAATTTATCTCTGATTTCGTTATACTCATATACATATACTTATATGTACGAACACGCGAGATATGAATTTTAATTAGATTGATAAATGTTTCAAAATTTTAATATTTTATTTTGATAGATAAATTGTACTCACATTTATACTATGAAAATAAATCCGACCTTGTGGACACGATTCCATTGAAATTATACTAACTATATCGTTTTTGTCAAATTTTGCATATCAGTGGACAAACTTTCAAGCGGGACACATTCAAGTTTTTACAAAGAAATAAGTAAAACCTATTTTATCACAGTAGTCTTGGTGTGTTTGGGAATACAATATTTTTTACAGAAAAGGTGTCCGGATATTTTTTGGAACGTTTATATGTACATTTATCGCTATTGTACAAAATTTTCCTTTGATCTTATTGACTGATAATTTCCTTTCTCAGCACAGTAGAGTGATATGAAAAATTATCGCTAGAAACTAAGGGCGCACGTGCCCGTTGTCAATGAAATTAATAAAGTCGTCATAGGTAAAATAGCGATAAACAGATTATCATTGGTCAATCGTTGAGATGACCAATGATAATCTATAAATATACAATGTATGAAGTATAACGATTCATACCAAGGATTAATTTTTTTCTTGTATTAAAAAAAAAGCAATAAACAATGTCTGCAATGCCCCGAATTTATAATAGGATGGGTCTTACATGTCCTGGATTATCATGAAGTTATTTTGGATTATTCATGAATTCATAATTTTGAAATACTAATGCTTCCATCTAATTAAGAAACTACTAGTAACACATTGTCTGTGTGTTGCATTTGATAATCAGGTCTTTCGTTGCATTGATTGATTGATTGTTGGTTGCTTAACGTCCAGTGGCAAATATTTCATGCATATTCAGGACGAGAACAAATTAACAATAAATACAATAGGTAGGTTCTGTAATAGAGGCGTCTGGGATTGAGGTCGGAGAAATTTAGATTGCCACGGGAAATGAGGGTATATTGGATAGGGACAGAAATTTAGCCTTGCAACAGGTCACCTACGGACCCCTCAAAGAGTTGTTGCAAGGGTTCTTAACGTGCAAAGAGCGTGGCACTCTCTTTACACGAGGCATCGGATTTAACGTCCCCATTCTGACCGGACGTGGCTGCAAATTTGTACATCCCGCACAGCTAAACGGACGCCCCACTTTGACGAGGGTTTTACCGCCGGTAGGAGGAGGACCAATGGTGACCATACTTCTATTCCCCAGTCAGTTCCGATGGATAATAATGTCACGTAAAAATCAGAGGTTGAATATATATAACGACAAGTAATAGCTTTTCTAAACAGCTACTAGCCGTCTCATAGCTGATGAAAGTGGAAAATGTTTTCTCTTTGTAGTATAATTCGTTCAGAATTGTATGTATATTGTAGTGGATTACAAAAATTATAAAAGGTTTATACAATTTTTTAGATTTACCAATTTCTTTTGGGGAAAGTATTCACACTGGAAATGGAGGGGTAATGTCTTTTTATCGATTATTTTTTTTTTCAAACAGATAACGGAGTTGTTCGTTGACTTTATCTTTGGTTGTTTGCTTATATATTTGTGTTAGAAAAGTATGGCCGCTTCCACCTGAAACCTGAAATATATAAGAACACAATTAATATATTTCCAACGGTATCTCACATCTTTTCAAAAATGATCCTTAAAATGTAAAGCTTCACATGTATGTATGGTTATTTTTGTTGTTGATGAAGATTTTGTCTATTCATTGTAGTTGGACTGCAATGTGGAATGCCCCACGCCTCTTTTTCTATATTTGAATAATGAGTATCCTTACAATTAAATGTTTCTTTTTTCAGATTATTTGGTTTTAGTGGACTTCTTGATTATATTTTTTGATGAAAAATACTCAGAATCGTGAGACGGGTAATTTGTTATATAAGACCTATTGTAAGCGCCTGAAATTCAAAACATAGTAGTTTCGCCGCCATTCTTTTCAAATTATAATGGAGATCGTTGGTTATAAAGAAGGTCATAAGTTCTGCAAAGTTATTTTAAGTTCACTATGAGGCCATCGACATAACAGAATCAACAAATTTGACCAAAAACTTTATTAAGCATACAGCTTGATACTGTATCTTTTGTTATTGTTTTACTTGTACATATCTTCATATTTATTTACTATACCATTTAATGTTGGATGACGAACAAGGCCTTTCTCATACTTACCCTTAAAAGCTTGACATAATGGATTGACATAATCTTTTGTAGGAGACCGTTCGTATGTTGACAAATAAATGTCTTTTTGTTATGATCATAGTATATGTATGTTTATACTTGTTTTACAATTCTTGTGGAAAACATACAATAAAGAATAATCTTTTAAAATGCCAACAGTATTTTCGTATTCTAAATTTATAATTTTATTTTATTTTTCTTTCTCTCATATAGCATGTCTAGTATAAATAGTCAATAAACCTCAAAACAAACATTAGAAGTTTGTTCCTGACCCTGGCTATAGCTTCAAGTAATATCTGAATTGTTTTTTTTTCACAAAAAATTTGTTCCGGCGTGACATTTGTTCTGCCGGAACTTATTTCATAGGAAATATGTTCCATCGGAATTTATATCACAGAAAATTTATACCCGGAATATATATTATAAGGAAATATGTTCCAGCACTGTAAAATTTGTTCCGGAACTAATTTTTTTTTACTAAATGTTAAATAAGTTCCGGGTGTTATAGATTAACATGATGCATTAACTTATATCAAGCAAAATATTTTATAGTTGTACCTGAAAATTTAATACTCAACATTGAAGTCTTTAAACAACAAGAAAACATTCAAAATAAGGTAAATCTTTTAGAAATTCAAATTAAGTCAGCATATATATTGTACGTAGATAATATGATTAAAAAAATGCACAACTATGATTAACAGCTGTGATAAATATTTAAAACACACTATTTCATTTTCTACAAATATTGATATGAAATAACATATGTTGAATTGCAATATTCATAAATTTATGATTGATCTATAAATATTTTCTGGTGGATTTTCTTATTCTTCGCTTTTCTGCCTCATTAAATTATTGTCATTTGGGTATTTTTATGGATAATGTAATTAAACTATTTGTTATACTCCACAGAATCCATATTGGATTCTTACACCTTTAATTTTACATTATCAATATAATACATGTTTTTATAATGTACTTGAAGTTATAACTTTAAACTCACTGATAACAATGCTCAGTATTAAAGATAACTTGTATAACCAGTGGAACATATTTCACAGACAAGGAATTAACTTATTTCACCAGGTAAGGAATAAATCTCACAAACCCGGAACTTATTTCACAAGGTAAATTGTGGAACTTATTTTATAGAGATGGAACAAATCATATAGAAATAATCAGTGAAAAAAGTTCTCTTAGAGTATATTTCCTGTGATATTTGTTCCACTGGAACTTTTTTCACAGGAACAAATTTTGGCTCACATATTCACAGCTATTCTATATATTATAGTTAGACTTGGGAGGATAAAAACTTTAAAATGTTGTAATGACATATCCATTGAAGAAGACCGTAGATTGAACTTTAGAAGTAAATTGTCACGTTTTGTTTGTTGCTTCATTGTGTTGTTGTCTAAATTAATTATGTATACTTCACATCTCCTTTAAAATCATTCATAGAAATTAAACATTGCTTAAAATATTTTAGCATACATGTATAATTGCTTTTATCGTCTGAGAGTAGTTTTATTCTTCTTATATTCCCTTTTAGATATATTTTTAGTCTTCTGCGGCTCACAAAAAATCTTAAGAGTAAAAATACTCGTAAGTCATACACATTTCAGTATAATTTACGATCAATTTTAATCGTAAGTTTTTTTGTGAAAAGAGTCGCTGTTCTTCAACGTCTGCTATCTTGCTAGGAAGATCTAGCTAGGTAAATCTAGACAACATCCAACTCAGCCAAACGATCTTGGGGTGTGTGTGGGGCACTTATTATGTAGAGAGTGGAAGGGATGAGTCGCTGGGATAGATAACTATTTGAAGCTTCATGATATTGCATGAGGTCGAGAAATTTAGGTGAAATATAAGACAAGGTTGATGATTGAATCTGAAACTAATCAGATGTCGATATTTTTTTACAGATACAATTAAAACCACCAGAGTTTGTGTATATATGTCTCTAAAATAACTTTCGTAAATGTTTAAGATATTTACTAGTATTTCCCCAAGAAATAGCGTAACAATGATAGCTATGTGCAGGTATATATACTTATTGTAAAAATATATGATAGCTAGGGTAACTACATGTATGTTCTTTTATCATTCAATATATATATATATACATGAGTTCGAATCCCGGCGAGGAAGAACAAAAATTTGCGAAAGCAAATTTACAGATCTTACATTGTTGGGCTGATGTTTAGACGAATTATATATATATATATATATATATATATATATATATATAGTACAGGTTCCAGTCCCGTTCGGGGAGGAAGTAAAGAATCAGATCTACTCTAACATCGTTAGGTTGATTTTCTAGGCACTTTATATAAGTACGTCTGAACCAGTGACGACTCTACAACAGATTTTATCCATCGGATCACCAGTAGTGATGGTGATACAAGGCTGAAAATACATTCTGTATATATAATTCGTCTAAACAAGGGCTCAACAATGTTAGATCTGTTTCTTCTCCGGCCGGGATTCGAACTCATGCTACTGAGATATCGTGGCACCAAATCGCCTTGCACTATGCCCGACGCGCTAGACCACTCGACCACCTAGGCTCTATAATAAAAAAGCTTTCGGTGGCCGGGTGTTACTTTTCCTCGTCAGTTTTTATCTAGCGTCGTAACACAGTACATGATATATAAGGCATGAAGATGGAATTGTTACAGATCAGCTGAATTATCTATTGTAAAGGATCCTACAAATTAATGTAAGATGCAGTCACAGAAATAATTATATTATAAGTACGTCTGAACCAGTGACGACTCTACAACAGATTTTATCCATCGGATCACCAGCAGTGATGATGATTTAAGGCTGAAAATACATTCTGCATATATATATATATATAAGTCTAAATTGAAAAAACGTTCAAACCTATGATTGCGTTGGATAAAAACCGCAATTTTTATACGTGTGCATGCAAAACAAATTTCTTGGTAGAGGGGTCTAAATACAGCACAAACAACATTTTCCAAAAGGCCAAAAAAGTGAAAAAGTATATTTAAACAAAACGCATTTGACTAACAGATCAAACAACGGATGTTCTTAAACCCTGCTGACTGCCATTGGCGATTGCCAAATAAACAGATCACAAGATGTAACAAAATGGATCTTTATTATTAATTTAATACCAAACAGAAAACAATAAACTTGCGGAAAAGATGGTATACCGCAAACATGAGGTGCTAAAATTTGTACACCATATCCGGATTTCGACAATTAATGTCTCTTCAGTGATGTTAGGAATCGAAACGGTATTTGGAAGGCCATATAGTTTACCTCAATTTAGGATAGACTCTTGAATTTTGAAGAGTCGAAATAGCATGAACGGATCATATAAACCCGAAGGCAAATATAATACAAGCCCAAACGAAAAAAATATAAATAAGTCTAAATTGAAAACAACGTTCAAACCTATGATTGTGTTGGATCGATAAAAACCGCAATTTTTATACGTGTGCATGCAAAACAAATTTCTTGGTAGAGGGGTCTAAATACAGCACAAACAACATTTTCCAAAAGACCAAAAAAGTGAAAAAGTATATTTAAACAAAATGAATTTGACTAACAGATCGAACAACGGATGTTTTTAAACCCTGCTGACTACCATTGGCGATTGCCAAATAAACGGATCACAAGATGTAACAAAATGGATCTTTATTATTAATTCAATACCAAACAGAAAACAATAAACTTGCGGAAAAGATGGTATACCGCAAACATGAGGTGCAAAAATTTGTACACCATATCCGGATTTCGACAATTAATGAAATCGAATTGAGAAGTTTTTCTCAAATAAATTAAAGAAAACCTTAGAATTCACTTTATTTTCTAATGATCTTCATAAAAATATGTTAACCGCTTTATTTTATTTTATGCTGAAAAAAGGTTTGGAAAGTTTCGATTCGCTTCTGTGCATTCCTGTCAAAATGTGTTATCAAATAATGTTATGAATCTTCAGTTTAAGGTTACAGTATATAATATTATGATTCATCATGCTTTTATAAAATAGACCAAGGAATTTTAAACTTTGTGTGTATAACACATCATTATGTTATCGCATGATGTAATATGAATATAATGTAAACTTTGGTATGATCCAGGACGAATGATGCTGTTTGTCTACTCATAAAGGAGATCCGTGGTGTAGTGGTTAGCTCATCGGACTACAAACACAAAGGTTCCTGGTTCGATTCCCGCTCCGGGGAGAAAATTTCAGGGACTGAATTTTCGGCTCTCCTCGACACCATTTGCGAGTATGGTCTTGAGGAACGATGATAGTCCGTCGGAAGGGGACGATAAATGGTTGGCCCGTGTTAAGAGAGAGCAATATCTCTTGCACGTAAAAGACACCCTTGTAGCTTTCGAAAAAGAGCAGGATAATGCCGCTACGAGGCAGCACTCGCACCCGCAAAGTGGAAAGGGATTAATATAAGTTGTAATAACTTGTTTCCCAATCCACTATAAATAAATATGTTTAAACTCTACTCATAACGTTAAATGAATACATGTCTACTCATAACGTTATATGAATACATGTCTACTCATAACGTTAAATGAATACATGTCTACTCATAAAGTTATATGAATACATGTCTACTCATAATGTTATAGGAATATATGTCTAACTTGCAAATGTATGTTATCTCATAACGTTATAGGAATACATGTCTACTCCTAACGTTATATGAATACATGTCTAAATGACAAATGTATGTCGACTCATAAACGTTATATGAATATATAGATATAAGAAGATGTGGTATGAGTGCCAATGAGACAACTCTCCATCCAAGTCAAAATTTATAAAAGTAAACCATTATAGGTCAAAGAACGGTCTTCAACACGGAGCCTTGGCTCACACCGAACAGCAAGCTATAAAGGGCCCCAAAAATTACTAGTGTAAAACCATTCAAACAGGAAAACCAACGGTCTAACCTATATAAAAAACGAGAAACGAGAAACACTTATGAACCACATCAACAAACGACAACTACTGAACTACTCATAACGTTATATGAATACATGTCTACTCATAACGTTATATGAATACATGTCTACTTATAATGTTATATGAATATATGTCTAATCATAACGTTATATGGTTATATAGATATAAGAAGATGTGGTATGAGTGCCAATGAGACAACTCTCCATCCAAGTCAAAATTTATAAATGTAAACCATTATGTCTGAATTGCAAATATATGTCAATTTATAACATTATATGAATACATGGCTGCATGAATTGCAAGTGTATGCAAACTCACAACGTTATGGAAGTATCTGCTAGAAATCTAGAAACAATGCAAATCCATTTCTACATTGCAATTAATGAATGGCTATTATTTATTTTGAATTTATTGAACCATTAAAATGAATAATCCGCGAAGCGGATTATGTAAAATGTGAAGAGTCAAAAATTAATTTTATGGTTCAATAAATTCAAAATAAATTATTGCCATTCATTATAAATAAATTTCTATCAAAAATAAGGCTCAAAGAACTTTTTATATTATTTATATTAACAATAACAACGTACACACACTTTGGCGTATGAATACACAACGTCAGAGTGGGCGTGTCGCCATAAAAATTGACAACATTGAAAATAAAAGTAATACTTTTAACCAATCAGAAGACAGTTAATACACCAAATTTATTTATTGTTCTATAACTCAAAACGCTATTTCAACAATTAATTCTGCCACTGCAAGTTAAAAATATAATGTGTTTTAAATCGTACAGAGTCACTTGATAATACATTCTGGCGATACATAATGTCATCTAATGAAATGCGATGTTTGTTTAAAAGAGTTAACTCCGAGTCGTTACTTAAAGACTCACTTGAGAATATATTCTAAGTCTGGTGATACATCTAATGCAACGGAATTCATGTCAAATGTATGTGGTTCCCAGCAAACAAAATAACGTTAATAAAACGTGATTATAACGTAAAATTTTGTGTTATAATTACGTACTTACGAACGTATTTTAACGTCATTTTGTAGACTCCAAGCAACGTCAAAGCAACGTTCCAAGAAACGTTAAAAGAAACTTAAAACTAACGTTAAAGTAACGTTTTGTTTACGTTATTTACTTACAACAAACTAACGTTAGCGTAACATCCATTATCACGTCATATATTAATATTAAACGAACGTTTGAGTAACATTTCTTATTATGTTATATATTTACATAAAGCTGACATTACAGTAACATTTCTTATAGTTACATAAAACTAACGTTACTGTAACATTTACTAATAACATGGCATTTGATAGAGAAAACTTTTAAGTTACATTGTTGAGTAATATTATTAACTTTTATCAACTCTAATAAAACACTCCTTTCTAATGTAACAATTTCTGTACCTTCATCCTGGAACTGTCCTTGCATACTTAGCTATTTTTTATGTTGCATTATCCGATAACAAGTTCTTTGCTTGTATCTTTCGTGGAAGATTCTATTCAACCTATCCAGTCACTAAGAAGTGTTACAATTTATATCATATGCAACACACAACTAGTAACCAGAAAGGTACGGCTACTGCTCCAGAAATGCTAAAAATATATCTCAATGTTCAGTCATGACATAACTCAATGTATATGTAATGACAAATTAATATTTTTAAAACATATTGTATTAGTATTATTTACTATGATACTAACACAAGTGTACTAATACTATTAAATTTTGCAACTAAGGTTTTAAATGTAAAATATATTTAAACTTAAATAGGAACGACACTAGTGCATCTTCATCTTTCAAGAACTAGTAAAGACATCTTTGAAAACACTTTAAAAAAATGAAAACCAAGAATATTCTTTAGAAAATAATGCGATACTGTAATAGAAAAAAAACCCTTCTTATAATCATTTGAAATCTGAACTATGATATATTAAAAGGAAGAACAGTGGAATATGAAAATATTGAACATTAAAAAAATCAAATGATTTTCCCCCTAAGTCTCCGAATAAGCGATATAAATTAATAGATATAAGAAGATGTGGTATGAGTGCCAATGAGACAACTCTCCATCCAAGTCAAAATTTTATAAAAGTAAACCATTATAGGTCAAAGTACGGTCTTCAACACGGAGCCTTGGCTTACACCGAACAGTAAGCTATAAAGGGCCCCAAAAATTACTAGTGTAAAACCATTCAAACGGGAAAACCAACGGTCTAATCTATATAAAAAACGAGAAACGAGAAACACTTATGAACCACATCAACAAACGACAACTACTGAACATCAGATTCCTGACTTAGGACAGGTGCAAACAAATGCAGCGGGTTTAAACGTTTTAAAGGTACCAAACCTTCACCCTTTTTCTGAAACAATAGTGTAACATCACAACATAGAAAGACACACTATAAAATATCAACTGAAATAGCTTAACTCAATCAAAGGACATATTAACACCATTGAACATACACTGAACAAATAAATTTGACCTATGATACAATGTAAATACAAAATAAATAAACTAAGGAAGAATAATAAAAGTAACATGTTATATCGGTATGAAATGTTAAACAATTTAAGAAAAACAATTTGCTCGAACAAAAATATCAGCCATTTGCAATAACTTTAACCACAGGTAAATGAAAATAATTTTGTTGTTAGGTATACGTGTACAGTTACAATAGAGAAAGGAAATATTTTACAAAATAAATAATTTTGATGTTCATAGTACGAAGTGGAAATTTATATTAGTACCAAACACTTATCAAAGCTGGTATATAGACCAGATATAACCCTGAATAACATTAAATAACAAAAAGCATTACAATTAGTATCAACAGGTCAAATAAACAAGAAAGTACGATTTGAGAGTACTCGCACTACATTATAATATGTGCTAATCCAAAATAAACTGACCATCAAGCATAGGCGTATTTAAAATTTGCAATGTTGATGAGTTTCGGCAAGGATTAAATAGAGTCTTGACAAAGTACAAATAAATTAAAATGATCCCATGAATTGTTCAATGTTTATTCTGTTCATGTCGTATGATTGAAAAAAATTGACAAAATTTGAAAGTTTTACTTACCGATGTTTCACTAACTAATTACTTTTAGCGTAAAGATCGAAGCGCATAAATAATTAAATGTAAACAAAGAATTGCTCATTTTAAACTCCTTGTAATTATGATAATGGCACTCTATGTTTTCTTCTTTTTAAATGACGTCATATATACTAGCGTATGACATCATGTTATAGAATGGTTAGTTATTTAACGTAAATTAATATGTGTATTTAACGTTAAATAAATATTGAAAATTTACGTATTTGAAAAACGTTATGTAGTCGTTGTACTGTCGTATTAATATTACGTTATAATTTCGTATAGAAAAAACGTAATATTTTAACGTTACATTTACGTAATTTCAACATTATAAATAAGACGTTATGTTTTAACTTTATACGAACGTTATTAAAACATAAAAAAATACATTTCTTCGACGTTATACTAACGTTATTCTAACGTAATACGTGATCATCTTAAAGCATGGAATACTATGAGGGGAATTACTGTAGACCTTAGCAAACATTTTTGTTCTTCTAAAAGTTGCACGACTGTACCGAGAATTTTCTTAAAGAACTATGGCTTTTGTCGTTCAACGACATAGAAATAAAACCATGCAGTCATGCATTGACATTTTAACAAATACATATTAATATAGGTGGAATCATTCTCTACAGAAGATTGGCAAATTATTTAGTTGTACTTACCATTAGTTAGATTCTTTTTTGCTTTTGGTAAATCAAAATGCAGATATAGGTAAGACATAAACAAAAAAGAATTGTCAATTTTCAAGTACTTGTAATGGAACGCCATCTTAGCGTCTTTCTGAAAATGTTAAATGACGTCACATTCCAGCATGGGATTTAAAGTTATACAATGGTTAGTAATCAGACGTTACATCATTTTGTTAATTTAACATTATATAAATGTTATTAATTTACGTTTTTCAATAACATTATTTAGACGTTGTACTATGGTATAAATGTTACCTTATAAATTTGTTCAAATACAAACGTTAATAGAATAACGTTAGCTTTACGTGAGTTCAACATTACAAATGTGACGTAATAATCATAATGTTCAACCAACGTTATAAGAACATAAAAAAAATAACGTTAAAGATAGGTTACTAAATAACGTTTATTTTCAACATTATATTAATGTTATCAATTAACGTTTTTCAATAACATTATTTAGACGTTGTACTATGGTATAAATGTTACGTTATAAATTCATTCAAATACAAACGTTAATAGAATAACGTTACCTTTACGTAAGTACAACATTGCAAATGTGACGTAATAACCATAATGTTCAACCAACGTTATAAGAACTTTAAAAATAACGTTCAAGATTGGTTACTTCATAACGTTTATTTTAACGTTTTCCTACTGTTATTTTAACGTTACACGTAAACGTAACGTAAATATAACGATACCATAACGTTATGTTTACGTTGTGTGTTTGCTGGGTTAAGAGTTTGAACTACATAACCTCTGTACATTTTCTCATGAAAACACATAGAGGATATAAACCTTAAATGTACTGTATATGCAGTAAAAGTATTTGTGACTAGGCCACTTACAATACTAAGAACACATATCTTGGATGTAAACCTTTGATATATTATATATACAATGTAAACAGTAAATGTCTTTATGAATTGTGCCCTTGCAAAAACTCAGTAGAAAACAGAGAGGATTTCAACCTTAGATGTATTATAAGTATTAAAAGTATACTAGTAGGTCTTTCAGGCAAACTTTCAGAACAATACAGAGAGGATTTATTAGAAGTATTTAGTAGAGGTCTTTGTGACTTAGACCACTGGCAAACTTTCAGAACAACACAGAGAGGATATAAACCTTAGATATATTTTAAGTATAGTAAAGGTCTTTATGACTTAGACCACTGCCGAACTTTCAGAACAACACAGAGAGGATTTATTATAAGTATTTAGTAAAGGTCTTTATGACTTAGACCACTGCCAAACTTTCAGAACAACACAGAGAGGATTTATTAGAAGTATAGTAAAGGTCTTTGTGATCGAGGCCTGTAAGGAGAAGACCAAGAGGATATAATACTTAGATATATTATATATATATATATGAGGTAAATTATATGGCCTTCCAAATACCGTTTCAATCCCTAACATCACTGAAGAGACATTAATTGTCGAAATCCGGATATGGTGTATAAAATTTTTTTGCACCTCATGTTTGCGATATACCATCTTTTCGCAAGTTTATTGTTACTGTTTGGTATTAAAGTTAATAATTAAGATCCCTGTTACATCTGGTGATCAATTTATTTGGCAATCGCCAATGGCAGTCAGCAGGATTTAAGAACATCAGTTGTTCGACCTGCTAGTCAAATGCGTTTTATTAAAATATACTTTTTCACTTTTTTGGTGTTTTGGAAAATTTTGTTTGTGCTGTATTTAGACCCCTCTATCAAGAAATTTGTTTTACATGCACATGTATAAAAATTGCGGTTTTTATCCAACGCAATCATAGGTTTGAACGTTGTTTTCTCTAATTCTTCGTGAATTTATCCCTTTCTGCACCCATTGTATAAAAAATTTAATCAACGTGTGGTTCGTTTGATCTCAGTTCATCATTGGTTAAAATCCGATTATGACGTCCAATTTTCTTACTTTCCTCTGAATTTCTTATTGTGACGGCATGAAAAAAGGCGACCATGCCTGATGACGTCACATAGAAAGAACACATCTTTTTGCAGATCATTCGAAAAGAAGGAATAGTTTTGCCTGCATATTGTTTGAAAATCATTAGAGAAACAGATTCCACCACCAAATCTCGTGTAATACGATATTTATCCACTCTCGACAGTTAAATTTTAAATATTTAAAACGCTCGGACAAGCCTTGCGTTTTAAATTTGAAAATTTAACTGTCTCGAGTGGATAAATATCGTATCACACTCGATGCAGTGGTAGAATCTATATTTATATATTGACACGGGCCAACCATTTATCATATATATATATTAGAAATTGCTATGGCTGCTGTCTTGTGAGAACTCAACTGTATTAAAAGAGTTGTGTATATTCCTGGCTAAACACTGCAAACAGCAGATTTATATGTTATGTTTCGCATAATTAGCAGTTGTTATTTAAAAAAAAAAATATTTGTTAATTGACCGGATTCATTTTATCTATTTATTTTGTTCATCTGCTTCTGACACTGGGAGGATTGCTGTTATTGCCTATCGCAATCAACAGTATATCCTAGAGCACCGTCTCTTGGTGTCTCCTGCAGATGAACAAATTTTCTATCTTTATAGATGATAATTTAAGTTTGTTCAAACTTTATTATTAATATTTTTTTTATTTGTGCACTGCTGGACATAGAAATAATAATGGTAATAAGGAAGGAAGGGAAAAAAAAAATACCCAAGAGTACTTTTAATGTATTTTTGTTATTAATGCTATTTTCATTTGTCTATTATAATATCTGTCACGTTATATACTGTACAATGTCTCATGTTTGTTGCTTATACTATCACAATTATTAATTGTAAATGCCCCCTGTGGGACCCTGATTGGAATAATAAAATATTTGATTTGATTTGATTTGATTATATGAATTATCTTTGACCTCAATTTATAGTTCTGAATAATATTCAAGGATATATCTATCTGTAAAGTATATAATTTAGGTTATAACTATCATACATTTCAAGAAATGACCTCCGACACCATAACATAATCAACTACACTTGATTCTTTCGGAGTATAATAGTAGTAACAGTGGTCAAACATATCCCGAAGAGCATAAGCACGCACATTAAGAACTTTTACTTATTGATTTTTAAATAATTCTTTCCTCTTGCATCTATTGTTGTATCTTGGCTACATTTAGTTTTTTTTTACCTATAGGATAGACTATGTTATCAAATATATGGGAGTAAAATTGTAATCATCCTTGATAAAATGAAGTCAGATTCTGTAGCAATTTAAAAATCTAAAAACCCATAAAGAAAAATGTTACCCCATCCTTGATGATGACCTGTATTGTTTTCTATTTCAACAGTTAAAATAGGTTTGGCCAAAATGTCTTGTACAACAAAAATCAATTATAAAGAAATATTTCAATTAAGGCTCATATATATCTTTTATTGATCCAAATCCTTTTATGTGAAATGACAACTTCTTATATCAAATATTTTAAAGATTATATACATAATTACGTCTTACACAATTGTAACATGTTTATGGTTTTATGGTGACATAAAAGTTGATTTTTCGAAAAATGTTCCTTTGTGTCAGAAAAAAATGACGATGGGCGTTTATTATATTCAAAGCACAAATGTTTATTTGCAGTTTCTGAAATTTTATTTTGAAGATTTATAGAATTCAAAAGAGTATAGTTCTACTGGCAAATGACATTTGGGAGATAAAAAGAGGACGTTTTAGCGCCAAAGTATAGGACATTTAATGCCGATATTTTAGAACATTTGAGCGAAAATAAAAATAAGCATAGGAAATTTGAGCGAAAACAAAATTAAGAATGATGAAGGTGTACCTCTTCCGTTCGTTTGTTCATCATTAACCTGTACAAAATTTTCAAATCTATTTGTCCCAATATTCATCTTCGTTAACGATTCGTGCGTTTCCTCTCTAGATTTTGGAAGTGCAGGGTGAGATTTAAGTCTCTTTCTATGTATAGCCTTTGAAACGCTGCTAATGTCTTCAGATTTTAGGTTTGCCTCATCCATGTTCTGTAACTCGGTACGGATAAATTTCGAAGGACGTTGAGCTATAACTTCATCGGCTTTCCTTTTGTTGTTTTTTCCAATCTATATCGGAAACTGTCACAAAAAAGGCTGTTTTTCCTTTATTAGTCTCGGTCAAATTTATATCCATTTTAAAATGTACGTGTATTAGTAATAAGATCTCAAGTGCCAAGGGACGTTTCACTTTTTAAATATAAGAATTTAGAACAAAAAAAAAATTGAATAGCCAATGAATTATAGTAGATTTGATTGGTAAGTACAGATCAACTGAGGACTACACTACCATTAACTAGCCAGAACCGGTCGAATTACTCGGGTGTAAAATCAAATAAAATATATTTATTTTAAAAACTTACTCTTTTTTCTTACTTTTTAGAACTATTTTCTTAATTCATATAAAAGTATCACAGGAAATTTCGCTCAAACGTCCTATTCGAAGATCCAGGTAAGGTTAAAATTCCGGCGCTAAAATTTCCTATGATGTCGGCGCTCAAATGACCCTATGTGCATTTTTTATTTTCGCTCAAATGTCCTATGCCCAGTTCTACAGTATTGATTAATAATTTAATGCAGCTTTCAGCTTAATAGGAATGCTGAATGGTGTGGAGTTCACAAAATTTTGTCTTTTATCAACACATGCACGTATTTCACCAACTTTTGCATTAATGCAATACCAAACGGGTTTTTACTATTCCATGTATATACTACATGTGTAGTTTTTTCTTAATTTACGTTAGAACCGATTTGTTCAATGTGTCCTAGTGATCTAATTACACGTTCTTATCTTCGTAGCAATAAATATTTAATATAGCAAATAAATTACTGATTCCATTCAACATTTCCAATAATTATTTTGTCGATCAACGTTCAGCCAGGTTGACAGCCTCTTTTGACAAGTACAATTCTCCGCTGTACGTATGTGCACCTCACACTTAATAGAAATGATTGAAATCAATAACAATGCGGTTCCTAGAAATCAGGCTATTTTCCTGAAATCATGATCCACAAGTACATGACGAGGTGATTAACAATTTGATCGTATCTTATTGATGTTGAACATCCAATGTGCTTACTAAATGGAATTGTCGATGGAGGCGGATGTGCATATATGTACGTGTACACAAATGTTACTGCGATAACGGCTCGGAGTCAAACGACGACTTTATACAGGGTAAGGTAGAATATTTATGTCTAACACACAATTATTTAAATCGTAGTACGTAATTATTTTCCACACTGGGCGGTGCTGTTGTATTTTTTTTTATCATCGAAATGTCAGATATAAGATGTATAAATGAATTGACATTATTACAAAATAAACTGATTCAGAATGTAAGAGACAAACCAGGACCACTACTCAAGCACTGACTAAAGGGCTTATGAATTCCTTGGAAACCTATAATCCACCAGCAGTGGTATCTACTACAGGGCTTATGATAACATTGGATTCTAATATACAACCAGCAGTGGTATCGACTTCAGGGATTATGATAGCCTTGGGTACTAATAGTCAACCTGCAGTGGTATCGACTGCAGGGCTTATGATAGCCTTGGGTACTAAAAGTCAACCTGCAGAGGTATCGACTGCAGGGCTTATGACAGCCTTGGGTACTAATAGCCAACCTGCAGTGGTATCGACTGCAGGGCTTATGATACCCTTGGTTACTAATATAGTCAACCAACAGTGGTATCGACTTCAGGGCTTATGATATCCTTGGGTACTAATAGACAACCAGCAGTTGCACCGACCTCAGGGCTTATAATACCATTGGGAGCTAATAGCCAACCAACAGTGGTATCGACTATAGTGCTTATGATACCCTTGGGTACTATTATTCAACCAACAGTGGTATCGGCTTCAGGGTTTATGGTATCCTTGGGGGACTAATATAGCCAACCTGCAGTTTCACCGACTTCAGGGCTTATAATACCATTAGGAGCTAATTTAGTCAACCAGCAGTGGTATCAACCAAAGGGCTTACGATACCCTTGGGTACTAATATTCAACCAGCAGTGGTATTGACGAAAGTGCTAATGATATCCTTGGGGAATAATGGCCACCAGGAATGGTTTCTACAATGTGGTAGAAAATCAAACGAGTAATTTAAAAGTGCAAGCTTTTCTGGATTAATCTTCATTCGCGAGAATGCCCAGTGGAAATATTGGGGATGCTGGGCCAACATTTTTTATATTTAGCTTTGGAAAAGGCTAAAGGGGTTACAAAATATTAAGGAAAAAATAAAAACATGAGAAACGACATCCTTATGGTTTATTGACTTTATAGGGTCGTTAAGATTAACCAAAACCTCCTAAGGTTTTCACTGGTTATCATTGGACAAGTTTTATCTTTCCTTTTAAAGCTAGGTAGAAAAAGTTAGAATCAATTAACAAATATTTTGTATTTGTAAAAACAAACATATTAAAAAGATGAAATCTCAAACTTTCATAATTAAATGAAATTTCTAACACATTAAATGCATTCTTGTCTGAAATCCGCTTATTTTATTCAAAATCTAGACCAATAGTGTTTTGCTATATTATGTTCAGCGATGGCGGAAGATCTAAACTACAAAATAAATCAATAAGCAATATCGTACCAAAGAATGCTCGCAGTTACGACATGAAAGCAAGCTCAAAGTATTTAACCTGCAGATATGAAATACATTTGTGCATATTATATCTGAACTGCCTAAAAAAATGTCTTCCTGACTTAAACTGCATCATGTTTTGAAAAGTAGAATTTTAATATTAGATTATATATTATAATTAGATATGAAAATAATATCCAAATAAAGTTCTTTTTTTTAAATAATTGACTCAATAACAATTTTATTCATAATATTCACGTTGATATAAATTGATCTTAGCAAACAAGATGTTGCTGACAAACAGGAGAAATCACATTTAGACGAGAAAAATATAATGATGACCTATATATTTTTCAAGAGTTAACATGAATATCAGTTTTACAAGTTATATGTTTGTCATATTTGCATTAAGTTGATCAGCAATCAAACGATTTCATTCAAACAAACCTTTTTGTTTATTTGTTTGGTGTAGTTATTTCACGTTTACCGACTTCTACTGGTTTACATGTAAATATACATAGATCTATTTGTAATTTGACATTAAGGTCTTTAATCAATTCCTTAATACGCCTGTATGTATATCTAGATATTATTTATAAACAATGTATAAGTCTGTATGTAGATCTAGATATTGTTTATAAACAATATACAAACTTATAGATACGTCATCAATCAAAATTATCTCGAAAATTATATCAGTCAAGTGTTCAGTTTAATTAACCTAACACGAACTTTTTTACTCTAGGACAACACACTTTTTGCTGAGCTTTTACTCGGCTAGATTGATACAAAATATGTCCCTAATCATCACCAAGGGCATCAATTTAGATATCCAGAAAGCTGGCGTTTGATTTAATTTGTTATTAGCTCAAGCACAGTATCACCCAATTACATGTAAATTTATGCTTCCAATTAGATGTACGTAAATCATTGCACCTTATGTAAATGCTTGTAATTGCCCTATTGAATATTAAAGGTAATTTTATTGTTAACACACATATGCCATGTTTACTTAAAAGGGCAAGACCTTTTGAATCCCTCTGTATGTATATGCCGATGCGTATTCCGTCAATAAAGAGGATTTTAAAGGAAGTCTTTCCGACAATAGTTCACCCGCTTTGTGCGCGACATGGTTGGTACTGTCAGTTTGGTAAACATAAATGCATTTTTATCGGCAATTAGAACATTTCCCCTTTGATCTTGCTGCCTAATATTTTTAATATCATGGACAGGACTTGATACTCGAAAATATTAGGCAATGACGTAATGTATCAGTGCAGTAACGTCACATGTTCTTGTCCATCCGCTTCAGTTTATCAATGAAATGCACGCGACTTCATTCATACAACCTAACAACGAACCCAACGTTTTGTACGCGTAAAAGTAGTTTTACATATTATTTCATTTTACTTCTTATTCTTTACAAAAAAACATAGAGTTAAGACAGATTGCCGATAAAAAGATTAATGGCATTTAATTTTTTGATACTGACTTCATCAGCTCGAATATCAGCTCGCCCTAGCGGGCTCGCTTGATATTCTTGCTGATAAAGTCAGTATCAAAAACAAAAATGCCATTATTCTATATATATTTCAAGCCTTCGATTCGAGATTGTTTCCATAGATTTTACTTTTTCAAGTGAATATTTCATCTGTTGATATATATATATTTAAGAGCAATTATCTGTAACCACAAACCATTTCATATAGAGGGGTCGGCACGCATAGTCACCGATTTTCCTGAAACTTAGCATGACCATATAACTAGGTGAAAAAAGTAGGAAAAATACCTCTCAAAGTGTTGCTAGGCCATGGTTGCCATGGCAACCAAAGTCAATGAGTTTTCCCGTACATTTTTGGAGATTTTAGCATTGAAAAACAACTACTTTGCAGGCATTCTGAAGCAAAACCAGATTTTATTTAATGATATTTATTAATATTTTTCAGAAACATGATACTTAACAAACATAACAGCAATGTCATATATAAATAATATTTTGGCTGAATATTGTCACAACCGCAGGAGCAGAGGTCATTTTTCATTGTATTTGTGAAGGCAAATTATACACATTTAGCGTGGACAAAATATACAGTTTTGCATCCATCTCCATTTAAGTTGTGGTAATAAATATAAATTAAAGTATCAATGTTTCTAGTCAATAATTTACAACAAACTATTTGGGATTCAGGGTGCTAGGATGGTTGCTATGGAAACCAAAATGTGTCATTTTTGTTTTTTTCTTCAGGAATTCGACTATGTTATTAAGATTATGAATATGATTATGAATATGATGTGAAAAAGGTCAAAGGTTATAGATGACTTTGACCTTTGACCTTGCGTATATTAATTGGATTTTGTAAGAAAAGATAATAGAAAAAAAGTAAACAATACGAGAGGAAACTGTTCAGGATGATTAAAGCTACGGGTTTTTTTTTTTTGTGAATAATATCTTTTAAATTTTCAAATAACCTAGATATATAAACACTAAGCAGTCCAGGGCAGCTGACAGAGGGTTCCCTGATTTTATTTTACATATCCCATTTGCCAGGGAAAATACAAATAAGTGAAAAAAAACTCTTTACATAATATATTCAATATAAAAACCAGCATCTGCTTTCAATTAGTTACTGTATTCTACACACCTTGAAATCTTGCATTTTCATATAAATTTATCCTTTTAAAATATAATTATAAAAATATATATATAATCGTTGATATTTTTCTTTCTAACCATTTGCACTGTTCAAAGTTCAAATCCTATCTCGTGTAAATAAAAGACAACCAATTATGAAACCTTTTGTTATTTAAATTGTGTTCCCTGTTAAATGCCTGTTAGATATTGACATCGACAGGAGGTCTCTCATAATTCTTTAAAGGGGCATGAGCTGTGAAATTCATGTTCACCGATTTGACTCAAATTCTCATATTTGAATTATAACATATTAAGGGAACAGTCATTATTTACCAGCTGGGAGGGTCTGGGAATTTTAGGGGTTGCAATTTTTTTCATACTTAAACTGGGTGGGGGGTCAAAATATACAATGTAAACTGTAAACAGCTTAATCTCTGATCATCACAGCTTGACCTCTTTACCTATCATATTACACTCTTCGTGTATGTAAAAAACTGTGGTCAAGGATTTGTATAGTAAGACCATGGAAGTACTATATTGACAATATAATACTTCCATGGTAAGGCTATACAAATCCTTGCTGTGGTGAGAGGAAAATTTACAAGTCTGTTTGATGTTAATAATAGTTTTTTTGGTTTGAGATTTCATAAATATTTCATAATATGAAAGGATGGATAAAGTGAAGAAAATTTTGCATCAATTACAAAGATTGCTAGATAAAAACAAGAAAATGTTCAGAGCTAAGAGTAAAGTTGGCAGGACTTAAGTTGGAATGAGAGACAAAAAGAATAGACTTAACTGTAGACTGCTAATAGGAAATTGAAAATTCTGGTTACAAAGTGTAATAGTTTGAACAAACAGCTGTGTCCTTCCATCGATTGAAAATCAAGACCTTCTGTTTTCTTCTTATGAATGAATTGTATGAACTTTGCAAAGAAAAGTGTCCCTTCAGTACTAACAATATTGATGTTGAACAATTGGTTAAAATTACCCCAAAAAATGGCAAAAGTTCCATTTGTTATATTCGAGAAGAATCTTGATTCATACATCAAAATGTTTGATTTCATGATTTTGGAAAACTTGGATAATCCTGTGGAAGAATGATTTTATTATGAATTATATGAAATAGCATGAAAGTTGTTTTTCGTAAACTGTTTTGTTATAAAGTAGGCCTTTAGTTTTCTTGATTGAATTGGTTCGTGTTGCTCAGTCTTTAATTTTCTATGTTATGTTTTATGTACTGTTGTTTGTCCGTTGGTCTTTTTCTTTTCTTTTTTTGAAATGGCATTGTAAGTTTATTTTTGACTTATGAGTTTGAAAGTCCCTTTAGTATCTTTTGCCTCTTTCTTTCATATTTTTCATGTCAAGGCCTTTTATAGCCAACCTTACGGTATGGGTTTTTCTCATTGTTGAAGGCCATACCGTTGCCTATAATTGCTTACATCCACTTCTAGTTGTCTCATTGGCAATCATACCACATCTCCTCATTTTTATATAGAGTACCGATTGTGGAGCCAGTGTCGAAGTGAAGAGCAAATGGAGAGTGAAAGCTGTGAAAGAGAGAATGATGTAGTAGTCGAGAGTGGTGAGGACTAATTAAAGGTTACTTTGAAAAAGTTTTTGAAATTGACAAACAATGCATGTTTTGCTTTTATATTGTATGACATGTACAAATGTTATTTTAAATGTAAAATAAATGTCATTTGTATAGATGATTTCCTACGTTAAGGATTTGGGGGGGAGTCAAAAATTTCAAATGGATTCTTTTGGGGTTGTTTTTTTGGATTTTACCAACGCAGGGGGAGGATATATCATCATGATTTTGGTGAAAAATTCCTGAACACCCCCAGCTGATAAATAATGACTGTTCCTAATGTATATCCAAATTTACTAAAAAGTCTAAAATAAACAATTTACGATGCACAGCCTCGATAATATGTATCAGCATTTCGTGTGTATTTTAGTCTAGACGCCATCTAATTAACCATCGAGGTGACCTCCGAAGACTGCCGACGGTCATATAACCCGATATAAACATAAACATATATATAAATAGATAGCGAACTCGTGCAATTGGATTTTTCTAGGTCTGTTTGATTTCATATTATAGGTTTAAAAAATATGTTAATAATCGTTTTTACCTGTATAACAATGAGTTTTTGTAGATCGAACCAGTCAACCAAATGGTTTACCCTTGTTTCTCTTCCAATGTTGACACTCTTTTCTTTTTAATAGCTCAACACGCCTAGTTCATGCGTAACCCATCTCTAGCTGAGGGGTTCAATTGAAATTCACATGAATACGGATTTAATGAGGTCGAATTATTCACTTGCTAGTGAATAATTCATTAGCGATGTTTCTTTTGCTTATTTTGACAAAGCTGAACTAAACTGGCTGCTAAAAGCGAATTATTATATCACTATTTCAATTTCATTAATGATTGAACAAAAAAAATCATATTTTATTTTTTTCTATATCTCGTAGCTAATGCCCCTTTAAAGAATGGCACTTGTATTTTAACTTATAAAATTACTGTTTTATACAAGGTATATATTATGATGATTGTATTATATGTATTTACAAGTGGTGAGACTTAAAATATTGAATCTGAATCTGTATGTGCACTTATAAAGAAACACAATCTGTGGTGAGTAAAATACTATTACAAAAAGTAATATAATTATGTATTATGTAATATAAATATGTATAAATATAAACTTTAAAATTAACTTATATGAATAATGGCGATTGTTAGTAAATAAAGGTGTAAACAATACACTAGTTCAAAGTGTGCCTTTTATATTCAAATGATAACTATAACTATAATACCGAGGCACAAGTTATTTCATAAAAATGTTTATATATCTACAAAATGAGCAAAGAATACACAAAGAATAAGCAAATTCGACTATTAACAGTAATAACAATATTCGAGAAAAACGGTCAAGTTTGTCTATTCCGAATAAGTTTTGTTTTTGTTTGATTAAGCGATCATTTTGATAAAATCATTCATATCTTTTTTAAAAATGCGTAGGATGGATTTTTCATTAAATGCTGTTTTGTTCATTTTAATGTCGTTCCGACCTTTCCAAATTTTCCCGAAAACACTATAATATTTTCAATATATATTTGCGTTTTATCAAGATCTTGATTATATCCAATAATCATGTTTTGGACATCAAAGTTAGGAGTTATATATATATATCTATGTACAGAGATAGCAATCTTTTCATTTCTTCAATGAAGTTTTCAATTTTATAACAATAATCGAATATATTCTATTGGGTTTACAAAAACATTGCCACATAAGTTACATAGGCCATCGGACTTTTGGTACACTTTACATTTATGTATTTAGCTATATTGAAAGACGCGCATAATGTCAAATCATTAAAATACCAATTTATTAGTCTCTATGAAAACTTGTTAGATTTCCATTGCTAATTTTGCTAAATGGGTTCAATTTGGATACAGTGGCGTTACATATATTATAATCAAGAGAGAGATGATACCATGGGGACATTCAAAAATCATAGGTCCAATAAAACACAAACAACACCATGGCCTAAAATAAAAAGGACGAAAGGACAAACAACAATAACACAACATCACATAGAAAACTAAAATCATAGGTCCAATAAAACACAGACAACACTATGGCCTAAAATAAAAAGGATAAAAGGACAAACAACAATAACAAAACATCCCATAGAAAACTAAAATGATAGGTCCAATAAAACACAGACAACACTATGGCCTAAAATAAAAAGGATAAAAGGACAAACAACAATAACAAAACATCCCATAGAAAACTAAAGACTAATCAAAACAAACTCCACTAAAAACTGGGGGTGAACTAAGGTATACTGATGTTTTTCATAAATGTGATCCATACTTTTAGAATAAGGCAAGTTGCACGAATATTTGGAACTTCCTTAAACAATTATGAAGGGACAATTTAAAGGCAATCTAGATATCATTGAGATGGGAGCTATCTCTGTGGGCCCCGCTGTGAATAATGTGCGTTAAAAAAATTTGTATCTTTACCTTAGGACATGGGGTTGTCAACTGAAAGTTTTTGACCTTGAACTTTGACCTAGGAAGTTGTACATATATTATGACACACCCTCTGGTGTTGGTTTATATACATGTCAAGTATAAACTTTGAAATCATAACGGTTCTCAAGATATAGAGCGGACACGATCTTTACCATAGGACATGGGGTTGTCAACTGAAACCAAAGTTTTTGACCTTGACCTTTGACCTAGGAATTTGTACATACATTATGATACACCCTCTGGTGTTGGTTAATATACATGTCAAGTATAAACTTTGAAATCATAACGGTTCTCTAGATATACAGTGGACACAATTTGTTACGGACGGACGGACGGACAGACGGACGGACAGACTGATCACTATAGGGCGTACGCCATTCGGCGGGGCCCTAATAAAAATTACCGATGGATATAGATATAAGAAGATGTGGTATGAGTGCCAATGAGACAACTCTCCATCCAAGTCAAAATTTATAAATGTAAACCATTATAGGTCAAAGTACGGTCTTCAACACGGAGCCTAGGCTCACACCGAACAGTAAGCTATAAAGGGCCCCAAAAATTACTAGTGTAAAACCATTCAAACGGGAAAACCAACGGTCTCAGGCCGATATTCGGAGTTTGAAAAATTTACAAATGCGTTCATTAACGAATAGAATAAGAATAAGAATTGTATTAGTTTAAAATCCAAACAATAGGATTGCTACTAAAGAAAAACATATAAATAACAAAACGATAGACAGAAAACAATACAAACATGTAGCATTGAAAAAAAATGTTAACATTTATTACAATACTATTTTTGACAACATGTCTCCTCTATAAAGTTATCATTTCAAATATCTTGATTATATATATTATAATATTATAATATTAGTCATGAATCATACACACAAAATATATTGTAATTTTCATTGAGCTTCTTCGTTAGGGCTGAAAGTAATCGTTTTTAGAAAAGGTACACTGTTTTAGTGAAAGGACAAATTTATTTCATTGGCCACGAGAAATATCCAACAGCTTATTTCAACAAAAATATCAAATTTATGTTGCACTTTATGGAATTTTTCCACAAAAGCACAATATATTCACTTTATATTATTAAGTATATAACAGGTTTTTTTAAGAACGTTGATTTACTTTTAATGGTTATTTTACCTCATGGTACACGAACCACAAGAAAGTCAGTAGAGTAGAGAATGAATAAGAATAAATTCACATTATTGTGCCACGGTGACACATAAAACATAAATACAGGTACGAAAAAGTACCTGTATCAATTTTCAACCCTGCTTCGCAAAGCTGCATGCTCGAAGGTCGCCTGAGATGAAGGTCGGGAATGTCGACTGATACTGGGATGTGTTAGATAGGACTGATAGGAAAGGGACAATTTCCCTTGCATTTATTTCACACGAGGGTCATCTTGGTATATTGTATAGACTCCTGTTTTTCGTTGAATATGGAAATAAGGAGATGTTGTATGAATTTCAATGAGACAACTATCCACCAAAGACCTAATGATATGGATGTAAATAACTATTAGTCACCGTAAGGACTTTAACAATGTGCAAAGTCAACAAAGTATAGTAAACTATAAAAGGCCCCGGTATGACAAAATGTGAAACAATTCAAAAGAAAAAATCCAACGATCTGACTAATGCTTAAAACAAACAAAAAAATATAGGACATGCAGCAACCAACCCCAACCACTTAAAATACAGACTCGTCAGATCGGCAAGAAGGAAAACACAAAACTTTTTTAAAAATAGAGAAAAAAAACCCCAGAAAGTATCGATTTAACTACTGAAAGCTAGTTCAACTAATATATAGCACTGATTGGCATTAAAGAAATTAAATGTCATACTCCAAGTGTACTATTCTCTGTTTTTAAGACGCGAGATATGTTTCGGCTGGTCAATTTTAGTTTTGGATATTTATCTGTTCAGTAAATTGCTTTGATTTGTAGAATTGACCCTCCCCTAAAACAAATCCCAAAACGAAACCAAAAAAAACAAAAAACAAAAAACAAACAAACAAAAAAAAAACGATAAAAACACACTAAAAAAACTCAAAACACAATAATAAAGAATACCGATAAGAGATCATGAAACGGATAATTAAAAATTTACTTAATTTCCAAAGTTTCATATACATAGGTTTTTTAATCATCGAGGAAAAGTGTACCGATAATTTGAAATTAAAAAAAAAATAATTGAAATGTATGGTATTATCCTTGGCTTTCAAAATTGTGTTGTATGACCGTACCTGTTGAAGGTAAATCCCGAAAAATCGCATCGAACTCACCTAGTTAATAAGGTGTTATTTATGAGGTAAAGTATAATTCTAAGGTGAATCGAGTAAACCTTCCACGTGAGCTTTATTTTTCAAAGTATAGCGTCTGGATGACAAGTGATATAAAAATGGTAATTTATGACATTCGGAATAGTATCGGCTTTTTTAGCTTGTTTTTAAAGATAATGTCCAAGACGAATAACCAAGAAGTTGGTTATTGACTTCGGAAGAAATGACATTACGATAATATTACTGAAAAGCCCGAGTGTACCGATTGTTGTTTAAAGCTATTTATATTTTTTTTGTGACGACATACAAGTCCTGGAAAACACCAGACAGCATGGCTTCCACGACCGCGAAGGAAAATAACTGCACATCCAACCTTGGTAAGATGATATAACAACACAAACTGTTACATACATTTGATGCAACCTGATACACCGAGTAGTTATATTCTTTCATGCATGTCCGTGCTACGCATGCGAGTCAATAATTATACAATAAATGGCAATTTTTGTATTGATTGGGGCAATGGGACCACTCGAACAGTCGTATACTCTATAAATAATCATTTTAGGGTTGATATGTTGATATGCAGTATCTTGAACTTTATAAATACTTGATGGCGAAATATGACCATCCAAGATAAGTTTGTTGTATCTATCTGTATAAGGGAGTTTGCATCTTGATATGTGTAAAAAAAAAAGGGGGGAGGAGAGATACACAATAATGTACATATTCAAAGGAGGGAACGCAATCCAAAACCATAAGTAGAAGAAAAACAAAGTATATCTAGAAGATGCCATTTTGTACATACACCAAATGGTCAAAATGATTTATGCTCGATTTTTTTTAAACAAATGCATTTAGCTTATACAAACAGATAAGAAGTGGGACACGTTGTTATGAAAAGTAATTTAAACATACTGTTAGTAAAAGTCTGGACCGGTCAACTTAAAATAGAAAAATACATTTTTGCACTTTTAACAGGCATTTTTTCACACACAAAAAAGTTCATAAATGAATAAAAATGTTGTTAGGGAATATACCAAGTGGCTATCTAAACCTTGTAACAAAACCATGGCATGAGAAAAACACTGAAAATTCAATTTTATGCAAAACAATAGACGGTAAAACAATAGATTCAGCATCAATGAAAGGAGGTGTCAATGAGCCAGCAACCGGTGAACCCAAATGACATACTTTACCAAAAGTAGACATCAACATGATTAAGAGGTCATCATGTAGACTAAAACAAAAAGTGAAGATAAAAGTACCAAAAGGTCAACATTATACAAATCCCGAAGCGGGATTCAGCTTGCACCAAGACATTTTTAAAAATATATTTCTATGATGTTTTTTTCAAACAATTTGTTTTTCATATATGCTATGCTGGTGACCAAAAATTAATATGATTTTAGTATTTACTCTCTTTTGTAGACAAACCAATGATGATTTCTGGACACAGATGTTATGCGTAAAATGTGAAGAATTAAAAAAAATCTATAATATTCGAATTTTCATTGTATCATAAACAGCTTCAATTTTATAAGAAAAAAATTCGAAGATTTTTTTTTAATTACCGAAGCATCAATCAGTATAAATAAATCACAGTACCAAAAATGTTGGGTACACATTATTTTGACAGCAACCACAAAGCGAAAAAAGGTACACAGGCGTATATTAAGAAAATAAAACAAAAATCAAGAAACACATTGTTTTCAGATATGTCAGAGAATTAAGATTTGTATTAACAAATTAAAAATTCGTAAGGGTTCCATGGAACCCAGAGTCTCGCCTACTTTTGCTGTTAATCGCAGGCTCAACAAAATGAGGAAAAAATTAATAAAATATTCCTCTCTATACTATCTTTTGATTGTAAGAAGCTTCTGTCCAAGTTTGGTAAAAATCCAGGATAGTTTATGAATCTAATAAATGTTTTAAAAACTTAAACTGCCGACTGTGTGTAATGTTAACTGGAAGAAAAACTAAGTCCATTGATAAGTAAAATATGGAAAAAATGGAACAAAATGTTAACAAAATTTCCTTCTAGATGCTAGCTTTTTATCATAAACAAGCTTCTGTCCAAGTTTGGTACAAATCCAGGATTGTTTAAGAAAGTTGTTAAAATTTTAAAAACTTTAACCACAGAGTGAATGTAATGTTAACTGGCAGAAAAACTAAGTCCATTTATAAGTAAAATACGGAAAAAATGGATTTTTTTTTTTACAAAATTTTTCGACAAAGATTTTTTTTTTACAAAATTTACTTCTGGATACTATCTTATGATCATAAACAAGCTTCTTTCCAAGTTTGGTAAAAATCCGGGATAGTTTAAGAAAGTTATTAAAATTTCAAAAACTTTAACCACAGAGTGAATATTTGTGGACGCCGCCGCCGACGACGACGACAAAGACGCCGACGGAATGTAGGATCGCTATGTCTCGCTTTTTCGACAAAAGTCGAAGGCTCGACAAAAATCATATAAACAATTAAACAGTTAGTTTTCACGTTTGAATTGTATCTCATTTACATGTCGGGCCCTTTTATAGTTAACTATAGGGTATGGCGTTTTCTTAATATTAAAGACCGAGCAGTGATTATATTTGCGTATATCCATGTCATTTGAACTCTGCTGTGTTGTTGCCTCATTAGCAATCGTACCAATCTCCTTATTTTATATAAAGGTTCACATGTTCAGGAGAAGTTATTTTTCTTGTGAAGCTGTCCTTTATTGCATGCTAATACATGATGGATATTTTAATAGTTGGAGAAGTAGAATACACTTTTCAGTTATTAATTTTTTGTCGAGCCTTTGACTTTTGTCGAAAAAAGCGAGACATAGCGAATCTACATTCCGTCGGCGTCGTCGTCGTCGGCGGCGTCCACAAATATTCACTCTGTGATTAAAGTTTTTTGAAATTTTAATAACTTTCTTAAACTATCCTGGATTTCTACCAAACTTGGACAGAAGCTTGTTTGTGATCATAAGATAGTATCCAGAAGTAAATTTTGTAAAAAAAAAATCCTGTTTTTCCGTATTTTACTTATAAATGGACTTAGTTTTCTGCCAGGAAACATTACATTCACTCTGTGATTAAAGTTTTGAAATTTTAATAACTTTCTTAAACTATCCTGGATTTCTACCAAACTTGGACAGAAGCTTGTTTATGATAATAAGATAATATCCAGAAGTAAATTTTTAAAAAAAATCCTGTTTTTCCGTATTTTACTTATAAATGGACTTAGTTTTTCTAACCAGGAAACATTACATTCACTCTGTGGTGAAAGTTTTTAAAATTTTTATAACTTTCTTAAACTATCCTGGATTTGTACCAAACATGGACAGAAGTTTGTTTATGATCAAAAGCTAGTATCTAGAAGGAAATTTTTATTAAAATTTTGTACTGGTTTATCCATATTTTACTTATAAATGGACTTAGTTTTTCTTCCAGTTAAGATTACATACAGTCTGCAGTTAAATTTTTTAAAACATTTATTAGATTCATAAACTATCCTGGATTTTTACCAAACTTGGACAGAAGATTCTTACAATGAAAAAATCGTATCGAGAGGAATATTTTTATTAATTTTTTTCCTCATTTTTGTTGAGCCTGCGATTAACAGCCAAAGTAGGCGAGAAACCAGGTTCCGCGGAACACTTACATTTTTTTTTACAAGTTACCATGCAGTATGGCATAAATCCCATTCCATCTTTTCCATTTGCATGATTCAAACATGCATTCAAAGAGTACTAGTTTGGGTTTCATGAATAACTGGTTAAGGGGGCTCGCGGGTCTAAATCAAATTTTTTATTTAATATAGGATTTCGCTATATTTTTCTATAAATGAACTTTATCTTATACTTAATAGAAAAATAAAATAAAAAAATGGGGTCACCGTTCATTTACGCTCACAATCTGCCTTCGAAAGAAACATACATTTTTGTAAAGGTACCTTTTTTCCGTTGAACTAAAGGAGAAAATAGAGGTAATATCGAAATTAAAAAAAGAACTTAACTACAGAAATCGCTCAAATTTTACAATAGTTTAGTGTAAGTACAGCTTATGTGAAAATTGTAATAAAAAATAAAGGTCACCGATGAGTCAAAAAAGATATTTCAATTTTAATGCCAAAAAATGGCATTTTTGCATCAAAGGGAGATAATTTGGCGCTTTTTCAATGATATCTACATTTTAAAAGTCATCTGGGGCCAACTCGAATTGATTTTTTTGAATGATTTTTGTACCATATGATAAAGTAACAACTACTTAAGGTAATAAATAAAATTTGTAATGAAAAATAAATGTTTAATTTTTTTCTGAAATTTTTATACCCTCGAGCCTCCTTAAGTTCTGTATTTCTCCATAGACACGGGGTAACACTGGCAAAGTGGTATTGTGTGAAGGTTGGTTCCTAAACGTTTTCTTCCCAAAAGGATTAGGCGATATAGATTATTGGTGTAACAGCTAAGAAACATTCAGACTATTCTGTCGTTTGCAATTTTAAGATCAGTTAATTTTGTAAATAAAAACTGAGTTGGCTCACTGTGTGATCTCACTGATCTGCCAGTGATAAGTTGTTAAGGAAGTTTTTCTACATTGTAATCTTAGTATTTGTATGAATTGTTTTTCTTTACATAAACGTAACTTGATGTGTGCTTTTCCTGTAAGGTAAGTGCATCAGATATCTGAAAGAATATATAAAAACGAAAGAATAAATTATAATAAGAATTTACAGAAATAAGAATAATGAGACAAAACTAAGAAAAGTGGATAAAAAAATAAAGAATACAGACTAACGGTGATACAATATACTGACTGTTGATTGCTTAACGTCAAGTGGTAAATATTTCATGCATGTTCAGGACGATGTGATACAATATAAAGAATAGAGAAGAGTGGTGTGCTATAATATGAAAAATAGAGAATAATGGTATTTTATAGTATGAAGATAACGAGAATAACGTGGTGTGCTATAATATAGGAATAGATTGATTTTGGGTTGATTGGTTATCGTCTTGTGGTAAATAATGGTAATGTTCAGGACGAAAAAAATTAACATTACATATAAAAAGGAGGTCTTAAATTATAGCCTTTCGGGATACAGGCCAGAGAGCGCGGTATCCTCTATACACGAACAGTGGCGGATCCAGAACGTTATAAAGGGGGAGGGGGGCACTATACAGTCATGCTACAGTGTTTCCCTATATAATCAAACAAATTTTTCCCACGAAAGGGAGGGGGGCTAGATCCGCCTATGACGATTGCTATAACATTTAGACAGGGCCGCAACTAGGCCTCATAATCAAACGAGGCAGGTGTTTGGGTACCGCCGACTAAGGCAACCAGGTAATGGGGGAAGCAGGTGAGACTTCCCCCCCCCTTCCGAAAATTGTAATATTAGGGGTCGAAATATACCTTGTTGCATCCGTTTTTGTATCATATTTACCGTTTTTTGTTTCATATTTCCCGTAACGAAGAACTGCATTAGGCTACCTATCAGAACAGGCTGACGGATACTTGCCTAGAATTTTGTTCCATCAAACATCATATCCGTTTACAGAAGAGGTTCATGTTTGATAGTAGAAAAAGCGGGACAAGTGTGTGGTCAACGCTTCATTAAAAATAACACAAATTTTCAATAACACTTTATAAACAAAGCCGCCAAAGAGTGGAACCTAGTCACTGTCTGAATGCTAGTTCGACCTTTCTTTACCAATTCATGTTTTTCTTTTTAAAAAAATGTATATGTACAAAATTCAGGAAAAGAAGATCACCGTTAATTACAGTTTTTGATCGTTTTTTTTTTAGAAATTTAAGCTAGAAAAGTAGTTATTAATGATAAAGTCTAAGATATAAATCAGGACAAAAAAAGATTAAAACTTATATATATAAAGTACTTTTAATCAACGAAAAAAAAATGTCCGAAATCTGAATATTAAGTTCGGCCAATTAAAGCTTAATTTTGACTATAGATCTTTATTAAATGTTTATAAATCACCGAGACAACAACTCTGAGGATAGGAATACGTGTGAAATGGTTTATGAAGCAGTTTTATTTATTTGACATCACGTCTGTATTAAAATTGCCCATCAACAAGTTGGGCAACATAGGATGAGCTACAAGAATGTCAAATCACATATACATGTACACTGTTTACTGTTGTTTCTTTTTTAAATTATATTGGGGATAACGGAAATGCTATTTATAGATTTGTTCTATATTTAATTATTTGTTACGCCCCTCCCTTAAATATCTGACCAGTCTGGTTAATCACCCCAGACGCTATATTTAAATATATGTCTGGGTAATCGAGACTAGAAGAACAGTTTCACAATGGTAAGGTTGATTATGAAAATTGTACAAAATCCTACGTGTTCCTTGTTTGTTTATATCGTACATCCGATCATCTCGAAAATTATACTCATAAGTATCATTAATATTATTCTAAGTTAATTATTTGAAGTGTTATTTTCAGTCAGCAATGAGGTAAAATTGCGATGAATAAATCTGTGTTGTCATTAGTTCGTGTACGTGTTGTCTTGTACGAATGTATAATGTATGAGGCGCCGTTTTACTATTTATTCCTTATTTTCTGATATCAAAAAATGATTTTCTGATATCAAAATTCAATTTTGATATCAGGAAATCGATTTCTTGATATAAAAATAAAGAATATTTTCTGATATCAAAATATCGATTTTTTATATCAAAATTCATTTTTGATATCAGAAATCAATTTTTGATATCAGAAATTCAATTTTGATATCAGGAAATATTCTTTATTTTTTGATATCAAGAAATAGATTTCCTGATATCAAAAAATGATTTTGTGATATCAAAAATTTGAATTCCTGATATCAAAAAATCATTTTTTGATATCAGAAATTAAGAAATAAATGAATGATGGCTCCCTGTGTGTCAATAAAAGCATCCAAAGCTCACCCATGAGCCCAAACATCAGGAAATATCTGAAATAATGTTCCCGGTAGACCAATTGTTTTATAATGTGGAGTACCGCTACACGATATTAGTCATTATATTGATGACATAGGGTTCCTTGTTACAAAAACAAAATGCTTATACACTTCAAGTTTTATAAACATGATTTAGACTTCAAAGTATCCAGAAAACTGCTATTTAATAACAATATTTGAAGCAAAAAACAAGTTCACTAATCTTCAGTTTGACGAAACTGAACGAGTACTGAATTACCTCGATCCAACTAACTACGAAATTCGAGTCCCATGCACAAAAAGACAATATATTGAAGATTTTTGAAATTATTCTAAAATATAACATATTTACTTTTGCGTCGAACAATCCCAATCAGCGGAATAAGTCGACCTAAGAATTTACTAAATACTGGAAAATGTTTTACAAAGCTTTACACATCGAAACAAAATACTGATGTGTTCAATATTTAGATACGATGGCTGGATGATATATTCAGGTTCAACTGACGTAATACACGATCTTTTCGCCTTATATATCTAATACAATATGCATACCCACCTAAATTTTACATACCAATTTTCTCAAAATGAAGTGTAACTTTCTTGACAGTCGTTTTAATACAAATACAAACGCTTCCAAAATGAAGGTATTTTAGAAATGAAAACGTACATCAAACCTACTGAAACATTTCAATACTTCACAGAAAAAGCTCATATAAAATAAATGTAATATTTAAAGAATTTATGCAAAGCGTGGAACATAAGAAATACTAGCAGTCTTTCAAAAAACGTCTCGTCAAAAGACGAAATAGACGAAGTATTTGAAAATACAAGACATGCAATTTTTTTATTTGCTTTCAACTAGCTGCCAGTAACTGAGAGTACTCTCACATCTGTACTTTGTATCTTTTTGTTGTTGTTACCCTGCCACGTCAGGTCTGTGTTTTGTTAGCTGTTTTTCTTCTTTGTATCGATCTGATGAGTAAAGCCCTTTTCAACTGATTTTTATAGTTTGTTCTTACAACTTTGTTGTGATGTAACACCAGTGTCCCAGGTTAGGGGGGGAGTGTTGAGCACTCAAACACGTTTAATCGCGCCACATTCTTTATGTGTTTGTCCCAAGTCAGGAGCCTGTAGTTCAGTAATTGTCGTTGGTTCATGTCTGTCATATTGTTTTTCGTAAATTGTTTTGTTATAAATTAGGCCGTTATAGCTTTCTAAATTGAATTGTTTCATATTTTTCATGTCGGGGCCTTTTATAGCCGACTATACGGTATGGGGTTTTCTCATTGTTGAAGGCCGTACGGTTGCCTATATATGTAATTTCTTACATCCACTTTATTTGAACTTTGGTGGATATTTGTCTCATTGGCAATCATACCACATCTCCTTATTTTTATATTAAACAGAACTAACTAACATACTAAATTCGCAACATAAACAACGGGGAAAAAAACTAAAAACAAGATTACCAAAACACTGGGGCTTAATTTCACAAAAACTTGGCTGCACAAATCTGTTTCAGAGGAAACCAATAATTGCTTATATAAGAAGCGGGAACTTACAATTGTTGACTATAAACCTTAAAATAATTAATATGTGAAACACAAACACACAAAACTTCTTATGACTGATGAAGCCGAACTCTGAGATATTCTTTCCTTAAACACGACCGAAACACAAGACCTAATGTTAGGGCTCAATGGTGAGCTCAGATGCTTTTATTGACACACAGGGTTTTCATTCATATTTTCTTATTTTCTGATATCAAAAATAATTTTTGATATCAGAATTCAATTTTGATATCAGAAAATGTATTTCTTAATATCAAAAATCGTCAGTATTATTTGATATCAGAAAATCTATTTTTGATATCATAAAATGGATTTCTTGATATCAAAAATGATTTTTGATATCGAAAATCAATTTCTGATATCAAGAAATAAAGACTATTTTCTGATATCAAGAAATCGAATTCTTGATATCAAAAAGGAATTTTGATATCAAAAATTAATTCCTGATATCAAGAAATATTTTTGATATCAAAAATATTTTCTGATATCAAAAATCAATTTTGATATCAGAAATTCAATTTTTGATATCAAGAAATATTTATTGATATCAGAAAATAAGGAATAAATAGTAAAACGGCGCCTCATAATAATGTACCTAGTAGCGTGGAAAGGGCTCCCACGGGCTTAGCCGTTTGCCCAATGATGAAACGCAAGTTCATCAGTAAAATAATAAGGGTCGTTCGTTCGCATGTTAAAGGGGCACTAGCTGTCAAATTCATGTTCACCGATTTGACTCAAATTCTCATATTTGATTTATAACCATGTAAAACATTTATCCAAATTATAAAAAGTCTAAAATAAACTATTTACAGGGCATGGGCTCGATAATATGTAGCTTCGTTTCGTGCGTATTTTAGTCTTGACGCCATCTACTAGTAATTAACTATCGAGTTGACCTCCGAATACCTCCGATGGTCATATAAACTATATAAGCATAAATATAGATATAAATAGAAAGTGAACTCGTGTAATTGGATTTTTCTAGGTTTGTTTAATTCATATTATAGATTAAAAATATGTTTATCATCGTTTTCACCTGTATAAGAGTGATTTTTTTGTGTGGATCGAATCAGTAAATCAAATGATTTACCTTTGTTTCACTTTCAATGTTGACATTCTTTTCCTTTAAATAACTTAACACGCACAATGCATGCGTTATCCATCTCTAGCTAAGGGTTAAATTGAAATACTGCCCACAAGATTGTAAAAAAACAGCTTACATCTCGCTCGTGAGATCAACGATGGAATATGGAGCCATAGTATGGGACCCCTACTACGGGGCGCCGAATGGGACTCTTGTGGTTTTGTACAAAATTCAATTCTGTCATAACAAAATCATTTTTGTCTTACAAAACTATGTGATACAGACTTGTTTTATGAGAACTTCAATTTTGTGATGACAAAATTCATTTTTGTAGACAAAATTCATTTTTGTCATGACAAAATTCAATTTTGTCAAATAGGTATGCAAATATAAACTTATTTGCATACAAAATTGACTTTTGTGACAAAAATGAATTTTGTGACACAAAATTCACTTTTGTGTTAAATTTTCACTTCTGTTTAACAAAACTCAATTTTGTCTACACAAAATAAACACAAAATTGAATTTTGTCATGTTACAAAATTCAATTTTGTCATTACAAAATTCAATTTTGTGTGACAAAATGACTTTTGTGACACAAAATTGACTTTTGTGGCACAAAATTGACTTTGTGTTAAATTTTCACTTCTGTTTAACAAAACTCAATTTTGTCTACACAAAATAAACAAAAAATGAATTTTGTCACAAAATCTCAGTTTTGTATGCAAATTAGTTCACAGAATCCAAACTAAACTAATTTGCATACAAAATTGACTTTTGTCGCCCAATTTTCAAATTAGGTAACAAAAGTAAAGTCTGTGTTACAAAAATGAATTTTGTCATGACAAAAGTAACTTTTGTCCACTGAAAGATAATTTTGTATGACAAAATTTAAATTTGTAGTATGCTACAAATTTTGTTAAACTAAACTCATTTTTGTTGAACAAAACTCACTTTTGTCCGTACAAAATTGAATTTCGAGTACAAAACCACAAGAGTCCCATTCGGCGCCCCGTACCTACACGGTAACTAACAAATAAGCTTGAAAGGATACAACGTCAAGCGGCAAGATTTATCACCAGAGATTACAAGTCAAGAGAGGACGGATGTGTCTCCAAAATGCTTGCCCAACTGGAACTACAAGATCTCCAGACAAGACGAACAAGCCAGAAGTTAATATTTATGTACAAAGTGGTTGAGGGACTGGTTCCCGCTATTGAACCAGACGAATTCCTCAAAAAAGCACGTCCGAAGAGAACCATAACTGCCAAGAAATTCGAAGAATACCACGCAACAAATATTGTGGAAAAGCAAGTAAAGAATCACCCTAAGTGTTTTGACATTCCACCAAGCAAAACACCACAATATTCAAACTCATTCTTTGTAAAGACAGTGATCGCGTGGAATCAGCTAGACGACACTGTAGTGTGCGCATCAAGCGTAGAGAGCTTCAAATCTGCTCTCACGCCCCGTCAATAAATCGGCGGCGCTCTCTCAAACCGTTGTATTAAAGCCAGTATTGGTATCGACAACGTATTCATACAGATACAGAAGTTCACATGAATACGGATTCAATGAGGTCGAATTATTCACTTGCAAGTGAATAATTCATCATCAATGTTTCTTAGCTTATTTTGACAAAATTGAACCATACTGTCTGCTAAAAGCGAATTATTATTTCACTATTTCACTGAACAAAAAAAATCATACTTTAGATTTTTTATGTATCTCGTAGCTAGTGCCCCTTTAAAGTTCATCAAAAGGAATTGAAAAATATGGCCGTGTTTATACCACAAAATCTACTGTGAGTACAGATAAACCAGTGCACCTAGGAAAGTTTTAAAGCATGGCTGGACCTAGATATATAAAAGTTATCTATAGTTTATTTGCTAGAAAATTAAAAACTTACCTGGATTTTGATGTGCATTTTTTTCCAATCTGCAGAAAATAGCAAAATAAACAAACACTTGAGTTTCATTTGATACGGTCCACTCAGTTACACAGTTTAAATCACCTATTGTTGGTAGATATCTATTGACCATCTATTGCCCGTTTAAATCAATACAACTCACAACATTTATTATATGAGGGGAGCTTCTCAAACCTCTTTCCCAACTTAGTTTATTTTGGCACCTTCTGCAGGAATGAAAAAAAAAATGAATAGCAAAATCCAGTTAAGTTTTTGATATTCTAAAACTTAAAATACATTTAAATTTTATATATCTAGGTCCATCCATGCCCTAAAACTTTTCCAGATGCACAGGTTTGTCTGTACCCCGAGTGAAATTTGTGGTCTAAATACGGCCATATTTGCTAAAAGGTTATGATGAACCTTAATTAAGAAGTCCGAAAAAAGTTTTTTTTAAGGTTCATCTGGACTCTTTGGATACCATGGCTGTGTTTACACCTCAAAATTTACTCTTGAGTACAGACAAACCTGTGAGTCTGGAAAAGTTTTAAGGCATGGCATGACCTAAAAAGATAAAATTCAATTGCATAACGTTGTAAAAAAATCCCCCATATCTACACAAGTTTTGCGGCAGATTTATCCGTTCTCCTGTATTTTCTATAGCCCATTATAGCGAAAACACCCCTATTTATTTAATCCAAATTCCGTGGATTTAAGCAACTAAAGGTCATACAATATGGCAGCAAAGAACGAGCAAACACCATACCTTAAAGTCAGCTATATAAATTTGATTGCATTTACATTTTTTTTCTCGCATTGGCGGAGTCAAAAAGCTAGACATAGGTATGCTGTTTCCGGCGTCGGCGGCAGCGTCGTCAACAATGTATTAGTTTGTGATTAGGTCGGTTTATGGGAAACCACTAGTGGTAGGTCAATGATATTTGGTATGTAGTTGTATTAGCACTGACACATATCTCATTTCCGTGGAGATTATTTGTCTCCGCCCCCTCAGTCATGGTCTATTGACTTTGAAACTTTGCTTAGTTTACATGCACTAGTTTGTGATTAGGACAGTTTATGGGAAACCACTAGTGGTAGGTCAATGATACTTTGTTTGCAGTCGTATTAGCACTGACACACATCTCAATGCAATGGAGATTATTTGGCCCCGCCCCCTCAGTCATGGTCTATTGACTTTGAAACTTTTGCTTAGTTTTCATGTATTAGTTTGTGATTAGGTCAGTTTATGGGGAACCACTAGTGGTAGGTCAATGATATTTGGTATGCATATGTATTACCATTGGCACATCTTATTTCCATGGAGATTGTTTGGCTCTGTACCTTTAGCTATGGTTCATTGACTTTGAATATTTTGCATAACTTGCATATTAAATTATTGCTATTTTAATTTCAACATTTGCATTTTACTATCAAAATAACATAAAAGCGAGACATATCTCTGTGTCAACAGTTTATGTTAAACATGGAAATTACTGTTTTTCAAACAAACAAAGGAAAGACATGTGCAATATGTGACGGAAAGCGTTATGGTATCGACAAGGCATTGAAAGGTCAGAAAATAAATTTTTTACTGAGTATTTTTTCCCTTAGTATTGTTGTGATTGTTCGAAGCTAGAATGTACTTGTTACCGTTGAGTCTATGCTCAAACGAATCTCAAATATGACATGATTTGGTTTTATTCATTATTTAATTTTATTACAATACGTTTTAATGGATCTGACATTTTTACATAGTGCTCTATTGATATTAAAATTTACTATTTGTAAAGAAGGAAAAATTATGTCGCTAAAAAGGTATTGATAACTTTACTTTTCTTTAAAAAGGACTCAACTTTTGGCGCTAAAATGGGTTATGATACTTTGAACTAAAACGTTCGATTTGTTTCGCTAAAATGTTCTATCAATTCTTTAAAATGCCATCCACGCCAACATCGGGGTCATTTTCAAAACATCTTTCAATTTTTACTTCAATTCACAGTATCACAGCTCCATGTGTGTACTTTAGTTTCCATATATATCATGATAGAAAAACAAAGGATATGGGTATCCATCCATGACACAAAATCAGTAAATGCACGTGACGTTACGCTCGATGTTGATGTCACTTTTGGTAACGTCGTATGTTAACGTCAAAATCATGTTATATTGACGTTTTGTAATATTGACGTCCAGTATATTCGTTAAACACTTGGTTTTCTGTTAATAAAAGGAGGTATGGGTGTATGCCAGGTGGCCTCTAGACAAATGGAAATATAAGGAATACGTATGGTGTCCTGTGAAAGAACGGAAATGTGGGATATACGCTACATTCAAGTCCACGCGTATGCATTCATGCACAATTTGTTTTAAAATAATGTTTACCGGTTGAAAAAACAATTTTTTTTTTTTTTTTATGAAAATCGTAATGAAGAAGAGAAACGCCTTACAAATTTTTAGATTTTTTTAATACTTGTTCTTTTTGTTTTAACTTTATATATGGCTGTAGGGAGGCCCGGTATAATTTTTTTTAATCAACTTTTGCGTATTTTCAATGATTGTAAGATTTTAGTGTCTGTCAAAATTCTATGATGACAATATTTGATTGCCAAGTTTGATTTTTTGGGGAATGGGATGGTTGTAAAAGGCTCGTCTCCGGATGCAGGAATTTCTCGCTGCATTGGTGGCCTTCGGCTGTTGTCTGCTCTTTAATTTGGTCGGGTTGTTGTCTCTTTGACACATTCCCCATTTCCATTCTCAATTTTATATTTTATGTTTTACTTTGTTCTGTATTTGTTTTGCTGTAATTTTTTTCTCATTTACCTGTTTTTGTCGTTGATGGTATCTTGTTTAATTGTTTTTATTTGGCGCATTCTTTATTTCTCAACGAAATGATTTTCTGTTCCTTAGAATACAATTTTAGTGATAAGTAAAGATGTACTTTAGTGTCATGTGATTTTCTCCCGAGTAAAACTCCTTAATTTTGCTCTAAAATATCACAAACAAAATACTCATTGTATAATGCAAGATTTATCTAACGCGAGAAAAAAGATAAATTACTTAATTTTGCTCTAAAATATCACAAACAAAATACTCATTGTATAATGCAAGATTTATCTAACGCGAGAAAAAAGATAAATTACGCGTCATACATTTCTAAATCACTTCTTTTAATATCAATTTGAGAAATAAAATAAAAAAATTCTTCAATGTAATAGATATTATTGCTTTGGACAATATTGAATCAATATTGGAAAAGTTCTATGTAGTTCTCTCATCCTGTGCCATGACACGTTATGAAGCCGTGACACAATATGAATTTCAAATGAAAATCAATGAATCAGTTCACATAAATTAACACATTCCAAAATATTATTATTCTCTTCTTCGGTTAAAACGAGCGTATTTCTTTTCAAAATACTGTCTTGGCATACATACAACACCGAAGCGCTTGGGACAATTGCTTTTTGATTTTTCAAAAGACTGTACTGTAAAACGTGATGTTTTTTCTTCATGAAATAATGTCCATTAATTACGGATGTTCCTTCAGGGAAAGTCGACCCCCACTCATCAGTTTCTTCTCCTGTTAACATATGACTCCCCGATGTAGCTTTAAGGAGGAAGAAATCATTTTCCTCATCATCACATAAAACTGCAAAAATATGACCGGTATTTATCATATCAGCGACTGTCTCATAACTGTCATCTTCTAATGTCTCGTCCTCTGAATTGGAATCCTCTGCCTCTACTTTGACTTCCAATGAAATGCCAACTTGATCATTAAACAAACAATGTTCACCCTCAAGGCACCCGTCGCAATAGCACGACACGGTTCGAACTAGTACCGTTTGTAGATTTTTTGTTTCTACGCGATGTATGGTCCGTATTCCCTTTATTGGTTTAAACGATTTTCTATTTCTAGGAATTTCTTCTACATATTTAAAAATTCGTCGTTTGCAAGCATGCGACCGTGGTGTTATTAATCGTGACTGCGCGAATTGAAACAATTCTGCAGCCGAACGTATCTGAAATTGTCCGCGTATAACGGCAATATCTGCTTGATTTTTCAAAAGTCCACCAGCGGCATCCTGTGGCCCCTTTCCATGACAACTTTCAAAATAGTTCCTAATTATTTTTTTATATCCAAATTCGGCTGCAGATTCTGCTAGGGTACCGATGCAATGTCGACTTTTATATTGCCTTTGACAACCGTCACAAAATTCGTGCATCGTATCAACACGATAATTTATTTCGTTTAAATATTCAGATACAAGATTTTGAACATGACGAGTAAAATACTGGTCGTGTTTCTCATCTGGTGATATGACATAAAAATGTTCACAGATTATTGTTGGGTCATCTGGTGTGCTCGATGCGCCATCGATCTCTAAAACTGCGTGACGGTAACTTAAAGTAATGTGAATAGATACTTCCGTTCGCTGAAAGTAGCTAGATTGTATTTCAACTCTCTCCGTGCATCTGTAATTTTCGGAAAAATCATGCACTGTAACGCATTCATTTTCAGGCAAGTTTTCAACGAGTTTCTTCAATTGATCTGTTTGCCATTTTGCCCTAAAACTGTGACCAGGAAATGTCTCTAATACGGTTTTCAAGTGTTCCACCATTTGACCTGGTTTTGTAGATTTATCTACCAATGTAAGTTTTTTTTTAATACCGGTTTTTGATTTTATGTCGATGTATTCAAACTTCTTCCACTGTAGATTTGTACAATCATCAGAGATGCAGAGTTCTGATTCACTGAATTTTAGTAAGTGTACACCGCAAGCTGAACAGTTTCTTTCTAAGCACTCTTTAAGATGTAAAGTCTCTTCTGTAATCGGGCATAATGTTGCGGCGCATAATTCAGCTAATGTTCCAAACAACTCGAATTTCTTTTCATCAATAACATTACCTTTGATTAGTTGCTTCTGATGTGAACTGAAAGATTGAAATAAATATTTGTTTTCAAGGTGATATCTGCAACAGCATGTTGTTCTATCTTTGGGTCTGGCGGCTCTAATGAAGTATGGTTTGCATTTCTCAAATGTTCTTTGTGAAATTTTGATTTCAGGGCGAGTCTGTTGAAAAGATAAAAATACTTCACTTTGTGTTTTCTCTAAAATTTGAATTGCATGACTGCAGTATGTCTTAACCCCAATACGAACCCGTTTAACATCTGTTTTATTGCCCGTCTGTCGAGAATTTTCAAGGGAACACCAAAAATCGTATATCATTTTCCGTACTTCTTCAGACAATTTATCCGACCTCGTTTTTCTTTTGACATACTCGTAAGAAGACTTTTCTGAGGTAAGAACCCTTGACCGTACACGAAATCCTTTAGTAATACGTCTTACAGGTACTCCGAGTTTTTTTGCTAAATCAACCTTAGCTCTGCAATTTCCAACTGCAGGTCCAGACACCGATGCAGCTAATACTTCTACCGATGCACGTGATTGGTCGTTGCGTTTTAATTTTTCATTACTTAAGAAAGTTTTAATATCTTCAACCACTGAAGCATTAAGTTTTGTTTCTTTTATTTCTTCGGGTGACGTCACAAAGCCCTAACGTTCTTCTTCAAAATGGTATACAATTTTTATATTTCATTTACTTGTGGGTATCCGAAATTAGGAGGAACCCTCAAAAACAATATTAGTATGTTACCCGTCTACACACAAAAACATGTGATTTTTCTCGTTTGTTTTTGGAAAGCTGATTAACAAAAGTGAATAAAAACTAATAAGCCACCGTAAAAATAATGTTTAAAGTGCTCCGAAGATTTTAACACAAAAAACAGTTGATCTTTCCGGTATTTTTCTTATTTTAAGCCGATTATTGGTCATAGGTACATGAAAACAGAAAACGTCACCAACATCGTGCGTAGCAAAAAACACACGCAACTTGAAAGCAAAGGAACAGCACTTTTATTGCTTTTTATTACCTCACCTGGCCCAAAGATCCAAGTGAGCTTTTCTCATCACCCGTCGTTAGTCGTCCGTCGTCGTCTGTTATTGGGGCATTAGCTACGAGATATGAAAAAAAAATTAAATATGAATTTTTTTGTTCAATCTTTAATGAAAGTGGAATAGTGAAATAATAATTCGCTTTTAGCAGCCACTTTGGTTCAATTTTGTCAAAATAAGCAAAGAAACATCGCTGATGAATAATTATTCACTTGTTTATTTTAGACTTTTTATAACTTGGATATACGTTTTAGTATGTTATAAATCAAATATGAGAATTTGAGTCAAATCGGCGAACATGAATTTGACAGCTTATGCCCTTTTAACTTTTACAAAATATTTTCCTCTGAAACTACTAGGCCAAATTTAACCAAACTTGGACACAATCATCATTGGGGTATTTAGTTTTTAAAATGTGTCCGATGACCCCCCCCTTGCCAACCAAGATTGCCGAAATGGCTAAAAATAGATCATATGGGGTAAGTCAACATGGTCGAAATCGTCAGTTGACTCCTTATAAGAGTTATTGCCCTTTGATGACGATTTTTACTATTTTTTGCGTTTTTGCCTTATATCTTAAAAATTATAATAGATAGATAGAAACTTAAATTTGCAAAAATGATCAGCAAGGCAAGATCTACACTTAAAAACAATTTTGAGGAAATCGTCCGACGACTCCTTATTGGAGTCATTGCCCTTAAATGACAAATTTTACCTCTTTTTTTTTCATTTTTGCTTATTATCTTGAAAACTATAATAAATAGAGAGAAACTTTAAAATGCAAAAATGATCAGCAAGACAAGTTCTACTAGTAAGTCAACATGGTCGAAATCGTCAGTCGACTCCTTATAAGAGTTACTGCCCTTTGATGACGATTTTTACTATTTTTGCGTTTTTGCCTTATATCTTAAAAATTATAATAGATAGATAGAAACTTAAATTTGCAAAAATGATCAGCAAGGCAAGATCTACACTTATAAACAATTTTGAGGAAATCGTCCGACGACTCCTTATTGGAGTCATTGCCCTTAAATGACAAATTTTACCATTTTTTTTCTTTTTTTTCATTTTTGCCTATTATCTTGAAAACTATAATAAATAGAGAGAAACTTTAAAATGCAAAAATGATCAGCAAGACAAGTTCTACTAGTAAGTCAACATGGTCGAAATCGGCAGTCGACTCCTTATAAGAGTTATTGCCCTTTGATGACGATTTTTACCATTTTTTTGTGTTTTTGCCTTATATCTTAAAAATTATCATAAACAAATAGACACTTTTCATCACAACAATGTTTAGCAAGGCAAGTTCTACGAACATAGGTGTGATTGCCCTTAAATGAGGATTTGTTTACCCTCTTTTTTGTTTTGAGCAAAAACTAAAGAAGATAGAGAGAAACTAAACAGAAAAAATGATCAGCAATACAAGATCAACAAAACAGAGATTTCTGTCATGAATTCTATTCTCGTCTACAATGTCGGAGAGTGTCCTTTGTTGAATATGCACATAGACCAAGGTGAGCGACACAGGCTCTTTAGAGCCTCTAATTAATTATATAAGATATCTCATATAATATATAAGATATCTTATAAATTATGTGATATCTTATATAGTTTATAAGATATCTCATATAATTTTCTTTATAAGATATATTATAAACTTTATAAGATATCTTATAAAATTAGATTATATAAGATATCTTATATATTATATGAGATATCTTGAAGTTAAAATAAATAGTTAAACGACTTGCCATAGAAATGGCTTTTTTAAACCATTGAAAAATGAGATGTGGTATGAATGCCAATGAGAGAACCATCCACCAGAGACCAAATGACGTCGATGTTAGCAAATATAGGTGACTTTCACCGCACGGCCTTCAACAATGAGCAAAACTCTTACCGCTTTGGAAGTTCTGAAAGTCCCCTACATAACAAAATGTAAAACAATTCAAACGAGAACACTAACGCTGGTATATGTACAAATCTCACAAGCGAAAAACAAATACAGCAACAAACTAAACCCACTGAATTACAGGCTACTAATAACAACTAATAAAAGCCTGAATATAGGTCAAACCTGAAATTTTGACAGCTTTTGCAATTTTTAGTATTTATAGAAGAAATATATAAGGACATCCTTAAATTATATAGGAAGTAAAGCTATGAATTGTCTTTTGGATACAAATTCATTTTGGCGTCTTTCGATGGAAAATTTTACAAAAGCATGTAAAATTTGCAATTTTGTATCAAAATGTCGTTAACAGCAACTTGTCAACATGTAGCGCTAAATAGCAATTTGATTTTATAGAAATAGGTATCATTGTCGAATAACAATGAAAATATGATCTAAACTCTTTAAAATTCAAATGGCAAATTTAAGATTTTGATCTTGTGATTGAAACAATGACAGGGGCAATCTACCCTTACTCGTTGTACATTCTCACATTTATAGTTGTTGACCTAATGATGACTTCCCCAGAGGTAGATTATGGACAAATGAGTGATCCCTCGACAAATCGGTTATATTTTCCATGTAATGATATAAGATACATCACTAAAGTTGTTTAATCTACATTTGTAGGTTGACAATGTTACAAATATTTAAACAAACTACCCGTCGGGTGTTATCTTCAAAATGTATTTGAATACGCAAGTATATCCTGCTTGATAGTCTGGTTTATTTTATTATAGCTATTTTGAATTACTATGTACATGTGCTTTCTACCTTAAAAGACCGCATAAATTACAAAGAAAAAGTGCCATCGGAACCTGGCGACTGACTTAAGTGGATCTGAGTGGATGTATTTAATTGTCATCATTCAAGGTAAATTTGTTTTGTAGTTCTACATATGGTTAAGTTGAAGTCATCCCTTCGAAAGTTTGACGAACGCCTTCGAGACTTTGTTGACCGTTATTGAATGGCTGTGTCAGATATGTTTACGGGTATATTCCAATTGTCATTGCCACAATTACGTCCTCTTTTCCTCGATTGTGACATCACCGGGAGCAGGATATGTTTACCTTTCCGGAGTACCCGAGATTACCCCTAATTTTGTTAGTGAATGTAGTGTTTTGTGGACTTTTCCGTCGTTTTTGTTTTTTGCCATAGTTTTGTCGGATTCTCTTTGACTTATGACGTTTAATTAGACCGGTTTAATTAGTGTGCATTTGGTGTCTCCTTTTATAGCTATTATTTTTAATGAAGAGAATATGATTTAGCTAATATTTTTTTCAATGTATTTTTTAGCGTCTTGTATATTTATTGTGCCTTACCTGCGAATGAAGTTCGGATTGTGATATTTGTGAATTGTTTTGAACCTTTTTGTTGCAAATTTTTAATTGTTATATGGTATTGTTAGTTTAATAATATTTTATTGGAATAATTAAGCAAAGTGATTGGGCACGAGTTATTACAATTCATTTTATTAGTCGTCTCTTTACACTTGCAATTCATATATAATAACAGCAGAGAATCAGAACGACTGACTTAAAGAATTAAAATCTTTTTGAATGTTTAATGAAACAACGAACTTCATCGAAAACTAGTTTCGCTATTATATGCATCATTTCCGATATTTGTTTCAATATTAATTCATATATTTATGTAAATTATTTCATTGTCTAAAGTGATATATTCTTTTATTGTATATAATCGACATTCTAAAGGGAATGGAATGGCGGCTTAAACAGGAGAACTGCATAAATAATTGAATAAATAAAAAAATAAATAAACTTTATTTCAAGAGGATAATTCCATTAGTTAAAACTAATCTTCCTGAGAGTCCTCAAAATAATAATAACATATACATGAAGAACATACAATATTACAATGATATATACACAATATACGATTTTGTATAGATATTAATGAAAAAGCATATTAATCTGCCTTCTTCGTGAAAAAATTGTAACATTTTGCTTTAAAAGATACAAGTGTATTGCTCATCTTTATTTCATTTGGTGAACTATTCCATATTTGAGAACCAGAATATATAAAAGTTTCCTTACAAAAAAATTGTTTTTGGTTTCGGAAGTTTCAATAGTTTTTGATCAGCTGAATGTGAATTATAATTTTGATTATCAGTAAAATGAAAGTTTTCTCGTGAATGTTAGGAACAATATCCTTAAATGATTTAATTACAAGTATTGCCTGTTGATATCGAATTCGTTTTTCCACATTCAACCAATTCAAACTATTAAACAATAAAGTGGAGGATGTCATTATGTCAGCTTCTACTATATTAAGTTTATTTATTCCACTTTCATTACAACTACCCCAAATATTGCAACAATAATCAAGCTATTGGAGAATATAAGCATTCTGAAAATAAATAATACGTATATGCATAGGTAAATACATTCGCATCTTTTGTAGTATGTTGGGTCTATTTGATATTGTACATGACATTTTATCCAGTGGCTGATCCAGAAATTTTCATTAGGGGGGACCAACTGACTGCCATAAGATATGGCCCGCTCCAGTCATGCATGCTTCAGTGGTCCCTAAATAATCAACCAAATTTTTCCCACAAAAGGGGGGGGCACCCTGGCCCCCCTTAATCCTCCTCTGTTATCTACTTGCTCATTCTAATTTAGGTTATTGTCGATGTATAAACCAAAATGTTTTTCATAATCTCTAGTCACTAATCGTTCATCTGTATAGCTTGTTGAATGCGTTCAAACAAGTATTAATGAAACCAGTCTAGTCTGCAGTTTGGAACATTATAATATTCAAGTTTTTTTCAATAAAATTGTATGTTTAACCAGATCAAAAGCTTTCTTTAAGTCTAAAAATAAACTTCGTTTATCTCTCCATTATCCATATTTGTTAACCATTCATCTACTAATTTAGTAAGTGCAGTAATGCACGAATGTTTAGGTCTGAAGCCTGACTGTGTAGTATTAAGAAGGTCATTACTATTTAAATATATACACAAACTATCAGCGATATGTCGTTCTACGATTTTGGAGATACAAGGCAAAACTGCTATTGGTCTATAATTATCAGGATTATAAGCATCGCCACTTTTAAAAATTGGGCAAACTCTTGCAGTTTTAAAAATACTGGGAAATTTACCACATCTGCATGATGCTTATATTAAATAAATATGTTAAAGCTGGTGCAATGATATCACTACACATACTCAGTATTGTTGGTCCAACATCATCTTAACTAGTTGCTTTAGACTTGTCAATTTTTTAAAATACATTTTTTTACATCTAAAATACTCATTTCTGGTATAATGAATTTTTCACTGGCCCTTTGTAACTTTGATTTCACAAATCTATTGGGTACATCAAAACTTGGACATTCATCATCATTACATAATTTGTTACCAACTATACATTCAGCAATATTTGTGAAATGCATATTAAATGTATTTGCTATATCAACATCATTCTCAATTACACTATTTTCATTTTGTAAATGCGTTATATTATTATCTGATTTTTTGGGATTTAAACTTTTAACATACTTCCGAATAATCATACTATCTTTACAATTAGAAATAGCATATTGAAAATATTTTTTCTTAGCCTGTTCTACTAAAATGAAACCTTATTTCGCCATATTTTATTATATTCGTATCTCCAATTGTTTGAAAATAATCTCGTTGGTATCGAGCGCTGTTTAGACTATATCAGGAGCATGCTTGTCTAGGGTGTTTAGAAATAGATTATACCATAAATTAGCAGCTTCATAAACATCTCCAATCGAGTCATTGAGATGAAAAGGGTATTTGTTAAATTTTCAATAAATTTATTTTGATCAAATTGTTTGAACGATCTGTATTCTATGGATGAATGCTCCATTTTTGATATTTTTGGGTCGAGTTTTCTTGTAACGCATACAGGATAGTGATCACTGACAGCAGGCCGAGAACACAGTTATTTCGTAGTGCATTTCTTTTAGACAATAAATTCAAATTAAAAAATCGCACCTGCTCTATCTCGAAAAGATTTTTACAGTGTAGTGTACTACTATTGGGACAAATAATATCAAAATTATAGAAAAGTCTACCAGCTCTAACTCAAAATATTGACAATTCTATGTTAAGGGGTCTAAAACTCAGTTTGACAGCTTCAGACATACTAGTTTTTGACCTTTTAACTGGACCAAATCACTACTTAACATAAAGATTCAGCACCCAAATTTTTGTAACATGTAATTTCATCCCTTACTTAATATTTCATGCATAAAATATAAAGAAATAAATTTGGAAAGTGTATGAAAAAAATTCGGAAGTTATACACTATCCACACTAGGGACTATATTTGTAGACAACGAAAATCTAAGGACGATAACTGTGTCCTCGGACCTAATAGTATAGAAAGACTTGACCAATTCTAATAAAACTTTGCATGACCTAAGCTTAGGGAATTATAAGATAGTTGGCTAGGTTTCATGGCCATAGGATATATATCATAGAAACTATGGCCATTTTATTATTGAAATTTGGATGTTTAATTTTGACGTTTAAATCAAATAATTTCAACTATCAAGATTTGGTCTTAAAAATTTAAATATTGCAAAACTTTGCTTTTAAATGCTCTTAAATATAATATATTAAGTATTTAAAGCAACTGAACACTCATTTGATTTATCAGATTTATTACAATTATCCAAAGTCAAATTTATATAAGCCTGTGCCTGAAAATAGAGATTTTCGAATTAAGGGAGCCTTATATAAACATGCATTTTTCAACCAATTTGAAGTTTTTGAAGTTTGTTAACCATAAATTATTCTTCCACATATATTAAATGTACTTTAAATGGAAAGAAGAGTTATAAAAAGCATACCACATGAGTATAAAATGGTCTTAGGTCATGTAAGACTGAACATTATTAAGAGTCAATTTAGGCCGTAGCACATATTTACATATAAAATGCATACAGAAGCTATAAGAAATGGAAATTTGTAACTTTTGTTTCTTTCTATGCTAAGATGTCATGATACAAGAAGTCTAATTGAAAAGGACTCTTGCATTCAACTTTTTGCAGACAGTATGGTCTGATGCATAGTTTTTCACTTTTCAATGGAAATCTTGCATGTAGTTTTAGTCTCAACTGGCATATATTTGAACCACATACTATCCTATAGATGAAAATAAAGGTAGTATATGAAATGGATAAGGTGCACAGATCATTGAAAAGTGCTTTTTACAGATTTAATGAAATATTTATGATGGACTACAAATTATATGTACAGAGCTCTTAACATTTCGCATACATCAAACAGGCCGTTCGACCAGGGTCTAAATACAACACATTTTGCACATTTTTCTGTGATAATCTACTTTTCTCTACATTCAGAGTTCACAAATGGCTAATAGAATTTGAATTAATCATAGAAACACAAATATCAAAACATGAAAAGCTGTCAGATAGAAAGTCAGCATGCCTCTTAGGCTTAAAATGGACACTGCTTTAAAACGCTTATTTTAGCCGTATAATGTCAAAATTGGACATTTTAACAGAATTTCTTTAAAATAAAGATGTAAATCCTTTACTTTTATTCAGTTTGACAAATTGACAAATTGGAACCAGCAAACCATTCAGGAAGTTGCCAAAGTACAGAATCTACATTTCCTGAATTCATCTAATAGTATAGAAAGACTTGACCAATTCTAATAAAACTTTGCATGACCTAAGCTTAGGAATTATAAGATAGTTGGCTAGGTTTCATGGCCATAGGATATATATCATAGAAACTATGGCCATTTTATTATTGAAATTTGGATGTTTAATTTTGACGTTTAAATCAAATAATTTCAACTATCAAGATTTGGTCTTAAAAATTTAAATATTGCAAAACTTTGCTTTTAAATGCTCTTAAATATAATATATTAAGTATTCAAAGCAACTGAACACTCATTTGATTTATCAGATTTATTACAATTATCCAAAGTCAAATTTATATAAGCCTGTGCCTGAAAATAGAGATTTTCGAATTAAGGGGAGCCTTATATAAACATGCATTTTTTTCAACCAATTTGAAGTTTTTGAAGTTTTTTAACCATAAATTATTCTTCCATATATATTAAATGTACTTTAAATGGAAAGAAGAGTTATAAAAAGCATACCACATGAGTATAAAATGGTCTTAGGTCATGTAAGACTGAACATTATTAAGAGTCAATTTAGGCCGTAGCACATATTTACATATAAAAATGCATACAGAAGCTATAAGAAATGGAAATTTGTAACTTTTTGTTTCTTTCTATGCTAAGATGTCATGATACAAGAAGTCTAATTGAAAAAGGACTCTTGCATTCAACTTTTTTTGCAGACAGTATGGTCTGATGCATAGTTTTTTTCACTTTTCAATGGAAATCTTGCATGTAGTTTTAGTCTCAACTGGCATATATTTGAACCACATACTATCCTATAGATGAAAATAAAGGTAGTATATGAAATGGATAAGGTGCACAGATCATTGAAAAGTGCTTTTTTTACAGATTTAATGAAATATTTATGATGGACTACAAATTATATGTACAGAGCTCTTAACATTTCGCATACATCAAACAGGCCGTTCGACCAGGGTCTAAATACAACACATTTTGCACATTTTTCTGTGATAATCTACTTTTCTCTACATTCAGAGTTCACAAATGGCTAATAGAATTTGAATTAATCATAGAAACACAAATATCAAAACATGAAAAGCTGTCAGATAGAAAGTCAGCATGCCTCTTAGGCTTAAAATGGACACTGCTTTAAAACGCTTATTTTAGCCGTATAATGTCAAAATTGGACATTTTAACAGAATTTCTTTAAAATAAAGATGTAAATCCTTTACTTTTATTCAGTTTGACAAATTGGAACCAGCAAACCATTCAGGAAGTTGCCAAAGTACAGAATCTACATTTCCTGAATTCATCTCTTAGGCCGAGAACACAGTTATTTCGTAGTGCATTTCTTTTAGACAATAAATTCAAATTAAAAAATCGCACCTGCTCTATCTCGAAAAGATTTTTACAGTGTAGTGTACTACTATTGGGACAAATAATATCAAAATTATAGAAAAGTCTACCAGCTCTAACTCAAAATATTGACAATTCTATGTTAAGGGGTCTAAAACTCAGTTTGACAGCTTCAGACATACTAGTTTTGACCTTTTTAACTGGACCAAATCACTACTTAACATAAAGATTCAGCACCCAAATTTTTGTAACATGTAATTTCATCTCCTTACTTAATATTTCATGCATAAAATATAAAGAAATAAATTTGGAAAGTGTATGAAAAAAATTCGGAAGTTATACACTATCCACACTAGGGACTATATTTGTAGACAACGAAAATCTAAGGACGATAACTGTGTCCTCGGACCTAATAGTATAGAAAGACTTGACCAATTCTAATAAAACTTTGCATGACCTAAGCTTAGGGAATTATAAGATAGTTGGCTAGGTTTCATGGCCATAGGATATATATCATAGAAACTATGGCCATTTTATTATTGAAATTTGGATGTTTAATTTTGACGTTTAAATCAAATAATTTCAACTATCAAGATTTGGTCTTAAAAATTTAAATATTGCAAAACTTTGCTTTTAAATGCTCTTAAATATAATATATTAAGTATTTAAAGCAACTGAACACTCATTTGATTTATCAGATTTATTACAATTATCCAAAAGTCAAATTTATATGAGCCTGTGCCTGAAAATAGAGATTTTCGAATTAAGGGGAGCCTTATATAAACATGCATTTTTTCAACCAATTTGAAGTTTTTGAAGTTTTTTAACCATAAATTATTCTTCCATATATATTAAATGTACTTTAAATGGAAAGAAGAGTTATAAAAGCATACCACATGAGTATAAAATGGTCTTAGGTCATGTAAGACTGAACATTATTAAGAGTCAATTTAGGCCGTAGCACATATTTACATATAAAATGCATACAGAAGCTATAAGAAATGGAAATTTGTAACTTTTGTTTCTTTCTATGCTAAGATGTCATGATACAAGAAGTCTAATTGAAAAGGACTCTTGCATTCAACTTTTTGCAGACAGTATGGTCTGATGCATAGTTTTTCACTTTTCAATGGAAATCTTGCATGTAGTTTTAGTCTCAACTGGCATATATTTGAACCACATACTATCTTATAGATGAAAATAAAGGTAGTATATGAAATGGATAAGGTGCACAGATCATTGAAAAGTGCTTTTTACAGATTTAATGAAATATTTATGATGGACTACAAATTATATGTACAGAGCTCTTAACATTTCGCATACATCAAACAGGCCGTTCGACCAGGGTCTAAATACAACACATTTTGCACATTTTTCTGTGATAATCTACTTTTCTCTACATTCAGAGTTCACAAATGGTTAATAGAATTTGAATTAATCATAGAAACACAAATATCAAAACATGAAAAGCTGTCAGATAGAAAGTCAGCATGCCTCTTAGGCTTAAAAATGGACACTGCTTTAAAACGCTTATTTTAGCCGTATAATGTCAAAATTGGACATTTTAACAGAATTTCTTTAAAATAAAGATGTAAATCCTTTACTTTTATTCAGTTTGACAAATTGGAACCAGCAAACCATTCAGGGAAGTTGCCAAAGTACAGAATCTACATTTCCTGAATTCATCTCTTTAATAGTATAGAAAGACTTGACCAATTCTAATAAAACTTTGCATGACCTAAGCTTAGGGAATTATAAGATAGTTGGCTAGGTTTCATGGCCATAGGATATATATCATAGAAACTATGGCCATTGTATTATTGAAATTTGGATGTTTAATTTTGACGTTTAAATCAAATAATTTCAACTATCAAGATTTGGTCTTAAAAAATTTAAATATTGCAAAACTTTGCTTTTTAAATGCTCTTAAATATAATATATTAAGTATTTAAAGCAACTGAACACTCATTTGATTTATCAGATTTATTACAATTATCCAAAAGTCAAATTTATATGAGCCTGTGCCTGAAAATAGAGATTTTCAAAGTCAAATTAAGGGAGCCTTATATAAACATGAGCCTTTTCAACCAATTTGAAGTTTTTGAAGTTTGTTAACCATAAATTATTCTTCCATATATATTAAATGTACTTTAAATGGAAAGAAGAGTTATAAAAGCATACCACATGAGTATAAAATGGTCTTAGGTCATGTAAGACTGAACATTATTAAGAGTCAATTTAGGCCGTAGCACATATTTACATATAAAATGCATACAGAAGCTATAAGAAATGGAAATTTGTAACTTTTGTTTCTTTCTATGCTAAGATGTCATGATACAAGAAGTCTAATTGAAAAGGACTCTTGCATTCAACTTTTTGCAGACAGTATGGTCTGATGCATAGTTTTTTCACTTTTCAATGGAAATCTTGCATGTAGTTTTAGTCTCAACTGGCATATATTTGAACCACATACTATCCTATAGATGAAAATAAAGGTAGTATATGAAATGGATAAGGTGCACAGATCATTGAAAAGTGCTTTTTACAGATTTAATGAAATATTTATGATGGACTACAAATTATATGTACAGAGCTCTTAACATTTCGCATACATCAAACAGGCCGTTCGACCAGGGTCTAAATACAACACATTTTGCACATTTTTCTGTGATAATCTACTTTTCTCTACATTCAGAGTTCACAAATGGCTAATAGAATTTGAATTAATCATAGAAACACAAATATCAAAACATGAAAAGCTGTCAGATAGAAAGTCAGCATGCCTCTTAGGCTTAAAATGGACACTGCTTTAAAACGCTTATTTTAGCCGTATAATGTCAAAATTGGACATTTTAACAGAATTTCTTTAAAATAAAGATGTAAATCCTTTACTTTTATTCAGTTTGACAAATTGGAACCAGCAAACCATTCAGGAAGTTGCCAAAGTACAGAATCTACATTTCCTGAATTCATCTCTTAGGCCGAGAACACAGTTATTTCGTAGTGCATTTCTTTTAGACAATAAATTCAAATTAAAAAATCGCACCTGCTCTATCTCGAAAAGATTTTTACAGTGTAGTGTACTACTATTGGGACAAATAATATCAAAATTATAGAAAAGTCTACCAGCTCTAACTCAAAATATTGACAATTCTATGTTAAGGGGGTCTAAAACTCAGTTTGACAGCTTCAGACATACTAGTTTTTGACCTTTTAACTGGACCAAATCACTACTTAACATAAAGATTCAGCACCCAAATTTTTGTAACATGTAATTTCATCCCTTACTTAATATTTCATGCATAAAATATAAAGAAATAAATTTGGAAAGTGTATGAAAAAAATTCGGAAGTTATACACTATCCACAATAGGGACTATATTTGTAGACAACGAAAATCTAAGGACGATAACTGTGTCCTCGGACCTAATAGTATAGAAAGACTTGACCAATTCTAATAAAACTTTGCATGACCTAAGCTTAGGGAATTATAAGATAGTTGGCTAGGTTTCATGGCCATAGGATATATATCATAGAAACTATGGCCATTTTATTATTGAAATTTGGATGTTTAATTTTGACGTTTAAATCAAATAATTTCAACTATCAAGATTTGGTCTTAAAAAATTTAAATATTGCAAAACTTTGCTTTTTAAATGCTCTTAAATATAATATATTAAGTATTTAAAGCAACTGAACACTCATTTGATTTATCAGATTTATTACAATTATCCAAAAGTCAAATTTATATAAGCCTGTGCCTGAAAATAGAGATTTTCGAATTAAGGGGAGCCTTATATAAACATGCATTTTTTTCAACCAATTTGAAGTTTTTGAAGTTTTTTAACCATAAATTATTCTTCCATATATATTAAATGTACTTTAAATGGAAAGAAGAGTTATAAAAAGCATACCACATGAGTATAAAATGGTCTTAGGTCATGTAAGACTGAACATTATTAAGAGTCAATTTAGGCCGTAGCACATATTTACATATAAAAATGCATACAGAAGCTATAAGAAATGGAAATTTGTAACTTTTTGTTTCTTTCTATGCTAAGATGTCATGATACAAGAAGTCTAATTGAAAAGGACTCTTGCATTCAACTTTTTGCAGACAGTATGGTCTGATGCATAGTTTTTCACTTTTCAATGGAAATCTTGCATGTAGTTTTAGTCTCAACTGGCATATATTTGAACCACATACTATCCTATAGATGAAAATAAAGGTAGTATATGAAATGGATAAGGTGCACAGATCATTGAAAAGTGCTTTTTACAGATTTAATGAAATTTTTATGATGGACTACAAATTATATGTACAGAGCTCTTAACATTTCGCATACATCAAACAGGCCGTTCGACCAGGGTCTAAATACAACACATTTTGCACATTTTTCTGTGATAATCTACTTTTCTCTACATTCAGAGTTCACAAATGGCTAATAGAATTTGAATTAATCATAGAAACACAAATATCAAAACATGAAAAGCTGTCAGATAGAAAGTCAGCATGCCTCTTAGGCTTAAAATGGACACTGCTTTAAAACGCTTATTTTAGCCGTATAATGTCAAAATTGGACATTTTAACAGAATTTCTTTAAAATAAAGATGTAAATCCTTTACTTTTATTCAGTTTGACAAATTGGAACCAGCAAACCATTCAGGAAGTTGCCAAAGTACAGAATCTACATTTCCTGAATTCATCTCTTAGGCCGAGAACACAGTTATTTCAGTAGTGCATTTCTTTTAGACAATAAATTCAAATTAAAAAAATCGCACCTGCTCTATCTCGAAAAGATTTTTACAGTGTAGTGTACTACTATTGGGACAAATAATATCAAAATTATAGAAAAGTCTACCAGCTCTAACTCAAAATATTGACAATTCTATGTTAAGGGGGTCTAAAACTCAGTTTGACAGCTTCAGACATACTAGTTTTTGACCTTTTTTAACTGGACCAAATCACTACTTAACATAAAGATTCAGCACCCAAATTTTTTTAACATGTAATTTCATCCCTTACTTAATATTTCATGCATAAAATATAAAGAAATAAATTTGGAAAGTGTATGAAAAAATTCGGAAGTTATACACTATCCACAATAGGGACTATATTTGTAGACAACGAAAATCTAAGGACGATAACTGTGTCCTCGGACCTAATAGTATAGAAAGACTTGACCAATTCTAATAAAACTTTGCATGACCTAAGCTTAGGAATTATAAGATAGTTGGCTAGGTTTCATGGCCATAGGATATATATCATAGAAACTATGGCCATTTTATTATTGAAATTTGGATGTTTAATTTTGACGTTTAAATCAAATAATTTCAACTATCAAGATTTGGTCTTAAAAATTTAAATATTGCAAAACTTTGCTTTTAAATGCTCTTAAATATAATATATTAAGTATTTAAAGCAACTGAACACTCATTTGATTTATCAGATTTATTACAATTATCCAAAAGTCAAATTTATATAAGCCTGTGCCTGAAAATAGAGATTTTCGAATTAAGGGAGCCTTATATAAACATGCATTTTTTCAACCAATTTGAAGTTTTGAAGTTTGTTAACCATAAATTATTCTTCCACATATATTAAATGTACTTTAAATGGAAAGAAGAGTTATAAAAGCATACCACATGAGTATAAAATGGTCTTAGGTCATGTAAGACTGAACATTATTAAGAGTCAATTTAGGCCGTAGCACATATTTACATATAAAAATGCATACAGAAGCTATAAGAAATGGAAATTTGTAACTTTTTGTTTCTTTCTATGCTAAGATGTCATGATACAAGAAGTCTAATTGAAAAAGGACTCTTGCATTCAACTTTTTTTGCAGACAGTATGGTCTGATGCATAGTTTTTCACTTTTCAATGGAAATCTTGCATGTAGTTTTAGTCTCAACTGGCATATATTTGAACCACATACTATCCTATAGATGAAAATAAAGGTAGTATATGAAATGGATAAGGTGCACAGATCATTGAAAAGTGCTTTTTACAGATTTAATGAAATATTTATGATGGACTACAAATTATATGTACAGAGCTCTTAACATTTCGCATACATCAAACAGGCCGTTCGACCAGGGTCTAAATACAACACATTTTGCACATTTTTCTGTGATAATCTACTTTTCTCTACATTCAGAGTTTACAAATGGCTAATAGAATTTGAATTAATCATAGAAACACAAATATCAAAACATGAAAAGCTGTCAGATAGAAAGTCAGCATGCCTCTTAGGCTTAAAATGGACACTGCTTTAAAACGCTTATTTTAGCCGTATAATGTCAAAATTGGACATTTTAACAGAATTTCTTTAAAATAAAGATGTAAATCCTTTACTTTTATTCAGTTTGACAAATTGGAACCAGCAAACCATTCAGGAAGTTGCCAAAGTACAGAATCTACATTTCCTGAATTCATCTCTTAGTATAGAAAGACTTGACCAATTCTAATAAAACTTTGCATGACCTAAGCATAAAGATTCAGCACCCAAATTTTGGAATTATAAGATAGTTGGAAAGTGCTAGGTTTCATGGCCATAGGATATATATCATAGAAACTATGGCCATAGGGAATTTATTATTGAAATTTGGATGTTTAATTTTGACGTTTAAATCAAATAATTTCAACTATCAAGATTTGGTCTTAAAAATTTAAATATTGCAAAACTTTGCTTTTAAATGCTCTTAAATATAATATATTAAGTATTTAAAGCAACTGAACACTCATTTGATTTATCAGATTTATTACAATTATCCAAAGTCAAATTTATATAAGCCTGTGCCTGAAAATAGAGATTTTCGAATTAAGGGAGCCTTATATAAACATGCATTTTTTCAACCAATTTGAAGTTTTTGAAGTTTGTTAACCATAAATTATTCTTCCATATATATTAAATGTACTTTAAATGGAAAGAAGAGTTATAAAAGCATACCACATGAGTATAAAATGGTCTTAGGTCATGTAAGACTGAACATTATTAAGAGTCAATTTAGGCCGTAGCACATATTTACATATAAAATGCATACAGAAGCTATAAGAAATGGAAATTTGTAACTTTTGTTTCTTTCTATGCTAAGATGTCATGATACAAGAAGTCTAATTGAAAAGGACTCTTGCATTCAACTTTTTGCAGACAGTATGGTCTGATGCATAGTTTTTCACTTTTCAATGGAAATCTTGCATGTAGTTTTAGTCTCAACTGGCATATATTTGAACCACATACTATCCTATAGATGAAAATAAAGGTAGTATATGAAATGGATAAGGTGCACAGATCATTGAAAAGTGCTTTTTACAGATTTAATGAAATTTTATGATGGACTACAAATTATATGTACAGAGCTCTTAACATTTCGCATACATCAAACAGGCCGTTCGACCAGGGTCTAAATACAACACATTTTGCACATTTTTCTGTGATAATCTACTTTTCTCTACATTCAGAGTTCACAAATGGCTAATAGAATTTGAATTAATCATAGAAACACAAATATCAAAACATGAAAAGCTGTCAGATAGAAAGTCAGCATGCCTCTTAGGCTTAAAATGGACACTGCTTTAAAACGCTTATTTTAGCCGTATAATGTCAAAATTGGACATTTTAACAGAATTTCTTTAAAATAAAGATGTAAATCCTTTACTTTTATTCAGTTTGACAAATTGGAACCAGCAAACCATTCAGGAAGTTGCCAAAGTACAGAATCTACATTTCCTGAATTCATCTCTTAGGCCGAGAACACAGTTATTTCGTAGTGCATTTCTTTTAGACAATAAATTCAAATTAAAAAATCGCACCTGCTCTATCTCGAAAAGATTTTTACAGTGTAGTGTACTACTATTGGGACAAATAATATCAAAATTATAGAAAAGTCTACCAGCTCTAACTCAAAATATTGACAATTCTATGTTAAGGGGTCTAAAACTCAGTTTGACAGCTTCAGACATACTAGTTTTGACCTTTTTAACTGGACCAAATCACTACTTAACATAAAGATTCAGCACCCAAATTTTTGTAACATGTAATTTCATCCCTTACTTAATATTTCATGCATAAAATATAAAGAAATAAATTTGGAAAGTGTATGAAAAAATTGGAAGTTATACACTATCCACAATAGGGACTATATTTGTAGACAACGAAAATCTAAGGACGATAACTGTGTCCTCGGACCTAATAGTATAGAAAGACTTGACCAATTCTAATAAAACTTTGCATGACCTAAGCTTAGGGAATTATAAGATAGTTGGCTAGGTTTCATGGCCATAGGATATATATCATAGAAACTATGGCCATTTTATTATTGAAATTTGGATGTTTAATTTTGACGTTTAAATCAAATAATTTCAACTATCAAGATTTGGTCTTAAAAATTTAAATATTGCAAAACTTTGCTTTTAAATGCTCTTAAATATAATATATTAAGTATTTAAAGCAACTGAACACTCATTTGATTTATCAGATTTATTACAATTATCCAAAAGTCAAATTTATATAAGCCTGTGCCTGAAAATAGAGATTTTCGAATTAAGGGGAGCCTTATATAAACATGCATTTTTTTCAACCAATTTGAAGTTTTTGAAGTTTGTTAACCATAAATTATTCTTCCATATATATTAAATGTACTTTAAATGGAAAGAAGAGTTATAAAAGCATACCACATGAGTATAAAATGGTCTTAGGTCATGTAAGACTGAACATTATTAAGAGTCAATTTAGGCCGTAGCACATATTTACATATAAAATGCATACAGAAGCTATAAGAAATGGAAATTTGTAACTTTTGTTTCTTTCTATGCTAAGATGTCATGATACAAGAAGTCTAATTGAAAAGGACTCTTGCATTCAACTTTTTGCAGACAGTATGGTCTGATGCATAGTTTTTCACTTTTCAATGGAAATCTTGCATGTAGTTTTAGTCTCAACTGGCATATATTTGAACCACATACTATCCTATAGATGAAAATAAAGGTAGTATATGAAATGGATAAGGTGCACAGATCATTGAAAAGTGCTTTTTACAGATTTAATGAAATATTTATGATGGACTACAAATTATATGTACAGAGCTCTTAACATTTCGCATACATCAAACAGGCCGTTCGACCAGGGTCTAAATACAACACATTTTGCACATTTTTCTGTGATAATCTACTTTTCTCTACATTCAGAGTTCACAAATGGCTAATAGAATTTGAATTAATCATAGAAACACAAATATCAAAACATGAAAAGCTGTCAGATAGAAAGTCAGCATGCCTCTTAGGCTTAAAAATGGACACTGCTTTAAAACGCTTATTTTAGCCGTATAATGTCAAAATTGGACATTTTAACAGAATTTCTTTAAAATAAAGATGTAAATCCTTTACTTTTATTCAGTTTGACAAATTGGAACCAGCAAACCATTCAGGGAAGTTGCCAAAGTACAGAATCTACATTTCCTGAATTCATCTCTTAGGCCCGAGAACACAGTTATTTCGTAGTGCATTTCTTTTAGACAATAAATTCAAATTAAAAAAATCGCACCTGCTCTATCTCGAAAAGATTTTTACAGTGTAGTGTACTACTATTGGGACAAATAATATCAAAATTATAGAAAAGTCTACCAGCTCTAACTCAAAATATTGACAATTCTATGTTAAGGGGGTCTAAAACTCAGTTTGACAGCTTCAGACATACTAGTTTTTGACCTTTTTTAACTGGACCAAATCACTACTTAACATAAAGATTCAGCACCCAAATTTTTTTAACATGTAATTTCATCCCCTTACTTAATATTTCATGCATAAAATATAAAGAAATAAATTTGGAAAGTGTATGAAAAAAATTCGGAAGTTATACACTATCCACACTAGGGACTATATTTGTAGACAACGAAAATCTAAGGACGATAACTGTGTCCTCGGACCTAATAGTATAGAAAGACTTGACCAATTCTAATAAAACTTTGCATGACCTAAGCTTAGGAATTATAAGATAGTTGGCTAGGTTTCATGGCCATAGGATATATATCATAGAAACTATGGCCATTTTATTATTGAAATTTGGATGTTTAATTTTGACGTTTAAATCAAATAATTTCAACTATCAAGATTTGGTCTTAAAAAATTTAAATATTGCAAAACTTTGCTTTTAAATGCTCTTAAATATAATATATTAAGTATTTAAAGCAACTGAACACTCATTTGATTTATCAGATTTATTACAATTATCCAAAAGTCAAATTTATATAAGCCTGTGCCTGAAAATAGAGATTTTCGAATTAAGGGAGCCTTATATAAACATGCATTTTTTCAACCAATTTGAAGTTTTTGAAGTTTGTTAACCATAAATTATTCTTCCACATATATTAAATGTACTTTAAATGGAAAGAAGAGTTATAAAAGCATACCACATGAGTATAAAATGGTCTTAGGTCATGTAAGACTGAACATTATTAAGAGTCAATTTAGGCCGTAGCACATATTTACATATAAAATGCATACAGAAGCTATAAGAAATGGAAATTTGTAACTTTTGTTTCTTTCTATGCTAAGATGTCATGATACAAGAAGTCTAATTGAAAAGGACTCTTGCATTCAACTTTTTGCAGACAGTATGGTCTGATGCATAGTTTTTTCACTTTTCAATGGAAATCTTGCATGTAGTTTTAGTCTCAACTGGCATATATTTGAACCACATACTATCCTATAGATGAAAATAAAGGTAGTATATGAAATGGATAAGGTGCACAGATCATTGAAAAGTGCTTTTTACAGATTTAATGAAATTTTATGATGGACTACAAATTATATGTACAGAGCTCTTAACATTTCGCATACATCAAACAGGCCGTTCGACCAGGGTCTAAATACAACACATTTTGCACATTTTTCTGTGATAATCTACTTTTCTCTACATTCAGAGTTCACAAATGGCTAATAGAATTTGAATTAATCATAGAAACACAAATATCAAAACATGAAAAGCTGTCAGATAGAAAGTCAGCATGCCTCTTAGGCTTAAAATGGACACTGCTTTAAAACGCTTATTTTAGCCGTATAATGTCAAAATTGGACATTTTAACAGAATTTCTTTAAAATAAAGATGTAAATCCTTTACTTTTATTCAGTTTGACAAATTGGAACCAGCAAACCATTCAGGAAGTTGCCAAAGTACAGAATCTACATTTCCTGAATTCATCTCTTAGGCCGAGAACACAGTTATTTCGTAGTGCATTTCTTTTAGACAATAAATTCAAATTAAAAAAATCGCACCTGCTCTATCTCGAAAAGATTTTTACAGTGTAGTGTACTACTATTGGGACAAATAATATCAAAATTATAGAAAAGTCTACCAGCTCTAACTCAAAATATTGACAATTCTATGTTAAGGGGTCTAAAACTCAGTTTGACAGCTTCAGACATACTAGTTTTTGACCTTTTAACTGGACCAAATCACTACTTAACATAAAGATTCAGCACCCAAATTTTTGTAACATGTAATTTCATCCCTTACTTAATATTTCATGCATAAAATATAAAGAAATAAATTTGGAAAGTGTATGAAAAAATTCGGAAGTTATACACTATCCACAATAGGGACTATATTTGTAGACAACGAAAATCTAAGGGCGATAACTGTGTCCTCGGACCTAATAGTATAGAAAGACTTGACCAATTCTAATAAAACTTTGCATGACCTAAGCTTAGGGAATTATAAGATAGTTGGCTAGGTTTCATGGCCATAGGATATATATCATAGAAACTATGGCCATTTTATTATTGAAATTTGGATGTTTAATTTTGACGTTTAAATCAAATAATTTCAACTATCAAGATTTGGTCTTAAAAATTTAAATATTGCAAAACTTTGCTTTTAAATGCTCTTAAATATAATATATTAAGTATTTAAAGCAACTGAACACTCATTTGATTTATCAGATTTATTACAATTATCCAAAAGTCAAATTTATATAAGCCTGTGCCTGAAAATAGAGATTTTCGAATTAAGGGAGCCTTATATAAACATGCATTTTTTCAACCAATTTGAAGTTTTTGAAGTTTGTTAACCATAAATTATTCTTCCACATATATTAAATGTACTTTAAATGGAAAGAAGAGTTATAAAAGCATACCACATGAGTATAAAATGGTCTTAGGTCATGTAAGACTGAACATTATTAAGAGTCAATTTAGGCCGTAGCACATATTTACATATAAAATGCATACAGAAGCTATAAGAAATGGAAATTTGTAACTTTTGTTTCTTTCTATGCTAAGATGTCATGATACAAGAAGTCTAATTGAAAAGGACTCTTGCATTCAACTTTTTGCAGACAGTATGGTCTGATGCATAGTTTTTCACTTTTCAATGGAAATCTTGCATGTAGTTTTAGTCTCAACTGGCATATATTTGAACCACATACTATCCTATAGATGAAAATAAAGGTAGTATATGAAATGGATAAGGTGCACAGATCATTGAAAAGTGCTTTTTACAGATTTAATGAAATTTTATGATGGACTACAAATTATATGTACAGAGCTCTTAACATTTCGCATACATCAAACAGGCCGTTCGACCAGGGTCTAAATACAACACATTTTGCACATTTTTCTGTGATAATCTACTTTTCTCTACATTCAGAGTTCACAAATGGCTAATAGAATTTGAATTAATCATAGAAACACAAATATCAAAACATGAAAAGCTGTCAGATAGAAAGTCAGCATGCCTCTTAGGCTTAAAATGGACACTGCTTTAAAACGCTTATTTTAGCCGTATAATGTCAAAATTGGACATTTTAACAGAATTTCTTTAAAATAAAGATGTAAATCCTTTACTTTTATTCAGTTTGACAAATTGGAACCAGCAAACCATTCAGGAAGTTGCCAAAGTACAGAATCTACATTTCCTGAATTCATCTCTTAGGCCGAGAACACAGTTATTTCGTAGTGCATTTCTTTTAGACAATAAATTCAAATTAAAAAATCGCACCTGCTCTATCTCGAAAAGATTTTTACAGTGTAGTGTACTACTATTGGGACAAATAATATCAAAATTATAGAAAAGTCTACCAGCTCTAACTCAAAATATTGACAATTCTATGTTAAGGGGTCTAAAACTCAGTTTGACAGCTTCAGACATACTAGTTTTGACCTTTTTAACTGGACCAAATCACTACTTAACATAAAGATTCAGCACCCAAATTTTTGTAACATGTAATTTCATCCCTTACTTAATATTTCATGCATAAAATATAAAGAAATAAATTTGGAAAGTGTATGAAAAAATTGGAAGTTATACACTATCCACAATAGGGACTATATTTGTAGACAACGAAAATCTAAGGACGATAACTGTGTCCTCGGACCTAATAGTATAGAAAGACTTGACCAATTCTAATAAAACTTTGCATGACCTAAGCTTAGGGAATTATAAGATAGTTGGCTAGGTTTCATGGCCATAGGATATATATCATAGAAACTATGGCCATTTTATTATTGAAATTTGGATGTTTAATTTTGACGTTTAAATCAAATAATTTCAACTATCAAGATTTGGTCTTAAAAATTTAAATATTGCAAAACTTTGCTTTTAAATGCTCTTAAATATAATATATTAAGTATTTAAAGCAACTGAACACTCATTTGATTTATCAGATTTATTACAATTATCCAAAAGTCAAATTTATATAAGCCTGTGCCTGAAAATAGAGATTTTCGAATTAAGGGGAGCCTTATATAAACATGCATTTTTTTCAACCAATTTGAAGTTTTTGAAGTTTGTTAACCATAAATTATTCTTCCACATATATTAAATGTACTTTAAATGGAAAGAAGAGTTATAAAAGCATACCACATGAGTATAAAATGGTCTTAGGTCATGTAAGACTGAACATTATTAAGAGTCAATTTAGGCCGTAGCACATATTTACATATAAAAATGCATACAGAAGCTATAAGAAATGGAAATTTGTAACTTTTTGTTTCTTTCTATGCTAAGATGTCATGATACAAGAAGTCTAATTGAAAAAGGACTCTTGCATTCAACTTTTTTTGCAGACAGTATGGTCTGATGCATAGTTTTTTCACTTTTCAATGGAAATCTTGCATGTAGTTTTAGTCTCAACTGGCATATATTTGAACCACATACTATCCTATAGATGAAAATAAAGGTAGTATATGAAATGGATAAGGTGCACAGATCATTGAAAAGTGCTTTTTACAGATTTAATGAAATTTTTATGATGGACTACAAATTATATGTACAGAGCTCTTAACATTTCGCATACATCAAACAGGCCGTTCGACCAGGGTCTAAATACAACACATTTTGCACATTTTTCTGTGATAATCTACTTTTCTCTACATTCAGAGTTCACAAATGGCTAATAGAATTTGAATTAATCATAGAAACACAAATATCAAAACATGAAAAGCTGTCAGATAGAAAGTCAGCATGCCTCTTAGGCTTAAAATGGACACTGCTTTAAAACGCTTATTTTAGCCGTATAATGTCAAAATTGGACATTTTAACAGAATTTCTTTAAAATAAAGATGTAAATCCTTTACTTTTATTCAGTTTGACAAATTGGAACCAGCAAACCATTCAGGAAGTTGCCAAAGTACAGAATCTACATTTCCTGAATTCATCTCTTAGGCCCGAGAACACAGTTATTTCAGTAGTGCATTTCTTTTAGACAATAAATTCAAATTAAAAAATCGCACCTGCTCTATCTCGAAAAGATTTTTACAGTGTAGTGTACTACTATTGGGACAAATAATATCAAAATTATAGAAAAGTCTACCAGCTCTAACTCAAAATATTGACAATTCTATGTTAAGGGGTCTAAAACTCAGTTTGACAGCTTCAGACATACTAGTTTTGACCTTTTAACTGGACCAAATCACTACTTAACATAAAGATTCAGCACCCAAATTTTTGTAACATGTAATTTCATCCCTTACTTAATATTTCATGCATAAAATATAAAGAAATAAATTTGGAAAGTGTATGAAAAAATTCGGAAGTTATACACTATCCACAATAGGGACTATATTTGTAGACAACGAAAATCTAAGGACGATAACTGTGTCCTCGGACCAGCATGACTGGGCACATTTAATTCTATAATATGGTTTACATCGGTAGTATAGGTAAAATACATCCTAGAAAAATTGACCCTTCTGAAAACAAGAAAGCTGATTCTTCTAAAAACATGAAAAATTGCTCTTCTAAAAACATTGACTCTTCTAAAGCATGAAAATTGGCTCTGTAAAAAACATGTAATCATTGATTGTTGAAATGCGCATCTGGTGCAGTAAAATTGGTACCGTTAATGTTATTGTAATCTATCGAATTTACCTACAAGATTTGTTTATTTTTGTGTTCCTTCAGTTCTTATAAAAACTACCCTATACACTTCGTGGTAAAAAAATTATCTACACAATATAATTTAGAAATTGTCCGTGGTCTTTTAGCTAGAGTATATCTTCAGTGTATTGTAAGACTTTCTACCATTTAACTAAAGAAATTTGACAGATGATTGTAATATTTTGACATTTTTCAGGTGTTTTGCTAAGTTGATAAAATTATTGCACATAGTTCGGAATAAGATGAATTTATTGTACTTGTTTGCATTAAAAACTATACGTATACAATAAGAAGGCACATCATCAAACCTATCGTCATATTTTCTATTTGACTAAACATCGCTAAGTCACCACGAAAGAGGCCTATTATGGTCAATTTACCCTAAATTTATTTTAGGAAGTACACCACTAATTCATGGCCCCATTGCTTTCTATGTTAAATTCCTCAATTTCAAGCAGACACGGCTCTTTTGTTTTAAGTTCAAATAAAGTGACAATCATTGCATGTCAAAGCAACACTTTATGTAGTCTTGTACTGAAAAATCAACATACCTTTAATGGCATATAAGAAAGAACTGGTTCCCGGAACTTCGGATGTACCAAAACAGGTACTTCAGATCTGACAAACAGGCAAAATGTACCCTCTTTATAAAATTTGGTGCAGTTTTTTTAATATTCAAAATTATAAGTCAAAAATGTTCTACAATGATCACCAGTCATCCAGCTTTCATTTGATACCAACAATACCTAAGTATTCTACATTTTTGAAAGTTACACTCATGCGTAGGAACTATTTTGTGTTAAATATGTACTACTTTCTGGTATGTGCTTTCTGGCCGAGCCGAATTAGTGGTGTTACACCTATAACAGAACCAAACTTGCTATATTGACTTCAGCATTACTTCATTTCATTCTATGATCTATTTCAAGCAATAAAAAACATGTAAAGCTTTAGTCCAAATACTATTTTACTAATTTTAAGCTCAAATTGGACTGGTAGTAACATATGGGTTATTCAAAGAAAACTGCATATGGATATTACTAATGGCCAATATACTTTTTTTATTCTCAATATCATTGTTTTATTTAATAATTTCTAATAGGAAAACAATGTGCGTACCAATAGTCATATTTTACTAGAGTTTGTTCATTTAATAAAAAATATATTAGACCAGACCTAAGACATAATTGAGAATATTGTCCCCTTTTTCTTCAAATTGAAAAGGGACATTTTGGTATAAACCATACTTCTGTGGTACAACATAGATTATTTAGAGCAATTTATATATCCCTCAGCTGGATAACTTGCTAAACTGGTTCAAAATTGCAGTTACAGTGAGATTTTGGAATTCTTATATGAGTATATACCAATTGCCTAGATTGTAAAGGCTACCATAAGAAAACCAATAAAACTTGAAAAATCATAGGATTATTTGACCAATAGCTATTTTTTACCATAAACAAGTCATAATATACATGTTTTATTGATTTCAATCCCAAATAATGCAAAAATAAGAACTTGGAGTCAAGTCTTAACTGCATGCATGTTGTGTGACCATAAAGGCCAAAATACCTGAATGTGACAATTTAAGAGCTGAAATTTCCTTAAACAATCTTGTTCATCCAAAAGATGATTAAACATGATTACTTACATCAAATATGACTTATTTTCATTGGAATAGGTACAACTTCTAAAATTGAATTTCTGATTATTCTCTGTAATAGGAAGTACACCACTAATTCATGGCCCCATTGCTTTCTATGTTAAATTCACCAGGAGACACAGGAATTAAATCGAGAAAAAAATAAACCTACTAGTGGTAATTTAAGCCGCAGACATTACAGCTCAGTTCAGCGCCACACTAATCCGTTCACTTGGCTTTGAACAAATATATATTAAAGCATATAGAACAGATTCAATTTCAATATTTTATTAAAGTCTCACCACTTATATAACATTAAACATTCAAATACATATATAAAACATACCGTATACGAAAACTAACAGTAAAATATCATTAGCTTAAATACTAAAACATATACAAGCTTCATTCTATTAAGAAATATGAGAGACTATATATGAATTTTTTTCAGAGACAAGTGCCTCTGGTTCACATAACACATACTACACACTTACATACTTCATAATTGTATTACTTTTTTGTAATAGTATTTTACTCACCACAAATTATGTTTTTTTATAAGTGCACATACAGATTCAGATTCAGATTCAATATTCTATTAAAGTCCCACCACTTGTAAATACATATAATACAATCATCATGATATATACCTTGTATAAAACAGCAATTTTATAAGTTAAAATACAAGCTTCATTCTAAAAGAATTATGAGAGACTATATATGAATTTTTTCAGAGACATGTGACTGTGGTTCACCTATATTTGTGATAGCCCTTACCCTTCTATACTTATTTGCAAAGTTAAGTTAATTTAATCAATTTTGATATGAAATAAGGAGATAAGGTATGATTGCCAATGGGACACATATCCAGCAAAGTCGAAATGCCTTGGATTTAAGCAACTAACGGTCACCGTACGGCCTCCAACAAAGACCAAAAACCAATACCGTAAAGTCAGCTATATACATGTAAATTTATTTGCATTTACAATTTTGTTAAACATGGAAAGTAATGTTTTTAAAGAACGAATGGAAGAAACGTGCACTGTATAACAGATAGCGTTATGATATCAACAAAGCATTGAAAGGTCAGAAATAAGATTTTTTACTAAGTAATCTTTTCCTTAGTATTGTTGTAATTATTCCAAACCAGAATGGACATGTATGCACCTGTCCCAAGTCAGGAGCCTGTTGTTCAGTGGTTGTCGTTTGTTGTGTGGTCCTAAGTCAGGAGCCTGTTGTTCAGTGGTTGTCGTTTGTTGTGTGGTTCATAAGTGTTTCTCGTTTCTCGTTTTTATGCCCCACCTACGATAGTAGAGGGGCATTATGTTTTTCGGTCTGTGTGTCCGTCCGTCCGTCCGTCCGTCCGTTCGTCCGTCTGTCCCGCTTCAGGTTAAAGTTTTTGGTCAAGGTAGTTTTTGATGAAGTTGAAGTCCAACCAACTTGAAACTTAGAACACATGTTTCCTATGATATGATATTTCTAATTTAATGCCAAATTAGAGTTTTGACCCCAATTTCACGGTTCGCTGAACATAGAAAATGATAGTGCGAGTGGGGCATCCGTGTACTATGGATACATTCTTGTTTTATATAGACTAGAACACACCCGCGACATCGCGGTTCCGTGACTGAATTAAAGTACCTACGCCTTATGTTTAGCCTTTACTTTTTGTATTCGTATTGTCATCTAATAAAGTCATGCTGATTATAAGGTGCACATTTTTCTGTGCTTTAAAAATCTTTATGTTTGAACCCGTTCTGGTTTTCTAACTACTTCTGGTAGTAAGACCCGTCTAGGCCAGACTGGGAAACTGGGAAGGCTAATGCTCACATTTAATCTGTACTGATACGGTAAGTTCAGTGTCCTACTTTATAAGTACAAAATAAGAACAAACTATAAAAACCAGTTTCAACGGGCTTGACTCATCTGTTCGATACACAGCACAAAACCAAATAACAAAAACACAAGTTTCTCGCAGTTAGTGAAAGATAGTTCAAAACCAGTAATAAATAATAAAAGCCTGCATATAGCTCAAATCCGAAATTTTGACAGATTTTGGCAATTTTGAGTATTTAAAAGAAATTTATAAGTAGGACAGACTTAAGCAAAACCAAGATTATGTAGGAGGTAAAGCTATAATATATTGTCTTTCGGATACAAATTTCATTCTAGCGTTCTTCGATGGAAAAATTTACCAAAAGCATGTAAAATTTGCAATTGTTTCAACATGTAGCGCTAAATTGTATATTGACTTTATAGAAATATGTAAAATTGTCGAGAAAGATAATGAAAGCAGTGGCGGATCCAGGAAGGGGGCTGGAGATTCCGGGGTTGGAACCCCCCTTTTTTTTGGCGATCAATGCATTTGAATGGGGACATATAGTTGGAACCCCCCCTTTTATCCTTGGTTGGGAACCCCTTTTAAAATGGCTGGATCCGCCACAGGGACTCGGTTAGCAGATTAAAATTTTGTTAATCAACGTTTTTAATTTTTTAGTATTTCCTGTCTATTTGTATTACTCTATTAACGTATTTGACGTTGACATCACTATTTCTTTGTTTTCTAGCAATGTGCAGTTTACTATCCATATCCGTATACTGAAAAATCCTAAAGGGATCTAAGTCGCCATCTTGAATTGCCTTCCCTACTTTAGATAAAAAATAATTAAAAATATTAATAAATTACTATATACCTTACAAAGGCACTCATTTTCTTCCTAAATTATTGTTCTATCACATGCATATTTTGATTTTTGGATCAACAGAACCCTTACGCAACTTCAGTTGCATTCGGGTCAGAATATTCAAATTTCCCGGCGAAAGCAACGTGACTGGCAAACATGTCGTTTTTCAGTAAGATAGACGAAATGGGAGATAACTCTTGTCATTCGGAAACTTTCGGGTTGATGCATTTACTACAACGATAACTCCTCATAAACTGACGAGTGCTGTCCCCTGACATAAATATCGAGCGCAAATTTAATAACGAATAGAACCTTTCTGCAAACGGGGTAACATAAATCACTGACTTTTTGGTAGACACATCAATAAAATGAAGTAGTTACTAAAAAATATTGACGTGTTCAACGGGATTTACCAGGTTCAGTAACAGTACCAGGATTTAAAAAAAGGGGGAAGTTGGTAGGCTAACTTTTGGATTAATACTTTGAAAAGTCTATGCATTTATCATATATGCATGTATGAAGCTCCATTAGAGGCCCTTGTCCCCATAAATCCGCCTCTGATTATATACATGTTGTACTACATAAATCCTTGATGTGAAAAATATCAGGGCGATGTCTGACAGAAATTCACATTCCTTTAAGAAAAAAACCGATAGTTTGGGGACAATCATTTGATATTTTCAATAGGCGAAAGGATAGGAGAATAATCTGATATTGAAACAACACATACAATGACTGTTCGAGGAAATTTTCGTTTGATATTTAATTTTATGAAGGATTCTAAGCGTGTAAATCTGTCTCAAATCTGATTGATTGAGCGGAGGTATCAAGTTAGGGGACAGCACTAGTCAGTCTATGAGGAGTTATCGTTGTAGTAAATGCATCAACCCGAAAGTTTCTGAATGACAAGAGTTATCTCCCATTTCGTCTATCTTACTAAAAACGACATGTTTGCCAGTTACGTTGCTTTCGCCGGGAAATTGAATATTCTGACCTGAATGCAACTGAAGTTGCGTAAGGGTTCTGTTGATCCAAAAATCAAAATATGCATGTGATAGAACAATAATTTAGGAAGAAAATGAGTGCCTTTGTAAGGTATATAGTAATTTATTAATATTTTAATTATTTTTATCTAAAGTAGGGAAGGCAATTCAAGATGGCGACTTAGATCCCTTTAGGATTTTTCAGTATACGGATATGGATAGTAAACTGCACATTGCTAGAAAACAAAGAAATAGTGATGTCAACGTCAAATACGTTAATAGAGTAATACAAATAGACAGGAAATACTAAAAAATTAAAAAACATTGATTAACAAAATTTTAATCTGCTAACCGAGTCCCTGTGGGATCCGCCCTGGAAAGTATATGATATAAACTCTTTAAAATTCAAACGCAACTTATAGATTCTGACCTTGTGAGTGAAATAAATACAAGGACAATCCGCCCTACCTCGCCCTACCTCGTTGTCTATCTCAACATTTTTAGTTGAGCTGTATGATGACTTCTCAGAGGACAGGTGAGTGATCCCTCGACAGATCGATTATATTTTCTATACTTATCCATGTAATGATACAAGATACACTTAACTTGTTTAATCTACATTTGTAGGTTGACAATGTTACAAATATGTAAACAAACTACCCGTCGGATGTTATCTTCTAAATGTATTTGAATACGCAGGTATATCCTGCTTGATAGTCTTGTTTATTTTATAGCTATTTTGAATTATATTATATATACATGTGCTTTCTGCTTATTTATTTTCAAAGACAGTACAAATTACATTGGAAAGGTGCAATCGGAACCTGGCGACTGACTTGGGTGGATCTGAGTGAATGTATTTATTCGTCATCATTCAAGGTAAATTCGTTTATGGCCTAAATTCGTCAGTCCTCCCAAGTGGTAAAGTTGAAGTCATCCCTTCATGTTTTGGTTGACCGTTATTGAATGTCTGTGTCATTGATGATGGATATGTTCCTATTGTCGTAGTCACAATTAATCCCGTCCTTTTTCCTCGATTGTGACATCACCGAATTGGACTTTTCATCGATTTTGTACTTGCTATAAGCAACACGACGGGTGCCACATTTGTAACAGGATCTTCTTACCATTCTGGAGCACCAGTTGTTACCACCCTTTTTTGTGTTGTTCAGTCTTTAGCTATATGTGTAATGTTTTGTAAACATATTTGTCATTTCTTCGTTTTGGTTTTATTTGCCATAGTTTTGTCGGTTTTTCGTCGACTTATATAATTATGATGTTTAATTATGCCTTGAATGTCCTCGGTCCCCTTTTTTTAAATATATTTTTAACGAAGAGAATATAATTTAATGTTATTTTTTTGTATAAGATAAGATAAGATAAGAATTTTATTAATCTAATCAAGAACCCATAGAGGGCATCATTTTACAACAAATATTATGCACAATATGATTTGAAAAAAGCAAAACAGAAACCTAATACCATACTATAACGTTATGGACAGGATCAGAGCCTAACACAACATGTGTCTTACATAAATAACTATTACATCAAATTTCATAATAATAAAATATTATTTCATATATTTTGTTTACATCTGGATCTTATTTCTAAACCTATAATAATGTAATTTCCTAGGCACATGAGAGTTGGTAAATGATCATTTGTGAACAGCCAGAAATATTTTTTATCCTTAGGTAGTTCTTTAAAATTAGTACAAAAAGTGTTTACTTTATCAAATAATAATTTCCTCTGTTCATTATATAAAGGACAATTTACTGTAAAATGGGTCTCATCTTCAATAGAATTTGATCCATGTGATAAGCAGTGATGACATAGACGCTGAGTTCTCTCTATGTATTTTTTACTATATCTATCTTTCTCAATGCTAAGATCATGAGCACTTATTCTCATTTTACATATAGCTCTTCTTATATTAAAATCTTTAATTGATAAATAAGCCTCCTTTACGAAGTCAGTCTTGAGGTTGAAATAATTTTCTAATTTAGTATTACCTTGTGATAAGGTATCAGATCTTTTGACCTCCCAAAATGGTTTAAAACTGTTACATTTTTGTATAAAAAGGGATTCCATAGCGTCTTATATAATTGTTGTGCCTGCACTGCGAATGACTTTCGAATGGGCCCGGTTATTTGTGGATTTAATATCGTCCGCATATTTCCCAAAACGTTCATGTTAATTGATGGCGTCATGTGTTAACAGTTACTGGCCAATCAAATCGGTATTAATCATTTAATCTACATGTTCAGGATGACCCTTTAATTTTTTCGGAGGAGTCAGCCAATGGTAGTTGTTGTGGTCTGTTGTACTGTCAAATATTTTTGGAAATTCCAGTTATCCTTATTTTTTATGCCTTAAATAAACATGGCAGCAAACGAAAAAAAAAACCCAAATATTTAAAGCCAATAGAGAGAAAAATATACCTCTTAGAAAGCAAAGAAGGCACACACTCAACGGAAATTTATGTATCCACAACAAATAATTCACCGGATTTGTACTGACATGAGCAACACGACGGGTGCCACATGTGGAACAGGATCTGCTTACCCTTCCGGAGATCCCGAGATCACCCCAGTTTTTGGTGGGGTTCGTGTTGCGCAGTCTTTGGTTTTCTATGTTGGTTTGTGTACTGTTGTTTGTTTGTCTGTCTGTCTTTTCTTTTTAGCCATGGCATTGTCGGTTTGTTTTCGACTTGTGAGTTTGAATGTCCCTTTGGTATCCTTCGTCTCTCTATTTGTATGTGCATTCTATAAAAATGTTTTATCTATTTTGAAAGAATTCATTCACTAATATTTCAGAAAATAAAAGAAACAAATGCATTACTTTTTCAATTTTCAGTTATAGTTCGAGCCAAAGTTGTATGCAATATTTTACTAAAATCTGTGACATATCCCATTTACTGTAGTCCGAGATTAATCTGACGTCCAACGGCTGTTTTGCCAGACAAGCTGGGGCCGTAACCTTAGACAACATCTGTACAGAAATAAGATATAAAAATTATAGTTATAGTGCTTAACAAGATTGCGTGTTGTAGACGAACTTGGCCTTAAAACGATCGTATTGAATTTTGATGTCCAAAATTAAGCAGATCGGACATATTTTGACTTAATTCACTGGTTGCTTTTGTTTGGGTTATGGATTTTTTTTGATAAATTAAATGTAACTAAATGTGTGTTCCAATTAACGAAATAAGACAACTTTGAGAACCGAAAATAAAAACAGATTTGGTATATTGAATTTGACATTTAAGCATCTAGGTTGAGAAAAGGTCTGTATATTTTTGGTGTTATAGGACTATTTTCTCTTTTCAGAGTTGAAATGATAAAGGCTTTAAGAATTTTTTTCGTCCGATGGATAGTTGTCGGTATTGGTGTTTTTGCTGTTAGCTTGGTATTCCTTGGACTACATACTACGTCACTACAGGACACCGTAGAACACAACACAAACGTAAACACAGATTATAATATGTTTGACAGCCAATATACCCCTGTGAAGTTGAAGTTACGTCAATACAAACAGTTACCAACAGATACAGGAATTTCCAACATAAACGAAGTAAAAGAAGACCTTATAAAACTGGCACAAGAAATACAGAAAGCTAAAATCCATATTAGAGGAACAAAGGCTAGAGAATCCTTAACGAATGCCATTGCTCTTGTTAACGATTTATTTAGACTGACTAATACAAGTATTGATACTTTAAATCGGAATACAAAATCGTCGAAGCATATTTGCGAGGAAATTTATAAAGGAACAACATACGGGTATCCATTCTTTTACAAGGGATTTGAAACCAAAAACTGTTCATATGCAACTTCTATAGACAAGCTAGTAACTGTTGTATTTATTCATAAACAAGAAAAATTCTGCAAGTTAGAACAAATTTTGAAAAGCATGTTGAATTACAATCCTCGTTTAAAAGTTGTAGTTGGAAAGGAAAAGAATTTAAGAATATCTCTTTCAAAAATGTTGGGTAATGTAATTATCATAGATTATTCTAAGGCGGATTCAGATGGTACAATTTGGAATTTATTGATAACAAAAGTAAAAACCGAATATGCTCTGATTGCTAGAAACATTTCCACATTCAACATTGATGTACGTCTTGAACGACTCGTTCGAGAAATAGAAGCCTTAGACGTAGTCACAGCTGGTGGGGCATCTCGTGACCAAGATGGCCTCTGGAAACTTGGATGTTATCAGACGGCTTATAAAAACTTCTCTTTGATTTATGACGAAGGCTATGACGAATCTCTTCATGAGTGTATTTTTTGTGATTACGTAGGTGGTTCATTTCTTTCGAAAATAAAAACTTTTCAAAGCTTTCCTTTTGACACGAACATGAATGGGATGTCGGTCTTTCAGGATTTCTTCTTACGTCTTTCGCAGAGTAAACTCGAGTCTGTTATTTGCCCTGATTCAATGTTTTATATGCGAAAACAAAAGCAGTCTGAAAATTCTAATGACTGGGCACAGCTTGGCAAAAAATGGAAATTATATCGAATGAAAATTTCTGACGAAGTTGATATACAGTTTCCATGCAAAAAAGAAAGCTACAAATGTTTTAATGGTCTAGGATATATTTTATCGCCATGTTGTCTCCAAGAATTGGCTGACATGATCAATTTCATAATGAAAACTTGTGAGGAATCTAACATTGTATGCGAACTCCAAGAAGGAACATTGTTAGGTGCTGTCAAATTCCACAAAGTTTTGCCTTGGGAAAGAGACGCAGATTTAACGTTTCTTACGGCAAATTTTACGGCGTTAACAAAACTTAAATCTTATATTATGAAAAAGTATTCTTTTACATATGATGCAGGAAGTTTGTGGTGTTGTGCTGACAACAGGACAGCCGGAGGAAAAATAAAAGTTCACAGCAAAAACTGGCACATCGAAATGTATGGACAGCATATAATGGATTCAGAAATGTTACTAACGGATGGTTTAAAACCTACCAAAATTTTATTAAATGGCCAATGGGTAGGGGTCCCTAGAAACCCTGGTTGGCACGCTAGAAATAGATATGGACATGAAATTTATGCACATGCTCAACACTGGATGGCTTTGGGACAGGGTAGTGGTTGGATTAATTACAAAACAAACCAATTTTCTCCTTGTCGGACACCAGGGAGACATGACTGCTTAGATAGTTTTAACGGGGATGGTAATCTTCCATTTTCGCTTCCAATTCCATAAAATCATATTGTAAATGAATTTTTTAAGCATTTTATTTACCAGGTTTCCAATGACTTACCATCATCATTTAGATATAAATCTAAAACAGAGAGAACAAAACATATGAATTTTAAAGTACTCGTGGGAAATTTGGATCACAACTCATTCAAACTAACTTGAGAAGCGTCTACAACAGTACTAAAACGTCATCATTAAGGAGAGAAGCGGAAGGTACCTAAGGGATATTCAAACTCATAAGTCGATGACAAACTGACATCGACCTAACAACAACAAAACGAACGAACGACAAGGAGAGAAATTTAGTAACAGGGTTTGTGGAGCACTTGGATGACTCAGCAATATAACGTTGTTTGTATGGACACTTATGTAATTTAGGTATCCAATAAAGTGAAGGAAGACCTATGATCATTTAAGATTTCTTCTTTGGTAAATGTCGTAGTGGTAATTATTGTGTTTCCAAGTGAATTGTCAATACCTAATTCCTTTATCGTGTTGTTAATGTAATGTGATTCACACGCTTAAACGATTTTGTTTTGGGCTGTTTCTGCAGGGACAACAACATGTTAGGCATGTAAGTAGGACATTTGGGTCTTTAAAAATCGATGTATCATGTGAACTCATAGAGTCAGACCCATCCAGTTTTTTTAATTCCAATTTGTATCAACGACCTTGCTGCCTTAACTCATTTGGAAAGAGTGTCTACTGGGTTTTTTTCGCGTCTAGCCCGTTGCCTTGCATAATTCTCGACTGAATCCATCATCACCGGTATTTTAAAGTTGTGTTTCCAATGGATCTATTTCGTTGCCTTGCATAACTCTCGACTGAATCCATCATTACCGGTATTTTAAAGTTGTGTTTCCAATGGATCTATTTAGGTTCACGATATTTGGGACCTTTGGATAACACATTTCGCATAGCAGTGGTATTGACAATGTTCAGATAACAAGTAATGCCGTTATCAGCTGATTATATGCCTTGGCATGTATGCATAACTATCCGGTCATTTCAAAGGAGACCAACTCTGTTTTACAAATCGTTCTTTTTTTAAATTAACTAGAAAGTAACCAGCGCAAGCGCGGGAATGATTGAAGACCACTTTTAATAGATATTTATGAATTCAGACGAGACATCATTTATCATTTCCTAATTTTATATAAATGAATTTACCAGTGTATAAAATATTTTAATGATACCTACAACCATGGTTGGTGTTATACAGTTTACCAAAGACCATTGATAGAACAAAACTCGTCAAAGATACCAGGCTCATAATTTTGTACACCAGACGCACGTTTAACTGTTACCACCAGTCTATAAATATTTGTAAAACTGGGTCTATGCAAAGGAAGACAACACTAACAACATAAGTTATCGAAAAGTTGGTCTCAATGAATATCAGTTTTTGAAAAGTCAATTCAACCACATATTTACCGAAACAAAATACTTTAATTGTTTTATTCCATATTCCTAGAGAAAAAATATGTGTTTATTAAATAATGACATTTACTTACCAAAAACAGTTGTACATTAAACATTTTACTATAATATACATGTACAAGTACGTGACGTTTAACGCAGTTAATATCGCTTTTCTTCATGTGACTATGCTGTTTTATTCAAAATCCAATTCGTATAGAAAAACCTACTGAAATAATACAAATATGGGGAATAACACAAGTTATCGTGAAAAAAAATCTCCGGAATTTGATAATTCTCAATATTTTTTTTATTACACGGAATACAAAAGGATCTGGTTGGGTGTAATGTACAGACTAAACAACGGAAAAACATAGCTGGATTATATATTTACAAACAAGTACCTAGTATGAAAATTTGTGACGTAAAGGATTCTTGAAAATTCTATGATTGGAAGATTTTTATTTTGATATGTAAAAGTGCATACAAAAATGAATTTGTAAAGAAACGAAAAAAAGTTTATGCTTGTAAGAGTAGATATATAGGTCAATGCAAGAGCCAGTGGCGGATCCAGAAATTTTCATAAGAGGGGGCCCGCTCCAGTCATGCTTCAGTGATTCCTATATAATCAACCAAATTTTTGCCCCCCCCTCCCCCCTCACAAATCCGCCTCTGAGAGCAACCTACGTAATCTAAACTATAGAATAGAATAGAATAGTTCATATTCGCCAAATTAGAGCACCAGGAGGGCATATAAACAATATCATTTTAAACATTTGCAGATCAATACTATATTTAATTTAGACAATAGACATATAATAAAGAGAGAAAACACACACAAAAAACAATAATGTATAATAAGATTAATATCATGTTGACATTTACGCAAGTACACCAGGCAGGTGTATTTTGACTTAAATAAAAAGAAAGGCATACGTAGCTGGTACTTTACGCAGAAATCTCTACAGATAAGTGAAAAAAAGTGTTGGAAGATTGTGGTCACATCACGGCCATGAATCTTTGTACACATGTTCATTATGGAGTAAACTGTTTGATATATACTATATAATTACATTACATGTTTGTTTCATTATAATACGCTATTTTGATTGGCTAACAGCAATCTCTCGTCATTCTGAAATTAATCTTCATTTCAAAATGAAATGTAACATTCTTGATGACACGAGCTTCCACAATATAGTGCACAGGTAAATAAAAGAAAAACTTGATAGAAATCGTGTTTTCATGATCTTAGCAATTATTATTATTATAAGTATTAAATGCTTCTTTTAGTAATTTTATAGGGTTGTAAAAGCGTTGACCGTGCGCACAATTTTACAATGAAGCGCTTCGGCGCTTCATACAAAATGTACTTTGGTCAACGCTTTTACACCCCGATAAATTTTAAAAAAGAAGCTTTCAATTCTTAAATGCCAAATTAAGGATTTGACCCAGAATTCGTGGTCCTTTGAACAGGTAGATGTGATAGTGCATATCAGGCCAAATTTTGATTTAAGGTAGGTTGTGGTAACGTGAACATGAAACTTACTACACACATATAAAAAATAAGGAGATGTGGTTTATATATAAATATATTGCCTATGAGCTAACTAGCCACCAGAGTTAAAATGAATTGAATGGAAGCAATTACAGGCACTGATACCGTATAGTCGACTTTAAAAGGTCCCAACACGAAAAAGGCGAAACGATTCAAACGAGAAAACTAACGGTCTAATTTAAAACAAAACAATTTACGAAAAACAAGCATGACAGAAATGAACCTACGACAACTACTGAACTACAGGCTCCTGTGCATTATGAATTTGAAGCTTAATATGTCAAATTAGGGTTTGACCCACATTTCGCAGTTCACTGAACATGGAAATGGAACGGTATATATCAAGTTTTAGGTTAACTTAGTTTGTGGTCACATTAACATGAAACTTGATACACTTCTTCATTATGAAGTTGACCGTTTGATATACTTTGTCCAATGTCAAATTTAAGTACATATTATCGAAAAATGTAGGACCATAAGTTTTTATAATTCATATTAAGTAACATTTTAATTTATCAAAAACAAAAATCATTTGTGTACCTATATATATGTTCCAGACCATATGAGTATTTGGACCGTACGCGTACGGTCTGGACCGTATGCGTACTTTTTCAAAATACGCATACGGTCGGACTGTACGCGTACGGTCTGCCTAATTTTAATATGTTGGTCAAGTTTATTAGATACAAATGTATATTACAGATCAAAATAGCTGAAATCTCTAATTAATTTAAAAAGTTTAATTGTAAATGAAATAAAAACTTAATGTTCTAACTATTTAACAAAGTCACGTTAATTTAATCTGTAAAGCTCCTGTATTTAGCATGTGATTTAATTATGCTCACTGAAATTGAAGTTATCGGAGGTAAACATAATGTCGGAAGAAAAGATTTTAGAATATTTAGGAACTTTACTACAAAAACCGTCAAAAATACTGGACAAAAACTATAAAGAAAATCCGTCGAAAATACAATGAGAAAATATAAGAAAAACGTGTCGAAAACTAATGTAAAGAATGAATAAGGTAGCTTTGTTACTCTAATAATACCAGTTGTTGATATGATCTTTCCCGATTATTATGTAGGGTTGGTGATATATTTCCCTTTATTCATCTTACTGCAATAATATTAATTTGTAAATTCAATAAAAGATATTGATAAATGTTTGTCTAAAAATAACCCATATGGTCCAAATACATATATGGTCCAGTTCGTCCTAGACCGTATGAGTATACTCATATGGTCCGACCGTACGAGTATACGCATACGGTCCGGACCGTACGCGTACGGTCCAAATACTCATATGGTCTGGAACATATACATAAAAACAATATGGAAAGAATTTACTGCAATGTTTCATTGATAACCAGGTCGGTCCTCGATGTTACATTCCTTGTCAAGGCATTCTGTATTAGTGACCATTGTGAAGTCAAAGATAAGAGGATTGCGTTTGTTCACTTCTCAAGGACATACAATCACTTGAGTCAGAGATACTTTTTACACCTTTTCGCAATTTGTTAATTGAGTTTGGTCTATATTTGGGTTCATCCTTGATAGGCATATAATCTATGGAATCGGATCCCGAAATACTCTTACAAACACTCCCTTCTCTTCGTAGTTTACAATCCACATACCTATTTTTACTTAAGGACTTTTTTCGCATTCTTTTTTGCTTTTGATTATTCCGAGTATCCACGGGCAAATTCTTCACTTTATTTCTATTATGATCCTTGACGGTTGAAAGACCTTTAGACGGAGAACAATGCACAGCGGATTTCTTTCGAGTATTTGGTTTATTTTCCTTTATGTTACTGTCTTCCCCTGTTTGGTAACCTTGTCTTTGGCTTTTAACGCTTGGGGGCACCCTTTCATTTTTATTTATGTCACTGTCCTTATAATGTTGCTCAGCAAATCTTGTAGAGGGAATATGCATCTGTCTGTAAAGATTATTTTTCTTATAAGGTTCATGATCAAATTTAGATAATGCGTTTTCGTTGTATTTCTGAACTTCAGATATTTTCTGTGCATTAGTTGTGCACTCAATACCGCAACTGTTTGTATGGTATTCATCTAGAGACCTCGTTTTTGTCTTTCTGCATTTCATTGCAATTTTATTCCTCTTACCAGACTTCATTGCTGTTGGAAGAAAGACGTCGTCTTCATTTTGGTCCTGAGATACACTTCTACTTATAGGAGGGAGTACGTTTCTTTTGTTGAAGAATCTTGGCCGCATGCTAAACATGCCATCTTCTGAACCGGAAGTTATGGAAAATGTATCAGTAATAGTTGAACTAGATGACAAAGAAGACATTGGAGTCAAGGTTCGACATGTTATTGGACTGAGTGTTATTCTAGAACGTGAATCAACCTGTTTCTTTTTAATGAATTGTCGCTGGGAGAAAACTGATAAAGTTGGACTTGGTGGGATGACGTCAATACTAGGTAACATCATGACATTCTGTTCTGTTATATTAGATTTCAAAGGTTTTTCCTTATTATTACCATTTTTAGACTTTGAAACATTATTTGTATGAGTTTCAATTTCATCGAACGACGACTCAGAATCCGTAGACTCACTCCTGATTCTTGTAGTACAAGACGGACGTATATATAAAGGTGATTTCGGAGGTTCAGGAGATGTAATTGTTATACCAACAGCAGATACATGTGTAGTTGTTGTCGTTTTTGTCATTATTTTGCATCCACTATTGACTCTCTCGAAAGGTGAAAATGAATTCAACTTGTATATCAAACCGTCGTGTTTTTCTTCATGAAAATGACTCTTAGTATTTTCCGTAATTTGGTCGTAAGTTTCGTCTATGCTTGACCGTTGGCTGACAGACGTGCTTGTCGAGCTATAGCGACGAATGTCGTAGAATGTTGCCCGACTTGAACAGTCTGTCTCATCTCCATCAGGAAATATAGCGCACTCCGTCACGTGTTCTTTTTTTGTCTTTCTACTTTTCTTTTTAGACTCTACATATCTTAAATGGGACATTCTTAATGAAAGAACTAGAATAAGATAAAAAAAAAAGCATATGGTTTTTTTTTCTAATTTAATGTTCATATCAGACATTTATTAACCAGTACTTATAAAGATGCAGTGGTCATTAACAATTAATGATTTATAGTGATTTATTATTACTCTTGTATGTGACTTTTCATTGCGTGTTTTCATATAAAGGAATTTTATTAAATGTGAGTTTCTATTTATCAACATATTTATAAACTCGTATATATAAGAGTAGCATAAAGAAAAAGAAAAACATACATCGACATTAACTATCAAAACCGATTTCGTGGAAATCAAACTATAGATATTACTGCATTATGTAAACAGAACTAGGTGACCAAAAATTGTTTACATTCATGTCATTTGAACTATGATCGATAGTAGTCCAATTGGCAATCATACCACATCTCCTTATTCTTATAAAGCATTTGAAAAAACTTAAACTAAAACAGTACAATAAGAAATGAACAAATATGGTTTCTTTCATGTTGCTTTGTTTTGTCTCTATCTCATTAGCTTTTATTTTCTCTTATATAAATGTCGTATTTTCAAACATGTGTCCAGTACTTTAAAACAAGACTTGCCTGTAAAGAAAGAATGTCCTTTTGAGAATTTAAGAGGCTCTACACTAACCTAATCTTATATGATATTCGCAATTCAAATGTATACAGTTACGGAAATTTTGATTGGATGAAACTAAATTGAGGATGAAAAAACGTGTACATGGGCGAAGTGTTAATAAATTCTACCATTTAGCTATAAATGCGTCAATAATAACTTAGCTGACAATTATTTTCAAAGTAATGGTAAATACGAATAAGCACTAACTTCGGTATTAAACGGATAATTAAAATAAAGGGGAGAAAGGAGGGAATTTTTTCTTCTAAAACTGAAGTTTTGCGGTTATACCTGTAATTCCGTTTTGAATTATTAATTAGATGTAATGAAAATTTGTCATTTAAAATCACAACCGTTACAAGGCCACACAATCGAAAAGGATAAAAAGACCAAGTCAACTTTGATGGAAGAATTTATTGTTACATTTAAAATTTTATGGTATACAAGAACATTTAGGTGGCATGTCGTCCTTTAGTTAGACTTTTCTCTGGCAAAGAAAAATTCAGTATATATATATATATATATATATATATATATACCATGCTCTTATATGATAAACGGGAAATTTCAAATATCTTTTCAAGCCTATTGATGATATAACTACCATTTTGCCACAAAATAGCACCAATTAGAAGATCTTTACTAAACAATGTGTTCGTCAAATTCGTTTGTTGTTTTGTACTTTAATCAGGTCGTTGGTTTTCTCATTTGAATTATAAATACATTTTGTTTTGTCGTGGCCTTTCAAAGCTTGCTATGGGGTATAGGTTTGCTCGTGGTTGAAGGCCGTATGGCGACCTATAGTTGCTAACATCTGCGTCATTTGGTCTCTGGAGGATAGTTATCTCATTGGCAATTATACCACATCTTATTTTATGGTAATTACAATCTGTTGTTAAATGTCTTTTACAAAAATTACAAGTCAATATTCATCAGCCAATCCAGAAAACCACATTTTGATTGTCGAGAAAAAAATATATCATCATTTATGAATTATTTACGAACGACGATTTAAAAATCATATACCAATGAAAGCCTTTAATATAACAATTAAAAATCCTAATATGAAAAAGGATAAAAGAAAAAAAAACAAATATTTTCACAATACAGTTTACAGAAAACTAAAGATTGAACAGCAGAGCCCCACAAAAATCCAGAATTAAAAACAGGTTACGTAGGAGGGTATGTAGTCGTGTTGCATGTGACAAATAAATATATAAAGCGAAGTCGTACACGGCGAACGAGAATATATGACAGCATTGTGTCTACGACAAATGGAACGTAACTGTTGTCATCTCTGTAACGCAGGTATTCCGAAAAATCTTGATGGGGTCCGTAAAACAATCGAAGAGATGAATTCAGCTATTCATAATTTAACTAATAAGAACCCCTGGTTCATTATACATAACGTAAGAAATAATTCCTTCATGCCAAGCGCTATGCTCATTTTAACATGGGTAGGCATTATATTTGTCGATATTTTACACTGAGCGTTAGCGAGGTGTAAAATGTGGTCTAATGTAATGCCTATACCCATGTAAAATGAGCATAGAGCACGGCATGAAGGAATTATTTCGATTCTAATAGGACAAATACTGGTACTTTTATAAATCAAAGCGAACGAAAATACCTTACGAATGTTTGGCTGTTCCCGTTTTCTCCCCATGATTTATGCACATTACATTTTCATATTTGATAAGTTTAAAAACTTAAAGCAGGGTAAATATATGATGTTTTGATAATAATATATAATTAAGTTTTATGTAAGCAGCTAATATATATATATATATTCTATTAGGATAAAAATGAAAATTACGAGAATGTAAACAGTAAGTGTGTGCGCATGTCAACTTGGACATATTTTGTGCTAATTAGAACACGACTTTGTTTACAAAGCGAAATAAGGGCGTTATATTAAAATTCCTAGTATGTGGGAAATGCTTAATTAAAGAATCCTTATTGAAGACAAAGCCTGTGGAATATCGTTCTATACTGTGCATGCAGATGCTGACGGAATTATACCTTCACAAAAGTGGAAAGTCCACATGGGAAAAATGCTTGCTGTAACACCACTGTCCCAGGTTAGGAGTAGTGGTGAGGGCTCAGTCATATCTAAAACCGCCACATTCTGTATGTGCCTGTCCCAAGTCGAGCCTGTAATTCAGCGGTTATCGTCGGTTGTTTTGTGTCATATTTATTTTTCGTTTATTGTTCTGTCATGGTTTTCTCGTTTGAATTGTTTTTCAAGGCAATGACGTATACCTACATGCTCTTTAATTCATATTTGCTATTTTAAATTGTTTTAATAAAGAACGTGTGAATACGTGCATGAGTTTAGAACGGATGACAGTGTGTAAATGATTTCAGTCATAAATGCCATTTTAAAAAATATATTGTAATAACATAAACTTTACCAATGTCAGTCAGAGATCATTGTATACGTCATTATTCAGCAGCCAATCGGTGTTTACAATGCGATTGGGATCTGATTATAAAATATATTTTGATCGTTATCGGACGCGATGAATAGCTATATATCTTGTGCAATGCAGAATATACCTTTTTGTCTCGTCGGACACTTATGACATATTTGCAAATAGAGTTGTACGTAAATTGGCAACCTCGTGGATTTTTATGAAATTTTGTAAGCAATTTGAGCAAGTGGAACTCCATATGAATACCAAAAAATTATATAAGTAACTTCTACACTTCCGGATTTATAGCAAATTGAATATTCTGTAGAAAGAAGTACAAATGTATTATAGGATACACGTAAATATCGAAAACAATATTGAAAAATTTAACTTTAAATTGCCTTTTCTCAAAAACGTGCCCTACGAATTTTCTTTAAAATTGATATGTTAATGCTCCAAAAAAATTCCGTTTTATTGATATGAAAATTATAGGGGGGTTACCGAATTCGGTTTGCTGTATAAATGTATAAATCATTCAATTGTCTCTGTAACATCTAAAAATGTCGCAAAATAAGATTTTTAGCCGCGACGTCACGATTATTTTTTCCTTTTCGGCGCCTTTTCCAAGCTGCACAGAAGTTTCAACTATCCATACTCAAAAAACGAATTCGGTGAACCTCTATAAATCTTATATTAATAAAACGGAAATTTCAGTAGCAATAACATATGATTTTTAAAGAAAATTCGTAGGACCGGGTTTCGAGAAATGTTAATTTTAAGTCAAAATTGCTGAACTTTTTTTCCTATTTACGTGTATTCTATACATTTGTACTACTATTTTCCTGATTTTTTATTTGCTATAGGTGTCAGACCACCAATTCAAAATCCCTATCTATTCAACCAAATTTTTCAATTTTCACAACTTTCTAAATATTTAACCTTAAGTTTAACTTCATATAAACCAGGTATATCCTGAATTGTACATGTATCACCTTTCTACATGCCAATTTTTAACCAATGTTGGCTCAAAATTTCTCTTTCAACAAAAGTTTCATTTCTGCAAGTTTGTTAGTTAGTTTAAGTAAACTATGACATCAAAGCACTATTTTCTGTTAGGGAAGGGCTACTTTAACATATGTTCTAAATTGAAATGGGTGAATTGGTTGTCTGACACCTATATGTCATAAAGTATCTGTATAACAGTTATATAATTAACCTTTCGATGTTCATTTGCAGTTCCTCATGCTCTAGTTGTATTCACAATTTCATAAAATTCGGCGATATCATCCATTTACGTATCTGTTACCTTAAGACGACATCCCACTATTCAATTAGTCGAGATATTTTCCAAAAAGATGTGAAGTTAAGAATTTATATACACCCCAAAATATCATTCGAAAGCTTATCTATGCTTGGTCTGATCGTCCAAAAATTGTTTGTGTAATTTCCGTCAAATCAAGGTCAAAAGTAAAGGATGGAAACCCATAAGTTTTAACAGATTTACACACAGAGATATTTTCAGGTATTTTTATGCAAGATTGATATATATTACCAGAAAAAACATTTATTCCTTATAGGATAGGATTTAACAGCTTAATATAACAAAACACATCAAAGGTCAAGAACGTATTTATCAAAATAATTGACATTTAAAATCACCAAAATTATGATAATCATGATTTAGCGAAATATTTCTTTATGTAACTTTTTCTAGAGGCTCCAGGTAATATAGATTCTTATATTTAATATCCAGCAAATTTCTTTCGACAAATAAACTCCAATCACTACAAAAGTCAAAAAGTCTGAAAAGACCAGTTTTTGTCTGAATTTGCATGAATTTTTACTCGACATTCTTAATTTGTCTAAATAATTTTTAAAAATTCTTGACATAGTATGAATTTGTCTAAGAAGGTTCTTGATTTTTCTTGACAAGTGTCTTGACAGTATGAACATTGTCTTGAAATTTCTCGACACTTCCTGTATCATCTGATAAGAGTCTGGATTAGTCTCGACTAATTCTTGACTGTCTTAAATTTGTCTCGATCTGTCTTGACATATTCTTGACATTCTTAATAATGTCTGAATATGTCTCGACATATTCTTGACATTCTTAAATCTGTCTTGACACTATCTCAACAGTATAAATTTGGCCTGAAATATGAACAGACTTATTCTGCACTGTTTATGACATTCTATTGCTGTTATTTACTCCTTTTTATTATGGTTAAACTAAACTTTGAAGAATCAAGGATCAATTTGGTATAGTAAGATACCCTTTCGGTGCAACTAAGTTGGAATACCCTGAATAATTCCCCATGTAGTTTAATTTTGATTTATTTTAATTAAACATTTAATTAATTGTTTTCACTTGGAATATAAGTCAAAGTTACTAACAAACAGCATTTAGATTTTTGCCGTTCGCAAAACTGCCAGTCAAATTTGCTTTACTAAAATAGGTGTCTTATAGGCAGTTTTAAAATGTGACCATGTGTCTCTTTTGGGCCCCACAATTCATCTTTTGGGTTTATGTGGATAAAAAAAGAGGGGGGGATTTCGTTTAGGTCAAAGAATTTGTTCCCATCTTGATTCAAAGCCTTATTCATTTTTTAGAACAACCCAAAACATTTTTATTCAAATTTTAGTGTTGAATTTTATAATTTTTATCAAAATAAATATTTGTGATAACTACTTCCTGAAAAGAAAACGAATGTTTAGAACTATATTGTGCATGTCTGTTTGAGATCCATTTCATAAGACCAATGATTTCTATAGAAATAATAATATTTCTATAGAAATCATTGTTGGAACCCATTATAAATGCATTTTTTTTATTATTCCTGGAGTAGATAATAATATTCTTGTAATATTTGGGAATTATTCAATTTGTTTTATGTTAAAATAATTAACTTCATAATTTTGATGAAAAAATCCATTTTAATTCAATTTTTTCATCAAAATGATGATTTTCATTTTCATCTATCAACAAACTTTTTAAATTGTAGTGGCATGTTCGGTCAACTGATAAGTTGTATGGCTGATTACAGGTAAAGCAGTAATTTCTATTTGACAGTTGCGTGTACTCTTGGGTGTGGAATACCTTAATTTTATGGGGAACATCCTGTCCATGTGTAATACTTAATATATATATTCCAACAGATGACATTACACAAATTTTTCTTCTGTTAAATGAATGATTTGTATATCATCATAATTTGCTATTTATATAAACAACATTTTGGTATAATAATTATTTACCATATCAACATTGAATATTATGAATGTAGAATGAAATATGTCTACAGTATGATTGGTTTTAATCATTTAATTTATAAGATTTAGGAATCAAAATTTGTAATTATTTAAAACCCACATTCAAATTGTTTTATATCAACACACCCTCATTTGAATTATTTTATGCTTTAGATTTCATAGCCATATTTGCATTTGTAAAATATTTATATACCCAAATTTTCAATTATTTTACATGCCCAACTTTTATTTTTGTTGTAAGAAGTGTAACTTGGAACAACAGTATATCATATAAAGAGAAATAAAGATTAAAGTTATATTATGAATATTGGTCATGATTTGTAAAACTCAGAACTGTCAAGTAAATTTAAGACACAATTCAAAATGTTCAGAATGTGTCAAGCCATACTGAGAAAAAATAAGAATGTCGAGAATATGTCAAGAAATATCAAGACAGTATTCAAATGTCAAGAATTTGTCAAGAAATTTTAAAACCATATTCAGAATGTCGAGAATATGTCGAGTAAATTTCATAGAAATTTAATATAAATGAGAATTTGTCAAGAAAAATTAAGACACGAGTCATACTTTTGAGAATGTCGAGTAAAAGTTCATGCAAATCAAGACAAAAACTGGTCTTTTCAGACTTTTAGACTTTTGTAGTGAATGAAAGTACACGGCTTTTTATATACTGTAAAATCAGAAATTATCGCGAGGCTTTTATTAATGCGAATAATGCGTCTAAGGGAGTCTCGCTATAATAAGAACTCGCATTCTGATATCTGATTCATATTTCTGTATGCAGCTTATCCCGATATTGCGATAATTCACATGTTTGTCCATTCTTTAAAAATCTCAATAATAAATGCGCGCAATAATTTCTGAATTAGCAGTATTAAACCTTTTATAGCTTGCTATGCGGTATAGGTTTAGGTCATACTTCAACGTCATTAAGCAGCTGTTTTATTATATATGGCCATCACTAAAGATTGAAATTACCAAAGATGGAAGGTGTAAATTTAATTAGGGAAAGGATTGAGGACACAAAACCAATTTGTCATTATAAAGGTACACGTGCTTGACGTCATACTTCAATTTGCAAACTTAAATGAATTTGGTGATGTCTTAGACATTAGGAATACCTTATGTCACTTACCTACGTATTTTAACAGAAGTAACACGGCTGGTGTCAGCAGTGGAGCAGAAACCGATATCCCTTTCCAAGCACCTGAATTCACCCCCGGTTTCTAGTGGGGCTGGCGTTGTTAATCCTTTAGGTTTCTATGTAGTGTTTCTCGGTTGCTATGAAATCAAATTAAATCCTAAAGAAACTTAACATGTCACTTTGACTGATAAATTCTCTACTACAATGAAATGAACTGAACCAATCTTTCCTGATGGCATACCTACCACTACGCGTACCTACTAGTATACTTGAGTCAAATATAACAAGATGTTGCATGTATTTATACCCAATCGTTATTATCTGTAGAGATTCGCAAAAAAAAAAATCCCATGTTTATTGAGTACAATAAATATTCATTAAATCATCAAACATAAAGTAACAGCTCGGCAGATCTGAAAATCACTCGCGTACACTGTACAACTCAACATTATAATGTCCTCGTTATTAGATGTCCAGTATGGATTTGAAGGAGTAATGAAGTTGAAGTTAAAGAAAAAGTTTCAGACCAACTATCAAATGTGGAAACAATTATAAACTGGAACTAACTGCCAGATAAATTTGTGCGTGCAGATTCTGTAGAGGCATTCAGGACCGCGCTACAGGAACACCACCATTAACACCGGCGCTCTTCTCCACCGTGTATAAAAGCCTATATCCAGATATCGGATCCTACACGTACCCATACAGATAATCATAAAGATCATCATTATAGTATGATGACTCTTGAGGTGGGGGAAGTGTGCCGGGGTTGCTTCTCTTAATATGTGTAGTGAATACTTAGCCAGCCGTAAGCGGTTGAGCTAGAGAAGTACACAGAGGTCCCGGAGGAGACAATGTGATTTTGTTATACGAATCATGCTCTCCGGTTACATACAAATCACTGGTAAGCCCAACATTGGAGTAAGCACGGACACACTGAGAGTTTATTTACAGGAGAACAACGAACACCGACTGGAAATGGTACAACAAAGAGTAGCAAGATACGTTACTATCATATTCCAAGTACCATCGTGTAGGCGAGGAAAGAATAATTTCAAACAAGAACAATTTAATATTTGAACGCCCGACAACATGCCATTATCAGTGCTGGTAGTCTATAATGTTTCAAGTACCACCTACATGAGATGAACTAGACCACCATCCATCGTGTTTTTATCTTCGCTGTATGTAGAATGTATAGCACAAACTACCCTTTTTCTTCTTTTTAAAAATAAATATTTTCATGCACATCTAAACTTGACAGAATGATCAATTTATTTGTGCTGTCCGCGTAATAGTAGAAGAAAGGGTCATATGCACAAATTACTCCACAAATAATGAAAGAAAGCAGTCACGTGAGAACTTGTTGAAAGAGAAAGCGCGTAGCAAATAATTGAGTGATGGTTGATGAAATAAATCTTTCGTTTGTGCTACAGAGGATAGTCGGTTAACAAAGGTAAATATTCATGAAGAAAAACAAATGATGAGATAAATGAAATAAATGTATCTGCTTGAAAATGTCTGTAATACTATTTCGAGTAAGAAACTTGCCTTGGTTGAAACAAAAGATCCGGAATAGTTGTTATTCTGAGTAAAACTGCTACCAATAACTATAGAAGCTCCGGATACTAATGTAATTTGTAGGACCTCCAGAATCAATAAAATTCAGGAATATTCATACTAAGACATATCAGTGCGATTTCAGATGTGGAGTAACTGGAATCTTTATGTTTAGTTATTTAGCTCAGTCCCCTAAACGAGTGGTGTTATTGAATTGGCATCATGAACAAGATTTTATACGGAATTATCTTTATGAAAGAAGCCATTATCCCAAATAAAAAATGTAGGAGAAGATAAGGTAATACCGAATCCTCTGATGATAATGTAGGAGAAGATAAGGTAATACCGAATCCTCTGATGATAATGTAGGAGAAGATAAGGTAATACCGAATCCTCTGATGATAATGTAGGAGAGGTAATACCGAATCCTCTGATGATAATGTAGAGAAGATAAGGTAATACCGAATCCTCTGATGATAATGTAGGAGAAGATAAGGTAATACCGAATCCTCTGATGATAATGTAGGAGAAGATAAGGTAATACCGAATCCTCTGATGATAATGTAGGAGAAGATAAGGTAATACCGAATCCTCTGATGATAATGTAGGAGAAGATAAGGTAATACCGAATCCTCTGATGATAGATTCAACATTGACCCGATTTAATCTGTCATGCTGTCCTCTGTAAAGTTAGAAACCAGACCAAACCGTTGCAAAAGTAAAAGTCCGTAAATACACCTAAATACACTCAAAATCATTGTTCGATCTTGATGTAACTGATATTTGTTTTCATTCACTACTAAACAATCGTCTATATGTTTTGGGTTTTCCGAAAAGCTGCTTTGACTGCATTTTTTTTTTGTGAAGCCAAAATTATTCAGGTACACAGAATCTACAACTCATAGCACTTGCTTTGAATGGAAAATCTGAAATACTTGCGATGCTTTTAGAACTAAAAATGGAATGTGTAAATAAGCATGGGTACTGTCTAAAGATATGGTCAAATCTCCTAGCCTGATTGAGTAAGTTTAGCACTTTTGTCGGAATATCCATTTTGAAACATATTTTCTTGGAATAACTATTGAAGGGTGTGAGATTTATAACTGGCCTCCTTTTTCCCGTCCTTATTTGAAACTAGAAAATTGTTTTATTGTTCATGTTGTTCTTTACGTTTCTCAAGTTTGTACTTCTAAACCTTTGTCAAATACTCCCTTAACCAAGAGAAGCAAATACAAGACATTCACCTAAATATCTATCAAACCGAACTCTGAAGCTGCAGCTTTTCTGTGAATAATGTGAAAAAAACTCCTGTACGTCCAAATATATCAAGCAACTTTGTAGAAATTGAAAATAAATCTTTAGTTATAGGTAATTGCAAATTGTAACATATTAATTTTTAACTCTACCTTCTCTAGTTTCTAAAGATTGTTGCATGTACAGCACTGATAGTATACCCATGCAAGCAGCCAGCTGAACTTGATAAGCTAACCTTTCTATCTGTATCAAGGGGTTGGAAACACCTTCTATCCAATGACTTTTCCCATGTAAGAATCTAATTTTTGGTTCTAACAAAATCGTCCGAGCTTGGAAATTTGATATTCATCCTTGAAAATGCTGTCAATTTCTCAAGAGTTTTAATTGTCAGAAGATTTTCTAATATTTTAATCTTTCTGATGTTTCTTTACGAGTATCTTCTTTAAGATATAACAAAACACTTAAATTGTTGTCTGTCTATGTATTTAATTGTTTCATTAGTATCACTATCAACGTTAACAAAATTATGTCTCAGTTGAGACCGACTACATACAATATTATTTGCACGTTGAACATGTTAATATTTGCTGAATCTACTCTGTATTAACTTTATTACTAGCCTTAACACCAAAATACAGAACTACTTCCATGAGAGTTCCTCACCTGACGAACACAAACCCATTAAATCAGCCCTTTTAAGACTTTGTGGTTGTAAAGAAAGTTGTCACCTTATATGAAAATCTACGTTTCTAGCTATTCTATGACTGTCAAGATTGGGATTTAAATATATCAGCAATCTACCTCTGAAATTGGGATGTCATCTTAATTTTTCTCTCAGTCTCTGATCATCATGAGAAACATTTGACATAAACAAACTGTCATAGTACTAGTACTAGACTTGTAGAAATCTTTGAGAGGATACAAAAATACTTTAATCAAACATTTCCAATATGCTGCTTCACTTGTTTTCAATGTCTGCTGTCTTTCACGTTTCTTTTTCTTCTACTCCTTTTCTTATTTACGAAACATATATGAAAAATTCAATTATTTGAAAATACTTAATGCAAAGTGAAGATCCCCGCTTCCAATAAAGACCCATAACAATTGGGTCAAGGTCAGATAAATCCTTCAAACAGACATCATGTACACCTTACAATTATTCCATACACCAAATATAATTGACCTATTGCTTATGGTAATTGAAAAACAGACAAAATACAAAACTTAACCTGCCAGACTGACATGTACACCTTACAATCATTCCATACACCAAAAGTTGACCTACTGCTTATACTATTTGAAAATCAGACCAAATTATGAAAAAAGTTAACATTGACCAATGAACAATGAAAATGAGGTCAATGTCAGATTAAACCTGCAAGACTGACATGTACCCCTTACAATCCTTCCATACACCAAATATAATTGACCTACTGCTTATGGTATCTGAGAAACGGATCTAATCATGTGTCTTTAACCTTGATCACTAATGCATGAAATGAGGTTGAGGTCAGGTGAACCCTGTCTGATGGACATGTAGGCGTTTCAAGGAACCCATATACTAATATTACTCCTAGTAAGTGAGAAATTCACATGACAAAAAAGACATATGACAGACGGAAACTTTGTAACATAAGGTATCTGCATGAAGCATCCAGGTCTTCTACCTTCTGAAATATAAAGCTTTATACAAATAGGTTACACTGCCGTGGCCACCGGATAGCAATCCCAATGTCTGGCATACTGCAACTTTTTTCGCAGGCAAGACAAAAATTATGCATTGCTCACTAATGATACCCCTGCTATAAGTTTCTGGTTAACAGGACAATGATGAGTGATGGATATGAAAACATATCATATTGTAAAGTATGTTCACACAAAGCTTAATAGCAAATTTTAGGAATATCTCAATTGTTCCCAAGAAAAATGGGACGTTAATTTCACACATGGCTGTTGATTGATTGATGTGAAAACCTATCACATAGTATAGCATGCCGACATGAATCCTGATGGCATATATTAGGAAGTTCTGATATATAGTTCCTGAGAATAGTGTTATGATAATTTCATGGGACAGACGTAAATAAACTCATCATAGATACTGTGGATTCATTATTATTCATTAGATACCAATTTTCGTGGTATTCGTGGGTACAGGGCAACCACGAATTTAAATGTTCAACGAATTATAAATTTCTTATAGATTCATGAAAATTGGTACCCACGAAAATAAATGAATCCACAGTACCAGGATGAAAATTTTGTACGCCAGACTCGCGTTCAGTCCAGAAAATCAGTGATGCTCCAATAAAAAAGGTTAACTGGAATACCCTCCTTCCAAGCAGGGGTATAATTACTTTATACAGCAAAGTATTACTTATTTGACTAGACAAAGGGAAAAAAAGACAGAACTGTCAAAGGTATTTGTTCAGGATTTAATATACCGGTATTTTGTTCTTGACATATGATAACTTATATATATTTAAATAAGTAACAAACAAATTAATAAGTACTAGTAAAAAAACAAGAGACATCAAATTTTTTCTTCTAAAGATGTAAATAACATTGTTTTGATGTCAATGTAAAGTTTCAACTGGTTATGTATAAAATCAATATTAAAGATCAATGAACATTGTGTTGTGCATTAGTGAATGACAATTATTAACTTTTCTTACTGTAGAAGTGATGAATGAAAGGTCATATTTCAAAGGACTTGATAAGCAAAAACCTTTAAATTGTTCAAAAAATGACATCATGGGCATGTTACTCCTATCATAAGTTGTCTGATAATTTGAGCTGATTTAATATATAGCAAAACTTGACATTTTATTAATTTTGAAATAGTCAGATTTTTCAATACATAAGATAATTAATTTTAATTATGTTTTATTTTTATCCATGGAAGTGATGATGGGTAGTTGAAAGGAACAAACTATTTTTTCTTAATACATCTATTCTATCAAGCTTAATTTGATTGAAATTGGTCCAGTAGTTTCAGAGAACAAAATAAATATGTTTTTATGCAAAGATGCAGAACAGCATATCCATAATTTATTGGTTACAAAGGTCTATTTAACATTTTAACAATGGTTAATTCATTAATACATTTCATAAATGAACAATATTACCCTTTTCTATCCAACTTTTACAAAATTACAGGTATTTGACATTACAACATGCATTCTTTGTAACTCTTCTATATACAGTAAATTCAGAAATTTTTGCAAGTTTTTTATTCATGTGAATAATGAGACTCCTTAAGTATCGCTAAAATAAAAACTCGCATTCTAATATCTGTTATGTATATCTGTACAAAGTTTTTCCTAAAATCACAATAATTAAACTTGCATTTTTGTTCATTCTTGAAAAATCGCAATAATAAATGCACGCAATAATTTCTGAATTTACAGTATTCATTCTATGGATCCTATGCATTCCAAGACAAGATAATATGTAGAAGTATAGTAGGTTCTTGTTGAAATAATTGATAAACACCATTTTACACTTTATATATTTATAAAACAATGTAGTGTATTATACACAATCTTAGTAAATAAATACATTCTTTTCTGGTAAGTAAGATATCACAAAAGAAACAAAAGTGAGAATTCTGGGGACAAAATTATCTCCATTGTAATAATAATAATTTTCAATCTTTTTGTAAATAATTTTTCGTCTTTAAACTTGTTTCTGAACCCAAATTGACTTCACTTTGAATCATGATATTTACATAGACAATATATTTATATCCAAAGTTTTCATACCAAGGAGAAGAGAAATGCACTCAAAACCTTATTTGTGGAAAAGTGGTAGATTTGGGGAAATGAATCTTGCTTGGATTTATGAGCAACACTCTAACAGGAGATCTCAAAGCAATAAGGGCAAGAAGGCCTAAATTTGGCACTAAAAATCAGACTTTGTATAATCATATCTAAAATCCACCATTTCAAACTTATATAATTATGTATATGTAAATAAACTAGAATTATTTTTTCCTAAAAGTTTAGCAGCAATTAGTCCTTTAAAATCTGAAACTTAACATAATATTTCAATTTTGAAATTATTAATGCCAGATTTGTTCTACTGAAATATTGTTTTACTAGATTTTGGTCGGCTGTTATGTATTTGTTTTGACAAATGTAAAAAAAAAAAAAAAAAAGGTATGATGAAAACTTTAGTTTACTTACATTGTAGAAATGCATATGGTACTTACAGTTTATATACTAACAAAACTGATACTTTGACCTATAATTGTTTACTTTTTACACATTGTGACTTGGATGGAAAGTTGTCTCATTGGCACTCATACCACATCTTCTTATTCATATTATGTACAAAAGTTACAGCCAGACAAAACAAAAACTCTACTGCAAGAAAAAAACATCAACTTAAAAATAAAGCAATACTGTAACATTATATATCAACAATTTGGCTTTTAATTAGAAAAACAAAATGAATAGCTATGGGACTTTCACCGATAGATTTAATTATCTCTCATACATACATCACAACAACCAATCCTCATCACACACTGAACAACTTATGAAATGAAACTTATTCTAAACCTAACGACCAATTAATTCCCTGTACAAGCATAATTATTAATGGTTGCCAGGCAACTAAAAATCTTATCCAATCTAAAAGATTTCCATATAAAACATGTGGTCTTTCCCATCTGGTAAACTGTTAAGGAAAATAAACTATTATGAAACTGATAGTAGACACTCAAAAATATTTCGACTAGTGTGCATGGGGTGTATATTTTCATTAACTAGTATCTGCTCAATCACTGGTGTATTTAACAAGAAAAACAATGGAGTGCTAGAGCAAATATCTGCCTATAAAAAATTAGTTTTCAAAATTCACTGTTCTGGGGAAATGATAATTCTTTTTTCTCCTCGATGGTTGTGTATAATGATGATTTCCACAATACTTGAAGGCAACATCAGATAATTTAAGCCAATGACGTATTGATAGTTTGATACTACCTTTATTGTCCTGGACTTAAATTGATTGATAGTTTGTGATTAACACCATTTTCAGCACTATTGGCTATATCATGCAGTAAGTTTTTATAGGTGAAAGAAGCTGCAGTGCCCAGAGAGAATCCACTGACCTTTGGCAGGAAAACTGACATTCCTGGTAAATCAAGATTAGATTTGAACACACCTGCATTGTGCAGGGTTTATAATCACAACCTCAGGCTAGTGATACACTAGGTGAACTACTTAGACCACTTGGCCACTGAGGTTCTCCTCAACTCTGACTGATGGTTGAATATTAAAACTTACAGAAGTTTTACTTTGATATGTACTGTTCATCCACAGTAACAGCTATTCAGAAGAACCCTTGCATTAACTCTTTGAGGGGTTCATAGGGGACCTTTCGCAAGGCAAAACATCTGCACTTATTCAACATACAAAATTTTCTGATTGCAGTCCAAATTTACCTACCTTGGTCCTGGTTGACCTACCTTGGTCCTGGTTGACCTACCTTAGTCCTGGTTGACCTACATTGCAGAACCTACCTATTATACTAATTGCTAATTTGTCTTGTCCTGAATATGAATGAAATATTTGCTTCTGGACATTGAGCAAGCTACAATTAATCAATTATTCTTTTCCTCCTTCTTTACTTTATACAAATACAATATTGTGAAAGGATACGGACTAGGAAACATTCTTTTGAGATCCACTTTCTCTTTACAGTATGGACATGTTTGTCTCTTTCCTACAATGCACCAGCCTCGGATACAAAACTCATGAAATCTGTTAATATAGTTAAGGATAATTGTAACATCATATTATACTGAAAATATAAATACATGACTACATGTATAAGATATATCATGGGTACTCTGATCAGTAATCTATATACTGATCATATACAATTCAAATTTCATAAAAAGTAAGGAGATTTTAGAATTTTTTAACCATGTTTATAAAGTAGATTATAACAAGACCTTATTGCATAATGAAAATATAATCAAAGACAACTAATAAACATAGGTCATTAAAATAACAGACCATAAAGCACTTACATGTAATACGGAGTATCTATTCCTATTTTCTCCCTTAAATATAAAACTTTTCTAACACAACCAAATCATAAAGATATATGTGTGACTTGCCTTACGATACATTCATTACAGGCTATAAAAAATGGGTGTTCACCAAGGGCTTCCAAAAATCCATTTTGAAAGAATTCTGATGCATAATTAAATTTGAAATTTATGAGAAAGAACACTTTTACTTAAGCAATGTGGTTCTGTTGATTTTCACTCGAAAACCTTTTAATTTAATAAATATTTTTTTATAAAACTAAATCCTTTTTGTCAATTTTTTTAGATGCATTAAATTTCAGGTATTATATAGTTTACCTGTCAGGTGAATAGGCAGATCTCAGCTGTCTGACAATGGGTTGGTTAACCTTGATTGGAATAACTATTTTTGTGAAGGGTATTCAATTTGGGCTTGTTTTACTCTAATTACTCATAGTGTCATTTTTATGACCAGAAAAGTGTGCCTGTGCTAGGAAAGACCACCAAAATCTCAAATTTTTTCTTAATCACGTAACAGTGGCAAACCCACATTTGGCATCCATTTCAGCCAAAAACATCAGGCAAGCAAAAATAATTTTTGGAAGTCATGTCCGGGTTTGGAAGCCATGTGTTCACCACATAATTTTGTAGGTCATAAGTTGAGATTCACTTTCTTTTCTTTAATTCTTTTGCATGCTTATGGAAAGTTACAAAATACTTAAGAGTGATGATGAGATTCCAATGTGTATTAATAGAATACAGGATTCAAAAATAGTTATTATTAAAAAATCTGAACTTTACATTAGAGTCAATCAGTAACCTAATCATAAATGAGCAGCCAAGAACAAATCCATCTGTTTTCTTAAGTAAAGGATACACATGATTACAATCTAATTTAAAAGTCTCTTCTATTATGGCATCTTCATTGTTCATAACTAAAATCTGGTTCCCACATACACCGCATACATTTGGATCTAATCTCTTTCCTGGTAAACCAGTTTCTGTAAAGTACTGAAAATATAAAAAGCAAAAATATAATCAAATGCAGGCAAGTCAATAAATGAAGGGTGCTTATACATGGTTTACTGCTGAGTGAAAATGAACTTATCAGAAAAGGCTGCATGCTGAAATTTCATAATAGTAAAATCTTTCTAATCCATTTCTTTAATGGTACACAAGGATTTCCTCTGGAAAGTCTGGTCTTTCCCTAAAATGATATGAACAGGTATAGATAGATGTAAATGAGATAATATAGCATGAAGTATAGAAAAAACACTAAATAATTCATGTAAATTAATATATTTGGTATTGATCTGTATTCTATGGGATATTTTCTCATGTTTATCAATTGAACAAGCATTTACAAATATTAACTCACAACACTATCAAATCTCATGTGACATTTGGTTAATCAGTTGATGAACTAAAACTTGAGCAATACATTTACAAACTTTTAGAGCATTCTATGACTGAGATAAAGATTCTTCCTCATTATTAAAGGCTATATAATGAAATTTAGATGTGTGTCTTCAATCCCAGTAATCTTTGAACACTGAACATTTCCTTGCTAGTTATGTGTTCTACGAGTGTCAGTACACAAATTTACAATATTTTGAATAATTTATTTGAAATACACATTCTTTCTTATATCATGTTTAAAATGGACTTATTGTCCACATAAGAATTAGTAGATAAGACCTACAAACATCAGTACTCTCTAATATCACACATGAAAACTTACCCCTATATGAGCTGCCATTGAATCTGTACAAACTTCTGCAAAATCTCTACTAACGACTCCAAAATAAAGTCCATAGAATAAACATAGCAGTCCAAAGTCCATAGCTATTTGAGGTTTGATTAGAAATAATAAATTTAAACCCAACAATGTCAACATAACTACCATATATCCTAATATTCCAATAAAATAACTGACTTTGTAGATTAGAAGAAACCATTTGTACACCAATCTGAAAAATATAAAAAAATTCTTCACGTTTATTGTTTTACCTTTCAACATTTCCCACTACAGATACAATTAAAGAACCTTAGTGATCGCGCTCACATACCCCACGTCCCCACATTGTCACTGGAGAAATAAAATGACTGAAAAATTGTATAAGAAAAAAAAATTGAATCATCATTTCCTGTTGATATGCACATCTACATAGTATGTCCTTATCATCTACAAAGTTTCATGAAATTCTGTTGTGTGGTTTCAGAGGAGTTGTGATGACAAACTGTTGAAGAGGTATATTGAAGCAAATAAGTTCAAAGGGGCGTAACTCCTAGAAAAAAAGTTGAATCATAATTTCCTGTCGATATGCACATTTACATAGTATGTCCTTATTATCTACAAAGTTTCATGAAATTCTGTTGTGTGGTTTGAGAGGAGTTGCGATGACAAAAGGTTGCAGTAGTATATTGGGCAAATAAGTTCAAAGGGGCGTAACTCCTGGAAAAAAATTGAATCGTAATTTTTCTGTCGATATGCACATCCACGTAGTATGTCCTTATTATCTGAAAAGGTTTCATGAAATTCTGTTGTGTGGTTTGAGAGGAGTTGCGATGACAAAAGGTTGCAGTAGTATATTGGGCAAATAAGTTCAAAGGGGCGTAACTCCTGGAAAAAAAATTGAATCGTAATTTTTCTGTCGATATGCACAACTACCAAGTATGTCCTTATTATCTAAAAAGGTTTCGTTAAATTCTGTTGTGTGGTTTGAGAGGAGTTGTGATGACAAAAGGTTGCAGTAGTATATTGGGCAAATAAGTTCAAAGGGGTGTAACTCCTGGAAAAAAAATTGAATCATAATTTCCTGTCGATATGCACTTCTACGTAGTATGTCCTTATTATCTGAAAAGGTTTCATAAAATTCAGTTGTGTGGTTTGAGAGGAGTTGCGATGACAAACTGTTGCAGTAGTACATTAAAGTAAATAAGTTCAAAGGGGCGTAACTCCTAGAAAAAAAATTGAATCGTAATTTCCTGTCTATATGCACAACTAGTATGTCCTTATTATCTAAAAAGGTTTCGTGAAATTCTGTTGTGTGGTTTGAGAGGAATTGCAATGACAAGAAACAGGACTGACGGACGGACGGGTCAAAAACATTTTACCCTCCGCAACTCGTTGCGTGGGGTATAATTACCATACTAAATCATTATGAGGGGCAGAAGGACTTTTTTAGGGTCGTTGAGATTGGATCTTTATTTTTGCAGGAATTCGGTATTAGGCCTTTATTTTTGGGGAATTCAGGAATTACACCTGTCGACTCAGGAATTGAAGATTGATTTTTCTGGATCTGGGAAAGAATGCTCTTTATTTTTTGGGGAATTCAGGATGACCCCCCACCACCACCACCACCATTATGCCATTTGATCTGAATGACCAGAAATTTAGAGGGGGAATCAATTTCCATTCAAAAATAGTGTTTTGTAATAAAATTAATTTGATCATTGTCCAAAACTTTGCCCACAAACTATAGTTACCCCAAAGTAGAGTAGTCCTGTAGATTATATGGACTATTTTACAATAAATAAGGTAAAATGTGTGGTTCAAAAACTAATCTAGGTACCTTGGTGTGTTCCCTGGCAGTGGTTTCCTCGTAGATCTAAATGTTATGTATCCTGTTATAACAGAAAATATAGACCAGATGATAATAAATCTAGTCCAGCCATACTTCATACATATTCCTATAGGTATCACCCACATTCCAATAAGTGTAGCTTTCTGAAAAATAGCATAAATATATTTTAAAAGAAATTGAAAATGAACACTTTCACTTGAAAAAAAAATCAATTATGTATAAACCCTCCTTTTTTCAATTTTTAATAATGTTTATAATTTATTTTGTTTTGTTATTTGGTTGATAACAGAGTACAACATGTTTCATTATCGGGCAGTCTGGTGTATCCGCACACCTAAGACTTTTGGCTTCACTTTGGTAATCTCACAAAACCAATAATCAGATAATATTGTATGAACAAATTCATGACACACTTTTATTTCTTCTTTGTGTATGGTTTCACCCTAAAAGAATTTATGTAATGTGTGTCCAAAATTAGGGAAACCCCTGTTTTGACAGTTCTTCAAATGTCCGATGATTTTGTGTATGCTCTTAAAAATAGCAAATTTTGAATAGAGGAAAGGTTTTATACTTATCAATTATGGACTTTTGACGAGGTCAATACGTTATATATGGACCTGTTCAGGTTATATTGACCGAGGACGAAGTCCGAGTGTCAATATAATCTAACAGGTCCATATATAACGTATTGACTGAGTGAAAGTCCTTAATTTCTATATTACATATGTAAATAATGTATTAGGAAAATGGCGTTCAATGTTCTTTCTGTGTATTTTAAAAATTGTATTTTGCAGGAATTTTAACATGTTATTGAAAATATCAATATTTTTTTTAACAACTTCATAGCTTCTTGCATTAGCTTTCTTGTATTCTTAGCGTCTGCATTTAACATAAAATTCTTGAAATCTCCTGATAAACTTGCAAATTTTCTTTTTGTCTGCTGCCTCTATAGCTGTTATGTGTGACGTCATGACATCATAAATCTAAATTTAGCAAGATTTTTTATATTGACCGTCAATATACATATAAATAGAAACATAGCGTCAATATACCTAAAAATTGAAACAAGGCTAAGGATACGTAAAATAACCTTTGAAACACGTGATCATAATATCCAATGAAAACTGTAGAATGATACACCATATGTAATATTCTGAAATATAGACCAGTTTGAACCAAAAAGACTGCCAAGGATGCGAAGCAAAATTTATTTCATTGTGATAAAAATTTGACTTGAAATGAAACCAATTTTATCTGATGATGTAATTTTTTCTTTTATGGAAAATGGCTAAATATGGTTAAAATTGGGTTTGCAATTATAAATTTCTGTTTGCACTCATTAATTTTAATCTTTTATGTCCATTCGGAAGACTAAAACAATTACAAGAACGATTCTATTTGTGTTACATTGGGGATATGACGAAATCAGGTAATGCACGATATCACAAGCCGAACGGACACCGGGGATTCCACTGTATCTTTCATTTGTTTAATTTTCTTTATTTTACCATTTTCATTGTTGCCAAAATGATTTCAGGTATGATGAATATTAAATATTAAAACCTTTCTCCAAGTAATTCATGCATTCTAGACCTAGGTATTACAGGTACCAGATGTCATATGCATCATCGTACAAATATTCAAATATATATTTTGAAACCAGTAATGATACTTTCAATTAGTGATGGTGACTAAGATTCCATTGGGATTGTTCTGCATATACATGTAGGCATGAATAGAAAGGCCCATTCAAATCTGAAAAGCTGCAACCAGTTGCAAATTTTATCATTACATTAATTCACAACTTACTTGGTATGATTTGAAATATCTCTGCCTCCATTGTACTAATAATATCTGTGCTACTACTAATGTTACAATTAAAATGAGGACCATTTCTGCATGCATGGCCTCATGGCCCCTGTGTTTCTCATGTAACCGCTGGTGTTCTATCCTACAAAACATGTACATTTGTAAATATGCATCTCTTGAAACTGTTCTGACATTAGTCTAAATCATTGTATGATCACTAACAATATACCCACTTTAATCAAGATGTCAACCATTTTTGAAAATAACCAAAATTTTTTCTGTTTTGAATTTATAAGGAATTTATTGTTTTAATTCTCCGCTTTCATAATGATGTATACTCAATTTTAAAAAAATTCTCAAATCTTGTAGATTCACAAATTACAAAATGTACAAATGGACAACATTGTGTCTATAGTCATGATATTTAATACCGGATTTGTACCAGAAAGTTGGCTAGTTGGCAATATTATACCAATATTTAAGAATAAAGGAGATCGAAATAATCCTAAAAAAATTTCGGCCAATAACCATTGTTAGTTGTTTGGGTAAACTGTTTACGGCTGTTTTAACCGAGCATTTGAACAAATGATCTGACGATTTCCTGATTTTACATGAAACACAATGTGGCTTTAGGCAAGAATATAGCACTATGGATAATTTATTTATATTACATTCTATGTTTGAACTTCTGAAGAAAAGAAAGAAAAAACTTTATTGTGCATTTATAGACTCTGAAAAGGCTTTTGACAAAATCTGGAGGGATGGGCTTTGGCATAAATTACTGTTAAACAATGTAAATGGGAAATGTTAAATGTGATACAAAATATGTACAAAAATATTAAATCAAATATTATTTTTAACAACAGCAAGTCTGATTATTTTCCGTGTAATAATGGGGTAATGCAATTGGAAAACATGTCCCCTTTTTTGTTTGAAGTATTTTTAAATGATTTGGAAATTTTTTTACAGACGAAAAACTGTAAGGGCCTTTTCACAGTTACAGAAGAAACAGAACATGAACTTGATGTATTTCTCAATATCTTTTTATTATTATATGCAGATGATACTGTTTTATATGTCCGAAACACCACAAGATCTTCAAATACAGTTAGATATTTTTAATGAATACTGTAAACACTGGAAATTAAAAGTTAATGTATCCAAAGCCAAAATAGTATATGTTTTTCATGTGGAAGATTACCAGACAATTTACACTTTGCTTTAGATAATCAAGAGATAGAAATCGTTCAAGAGTTTAGTTATTTGGGTATTTTATTGACATAAACAGGAAATTATAACAAGAGGCTCTCAAGAGCCTGAATCGCTCACCTGTAATTTTTTGCTTAAATCTTTCATCAATGATTATTTTTGCTTTTCAATATATCTGAATGAGTGGCTTAAAAATGTCATTTAAATGTTCTTTGTATCTGTCATATTTTCTTCAAAAGCAAAAAAATGCATTTTACCCCTTTGTTCCATTTAAGCCATAGTGGCTATGTTTCTTGACGTACAAGGAAATAAAATACAAAATTTATACTAGATACTCTGAAACTCATTCAGCCCAAGTTTGGATGAAATTGATTTAGCAGTTTCAAAGTAGAAGATTTTTTTAAAGTAAGCAAACTAGATGAACAAATTGAGAAAAATTGTCTTTAAAGGACAATAACTCCTTAAGGGGTCAGTTGACAATTTTGGTCAACTTATTTGTAGATCTTACTTTGCTGAACATTTTTGCTGTTTACAGTTTATCTTTATCTATAATAATATTCAAGATAATAACCGAAAACTGCAAAATTTCCTTAAAATCATCAATTCAGGGGCAATAACCTAAAAATCAGATACCCGATTTGGCTGAAAATTTCAGGGCAGGTAGACCTTGACCTAATGAATACTTTAACTTCTTGTCTGATTTGCTCTAAATGCTTTAGTTATTGAGATATAAGTCAAAAACTGCATTTTACCCTATGTTCTATTTTTAGCCATGGCGGCCATGTTTTCTGAGGAAACAGAAAATAAAACACAAACTTTATTCTAGATAACCTAAGAATCATTCAGCTTAAGTTTGGTTTAATTTGGTTCAGTAGTTTCAGAGGAGAAGATTTTTTAAAGTTAGAAAACATGATAAATTGTGTAAAATTGTCCTTAAAGGGCAATAACTCCTTAAGGGGTCAATTGACAATTTTGGTCAAAAACTTATTTGTAGATCTTACTTTGCTGAACATTTTTGCAGTTTACAGTTTATCTTTATCTATAATAATATTCAAGATAATAACCAAAAACTGCAAAATTTCCTTAAAATTACCAATTTAGTGGCAGCAACCCAACAATGGGTTATTAGATTCACCTGAAAATTTCAGGGCTGATAGAACTTGACCTAATGAACATTTTAACCCCATGTCAGATTTGCTCTAAATGCTTTAGTTTTTGAGATATAAGCCAAAAACTACATTTTAACCCTATGTTCTATTTTTAGCCATGGCGGCCATGTTTTTTGACGAAACAGAAAATAAAACAAAAACTTTATTCTAGATACCCTAAGGATCATTCAGCTTAAGTTTGGTTGGAATTGGTTCATTAGTTTCGGAGGAGAAGATGTTTGAAATAGTTTACACCGGACGGACGACGACAACGGACGCCAAGTGATGGCAAAAGCTCACATTTCCTTTGGAAAGGTGAGCTAGAAAGGCAATTAAATCACAAGCTGAAAAAGGGACAAAAGCGATGTATGAGATACTTAAAAGGGGAAAATTTCGTAGTCTATCAGTTTCTTGTCAGATAGATCTTTTTGATAGAGTAGTCAAACCTGTTCTGTTATATGGATCAGAAATATGGGGATTCAGTAACTGTGATATTATCGAAAAGGTTCTTCTAAAATTTTGTAAGTTGCTTCTAAATCTGAAATCTTCCACTCCCAACTGTATGATATATACAGCGAGCTAGGACATTTTCCACTTGCTATTGATGTAAAATTAAGGATGATATCCTACTGGTCGAAATTGATTATGGGAAAACAGTCCAAGTATTCTTGTATTATATATAAACTACTGTACCATTTGTATTGTACTAAAAAAATAGATTTTAAATGGTTAATACTTGTTAAACATACATTTGATGAAAGTGGATTTTCTTATATCTGGAACACACAGTTCTCTTTAAATGATGTATGGGTGAAATACAATATTTAAGCAAGATTGTGTAATCAATTCAAACAAACATGGAATGAGACTATTCAAAACTGTTCCAAAGCCTTGAATTATCGTATTTTTAAGAATTTATTGTGTTTTGAAGAATATTTTAATATTTTAGACGAAAAAGATTTTTTGACATTATGTAAATTTAGAATATGTAACCATAAACTTCCAGTCCAACTTGGAAGATGGTACAATATAGAAAGGGAAAAAAGAAAGTGTAATTTATGCAATCTAGACATTGGAGATGAATTCCATTACATTATTAATAAATTATGAAATACCATCTTGTTTCTAAAGACTATAGCATCACATCCATAACACCATGAACACTATCTATAAGAAACTAATTTCAGATAGCATCACATTCTAGCAATATAGCATCACAATTACCATGATGCTAAAAGGCCCTAGGGACAACACTGCTTTAAAATATTTATATGTATTACATACCTCCATCTTTCCTTCTCTGACAACTTGGACAGGTCTATAGACTGAAATGAGTAACAAAATGGATGTTTAATATCAAATATTTCATGTAAGAATAAACATACATGGTATCTTAAAAAGCAGATTATTTAATTTAACAATTAGCTCTGTAGCATGTAGTGAGCATGACTATTTGTTTTCTAATCTGGTATTTTTTTAGAAATACAAAAAAAAAAGTCATTTGTATATTTGTAATGCGTTCAAAACTATTTTCCAGACAGGTATTATCTTCACATTTTATTGTGGTATTTTGTTATAAAAATTACTAAAGTGCATTAACTTTATTTCTTAAAAAGGATTATACAGAAAAACTAAAGTTTGGGCTGGTTTAACTACATTTTTGTACTACAGGCATCAGGGACTGTTTAACTACATTGTACTACAAGCATCAGAAGCAAGCCATGACCAAAAGAATCCCCAAAAAGATACTGAACAAAAATTCAAGAAAAAGGTTTAAGCAATGAGATGGAATATAAATTCTTTTACCACTTTGATCATATATTTGTGAATATTGTAAAATTCATGACCAAAGTATATCAAAGCATTCTGTACAAAAAAAATTCGTAAGGGTTCCGCGGAACCCAGTGTCTCGCCTACTTTTGCTGTTAATCGAGGCTCAACAAAATGAGGAAAAAAATAATAACAAGATTCCTTCGATACAATCTTTTGATTGTAAGAAGCTTCTGTCCAAGTTTGGTAAAATCCAGGATAGTTTATTAATCTAATAAATGTTTTAAATCTTTAACTGCAGACTGTATGTAATGTTAACTGGAAGAAAAACTAAGTCCATTTATAAGTAAAATACAGATAAACAGGTACAAAATTTTAACAAAATTTCCTTCTAGATACTAGCTTTTGATCATAAACAAGCTTCTGACCAAGTTTGGTACAAATCCAGGATAGTTTAAGAAAGTTATTATAATTTTAAAACTTTAACCACAGAGTGAATGTAATGTTACTTGGCAGAAAAACTAAGTCCATTTATAAGTTAAATACGGAAAAAATGGAATTTTGTTTTTTACAAAATTTAATTCTGGATACTATCTTATGATCATAAACAAGCTTCTGTCCAAGTTTTGTAGAAATCCAGTATAGGTTAAGAAAGTTATTAAAATTTCAAAAACTTTAACCACAGAGTGAATATTTGTGGACGACGCCGACGGAATGTAGGATCGCTATGTCTCGCTTTTTCGACAAAAGTCGAAGTCTCGACAAAAAGCTGAAAAATCTATAATCAAAGTTATGGATAGACAGTAAAGGCCATAGCAGTATACCCCCACCCCGATTCCCCTTATGGAGCTACATATATGGTTAATGCATAGACTTTATACAAGTCCCACTCTTAACATTGCCCTTTTCAAAATCCTGGACAATAAAATATTCACAAATAAATATTTCAACTTGAAAAATAACTAATAAAGAAGGAATAGACCCAAGTTGATGTATATTTGTAGCTGAACAACAATTCCTCCCAGAACATGGATATGTTTATATCACACACTTTTAAAGTTTATTGGATAAGTTTAGTATAATTTTGTACAATGTTTGCATGTGATAAAAGTTTAAAATATTGTCTCAATTAATTTTAAGATGTTCTTCAAAATGGTTATTAAATGAAAAACCAAACAATAAATAGTTGAGCTACATGTACATATGTTATTATCTACAATGTATGTATTATTATGATAATTAAGCTGCTATGGTTTCATAAGGTAATTAATCATACATTGTAATATTATTTCATATATGCTTTATGATTATTAATCAGCTAAAGGTTGCACTTCTGAAAATATAGACAATGCAATTTCCCATAGGAACTCCTTTTACAGCTAAAAGTGTGATACTTTTACTATGAAGTTATATCCACGAATGGAAAGTTCATTTGCACTACTTTCTTTTTCAAAGGTCAAAACATAGGGCTGTGCGGTATATTTTCAAAAATATATTCATACATTCATATGCTTCAAACTACTAAGAGTTTAAACTTATACTAAAATTCTGTAGTAACACTCCCTTCACTTTGGGACTTCCTCAGAATTCAATTTGGCCACTATCCATGTGTATTTATACTGGTAAATTCCCAAGTTGTGTCTCTATGAGATGAAATATAGAGATCATATCAGCTGGGAACCAGTAGGTAAACAAAACAAAATATCTATGAATATTATATATCTCCCCAAAAGAGGCGTGGTTTGTGAAACAGCTGTATTTACAAAGTGCAACCTAAAAGATTTTATCATGAAAACTTATCTGGAGTAATCCCATTAAATTTCCCACCACACCCATAATAAACAGAATGAATAACTAATAAATACAGAAAAAAGTATTCCTGTGAAAAGGAGTATATTTTGGCCAATCACCAGCATGACCAGCTGAAAAAATCAAAATCAGCAGGCATTTAAATAAAAAAACATCAGCCATTGTTACAGGCATGGGGTTTAATTTGGTACCATAACCCTTACTACATGTACTAAGATAATATATGATGGTTACTTCTATGATACCTCTATATCATGAAGAAAACGATAATGACTTTTATCATAATGAGGAAAATTGATTCTTTCTGGCATGCTTCTTAATGCTTCTAGTTACTACTGAATATATATTGTTATCTCTCACGCAAATGTCAGCTTGAATGGTAAAAGTAACACATTGTTAGAAAACTGACTGAAATTTAGTGTATATACATAAACACATGTATGGGAGAGACAGGCTATGGAAAATACTGAATAAACTGTTGACATACTTGTAGTCAAGAAGAGATATTTCAATACAATAAGAAAAAAAAAGCATGTAAAAAGATAATACCAAAACTATAAAGAAATCAATATATCGATTTGAACAACAGGGTCAATATACAAATTATGTTCTAATCCTCTCATATATCAGTCATGTCAGGCTTATGGCTATTCTTGAATAATTAAAATCCTATTCTTATGTCCAATATATCATATTGGATGTATTAATTGTGGAAGAATCAGCATGATCAGTGATTAAACATTGTTAAATGTGCACAGTACTGTCATCTTTACTTCATTACTTCCAGAAATTTGTCTGATTATTGTCAGAAATTTGGCATGCTAATGCTATATTGCCATGGCCAGAAATCATAAAATTTTCAAATGTTTCCATGTTTATATACAGTACCAACTGGAATCAATAGATAAAGGGAATTATATCTTCTTATTTCTATAACTTTTTTCAATTTCATTGCCCCATAAAATTTAAAGCTGATTTTGAGACCATTTCACTGTTCAAAAATTGGTCTACTATTTTTCTATTAAACTTCTCTTTGGATTGCCTTTTGATGTTTATAAAAATTAAAATAACATAGGTGAAAAATGACTGTGGGGTGGCATTAAAATTAAATAATATTTCATTTCCCAAATTCATCACGTTCATGATCAAGTTCTTATTCTGGTGTCCAAGTTCTCATTTTTTAGGCATATTTTAAAAGGTGCATTTTTTTTACGTCTTTTTTTTTTCCTTACAATTTTTATCATTGGTTGGAAAGAGGGTGTTTCATAAAGTCATGAAAAAGGCATGGTATATTCATTTTTTTTTTAAAATACATGATAACATGCATGTGACATGTATAATATTTTTGGTATCTAAATATACAAATTTCATATACCAGTGTATACTGTTAAAAAGGCAATAAAATCAGAAACAAACATATATAAATAGAAGTCTTAAGATTTGCGCAATGATACTGATATAAGATCTAATAAACTAGGATTAAAGTTGTAAAATCATATTGACAAATATTTCGGCTTTACAAATGGCCTTCTTCAGGTCAATGTTTGACTAACATGACTAATGTAATGTGATTTATCAGCATAACCATGATAACCAGTAAAAGTTCACATAAATAAAAAATATCAAGGGGCTTTCAGGTTTTTCACAGGATTTAAGGTGCTTTCGGGTAATCAGGGCACCACATGAAAATAAGGAGAAGTGGTATGATTGCCAATAAGGCAACTATTTACCAAATGAAGTGGATGTAAGCAATTGTAGGCAACCATATGGCCTACCAAGTCTACTTATAAATCACTAGTTGTCCACCATGACTGGCAATCAGGGTTCTCACTAGGATTTTTTTAGGGTGACTCATCACTTTTTGAAATGGTGAGTACAAACTGATTGTGATGAGTTCAACCTGTTCATTGTACTGTAACTCAAATAATTCCGATTTAAAGGGTCTTATTTGGCATGGTGGAGTTCCTTGAAAAGAATAATCTTTTATTGTAACACAGAATTAGTCAAATGAAGTATTATAGCATTTATTTATAAATATCTGAATATAACAACCAAACCTTTGTCATGATTGTACTCCTCCCATTCCAAACACATACAGAAATTTTGACATCATGAGAGAAAAAATCTGAAGCAACAATGCAAAAAGGATTGTTGTATGAAGTCAATAATTCAATTGTAACAAAATCTTGGGTCAAATGTCACAGATTTGGAATAGCAATAGAGGTATTTACACATGTATACAAATTTGTCCACCATTACTTACATGTAAACCCACACAAGTTCCTGCAAAAATATTGCATCACAATTCAAATAAAATGATCCGCTGGGTGCAACTTGATACGACCGCAGAGGTCGAACCCTGCACAGTTGGGGCAAGTATGGACACAACATTCAAGCTTGATACAGCACTGAATTTGGATTGTGATTAAATATTTGACACAGCATAGGTTTCTGACACAGAATGAATGTGGTCTAAGAACTTAAAAATTTTTAATTTTCTCTCACGCAAATGTCAGCTTGAATGGTAAAAGTAACACATTGTTAGAAAACTGACTGAAATTTAGTGTATATACATAAACACATGTATGAGAGAGACAGGCTATGGAAAATACTGAATAAACTGTTGACATACTTGTAGTCAAGAAGAGATATTTCAATACAATAAGAAAAAAAGCATTAAAAGATAATACCAAAACTATAAAGAAATCAATATATCGATTTGAACAACAGGGTCAATATACAAATTATGTTCTAATCCTCCCATATATCAGTCATGTCAGGCTTATGGCTATTCTTGAATAATCAAAATCCTATTCTTATGTCCAATATATCATATTGGATGTATTAATTGTGGAAGAATCCGCATGATCAGTGATTAAACATTGTTAAATGTGCACAGTACTGTCATCTTTACTTCATTACTTCCAGAAATTTGTCTGATTATTGTCGGAAATTTGGCATGCTAATGCTATATTGCCATGGCCAGAAATCATAAAATTTTCAAATGTTTCCATGTTTATATACAGTACCAACTGGAATCAATAGATAAAGGGAATTATATCTTCTTATTTTTATAACTTTTTTTTCAATTTCATTGCCCCATAAAATTTAAAGCTGATTTTGAGACCATTTCACTGTTCAAAAATTGGTCTACTATTTTTCTATTAAACTTCTCTTTGGATTGCCTTTTGATGTTTATAAAAATTAAAATGACATAGGAGAAAAATGACTGTGGAGTGGCATTAAAATTAAATAATATTTCATTTCCCAAATTCATCATCATGATCATGTTCATGATCAAGTTCTTATTCTGGTGTCCAAGTTCTCATTTTTTAGGCATATTTTAAAAGGTGCATTGTTTTACGTCTTTTTTTTTCCTTACAATTTTTATCATTGGTTGGAAAGAGGCCAGGGTGTTTCATAAAGTCATGAAAAAGGCATGGTATATTCATTTTTTTTTAAAATACATGACAACATGCATGTGACATGTATAATATTTTTGGTATCTAAATATACAAATTTCATATACCAGTGTATACTGTTAAAAAGGCAATAAAATCAGAAATAAACATATATAAATAGAAGTCTTAAGATTTGTGCAATGATACTGATATAAGATCTAATAAACTAGGATTAAAGTTGTAAAATCATATTGACAAATATTTCGGCTTTACAAATGGCCTTCTTCAGGTCAATGTTTGACTAACATGACTAATGTAATGTGATTTATCAGCATAACCATGATAACCAGTAAAAGTTCACATAAATAAAAAATATCAAGGGGCTTTCAGGTTTTCACAGGATTTAAGGTGCTTGGTAATCAGGGCACCACATATGAAAATAAGTAGAGGTGGTATGATTGCCAATAAGGCAACTATTTACCAAAGTTCAAATGAAGTGGATGTAAGCAATTGTAGGCAACCATATGGCCTACCAAGTCTACTTATAAATCACTAGTTGTCCACCATGACTGGCAATCAGGGTTCTCACTAGGATTTTTTTAGGGTGACTCATCACTTTTTGAAATGGTGAGTACCAACTGATTGTGATAAGTTCAATCTGTTCATTGTACTGTAACTCAAATAATTCCGATTTAAAGGGTCTTATTTGGCATGGTGGAGTTCCTTGAAAAGAATAATCTTTTATTGTAACACAGAATTAGTCAAATGAAGTATAGCATTTATTTATAAATATCTGAATATAACAACCAAACCTTTGTCATGATTGTACTCCTCCCATTCCAAACACATACAGAAATTTTGACATCATGAGAGAAAAAATCTGAAGCAACAATGCAAAAGGGATTGTTGTATGAAGTCAATAATTCAATTGTAACAAAATCTTGGGTCAAATGTCACAGATTTGGAATAGCAATAAGTATTTACACATGTATACAAATTTGTCCACCATTACTTGTATGAAACCCACACAAGTTCCTGCAAAAATATTGCATCACAATTCAAATAAAATGATCCGCTGGGTGCAACTTGATACGACTGCAGAGGTCGAACCCTGCACAGTTGGGGCAAGTATGGACACAACATTCAAGCTTGATACAGCACTGAATTTGGATTGTGATTAAATATTTGACACAGCATAGGTTTCTGACACAGAATGAATGTGGTCTAAGAACTTAAAAATTTTTAATTTACCTACATGTATTCAAACCATATCATTATTATTTGCTTTTCAATATAAATCAGAAATAACCAATTTAAAATGAAAAATTTTAAAGAAAAAACATGAAGAAAAAAAATCCCCCCTCAAATTTTTGAACCCCTTATGATTCATCACCCCAAACTCAATCCCAGCCTTCACTTTGTGATATGGTACCTTGCAGTACAATTTCAGAGAGATCCGTGACGCTTGAACACAAGTTATTGTCTGGAAACTAGAAAAATGCTTGTTTTTGGCCCTTTTGGCCCAAATTCCTAAACGTTTAGGGCAATTACCCCAAACTCAAACCCAGCTTTCCCTTGTGATATGGAACCTTGTACAATTCATAAAGATCCATACACTTACACAGTTATTGTCCTGAAACTAGAAAAATGCTTGTTTTTTCCTTTTGGCCCCTAATTCCTAAAATTTTGGGGCAATTACCTAAAATCAATCCCATCCTTCCCTTTGTGGTATGGTACCTTGCAGTATAATTTCAGAGAGATCCATACACTTGAACACAAGTTATTGTCTGAAACTAGAAAATGCTTATTTTGGCCCCTTATTCCTAAACGTTTTAGACAATTACCCCAAACTCATTCCAGCTTTCCTTTGTGATATGGAACCTTGTAGTACAATTTCAGAAAGATCCATACACTTACACACAAGTTATTGTCATGAAACTAGAAAAATGCTTGTTTTTGCCCTTTTTACCCCTAATTCCTAAAATTTGGAGGCAATTACCCCAAAATCAATCCCAGCATTTCCTTTGTGATATGGAACCTTGTGGTACAATGTCAGAGATCCATACACTAGCACACAAGTTATGTCTGGAAGTTACAAAATGCTTATTTTGGCCCTAATTCCTTAACTGTTGGTTTTATAACAACCAAAATCAATCCCAACCTTCCTTTTGTGGTATTGAACCTTATGGTAATATTTCATAGAGATCCATTGACTTAAACTAAAGTTAGAGTGTGAAAACTAATGTGTCTTGGACGACGACAACGCCAACGTCATACCAATATATGACCGCAAAATTTTTTTGGGGTCTTATAAAAATTTGACATCATACAAAGTCAGAAGGTTATTCGGAGACAGATCTAGGGTCATTCTGAGACAAAATGCAGCTAAACTAGAACACACCTGTGACTGAATCTAAGTACCTACCCCTTACTTTTAGCCTGGAATATTTAGTACTTGTATTGTCGTCTGATAAAGTCATGCTGGTTATAAGGTGCACAGTTTTATCTGCTTTCAAAAATCTTTCTGTTTGAACCCGTCAATCCGGAACTTATTAATTATTGGTAATATTAATTATGTTGAAAACAAAAGGGTGTCATTTTTAATCAACTCCATTGTCCTATATTAGTTATATATACAGTTGAATTCTTTGATTCTTCGTTTTTACGTCATGCCGGCTAACAAATTGGAAAGTACCTACATGAACATCTAATTTCTAGCCTGGATTTTTAGTATTTGTATTGTCATTTGATAGTCTTGCTGATTATAAGGTGCACAGTTTTATTTGCTTTCAAAATCTTTCTGTTTGGACCTGTACTGGTTTTCTTACTACGACCGGAAACTACATGTGGCATAAACTATTGGTATTGGTATCAGATTCGACCAGGTTGATTATTGGTAAATTATTAATTATCATGATTAAGTGAAATACAAAAGGGCCTGGAATGGTGTAATTTTTAATCAACACCATTGTTCTATATTAGTTATATATCATGTATATAAAGTTGAATTCTTTGATTTGTCGTTTTATGTCATGTTGTCTAACAAATTGGACCTCATTATTTTAGTAGTACGGTCGTGTACAGTACGGGTAGCGACTTATTATTATGGATGTCTTAATCCGTCTAGATGTCAGACTGGTCGGACAGTTGTCTCAGTGTAATTAACACCTGCTGTGATATTAACCTGTACAATATCCGAGTGGAAGGTCGTAAATCAATCTGTACCAGCTTGATTAGAATTAAATTTTACCTGTACAGATATTTTAGTATTTATGGAGGATAGATAATAAATGTAAAATATTGTTTTGTATTCAAAGAAAAATTACAATACAAATAAAAATTTAATATCATGAATATGGTATCAACTTTTTTAACTTGAAAAATGAAAGAAAGCGATTTTTAACAATGTACTGTAAAATGTGTTGCCAATTATAATAATTGTGTTTGTGCCAATAAACTATTTGTATTTGTATTTGTAAACCGTAAATATTTCATTTTATTCAAAATTATAACAACCAGGACTGTTTTCAATCAAGTTTTAATCAAAATGTTGAGACATCAATCCCGTAAATTATCTGAGTTTTCGTTGATGGTTACAATATTTCCCCTTTAACGTCCTGTTCCTTTATGTTCCTTTGTGATATGGAACCTTGTAGTACAAATTCATAAAGATCCATACACTTACACACAAGTTATTGTCCTGAAACTAGAAAAATGCTTGTTTTTGCCTTTTGGCCCCTAATTCCTAAAATTTTGGGGCAATTACCCCCAAAATCAATCCCATCCTTCCCTTTGTGGTATGGTACCTTGCAGTATAATTTCAGAGAGATCCATACACTTGAACACAAGTTATTGTCTGGAAACTAGAAAAATGCTTATTTTTGGCCCCTTATTCCTAAACGTTTTAGACAATTACCCCCAAACTCATTCCAGCTTTCCCTTTGTGATATGGAACCTTGTAGTACAATTTCAGAAAGATCCATACACTTACACACAAGTTATTGTCATGAAACTAGAAAAATGCTTGTTTTTTGCCCCTTTTTTTACCCCTAATTCCTAAAATTTGGAGGCAATTACCCCCAAAATCAATCCCAGCATTTCCTTTGTGATATGGAACCTTGTGGTACAATGTCAGAGAGATCCATACACTAGCACACAAGTTATGTCTGGAAGTTACAAAAATGCTTATTTTTGGCCCCTAATTCCTTAACTGTTGGTTTTATAACAACCAAAATCAATCCCAACCTTCCTTTTGTGGTATTGAACCTTATGGTAATATTTCATAGAGATCCATTGACTTAAACTAAAGTTAGAGTGTGAAAACTAATGTGTCTTCGGACGACGACAACGCCAACGTCATACCAAAATACGACTGCAAAATTTTTTTGCGGTTGTATAAAAATTTGACATCATACAAAGTCAGAAGGTTATTCGGAGACAGATGTAGGGTCATTCTGAGACAAAATGAAGCTAAACTAGAACACACCTGTGACTGAATCTAAGTACCTACCATTTACTTTTAGCCTGGAATATTTAGTACTTGTATTGTCGTCTGATAAAGTCATGCTGGTTATAAGGTGCAGTTTTATCTGCTTTCAAAAATCTTTCTGTTTGAACCCGTCAATCCGGAACTTATTAATTATTGGTAATATTAATTATGTGGAAAACAAAAGGGTGTCATTTTTAATCAACTCCATTGTCCTATATTAGTTATATATACAGTTGAATTCTTTGAATCTTTGTTTTTACGTCATGCCGGCTAACAAATTGGAAAGTACCTACATGAACATCTAATTTCTAGCCTGGACTTTTATTATTTGTTTTGTCATCTGATAAAGTCTTGCTGATTATAAGGTGCACAGTTTTATTTGCTTTCAAAATCTTTCTGTTTGGACCTGTACTGGTTTTCTTACTACGACCGGAAACTACATGTGGCATAAACTATTGGTATTGGTATCAGATTCGACCAGGCCCTTGTTGATTATTGGTAAATTATTAATTATCATGATTAAGTGAAATACAAAAGGGCCTGGAATGGTGTAATTTATAATCAACACCATTGTTCTATATTAGTTATATATCATGTATATAAAGTTGAATTCTTTGATTTGTCGTTTTTATGTCATGTTGTCTAACAAATTGGACCTCATTATTTTAGTAGTACGGTCGGTGTACAGTACGGGTAGCGACTTATTATTATGGATGTCTTAATCCGTCTAGATGTCAGACTGGTCGGACAGTTGTCTCAGTGTAATTAACACCTGCTGTGATATTAACCTGTACAATATCCGAGTGGAAGGTCGTAAATCAATCTGTACCAGCTTGATTAGAATTAAATTTTACCTGTACAGATATTTTAGTATTTATGGAGGATAGATAATAAATGTAAAATATTGTTTTGTATTCAAAAAAATTACAATACAAATAAAATTTAATATCATGAATATGGTATCAACTTTTTTAACTTGAAAAATGAAAGAAAGCGATTTTAACAATGTACTGTAAAATGTGTTGCCAATTATAATAATTGTGTTTGTGCCAATAAACTATTTGTATTTGTATTTGTAAACCGTAAATATTTCATTTTATTCAAAATTATAACAACCAGGACTGTTTTCAATCGAAGTTTTAATCAAAATGTTGAGACATCAATCCCGTAAATTATACGAGTTTTCGTTGATGGTTACAATATTTCCCCTTTAACGTCCTGTTCCTTTATGTTATTAATAGAAACACAATTTTAAGTGTAAGGCCAACATATCGTATTTATAAAGTTATAAAGTATACAAACAAACTGAATGTAGGCATTGTGAATAAATTGTTATTTTCCTTCGATACCACGTTCCCGTCGGAGACCTCTACGTCTAATCATACCTGTCAATCATTTCTATAAGTAAAACAATTTGGTCAGCCAGATCATCCGTGCTTTCTATTTTGACATATATTTCCGTTAATCTCTTGAAACAATTGGTTTTTTTTTCTTTTTTTTTTACAATATTTATAACGCTGTGATCATGTTTCAATTCCTAGTTTTTATATAAAAAAATTTTCATATTCACGTCAATATTCTATGACCCAGCATTATTTTAAATTTTGTTTGTTAATAAATTTACATATAATGGAAATAACAGATTGTTGACACTCGTTGTATTATAACAAAGATATTGCCTTTCTATTTCCATGTTTGAAATTTTAATGAAAATCATGTTTTTATAAACATATTTTACTGAATTGTGTCAATCAATACACGAAGATCAAAGTTTTACACTAGTCATGATCAGTCGTCTTTACTTTTGCGTCAGATTTCTAGCCATTCTAAAGCTCGTGCAGTCAGTAAGATTTTGTCAGCAGTTTAAATTGTATAATTTCCGAACTTTAAAGGAGGTGTCCGAATAAATTATTTAAATAGGAATCTGGGTGTTGACTGATAAATATAATAAATAAAATAGTTAAAGAAGACTAAAGCTAAACTAACGCACAATACTGCCTATCATTACGTATCAAATTTAATCACGAATGGATTTTCCCACGGTCGGTCAGTAAGGTCACCTGTGTTAACTGTTACGATATTTCCGCCATATGAAAATCACGTGCATTTGACAAAATTAATCCCAGCTATTTTAGCATTCAACATTGTATTGTGAGTGAAGTCAAGTTCAAAGTGTATCATGGAATTGTCTTTTCACGGCAAACATTTTTTTAAGATTGGTGTCAAAAATACAACATACAAGTTAACATGCATTGTGCGTAAATTAATATTTTGCAATTAAGAGTAAATGCAGAACCATAAAATTATTTAAATGGGAGTAATTGCATTTCTTTAGACTACAAATCATAGTAAATATTTAATTAACTGGTCATCAAACGATTGAATGCTTCTAGTTTTAATGTCCATTCATGTCAGTGGCAATTATTTCATGCATATTTAACAAACACAGAAATATCAAAATAAACCTGATTCCGAGAAGAATCGTTATCTTCTTCTAGTGTTATTATTTGTTATTAAATTGGACCTCATTATTTTAGTAGTACGGTCGTGTAGATACCAAAAGTGTAAATAATATAAAAAAAAAAAAGATGTGGTATGATTGCCAATGAGAAAACTCTCCACAAGAGACCAAATGACACAGAAATTAACAACTATTGGTCATCGTACGGCCTTCAACAATGAGCAAAACCCATACCACAGTCAGCTATAAAAGGCCCCGAAATGACAATTGTAAAACTAATGGCCAAATTTATGTACAAAATAATGAACGAAAAACAAATATGTAACACAGCAACAAACGACAACCACTGAATTACAGGCTCCTGACTTGGGACAGACACATACAGAATAAGTCTATACAGGTCTATTCTCACCTTGGAAGCCAGTCCAGAAAAAAGGATTGTATAAGTGACCAGATATGAGTGTGCTCGAGCATTCTACATGACTGATATTGCTTCTTAGTGAGAACTATTCATGTATGGTCAGATCATATGTTTTCGTACGTCATATGAATTCGTACTATGCATGCTTTTTCAATGGAAATTTTGACGTCACAATGCATTCTTAATAGCACGAAAACCCATGAGACGAGGATACATGTACTTCTGACAGTATAAATTTTCTGAGTACATCAGACAACGCAGAACTTTGAAATATCGGTCATCATTCGAAATTCATGTTTTCCAAGATAGTTGCATACTAAGTGGCATATTTGCATATCGTTTACTTGAACAAAAGTGTTGGAAATGTGAAAGATTGTATGCTTACGTCGTTTGTGTTGACGTGCCGGTGGTGATCCATTCTGTTAATCTGGTAACTGAAGGTTTTGATAAACGCAGAAAACACGCAGAAAACCGTAAACCAGTATATTTCGGATTACACTAAAGACCTGAACGTTAACCTGAAAAGACCCGAATAGACCTGAAAATATACGAGTCGATTTATTCAAATTACAATAACTTTTTTATTTTCCAATGGATTTTTTTCATGTTTGAGTTTTATAAAAGGTAAAGCTATATATTTTGTAGAAACAAAAAACAGATAATAATAAAGTTAATTTATATGTCAAAATTCGGACCTGAACAGAGAAATGAAAAGACCTGAACGGACCTGATAATCTATGGTCAGACTTATTCAAACTTTAATTACTTTTCTTAATTTTCAATGGATTTTCTTCAATTTTAGATTTGTTAAATATGAAGTTTAATATTTTCTGAATATTGAAAAACAAATAGTGAAAAATATTTTTTGAGTGCCAAAACTCGGACCTGAACAGAGAATGAACAGGCCTGAATGAACCCGAAAAATACGAGTGGATTTATTCAAATTTCAATTACTTCTTTTTTTTTTTTATTTTGAATCAATTTCATTCAACTTTGGATTTTGTAAACAAATAGATTAATTTTTTATCAAAAGGGAAAAAAAATATTGTAAAATGTATGTTTTTGATTGTAAAAACTCTGACCTGAAGTGGAAAATGAAAAGACCTGAATAGGTCTAAACATATACTGGTTAATCTATTCAAGTTAGCTTACAAAACATTATAAAAATAAACCAAAGGCATTTGTTAAAAAAATAGTATTGTAAAGTTTATAAAAATGTTGTAACCGAACAATGTTCAAGGCATGAAACAAGATTAAATGATAATCTAATTAAAAATTAAAATGAAATGTTTATTTAGGCCATCTCCTATAACAATGTACATAGGTGTGAATTACAGCCAGCACACGTTCGTGTAATTAATACATTCCAATGAACACACTTCTTGATATTACATGGTTTATGTACAAATGATTTTTTTTTCAACATAAAGAAAATAGTTTAAAATCTATTTTTATAGAAGTTTACAAAAAACAATTCAAACAAATTATTTAAGTTTGAATAGTTATTACTTTTTCACAGCCAATCCTGTTGGTTTTTTTATGTTCCTCTTCAGGTCCAGGTTTCAGCATCAAAACGGTATTTTTTATGCAAATAATTTTTCTATTCAATATAATATAATTTGGAATAAAATCTAATGAGAAAAATAATAAAAGTTATGTCAGTTTAAATAAATCTACCCGTATTTTTCAGGTCCATTCAGGTCTTTTTATTTCCCGTTCAGGTCCGAAATTTTTAAACAAATAAATATTTTTCATAAAATTCTTTGTCATTTAGATAAAATATCATACTGCTTCTATAACAAAATTGAAATTTTAAGGAGATTGATTGAAAACTAAAAAAGTTATAGAACTTGAACATATCTGACCAGTGTTTTTCAGGTCAATTCAGGTAATATTATAATCCGTTCAGGTCCGAGTTTTGACACCAAATCAATATTTTTCATAATTTGTTTTTAAATTTTAATAGTAAATTGAACTTTTCCTTACACAAAATCTAAACGTAAAGGAAATCCATTGAAAAATAAAACAGTTACTGAAGTTTGAATAAGTCTGATTGTAGCCTCGGAATTTCAGGTCCGAGTATTGGCATCAAAAATTTGTTTTTTATTTAAAACATTTTATTTTTGATAACATGTTGATCTTTACCTTTAATTAAATTCAAATTTGAAAAAAAAAAATCCATTAGAAAATGAAAAAGTAATTGTAATTTGAATAAATCAAGTCGTATATATATTTTGAGGTTTATTCAGGTCTTTTCAGGTGCACGTTCATGTCTTTAGTGTAACCAGTGTATTTCCGATAACCACATAATAAGTACTTTTGTCCCGGTAAAAGAAAATTTGACGTAAATAAATTATTCTGTCTAAACAGATAAAAACGTATGCAAAAATAGGTAGAGAACTAACACGTCTTATGAATATCTAACAGTAGATCAAAGAGATTTGACCATTTTCCACATTTATATGGAATTGATGTATGTAACGTCAAATGTTATGATTTTCCACGTAATAATTATTTATTTTCATCTGTTGCTACGCATGCTTCTTTTTTCCTAATGATTATTTATTTTCATCTGTTACGCATGCCTCCTGACTTTATAAGCACAATTTTCGCCGATTTTATGTGCTTTCTATTCAACTGTTCGCCTATTTTGAAAGAATTCAATCGGTAATATTTCAGGTAATACAAAAGATAAATGCATTATTTTTTTAATTTTAATTAGCTTAACGAGTCAATTTAAATTTGTATGCAACATTTTACCAAAGTCTCATAATACTATGAATGCTTCATAATTCAGTTACTTAGAACAGGCAAAGTGTCATGCAATGAAAGAAGCAATTTTGCTATGTTTTCTATGAATTAAAGTTTATATTTTGGATGTTTAGAAGGGCTATTCGCGGCGTATAAATCCTGGTTTTCGATTATTTTCATCAGAAAAAAAATGTCCTTTATTATACCCCTGCTTTAAAAAAGTGGGGGTATACTGTTTTACCTCTGTGTGTCCGTCCATCCGTCTGTCCGTCCGTCCGTCCCACATTTTTCGTCGCATTTTTCTCAGGTACTACATTACAAGGATTTCTGAAATTTGGTTTCAAGGTTTATATGAGTGAGCTATACCGTGTGATGCCTTTTCAGATTCATCACTCAACAACTTCCTGTTTACCGAACACTTACATATTTTTACACTATTAAAATTATCCATATTTGGGCGGGGTATCATTAGTGAGCAGTAGCTCGCAGTTTCACTTGTTTATTCAAGATCTTGTTGTTATAAAAAAAAAATCATATAATTTCAGGTATGCGAACACTGCTGATGTACCTAAACCAAGAACCTCAAGTTAGGTTAAAATATCTTTTAGATTTGAGGCAGCACAAGTATGGAATTCCCTTCCCAATGAAGCCAGAAGAATGACCTCTTTTGACCTATTTATAATAATTATATAAATTCCCGGTGTGGGGTCAAAAATGTAATTGCAGTTGATGCCGTTTCTATCCAGTGCTGCCTCATAGCTGAAATTTCTTCCTTTTTATTTCTGGCCTTTTGCTCTGCTTTTTTTTAATACATTTTTATATATTGCTGCTATTAAATGCCAGTGCTAAATTAATTTATTCATTTATGCTTTTTAGTTTGTTAGTATTTTACGATATTTCAATGATTGCTGGTTGCCCCATTCAATGCACATAAAGGTGTTTGCCGTATGAGCATTGACCCTGGAGGTTCAGAAATCGAACATTTGCTTTCATTATATTTGCATGCCTTTTTTATTTCTATTTATTATTATTTGTGTGAAACTGCATGATTTTTATATGATAGTCGGTTAAAGAGCTCATGTTTTCTCTGTTATTGTGTACATATATGCCAACAATAAATAAAATTTACTTACTTACTTACTATCAGAGACCATGTAATGGAATTTATAAAAGACAAGAAAATGTGGTACATGTAAGATTAATTAATTATCCAGAAATATTTTCTTTTCTGTTGCATAATAGTGTCAACATTTTAGATTGACTGATGCTATGTTGAAGAGGTGTCTTTTTTTTTTTTCATTTTAAGCTTTTACTAAAAAAAAACCCTGATTATGACAAGTTGGTGCATTCACTAGTATCTCTTATTTTTGTTGACTGCTGACTGATGACATTCCGGATAGTATAAGGATTTTTACTTGCAACAAGTTGTAAATACAGAGCACCCAGGTTGACGTTTGCACAATGTTCACTGTCTGCGTTTTGGATTTCCACTTCAGAATATATGAAGATGTAGATATAGTGTTACAAGTTGGTCCTCGTAAAGCGAACCTAATAGATCAAGAATTAACTCTTATTTTGCACGACGCATGTAATTTGTAGGTTTACGCCTGATGTTGTAAAAGTTTTCTCATGAAATCCGTTAAGAATTTTTCAGGTATACATACCCAGTGATAATAATCTTAATAATAATATTGGTGTTATTCCATTAGAACTTGTGTGAAATTTTCACCGAGGCAGTCAATTCCAATACAGATGGGCATTAAACAGATATTAGCTTGAACACTGCAAGTTTTCTTAACGTCTTCCCGTTGAGGTTCGGTCATGCGAGTTCCTTTTTACACTAGTCTGTCGCATCGTCACTTATAGCTGGACTTTTGTTTGACTTTGCTGGTTCCTATTATATTTTGCCTTACTGTACTAGAGTCAGTCATGATTGAGATATAGCTAGACATTACAGTGTTTTGTAAATTGTATAGGTAAGCACAGTAATAGTCAGGATAGAAGAACGGGGAAGGGCATTAATCAGTGCCGAACCAAAGTGTTTAATCCTCCTCGACGTCCTTTTTAGCTCACCTGACCGAATCATCATTTGGCGTCCGTCGTCTGTCATCAACGTCCGTCACCTGTTAACTTTTAAACAGCTTGGGCCAATTGAAACCAACTAGAAAAAATATTCGGTAATCTAGTTTAAAATAAATGGGGAATGTGTCCATGGGACACAGATGATGCCCCTGCTTGCATATAATGTTATAAAGGGACATAACTCAAGAACGGTAAAAGTGACGCTACCCAAATTCGTACTTGATCTGAGTTTTGTGGTAATAAGCATTGTGTAAAAGTTTCATAATATTTGGTTGAGGCAAACATAAGTTAGAGAACGGAAACGAAAAATTAAGCAATTTTTCCATTTGTAAAGGGGCATAACTCTAGAACGGTAAAATTGACGCCACCAAAATTCAAACTTGATCTGAGTTTTGTGGTAATAAGCATTGTGTATAAGATTCATAACATTTGGTTGAGACAAACTTAAGTTAGAGAACGGAAACGAAAAATTCAGCAATTTTTCCATTTGTAAAGGGCATAACTCTAGAAAGGTAAAAGTGACGCCATCCAAATTCAAACTTGATTTGTGTTTTGTGGTAATAAGCATTGCGTATAAGTTTCATAACATTTGGTTGAGCCAAACTAAAGTTAGATAACGGAACGTACGGACGTACAGACAGACAAGGGTAAAACTTAATGCCCCCTCCGCTACGGCGTATATAGAGAAAATTTGACCGAGACATAAATGTTCAGAATGTTGAGATTTATCAACTGTCCATTTAAACCAAAACTATTAAATGATTCCTTAGTTATAGATTATCGATGGTTTTTCAAACGAGAGGGTGTTTCTCAGTAACAATCTCATCGAAGGGCGACAGCCCTGAGATGAGATTTGTCTGAGAAACATCCTCGAGTGATAAAAATAAGAAGATGCAGTATGATTGCCAATGAGACAACTATCCAAGAGACTTTATAGACGTAGATGTAAGCATGGAAGTATTATATTGATGTGATGTAATCAAGTATAGGTCACCATACGACCTTTAAAAGTTAGCAATACTCACGGGAAAATAGTTCCACATGGCACCCCACGGAATAAACTGTTAAATGTTATAGTGTTAATTTACTATGATGGGGATGCCATATGGAACTCTTACCCACTAATTTATGCATATCAATAACGAAAAACAAATATGAGAGGCAACGACCAATGATCATATATATGTAAAAATCTGCGTGACAAAACTCTATTGTTAATTTCTTATGCCATATGTATGATTTAAAAAAATTCGTATTACTTCAACACCATCATAGTTTACACAGTGTGTTTATGTATGTGTGATTTAAATGTTTGTATTGTACTTCGTATCTTGTGTGTTTTAATTATGATTACAAATATGTTCTGAACAAGAAAAAACTTGATGAGATTCATTTTTTGTATTATTTTTTGAATATTTATATGTTAACAAATGCATTATAATAGACTAGATCATTTAATTATCGTTGTGCCTTTTGTTATTATTTCTCTGAATCGCCATCTTGACAAAAACAGTCGACACAATAACTACTTGCACTGAACAACTCCTCTGTTCATTGATGGACCTTCTTTGAATAAGAACAGTGCTGGCCAAACGACATAATCTAATATGTCCCCATCTTTAGTGTAAGGTTTGAAGCTAGTCTTGTCTATGTTGTTTATTGCACAGTCAAATTGTAAATACATTTCTGGTGACTTTATCCTCATGTAAAAACACATTTCAACACACCGATGTATGTAGTTAGTACATATTGATATAATACTGTCTTTTGATTTTGCCGAGAGCACCTAGAAAATAAAAAAAAGTATATTCTATCTAATTTTTAAATATCTTGGTAGAATGTGTTTGAATTATATAACTTCATTCTTGGCTTTAAAATATTCGCCTTGAGCGTTCCGGCCTGATGAAGGTAAATCCAGAAAAGCGCTTTGGACGCATGAAATTCATAAAGTGTTGTTTCCAATTTTTGTAAAATACCATAAAATTCGTTAGCATCGCAACGACGACGAATGAAACGTCTTGAGCAAAGGATGACTAACTTTTGACTTGCAATTGATGGTCGTTTATTTCAACTCGGAGACAGTATTACTAATAAAAAGTTAATTAACCGTGTGATATTTTTTTTAATGCGCATTACACAACTTTTTTTTAATTTCAAGCCAACTGAGGATTAATTTACCTTTTCGATTTCTCCTTGTAAATGTTGAATGACACAAGATGATATTGAAACCACAAACTCTAAGATACGAGTATGAGGACATTGCTGGAAGTACAAAGAAACTACAAAAGTAACACAAGAAAAATAGTACAATAAGCCTTAAAATGCTTAAATCCCATCAGTTCTTGGTCAAGATACGAACTTACATTATCTGCAATATAATTGCAAACACAATAAGTCATATTTCACGATTCGAGTTTTATTAAAGTTGAAAATTTGTCTATGGTGTAAAGTTAGGGTTCACATTTTATTTTTCCAAATAACAATAAAAGGACTAAAACAAACATTTTTCAAAATTCATGTTCAAAATCTACATTTTGATATACATTAGAAACTGGGAAATGTAAATAAAGTAAAAAGATGTACGTAATGTTATCTTTCATTGTTTATTAATTTGCACATACAAGGTAATAAATCATTAATATATGCTGAGTACAAACATACCTGGTTGCCCACAAACCATTCCTGAATGTGACCAGAGAGTTTACAAACCTGGTCTAATGTTTCTTCATATATAACCTGCAATGTTTAAATCATTATAATTTTACTTCCAATAGTTTAAGCGTCTGAGTAATAACTCAATGCCATTTGTGCAAACAACTACTAGTATTTGAAAATACTGTTGAAACTAAATTGAGACTTAAAGATCTTTTGTTAGTGTCAAAAGTACCTCATCAAGTTTTGTTTTCTTCCACAGCTGATGCTTGTATCTGATACCAAACAATGCCCGTTCCTCTTCTTGATATTCATTGGATTAAATTATTTATGGTTCATTTTGTAATTTGTTTGGTCATTTTCGCTTGCCAAGTGTTACGATCCTGTCACCTTCCCTTCACTCCACGAGACGAGTGGAGAGAACCGGATCGTACTCCCTTTGATTGCAAAGGTGGTGTTTTATTCTACATTCTGGTTTATATTTCACTAGTTACATGAAATGCACATGAATAAAACTAAACTATAATTGTAAAATGTTTCCAGCTTTCATCCCAAGCAATTGTTCTACGCTAAAATAAATACAACAAAATATAAGACTGAATTAAATAAATACGGATTCCCCGAAAGGACAAGTTTCATATTATTCCGAGGTCTTAGTAAGTTAGTAGTACCTTCAAGAGATTTAAAAGGATATCAACTGCGCTTTGTTCGTCTAGTTTCTCATCTTGTGACTGCAGACCAGTAAAAGCATCTAGCCATTCGTTGTCATATATATCACCAAGCATTTCAGCTAACTTCTGTGGTCTGTTTGGATCATTTAAATTAGTAATTTGGGGATTGTTCTCCTGTAACTGCTTCCCCATCAATTCACTCAATCTGAAATATGTTTTGGTATTATATTTTTATTTGACATATATAATTGCTACTAGAATCTCAAAGGAAACGGTTGCTCTTGCTTTTCTACAAATGCTTGTACGTTTAAGTTTGTCATCTTAAAGGATCTTGGACTGTTCGTTTTTAAATGTTCGAATCATAAGTGTAATTTTTGAAGAATAATTCAGAAATTATAGCTTCTATAGTAGTAGATGGTCCATAATATTAAACTCATCATAGATACTAGGAATACAATTTTGTACATCAGATGCGCGTTTCATCTACAACAGACTGATCAGTGAAGCTCGAATAAAAAAAGCTAAAGGTTGCATTTCTGTAAATATCAACAATGCAATTTCCCATAGGAACTCCTTTCACGGCTAAAACTGTACCACTTTTACTATGAAGTTTTGAAAAAAAATATATCCTAGAATGGAAAGTTTATATGCACTACTATTTTTTTCAAAGGTCAAAATATAGGGCTGTGCGGCGTATTTTCAACGTTTATATGCCCCGAACTTCTAAGAGTTTGAACTTACATTAAATGTCTATGCTACCCCAACCTTGACTTAAGGATTTCCACAGACTTCAACTTGATTACTATGAATATGTAAATTTTGTTGGTAACATTCCCAAGTTATGTTTCTATGAGATGAAACGTATAGATCATATCCGGGAACCAGTACGTAAACAAAATTAATTGACTATTAATATTATATATCTCCCCAAAAGAGGCGTGGTTTGAAAAACAGCTGTATTTACAAAGTGCAACCTAAAAAGGCCAAATAAAATACGAAGTTGAAGAGTATTGAGCCATGTTAGTATACTAGTGCCAGTATTCCAGGTTTTAGAAATGGAGTAGACCTATACAATACAGACTATACGACAAGATTAGATATAATCCCAAACTTAGTAGGAAGAAAACTCACCGTAATACTAGCTCGTTCTTTTCTTGACGACACTGTATAAGATCTTTTTTACACTCTTCTAACTCTCTTTTCAAACTGAAAAAAGTAGTATTTTATAAGTTGTATCAAGAATAAAACTGAATTCGTGAAACTAGTGTTCTATGAACACATTATTGACACATAGTAGTCGGTTTTCGACACTGGTATTGGCTATGCCATATAATTAATAAATTTTATTTAATAAATGATTGACTCTAAGCTTCTCTGACAAGGCTGAGATTGTGAAAGTACATTTGGTTACAACTACTAACGGATTGTACCTCTATGGCTTACCTTACCCTCCGGCTGATCGTTCCGAAGGAAAATCATTTAGAAAAGAGTTTGAACTGAACAAATTCGGTATATTTGATTTTGAATTTTTATGACGTAAAGTGATTTAACCCACACACATGCGCCAAGTTACAACACAATTAGTCCTATTCAATAAAGGTTCTAACCTATCTATTGTCACTTGCGTATCTTCATGATGAACTTGTTTGTCTGTTCCTTGATCTTTTGCTTTACCTTTTGATGTCTCGCTAAAAAGTCTAAATATTGTGAAAAATAAATTCAAAATAACAATAATACAAATGTTAAAAGATTCGAAAAAATAAACTTTGGTCGTTTAATATCAAATGTTATTTCAATTTTCAAATGATTTTGATATTTAAAATCTGTAAATAACAGTTTAAAAATAAATGGAAAATGTGTTCATGGGACACATGTGACGCCCCTGCTTGCAAATATCGTTATAAAGAGTTTTTATGAACATATTTTTGGGAAAATTACAACGGTTGACACGCCATAATAAATTTTCATATTTCGGAAAGTAAAGCATTATTGTACCTCTTCTTACTTATAGCAATTGCTTGGAATTTGTGTGGGTCAACCATCTTTAATTTTAATGATATAATTCTGTTTGTTCTTCATTTAAAAGAGAGGCGAAAGATATCAAAGGAACATCTAAACTCAAAAGTCAACAACAAACTGACAGCGCCATGACAAAAAACGAAAAACGACGAAAAGACAGAGCAATACGAACCCAACTAAAATCCGGGTTGATCTCAGGTTGTAACTCCGTCGGGCAATATTGATCATGGGTGGTTTTAGCTTTGCTGTTTAGGTTTTTTGGGAAAGTTCCCGCAAGTTTTAAATTTTAAGTTTGGAACTTTAATCTTCGAGCATTGTTATTTAGGAAACATTGGTCACAAACACGAACGGAATTCTGAAGAATACATTTTTAATTAACAAGCCTCCACACCGAATTTCAAATAGATTTCTTTATAGTTTGAACCTGACAAGGACACAATATTTTAATCAGTATCAATACATGAGCAAATTTAAAACCAGAAAATACCGCAGTGTCATTTGAAATAAAAACACATTAAAATTATGCTCCAGTATGAAGCTTGCTGTACTACTTTGGTCTCAATTACTAAAATATTTCAAATCGGTCACATGTTCTTTTCAGATTCTAATAAATAATCTGAAGGAATAGAAACAGAGATACATAAACAATAGGGATACATGTTTGCTAGCAAAATGTATTGATAATGATTTACCTCCAAATCGAAGTCGATGTTACGTTGTTACAATTGGCTGTTTTCTTCTTTTTACTGAAAAAAAAGACAGTGCGATTCATGAAAAGTACTCACGTGATTATAGAGAATAATTACAATGTAGTCAAGGTACCTCCTAAGTGAAGTTTCCGTTTTTTCGGTTGTTCAAGGTACATTTCTTTTTTTAAAGTAAGCTTGATATAAAAACAGCTGTACGTTTCCTGCAAGCTCATAAACAAATAATTTTGAGTGTAAGCGTTAATTTATACGAATTGGTAAAATCCAACTGCTCGGGCATCAGACAGACGTTTAATTTGTTCGGCCCATTCACAGAAACGCCTGACCACGATATGTTTAAAAATGGTTAATTGTGTTGCACATTCTAGTATAAGTTAATTAAACATTGATATTGTATGTTATTTTTAATCAGTAAGGCTCAACTGCATACAAATGAGGTTTTGTTCGTCATGTTCGCATCACCCTTAATATCACTTTTTAAATCCCGTTCTCTTGTCCTCGAATGTGACCTTACGAATAAGTTTTATAATATCGCGGGGTTTGTTCTTACAAGAGTAATACGACGGGTGCCACATATGGAGCTGGATCTGCTTACCCTTCCGGAGCACCTGAGATCACCACAGCTTTTGTTAGGGTTCGTGTTACTCAATCGTTTGTTTTCTATGTTGTGTTTTGTGTAGTGTTGATAGTCTTTTCGTCGTTTTCGTTTTTTGCCAAGTCATTGTCAGTTTGTTATCGACTTTGGTATCTTTTTCGCCTCTTTTTTCAAGTAATTGTTATATGTGCTGCACAAGTTTCAGCATTTTTCATTACTTTTTATTTTGCAGAATTTCATTCTCTTATCCCTTTTTTTTCAGAACGTTTGGCTTTGAAAGGTCTTGAAGAAGGTTAATGTAGTAAAACATATCTATTATAAAACAATTATGTGCTACACTTTGAAAAGTCATACGAACCGTGGAAAACAACACCAGTATGTATATTCCATGTCTTCTTCTGGATTTATTTGTCTTTCATACTTCGAACATTCAGCAACATTGTACGTTTTTCGTCTTCCCATACTATAAAACAATACTCATTCAATTCAATACAAGTATTTCGATGTAAATAACAGTATACTAGTAATTAATGTTTCTCATGCGTAGCATTCTGATTCTTCAATAACATACATGCATGGTTCGTTCTCTCTAATTTTAGGCGAGTTTAGGTTCTCTTCATTATAGTTTCAATTTTGTAATTGAATTATGATAATAACTGGATTTTACAAATACAGTTCCAATCTGATTAAAATTAGTTCTCCGCACTTGCTCCTCATTTTCGTTCGGTTGTTTATATTTCGCGCCCACGAGCGACATATAAACAACCGAACGAAAATGAGGAGCTAGTGTGGTGAATTAGTTTTAATCAGATTGATACAGTTCTGTCTGGATATTTGTGTGTGAACACAGGGTATACTTCTACTCTCGAAGCATTTGATGTCAAATCCAATTTATGTTTGAGTTTATGCTACCTAGCGTTTGTTTTTAATGTTATTTGAACACACCTTCCCTTTTCTATTAATTGTTTCTTGATAATGTTCTGAGGTTTTCAGCTATAGTCGATTTCATATTAACTACTTATCGTAGCCACAATCAGGTCTTCTTTCCATGTTTATGACATTATCTATTGCTATCACTGGAGTTTGCTTGGCATAAGTAACACAACGAATGTCACATGTAGAGCAGAATTTTCTTGCTTTCAAGAGCACATGAGTCCATCCCTTGTTTCTGTTAGGGTTTCATTTGTTCAATCCTTAGTTTTCGTTGTAATGTGTTGTATGTTTGTTCATGTTTTTTTCTTTGTTTTTTGTTGTCTTCCTTTTGTTGTCTTATGGTTTGAGATTTCCCCCTTGGTTTAAATATCAAGTATAAGTTTTTCCCACAATGCTTTCCATCAAATAACTTTATGGATATGACCATACCAGTGATATTTCATGTCAACGCAGAAGTACAACATATTTAGTAGTTTTCATGGAAATAAATACTCAAGGTACCTATATCAGTGTGCACAACATATGATTCTGTTATCATTGTAATTAAAGGCGAGAAAAATTAAAAAAAATAAACTTTTAAGAGTATCAAAACAAAAACAACCTAAAAGAAACCGCAAAACTATCTGTAATGAGCTTTACCCTTAAATGAAAAAACGATACAAGAAAAGGTTTGTGTGACAAACGGATGATACGTCACATTCAACAAGATCTGTCTACTATTTCATCGGAAATAAATGTATTGTCAAGAAAAATAGAGACAACATATACCAAAGGGACATTCAAACCAAAAGTTGTAAACAAATCGACAATGCATTGCCAAAAAACGAAATACTACAAAAATTAAGGAATTCTTCTCCCTGATAGATATAGGAAGATGTGGTGTGAGTGCCAATGAGACAACTCTCCATCCAAATAACAATTTATAAAAGTAAACCATTATAGGTCAATGTACGGCCTTCAACACGGAGCCTTGGCTCACACCGAACAACAAGCTATAAAGGGCCCCAAAATTACTAGTGAAAAACCATTCAAACGGGAAAACCAACGGTCTAGTCTATATAAAAAACGAGAAACGAGAAACACGTATAAATTACATAAACAAACGACAACTACTGTACATCAGATTCCTGACTTAGGACAGGTGTAAACATTTGCAGCGGGATTAAACGTTTTAATGGTACCAAACCTTCTCCCTTTTTCTGAAACAATAGTATAACATCACATCATAGAAAAACACACGATAAAATATCAATTGGAAGGCTTAACTCAATCAAAAAACGTAAATTAACACACTATGAACGAATAAATTCGATCTGTGGTACCTGAAAGTAAATACATAGTTAATAAAATATTAGGAACAAACATTCAAGGCGAAAAAGCAAACAAACAAGTCCAAACAAAGCCATGGCAAGACACCACCGCGAAATATTTAACCCTTAGAAAATAATCACTTTTGAAATAAAATGCTCCGCAGGGCGCAGCTTGATACGACCGCAGAGGTCGAACCCTGAACAGTTGGGGCAAGTATGGACACAACATTCAAGCTTGATACAGCTCTGAATTTGGATTGTGATTAAATATTTGACACAGCATAGGTTTCTGACACAGAATGAATGTGGTCTAAGAACTTAAAAATTTTAAATTGGACATTCACCTGTAATGGTCCAATATCCAAAATCTAAATACGTGGTTAGATTCGGCATATCAAAGAACCCCAATAATTCAATTTTTGATGAAATCAAACAAAGTTTAATTTTGAACTCTTTTGACCTCAATGTGGACAAAGTTGATAACGGGGCCCAAAAAACCAAAAATCTAAATACATGGTTAGATTCAGCATATCAAAGAACCCCATATATTCAATTTTTGTTGAAATCAAACAAAGTTTAATTTTGGACCCCGATTTGGACCAACTTGAAAACTGGGCCTATAATCAAAAATCTAAATACATGTTTAGATTCAGCATATCAAAGAACCCTAAGAATTCAATTTTTGTTAAAATCAAACTAAGTTTAATTTTAGACCCTTTGGACCTTAATGTAGACCAATTTGAAAACGGAACCAAAAATTAAGAATCTAAATACACGGTTAGATTCGGCATGTCAAAGAACCCCAATAATTAAATTTTTGATGAAATCAAACAAAGTTTAATTTTGGACCCTTTGGACCTCAATGTGGACCAATTTAAAAACGGGGACCAAAATCCAAAAACTTAATACACAGTTAGATTCAGCATATTAAAGAACCCCAAGAATTCAAGAATAAAACCCCATTGAAATTAGTCAAGAAATAAGCAATTTATACAAAGTATCTTCTTTTGCACAATACTGTGCAATTGAATATTTCTTGCAATTGCGCAATACTGTGCAATTGAATATTTCTTGCTATTGCGCAATACTGTACAATTGACAATTTCTTGCTATTGCGCAATATTGTGCTATTGGATATTTCTTGCTATTGCGCAATACTGTGCAATTGAAGATTTCTTGCTATTGCGCAATACTGTGCAATTGAAAATTTTTTGCTATTGCACAATACTTAATATATTAATTTACACATCCTGTTTGGTGTGTTTCTCTTGTCTTATCATTATTATTTGCTTTTATATATAAATCAGAAATTTAATAATAAAGTTTTTGGCAGATTTCCAATATACATAATTTAAAGCAGTTTAGGTGAGATAAACAAAAAAGCTTCATCAGCAATATTTTATATTGGCAAATTTCCAATGAAGTTCATTAAACTAAAGTTATTGGCAAATTTCCAAAGGAATTTATTAATAATAAAGTTTTTGACAAATTTCCAATATAAATAATTTAAAAGCACTTTAGGTGAGATATTCAAATGAGTTTCAATTACCAATCTTACACTGCCTTTTAAATTATGTTTTGTACTTAAGTAATTGTCCATTAACCTGCAAATCCTTTTCCCCCCTTTTTTGCACCTTATTCTTTAACACTTTGAGCCATAACTCCCAAAGACAATTCTTACCATCCCTTTGTAGTATTCCAATATCCAAAATCTAAATACATGGTTAGATTCAGCGTATCAAAGAACCCCAAGAATTCAATTTTTGATGAAATCAAATAAAGTTCTATTTTGGACCCTCTAAACCTCAATGTGGACCAATTTGATAACCGGGCCCGAATATCAAAAATCTAAATACATGGTTAGATTCAGCATATCGAAGAACCCCATATATTCAATTTTTGTTGAAATCAAACAAAGTTTAATTTTGGACCCTGATTTGGACCAACTTGAAAACTGGGCCCATAATAAAAAAACTAAGTACATGTTTAGATTCAGCATATCAAAGAACCCCAAGAATTCAATTTTTGTTAAAATCAAACTAAGTTTAATTTTGGACCCTTTGGACCTTAATGTAGACCAATTTGAAAACGGGACCAAAAATTAAGAATCTAAATACACAGTTAGATTCGGCATATCAAAGAACCCCTATAGTTCAATTTTCGATGAAATCAAACAAAGTTTAATTTTGGACCCTTTTGGCCCCTAATTCCTAAACTGTTGGGACCAAAACTCCTTTTTGGCCCCAAATTCCTAAACGTTTAGGGCAATTACCCCCAAACTCAAACCCAGCTTTCCCTTTGTGACATGGAACCTTGTAGTACAATTTCATAAAGATCCATACACTTACACACAAGTTATTGTCCTGAAACTAGAAAATGCTTGTTTTTGCACCTTTTGGTCCCTAATTCCTAAAACTTTGAGGCAATTACCCCAAAATCAATCCCAGCCTTCCTTTGTGGTATGGTACCTTGCAGTACAATTTCAGAGAGATCCATACACTTGAACACAAGTAATTGTCTGGAAAATAGAAAATACTTATATTTGGCCCCTTATTCCTAAACGTTTTGGGCAATTAACCCCAGACTCAATTCCAGCTTATCCTTTGTGATATGGAACCTTGTAGTACAATTTCAGAAAGATCCATACACTTACACACAAGTTATTGTCATGAAACTAGAAAAATGCATGTTTTTTGCCCCTTTTTTAACCCCTAAATCCTAAAATTTTGAGGCAATTACCCCCAAAATCAATCCCAGTATTCCCTTTGTGATATGGAACCTTGTGGTACAATGTCAGAGAGATCCATACACTAACACACAAGTTATGTCTGGAAGTTACCAAAATGCTTATTTTTGGCCCCTAATTCCTTAACTGTTGGTACCATAACCCCCAAAATCAATCCAAACCTTTCTTTTGTGGTATTGAACCTTATGGTAAAATTTCATAGAGATCCATTCACTTAAACTAAAGTTAGAGTGGGAAAACCAATGTGTCTTCGGACGACGACGACGACGCCGGACGACGACGACGATGACGACGCCAACGTAATACCAATATACGACCGCAAAATTTTTTTGCGGTCGTATAAAAACCGGTTTTCATGATATATACAGGTAAATGGAAAATAACTTTGTCGTTTTGCATAGCTCTGATTTCTCGTCGGGTTTGATTTACTTTTGGTATTTTTTGGTTTCATCAGCTCTTTTACGTTTGAATTTAATTTTCAACTTTCAAATATAAGTGCATCGAACATCACTGAAGACACTTTAATTATCGAAAGGCGCATCTGGTGCAGTAAAATCGGTTCCTTCAATGGTATTTTGATACTGTTTAGCTACACCTTTCGTTTTTTGCCTCTTGTTTCAGCTTTTCAGATTTTGTGATGGGTTTCGGATTTCCAAATAGTCTTGTTTTTATTGGTATAAATATTGATTTCGTTATCAGTAAATTAAAATTATACTAATAGTTTTGTTATACAAATATGCACTTTAACGGTACTACAATCTGTCGATCGTTTGGCATTTTGGCATTGCACAAGATCATGTTTTTCTCAGACTGTTACAGTTAACTGCGGCCAAGCTTAGCGAAAGATCGTACGACATAATCAGTCAAACAAACTTTATTAGATTAACTCGGAAAGGAACGATCGTTTTCATTGGTCAATTCAAACCTTCGACCTCACACCTGCGAAAATAGAACACTCGTACTATAAAGATGAATGGACTGATCAGTATTCACGTAGCCGGTCAGGGTCGTTAAAAACTTCCATCGTCGTATTCACGTACATGTTTGTGTTCTTGGTTATCCAATGGCAATTCTAGCTTTTATGCATGTGCATGTAAAATTCATTGATTTTATAATTTTGTGCAATATTAAAATTTTAAACTTTAAAATCTTAACAGTTTTCACGTCGAAATATGTAATTCAACTGTCTCCTCTCAATTGGTTCTGGATTAAGGGAGCTACCATTTTATTTTGATTTTGGGGGGTGGGGGACTTGGATGAAATATTTTTTCCTGCATTTTTTTAGTTGTAATCTTTGTCGTCTTTTTATTTTTCAGTCTATTCGGTCCTGCCTTTTTTATTAGTTTATCCTGATTTTTTTTACATAAATCGTCATCCTGCCTTTTCTTTTACTCAATGGACTCGATGAATTAACGTTGTACTTGAAATGAAACCGTACTTAACTACAAAAATAACTAAATTACATACTAAAGATATTGCTCGATTTTTATAGTAATGGATCTGTGTTATAAACTGTCCTATTCACTTTTCATATTCTTTCGCAAGTTTTAGGTATTCGACTTAGGATAGTGTGATTTTTTTTCTGACTCATTTTACTTGATTTTGAAAAAAAATCCCGAAATTCTAAGTAAATTCAGAACATGTAACCAACCATGCTTTGTTTAGAGAAAAATGGAGATGGCAAACGATGGCACAGTGGAAGGAAATGTACTTTATAAACTCCAGCGATATACTTCATGAATTTGTAATTAACTGTTTTGCTATTCTCGGTTGAAAAACAAACGAAAATTATATATTGTAAATATTTAAATAGTTACATAGAAAACAATCAGTTTTAAAAAGCGTGTTTATTCATTAAATGTATTGATAAAAAGGTGAGTCCCTTCTTGTGCATGCATTTAGTCATCCTTAATTTCTTAATATTTCGTTTATCAGTTTATCATACATGTATGATTTTGTATTTTTTATTTTAAATACGCATGCATACTACACGTCACTTTGGCGGATAGTTCAACAATGTTATGCAAAGCTCTGTTCTTACGGTATGAAATTAAAAGATAAATTTTCATCCCATTAAAATCGAAAACAGTACATTCATATTGTTCCTTATAAACTACGACATTTCTCACAAGTATTTATTGATATTGATATTTATGATACGATTATTGTTGTTTTGTTTCTATCTTTCGGGGACAATTTGCTCCGTTTATGATACGTTATTTTTGAATGACCAAACGCTTAGCTACTGTGTGTTCGTTTTATAGCATGAAAACAATAAAAGAGGACTGGCAACCCATCATAAATTATTGTAATTATTGTAATGGATCAGTATTATGAGATCATTATTATAAGTAACAACGACATTGTCAGGATAATAACATAACGTCAGTATGAAAGTAATTAAGGGCATACGATACAGTTTTGATCCCGTATTTACATTTTGATAAAAATTTCCATATAGACTATTTTTACCTGATTAAATCAAATATGTAATAAAAATATACCTTCATGTGCTACTTTTGAGTAAAATGAGGTCGAAATTTTGTATATTTGCTCAAAATTCGGATTTGTGGCCGTATTTTCCTTTCGAAAGAAAGACATAACTTTTTGTTTTAAAAGATAAACACAAATTGTTTTTGTTAAATAATTTGTAATTTCTGTGTTTTATAAGTATCCTAAAATTCATACATTTTTATTCAGAAACAACTCATATTTATCAAATGTTCATGAATGTAGAAAAAAACACCATTTTTGCTGTATATTTATCAAATTTAAAAATTGCACTATTTACGTTTTCATGAAAATTAGCACACATAATCTTCTCGCGTAATCAAACCAAATGGCATTTTAAAAAAGAGGGGTCCATGAACTCATTTTCAAGTAAAATAAGTTTGAATGATAAAAATCAGTCGAAAACTGAATCTTTTCCCGATAAGTCATAGTTTGACGTCGCGAAAATAACAATTTACGTTAGCAACGTCATTACTTCCTCTGTAACTGTATCGTATGCCCTTAAAAGTGGTTCATATATTCATCCGTATAAAATCGGCACATGTATTTTTTTTTATCCTTATATTTTTCATAATGCGGTACAAGATAATTGTGTTGCTGCATGCATAAAGAATATTACTTCATACAAAATATAAGTATAATATTTCGACTCCACTATTTGAAATTCACAAAAACTTTTATTTAATTCTTTTGACCAAAGATTTGTAAACTTGTTTTAACGTTCGTAGTAACATAGTACATTCCATTGTCGGTCACCTGTGTCAATTCACGTGCACACTACGATTGTTGTTGTATTTGAATCTTTCGGCCAATGAAATGAGAAGTTACAAGTTGTTTGTTTGTGATACGCCAGAATGTTATCAATGAATTATCAAACGCTAAACTTGACTGCAGATCAGTGTAATGACGTCTTTATACTAAATCCATTGGATGTTGGATGTGTACTGATTGATATTTTAGTCTTAGATACATGATTTTTTTATTAGTCGTTATTGGTTTTGAGCTAGTTGTCAGTAACTGCGAGTACTCTCAGATCTGTACTTAGTGTCCTTTTTGTTGTTAGGGATGAGGGATGGACAAATATCCTGCCACGTCCGGTCTGTGTTTATGTTTGATGTTTTTCTGCTATGTTTCGATCCGATGAGCCTTTTTCAAATGATTTCTATAGTTTGTTCTCATGTTGTTATGTTACACCACTGTCCCAGGTTAGGGGAGGGTTGGTTGAGCGCTCACAAACATGTTAAACCCCGCCATCTTCTTTATATGCCTGTCCCAAGTCAGGAGCCTGTAGTTCAGTGGTTGTCGATTTCATGTCTGTCATATTTGTTTTTCGTTAATTGATTTGTCATAAATTAGGCCGTTAGTTTTCTCAATTGAATTTGTTCATATTTTTCATGTCGGGGCCTTTTATAGCCGAATATACGGTATGGGTTTTTCTCATTGTTAAAGGCCGCACGGTTGCCTATAATTGCTTGCATCCACTTTATTTGAACTTTGGTGGAAGGTGTCTCATTGGCAAGCATGCCTCTTCTCCTTATTTTTATATTGTCTCAGTTGGTGGTGGCATTTTTTAAGTGCATCTATTCCATAAGATTGGTCCCGTTTATTGAAATCACTGGTCACATGTATCTGTTTTTACTTCATTAAAGGAATGATCATGTTGTCTTAAGTTGTTAAAATACGTGAACATGTACATGTACGAGTTGTATTCTCGTTGATATTTGGTGATCATATACAGTTAAATTAATTCTGTTTACTCGCTGTTCATCCTGTTTTGAAATTTGTTTCAATAGATGTATTTTGTAGTTTAACATTTATTTGTCTTTTAAATCAATTGTTTTTTTCAGCGGAATGATTAAAAATTCATAAAAAGAATTCTGGAAAATTTATTGTAACTACAAGTATATATATATTGCAATTAAGTAGCCATCAATCCAATAATCGAAATATTAGGGTAAACATTCTTGAAACCCTGACATATTTCAGTCGGTCAGTGTAGGTCTTTCATAGGACAATTATCAAGAAGAGACAAACTGACGAGCATGTGATCAGAAATAGGTCACCATACGGCCTTCAACAACGATAAAATCCCATACCGTATAATAAGTTATATACAAAGCATCTATACAATGGAAAAGAATTCAAAAAGGAAAACCAGCGGGCCAATTACAGGCTCCGGACTTGGCACACACCCAAGCACAAGGACAATCCGACAAAAAGTATCTAGCACACACTCAAGCACAGGTACAATCCGACATACAAAAAGTATCAACCCAACCCCATTTACCTCAGACAGTGGTGTAACATTACAACCTAAGAATAAACTATAACAAGAGGCTGTCAGAGTGACAGCAAACCGGATTTTCCTGCAGTGGTCGAACCCTAAACAGTTGAGCAAGTATGGACACTACATTTAAGCTTTAAACAGCTCTGAATTTGGATTGTGATTGAATATTTGACACAGCATAGGTTTGTGACACAAAATGAATGTGGTTTAAGAACTGAAATACTTGAAATTGGACATTTAAATACCTATTATGGTCCAATATCAACAAGAGGCTGTCGAGTGACAGCAAACCGGATTTTCTTGCAGAGGTCGAATCCTGAACAGTTGAGCAAGTATTGACAGAATATAAGCTTAAAACAGCTATGAATGTGTATTGTGATTTTATATTTAAAATAGATTATTATTTAATTGATAATAGGAATGATATTTAGGGTTTAAAATTCTTAAACAGGAAGAAGGTGGGGGTAACCCCAGGGAACTGCCTTGGATTCAGGGTGGGGACCTTGACCGTTTACAAGTAATCAAAAAGAAGGGGGTGGTAGTTACCCCAATGGACTTCCCCTATATTTCATTTGATCTGTTTTATTGTCTCATAGAGACAAAAAACCCAATTTTGGGACATACAGCATACGTACTTACAGACAGACAAGGGTAAAACTTAATGCACCCCCAACTACAGCGCAGGCATAAAAGTGTGGCAAACTGATTTGCCAAACTGAAGGACAAACAGACAGAGAGACAGACAGACACACAGCCTACCAAAAAAGTTTCAAACAATTTACCACTGATATTTCTCCAATAACTCAAATTTATTTCCATGAACCAGTAACAAAACACCAAAATAATTCTCTAAAATTAGATATGACCTAACCACTCCTAAATCTCTAAAATTAGATATGACTTTATATCTATCAATTAAACACATCACTTTTCAAAACAAATAACTCAAACTTATTTCCATAAACCAGTAAAAAACCAACAAAATACTTCTCTAAAATCAGATATGATGTTATATCTATTTCCATATTATAATCAAATTTAATTAATAGTTGCTAATATTGTTTCTTTCATGTGTCAAAATATAATATAAATCTGCAACTTATCTATCAATGTCAAAAACTTTATCTCATAATAAAATAGATTATTATCTTATTAAAAACAAGTTCAGATTCAGCACTTGAAATAACCCTATATATATTTAATTTATGTTCAAATATAACACACACAAACTGATTAATTTTCCCAGGGGACCTGCCCTTTATTTCATATGATTTGTTTTTTTTGTCCCATACAAGGATATATATGGTTTAGGGGCGGGGATCTCGACCATTTACAAGTTCTTAAACAGGAAGAAGGTGGGAATAACCCCAAAGAACTCACCTTTTATTAATTCATTTCATTTGTTTTACTGTAACATACAAGAATATATATGGTTTCGCGGTAGGGATCTTGACCGTTTACAAGTTTTCAAAAAAAAAAAAGCAGAGTAGGGGTTATCCAGGGAACTTCCCCTAATCCCCTAAATTTAATTTGCTTTATTTTATTGTCCCATACAAGAATATATATGGTTTAGGGGTGGGGATCTTAACCGTTTACAAATTTTCAAAAAGAAGGGGGTAGGTTTTACCCCCATTGACTTCCCCTATATTTCATGTGATTTGATATATTGTCCCATACAAGAATACATATGATTTCTGGGTGGGAATTTTGACCGTTTACAAGTCATCATAAAAAAAAAGGGGGTAGGGGTTACCCCAATGGACTTCCCCTATATTTCATTTCGTTAGTTTTATTGTCCCATACAAGAATATATATGGTTAAGGGGTGGGGATCTCAACCGTTAACAAGTTCTTAAACAGAAAGAAAGTGGGGATGACCCCAGGGGACTTGACTTTTATTTCATTTGATTTGTTTTATTGTAACATACACGAATATATATGGTTTCAGGGTGGGGATCTTGACTGCTTACAAGTTTTCAAAAAAAAAAAGGGGGTGGGGTTACCCCAGAGGACATCCCCTAAATTTCATTTTATTTGTTTTATTGTCCCAAAAAAGATTATATATGGTTTAAGGATGGGGATCTCAACCATTTACAAGTTTTCAAAAAGAAAGAGGTGGGGTTTACCCTCGTGGACTTCCCCTAAATTTTATTTGATTTGTTTTATAGTCAAATACAAGAATAAATATGGTTTAGGGGTGGGGATCTCAACCGTTTACAATTTCCCAAACAGAAGGGGGTGGGGGGTTACCACAATGGACTTCCCCTATATTTCATTTGATTTCTTTTATTGTCCCATACAAAAATATATATGGTTTAGGGGTGGGGATCTCGACCGTGTACAAGTTCTCAAACAGACACGCTGGGGGTGACACCAGGGGACTCACCTTCTTTTATTTCATTTGATTTGTAACATACAAGAATATATATGGTTTCAGGGTGGGGAGCTTGCACATTTACAAGTTTTCAAAAAAAAGGAGGGTAGGTGTGAACCCGAGGACTATCCCAATATTTCATTTCATTTGTTTTATTGTCCCATACAAGAATCTATATGGTTTAGGAGTAGGGATCTCAACCATTTACAAGATAAAAGCACATTATCAAATTGAAAGGGGGGGTAAGGGTAAGAATATATATGATTAATGGACACTTAATTATCTACAAAATGTCTAATAATGAACAGTAAATTCCAAACTTCATTTATACAGTCCTACTAGTAATTTTCAAACTTTATACAGTCCTACAGTTCTTATCAGAAAACAGAAATTTTCATATAAATCTGTCACTCCAATGATTATTATATGCTAAAATATTTAAAATAACTACTTAATAATAAAAATAAATCATTATCATATGCTTAAATATTTCTAATATCTAATTGAACAGAACTATGGTTGTTTAACATAGAACTCTAACATAATTAACAATGTAATAATCTTCAAAATGTCTAATGATATAGCTTATAATCATTACCACTTAAGAAATAGATAATTTTCAAATAAATCTGTCACTCCAATTTTTATTCTGAGATAAGACAGATAATTACATGATAACAAGAGAAAAATATTTAAAAATTCTACTTTTGGATATAAAAAATGGCGATAACTCACAAAGGACATATACTAAAATCTTGAAAATTCATACAGACCTTCATTAAGTCCCAGGAAACAACATATTTAAATTTGAAAAAAAATTGTTAAAGCGTTTTCATGTTATTGTGCTGACACTGTTTGGCAGCCGCCAGTGATCCGTCCAGCCGCCGTACATAACCATTTTAATAACCGATATTTCCTTTGAAAATCCGGTTAAAAATCTAAGTACATGTTAGAATCAGCATATCAAAGAACCCCAAGAATTCAATTTTTGATGAAATCAGACAAAAGTTTAATTTAAGACCCTTTGGACCTCAATGTGGACCAATTTGATAAAGGAGCCCACAATCCAAAATCTCTCAATACATGGTTAGATTCAGCATTTCAAAGAACCACATAAATATTTTTTTTGTTGAATCAAACAAAGTTTAATTTTGGACCATGATTTGGACCAACTTGAAAACTGGGCCCAAAAATCTAATATTTAAATACAGGTTTAGATTCAGCATTTGAAAGAACCCTATATATATTTAATTTATGTTGAAATGAAACACAGGTTAATTTGATCCATAATATTTTCTGTGCAAAGGAAAATAACTCAAACTGGATAAATAGTTCTCTAAAATAAGATATGATGCAATTTTTCAAATTATAATCAATAATATAATAACAACAACTAGTGATGACTAAGTTCTCTAAAATTAGATATGATTTAACACTCAAACATTGCTAGAATCAGCATATCAAAGAACCAAAGAATTCAATTTTTGATGAAATTAATCAAAAGTGTAATTTAGGACCCTTTGGACCTCAATGTGGTACTATCTTATTAATAATGAAAAGAAATACAGGTTTAGATTAAGCATTTCAAAGAACCCTATATATATATTCAATTTATGTTGAAATCAAACACAGTTTAATTTTGGACCCCAATTTGGACCATCTTGAAAACTGGTCCCAAAATCAGAAACCTAAATATATGTTTATTAATAGACAATATAAGCTTAGTTTTTAAACGAGTTTACTTCATCAAAAAAATATATATATAGCATTCAGAAAATTACTTTTTACAGAATAACAAACAAACTTGCCACAAAATTCTACAAACAATTTACCAAAGAAAAGAAGAAAAAAATCCAAAATTTTATTTATCATTAATACAATGTCATTTCAAAATCTATAAAACTTACTAGTATCAGTAACAAGAAATAATTGTAACAGAATGCTGTTACGAAGTCTCCCAAACAAAGCTCCAATAATTCGTCATTCCCATTGTCGCTTGACATTGGGCAATGTCCAGTACAAATTGGTTTATGATATGCATAAGTGACGCCTATGGATTGACCCTGTATGTCATTCAAATCTTCTTGAAATTACGAACAGGAATTTATATGGTTTAGGGGTGGAGATCTCGATCGTTTACAAGTTCTCAAAAGGGGGAGGGGGTGATCCCCAGGGGACTCTCCCTTTATTTCATATGATTTGTTTTTTTTTTGTCCTGTACAAGAATATATATGGTTTAGGGGTAGGGATCTTGACCGTTTACAAGTTCTTAAACAGGAGGGGGTGGGGTGACCCCAGGGGACTCGCCTTATATTTCATTTGATTTGTTTTATGGTCCAATTCAAGAATATATATAGTTTAGATCTAGACCGTTTACAAGTTATCAAAAAGAAGGGGGGTGGGGGTGACCCCCATGGACTTCCCCTATATTTCATTTGATTTGTGTTATTGCATGCAATAATATATATGGTTTAGGGGTGGGGATCTCGACCGTTTACAAGTTCTCAAACAGGAGGGGGTGGGGGTGACCCCAGGGACTCGCCTTTTATTTTTTATTTGTTTTATTGTCCCATACAAGAATATATATAGTTTCAGGGTGTGGATCTTGATCGTTTACAAGTTTTCAAAAAGAAAGGGGGTGGGGGTGACCCCCATGGACTTCCCCTATATTTCATTTAATTTGTGTTATTGTCCCATACAAGAATATATATGGTTTAGGGGTGGGAAATTCGACAGTTTACAAGTTCTTAAACAGGAGGGGGTGGGGGTGACCCCAAGGGACTCGCATTGTATTTCATTTGATTTGTTTTATTGTCCCATACAAGAATATAGTTTCGGGGTGGAGATTTTGACCGTTTATAAGATTTCAAAAAAAAGGGGGTGGGGGTGACCTCAGGGGACTCCCCCTCAATTTCATTTGATTTGTTTTATTGTCCCATTCAAGAATATATATGGTTTAGGGGTGGGGATCTCGACTGTTTACAAGTTATCAAAAAGAAGGAGGGTGGGGTGACCCCCATGGACTTCCCCTATATATCACTTGATTTGATTTATTGTCCCATTCAAGAATATATATGGTTTAGGGGTGGGGATCTAGACGGTTTACAAGTTCTTTAACAGGATGGGGTGGGGTGACCCCAGGGGACTCGCCTTTTATTTCCTTTGATTTGTTTTGTTGTCACATACAAGAATATATATGGTTTCAGGGTTGGGATCTTGGCCGTTACAAGTTTTCAAAAAGTAGGGGGGTGGGGGTAAACCCGGGGACTCCCCAAGTATTTCATTTGATTTGTTTTATTGTCCCATATAAGAATATATATGGTTTAGGGGTGGGGATCTCAACCGTTTACAAGATAAAAGCACATTCTCAAATTGAAAGGGGGTGGGGGTAAGAATATATATGGTTTAGGAGACTTAATTATCTACAAAATGTCTAATAATGAACAGTAAATTTCAAATTTCATTTATACAGTCCTACTAGTAAATTTCAAGCTTTATATATACAGTCCTACAGATCTTATCAGGAAACAGAAAATTTTCAAATAAATCTGTCACTCCAATGATATTATATGCTAAGATATAACCCAGATCTAATTAATAATTAATAATTATGTAATTAACTTCAAAATGTCTAATAATATAGCTTATAATCATTACCACTTAGGAAATAGATAATTTTCAAATAAATCTGTCACTCCAATTTTATTGTGAGATAAGACATTATGCTTAGTCATAAAAAGATAACAAGAGTAAAATATTTTAAAATTCTACTTTGGATATTAAAATGGCGATAACTCACAAAGGAGATATACTAAAATCTTGATTGAAAATTGAACTAGACCTTCATTAAGTCGCAGGAAACAACATATTTAAATTTGAAAAAAAATTGTTAAAGCGTTTTTATGTTATTGTGCTGACACTGTTTGGCAGCCGCCTTTGATCCGCCCAGCCGCCGTACATCACCATTTTAATAACCGATATTTCCTTCGAAAATCCGGTTAAAAATCAGTTAGAGAAACTTGGACTCATCAGATCGGAACAAAGTACAAAAAAAAAAACAACCAACAAAAAGACAAAAGAAATTTAATACTGATATGTGTACTCGTAGTTACCAAAGCTAGTTTAAAGCCAATGGAAACTAATAAGTAAACCATTTCTCCCAGAAAAAAACAATATCAATTAGTACAAATTCAAACAGCCGTCATATAATTTCTGCTTTATATTCTACCAATAAGATATAAAGTTTAGTCAACCACTAACTCTTAATAGTTCCAACCATTTCTATATAGCAACATTCCCAGCAGTGCCTGCATATGGAGTAGATATCTCCCAGTTGATACGATATTCCCTATCATGATTTCCTTGAGACAGTGGTGATAGAGAGTTGCTGCTCAAAAGGAAGCTATCAAACCAAAGGTCCAAAAAGAGAGGCGAAAGATACAAAAGGGACATTCAAACTCATAAGTAGAAAATAAACTGACAACGCTATGGCTGAAAAAGAAAAAGACAAACAGACAAACAACAGTACATAAAACACAACATAGAAAACCAAATACTGAGCAACACGAACCCCACCAAAAACTGGGGGTGATCTCAGGTGCTCCAGAAGGGTAAGCAGATCCTGCTCCACATGTGGCACCTGTCGTATTGGTCATGTTAGTACAAACCCGGTGATAAGTGTAATTCGGTTGGTCACATTCGGGGAAAAGGGGATGGGATTGTAGTTACGACAATTAGTGAAGTTGAAATCATCCCTTCGCCATCACGCGTTGGTTGACCGTTATGGAATATTTGTTTCATAGATGACGACGGATATGTTCCAATTGTCGTAACCATAATCCCGTCCTCTTTTCCCTGAATGTGACATACCGAATTAGACTTATTACCGGGTTTGTACTAACATGAGCAATATGACAGGTGCCACATGTTGAGCAGGATCTGCTTTGTATTTAGTATTTGGTTTCTATGCTGTGTTTTGTATACTGTTGTTTGTCTGTTTGGTCTTCTTCTTTTTCTTGCCATGGCTTTTTCAGTTTATTTTCGACTTGTGAGTTTGAATGTCCCTTTGATATCTTTTGCCTCTCTTAAGAAAATATCAGAATTTTGTTTAAATGACGCAGATGCCAAGGATAATGTCGTAGAAGAAAATTTTGACGAGGCTCATAAATTTGAGAATATATTACTTTTAAAAACATCACGACTTTGTCAAAAGCTGTAAATTTTGTTATTATTTTGTTAATTATTGAAAAAGTGTGTTTACTTATTAATCAATTGCCAAAATAAACAGGATGAGATTAATCTTAAAACATTTACGAAACAACGAATAATTCATAATAAAAAGTCATTTGTAAATTTTGTTATAGACTAATGAAAACACAAGCAGGAAAAACTCCAATAAAAATGATTTCTTCGATGTCATCCAATCAGTAGGCTGACTTTTAAGTAACGGCATGATTTAAAATAAGGATTAAATGATACATTTACTTATGAAAATAATGAGATGCGATTCGTAACTGTTAATGACACAACTATCCACCAGAGATCAAATAATGAACATGTAAACAACTATAGATCAATGTACGGCCTTCAACAATGAACAAAATACTACTGTACAGCAAGATGTAAAAGGTCCCGTTATGACAATTTGTGAAACAATTCAATAATGAAACACAACAGCCTGATATATGCTAAAAACAAGAAACGGAAAACAAATATGTCAGACAGCAACCCACGACAACTACAAAATTACAGGCTCCTGACTTTTGACAGGCACACTAAGAATTTGTGTTTTTTAGTGTTTTCCACACTTAAATTTTTCAGTGAATAAATTGTATTGTCCTGTGCTGAAGCTTAGGTTGCACGTGCCAATGAAATAGTTGATCTTGACAGTTTTGCTTTTCTATAAAAAATAAGATGTTGGATGATTGCTAAGTGAGACAACTGTAATATGAAACTGAATTAAACTGAATTAAAATTATTTGTTTGATATTTTTTTTCAATGTTTCGTTACTGAATACTTTTTTGGCCTTAACTTTTATGACGTTTTAGTTTCAATGCCCTAACAGCTTTAAGATCACATTTGATAAACTTTAGGTGTTAAGAGTACCTGCATGATAAAAGTATATCTAGAACAGTCAGCTCTGCATTGTTTTATAACATAACTTAATTACAGCATTTGTATCAGTTAACGTTCTTACTGGTGGTATCCCATATAAAATACAAACCGGTGAATATTATAATCAACAGTATCAAAATTATTAGGTATACTTACAGAATGAAACGGATTAATGACATATGTCTAGCAGTTTCTAAAAGGACCTATACAAAAAAGTGTTTAAAAGATAAGTAACTGCAGTTAAAATCCTGGATTGCAGGTTAAATGATTGAAAAAATTGGTGTTCTTTTCTATTATCAGTTGTAATTTTACTGATTGTGATATGTCGACTGAGGGTGAATTCGCAAGGCGGGTGATGCATGCATAGCAGGAGACGCTTACCCTGTAGACGCACACGGTCATGCTCCTTTTGAAGTTCATGCGATTCCCTCAGCTTTTGTTTGTTATCTGGATTTGTCTCTTCCTAATCGATTTACGAGATTTGAACATCAGTAATCTTCTGTCGCCTTAATCTATTACTATTTTAAACAACAATAATAAATCTAAAGAGGATAGTTATCGATAAAATTATGTAAAGGAATAAAAAAAAAACAACCAATTTTAGTGCTAAACTGAAAGGAATCGGACACAAGATTGACAGATTTCAAAGGTACTTTCCCAATTTTATAAATATTCGAGCAAATAGACGTCAGCAATACTTATATATACAATTATAATCATGTGGAAATCAATACAACTTTGTTTATAGCAACTGAAACCATACATATGTACACATGCACTATAAAGCAGGGCCGATTTCGAAAGTTTTTAGAACTGAAGTATTGCATGTGCCAAAATTTTTTTTTAAAGTGGAATCTATATTTAACAACTGAACGCCATACATATGTACACATGCATAATAGAAAAAAGGCAAATTCATGGAGTTCTTTGAACTGAAATATTGCATGTGCCAAAAAAGATTAAAACAAGAAAGAAAGCAAATCATTAAAAAAATGAAATACACTGATATGAAAAGAGACACGGGTTTACGACAATGCATCAGCAATCTAAGTTTTAAAACGTTTTCTTGGAATCATCATCAGTATAAGCATATGAACGGTAGGAAAGACTGAAATTAAATTAAACTGTTATATGATAAGATAAGTAGATGAGGTGAAAGTCAAGAAACTATTGTATGATCAAAATAGAAGACGAATTTTGAAACTATTGAGATTTCCAAAATTGGTTGGCATATAAACACATATATAGTTATCTAATTTGTTGTTTCACTCTTTTGTTTAAATGTTACTTTTACTCTGTATTTGATTTCGAATTAACAGAAATGAATTAGACCTGGTTGTTAACTTTATACATCGTTCATTCCAAAATGTTTTATAGATTTTCGATTTATTTTCCAAACCTACTTTGGAGTGCATCAGAACGATTCGTGTAAGTTCTCAGCTTTCCGGCCTTTATGCTCGAACTTTGTTAGATATGTGATATTGCAGTGATCTGAACTATATTTTGCCAAAGTATAAAAATCATATCTTTACAGGACACAGTACACTAAAGTTCGTTTAGCTCAATTTTGAAAGATATCTGTATTCTTTTGGTAAATATTTTTTCAAGTATGAATAAGTCCTTTTTTTCGTTTATCTACTTAAATTGTACTATTGTTTTCTTTTATTTATACAAAAGCTGAACAGTTTTAAACAACGATTCAAACTATGGTGTTGGGACTTTTCCTCTTTTTTTGAATAATACTATTTCACACAAAATGATAAAAATGTATAAAAATATTCTGTCGCGATTTACAAGTGTATTGGCGAGACATTAAAACCGATGTAATGGAAATCAATCATCATCGTTTCACATATATTTAACACTTCACAGTATTCTGGTTGTCTGATATTGCAACGACGTCTGACGGCCCAAGTCTGTGTCGGTATAATTTCCATGTTTTCTATATGGACTACAACATTCTCTGGCGTCCGATGACCCCAACAAGTCCCCGTAAAAAGGCTATCATACGCCAGAACTATCTCGAACGATTTTCTGATTGCCCATCCCATCAAATACTTCTAACGTTACAGAGTTTGATTTGAACTATTTCAAAAGTGAAAATAGAATTTCTCCATTTACATGGTTTAAGAATGCAAAAGACTATCATGACTAACTAAAGAGACAATGATTAAACTTCATTGATAAAATGGAATATTGTCAGATTGCTTTTTTTTCTGACTTGTATTAATGTGATGGCAAAGTTGTGTAATAGATTCAAGTTTCATTTTATAGGCAATCTATTTTCCGTCATGACTCATAAAGTATATAAATGTTATAAATGTATCATTAATGAACTTTATTAATTTTATCCTTCTGAATAACACACGCACATACACACAAACACACGAAGAACTTTCATTTAGAAATAACATAAAAGAGAGGCGGAAAATACCCAACATAGCCATTGATGGATAGTAAAGGAAATGTTTACTTTTCCACAATGTTGCCACGGCTATCAGGATCAAATTAATTATAGTATGTTTAACCATATGACATGCAAAAGTTATACCAAGAACATTTAGTATAATTGAGGAAGTTCACTGAGGAACGTCATTGAAATATTAAAAATAAAACCCGATAAACACTTACTTGTGCACTCTAAATCCAACAGGGAAATAATAAACAGTAACAGGTGGAAAATACTATCTATATCTATGTTCATTGTGACTATTCATGTATTTATAGATAAAAAAAAATCGTTACATACTGTATGTATTCTTTAATATGTTTGCCTACTTGTATCATAAGACCATGAAGTATATCTTAGGAAAAGATCACATATCTATATACGTCACACGGGTAATATTGATCATATTGCACTGAGAAGTGGTGCCTCTTGTATTCATTCAAGGTTTAAGCACTCCGATTCATTTTACATAATTTTCTTATACCTTGATGTCATTTAACATTATTACTTCGAAGAAATCTTAAGATGAATTATAAGTACACTTTTTGATACTTCTAGAATCATTTCCTCTGAATTATTAATGTTTAATATTTGGGTCGTCAATGCTCTTCAACTTCGTACTTTATTTGGCCTTTTTGAACTTTTTGATTCGAGCGTCACCGATGAGTCTTTTGTAGAAGAAACGCTCGTCTGGCGTTCAAAATTTTAAACCTGGTATCTATGATGAGTTTATGTTACTTCAACTTATCCTAATGAGGCAATAGTGAGTTTAGTATACATAACCATGATAATGGTACTATATATACCTATAATATTTACATATGGTCTGTGCCAATTAAGTTTCTTATAGACCATTTTTTGTGAAAGTATTTGAAAAATCAATATTCCATATCAAATTTTATAAATCTCCTCTGTTTTGTGCACCTTAGTTTGCCATGTTTGCAGAACAACTGTAAACAAGAACTAACTTGGCAAAATGACAAAATATTTTTCTTCTGTATCTAACGATTATTTTTTATTTAAAATTTTAATACACTTATGATTTAAACACAAGACTTGATGAAACATGTTATAAGAATAAAGTTTCTTTCATTGGTTATGCGACGCTTGTTTGTCGCAACATGTGCCAGATTATAACAAAATTCTGCAGATTTTTTTCCACTAGTGTGTATTAGACATGCACATAGTCTGCGAAAGCATATTCTTAACAGTGGTTTGCTACCTGACCGTATATATATATGTTATGTATCTGTAAAGCAAATATTCCATAACGGTCAACCAACTCGTGATGGCGTCCCTAAAATTTTCGAAGGGGTTTTTGTAACTTCACCACTGACTTGGAATAGCTTCCTTGTATGTAGCAACTCCCTATATATATCACAATTGCCAATTATAAGCCTTTAATGAATTTATATACAAACATATGTGGGATGCAATTTCTTCAACTTAATTTCCATTCATTTACACAAGGAATACATTTTATTTTATTTATCTAATCTTAGATTTGTACGGGAAGACTTATTATAAAATACACGTATATACCAAATTGTATATCTGGTTTGTTTTTGTAGCAGTTCAGTGTTATTGTTGTTTCGTTGTTTTCCTCTTATAGTTGATGTGTTTCCCTCGGTTTTGGTTTGTGACCCGGATTTGTTTTTGTTTAATCGATTTATGACTATTGAACAGCGGTATACTACTGTTGCCTTTATAGATATATCATGTATATTTCCATATAAAAAAATAGCACCCAATGTTTATCGAAAGTAATAAACCACATAAACATATATTACGGAGTGAGTTAGATAATGCTACATTTTAGGCTAATTAACCAGCTTTCAGTAACTGCGAGTATTTTCAGATCAGTCCCTTGTGTCTTTTAGTTTATTTGTTTGTTGATGTTTTATGCTTTGTATCGATCTGATTTACAAATGAATTTTATAATAGAAAAACAAATGATATTGGGTATCCATCCATGACACAAAATCAGTACATGCACAGCAAAATAATATAAATAGTTTACATTTTGTCATGTCGGAGCTTTTATAGCTTGCTATGCGGCATTGGTTTCGTTCGTTGTTGAGGGTCGTGCGGTGACCTATAGTTGGTAACGTCTACGTCATTTTGTCTCTGTTGAGTGGCAGTCATACCATATCTTCTTGTTTTTATATATAGCTGGTGTTTTAGTTCATGATTCGAACTCCTTACCTACACTTGAAAATTTAGGGTTGCATAGAAATTTCTGATATTCCACAAGTACACAAAGAAGACAATAGGGTATATGCAAAAAGTCTATACTTATTTTCTTTAAGAGAAATGTATAATGTATCATGAAATAATGATGTTTATAGTTATTAAAATTGAGAATGGAAACGGGGAATGTGTCAAAGAGACAACAATTCGACCGGAGAGCAGAAAACATCTCAAGGCCACCAATGGGTCTTCAACACAGCGAGAAAATCCTGCACCCGGAGGCCCCTAAACAAAAATTGTATACTGGTTCAGAGAAAATGGACGTCACACTAAACTCCGAAACATATAAATGAACCAAAATAAAAAAAAACACACAAGACTAACAAAGGCCAGAGGTTCCTTACTTGGGACAAGCGCAAAATGCAGCGGGGTTAAACATGTTTTATGAGGTCTTAACCTCCCTATACCTCTAGTCAATGAAGAATAAACAAACACACAGCAATACGCACAGTAAAACTCAGTTTAAAAGAAGTCAGAGTCCGAGGTTAGAATAGGTAACAGAAAAAACTAAGCAAAATGACAATGATCAACATGTAGGACTCTAAAGTGCGATGGTCACGCTAAAGTGCGATGGTCTACGCTAAAGTACGGTGGTGTCTCTCGCTAAAGTGCGATGGTTGTTTGTTTGCTAAAGTACGTTGGTATATCACGCTAAAGTGCGATGGACCAATAGTGTAAGGTTCGAGGGCTTAAAACGTTAAATAGTCATTCTGCAAAAGCTAGTATAACATATGTGATAGGCTTTATAATTTACTGGTTTGCTTAAGTGATTGTTACTAAATTTAGAAGACCGACCGCGTAAGAATTGCTAAAAAGGTAATTTAGGTGTCACAAAATACTATATTTCCTGTAAATGAATTTTTAACAATTCGGGCATATTAAATATTTGGATAATTGGTGTAGCTTGCCGTTCACACAGTCTATCACCAATGTGAACACCTCCCCTTACAGTCGTCATTGTAAATTACAAACACAAAATTCGTTCATTGTCGGAATTAGTAACATTTATTTGTATAAGCTTTAATTTGAATGCGAAAGAAAGGCGATGTTCGCCGAGCTCTCTCCTTTTTCGTAGCGAGTACACATACATGTTATATTTTCCAACAATTTACAAACTAATGTTTGAGCCGACATTTATAATTTACGCTTGAAAACATGTACCTTTATTTTACCGACGTTACTTTTCAATAAAATAGACAATATTTTTACGGGGACCGCAATTAGTAAACTGCAACGTAAACAATGACTTAAATGTATCCGTTCGCTTCCAATAGAAGCGGGATACAGGATACTTAGGCGTATACTATTTTGTATCTAGTATATAGTAAAATGGTCGACTGCAGGATACAAGTCCTTCTTCCAGCATCCGAAAAAAAAACACATTTGCTTCAGCCGACACAGCACGGCTAGGTTTAAATTAATTAAGTCATGGTCATTTGGTTTAAAAGTTGTTAATCAAATACTTTTAATTTATCTTCCGGCTGTTCATTTTTAGTTTGTATAAACGACTGTTAATTAACGTCATAATCCAACTACGTTTCTTACGTCTATACTTTCGCGGACCATCGGACTTTAGCGTATGGAGGCATCACACTTTAGCGTGACCATCGTACTTTAGCGTCCCCATCGCACTTTAGAGTCCTACAAAACTAACAAAGGACTACTAGCAGTTACTGACATGCCAGCCCCAGACCTCAATTTAACTGATTGAAAGATTATGTCTTCATCATATGAAAATCAAGCACAATCCTTCCCGTTAGGGGTTTAGTATCATACCATCATAGAATATACATATATGCCGTTTTAATGACCTGACAACAGTATCGTAACTATATCCCTTCTGAATAAGTCTGTTTAAAGGTTTGGTTATCTTTTGAGTTGAATGACGACATTTTGGTGCTTTATATAGAATATTACCATAAAAGATGGGATGTGAAATACCTGAACGTATAAGATGTCTGCACGTTGATTTATATTTACGAATGATGTCCTTGCACCGATGATAAAATTTAGTAAATGTTTTGACAAGTTTGTGATATCGAAAACCCTGGTGTAATAATTTTTCAGTAAAACAGAGATTTATTTCGTTAAAATAAAAAACGTTGTTACATACACGAGCGAATCGAACAAGTTGAGATGTATAAACACCATAAGATGGTGACAAGGGAACGTCACCATCTACAAATGGATAATTAACAATAGAAAATAAAAAATCATCTCTTTTATCGTAAATTTTGATATTAAGCTTCCCGTTAAAAATATAGATATCAAGATCTAGGAAAGAGCAGTATTCATTGTTAGGAACCCGACATGATTACATGTACTCTTTATTATTGTGCACATTTTAATCTTAATCTTTCTTGACCCGCTTTCTACTAGATTTTCACATGGCATTATGTAAAGCTTTATTCAAAATTCTTGCCGCATCTTTATCTTAACTACTTTGGCTTATTGTTAGAACATTCTGATACTGTAGCTCGGTTATTTCTTCTGTTTCTAGTGCTAAATCTAAATTGTCCTGTTGAGTGCAATTGGATGTTTTATTTGAAGGCAGAAAATATTGGCTTTTGTCGTCAAGCATACTACCATTGTTCAATAAGTATTCATTATTATCCTTATCACGTGCCTCTAATTTATCTTCTGTTTCGACCTTTAACGTGGCGTCTACAGCTTTGGAATTATTGTACTTGTCTTCAAAATCCTTTTCTGAAGAGGCTTCTTTTATTTTTTCTTTGTTCGTATAGTGCGCGATATCGAATGTAGGTGAACTCATCTGTTGATATAGTTCTGTGTTTTCAGTTGTGCCAGTTTCGATGTAATCGTATGTTTTGCTTGATGTTTTCTGTGAAGAATTTTCAGCCATACTATGATAATAACTACTTTTTGATTTTGGTCTTCAACATATCTTTCATTTTTTTCTTGAGTTGGATCTTTAACATATCTTTCATTTCGACTAGAACTTTCATCGCAATTTTCCACATGACGAAATGAATCAAATGATGCATCGTTATAAGATCTAACATTGATATTGTCAATATAATCATACTCCTGGCCTTGCTGAATTTCGTAAAATTTCTGTATATTGTCCATTTTCATTTTTTCCCATGGCATACTGCTTTTTCTCTGGTTTTGTCGTTTTCTAAATAAACTAAAACAAAAAGTAAATAGAAAAATTGATGTTACACAATGTTCGTCCTGAGAGGTTTAGTTAAGACACAATATATACTTTCGATTTCAGTGTACACGTATTTTTTAAATTACTGTCATGACATATTCTCGAGATCAAAGGTATAGGAAGTAAAAACTATTAAACGTCGAAAAATATCAAACGCAAACGAGCTTCTACATAACAGGCAAATCTGCTTTTGGTAAACTTTACCTGAGTGAGACGCATCCTTCGTTCTAGAGATATTACTTAATTCACACAATCATTAAAATCACGCCGAAACATGGACTGCCGTAAGGGCGAAATCCTCGTGGACAGACAGAGTATCAGGAATACAGATAAAGTGTAAGTTATATCACCATTATGGTTTCTGGATGACAAGCATGCTTTGTATTAAAGGCTGTACATTTTAGAGAGACATTAATATCGGTCATTAATACAGTAGGAGTTTTGTTTTAAATGTGACTGTTTTTCCTGTCCAGCTGAAGATGTTTGCTGTTTGTTTTTGTTTTTGTTTTTTTTTTGTGTTTGTTAATAAAGTAGCTTAATATTGTTTTGTTTAGCTGTCTTAACTTCAAGTCACCTTTTCAAACCTTGACCATTAAAAGCACACAAATTTAACTAAATTGGATTATTTGCTTTTAATTTAATTTTCAAACTAACAATTTACAGCAGTCAAGTAAAAAAAAAGGATTTTTCATATTTCGTAAAATAAATTTAGTTTTAGTATAAGGTATAATAGTTGCTTTTATGTATGTTTCAATGGAATAACAATTTCGTCTGACTTCTTTCAATATAATGGAATTCTATGCAACTGTCATACAAGTGAGAGGTTTAGCTAGCTATAAAACCAGGTTTAATCCACCATTTTCTACATAAGGAAATACCTGTACCAAGTCAGGATTTCCGATTGGATTTTCCTTGGAGTTCGGTATTTTTGTTATTTTACTTTTTACTTACTGTAATGAGAACAATTTACAGCAGTCAAGTTTAGAACTGGATTTTTCATTTCAATTGTTAATTTAGGTCTTTCCGTTGTGTAAAGAAATTTAGTTCCAGTATAGGTAATAATAATAATAACTTTTATATATTTTTCTATGGAATCTATAAAGTTTCGTCCAACTTCGTTTACTTACCAACACAATACAATCATACCGATAACACAAACAACAGCAAGTGTCACACAAACACAGACAACAATAACCAAAACCATATTTGTGCTGATAGATACTATAATAATAATAACAATAATCAGGTTAAATATACATTTGATGCTTAAAAAATTTCATTAGAGAAAAGTTAACTGTCATTTGTAATTAAGTTTTGCATATGTTTGTAAGAGTTCATCAATATGGAAGCATCAACGTTAACATCGTTTAAGGGCATACGATACAGTTTTGATCCCGTATTTAAATTTTGATGAAAATTTGCATGTAGGCTATTTTTTACCTGATTAAATCAAATATGTGATAAAAAATATACCTTCATGTGCTACTTTTTGAGTAAATTGAGGTTCAAATTTCAGATATTTCCTCAAAATACGGATTTGTGGACGTATTTTTCCTTTCGATAGAAATACATAACTTTTTTGTTTTAAAAGATAAACACGATCTGTTTTTGTTAAATTATTTGTAATTTATGTGTTATATAAATATTGCATAAATTTGTACATTTTATTTTACAAATAACTCAAATTTATCAAATGTTCATGAATGTAGGAAAAACCGTCATTTTTGCTGTATATTAATCAAATTTAAAAAATTGCACTATTTACGTTTTCATGAAAATTGGTACACATAATCATCTTACGTTATTAAACCAAATGTCATTTTAAAAAAGAGGGGTCCATGAACTCGTTTTCAAGTTAAATCAGTTTGAATGATAAAAATCAGCCGAAAACTGCATCTTTTCCCGATAAGTCACCGTTTGACGTCGCGAAAATAACAATTTACGTTAGCAACGTCATTACATCCCCTGTAACTGTATCGTATGCCCTTAAGGTTTTAAACCAGCGAAATATCCTAGTTGTTTATAGAAAAATAATTTATGAACTGTTAATTTTTTAACGTTTTAAGTTTTGATAATATCTTCACTATCTTTGGTAAAACTACGTAAAACAAATTCTATTTTTATTCCTAGTCAGTCGTTTTAGGAAGTCGAAAAAAATGATATTTGCACATCTAAGAAAACCCATAGATATAACGGATTTTTAAATTTTCCGTTTATTACTTTCGTTTTTAAATTTAATTGTAAGGAAGTCAGTAGCAGTATAGTGATGAAGAATTTTCCTACATGATATTCTTTTTTCCTTCTTTGAGTTCCTTCTTTTTTTTCTTTTTTTTTTTTAATATTTGTTACTTTATTTATCAATTATTTTTATTAGTATTATTATTACCATCATTTTGAATAGAACCAGGCTTCAAAGTTGTCATATCTGTACTCCTATGTACTTCTTCAGTTGTAACTTTTTGGTCATTAAAGGCGTCAGAGTTTGATGTTATATGTACGCTGTTTGGTATCGTTTTAATGTTACTTATTTCCGTTGTCACTAGTAAATTTTCAGTACTTTTAGTCATACTTTGAGTTGTTTGGGCATTATTGTCAGACGTATCTTCTCTTGTAAATTTTGTGCTGTGACTATTACTAAGCATTGTGGTAGAAGAAGCGTTGGTACTTATAGTGTCTCTCCCTGTTAGTGTTGGGAATGCAACTTTTGAAGTTAACTCAGTGTTTCTGGTGGTTGACAAGTCATTGTTTGCAACGGTGCCAATCTGTACAGACGATTCGTCGATGTAGGTTGTGTTTGTCTGTGCAGAGGTTACTCCGGAATCAGTAATCTCTAATGCTGTGTATTTAGTGGTTGACGTTACTGCAGAATCAGTAGATGTTATCTGTGTTTTGATAACAGTGGTCGTAGTCATCTCAACACCTTGAGGTTCTGGTAATGTTGTGGTCTCTGCCATGGCTGTACTTTGTAGAATAGACATTCCTATAACCATATTAGGAAGAGTCAATATTAGTTATGTGCATCTATCAACAGAAGAAGAAAATAATCACATATAAATTACCACTAGTGTCTAAATAATATATTCGTCGTTGAAATTCATAAAAATCGTTAAGCACTATCAATGGTTTGATATTTAGTTTTTGTTGTCGTTACATTCAAATGAAAATTGTAAATGTTTGTACATGGAATAGGATTTTCATTTGATCCAGAAAAATACGACTCACCTGAAGACGTTTGATCTGATGTCGTTGTTTCTTTTGGAATGTCACCTTTTAAAATACCAAAAATCATATTGACGAAGAGGTAATGCAATAACAAGATAGATTTTATTTCATATCAAATTGACTGCATCCTTTTTTTTTAACTTCGGTACAATTACCAGTTTGATCTACTGTATTATTAGTATTTGTCAAATCAAAAATCACAAAAGACTGTGGTACAACTATATGATAAAATTGCTGTGCGAGTTTATTTCCATTTTTTATGTATCAGCTTTAAAAAGCTCACGCTCACACACATCTAACAACAGTACAATGTTAGGAAACTACAACAATTTTCTTATTAGTCTTCCTTCACCACATTATTATTATAGTTACGTTTATAGTTTCATATTCATAACACCTAGCTGATGATGTTACTTTGTTTCTCCCAAAAATTACCATATAATAAACATCTACATGATACTTAATAATGTGTTTTAATTACATTGCTTCGCAATCTATTCATAACTTACCAAAGCAGAACGCAGAGCTTGCTGGTATACCACTCGTGTCTAAATAATAAACCCTGAAATCTCCACAGTTCTTGATTTTTATGGTTAGATTATAACTTGAGTCACAACAACTACCACTTACGCTAAGCTTACATACAGATCTCACTACTTCTCCGTCACTAACGGCTGGTATGTTTCCTTAAATTTAAAAAAGAAAACAAAAAATCAATTAGTGTTGTAAAAGTCCTTTTATTCATTGTACAAAAATTTAATCTAAAAGAATTTTTGTCCATATATCTGTGCGTCTTTTTAACCTTTTTTGAAATATGAGTTAAATCCGTGTTTTCGTGTCGTGTACACATTGAGACCTTAATGTGACTGCGGCTTCTAAAATATTTACAAAAAGACAGTGGATATGAATATGAAGTTAGTATACAATAGCATTGTACCTTCAAGAGCAAGTAGTTATCTATACCATACACCGATGATGTGCAATACTAACGCAGTGAACCATTTCCGGTAACTGTAGTAAGGCATTATAGTATAATGATATTAACAGCTGTTATATGTTTTATTCAAGGTAACTGTTAAAGGGTAGTTAAGCGAAATATATTGAGTTAGCTCTAAAAATAAAATATTTGAAATGTATTTTACCATTCAGCCATATGGGAAACGTTGTACCACAACGCATAAAGGTTGGACATTCTCTAGTCATGTCTGTACCGGCTGTAAGGTTAGGTCTATACCACCCTGTAATCAAACGATCATCTGAAATAGCAGAACCAGAACTTCCGAGGAGTGGTGATCTTGTTTCTTCCTTCTGTCCTTCCAAAATCACATAGTCTGTGCATGGTTCGCCTGGTTTGAAATAGGAAATATTTCATACATAGATTATAAAATTATAAATTCTAAAATGCAGCTTTGGGATATTCGTACCGCATAAAATTCAATAAATAAATTAAAAATATTTTGAATACAAAAATTGATTTTCATTACTTGCGTGTGCTGCTGACCTCCGAATAAGATTAATTGAAGGGCTCGCATAAACAGCTGTTGTCGAAGCTAAAATCACGAACTATTTTTCTGGATTGTGATATCACCAGATGCGACTTATCACTATTTTCACATGACATGAGCATCATGACGGGTGTCTCTAGTGGAGCAGGATCTGCTTACACTTCGTAAGGACCTGATTTTACCCCCGGTTTAAGGTTGAGTTCGTGTTGCTCAGTTTTCTGTGAAGTGTTTTGCAGACTTGTTCGTCTTTTCGCCGTATGTGCTGTTGGCCATTGAGATGCGATCAAATCTCTGATATCAAAAATGATTAAACAATTCATCAAAATTGAATATGGCAGTAAACTTTGAAGTTTTTTTTGTCTTTTGTTTTGTTATTTGCTTAGTTAAAATACAACTTTTAAAAAATGTAACTTGACATGACATTTCTTATAGCTATATATATATATTGAATGACCAAATAGTTTTAGCATTTTACAAGTATACACCTGTTCGAAAGAAATAAACTTTTAAAAGAGCTTAAAATTAAAACTTACTTTTCGAAATGGTCATTTGTCCAGCAAATATAAATAAAACAATACTAGTAATAAAACTAGCTTTATTTTCCATAACTCATCAAACAAGCTAAAAATGATTAAATCATAATTATAATTTAGCACTTCCTTCACAGTGTGGTTTTTACAAACGACATCAAATTCAAAACATGATTGCGTATGAACTATATAAATATGAAAGTATACAAATCATAAGGAAGGAATTCTTTTCAAATATTATACCTTTTGTGTTCAAGATAACAGAACTATACTAATCATATGTGTAACAAATTTAATAATAAATCAAATGAAATCATCCATCATATTTTATGTATCTTACAAACATATTAAAGTTAGGATCAATTACAAAATTACAGGAAACTATTCCACATGTTTTGCTGAGAGAACATTGACCATACCCGAAACAAACGGAGGAGTATTCGGGACAGGGATTTACACAATCACTACTACCTGCACGTTACGCCGTGACAATTCTTTTGAGCTTTCAGACACGAGCAGCCAATATCTATGTCAGATTTAACATTTGATCTTTTCACTTGGTTTATTTACCCCCTTTTTTTCATATACATCAAAGCACAGATACCGTAGAAATTGTTTTAAAAAGCTTGATTTTCAAAAATTTCAATATAATTGCTCACAGACCCACACGCATTGAAAAAAATCAAGGACTATGTATTGCTTTCTCCAGCAAATGAGTTTTACTTAGAAAGAAGGACTCGTATTTTTTAACAGGCCCAACTTTCACCAAAACATTTAATGTCGGTTTCATGTTCATGCATGTGAAAAAGAAATTGATATTAAATTTACATATTTCTTTTTAAATCAGCAAGTCAGATATCCATAGATTTATTTTTAACTACTCTAAAGCAAGTATCGCAAGAACATTTACCAATTAAAACGGATGCCAATAAGCGCATTACGCGGGTTTCTGGAATTGGCTTTAGATGTATCCAGTTGTTTGATAAAAAACACCACAAAAAAGTAAGGTCATTTATATCTTGGACATAATATATGTTCCCAGATTATACCTAAGGGTGTTGAAAACAAATTGAATGATTTATGAACTGAAAATTACAGAAAAGTATATCATTTAAAAGTATACCAATACCAATGCGCTGGCTACTATGTGAATGGTGTCAACGGTGACTGATAAACAACCATCAGATGTGCCGATCCAGTAGTAGCAAAAAATTATGAAATCGATTTTCTTTTACCTTATTCAACAGAAGTCTTGATACGATGCATTTTAAAAAGCACAATCAGTTTATCATAAGTAATGTATTCTAGGTTTTTAAATCTAGTATTCAAAGACAATTAAATTCAGAGGGCTTTTGTGTTTGTTAGGGTTTTTATGTGCTTTGTATCGATCTGATGAGTTAAGCCCGTTTCAACTGATTTTTATAGTTTGTTATTATGTCGTACTGTTAAACCACTGTCCCAGGTTAAAAAAAAGGGGGGTGGGGTGGGGTGGGGCAAGCAGACACGTTTTACCTCGCCACATTCTGTAGGTACTTGTCCCTAGTCAGGAGCCTATAATTCAGTGAATGTCGTTTGTTGCTGTATATCATATTTGTTTTTCGTTCATTGTTTTGTACAAAAATCAGACCGTTAGTTTTCCCGTTTGAATTGTTTTACATTTGTCATTTCGGGGCCTTTTATAGCTTACTGTGCGGTATAGCTTTTGCTCATTGTTGAAAGCCGTTCGATGACCTATAATAATTGTTAACTTGCATGTCATTTGGTCTTTAGTGGAGAGTTGTCTCATTGTCAATCATACCACATCTTCTTATTTTTACATCTTATGTAAAAATGTTAGTTTTTATTTGTACTTTATCGTGTGATAACGAATATTCCGTAAAACATTGTTTTATTTTAAATGAATGTTTGTGTGTTATTATAGTGATTGTTTGTTGGACTTTGTTGTGTGTGTTGTGTGAAATGCGAAAGTTGTAATGTCATACACGGTGTAAGTTGCGTAACCGTAACTCTAAAGGTCTTTATTATGATTTCTGCTTTGAGCTGGTCATGGTCCGCAAATTGTCAAAACATATCACAATGCTCTAAGAGCTACGGTTCCGCAGCTAACACAGTTTATGTTCAAATAATTAAGGCAAGGACCATTACATCAACACATCATGTAACGTCACAATATTGGTATAACGTTACAAACGTGTCCATGGGAAACGTTATTGACTGCAGTGAAGTTGTTCTTTCTATTAACTCTTGTGTATTTCTGCTGTCAAAATGACTTCGTATGAACTGTTCAACCCTGATTCCATTGAATTTAAAAAGAGACAGTAAGTAAACGCAACTAATTCTAAATTTACCCGTGTGATATCATTCTCAAAAGCAAAGTTGAAACAAACCGGTCATTAATAAAAGTGAGTATCAAAATATCGTGTAAACAAAATTTATGAACAAAAAACATTTTTCTGAGAGATACTTTGGTTTTCTTTCATAACCATTCATAGTTCTGTATATCTTACATCTTACGTATCATTTTCATTAGACAACCATTTTATATCCGGGGGTGCAGGAGGATTTTCTGCTGATTGACTATTAACTCATCTGTTGCTTATCTATAATACCGCGGATTTTTATTTATCTAATTTATTTTCACTTTAAACTGCACAATTGTTTCCTACATATTTCTGTTGCAGCACATTCATAATCATATACATCCAGTGTTTGGCAAGATTATTTATTTTCAGCTCATACCAGGCCAGTATATTCATTTTCAAAATCATCCTTCCCAGAAAATCAAATGGTTGTCCCCTTACAAATATTTGGTCTCAAATGTATATGAACTTAAATACAGAAACACATGTGGTTTTGTACGATTGCAGTTTACTGTTTACAAATGGTTTGCAATTATGCAGCTTGGTTCCATTTTTGTGCATGGTTACCGCTCAGGGCTACCCTATGGTGAAAATTCCTTGTTAACTGACTAAATATCGCATGTTTATATGTTGATAGAAATCATTGCATAGCTCAATTTCCGTAGTATTTCTTATTTCATTTTCACTAATTTTATATAAAATCATTTGAGAAACAGATTCTACCCCTTTACCTCGTTGATAACAATATTCATCTCTCTATAGATAAATGCACATTCTTTTAAAAATACTTGGTAAACCTCACTGTAAACCCCGCATTTCAAAGATTTAAATTTTAACTGTCTCGAGAGGATAAGTATTGTCATCAACGGTAGGTATGGTTTAATATATATTTACTAGTATCTGATTTTTAATTTGTTACTGCTTATGATATAACATGGCTGTCTATTAATTAATCTTTCTATACAGTTTAACAGATCTGACTTTCTGGAAACATTATGCTGAGGAGAAAGCATCATACTATGATTTATTATCAAAGAAAATAATAAAGACGACCAATGAATACAAGAAGAAGCTAGTGAAGATAGATGGCTACAAAGGTTTGTACATATTATAGTTAGTGAAGATAGATGGCTACAAAGGTTTGTACATATTATAGTTAGTGAAGATAGATGGCTACAAAGGTTTGTACACATTATAGTTGGTGAAGATAGATGGCTACAAAGGTTTGTACACATAATAGTTGGTGAAGATAGATGGCTACAAAGGTTTGTACACATTAAAGTTGGTGAAGATAGATGGCTACAAAGGTTTGTAAACATTATAGTTGGTGAAGATAGATGGCTTCAAAGGTTTGTACACATTATAGTTGGTGAGGATAGATGGCTACAAAGGTTTGTACATATTACAGTTAGTGAAGATAGATGGCTACAGAGGTTTGTACATATTATAGCTAGTGAAGATAGATGAATTCAAAGGTTTGTACATATTATAGTTAGTGAAGATAGATGGCTACAGAGGTTTGTACATATTATAGCTAGTGAAGATAGATGGCTACAGAGGTTTGTACATATTATAGTTAGTGAAGATAGACGGCTACAAAGGTTTGTACATATTATAGTTAGTAAAGATAGACGGCTACAAAGGTTTGTACACATTATAGTTAGTGAAGATAGACGGCTACAAAGGTTTGTACACATTATAGTTAGTGAAGTGTAGACGGCTACAAAGGTTTGTACATTTACAGTTGGTGAAGATAGATGGCTACAAAGGTTTGTAATATGATAGTTAGTGAAGATAGACGGCTACAAAGGTTTGTACATATTATAGTTAGTAAAGATAGACGACTACAAAGGTTTGTACACATTATAGTTAGTGAAGATAGACGGCTACAAAGGTTTGTACATATTACAGTTAGTGAAGACAGACGGCTACAAAGGTTTGTAATATGATAGTTAGTGAAGATAGACGGCTACAAAGGTTTGTACATATTATAGTTAGTAAAGATAGACGGCTACAAAGGTTTGTACACATTATAGTTAGTGAAGATAGACGGCTACAAAGGTTTGTACACATTATAGTTAGTGAAGTGTAGACGGCTACAAAGGTTTGTACATATTACAGTTAGTGAAGATAGATGGCTACAAAGGTTTGTAATATGATAGTTAGTGAAGATAGACGGCTACAAAGGTTTGTACATATTATAGTTAGTAAAGATAGACGGCTACAAAGGTTTGTACACATTATAGTTAGTGAAGATAGATGGCTACAAAGGTTTGTACACATTATAGTTAGTAAAGTGTAGACGGCTACAAAGGTTTGTACATATTACAGTTAGTGGAGATATATGGCTACAAAGGTTTGTACATATTACAGTTAGTGAAGATAGACGGCTACAAAGGTTTGTACATATTATAGTTGGTGAGGATAGATGGCTACAAAGGTTTGTACATATTACAGTTAGTGAAGATAGATGGCTACAGAGGTTTGTACATATTATAGCTAGTGAAGATAGATGAATTCAAAGGTTTGTACATATTATAGTTAGTGAAGATAGATGGCTACAGAGGTTTGTACATATTATAGCTAGTGAAGATAGATGGCTACAGAGGTTTGTACATATTATAGCTAGTGAAGATAGATGGCTACAAAGGTTTGTACATATTATAGCTGGCTACAAAGGTTTGTACATATTATAGTTAGTGAAGATAGACGGCTACAAAGGTTTGTACACATTATAGTTAGTGAAGTGTAGACGGCTACAAAGGTTTGTACATTTACAGTTGGTGAAGATAGATGGCTACAAAGGTTTGTAATATGATAGTTAGTGAAGATAGACGGCTACAAAGGTTTGTACATATTATAGCTGGCTACAAAGATTTGTACATATATAGTTAGTGAAGATAGACGGCTACAAAGGTTTGTACATATTACAGTTAGTGAAGATAGACGGCTACAAAGGTTTGTAATATGATAGTTAGTGAAGATAGACGGCTACAAAGGTTTGTACATATTATAGTTAGTAAAGATAGACGGCTACAAAGGTTTGTACACATTATAGTTAGTGAAGATAGACGGCTACAAAGGTTTGTACACATTATAGTTAGTGAAGTGTAGACGGCTACAAAGGTTTGTACATATTACAGTTAGTGAAGATAGATGGCTACAAAGGTTTGTAATATGATAGTTAGTGAAGATAGACGGCTACAAAGGTTTGTACATATTATAGTTAGTAAAGATAGACGGCTACAAAGGTTTGTACACATTATAGTTAGTGAAGATAGACGGCTACAAAGGTTTGTACACATTATAGTTAGTAAAGTGTAGACGGCTACAAAGGTTTGTACATATTACAGTTAGTGGAGATATATGGCTACAAAGGTTTGTACATATTACAGTTAGTGAAGATAGACGGCTACAAAGGTTTGTACATATTACAGTTAGTGAAGATAGATGGCTACAAAGGTTTGTACATATTACAGTTAGTGAAGATAGACGGCTACAAAGGTTTGTGCATATTACAGATGGTGAAGATAGATGGCTACAAACTACAAAGGTTTGTACACATTATAGTTAGTGGAGATAGACGGCTACAAAGGTTTGTGCATATTATAGTTGATGAAGATAGATGGCTACAAAGGTTTGTACATATTATAGTTAGTGCAGATAGATTGCTACAAAGGTTTGTACGTTATATTAGAAAATATCATAATTGTTTTCATCAGCTTTTGACAAGTTGGCTCATAATTACTCATTATGAATTTGAACACGTATTATGTATCTGATTCAACAAACAAGTGTTCTGCACGCGATGGGTTTCAATGACACTCATTATGTAGATAATCGGTTATATGCACTGCGCAATGGCAATATCAGACAAGTTTTTGTTACATCAATTTTCTTTAAAAAAATTAAAATGGTTTTCAGAGACTTAAATAGTGATAAAAGTAAAAAAAAAAACCTGCTGTACTATAATGGTACATTATTTCTATTATCAAAGCGTAAAGAAATAATTCACTGGTATATAAGAAACCTGAATTAAGAATTTCCACAATATGCTAGTTTGAAAAAAACAGGAACTATCATATAGTGCACTTGTTAATTTAATAGCATGTAGCTCACCGTAGTTTTTGCCCCTTTGTTGCAAATTCTTAATTTAAAAAGTATCATTCACGAACAAAATTCTTTTGATTTTTAGATTTTCCATTATTGAAATCATTTGAGGCAGCTATGACACGTGATGAAATACAAGCAGAAGAACTGCGATCTGTTGCTTCAAGTTTCTCTTGCCTTAGTCGGGATTTACAAAGGTAAGACATTATTTATTTGTCTTCTTTTGCGTACTTTTAAAAAGTAAAAGATAATATGTGTGCCTTCTTGCATTGTTTGTTTATATAAATAAATGTTTAGTATACATTGTAGTATATGCTTTCGTTTTCAGTGAAATAGACAGTATATCTACATCAGAATATGAAAAAGAAGCAGCTGCTTTTAGAAAGCTAGTAAAGATACATTCCAAGGCTTTAAGAGAAACAGAATCTGACAGAGATGTAAGTTCATCAATATATTTATTTAATATTATAAGCTCATAAAAATGTCAATCAGGTAGTGCTATTTTTCTTGTTAATAACAACAAAATGCATCTGTCGCATTTTTAATGAATGACCGGAGAGTATTAAGCAAACTTTAGCGGAATAATTTAGGTGATTAACTTTAACAGCATTGCTGTAACCCTCAGAACTTTCCTGACATAGCAGTTGTCATATAATTTTATGTCGCATGATATTTTGAGTACGCTAAATGGCCATAAGTAAAATAATTTAATTTGATTTTCAGAAAATTAACCATGTTGCATTTAAACTAGAAAGAATGGTTACAAATCCTTGCAAAAATGAAAAGTACAATTCCATAAAACAGCTACTAGACAGCACAATTGCTCGTTACAATACCAACAAAGAAGGCGAACTGCTTCTTCGGGCAAAATTTATTTCGGTAAGTAAAACTATGTAGTTTATCTATCACCTACATGCCCCCCACCCCCTTTCAATCTACATCCCACCACACACACATACAAACTATAATAACTATAAGCGTAGTTTATAAACATGATAAATAGTATGTGGAAAGATATATAAAAAGCCTTATTTTGCTTTTTTCCAAACATGAAAAAGTATTCAGATTTTAAAATGAGTGACGAAATTCATAAAAAAAATTAAATAATTACAAATATATGAATTTCATACATATCGACAAACGGATACACAAACGAAAATAATTGTCATTTTTCACTCCATCTTCACAAACGACAAAACAACAACAACAACAAAAATAAATTAAAAGCAACGGATGTCAAAGCAGGTGAAAAGAAAATATATCATCAATGATGCGAATACTTAAGTCGAATGGTCTTAATATTTTTTGATTGATTAAGGGTTGGTGTAGTTGATGTTATAACAACTCATTTCTTAAAACTAATTTTCTTTAAAAATAACTTAATTCAGAAGTCTGAGGAGCTGAAGAAATTATGGAAGGAAGAAGAGAAAGAAAGGCTTGATGTTCTACTGAAGGGATGGAAACATTGTTTAACTGCTGAAAATCAGCTTAAACATAAACATCAAGGTCATGGAGACAGAGCATTGAAGATTGCTGACAATATTTATAATGGAGATGTTTGTACTGACTTGGCTAATATGAGAGTGTCGTCTTGCAAATACAGAGATTTCGAGGTAATTGAAATTAATGTTATCCCTTTAAATGATTTTAATTAAATTCTGAAACAAAACACTTTTATATTTGTCAATAACATAATTCAATATATACATTAAGTAAGATTCCTTTTTATTTAATGCATAACGTGTTTTCGTCGTTTTCGTTGTTGCAGTGTTCATTCTTCAAGTACCGAAATGTTTTGTCTTTTTTTCGGACAAGTAAGATTTATATCAGGTTCTTAAACGTAAATAAATAATGAGTATGAAACCATGTTAATTTTAGGATAGTTCTACACTAGTAAACAAAGCAGCAAAACATTTGGATACGGGTGGAAAGTTGAATACCACAGAAGAAACTGCAAAACTACATGGTAAATCGCGGTGCAAGTCAAAAGTTGGTACCAATGACAAAAGAACAACACAGAGGACAAACACTGTAAATCATTGACATTACTCCAAACACCACGTGCCAATATATCACGTGAAAATAATCGAGCAGCTACACTTCCGGTACGTGAAAGACATAAAACAAATCGTCGAAGGGATAGACAGCTAGCACATTCTCGTGATAAAGACGACAGTCAATATGAGATAACTCGATGTCGCCAACCAAAAAAGAGCCACGCACATGCAACCTACCATCCAGATGAACTACAGTATACAGAGATCCAGGATTTATCTAAAGAGGACAACAATACGAGTGATGATGAGAACCTCGCTGATTTGGGAGATAAACGATTGAAAAATGGTTAGTGCACAATTTCCCATACTTTTTCTAATTTCAATTTAAGATCTTTCACCAAAATTCATATGGCTAAATTATTTATTTCATTACTGTGTATGCATATGATGTATATCTATCAATATATATATACGACCCTATAGTTGTGAATAAGGAGTGCATGTGCTTCATATCTTTTAAATTTCTCTGTTAAAAATTAAAGTATAAGAATTGTAGTTTCAAAATTAGTAATAAAAAAATATTATTGGTATATTGCTTATAATCTTTTATTTTTTTAACACTAAACTCTAGGTAAGGCTAAAAAGGGGAAAGAATCTGGAGATGGCATCAAAACCACAAAACACAGCAAGAAGAAAGTATATGCGCGAGTAATACCACAATTGAGACAGACAGAAGATACAGGACATGTTGTTTCCCATCATGATGATTCCAATGAAGGTTTGTTTCTTTTTTTTTATTATTATCTTGGAATACATTAGACAATCGTTCGATAAAATTTACAATTACATTGGAGTATAATAAAAGTCTTAGAGTGTATTTTTAACGTAGAAATCAGGGGACTTGGGAAACACTTTTTGAAGTCATATATCTCATATGTAGTTAAGTACATTAACAATGTCAAAATATCATGCTCATCTATAGTAGCCAAGTTAGTACTGTTGTATGAAATCGTATTGCTCAGTTTCAAAATAAATTGTAAATCAAGAACCACACTTAGCTTTACAATTATTAATTGTCAGATTATTATATGAATTTTAATAAACTTACTGAATATTTTTATCGTCATGTGTCCATCTTTGGTTCATTGCCTTTTTCTTTCCCGAAAACTTCTGATTATTTCTACATTTGTAGCATGATTCAAATCAACGTTAAGAGCACAAAGTGCTGAGAAGACTGTTTACTCTTGCAATTTCAGTATCCATTGATTCCTCTGATGATGATTCAACCTTCACAGATAGTGGGAGTGTGGCATCAACAGACCATTTTTCATTTGTAGAACGCGAAGGCGTTACTGCTGAAGCAACAGCTACAAACATAAAGGGACATTTAGTACCACCCCCTGACAGCGCAACCTTTTCTTATTTGTCCGCATTTGAGATACTCGATTTAAGAGAAGTTTCTACTCGACGGCTGAATGTTTATCTCCACTTAATCGCTACTGAAATGTATAAGAGCAACGACCATGGCACGTTTTCTTTAAAGAAAGGTATTTGAAAACAAATATATAATATATATAGTGCATATAATAATTGATTCATTTTAAAGACGGAATGGCTGTATTCTGTAAGTCTAATCGATATGTTTCGCACTTAAACAGTAATTTAGCAAATGTTTTCAATGAAAGCTTAGAATCCTATATTACCCTGACATAATATTAGTTAAATCCGCGAATACTTCTGAAATAAGGATAGCTCGGAGCAAAAGGGAAGTGGGTGAGATTGATAAATGTAAATTATAAAATTGAAGGTGTAAAGAATGCTAAAGTTAGTGTTTACATGCAAACATGCGTTGGGTTCGTATTGCTTAGCCTTTTGAGTTTTACAATTTCTATGCAGCGATTTGTAGACATGTCTTTTCGTCGATTTTCGTGGGGTTTTTTTACCATGGTTTTATCGGCATCAGTATCTCTTCGACTTACGAATTTTGGTTGTCCCTATGACTTAATATTAATTCCCATATCGTCTTTTTGGTATCTTCAGCCTCTATTTCTATAATTTCTATCTTGTCTGATTACATGAAATTCTGTCACAGCTAAATATAAAATAAGGGGATGTGGTATTAATGTGCCAATGAGACATCCATCCACACGAGACTAACGGACGTATATGTTAGCAACTATAATAGGTAATCGTACGGCCTTCGACAATGAACAAAAACATTAACATAAAGAATATATATTCATTAATTTTTGGTGAACTAAATAGTATCTTTTGGTAAATAATCATTAAAATAACACATAAAGTATGCATCACAACTATGAACTTTTTTCCACAAGACTTCACGATACCGCATGTAGGGGTTACGTTTGACATCCATATGTTGATGTTTTTTTCTGCTCTTTTTTTATATAGGAGAATCTGTAATTATAATGCAAACTCCAACCACAGACGGCCTGGCGTTCGGATATAAGAAAATTCGGCTTAACACTAAGAAGAAATACGGCCTTTTCCCAGTATATTTAACAAAAATTGACTATTCTGTAGATCAGAATCTTGAAAATATATTAAGAATTAAACAATAAAAAAAAGTTTTATCTTTATTTTCTCCATAATATTGCTGTATTTTTTTTTTATATCAGCAAAAGATACGATTTCAGTTGCAGAAAATAATTATCTCTCTCTCAGAAGTTTAAGTTATGCATGGAAAAAGAAAAAAGTTTTATATCGTCTTTCTTGATGCAATATTCTTCAGACATTTTTAGAGTTAGGTTAAAACTCCCTCAAGCAAAGTTGAGCTACGTTGGATTTGGCTTTTTTTGTCCTTCTTGGTCATAAAGCTTCTAACGTTTAGACGTATACACGTTTAGGTTTGAGCGTTCCGGATGAAGGTTGATCCAGAAAAGTGCTTCGGATGCACTACATTTATAAAGTGACAATTTTTCGGAATGTTTCAGTTTTACGGTAAATTAACACATCAAGGAGTTTCGGAAGGTTTCAGTTTTACGGTAAATAAACACTTAACGGAGTATCAGATGGTGTCAGTTTTACGGTAAATAAGCCCATAACGGAGTATAGTATCAGATGGTTTCTGTATTACAGTAAATAAACACACAAAGGAGGATCGGAAATTTTCAATATTACGGCAAATAACACAAAACGGAAGTTTTCAAGATTTCGATAAAAACACATAGCTGAGTATCGAAAGGTTTCATTGTTGACAGATGACGATAATTTGAGGTTCCGTTCAATAGCTCCCAAGCCGAATCATTTTATACTGAATCACCTACTATTTCATCATATTAGTAGAAAAACAAAGAATATGGGGTATCCATCCATGACAGAAAAAATCAGTACATGCACAGCAAAAAACACAAAAAGCAAAGGAACAGCGCTTTTATTGCTGTTCTTCCTCTCAAAGTCACAGCGAGGCCTTCAAGACGGAGCCAAACAAAAAAAAAAACCTCTCGCCTCACTGCAAGTTTGAGACGGCCCCTAGCACCGGTTTGAGCGGATTTCTTTGCAAAATGATTCGGATAGACTTTGTAAGATGTATCACCACCACATTGGGTCGTTTTTGTGTTCTGAAGTACTGTAAAGTTATCAGTATTCACAAAACTACTTTTATTGAGTTCAAGGTCCGCTGAACTTTGCAAAGCGCCGTCATGTATTCTTACATAATAATATTCTTACATAAAACATATATAGTCGACCACTTATACTAACTGAGATACTGACCTCGTCATTTAAACTTGACATGTGAACCATAAATCGAGATCAAGGTAAAGTTAACTTTGTCAGGCAGAAAGAAACACACTTTTCTGCTTCTACGGACCAAAGATACTCGACCTTTACTTGTAGAAAACGAGACACTTACACCAATTAACAATAAAAACAGGGTCATAATCAGGCTAAAACTTCTAGACGGACGAGTAAACCTTACACTGATTCTAAGGGAAAACTAGTGCCTATAACACTAATTGAAAACATCACAGAATAAAAATTAGGACTCCAAGCCGAATGACAATTTCAGCTATGTTAATTTATTTGTAGATCTTATTTTGCTCATTTTTTATATTTACAGTTTTTACTCTACCATATAGTTTCAGCCAAAAATCGCAAAAAAATGGTATCGGTGGTCTTTGCAATGGCAATCAATCATATAATAAGTCGATTGACTGACTTGACTTATTTGTTTATCTTATTTTGCTGATCATTTTGCAATTTATAGTTTCTCTCTGTTCTAAAAAAACAGGTAAAATTAGTCATGCAAGGGCAATAACTTCTATTAGGAATCGACTACCGATTTCAGCTATGTTAATCATATCTGTAGATCTTATTTTGCTCATCATTTGCTCCTATTTGTAGTTTCTTTCCATCTATCTACCATCGTTTCCACACCACCAAATTGACAGAATAAAGTGTAACAAGAGTGCACACGCTGAAATGTCTAGCCTGCTTTTCTTATAACCGAATTTATGTTGAAATTCTGTAATATGAAGGTTTTACTATTCATTATCAATGATCCATGAAAATGATGTCAATATAAGATGAACCACACAGACGGACATGTACAATCATTGCATACACCAAATATAGTTGTCCGATTGCACATAGTACCTGGAAAACAGACCACACAACATAAACTTAACATTGACCAATGAACCATGAAATAGGTCAAGGTCATATGAACCCTGCCAGACAAACATGTACACCTTACAATCATTTAACACAACAAATATAGTTGATATATTGCTTGTAGAATCTGATAAACTTACACAAGAGTACACACGCTGAAATGTCTCGCCTTCTTTACTTGTCATGATTGAATTTTTGTTGAAAGTGATGAAGGGTTAACTGTAATTTAAAAAAAAAAATTAACATTATCAATGATCATTGTAAATAGGGTCAAGGTCAATTAAACCCTGCTAGGCACCTTAAAATCATACCATACACGAAATATAGTTAACCTATTGCTAATTGTATTCCAGAAACAGACCTAATTACGAAAATTGAAAATTGACCAATGAACCATGAAAATGAGGTCAAGGTCAGATGAACCATGCCAGACAACATGCACATCATGCAATCATTACATACACCAAATATAGTTGACCTATTGTTCAAAGTATATGAACAATACAAATAACCATGACAACTTTACATTGACTAATGAACCATGAAATGATGTCAAGGTCAGATAAACCCTGCCAGACAGACATGTACACCTTACAATCATCCCATACACCAAATATAGTTGACCAGTTGCTTATAGTATCCGAGATACGGACTTGACCAAGTAAACTTAACCTTGATCACTAATCCATGAAATGAGGTCAAGGTGAGGTAAATCCTGTATGACGGACATGTAGACCTTGCAAGGGACCCATATACCAAATATAGTTATCCTATTACTCATAATAAGTGAGAAATGTACATAACCAAAAACAACATTTTTTTCAAGCAGTCGCTGAACCATGAAAATGAGGTTAAGGATAATGGACATATGCCAGATGGAAACTTTGTAACATAAGGCATCTGCATTCAAGGTATGAAGCAACCACGACTTCTACCTTCTGATATATGAAGCTTTAACAAATAGTTTACGCTGTCGGGGTTACCACGAAAACTTAACATTGACCAATGAACAATGAAAATGGGGTCAAGGTCATATGAACCCTGCCAAACAGACAAGTGCACCTTATAATTATTCTTTACACCAAATAAAATTGACCTATTGCACCTATTGCTTATGGTATCTGATAAACTGACAAAACATATATAATAAAGCATTCACTGAATCATGAAAATGTGGTCAAGGATAATGGACATATAACAGACGGAAACTTCGTAACATAAGGTATCTGCATACAAGGCATGAAGCATCCAGGTCTTCTAGCTTCTGAAATATACAAATAGTTTGCGCCGCCACCACTGTTGCCGGATTGAAATCGCTATGTCTCTCATTCAGTCGCAGCTGGCAAGACAAAAATCGTCATTTAAGGGGTCAACAGACGATTTTAGATATGCTGATTTATTTCTAGATATTGTTTTGCTAATCATTTTTGCTCTTCCAGTTTTCTCTATTTGATATACTTTCTGTCAAAAAATAAAAATAGGTAAAAATCATCATTCAGAGGCAACAACTCCTATAAGGAGTCGACCAACTATTTCAGTGTTGTCTTTTTTGTAGATCTTACTTTTGCTGATAATTCTGTTCTTTACTTCTATGCATATTTCTGGCAGAAACGCAAAAATGAAAAGATACTCGTTTAAAGGCAATAACTCCTTTAAGGAGTCGGTTAGTTATTTCCGCTATGTTGACTTATTTGGCTCATCATTTTTGCAATTTACAGTATTTCTTTATCCTTTTGTTTCTACAACAAAAAAAAATCTGCAATCAAAGGTAATAACTCCAATAAGGAGTCGACTGACGATTTTGGCTTTGTTGACTCATTTGTATATTTTGTCCCGCACATCATTTTTGCTATTATAGTTTCTGTTTATCTTCAAATGTTTACAGGAAAGTAGCCAAAATAACAAAAAAATGGTGAAGTCTTAATGGGCAATAAATAACTCCTGTAAAGAGCCTGCCAATTTTGGTCAAATTTGACAGTTGGCAATTCTGGACATTCTGAATATTTCTGCCTCTTTTAGATATTCTATTTCTATAACGACTTCCGAGATAATAGAAAATACTTACAATTTATCCCTATGTTCTACTTTTTGCCTTGACAGCCACATTGGTTGGCATACAGGATCATCCGACACATTAAAAAAAATAGATACTAAACCAATTATTTTGGCTAATCATGGTTAAAATTAGACACTTAGTTTCTTCCAAATAGTCTTCTTTTTTTTGGGGGCATGAAATTAAAAGGTTTATATTATTAAAGTGAAAATTGGTGCAGGATAAGCATTTCAACATCTCCCATCTTGCAAAGAATGCAAGACAAACAATTAGGAATTTATTATTTCTTTCTTAGATGTGCACTTGCTTTAAATGTTGTACCTTATTCTTAGACATATGAGAAATATAATTTAGGAAAAACATTTTCACAGTATCGGAGTCTAGAAAAAGACATAATCATGAAAATTAAATATTTAACCATGAAAATGGGGTAACGAAGTTAGATGAATCCTAACAGATTGATATTAACATCTAAGTCACGATCATTTATACATCAAATAAAGTTAACCTAAATAGATTGCTTATAGTCTGTGAGAAACAGACCTTATCACAAAATGTCCACAGGCAGTGACATCAGTCCATCCCTAACTAAAACACTGAATTAATACTCTAAAATTAAAATTAAATGTAATTTTAACTTTAATATTCCAGGAATTTTCAATGGCTGACATGCAATACATGTACAGTGCATCTATGATTTACTAGCTGAATTGTACAAGCCATAAAATATTTTGGATATAATGATTGATTGATTGGGGTTTAACACCATTTTCAGCACTATTGGCTATTTCATGGCGATCAGTTAATATTGGTGTTGGAAGCTGGCTAGAACCATCAACCTTTGGTGGAAAACTGACAATCCAAGTCAATTAAGATTTGACTCGAATGCACCTGCCACGTGCAGGATTTGAACTGACAACCTCAGTGATGACAGGCTAGTGATACAATAGTTTAACTACTTAGACCACTTGGCAACCGAGGTCCCTGGATATAATGATATAGCAAGACAATAACTATGTGGACCTCTAGATATCTTTTTGTTTTTGTGTCCTTAGTTTGCTGTCTCACTGAAATTTACCCCATCATCACCTTTTATTCATACCTTCATTACTGTCAAGTTTTGTTTCTCAGCACAACTAGAGGCCAGTTGCATTTTAATTAAGCCTGCAGTTGTAACTTGCTAACTGTATGTGTGCTGCATTGTATATTGATTACATGTATCTCCCATCAAATCAAAAGTGCATTGTATATTGATTACATGTATCTCCCATCAAATCAAAAGTGCATTGTATATTGATTACATGTATCTCCCATCAAATCAAAAGTGCATTGTATATTGATTACATGTATCTCCCATCAAATCAAAAGTGCATTGTATATTGATTACATGTATCTCCCATCAAATCAAAAGAGGGATTCCTATAGTAGTTTCAGATCATGGAGATATTAATTTTAGATGGGATGAAGTACTTAACCTGGCATATAATGCTTTTGTCACTTATATCATTCCATACCATATGACAAATCTATACCAAATACATGAATCACAAATATAATCTCCATTTTGGTATTCGGGGGTTGTTTAAATAGGCATCTATGAATGACAGTTGTTCCACAGGAGTTTTTAAAATATATGCACAATATTATAGGTGAAATACTAAAAAGATGTAAAAAACTAGATAAGAGAAATTGATAAGTTTAATAATCTTGTTTTTTTTTATTATTCTATAAGTACAATGTAGATCATTAATACCAATCTTTCCTTTTACCACCCATGGCTTTATCTCCAAAATATCTATGTTCTTTCTTATCTTGATTATATTCATAAACATATTCAGGAGTAAAAAATTCTGAATTAATATCCCAATTATCCAATTTATTCCTGGCATGTTTTCGCAGTTCAAGAAAATCCATCTCCCAGATATTTGATTTTGGTTCTTTATCTATTGTTATAGAATCTTCAGTCACTGGTTCCAATTTTTTCTTCACAATAAATTCCCCATTGTCTTGTAAAATACAGTGTTCGAAATCTTCTTCTGTTTCAGGTAATCCATATGGAAATGTTATTGGTGTGATTTTGATCATATGTGCCACTGATTTTAAGTCTTTGTTTACACTTGGTGTATTCTTCAGTACAACTTTCTTGAACAACTAAAATATAAAACATGGATAGTTGTCGTTTGTTTATGTAATTTATACATGTTTCCGTTTCTCGTTTTTACATAGACTAGCCCGTTGGTTTTCCGTTTGAATGGTTTTACACTAGTAATTTTGGGGCCCTTTATAGCTTGTTGTTCGGTGTGAGCCAAGGGTCCGTGTTGAAGGCCGTACATTGACCTATAATGGTTTACTTTTATAAATTGTTATTTGGATGGAGAGTTGTCTCATTGGCACTCACACCACATCTTCCTATATCTATGTAATCTCATGTGGAATAGTATCCCAGTTACAGGATACCAGTCCAGTACCCAAGAATGAAGTCCCTTAATAAATCTACTATCTTTTTAAATGGGATATTAAATGATTTGAAGATGCTTAAGTTTGTAGTATATATCTAAAAGGTATTCATTAAACTTTCAACTTCTGTTAAATTTTAAGGGATTCTGAAATGTATAGGGTGGATGATTGTCTGAGGAAATGGTCCAAATTTTATTTCTGATTTTAACCTGGAAGTTAATAAAATGACCCTATCAATACTCAAAACAGTATTGCTCTCTTAAATGCCGGTCATGACCTTTCAAGAATTCTCCAAGAAACTATGAAAGGGGCTAATATTATGAGAAAGTAATTGAAATTTTGCAGTCTAATATAGGGAATAAAAATCAGCCCCTCAATTTTGATAAAATTGCATTGAAGTAATGGGTGAAATAATTGGGTCCCGGTTCCGTGTGTCAGAATCTAATCATGCTAATGAAGAGCATTATGGGTAATATCATAGTTCATAAACTTAAATAGAAACAAATCATTGGTTGAACACTTATTAATTTTGCAAATTGTAAGGATCATTCTTTTTGGGTACACTTCTGAAAATATCTTCTGAATCTTTTAAATTAGGATGATGACACTACTTCTAGTTCAATGGACAAATTACAGTTACCTAAAAAGCGGAGTCGGTTTCACAAAAAATTACGACTAAGGTTGATGGTAAGTATACTGAATTGTTCATGACTTACGATCAATCTTAGTCGTAAGTATTTTTGTGAAACCGACTCAGGCATGTTAAGTATTTTGTATTATTTGAGATATGACATAGATATCTCTATAGCAATGTATGTAATATTTACTATGGAATGTAACAAAAACTTGGTGTACAATATTCTGTCAAATTACACTATTGAAATATAGCTTAAAATTATTGACGTCATCATTGACAAAAATATGTTTAAAATACTTTTTCAATTAATTGATTGTTGTTTGCTTTACTTCCAGTGGCTAATATTTCATGCATGTTAAGGACAAGAACAATTTAACAATGAATACAATAGGTAGTTCTTGAGGTCAACCAGCATGACCAGGATGAAGGTTGGGAAATTTGTAAATGCATTGGAAAATGAGGGATATCATGGATATTGGATAGGGACAGAAATTTAGCCTTGCATCAGGCCACCTACAGACCCCCTCAGAGTTGTTGCAAGTGTTCTTTAATGTACATGTTTATTGAATCTTCTATCACCTTTGTGAACCTTATGTCCATACATGTACATTCACATATATCTATTTTTTTAACAAGGACATGTGCAAACTCAACTCAAAGTTCAAAGATGACTTGAGGCCAATGAGGGGCTAAGTAAGATGATAAAAGAACTAAAAGCCCTTATATAAATGGTCTTATTTAAAATGGATTATAGCACTTCTAGGACTAGGTTTTCACTACCTTTAGATCTAGTCCATATTTTTCACAAATTTCTTTCTCCCAGTATGGTCTTCCTGATAAATCTTTCATCCTCTGTACCATATGAAGCTTTGACACTTCTTGCTCTTTTTTTACTCTTTCTTCTCTCCCCTGATGTCTCTCCACAATTGGTGTAGCCCATGAAAAGTCTTCATCAATCACAGCCTGCTTGATACTCTTTCTATGTCTCACTTGACCCAAATTTAATTTTGGTAAACACCTGAGCAAGAAAGATACCTAAAAATAAAAATATATCTTTTCAAATTTTGTACTGCTAGCTATAGTTATATAAATCATACATTTTGTATCTAAGATAAACAATTAAATATAAAATCAAACATAATTAATAGCAGTGTTCCAGCTTGAATATCAGGGCAGAAGGGTGCTAGCTAGTTGTCTGAAAAGGCACTTTAGTGCAATCAACCAGATAATTAGGGCACTGTTGGACAGTGTAAATGATCTTGAATATTGCAGGGCTCAACTGGTGGACAATAGTTTTATTTTAATCATATTTAGAAATTATTGTGCTCTTGATAAAATAAAAATGAGAATGGAAATTGGGAATGTTTCAAAGAGACAACCACCCAACCAAAGATCAGAATAAAGTGCAAGTTCACCAATGGGTCTTCAAAACAGCAAGAAAATCCTGCATTCGGAGGCGGGCTTCAGCTGGCCCCTAAACAAAAGTGTACTAGTTCAGTGAAAATGGACGTCACACTAAACTCGAAACATATAAATGAACTAAAATTAAAAACCCATAAAAGAGGGACGAAAGATACCAGAGGGACAGTAAAACTCATAGATCGAAAACAAACTGACAACGCCATGGCCAAAAATAAAAAGACAAACAGACAAATAATAGTACAGATAACACAACAGAGAAAACTAAAGACTAAGCAACAAACAAAATTTGGGGTGATCTCAGGTGCTCGGAAGGGTAAGCAGATCCTGCTCCACATGTGGCACCCGTCGTGTTGCTTATGTTATTACAAATCCGTAAATAGTCTAATTCGGTAGGTCACATTCGTGAAAAGGAAGGGTATTGTAGTTACGACATAAGGAACATATCCGATATCATCTGTGACCGGTTATTCCATAACGGTCAACCAACTCGTGATGGCGTCCGTAAAATTTACGAAGGATGATTTCAACTTCACCATTTGGAACTCTTGGTTTAATAGCTTCCTTGTGAGTAGCAATCCTCTATCAAGGAGATCATGATAGGAATAACAAGCTCGGGAATATCGTATCAATTGGGAGATATATACTCCATATGCAGGCGCTGCTGGAATGTTGCTACATAGAAATGGAAAGTTCACAATTGGGAAGCTGAAATCATCTCTTTTGTCGTAAAGTTTTGTTTTCAACCGACCTTCATTGTCAATTTCTAGATGTAAGTCAAAGTATGAGGCAGACCATAAAAGACTATCAAAGGCCAGAGGCTCCTGACTTGAGACAGGCGCAAAAATGAGGCGGATTAAACATGTTTTGTGAAATCTCAACCTCCCCTATACATGTACCTCTAGCCACTGTAGATTAAACAAACATACAGTAAGAATTTATCACATTATCATATCATTAATCCTACAATACTTTTATCTCGTTAACGTTTTCTGTAAGATACAAATTTTAACTTTTATAAATCTATAAACAATGAAAAATTTCAATTGAAAACTTTTGTGGCCTCGTGATCACGATGATACATATATCTTGTATATACATAATATATAATTACATGTAGATATTTTCTAAAAGAATGACAAATTGACAGAAGAAAAGTTTGGTCTAATTTAATTTTTTCTCAAGTACATGTTTAAGGATAATGCCTAGAATAATGTTTTTTTAACCAATGTTAACAATGTACATGATGTAACCAGCTTGTATAATTTTTTTATTCAGATTTTAATAGATGAAATTAATCATTTTAAAAGACTTTTTGGAATGTTATTCCACCATGTTATAATTGAATACCGTACTGGTAATTTCATTTAGATACATATTAAAATAAGGAGATGTGGTATAATTGCCAATGAGACAACTATCCATCATAGTTCAAATGAAGAAGATGTTTATTTTAGCACCTGTACAGTCATAATTTTACATTTTTGTAGAAATGTTCAATATGATCAAGAGAAAGTCAGTTTGAAAATAATCTATTAACATTGATTCAGTTATTGAGGGCTACCAATTGTTAGGTTTTCTGAACCATAGACTCTGAATTTGAATCCAATTTGTCAACTGAAAGCAGGTCATTTGTGTACTTTTTAATACAAAGAGGAACAAAGACAAGTAACCATCATTTATGAATTTTCCAATAATAGTATATGAAACAAATTTTCTGTTGATCTGAATTTAAAGTCATGATTTGCTATCAAGTAGCATAAATAGAAGAAGATAAGTTCAACATTAATCTGCAGCCTCTAAGGAAAATAAGCTTTAATTTTCTAATTAATTTAAAACTTTTGAAAGAAAGGACAAGGTGAAATGACATGGATGAGGGCCTTACATGTATTTGGTACTTGGATACATGAATGCTCAATATTTCCCACTCATGCAGGAATACTTGTCAAAATATGCAATTTTGTCACAATTTAATCATTATTTGTAAATAAAGAAACTATTTATGCTGCCTTTCATCCGTAAAATCTCAGTGAATATACATAATACTTAAACAAGAGTGCACACGCTGAAAAGTCTCGCCTACTTTACTGACCATTGATTTTATGTTGAATGTCTTAAAGATAAAGGTTTTACTAAAAGCATTACAGAAACTTAACATTTTTAAAAATCTATGACAATGAGGTCAAGGTCAGATAAATTGTGTCAGACAGACATACACCTTACAATTTTTTTAAACACCACATATAGTTGACCTATTTTCGTATGCTTATTGAAAAACAAAACAAAACACAAAAACTTAACATTAACCAATGAACCATAAATATGAGGTCAAGGTCAGATGCCAGACAGACATGTGCACCTTACAATTATTCCATACACCAAATATAGCTGACCTATTGCTATTAGTATTTGAAAAACAGACCAAAACACAAAAACTTAACATTGACATTTGAATCATAAAATTAGGTCAAGGTTAGATGATACAGTCTTCAGACAGACATGTACACCTTACAATCATTCCATACACCAAATATAGTTGATCTATTGCTTATAGTACAAAATGTACTTGAAAACAGACAAAACACAAAAACTTAACATTGACCAATGAACCATGAAAATGAGGTCAAGGTCAGACGAAACCTGAAAGACTGACATGTACCCATTACAACCATTCCATACACCAAATATATATATTATTTTTTTCAACCAGTCGCTGAACCATGAAAATGAGGTCAATGACAATAGACATATGATGCATGGAAACTTTGTAACATAAGGTATCTGCATACAAGATATGAAGCATCCAGGTCTTCTACCTTCTGAAATATAAAGCTTTATACAAATAGTTTATGCCGCCGGATAGTAATACCTATGTCTAGCATACTGCGACTTTCATCGCAGGCGAGACAAAACCCTACTGTTTAAACTTTGCATGACTTATTATAAATCATATTTACACATTCATGACATTATAAGTTTTTGATAAAACTTGATTTTATGCCAAAAGGACCCTAGCATGTCTTCTCCTTTGCATACTTCAGTAGTTTAGATATAGCAATGTCTGAAAATCCAGGACGCTATTAACACATGATTAATTGACAATAGTCATGATAGTACAATGGAAGTACTCACTCTTGTATCTTATCACAACAGTCACAAGTTCAAAAACAAAATACTCTGCATATCCTTGTTCATGTTGTTGTAGCAAAATCATGCCAAACATAATTATTTATATATAATCCATACACTTTATATTCTAATGACTTTTTTTATATGACATAAAGAGGGACGAAAGATACCAGAGGGACAGTCAAACTCATAGATTGAAAATAAACTGACAACGCCATGGCTAAAAATAAAAAGACAAACAGACAAATAATAGTACAGAAGACACAACATAGAAAACTAAAAACTAAGCAACACAAACCCCACCAAAAACTGGGGGTGATCTCAGGTGCTCCGGAAGGGTAAGCAGATCCTGCTCCACATGTGGCACCCGTCGTGTTGCTTATGTTATTACAAATCCGTAAATAGTCTAATTCGGTAGGTCACATTCGTGAAAAGGGAAGGGTATTGTAGTGACAATATAAGGAACATATCCGATATCATCTGTGAAACAATTATTCCATAACGGTCAACCAACTCGTGATGGCGTCCGTAAAATTTACAAAGGGATGATTTCAACTTCACCATTTGGAACTCTTGGTTTAATAGCTTCCTTGTGAGCAACAATCCTCTATCAAGGAAATCATGATAGGAAATACAAGCTCGGGAATATCGTATCAATTGGGAGATATATACTCCATATGCAGGCGCTGCTGGAATGTTGCTACATAGAAATGGAAAGTTCACAATTGGGAAGCTGAAATCATCTCTTTGTCGTAAAGTTTTGTTTTCAACCGACCCTCAGTGTCAATTTCTAGATGTAAGTCAAGATATGAGGCAGACTTATCTGTATCTGTAGTATCCTTTATCTCTAGTTCGATGGGATAGATTCGTTCAACATAGTCACCAAATTTTGTATTATTTAGTGAGAGAACATCATCTATATACATGATATAGCGGAACGTAAAGTTAAAGAATATTGCTAACTTCTTATCTTTCTTCCTAAGAAGTTCCTGTATGAAGTCAGCCTCATAATAATAAAGAAACAAGTCGGCAAGAAGAGGGGCACAATTAGTTCCCATTGGAATTCTGACAGTCTGTTGAAAACACGTCCTCCAAACGTAACAAATATGTTGTCAATCAAGAAATCAAGCATCTTGATAATGTCAGTTTCAGAGAATTTTTGTTTGAATCAGAGTGATTCTTTACAAAGTAGGATTTATCCCTCCCAAGACAAGATACTTGTATCTCGTTCGCCATTCTTTTCATGAAACAAACTATTACAAAGTAATACCAACTCTTTCAATTTGTCTTTAAGTTTGGAATGGGAATACTTGTGTAAAGTGTAGAAAAGTCAAATGTTTTAATACTATTGCAAGATGAGAGAGTCTTAGATTGTATGTACTCTAAAAGATCTTTGGAATTTTTAGTATCCACATCTGATTCACGCCACCTCTAGAATAGGCAGTTTCACAATAACTTTGGAGCCCGGCTCTGATTGCTATTAAAATAGATGTTAATAATTTAGAAAGAGGTTTGGGAGCACTTGGAAGACCCAGCAATATACCGTTGTTTGTAAGGACACTTATGTAGTTTAGGTATCCAATACAGTGAAGGAAGATCCAGTTCTTCATCTTGGTTGAAATTCCAAAGGAACATAGAACAGACCTATGATTATCCAGAATTTCCTCTTTGGTAAGTGTCGTGAGGGTATATGTTGGGTTTCAAGTGAATTGTCAATACCTAATTCATTTACCACAAGGCTTTATCTGCGGGACAACAACGTATTTGTACCCCTTTTGGCCCCTAATTCCTAAACTGTTAGGACTATAACTCCCAAAATCAATTCCAACCTTCCCTTTGTGGCTATAAACCTTGTGTTTAAATTTCATAGATTTCTATATACTTATACTAAAGTTATTGTCTGGAAACCAAATGTCTTCAGGCACTGACGACGTGATACCAATATAAGACCACAAAATTTTTGCGGTTGTATAATAAATAAAATGCTCCATGGCAGCTTGAATCGACCGCAGAGGTCGAACCCTGAACAGTTGGGGCAAATATGGACACAACATTCAAGCTTTATCAAGCAGTTTATGTAATGATATTTACACACATAGGTTTCTGACACAGAATGAATGTGGTCTAAGAACTTAAAAATTTTAAATTGGACATTCTCCTATAATGGTCCAATATCCAAAATCTAAATACATGGTTAGATTCAGCATATCAAAGAACCCCAAGAGTTCAAATTTTGATGAAATCAAACAATGTTGTTTGGGGCTTTATCTGGGACAACAACGTAACGGGCCCAAAATCAAAAATCTAAATACATGGTTAGATTCAGCATATCAAAGAACCCCATATATTCATTTTTGTTGAAATCAAACAAAGACTAATTTTGGACCCTGATTTGGACCAACTTGAAAACTGGGCCCATAATCAAAAATCTAAATACATGTTTAGATTCAGCATATCAAAGAACCCTAAAATTAAATTTTGTTAAAATCAAACTAAGTTTAATTTTGGACCCTTTGCACCTTAATGTAGACCAATTTGAAACGGGACCAAAATTAAGAATCTAAATACACGGTGAGATTCGGCATATCAAAGAACCCCAATAATTCAATTTTGATGAAATCAAACAAAAGTTTAATTTTGGACCCTTTTGACCTCAATGTGGACAAAGTTGATAACAGGGCCCAAAAATCAAAATCTAAATACATGGTTAAATTCAGCATATCAAAGAACCCCTCAAGCAGTTTATGTAATGATATTTACACACAAAACAATGTTGTTTGGGGCTTTATCTGCGGGGACAACAACGTATTTGTAATGGAGGTAGGACAAGTGTTTTGCAACATTTGGGTCTTTAAAATTGACGTAGCATGGGTATTGATAGACCCATTTAGTTTCTTAATTCGGATTTGTATCAACAACCTCACAGCTTTAATCCATTCGGAAAGAATATCTACGTCTTCTTTCTCGCGTTTAGCCCATTGCCTGGCATAATCCTCGACTGAATCCATCAGTATTTTGAAGTTGTATTTCAATTGATGGATTTAGGCTCACGATATTTCGGACCTTTAGATAACAAATTTCGCAGGGAAGTGTTATTGACAATGTTGAGGTCTCTGGTAATAACGTGGCCAGCTGGATTTTATGTGAATTGGGAACTAGCACAGGTGCAATCAGGAGTTTTAGACTTGAAGTCGTCAATGTTGAGATCCTGCAAAACGTGTTTGTAATTGAAAATTTTAGTTGCAATTGGTTTGGTATAGGTATAAGAAATTATTGGTACAGACTGATCTTTAAAATAAGGAGGATTTTTCGACTGAACTAATTTATGATGAAGGATATTGCCTAAGTTGACGCCATCAAGACCTTTGTTGGCAAAGGAAAGTTTAAGAAAAGATCTTTTCTCTTTTCATCTTTTCCAATCCGAACTGGTTTGAAAAGTCTGTGACTTGCAATATCCGAAATGATAGCTGTAAGTTTGTATTGGTTTGAATGAGGGTTTGTAACAGCGGTTTCCAAACATAAATTGAACAGAGAATGAAGTTTTGAAAGGGTAATGAATAAAGTTTCGATGCGAATGTGATGAATACCTAACGGCTTTTGTATAAATGGCAGCAAGTCATTAATAGAGACATCATGCAAAGTAGGTGATGTATAATGACGATGACCATGACTGCGTCTACATACGTCGAGGAGTAGAGTTGAAAATATTCATCACATTCACCGAGCTACAGGAAGGACTAGATAGAATACCTATACCATCAATTTTGTCATTGCAACCATATGGTGTCGCAGTTCCCAATTGTCGAATCCAGTAGTCCTCTTTTGTCTACGGAGAGGTGTTGCAAGTTGAGGATTGTTAGTCTTGTGGTATATTTTTTCGATGTCTGAACTGTCATAGAAACGATGGAATGATCAGGCTGATTAAAATGCTGGTACAGAATGTTGTTTGCATTGAGGTTGATATCTGATCTATGGCTGCACATGTTTGTTTAGCCTTCCTTCGTTTCACCGACGTAAACCAATCCACAAAGGTTACACTCTAATCCATAGACGACATTTATAGATTTACAATTCAGATCATCGTAACTTCTAGTAAAATAAGACTTTTAGTTAAATTGCTAGTGAATTGAGCATCTGTTATTAAAATTTCACAAGTTTTGCAGCCATTTGTTCCACATTTCGAAATGAGACAGTGTTGTTCATAAATAAACAGTAGTATATATATACTGCACTTAAACATAAAAAAAATAACTGGACCTTGACTTCTAGTTAAAAGTTTCAAATTATTTTATAAGTTGGCCCATTTTCCCATTTTCATGATCATGATCATGATGATGATTGTCGATCTGACTTTGTTTCCATGCAAATTTAGAAAGCAATCGAAATGAACAAGCTGCTGTTATGGTAAACTTTAATGTAAATGACAACATTTTCCCTTTAAGATTATAGTTCATATGAGAACTGAATACAAATTATATTTTTAAAGGCAAATTACTTTTATCCAGATGATTCTTCAGTGATACTGCGCCCAAAACTGAGCTGAATAATCACATCCAATTTAGATACAATGATTGCAATGATTCTTTATAATAGTAATAATTGTAAATAAACAATGTAAGTATCCTCATGTGATACAATGTGATATTTTCTGTACTAATAACATTTTAACAGATAACAGTTTAAGTAAAACTGTTGCGTTTTCATTCGTTATGTCACTGTCATAATGTCCTGGAATTTTAAAACATATTCTGTCGAATGTTTTGATGTGCCTAGAATCATTTGTCTAAGCTTACTACATCTTTTTACTGTTTACTTTGTGATTTTTGTATGTCATTAAAATGGTGTCATGTTTTGTATGAAGTAAAAAGGGTTATTTCATTAACGGACAGGAAATTACTATAAATTGGATGTTTTCGAATCTAAAGGACTATGGGTAATTGAATTTTTCTTACCCCAAAATGAAAATATTGTCATTTCATTGGTTGAATTTCTATTGTTTAAGGTGATGTTAGCCAATTACAATGTTTTGGTGTATGAAGAGGGAAATATTACCCAGAATGCATTAGATTCTGAAACAGCAAATTCAAATGACTTTTTAAAATAAAATCAAAATATGATTGTTGGTGTTTATCTCCACTTTATGCACTATTGGCTATATTGTGGTGGTAAGTTTTAATGGTGGAGGACCACCAATTTCAGCCGGAAAATCCTAGTAAATTCCAATGTAACATTAGAGTCGAGCACAAGTAAACAAACATGTAAAATACACTTGATAAACCAAAAGCCTTCAGGAACCTGTCTAATATTATTAATCATGTAGGTATTATATCTACCTGTATAATAGGTGATAATATGTAAACATAATAATTAGTATGAGGATCTGAATAGGTCAGGAATAACCATTAATTCATAAATTGGTGGATTAATTGAGGTGTAATCCACTATTTGACATAGTGAGATATCGATAGACCAATTGAGGTATGTAATGCAGTTTTATCACAAAACTTTTAAAAGATATTCAAACATCTTTTGCATTTACCATCTTAAGCAGTTAAGCTTTGATGAGTTCTTATTAGTGACATGTAATTGGGTCTGACTTCCTGTTCTGCATTTTGTGATAATGTGGATTATACCTCTGGGCGCAGCTTGATACGACCGCAGAGGTTGAACCCTGAACAGTTGGGGCAAGTATGGACACAACATTCAAGCTTGATACAGCTCTGAATTTGGATTGTGATTAAATATTGTTTCTGACACAGAATGAATGTGGTCTAAGAACTTAAAATTTTAATTTACCTATTATGGTCCAATATCCAAAATCTAAATACGGTACATGGTCAGATTCAGCATATCAAAGAATCCAAAGAATTCAATTTTGATGAATTCCTAAACGTTTAGGCAATTACCCCAAACTCAAACCTAGCTTTCCTTTGTGATATTGAACCTTGTAGTAAAATTTCATAGAGATCCATACACTTACACACAAGTTATTGTCCTGAAACTTGAAAAATGTTTGTTTTTGTCCCTTTTGGCCCCTAATTCCTAATATTTTGAGGCAATTACCCCAAAATCAATCCCAGCCTTCCCTTTGTAGTATGGTACCTTGCAGTACAATTTCAGAGATCCATACACTTGAACACAAGTTATTGTCTGGAAACTAGAAAAATGCTTGTTTTGGCCCTTTATTCCTAAACGTTTTGGGCAATTACCCCAAACTCAAATCCAGCTTTCCTTTGTGATATGGAACCTTGTAGTACAATTTCAGAAAGATCCATACACTTACACGCAAGTTATTGTCCTGAAAATAGAAAAATGCTTGTTTTTGCCCTTTTTGGCCCCTAATTCCTAAAATTTTGAGGCAATTACCCCAAAATCAATCCCAGCATTTCCTTTGTGATATGAAACCTTGTGGAACAATGTCAGAGATATCCATACACTAACACACAAGTTATTGTCTGGAAATTACAAAATGCTTATTTTTGGCCCCTAATTCCTTAACTGTTGGTACCATAACCCCAAATTCAATCCCAACCTTTCTTTTGTGGTATTGAATCTTATGGTAAAATTTCATAGAGATCCATTTACTTAAACTAAAGTTATTGTGCGAAAACCAATGTGTCTTTGGACGACGACGCCAACGTCATACCAATATACGACCGCAAAAATTTTTTGTGGATGTTTAAAAGATGCTCGAATATCTCTTAAAATTTTTTGGTATAAAATGGCATTTACCTCAATTGGTGTATACATGTATCATATGTCAAATGGTGGATTATACCTGAATTGAGGTATAATCCATCATTCAATTAATGGTTATTCCTGACCTGCTGAACAATTCTAGTCACTTTGGCACCTGGTCAAATCTGCACCCAGTATAGTAAATTTGGCACCTTGTTATATTTATCTTTTAATACTGGTTAATGAAATCATAACAGTGTGTAGTGGCTGGTCATTATCGCGTATACGATTTTGACACGCCTACATAGCTGATGATTGAATATTCATGACTTGATAGATAAGAACAGCACGTGTAGCCAAAACTAGGAGTTGTAGATTTGTAGCATAACTGTATATATGTAGTTGATTTAAAATAGAAAATAAGAGAAATATAGTGTTTAATTATTATAAAGCCAAGCGAGTAAAAACACGGATCTATCATGGTGGAGGACCTTAATATTAGATTTATTGATATTGTGACTTTAATTTCGTAGTAGTTGCTGGAATCAGTTCAAAATGGCTTGTTTTCTCCTGGATTTTTACTTTTTATTTTGATTTACATGGATTTTGTGCTGATTGTATAACATTTTATATCCGAGGTGATCTTATGAGGAACGATGATTTAAACAAGTGAATCATATCAGCTAATCATAACTTTTCAGGAACTATATACAGCAACATAATTTTCAATAGTATTATGGACATGTATCTTTATTATTTCTGTACTTTATCGATGGATTTTCATTGTCATATAAGAGGTAGGCCAGTTAACGAAACTCTCTCGGATTTCACATTGAATTTAGAAGTTCCAAAATTATTTGTAAATGTGGGGAAAAAGTGATGACCATGAAAGATGTGATTGCAGAAAGTGTATATACATGTATATTTTACCTGTTTGTTCCCATGATAAGGCGATCAGGTGATTTTATTTGTCTGTGTGAGATGTGTTTTGCCACAAACAACCAATAGTTCGAACCTTTTTTATTACTAATCTGTGTGTGATAATTGCCTCGCTACAGTTAGTCAGCATTATTTGAAGAAATTATACTTGTGTGTGAGAATTGCCTCGCCACAAGATTCTGACATTGAGTGTGTGAATATTGATTCGCCACTTGTAACGTGATGATAGTGTGTGAAAATTGTCTCGCCACTATAGATGTAAATACCAAACCACGGTTACCACTGAGACAAATGTCGATGGAAGAACATTTTTGTGACAATATTAAATAAATTTGAAATTTTGTTGATATGTGTTTATGATAACACTGATTTACATTGAACTGTTAGTGACATTTACTTCATTGCTTTGTTATATATTTTATATCAAATTGAAAATTTTTTGCATGCTTATATATAATTATAAAGGGCTACATGTGACTGCATTTAGAAGTACTATTATATTTGTTGTTAATACTGAAATCGTGCTGATAAGGTTATATTTAAAAGTTATTTTGCTATTTGAGTGTCTAATTGTATTAAGAATATTGGATGAAATCAAATGATAGAAGAGGTATAAAGTGTAATAGTGGCCAAAATTGGTGGCGGGATTTTGTAAGAGGGCCAAAAATGGTGGCCGGGATTTAGAGGGCCAAAAATTGGTAGCCGGGATTTTGTTAGAGGGCCAAAATTGGTGGCGGGATTTTGTTAGAGGGCCAAAATTGGTGGCCAGGATTTTGTTGTGTTTTTTTTTGCTGTGCATGTACTGGTTTTGTGTCATTGATGGATACCCTATATCCTTTGTTTTTCTATTGATGTTGGTTCCAGTCAGAATTTCTTATCATATTATCATACTATTAGTCCTACAATCATGACAATACTTTTATCTCGTTAGCATTTTCTCTAAAATACAAACTTACTTTAAATCTATAAATTTCAATTGAAAAATTTTTGTGACCTCGTGATCATGATGATACTAGTATATACATGTTATATAATTATATGTAGATATTTTCTCAAAAGAATGACAAATTGACAGAAGAAAGTAAAAGTTTGGTCTAACTTAATTTTTTCTCAAGTACATGTGTAAGGATAATGCAAAGAATATTTTTTTTTTTTAACCAATGTTAACAATGTACATGATGTAACCAGCTTGTATAATTTTTTTTATTCAGATTTTAATAGATGTAATTAATCATTTTAAAAGAATTTTTGGAATGTTATTCCACCATGTAATAATTGAATACCTTACATTTGCCTTACTGGTAATTTCATTTAGATACACATTAAAATAAGGAGATGTGGTATAACTGCCAATGAGACAACTATCCCTATCGAAAATAAGGGGAGATTATTCAAACCTTACATGAAAATATGAATATAACAAATTTACTTATATAAGTATATTAATATTTACTTCTTCAAGTAAATAAAAATAGCTTGTACAAGTAGTACCCCTGACTGTATGTCCTGGAATTTTAAAAACATGTTCCGTTGAATGTTTTGATGTGCCTAGATTCATTTGTCTAAGCTTACTACATCTTTTTTACTGTTTACTTTGTGATTTTTGTATGTCATTAAAATGGTGTCATGTTTTTGTATAAAGTAAAAAAGGATTATTTCATTAACGGACAGGAAATTACTTATTACAAAAAATTGGATGTTTCAAAATCTAAAGGACTATAGGTAATTTTATTGTTCTTACCCCAAAATGAAAATAATGTCACATCATTGGTTGAATTTCCATTGTTTACAGACGTTTTTAACCAATCACAATGTTTTGGTGTACACTTTTGAAAATGTTACCCAGAATGCATTAGATTCTGAAACGGTAAATACCGAAACGACTTTTTTAAAATAAAATCAAAATATGATTGTTGGTGTTTATCTCCACTTTATGCACTATTGGCTATATCGTGGTGGTAAGTTTTTAATGGTGAAGGACTTCCTGTTCTGCATTTTGTGAGAATGTGGATTATACCTCAATTGAGGTTTAATCCACTAATTGATGGATATTCACGAATGGTTTCCTTAAGTCTGCATCAGTTCCAACTTTAAGATTTGTTAGTCGAAATGAAAATTTTGTCCTGCTTTTTTTTTTAGTTGTAATCTCTGTCCTGCCTTTTTATTTTTTACTCTATTCGGTCCTGCCTTTTTTTTACTAGTTTATCCTGAATTTTTTTACACAAATTGTCATCCTGCCTTTTTTTTTTACCAAGTTGCTCATCCTGCCTTTTTTTTTACTCAAAACTCCTGTCCTGCCTATTTTTTTCAAATTTCATCCTAGCCCCCCCATAAAAATCAAATGGTAGCTCCCTAACAAAAATAAGAATTAATAGATGAAAACTTATAATTTATAAGTAGGAAAAGGAGGGTCATCTTAGTTTTTAGGTTTATATAACAAAATGCAACACAAAATGTCAGAATCAAATACATGTAATCACTAAGTGGTCATCCAAGAATGTTATGGTAAATGCAAAAAGATGCTCTAATATCTCTTAAAATGTTTTTGGTATAAAACGCATTATACCTCAATTGGTGCATCTCATATGTCAAATGGTGGATTATACCTGAATTGAGGTATAATCCATCAAATGATGGTTATTCCTGACCTGCTGAACGAATTCTAGTCACTTTGGCACCTGGTCAAATCTGCACCCAGTATAGTAAATTCGGCACCTAGTCAAATCTGGACCTGGTTAGTTCTGCACCCGAGGCAGTTATTTGGTACCCACGATTAATATAATGTTTTGCAAGTAAACTATTGAAGACTCTGTTTTTTTCAATTTTTTTAAGATATATTCGCTCGAGGTGTCACTATATATATACAACTGTACATTAGTTTAAACATATTTTATTGTTTGAAAAAGACACACGGATTAGCAAAAAGTTTTTCAACTTAGTAACATCTTCTCCAAACTGTACATTCACTGTACATGTACATTGCTAGTAAATGTACAACATCAAACAGCCAACAACTGATTATTTTTCATTGTCTTGTAACAGCTTAATTACATGCACAGGATGATTTTTAACGATGATTTAATCAACCTCTGCAATTCTACTTTGTACATTTGACACAACATACTTTTGTATTCTACACTTTGGTGATGTTTCAAGAATAAAATGCAACTCCTCAGACCTGCTTATCTTTTATAACCGTTGTTTGGTTAAAAGTAAAAATTAACTATCCAAACAAAGTACCCATTGATTGTCCCAATAATCATTCATACCAAGATCATATAACTAACAGTGTTTTAATACAAGTTGCCCAGTTTTCCCATTTATTACTATTTGCTACTAATTCGATTCTATGTACTGTGAAGTCACTAGGTGTTTGGTTAATTACGATTTCATGTAATAACATATAGTTATGTTCTCACTTGGGTGAATAAAAAGGTGTCAACAGTACATGTGCCAGTTATTAGTTTAAATTAATCTGATTAAAAAGGTGTCACCAATACACGTGGCAGTATGATGTCATATTCCCTGTTCAACCAAATAAGTCATGCATATGATAAATAATTTTAAAAGGGACATAGAAATTAGAAAGAAAAAAAAAAGAAAAACCAAATAAGTGTCAACTTTTCTTGTCAACTGAAATAAGTCTTACTTTTCTTTTTATATCTAGTTAACGTAAATTATATTTCTAAGTGCTTGTAAAATGTTCAAAATAAATCATTCAATTATTCTATCTCATAATTAATTTAAAATAAAATACTGCTAATTAATTAAAAAAAGAAGAAAATAACATCCATTATAATACTTATATTCTTCTAGTAGTCAGAGTTTGTTATAGTCCGAGTTTGCTATAGTCCGATTTTGTGAGGCCAATTGGGTTATAGGCCGAGTTTGTTATAGGCCGAGATATCAGGGAGTCAACAGCTAAACTGGACCCCTGTTGTGTTCACTTATCGCTACACTAACAACAGGTACGGCCTAAATCTCGTGGTCAGCTTTCTGACTACAGGATTCAGTGTTTTCCATTCGGCATTTAAGCCGGGTGTTCCGACCCCCTTCTTTTGAAAGCCGACCACCTTTCCATTTTAGGAGGTGGTCGGCTTTTTTTCTTCTTCAAATTCTGGATTTTTTTCGGTTCCGCACCGTAAAAATTTAAATACTAATCGCGCCTCGCTGATTTGTTTTCACTGACAAAAATGGCGGATCGTCAAATTTCAATGTTTTCTTTTATTAATCCGGGGAAGAGAAAGGCAGGTGACCATGGTGATAAGGAAAATTCTAGGCAAAATAAGTCAGCTAAAATGGATAGTTGTATTGAAATTGCACGGAAAAGGCACGCAAGCGATCGCGAAGATGAACAGCCTTCAACAGGTTGGGAACAATCCCCCAAATGAGGGATATCCCTTAAATGAGGGACTGTCTCTCTGGCAAGAGGTCATGTTAATACTGTTGAAGAAAAGAAAAGAGATTTTTTAACTTAAAAGGGGAAAAACTCGTTATATTTGGAACAACTTCATTATTTTTAATGATAAAGAAGATATAAGTCCAGGAATATTACAAAATTCTTTGACATGTTTTGACCATAAAATACCAATTATTATTTGAAAGTTATTTGAGTCACAGGTCTCTGCTAGTAAATCACTTTCAAATATGTATCATTTATTTAAAGCTACAATTTATGCATCATAAGTGTTCACTTGAGCAAAGTTGACAGATGTAATCTGTTGTCTCTTGGAAGTATTGTTAGATAAACTGATAGTTTAATGGTCAAGACTTTAAATGGTATCGAACATCTGTGTACAGATAGGAGAGATATTAATGGTGTTCTGGTTTCTACATAATGAGTTATAATGAGCTTTGGTGGTTAGATTTGTTGATTTGTAACAATAAAATTTATGCACACTTGTCATTTTGACAAATCAGATAAACAAATTTCCGTTTCAAGACTGCAAGTTAATTACACTGGTAACTAAGTTTAAATTGTGCTCATTTGGATGTTATATTTATCTTTTAATACTGGTTAATGAAATCATAACAGTGTGTAGTGGCTGGTCATTTGATATGATTTTGACACGCTACATAGCTGATGATTGAACATTGATGACTTGATAGATAAGAACAGCACGTGTAGCCAAAACTAGGAGTTCTAGATTTGTAGCATAACTGTATATATGTAGTTGATTTAAAATAGAAAATAAGAGAAACTTGATCGATAAGCAATGCATATGCAGGAGGACGGAGTCCTGCAAAGCCATATCTGCTAATTGACACCGAGGCAGTTATTTCGGTACCCATGATTAATATTATGTTTTGCAAGTAAACTATTGAAGACTCTGTTTTTCTATATACAACTGTACATTAGTTTAAACATATTTTATTGTTTGAAAAAGACACACAGATTAGCAAAAGTTTTCAACTTAGTAACATCTTGTCCAAACTACATTGCTAGTAATTCAACAGTCAACATCAAACAGCAAACAACTGATTATTTTTCATTGTCTTGTAACTGCTTAATTACATGCACAGGACTAATTTGTCAAATGAAAGGCTAGCATTGACAGCAAACGGTTCAATTTTATTAAAAATGAATACAATACTAATCCTTCTTTAGTGTCCCCAAAACAGTAAAATAAAAGCCGGTTGGAAATGTAACCAAATGCTGAAAAAAAAAAAAAACAACCGGTTGCAAGTGATTTTTTCAAAACACCCACCTTACCTAAGTGAAAAATGGAGAACACTGGGATTTAATAATTTGACGAGACTAGAGCATCATGTGATGTGTTTATTATGTTCGTATTATATTGATAGGAACTCAAACTTTAAATTAACACATTTATATCCCTAAGGAGTTCTTAAGGAAATGAAAGATACCGCTCAGTCTGTCAAGAATATGATAACACGCTTGTGGGGAATATTCATCTGTGCTGCCACCATGGGGTTAATTAACAGATACTTATTTATTTTGCGGCATCACAGTATTAACATTTGAGGCCAAGTTCCTGTCAATATAATTGATCAATTTCGTAGCGAATCGTTATATTTATAAAACTCGTCCAATTAAAGCCAATGTGACAATGGCTCCAACCCGTTCCTTCGGTGCGAAGCTTTAGATGGAACGGCGGACCTAGTCAACAGCTTCATGAAAATTATATGGATTCCTCTTTCACGTATTCAGAGGTAACAACTGGCTTTAAAAATACATCCATCTGTACGAATGTCAAAAGTTTAAAAGCTTATTGACGAGTCAAGTTTCCACTGTGGTATATATTATAAATTGTATCGTAGCAAAAAAATCATACTTTTGTGAAGTTTGACATGTTTCGTCTCTAGACTGGAAATATGTGTTGCTACAGTAAATACAGAACATTCAGGAAACAACTCCGATTATCCGTGATAATCAAGTGTTTACGATCTTAGGATCTAGGATCACTTGGATCAATGACGATTACATAACATAGTTTGACAACAAAGTTCATGTGACAAGGACCTAGAGATGGTTTTAAAATGAATAGACCCATTTTACAAAGATTTATTGCAACATCTTCCAAAGTCTTTAAGCCTTCTAGCAGGTATAGAGATAATTCGAATATGTGTTTCTTTTCTTTTCAAGCATAGATCATTAGATACATGTCTAAAAAGCACAGGCACTTGTTTTTAACCATAGGGAGGTCAACTTCTATTAAAGATGGATAGTCGACGATAGGAAAAAGTGCCTGTACTAAAAAGCCTTAGAATTTGACACCATGCATATGCATGCTTGGCTCATGCATTCCTTGCCAAACTACAATAAAAATATGCTGCAGACCATATGTAATATAAAAAATCCGGGTCAGTGGGCTTAAAATGGTCGCTCCGTTTCATGTTCCCACCCTGGATCTGTTTGCACCCTACATGTTGCACCCTGTTCAGGGGCGGATCCAGCCATTTTTAAAAGGGGGTTCCCAACCCAGGAGAAAGGGGGGTTCCAAATATATGTCCCCATTCAAATGCATTGATCGTCTAAAAAAAGGGGGGGTTCCAACCCCTGGAACCCTCCCCCTGGATCTGCCACTGCTTTTTAAAGGTTTTGTGTTCAATAAGTTTTAAATAGTGTTTTAGTTAGTGTATTGCTATAAAATAATGATAATAAGTTTTTTTTTATTGTTTTAAAATAATTGAACATTCTAAAAACATAAACAGTGTTTTGTGAATTATTTTGACAAAATGAATAACAAATATTATCATGATGATCAAAGGTCATGTTCATTCATCTATAAAGACGTGTAAAAGAAAGGGGGAGATACCAATTAACATGATTAAACGGCTATCATTTAACTCATCACGATATGACAACTACGAATAACACAAAAACTGGGCCACGGACACAGGCACGTCACTCTGAAATTTTTTTACCTATATACGATCATATTCTTTAATGTTATTTTAAAGTATTTCGGCTATAGCATGTATAAGTTCCTACATGTACAGAGCATTTATATCCATTTGTAAAGAAGATTGAAGACCATACCAACATATATATATTATGCTTATTTGGTGTTGTATTACAGTTTTCAGTTCATATAGAGCATTTATTTCCATGTGTGTGAAAAAGCTTGAGGCAATTATAAACATCAACAATAATAAACTTTAAGCTCACACAATCATTCAAATCATGCACTGTTCCAAATCAAAAACAGTACTTAAATAGTTAGGGCATGGAAGAAAAATGAATATAATACTTCCATGGTTAGGGTAACTATACCAAAGCTACTAATAACAACAATCATGATTTTCAAACACATATCAATAATACCAAATTAGCTTTGTAAATACCAATTAACACCACATCTGCAATTGCCCTTACATTTATGGAATTCATGCCCTGAAACTTGCGGAATGTTCTTATCAGAGAAAAAATCTCCAACTTTTGTTATTCCGGTTCAAATTTTGAATATGTTCTTTTTGAAATTTCAATTTGTAAAAGGTCTTATAATTGTTATCCCCATGATTTAATAATCCAAATCAGAGACTAAATTACAATGAAAAAAATTAGACAAATTTATTTGGGTATTAAACATGTTAAAATAGTTATCATATTAATTTTTACATAGTTATATTTTCCCCTTTAAGACCACAATTCACATGAGAACTGAATAACAGTTACTGCTTCTAAAAATTCAATTTCCAAGTTTTCATGAAGCAAATGTGTTAGATTTGGCCAAAATTGTAAAGATCAAAGAGAAAAAACAATAGATCAAAGGAAAATGCCGCCAAATAAGCATGACAATGGTGTCTTGAGACAAAGCTGCCTTTTGCATTGATGATCATGGTGTGTGCCAACTATATTGAGTTTTTTTTATTAAATTTTAAATTCTTCACCTATATGACCTATTCAACTAATTTGCTATAACTTTTTTTTAGATTGAACTACAATGTAACATGACAATATCGTGAATATTTATATACCGTATATATATACAAACATTTTTACTTTATGATATAGAAATAAGGAGATGACGTATGATTACCAAATGACCAATGAGACAACTATCCACCAATGTTCAAATGAAGTGGATGTAAGCAATTATAGGCAACCGTATGGCCTTCAATAATGAGAAAAACCCATACCATATAGTCCGCTATAAAAGGCCCTCATGAAAAATATGAAATAATTTAATAGAGAAAACTAACAGCCTAATTTATTACAAAACAATTTACGAAAAACAATTATGACAGACGTGAACCAACGACAACCACTGAACTACAGGCTCCTGACTTGGGACAGGGTATTAGGCACATAAAGAATATGGCGGGATTAAAGATATTTTCTCAAGATGATATAGATGTGCAAAGCTACAATGTATGCTATGAAGAATCGCTGCAATTTCTAATATCACAAAAGCCAAGGACTTTATATAGCTATAGGGGTTCTACAATTATCCAGTTTTTAGAATACAAATGTTACATGTGTTATGTAAAAAGGAAATGCCAGGTATAATGTCTATCTTATAATCATTCAGAGGTGCAAATGAGAGCTAAAATGAAATGGTTATTTGTTTTCTAACATTATGTGACATAACCATGATAACTGGAAAAGTTCATCATAAAAGTAACCAAAGGAAGTTATTAGTTTGGCCTTTCAAGGGAAATAACTTAGTAATTCCAAGAAATCTTGTGAATGATTCTAGCTGACTAATGTTTTAGCTATATTCCTGATTCAGGGTCAATTTCCTTAGAAAAGTAATTTAATATTATTTTCTTAATAATAAGTATGACTCTGATCTACAGACAATGACAGATAATGAGGAAAGTTTAAATTTAATATCCAAACGGTGTTACAGTGTTATTTAGAGTCCATCATCATTCTTAACTAACAACATATACATGGAAAGTTATTTGTAATTCAGAGAGGGAAAGTGTCTGTTATTTACCATATTTAATCACGAATGGAGAAATACCACAGTACCAATTTTAAAGTAATGCTATGACCTTGCCAGAAAATTAAAACACAACCTCTGTTACCACAGAGGCAGTTATCTAAATAAGTTAAAGAGGAATGACAATTTGTCAGTGTATTCATTGGCAACAATTTAAGAGGTTTATTATTACAAAAATATGTCACCTTAACCTTTATTTAATGCATACATGGCTTGGCAAAGTAGGGATGAAGAAACCTTCAAGTCATGCATACAGGAATGTTGTTTGTATATTGTTCATTGGTCACTTACATACATGTACATCTGGACACATTTTGGATAATATTTTGGGCCTGCATGAGAGAATTTGACTTGGGTGTTGATATCAGATCTTTGTTTGTTCCTGTTAAATAATTCTCAACATTTATAGACTATACATATGTATGATTTAGAGCTAGACATATTGTATAGACACTATAGGTGTCTATTGTTGAAGACTGTTGATATGTCACGTTTATTGTACTTAAGACGTCTTTGGGTTATTTTTGCTATTGGGTTGCTGTCTCATTGCCATATACCTAACATCTCCTTTTATTCATAATCACTGAAAATTTCTATAACATAATATCTTTTTCATGCAAAAGTAATTCATTGGTAATTATAGCTAACACATTGTTGCAGGTTAAAGTCAAAATGGTTTTAAATTGTATATGAGTAAAACTAGGGAGGTGACCAAATCAGCTGTTGTTTGTAATAGCTCTATTTCATTCTATTAACATGAAATATTTTTATGCAGATTCTCTACAAGTAGTACTTGTAGTCAAAAACAGAAATGGAGCTACTTCCAGGGTCCTAGTGATACACCATTGTTAGGAGTAACCATTGGTCAGGGATTGGAACAGAGAGTTGATTTAAATCCTGATAAGGAAGCTGTTATCTTCTCAACTGGAAATGTTAGGAAAACATTCGGACAGCTATTGGAAGAGGTATTTTTAATGAACAGTGTACATTTTAATTACAACGAAAAAGACAACCAGGAAGTACCTAGGCTATAATTTGAGAGATATCAGATACTATATAAAGTAAGTGATGATGTCCTTATATAATGGTGCTATATGTATAACAATATTTTAAATTGTAGGAAAAACTTCAGAAAAAAAAATTAAACCTCCATGAATTGTTGAAGTCTATAGCAGGGAAATAGGAGAGTTAGAATTCCCTGTATTTATCAAGAAAACAAATATTATTCACTGTCAATCATTTACTATTTTTAAGAAAATTCAACTTTAGATTGAAGATATTTATCAAAACCACTGATTTAATTAGATCCAAAAATACTATGAAGCATCCCTTAGTAGCTATAAAATAGGATGATGCAAGCTTCACCATTGTTATAATTAATTAATTAAACATAGTGGAAAGCAACGCTGATCATTTACCTCAAAGTAATGCAGTCCTTAAGAACAAAATATCGGAAGTTGATATTTTAAAATTGTTTCCTATCAGTTATATATTTGATAGTTCCAGTATTAGCATGTTATTATTTTGCTTTATTTTTTAGACAGACCAACTTGCAGCAGGATTGCTAGAGCTTGGCATTAAACGAGGAGACCGAGTAGGAATATGGGGACCAAACTCCATAGAATGGATACTGACACAGTATGCCACAGCTAGAGCTGGAATTATACTGGTATTTTATGTTACAAATTTTATTTAATTTATTTAATGAAATATCATTTTCTTCAATGTAATCTGTGATAGATATTTGATCAATTTAAAGGAATTCTGGAATATACATCAATGAGTCAACAATAACAAACAAATCCAGTGTGCAACCTAATGTCTAAAACAATAAACAGTTTCCAAGCTCTAAATCACATATCATGCATAGTTTGTATTGATGTTTAAAAAAACTATACAAACTGTATTTTTTAAAGTTTTTTATTTTACTTAATTTGTAATTTTCAAAAAAAAAGAAATGGCAAAATCTTTGAAAGTAAAATTTATTATAAATCATAAAAAATAAAAACAATGCTTTATAAATTTCATGCGTTCAAAGCATTTTTCTGGATTTACCTTCATCAGGAATTCTCACAGCCTAAAATGTTAAAAGCCAAGGATGTATAAGAACCAAAACAGTTGAGGAGTTATATGACCAAAAAGCACCTAAAAATAATATTCAAATCTTCTGGCTCATAAATTATTTATTGAAGGGTATACGAACCCTATCATAATTTGAGAATAAAAACAATCCACTAACTTTACCAGCAAAATTCTTATGAATCTAGATGCTAGTCATGAACATTTTGCATCAGTGAAAAGCTTCTCTTGTCATATTTATAAGTCCAATGAGGTTTTGAGATCAACCCTTATTCAAGTCTGATAATGTTATACATTCACGCTACATAATGATTGACCATGCTATATCAGAACTTGTCTTTTGTATTTTTTCTAAATTACATATGTTCAATCTAAAAGTGACATTATTCTTATAATACATAGTTTCATTTAAATCATTCCTCTTTTTCAGGTCAATATTAACCCATTATACAGACCAGATGAACTACAATATGCTTTGAAAAAGGTACTATTCTACAATAAAGATCATGATTGGTGATTGAAAAAGCTAATTACTTCAGATGCCATTTACATGCTATTTTTTTTTTAAGTTGTCATTTATATTTTATTTTTACAAAAAGCTACATGTATATATCTTTTAATTGGTTTTCCTTAATTATTTCTTAATGGATTTTTATGCCCCCTGTAGCAGAGGGGGCATTAAGTTTTACCCTTGTCCGTCTGTACGACCGTCCGTCCCTAAATTGGTTTCCGTTCTCTAACTTTAGTTTGCCCCAAGCATCACTTTTAGCGTTCTAGAGTTATGCCTCTTTACAAATGGAAAAATTGCTGAATTTTTCGTTTCCGTTCTTTAACTTAAGTTTGCCTCAACCAAATGTTATGAATCTTATACACAATGCCTATTACCACAAAACACAGATCATGTTTGAATTTGGGTGGCGTCACTTTTAGCGTTCTAGAGTTATGCCTCTTTACAAATGGAAAATTGCTGAATTTTTCGTTTCCGTTCTCCAACTTAAGTTTGCCTCAACCAAATGTTATGAATTGTATACGTAATGCTTATTACTACAAAACACAGATCAAGTTTGAATTTGGGTGGTGTCACTTTTACCTTTCTAGAGTTATGCCCCTTTACAAATGGAAAAATTGCTTAATTTTTAGTTTACGTTCTCTAACTTAAGTTGCCTCAACCAAATGTTATGAAACTTATACACAATACTTATAACAACAAAACTCAGATCAAGTATGAATTTGGGAAGCGTCACTTTTATCATTCTTGAGTTATATCCCTTTAAAACGTTATATGCTATCGGGGCATCATCTGTGTCCCATGGACACATTCCTCATTTATTTTGTTTCATTTACGGAATCTGGTACTGATGACAGATCTTTGAAGTCTCTGTTATATTTATTCACAACTTTTCTAGACTCAGGGTAGTTCAAAGTTTTACTTATTGTATAGACTATTTCACTATTGTTGAAGAACTTGCCATGACCTCTTAACATCTTTTTGTGTTGGGTTGATGTCATATTGGTGTATATGAATTTTGAGGATAGAATGTTTCTTCTTAGATCAATATAATATGTCATATTTTTAAATGTATATGTATTTACAGATATCACTATTTTATTCAATAGGTTGGTTGTAGGGCTTTAATAATGGCAGAAGAGTTGAAAGGTCAAAACTATTATGACATTGTTTTCCAACTGGTGCCTGAATTAGCCAGGGCAGACAGTGGTGGTCACATTCAAAGTCACTTGTAGGTACAAGCCACAGAGAGTTTACAATTTGAATATACATGATATATAAATTAAGAAAGTTAACATAATGGAGATTGATGAACGGTTTATTGTAGCAATATGCTTTGTTAGCCATGCATTGATCAATTACAGTAGTTAGAATGTCCGACCACTACATAAATGTAACTTTTTATTATCTTTTTATTATCTTGAAACTTCAAAATTTTTGCATAATACATTATAAAAAAGATGCGGTTTGATAGGCAATGAGACAACTATCCATCAAAAAAACAAAGGGTAAGGATGTAAATAACTATAGGTCACTCTATGCCCTCTAACAATGAGCAGAATCCTTATCTATAGTAAGCTATAGAGGCCTTGAGATAGCAAAATGCGTAACAATTAAAATGGGAAAACATGATCATTTAAGCTCATAGCATTTACTGAAAAACAATTATTGTAAGCAGTAATCAATGACAACCACTGGACTGTTGGCTCCTGGCTTGGGACAGCCACATAAAGAATGTAGCTGTGTTAATCGTGTTTGTGAGTACTCAATCCTCCCTCGGGCTTGGTACAGTGGTGTATCAGTACGACATTATAGAACAAACTGTAAAAATAAGTTGAAAATGGTGTAACTCATCAGATCAGTATAAAGCACAAAAAACAGCTAACAAAATAACAAACGAAACAAAGTACTGATATGAGAATACTCAAAGTTACTTGAAGCTAGTTAAAATCCCAATTTCAACTGATGAATTGCCTGGATTAGAAACATACATTTTACAACTTTTGCATAAGGAAGTAGCTCATCATTATGAATAGGAAAGTAGTTTGAAAGCTATATTCTGCCTTTAATTCTTTTAATGTTTTTTCATACAGGTTACCTGACCTGAAAAGAGTTATAATGATGGGTGATAAGGAGTATCAGTAAGTGATTATAAGAACATTAATTGATTTTATGTAGATTTACATAGGTCAGAAGACATGACAAACAATTACACTCCCATTAATGAAAAAAAAAATTTGGTGATCTTGATTTTGAAAGACACTGTAATTCAATGATGGTGTAAATTGCGTCTACAGAGTTGACCAAACAATAACTTAGGATAGGGTCTTTGAACTTGTTTTTATATACAGATCATACATTTCCACATATTGCAAGGATAAATGTTATCTGAAACAGCTGTGCATATATATATGAAATACAACTGAAAATATTCAAACAATCCACTTTGCAGTTATGGGCAATCATAACATATACCAGAATGCATAATTGTTGCAGATCATTGAAGATTTTTGTTAATGGTGAAATTTTGTTTTGAATTATGTTATATCATTGACTATATACTTGTCTAAACTCAGGTAACCGCCTCAGTGGTCTCGTGGTAGCATATTCGCCTTGAGTGCCTATGGTTATGGGTTTGAACCCAAGCTGGGTCAAATCAAAGACTTTAAAATTTGTATTTGCTGCTTCTCCGTTAAACACGTGGCATAAGGAGTAAGAGCAAAGACTGGTCGGCTCTGAGTCAGAATAATGTGTCCGGGTAAGGTGACAAGTCTTCCTGCGGACTGTTACTTTGTGAACTGGCACGTTAAAAATCTGGCTCAGCGTGTCGGTCTAGTACAAAGCAGGGTTGATGTTCATATTACATTACCATGTTCTTATCCTGAATATGCATATTAATTTGCCACTGGACGTTAAGCAGCCATCCATCATCATCATCAAAACTCGGGTTGTTTTAGAGCTTGTTATAATGTTTCAATGTTTTTTCGTCATTGGAAGTTATAAGTATAGTAAACTCCAGATGTTTAATAATTTTTGTTTACATGTATTGCTACATGTTGCTTTTTCATTAATATGAACCCTTTATGTTTTTGTTGAAAAGTCTTGTCATCAAATTTGGCTAATAAAGTTAACGGTATTAGTTAATTCATACAGTTCTAATTTTCACTCATCTACTGAAACTGACTTACAAATGTATTAATTCATGAATAGATCTACCTTTAAAAGAAAATGTTGCAAGTTATTCCATATATTTTAGTACATTGTACATGTAAATACATGATTCAGGATAAATGTGAGTAAAATGAAGGTATTTTCTTCAGAGGAGCACTGAAATTCTCAGATGTAATGGAGGCTGCCACAAATAAACGTAGAACAGAAATATTAGATTTACAGTCCAAGCTACAGTTTGATGACCCAATCAATATACAGTTTACATCTGTAAGTAATATTAAATCTGATCATTTAAGGAATGGCTGTAATATTTTTTCTGTCTATGAAGAAATAACATCAAAAATGTGGTGCACACTGAATAACCTGCGTAGTGGGTTATTTTAAAGTGTGCAACACATTTTTTATGTAATTTCGAATAGACAGAAAAAAATATTACAGTCATTTCTTATAATTTAATTCTAAATTCCATTTTAAACCGGAGTAAACCATGAAAAAACGTTGATGACATCACGGTCACATGACAAAATTATGTCCTTGAGCTGATAAACAAAACAACGTCAGCCAATCAGAAGACACGTTACATCCAAAATTAAATTATTGAACAATACTCAAAAAAGAAACAGGAAAAATAGAACTTCCACAGTTAGGACTATCAGTTGTTTAGTATAACATAAAATATAGCATCTTTGAAGAAAAAACCCAACTATTATATCTTTTTCAGGGAACTACAGGAACACCCAAGGGAGCCACATTGTCACACCATAATATTATGAATAACAGCTTTTTTACTGGACACATACTTGGATATCATGAAATGGTAACACAACATTAATTTAACTTGGGGAGAATAATGAAAACTACAAAAACAAATATGTACATTGATTTTATAATGGTATCATGTTTTATGATGTGCAAATTTCTTTTTTCTTGTACAATTTACCTTTGCAAAGTTGCAAGATTCTATGAACTTTCAAGAGGAAGTTGTAAACTTGTATTCAGTTAGCTATAGGGATCTCTGAAATAGAATTTTGTACAAAAATCACTTGGTCTACTATAGCTAACCCAATCTTATTCTTTAAATTAAAAACTTTTATTTATAAATATTAAGTACAATATCATTTCCATGCACATACCATACACTATTTTCTATGATTTTTAGGAAACTAGAATTTGTATACCAGTTCCTTTGTACCATTGTTTTGGTATGGTGTTAGGAAGTTTACAGATGGTGACACATGGATCCACATGTGTATTCCCCTCCCCAGGATTTGATGCAGGGGCTACTCTTCAGTCTGTCAGTAAGGAAAGGTTTGTTAGTGTATTATACCATAAGAAGGATGTTCTTGAATGAATCATAGTTAAGTCTGCTCTTCAGATAATGATATAATCTTCTAACCAGTTTTAAGATTTGCAAATTTGCCCTCTAAAGACTAGTGTATTAGTGGAAATTTACAAATCTTCAACTAAGCTTGAAATCACTATTATTTTGTCCAATATTACTTTTTGTCCTCTATTAAAAATGCTTTGGATAAAATTATGAATGACTTCCAATATTTGTGGATGTTATGGCACAAAAAAACATTAATTTCAATTCAAGACAAAACACAAATTCTCAAAGGGTTTATTAGTAGTCAAGTTAGAAACCAGAGCTAAGAATCTAAGATTGCTCAAAACTAACAAGGTTTCCCAGTACCACAAAATTGCTTTCACATTAGTTGTTTATCCTGTGAAAATATTTCCTTCAAGTTTTCTGGAATTGTGTCTACTGATAATGATTCATTTTTATAGTATGACCAGGATAACATAATATGTGCATCAAAAAAATTCTAGGAAACAAATATTTCTTTCAGGGTAATTATTCAAAAGATATAGTGCTTTACTTCTATGTGTTGTAAATTTTATTTTACATCGATATTTATATTCTTCAATATCCTCAGCAAATTTTTTTTACAGTAGATCTACCGTTATGTTTCTTGTATCAAGTTTAACAACTCATTTCATTTTTTAAAGATGAAAAAAGCCTGTTATTGAATTCATTGATATACTGTGGATTCATTATTATTCGTTGGATACCAATTTTCGTGTCTTTCCTGGGTACAGGTGAACCACAAATTAATATGTTCAACGGAGTACAGATTTCTATAGGCTTGTATGCAGACCTAAGCCAAACCACGAAATCAAATATCCATGAAAATACGATTTTTCCTCAACGAAAATTGGTACCAAAGAAAATAAATGAATCCACAGTTGTCAATCCTGAATTTTATGTTCTTTTTATTTTATGATATGTATATTCTATTGAAATAACTTTTTTTTTCAGATGTACATCTCTGTATGGTGTGCCAACCATGTTTATAGATATGCTGAATCATCACGAATTCAAAAAATTTGATTTAAAATCACTTTACACTGGGGTCATGGCAGGGTCACCATGCCCTATAGAAACAATGAGACAAGTTATAAGCCAGATGAATATGCCATGTGTCACTGTAAGTACATTTTTGTGAACTCATTGTTGAATTGGCAAACAGACTATGTTCATTGAAATATTAAATCACACAGGATTTGGCATGTTTGTTTTGACATTTGTATACTCTGGAATTATCAGTGGTAGCCCTTGTCCAAAAGAAGTATTGAAACAAGTTATAAGCAAGTTGAATATTGGATCATTAACCGTAAATTATTTGATCCTTTCCATTTATGAACAGAAAGCAACCTGAAGCATTAGTTATATGCTAGCATTATTGGTGATTGATGCACCACCTTGTAATATGTTAAGATTTTGTTCTTGCTTCAAGGAAGTCACAGAGAAAAGCCTTAGGGTCCAGTGCTGTGTCTTGCAGCTGGGCTGAGTCGTTGTCATCAACAATTGTTAAAGTTTGTGGTTAGGTCAATTTCAGGGGAACTATTCAGGGTAAGTCCATGATATTTGGTATTCAATTATATTTGCATTAGCACATCTCATCAGTCATGGTTCATTTACTTTGAACATGTTGCATAGTTTAGGGGTTTAAGTTTGTGATAAAGTCAATTTAAATTGAACTACTGATGATGTCAAATGATATTAGGTATGCAGCTGCATCAGCAGTGATGACAAGTCAAATGATAATCGGTAACTGTTGTATTAGCATAAGCATATGTTATTTCCATTGGGAATATATGGCCTTATCTCCTCAGTTTTGGTCAATTGAGTAAGAAACTGGTGCATAGTAAACTGATATATGTTTGTAACTAGGTAAGTTTACAGGGAAACACAAATTGCTCAGCAATGATACTATATTAGCATTAGCACATCTCATTTCAAGTAAACTGATATATGTTTGTAACTAGGTAAGTTTACAGGGAAACACAAATTGCTCAGCAATGATACTATATTAGCATTAGCACATCTCATTTCAAGTTAACTGATATATATGTTTGTAACTAGGTAAGTTTACAGGGAAACACAAATTGCTCAGCAATGATACTATATTAGCATTAGCACATCTCATTTCAAGTAAACTGATATATGTTTGTAACTAGGTAAGTTTACAGGAAAACACAAATTGCTGAGCAATGATACTGTATTAGTATTAGCACATCTCATTTCAATTAAATTGTATTTGATGCTGCTCCCTTGTTCATGTTTAATTGACTCTGAAACTGTTTCATAGTTAACATGTTAAAGGTTTGCAATTTAAAATTTCATACTATGGAAATAACAAACAGGTAAGACATATCTCTGTTAAATCAGTTTATTTTAAAAATAGGATGTAAATGGAAAATTTTGGAAACAGCTTAATTTGAACTTTGGTGGATAGTTGTCTCATTGTCAATCATACCTCCTCTCCGTATTTTTTATCAATACAGTATTTTGTGAATGTTTTAAATTTTAGGATATGACCTTTAGATGCAAACTGGTTTGGTAATATTAACTTCATTGTTTGCTACATCATTCACATTAGTTTATCATGTTTTGTATCATTGCTTTGTTCAAAATTTTTTTTTAACTTATTTACTATAACTATCATTTAGAAATCTATGTTTATGTCATTCAACATTGTAATTTACTAGATACTTTGTCATATAAGATTCTTACACTCGGGTGCATTACATATATTCCAAAGGGACATTTAAAAGTGAAAAACACATTTAAATGAGGTGCACCATATCATTATAGCTTAAATATGAGGCATTATTTCTGCTTATATGACAATGCCCTGCATTAAATACAAGCAGCCTAGTAAGTGCTTTGCATTAAGGCTGCTTATATTGAATATTTCTATCACACCATATTTATATTTGGTGTTTATTCTGCTTATCTTATTTATTAGAAAAACTGTTTCAAGTTATTTATAGAGGCTGTTATATGTTTTGGGTTATGTCTTGCACATATGTTACACATTCAGTTATCCACATTGCATGTACAATGATAATGACAATTTAGAAAAACTCCATTTCTGATTTTTACTTTTGCAATTTATTGCTATAATTCTTACAGTGATTGTTGTTGTTGTTGTTGTGTGTAAGCTTGGATTTAGGAATAATTTTTTAGTTGAAACAAAGTTTTATGTCCCACATACAGTGTTAAGGAGTATTATTTTCCCTGGTCTGTAAATCTGTCCTTTAGTCTGTCCATTCATCTGTCCATCCTGAATCAGGTAAGAAAAATTGTTTAAGGTTGTTTACCATGAAGTTATGTTCACATTAACTTGAAACTTAATACACATGTTCATTATGATTTTGTTTTGACCCCAAATAGCAGTTTATTGAACATTGAATGTGATAGTGTGAACGGGGCATGGTGTCACTCATATTCTTGTTACTTATCTTTTAGTAAAAAGCATCATTGTTTTATAAAACAAATACATTGTAACTTTAATTTATTGCTTATGATTTTAATACACATATGATACAATGTATTGATTTGGAAAAGAAGACTATATTTAAACAATGTCAATAACATGTTTTTATCCTCTTTGATAGGTTTGCTATGGCACAACAGAAAACAGTCCTGTAACATATCAGAGCTATAGAGATGATGCCTTAGAGAAGAAAGTTTCTACAGTAGGAAGACCACATCCTCATGTTGAGGTAAATATTTACATGCGAGTTTCTTCTTGGGGAAAACCTTGATATTTTCATTATACCCAGCTCCTAACGGAATGCAACTTATATTTATAAACCCATCATTCACACATTTTTATGATAATTCTTTTTTTTTTAAATAACATAAAACAGCTATTAATTCATTTGATGTGATATGTATGTTAAGATGTAAAAGGAATGTATAAAAATGACTGCCGCTGAAAAATAAACATGATTAAGTTAGTGATATTAGGGTTCTTTATATATAAGGACATTCTCATTACACATGGCATTAATTTTCAAGTTAATCATGTTAATATTTCTATCTCAATTTCATGCAAACAGTTAAAATGATTCTACGAGTAACATACATGCATTTACTCTGAAAATTGTAAAATGAGAATGCTTATTATTGACAGGAGTTATAAATATTTGTTGTCATTATTTGAACCAATAAAATCATACCATAGATAAAAAATAGGATGGTAAAATATACGAGAAACTTTTACATTTTACATCTCCTCATTACACTATAGAAGTAGACATTTCATTGGCTATTTTTAGACGAAAATTGTGGATGAAAATGGTGACATTTTACCAGTTGGAGAATCAGGAGAGCTGTGTACCAGAGGTTACATGACCATGATAGAATACTGGAATGACCCTACTAAAACCAAGGAAGTTATTAAATCAGATAGATGGTACTTTACAGGGTATGTAATAAAGTTTTTTAAGGTATTCTAGGATGAAAATGTAAGTTGCCAAAATGCAAGTAACATTTTTTTTTCAAAGATAATTATTTCTTAATTAGTTCTTTGAGATACTGTACATATTACTAACATCATTGTTAGAAGAAGAAGTTAAAAAAAACAGTGAAATATTGTCATGGACAGTATTTTATAGTGAAATATTGTCCAAAAGGAGGTGACAAAATTTCATGGACAAGGACGCTATTTCATAATGAAATATTGTCCTTGACAGTATTTCATTATGAAATAGTGTCTGTGGACAATGTTTTATATGAAATTTTGCCTGATGGACAATATATCATGGTTGACATTATTTTATGTTACAATGGCAGATGTTTTGCAATATGCAACACATCACATATAATGACTTTTCTTTGACTGATTGATTGAACGTTCTGTTTTTTACATCAAGTGGCCTATAATACCGTGGCCGAAAGGAAGAACTACAAAAAGAACAAACAACAGTCTACAAAATACAACACAGAAAACATAAGACTGAGCAACACAAACCTAACCAAAAATCAGAGATATTCTCAGGTGGTCTGGATGGGTAAGCAGATCCTACGACAACTGTCAAGATGAAGAACAGGAATAAAAGCCCTGTTCATTGATAATTTTCTATGTTTTCTATGTATTGTGTGCGATTTTGTCCCATGTACATTTACTCCATATCCTTTCATTTTCTACCTATTCTACTAGTGGCAACTCTTGTGTTGCTTGTGGCTCACTTTGCTCAAATAAGCAGCTTAGAACATATCCATACACTACATTTGTAAAAAAAAAAGTGGCTGTGACAGGTTAGAACTATGGCAGACAATTTCAAGCTTATATTTGTAATTTCAGTTGTTGGTTTTATCAAATTAATTGGACCATTGTAAATTTGTACAATTTGTTATTTTCTGTTTTTGACAGTTCAGGACAAAGTGATGAAGATTTTTTTCATACAACCTTATTCTTGATATTTATTGTTTTGTCAGAGATATTGGTGAAATGGATGAGGATGGATTTTGTAGAATTGTTGGGCGTATCAAAGACATGATTATCAGGGGTGGTGAAAATGTTTATCCATTAGAATTAGAACAGATTTTATATAAACATCCCGATGTTAAAGATGTACAGGTCAGTAACCACTAAAGGGTTTGACAATAAAAATGTTAGCTAACCAAACCTTTAAACAGACTTATTCAGAAGAGATATAGTTACGATACTGTTGTCAGGTCATTAAAGATGGCATATTTTGGTATTAATATTGATTCACTCATACGGTCTTTGCATCGGAAATAAACACATTTATTCTAAAACCAGTTGTTGGCATGATACGGGTTATGTTCTTCTCATATATTTTATGATGGTATGATACTAAACCCCTAACGGGAGGGATTGTGCTTGATTTTCATATGATGAAGACATAATCTTTCAATCAGTTTAATTGAGGTCTGGAGCTGGCATGTCAGTAACTGCTAGTAGTCCTTTGTTAATTTATGTATCATTGTCATTTTGCTTAGTTTCTTTTGTTATCTATTCTGACATCGGACTCTGACTTCTTTTAAACTGAGTTTTACTATGCGTATTGCTGTGTGTTTGTTTATTCTACATTGGCTAGAGGTATAGGAGGAGGGTTGAGATCTCACGAAAACATGATCAACCCCGCCACATTTTTGTGCCTGTCCCAATTCAGGAGCCTCTGGACTTTGTTAGTCTTGTATGCTTTTTAATTTTGGTTCATTTGTGTGTTTTGGAGTTTAGTGTGACGTCCATTTTCATTGGGCTGGTGCACATTTTTGTTTGGGGGCCGGCTGGGGCCCGCCTCCGGGTACGGGATTTCTCGCTGTGTTGAAGACCCATTGGTGGCCTTCATCTGTTTTCTGCTCTTTGGTTGGGTTGTTGTCTCTTAGACACATTCCCCATTTCCATTCTTAATTTTATTGTCTTAGAAAATTCATGGTAAAATATTAGTCTCTTACATTATGGAATAACCAATATTTACCATTCATATTCATAATTTTTGTATCACCTCAACAATATCACAGCGGTGAGACTTTGACATGCTTTTCCTGTAACATTGGCATTAGCAATTGTTATGTTTAGTGATTAGGTCAGTTTCATTGGGAACCACTAGTGGTAAGTCAATGAGATTTGTTATTCAGTTATATTAGCCAAGTCCAAACTCATTTCTAACAAGAATTTTGGCCTTGTCAACCCAGTCATAGTTTATGTACTGAATTTTTACATAGTTTACATTTAAAAGGATTGAATTTGATCAGTTTAAGGGGAACAACAAATGTTTTTTGTTAAGGACTTGTAATAGAATTAGCACATCTCAATTCCACGGAGATTTTTTGGGACCTCTCTATCTATCATGGTCAAATGTCTTGAAAACTGTTGAATAGTTTACATGTAAAGATTTAAGATTAGGTCAAATTAAGGGGAACACTTAAAAGTAAATGAATGATATTTGGTAGGCAGTTGTACTAGCATTGGTATATATCAATACTATGGTGATCATTTGGCCTCGACACCTCAGTCATGGTTTATTGACTGAAAGTTTTGTATAGTTTACAAAGTTAAGTGTTGTCATTAGTTTTATATTGTCAAATTCTAGTATGACGACCTTTATATTGTCAACCAGTATAATCACAGTATATCTACTTTTAGCACAGACGCATTAATACACAAAACTGGCTGTTCTGTGTTACACCCTTTTTATATATATGACCAGGTAAACTAAATTTTTGACAGTAAAACTAACGTTTCATGTGGGCCAAGCTTGAAATACAATACGGTTATTTCTATTTTAATGCAAAATCAACGATTCATATAAAAAAGAAGATGTGGTATGATTGCCAAAGAGACAACTCTCCACAACAGACCAAATAACACAGAAATTAACAACTATAGGTTACCTAGGCCTTCAACAATGAGCAAAGCCCATACTGCACAGTCAGCTATAAAAGGCCCCGAAATGACAATGTAAAACAATTCAAACGAGAAAACTAACGGCCTAATTTATCTACAAAAAATGAACAAAAAACAAATATGTAACACATAAACAAACGACAACCAGTCCATTTCAGTTATTATTTCAATGTAAAATTTCATAAAATGAAAATTCTGCGAAATGATGTTATCGTCTTTGGCAACTATATAAAGATCTATAAACAAGGTGACATCATATGTATGCTTCAGGCATCAAATGTATACACTGGGAGTTTTCAGGCTTCTTGTACACATCAGAATGTAATAAATTAGACAAAAAGAACAGTTTTAGATGAAAAATGTTAGTTTTTTTATTTATTATTGAATAATATGATAATTATCAATATAATTATACTGGGGGTAAAATGGAACAGCAAAAAGAGAATCGTGTGTATAGGGCTTTCACAGTTGACAAAATTACTGTATTTGTTCTATTACAATCGAAATTATTCATGGTAGCAGTAGATTTCTTTTCATTATATGATGGGATGGGCATTTATAATCGATTATTTTATCTGGAGCTGTCAACGTATATTTGTTCCTAATAATATTTATTCCTGAGGGAAACAATATTATAATAATATATGTTTTGTGGAAATTCTGTCATGGAATACTTTTTCCATCTGTATTATATTTGTTCCACTGATATTAGGAACTTATCTTATATGTTGATTAATCGTCCTGAATATGCATGAAATATTTGCCACTGTCGTTAAGCAACCAACAATCAATATATGTTGATTAGTATAACAAATGTTCCTATTATGCTGATGATTTGTTTACACCTGATTGATCATTATCTAAATCAAAACAGCGTTTTACATGCTGATTATATAATTATTATGTAATTTGAAAAGTGTTAATGAGTTAGATATATTCACCTGTACACAATATCTGAATGTACAAACAAACATGGAGGCTGATGAATATGAAAAAATATTTATGTTCCTTCATGATGGATCATATTTTGAAGGTAAGTAAATATGTTAACAAGTTCAGCTGTGAAATATAGATGTAAATTCTAATGAGACAAATATCATTTATATGTAAAATATGCATGCCAGTAATTGTGGATAATTTGAAATGATAATTTAATGTCAGCACCATTGGGAACAATTATTTCCCATATCCACGATACCTGTTCTTTTACTAGTATTATTTTTACTATAGTTATATCAGAATAATAATTGTACATACCAACTTACCATTCCGGCATTCGTAATAGATAGAACATGATAATATTTTTGGGTCGGAATAGATATTATATAATACTTTTCCAATCGGAATAAATATTACATGATACTTTTACAATTGGAATAGATATTACAATATACTTTTTCCATTCGAATAGATATTACATGATATTTATTCCTTTTAGAATAGATATTACATGATCATTTTTCCATTCGAATAGACATTACATTCTACATTTTCCTTTTGGAATAGATATTACATAATACTTTTTACAATCGGAATAAATATTACATAATACTTTTCCATTCAGAATAGATATTACAATATACTTTCCATTCAGAATAGATATTACATAATATTTTTCCATTTGGAATAGATATTTTATAATACGTGTTTCTTTTGGAATAGATATTACATAATACTTTTACCATGCCATAATAATACTTTGAAAAGGCTTTAACTTGCAAAAAGAAAGAATATTATCGGGTCGGAATAGATATTACATAATACTTTTTACAATCGAATAAATATTACATAATACTTTTTCCATTTGGAATAGATATTATAATATACTTTTCCATTCAGAATAGATATTACATAATATTTTTCCATTTGGAATAGATATTTCATAATACATTTTCTTTTGGAATAGATATTACATATTATTATACCTTACATGTATTATAAACAGTTGATTTGGGTAACACGTTATTACGTGACATGTAATAATTCAGTCAATTTTCATTTAGTTGCAAGGAAGAACAAACAATCAATTAAACATATTTCAAAAAAATGTTTTTTTAAACATTTCAATAAATTAAGGACCCTTAAAACACTTTATAGCCTTGAAAATTTTAATAAGAGCAAAAATACTGAATCCTTGTTTTCTTTTCATTGTGTAGGCATGAATGAAAATGATAAAAGAAGAATTCAGAAACGTACCGACATGTTTGCAATCACAGAAGGAAAATTATATTATAAAGATGAATAATCTAACAAGGGAGAAAATAAATTAGTTATTACCAGAGATCAAAAATCGTCTATATTGAAGCTTTGTCATATTGATAATGGATGCCATATGGGTATGGAGAAAACTTTTTACAAGTTATCAGAACACTATTACTGGAAGGGCATGTCTAGTGATCTTAAGGATTACATTCAAAGATGTCAAAAATGTCAACAAACAAATAAAAAGGTCAAAACAACACCAACAGAGTTACAGCCTGTGCCTATTCCAAAATCAGCCTGGAAGAAAATTGGAATTGATCTAATCGGCCCTTATACAAATAGTGAGGGGAAGCCAATATCAACCGACGGCTATCGTTATATTCTCACGGTTATCGATTACTTTTCCAACTATGTAGAAGTTTTTCTGCTTAAAAGGAAACAAGCATCTGAGGTCAGTGGTAGATTGTATGATTTATTTTGTAGACAAGGTGTTTCTCTTGAACTGGTCAATGACAATGGGGATGAATTTAATTCGAGGTTAACGGCTTCCTTGCAGGAACAGTATGGATATAAACAGATCCTGATAACTCCTTACCATCCACAATCTAACTGAAGATGTGAGCGATAGAATCAAACATTAAAGTCAATGTTAAATAAAACTGTCGAGGAAAAAGCCAGTGAATGGGAAAATATGTAAAAATATGTGCCTTTGCCTACAATACCTCTAAGCAAGCAAGTACCAAGTATTCACCATTTTACCTTATGTATTGGAGAAATCCAATTATTCCAAATGAAAATCAGTTTGGCAACACAGTCAATACGTTTGAATCATTCAAAGAAATTACGTCTGATGAAATTGCAAAAGTAGCTGAAACTATGACTACTATCCAAAAGGAAATAGTTGATGAGGTTACCGATAATGTATCCAGACAACAAGAGAGGCAGAAAATACAATTCGACAAAAAGCACAATGTTGTGAACAGTGATTTAAAAAGGGAGATGTTGTTTTGGTAAAAAATATGAAAAAGAAGAAGTCATTGGGAATGGCTAGATGATTTAGGACCATACATAATTAGTGACATACCGAAACTAGGGACTATCACCCTTATTGATAGCAACGATAAAATTATTGGCAAATACCAGCAAAATAATATCAAGAGGTACAATCCTCCTGAGGAAAATAGTACAACGAATGAGAAATCGGAACAATGAAGAAGTACATGGAGATGACATATATGACATAAATGATGAAAACAGTAATATAGAAAATGATCTGGGTGACTATATTTATAACTCAATCATCATACTGTGGATTAATTATTATTCGTTGGATACCAATTTTCGTGGATTTCATGGGAACAAGTGAACCACGAAATTAAATGTTCAACGAATGACATATTTTATAAAGGCTTGTACGCAGACTTCGACAAAACCACGAAATTAAATATCCACGAACATGCAAGTTTTCCTAATTCCACAAAAATTGGTATCCACGAAAAATAAATGAATCCACAGTATATGAATGAAATTAACATGATTAATGAGAATACGTTTGATATTGGCATAGACGATCTGTTTATGCCATCACCTTCACCAATTAAGGATACTGATGATAAACAAATCCAAACTGATGAAGAGAAAGATTCCGGCCGTGTATGCCGACCAAAGAGAAAAGTTATTGAGAGGAGAAATAGCATTTATGAATATTTCCCTGTACTTAAAAAATCCAAATAACTACAATTTGTTTGCTTGTAAAATGTGCATCAATTTAGTACTGATTTGTATATATGTTATTAAAGCAATTTACCCGTAATTTCTGATTACTTTCATTTTAATGAATGACATGTCAAATTGTCAAAATGATAAAAGTCAAATGTTTTACCAGTCATACGATAAAACTTCCAGCATAATATTTATTCCAAAGATACTTTATTATGTAACAAAACTTCCTACTGGAATTTATTTTATGTGATAAAAATTCCGAGGCATCGGTCCTTTTATTATGCTTATGGAATATATATCACATAACATTAATTCCAGTTGGATTTTTTGTTACATAATAAATTATCTTTGGAATAAATATTATGGTGGAACTTCTATTCTGTGACAATGCGATAACCCATGGTTAATTGAAAACAAATCTATGGCTGCCATGAATTATTTCTTATATAACATACAGGCAAGAAATATAAGGACACTTGAAAATGAATGTGTGTTTAAGCACTGCTGTTTACTTGAATCATTTCAGACTTGACAAATGTGTTTACACCTGTTTCATTTACTTTGAATGAAGTATTTAGTTAAATATTGGAATGAATTTTAGATAACATGGCATTGACTGATACTTAAGGTTAATGATGTATACAATTTTTGACACAAGTAAAAATAATATTGTAATTTTTTTTTCTTATGATTTAGTTGTTGCATAAGTCCCTGTCTTAAATTAGGCCACCCTTAACAAATTCTATGTTTGATGTTGCCTGCCCATGCCTTGTAGGGTTGGGTAGGTAGGTAGGGTTTTTTTTTTTTTTGGCCTACAACATAATTTACATGTTTTAGACAAGAAAACGGCGTTAGAGCATGAAAAAATATTTGAAACGATTCGTGTCATAAAATTTTTCTGGTAGGCAGCTTTTTAGGTAGGTAGGCAGGCAACATCAGATAATGTAAAGTTTATTTTTGTAGTATCCACAATTGTGGTACAGTTTGATATCATTTTTCTTTTATAATAGGTAGTAGGTATACCAGATGAACGATTAGGAGAGGAGATATTTGCTTTTATAAAGTTAAAGGATGGTCATTCATGTTCAGAAGAGGATATAATGAAGTATTGTAAAGAAAAGGTACTGTAGGAATATCGCTTATAATATAAAAATAAGAAGATGTGGTATGTTTGCCAATGAGACAACTCTCCACCAGAGACCAAATGACATAGAAGTTAACAACTATAGGTCACACTTAGTCTAGTAAATTGTGATAGTTAATCGATCAATAATTTTGTTATCTCAAGAAATCTTGTAAATCTTAGTAGTTCATGTACAGAGGTATAAGCCTGTGAACACTGAGGTTGTGAGTTCGAACAGGTTATACTGCGATCTTAACTGACTAGGATTGTTAGTTTTCCTACTGAAGAACAGTGATTCTCTCTGGGAATCTAGTTTCCAACCAATCTGGCCACCATGATAGCCAACAGTGCTGAAAGTGGGCTTAATCACCTACAATCAATCAATCACTTGAGGAATCCTTTTGTAAATGGGACAATATTGAAGAAGGTGAACAGATAAAACACATGAAGTTTTTTGGCCCCCACTGTAGTGGAGGAGCATTAATTTTTACCCCTGTCCATCAGTACGTCAATCCATACGTCCGTACGTCCCAAAATTGGTTTCTGTTCTCTAACTTTAGTTTGCCTCAACCAATTGTTATGAAACTTATACACAATGTTTATTACCACGAAACACAGATCAAGTTTGAATTTTGGTGGCATCACTTTTACTATTCTAGAGTTATGTCCCTTTACAAATGGAAAAATTGCTGAATTTTTCGTTTCCGTTCTCTAACTTGAGTTTGCCTCAACCAAATGTTATGAAACTTACACAATGCTTATTACCACAAAACTCAGATCAAGTACGAATATGGGTAACATCACTTTCACCGTTCTTGAGTTATGTCCCTTTATAACGTTATATGCAAGCGGGGGCATCATCTGTGTCCCATGGACACATTCCCCATTTATTTTTCTTAATGTTGACATTGTTATACCTATATATTCACAGATGGCTAGATATAAAATTCCAAGATTTGTGAGATTTGTGACAGACTTTCCACTTACAGTAACAGGCAAAGTACAGAAATTTAAGTTACAGGAAATAGCAGAACATGATTTACAAAGTTGATGGATGTGTATTAAAGTTATATGACTGAAAAGGAAGTGTCAAAACATGAAAAAGTGAATCGTAAATGATGAGTGAATTATAAGCTTATAAAATTTATTGTAATGACTTAAATATAAAAGTAATATAAACAGCTTCATTTGTGACAGAATTCCAGCTTACAGTAACAGGCAAAGTGTAGACATTTAAGTTACGATATATAGCAGAACATGATTATGTGTATTAAAGTATAACTAAATTGAAATGTTAAAAACATGAAAAGTGGATCCTTAATATTGGTGATAACTTTAAAAAAACATATGTTATGCCTTAAATAGTAGAGATGGTTTGATGAAAAGATTATCTCTTAAGGTAATTCATGTGATTCATCCATCTGATTTGTAGAAAGGAATGAATCATGTTACTATTTAGTATTTTAAGTCGGCCCCGTGTTCAAAATTTTGCGTTGCATGGATATACAATGTAAAGGGAAAGACTTTAAGGTGGTACATAACACTACAGGGAGATAACTCTGTAAAAATTGGCTGAACGTTTTAATCACGTATATTGTTAAGGAAATATTTAGCTTCTCAATGATCAAAATTAGTGTTTGTCAAACTGCTATAGATCCAATGAAATTTTTCCAATAAAGTGTGTGGTTCAAGTTTTTTGAAATTTTTATATTTTTGTCAAAGGGTCAAAGTAAATATTTTGTAAATACAAGCCAAATTAATTTAAGTCAAGGTGTTTGGTACCACCTTAAAGGGAATTCAGTTTTTATTAACTCAGGATATGCAATAACTTGATTTAAAAATAAAGAAACAGTATGGTAAATCTAGAAAATAACACCCTTCAGATTTCCCAAAAAAGGTCTTTCATATATCAGTATTGATAATTTTTAATTTTGTCTTACATGTTTGCATTAGGCCATCAAACTTTGTGCATATACAGAATCTACAAAAACTGCCAATTAGCCTCATTTTAAGATCTTTTCATTGATCTTAACATTGATATATAGATATAATCAACATCCTTACTCAAAAAGATATTTAGATACAAGATGTTTATACAAAGATGTACATGGTGAGTAAAGCAGTAATTCGAACTAAAGCTATGCCTAAAAAGCAATTTAATGACAATTGTGCAAAATTTTTCCATGTATGATGATAACTCGAGCTCTATCATCCTGTCATATTATTGTTAATACTAATGCAATAATTTTGTATCAATGGTTCTGATTGGGTGACAATAAGCGTAAAATTCTCTATCTCCCTGTCTGTAACTAAGGAAGCTAACTTTTTGAATACTGGAATGTATTGACATGTGATTTCTTCAATAATAAGCCAAAAAACTCACATTTTGCACCTAGAAATCTTCTTTTTATCAAGTTTTATTACATTCTGAAGCAGACAAGAAGCCAGAAAATGTCCGGTGTTTTTGTTTGATGCCGGAAGCATACCTATGATTTCACCTATTTTAGGCGCCAAAGAAAAACATCATTTTGCGGAATTTTCTTTTAATGAAAATTTTACACTGAAATAATGACTGAACTTGAATGATTTGTTTATTTTGCATTAGAATAGAGATAACTGTATTATATTTGAAGCTTTGTGGACGTCCATCAGTAGATTTACTGTCGCAAATATCCGTTTACCTGTCTCCGCTACGCGTCACCAGGTAAACTAAATTTGCAACAGTAAAACTACCGATGGACGTCTGCAAAGCTTCAAATACAATACAGTTATCTCTAAAATGATCTGTCATAATATTGTAATGCAGCTATGAAAAGGTTTAAGATTTTTTTTTATTATTATAATTTTGTTTATGTATATTCTCAAAATATATTTTCATTTGTTGTAACATTTAGGGTGTCTTGATTTTGTTCCAACAATCTATTTTATGCACATTTTATGCTATCAGGTTTTTTAATTTTATAAGAACTTTGGTTTACATGATATAATTGTCTTGTTTTATAAAGAAAAACAATAGTTCAAAGGAGATGGTCCATGGATGCAATACGTAGGCCCTAGATCAATATTTGCAATTCTCTATCATTTATTAAATGTTGGCTTTTCATTTTTACTCCATGACCAATGCAAATCAATGATCTAAAGTTGATGACATTATTTTGATTTGAATTTCATAACTATGTATTTGAAATCAAAAACTATTATTAGTCTGTAATTGGTTTTCGAATATGGTATGGCATGATATATTTATGACAATATAAGTGAAATTAAATCTACATTTCAAGGAATTATTTTTCATATCTGTATATATCAAAATATTTTTGTATTTTTAGAGTCATTATTGCACCTACTCCTTTAAGCAGTGCATTCATATGCACATGATGTAACTAATCTATACTACTAAAATAACAAGGTCCAATTTGTTAGCCGGCATGACGTAAAAACAACAAATCAAAGAATTCAACTTTATATATAACTAATATACGTCAATGGTGTTGTTTAAAAATTACACCATTCCAGGCTCTTTTGTTTTCCACATAATTAATAATAACAATAGAAGAAGAAGAAGAAGAAGAAGAAGAAGAATTGTTTATTATAGTGCAACCTGAATATAAAGTATATCGTTACATTAAATACATAATATAAAACTTCAGCCAGCCAAATAGGCTTATGATGCACTGTTTAAATCGTTATTTAACATACATACAATAATTAACAAGTTCCGGGTCGAACCCAATACCAATACCAATAGTAGATGTCACATGTAGTTTCCGTTACCTGTTGCCCTCTGTAAATCCTTCCTCTATCAGAAGAACCTCGAATTCTTCCATTAGTTGTTTTATCTATGTTAAACTATAGTACACTATTTTAACAAGTCCTGTTTTCTTTCCATCTCAATATCACAATTAATTTTGGTTGATTAGTTAAAAAAAAAAATTTAGTTTATAGTAAGTTTATTGAAGTAAGAAAACCAGGACGGGTTCAAACAGAAAGATTTTAAAAGCAGAGAAAACTGTGCACCGTACAATCAGCATGACATTATCAGATGACAACCAGATGACATTATACCAATACTAAAATTCCAGGCTAAAAATAAGGCATAGGTACTTTAATTCAGTCATGGACCTGCGATGTCGCGGGTGTGTTCTAGTTATATATAATGTTAGACTATCTTTCATTATAAATTCAACAATTAAAAGCATGTTTAGTGGTAACTCAGAATTGCTTTATTCAATCTGTTTACACATTGTTTGCTTTCTTAAAGACAAGCTACTATAAATTTTGACATTTTTAAAATTGTAGTTCCCAAGATTTATGTGTCTTGTCCAAAGTAAAGTTTTCTTTAATCTAATCCCCATGTAATTTCATAACAATCAAACATCTGGTAAAGCTACCTTCTTTTAATTTTTTAAAATTTTTGATGTTTGAAATGAAGCAGACAGGCATACCATGCACTAATAATGTGATCTTAAGGTCGAAAATGTTGACGCTATCAAATTAAAACAGCTTGAATTAGAACATGAACTTAAATTAAAACAATTGGAAAAGAAAAATGAGAAAGGCAGGCAGAACTTGAAATGAAGGAAAGGTTAGAGATGGAGAAGATGAAAGAAAAGAAAAAGAAGATGAATTTAAATTAAAACAGGCAGAACTTGAAATGAGGGAAAGGTTAGAGATGGAGAAAATAAAATTGAAATGGTCAAAGGAGAAAGTAACACTAATGTACAGTCGAAATCAGAACATTTTGATGCAGCAAAAATATACGTTTGGTTCCCAGATTTTGTGAAAAACAGTCGATAAATATTTTCCACAGTTTGAGAAAATTGCTCATAATTTGAAATGGTCAAGCCTTTTGGACTACAATGCTGCAAAGTGTTTTTGAGGGCAAGGCCGCTGAAATTTACTCAGCACTTTCATCCGAACGAAGTTCTGATTATGACACGGTTAAAAGGAAGTTTTGAAAGATGCAGCTGTTAAATTATGTTTTACCCTGTACAATGTAACAGCAGCTGTTAGGTGGATGTTAAATCACCTGAAGATGATGCTGAACTGTATCCAGCTTGTCGTTACTAGGGCGATGGCTAGAAAACAGCAAAATGAGGATTTGCAAGAAGACCAGTTTGATTACATGGACCTTTCTGACACCTTTCTAGCCGACATTGAAGGTCCCAGTAGCTCAGAGAAGGCCGTAATAAGACCACCTAGTATAAGCAAGAATGTAATTATGCCATGGCCAGACGTAAACAGCCATTCATTAGACCGAAGGAAATTTGTCGAAGAACAAAATAAAGACCCTGAGGTTCTTCAGCCCGCCAGAGGGCTCAACCACAGGAAGAAGCAGACAAAGTGGCTGAATGCTATTACCATCAAGACGGCATTTTAATGAGAAAGTGGAGGCCCCCTGATGCTACCCCAGAGGAGGAATGGAGAGTGGTATACCAAGTGGTGGTGCCTAAAGTCTATAGGCAAGACATTATTGGTCTTGCTCATGACACCCCCTTGGCTGGACACTTAGGTATAAGGAAGACTTGCCTTAAGATCTTGCAGCATTTCTACTGGCCAAGACTTAGAAATGATGTCGCAGAATACTGCAAATCATGCCATATATGCCAGGTTGTTGGTAAGCCTAACCAGAAAATACCACCAGCACCACTTCTGCCTATTCCAGCCTTTGAAGAACCTTTCAGCCGAGTACTCATTGATTGCGTTGGACCTTTACCGAAAACCAAGACCGGAAATGCGTATTTACTGACGATCATGTGTACCTCCACTCATTTTCCTGAGGCTATTCCGTTAAGGAATATCAAGACACCTACTATTGTCAAGGTTTGATCAAATTTTTCACGCTAGTAGGACTTCAAAGTCTATACAGTCCGACCAGGGTTCAAATTTCATGTCAGGTATATTTCAGCAAGTCGTGTACCAGTTAGGGATTGCTCAGTATAGGTCAAGTGCTTATCATCCAGAATCTCAAGGTGCCTTAGAACGTTTTCATCAAACATTGAAGAACATGATCAGAACTTTTGTCTTCAATTTGACAGGGATTGGGATGATGGTGTTCACTTTTACTTTTGCGGTCCGAGAGGCTGTTCAAGAATCCCTTGGTTTTAGTCCCTTTGAGTTGGTATTTGGTCATACTGTAAGGGGACCTTTAAAATTGATAAAGGAAAAGTGGCTTACTGAACACACTGACTTGAATCTTCTAGACTATGTATCTAGATTTAAAGAAAAATTGTATACTGCTTGTCAAATTGCTCAAAACAATTTAAAACTGTTCAGAGTAAGATGAAAATATGGTATGATAAAGATGCTAGGGACAGATTTTTGAGCCTGGTGATAAGGTACTTGTATTTTGCCAGTCCCTGGACATCCATTACAAGCTAAATATTGTGGTCCTTATACCATAGAGAGTAAAATCAATGATTTGAATTATATTGTAAAAACACCAGGTCGGCGTAAACAAAATAGAGTGTGTCACATTAATATGTTAAAACCATATTTCGAGCGTACTAATGAAGGTGAGAATAAACCAGTTACCACTTTAGCCATGGTTAAATTGGAGAACAATCATGACAAAGCAGGTGTAATTGAACCACCTTTTAGTTCTAAAACTATGGAAGAGACAGTTAGATTGAAAATTCAGAAATTTTGTCAAATTTAGATTCAAAACTTGCACATCTGTCTTTTGATCGTAGAGAAAATTAAAAGCCTTGGCATTTTCTTTTAAAAATCTTTTTCCAGATGTGCCAAACAAAACCACTGCTGTTTGTCATGATGTCGATGTTGGTGATGCTTCTCCAATTAAGCAACATCCTTACCGGCTCAATCCACTCAAACTTGAATTTATGAGACAAGAAATTAAATATATGCTTGACAATGATATTATTGAGCCGAGTAACAGTGAATGGAGCTCTCCTTGTCTGCTTGTGCCCAAACCAGATAAAACCTTTCGTTTCGTAACTGATTTCAGAAAAGTAAATTCTGTTTCAAAATCTGATTCCTATCCGATTCCAAGGATAGACGATTGCATTGATAATATTGGAAAAGCAAAATTTGTGAGCAAATTTGATTTATTGAAAGGTTACTGGCAAGTCCCATTGACACAGAGAGCTCGAGAAATATCAGCTTTTGTCACACCAGATGGCTTATTTCAATATACTGTAATGCCGTTTGGCATGAAAAGTGCTCCAGCTACATTTCAAAGAATGATCAATAATGTTATAAAAGATTTAGACTGTTGTTATGCTTATATTGATGATCTTATTGTATGTAGTGATAGCTGGGAAGAACATTTAACACATTTATATGATACTTTTGATAGATTGTCACAATCAAATTTGACTGTTAATCTTGGTAAAGTGAATTTTGTCAGGCCACTGTTGATTATTTAGGGCATACAGTTGGCCAAGGTCAGTGAAACCTATTACGGCTAAAGTGGATGCAATTACCAAATTTCCTCCTCTTACAAATAAAAACAACTTATGAGATATTTAGGCATGATTGGATTTTACAGGAAATTATTAGAAACAACTGCACACATACAAAATAGGTCTTTTGCAGGTATCAGCAGGTCCAATGTCCCTACCTCATATAAAAAATATATAAGAAACGTATATTGAAAAATACCTGACTCAATGGTTAAAAATAATTTTTATCTTTGTATGGTAGTAGGATAATCAATGTTGATTCCTCTATTTTGATGATTTATTTGTATATTTTACATATTATTACAATTTTATATTTGATATATTTATATAAGCAGAAAAGTATATGAATGTTATATGTATTTGTTAGAATTGTAATACTACATACATATTTGATATATAAATTAAATTTTTTTGAAATCTATGAATCCTTTATCAGCAGGAGCATATCCTTTTTTTCATGTATAAACTAAAAGCAATATGTCCATGCAGATTTTTCACTTTTAAAGGAAGAATTTTCCTCTTTTAAATGAATTAGAGTAAAAGGAGTCTTTATAATGGAAAAACTGAGATTTGGGTAATATGTCAATAATACAGCAACTCAACAACACAAAAGATATCTATAGAGGTTAATATTCAGTCCTCAACCGTTGTCTTTTGGGTCAAGTAGGATAAACGGTACTGTAGTTCCATCGGAAAACAGAGGAGTAATTCGGTTTAACTTAAGAAGTAAATCGGTTTATATGTACATAATTTGACAGACTAACAGGTCGACAGGTCGACAGGTTGAAACTAGAAAGGTCGACAAGTGTAAAAGTCGACAGGTTGACAAGTGTTAAGGTCAACAGGTTGACATGTCGACATGTTGAAAGGTCGACAAGTGAAAAAGGTCGACAGGTTGATAGGTTGACAAGTGTAATGGTTAACAGGTTGACAGGTTGACAGGTTTAATTTTACAATTCAGTTTTTTAACCTTTTTATTAAGTCTTGACTTATAACTGTCTACCTGTCGACTGTCGACCTGTCGACTTGTCAACCTGTCGACTGTTAACCTGTTAACCATTATTACAGTTTTCATTTCTCACCGTCAAATTGTCAACCTGTCGACTTGTCGACCTGTCTACAAGTCACCAATAATACTATTTTACACTACATAAATTCTTTTAAATTGTCAACCTGTCGACTTGTCAACCATAACTTCAATTTTAACTATATTAAATTTTCAACTTGTCAACCTGTCAACCTGTCGACCTGTCGACCAGTCAACCATAAAAATATTTACATGTTTAACATTGTCAACATGTCGACTTGTCAACCTGTCAACCAGTCAACCATAAAATATTTACATTTTAACACATTGTCAACCTGTCGACATGTCAACCTGTCTACCAATCATTTTTTTTCCATTGTATTATTTAAATACCTTTATTGCCCATGAATACATATGCGTATAAATTTATTATAAAGCCAGAACTATAGTACCGTATATCCTACTTGAGCCTGTCTTTTTAGGTTAAGTTCTGACTGGTATTATGAAAGATAAGGAGATGCAGTATAATTGCCAATAAGACAATTATCCACTACAGTTCAAATGAGGTGGATGTAATAAACTACAGGTCGCTGTAAGGGCTTCAACAATGAGTATAAACCCATACTTTGTAGTCCGCTCTAAAATGCTTGGACATGACAGAATGTAAATGTTCAAAACCAACCACCTGATTTATGACAGCAATAAAGGAAAAACAAATATTGTAAATTCAAAAATTATTAATATGTTTATATAATTGCAAAATATTACAACCAGATAGGTATTTCAAAAATAAAAATGTTTGCTTGCATTATTTCTATGCAGCATTTCCTGATGATGGTTGTGATGAATGGCTGTTTAATTTCCAATTGCTAATTAAATGCATATTTAGGATGAGCACATTTCAATGTCATATGAATATTTATCCTGCTTTGTACTAGACTGACACACTGATCTGAATTTTAAATGTATGCAATTCCACAAGGTAAAGGTCTGTAGGAAAACATTTCACCCTACCTGGACACATTATTCTGACTCCAAGCCGACCAGTCTTTGCTCTTACTACTTACTGCCCTGAGCTGGTGGGTAGCAGCAAATACCAATTTTAAAGTCTTTGGTTTGACCAGACTGGGTTCAAACCCATGACCTCTTTCTTGCACTCAAAGCAAACATGAGACCATTTAGGTTGTAGCATCTCCTGAAATTGCAATATTTAAACTTTTTTTTAATTCTTAGTTATAAGAAGATGTGGTATGAGTGCCAATGAGACAACTCTCCATCCAAGTCAAAATTTATAAAAAAAAAAACCAATATAGGTCAAAGTACGGTCTTCAACACGGAGCCTTGGCTCACACCGAACAGCAAGCTATAAAGGGCCCCAAAAATTACTAGTGTAAAACCAACGGTCTAATCTATATAAAAAACGAGAAACGAGTAACACTTATGAACCACATCAACAAATGACAACTACTGAACATTAACCTATTTTTATACGACTGCAATTTTTTGCGGTTGTGTATTGGTATGATGTTGGTGTCGTCGTCGTCCACATCCGAACACACATTGGTTTCGCACAATAACTTTAGTTTAAGGAATGGATCTCTATGAAATTTTACCATAAGGTTCAATACCACAAAAGGAAGGTTGGGATTGATTTTGGGGTTATGGTCTTAACAGTTTAGGAATTAGGGGCCAAAAGAGGCCCAAAAGGCATTTTCTAGTTTCCAGACAATAACTTGTGTTTCAGTGTATGGATCTCGCTGAAATTATACCACAAGTTTCCATACCCCAAAGGAATGGTTAGGATTGGCTTGGGGGTTATGGCTCAAACTGTTTAGGAATTAGGGGCAAAAGGGGAAAAACAAAGGTTTCCTGGTAAATGGACAATTTAAAAGCAGTGTAAGGGAGGTAATCCAAAACAAAATTGTACAATGTTGTACAATGTTGGAATACCTCCCTTACACTGCTTTTAAATTATCTATTGAAGACTTTAATGATGTATTTAAATGAGTAATTATGGTTCCAAACTCCATTGGTAATTTGAATTGAGATTATGACCATGTCTTGAGGAAAGATTTTTTTTGGAAAAAAGGGAGGGCAATTTTTCAGATTTCAGAAATTAAACAAAATTTCTTCACTTTTTTTTGCAAATAAAGGGTGGGGTGGGTTTGGGTGGGGTTTAATACACACAAGCATAGTGCAAAAAAAAATGGGTTAATTTTATTTATTTTTTTTGGGGTGGGGGTCAATTCGCACAGGCACAGTTTATTGCACAAAAGCAAAAAATTGAATATAAATTCAAATCATCAAATCATATAACCAATTCTAAGTTTTGACTACAGTTATTCTGTGTCAGAAACCTATTATGTGTCAAATATTTCATTACAATCCAAATTCAGACCTGTATCAAGCGCGAATATTGTTTCCATTTTTGCCCCAACTGTTCAGGGTTGGACCTCTGCGGTCGTATCCAGCTGCGCCCGGCGAAGCAATTTATTTCAATAGTCAGGGTTTTACGTCAACCTTTCAAAACCACCTCACCAAGGCATCACAAAATTTTGAGAAATACAACAACAAAAGACAAAGATATGAAAAATTTGGAAATCATTTGAAAATTTCTTAATGTCTCTCTCTCTCTCTCTCTCTCTCTCTCTCTCTCTCTCTCTCTCTCTCTCTCTCTCTCTCTCTCTCTCTCTATTTCTTTACAGCGAAATATCTATAGATAATTAAATTTTAAAAAATATTAAGATTTACCTCATATATATATATATACATGAGTTCGAATCCCGGCGAGGGAAGAACAAAAATTTGCAGATTTAACATTGTTGTGCTGATATTTAGAGTAATTATGAATATAATATGTGTTTTCATCCGTGTATCACCTTCACTGGTGATCCAATGGATGGATCTGTCCTAGAGTTGTCACTTGTTTAGACGTACTTATCAAAATAATTATTTCTGTGACTGCATCATATGATCCTTTAGTACAGATAACTTAGCTAATCTGCAATCAATGCCATCTTCATGCCTAATATATCATGTACTGTGTTACAACTCTAGATTCTACTGACGAGGGAAGGTAACACTAGGCCACCGAAAGCTGAATTTTCAATTCAGTTTAGGTAGCCGAGTCGTCTAGAGCGCTGGACATAGTGCAGGCGGTGTTGTCTCGATATCCAAATAGCATGAGTTCGAATCCTGGCGAGGGGCAACAAAAATTTGCTTTCGCAAATTTAACATCGTTGTGCTGATATTTAGAGTAATTATGATATATATATATATATATATTGATAAGTACGTCTAAACAAGTGACGACTCTACGCATTGGATCACCAGTGAAGGTGATACACGGATGAAAACACATATAATATCCATAACTACTCTAAATACCACCACAACAATGTTAAATCTGAAAATTTGCTTCCGCAAATTTTTGTTCTTCCCTCGCCGGGATTCGAACTCATGCTATTGGGATATCGAGACAACACCGCCTGCACTGTGTCCAGCGCTCTAGACAATTCGACCACCTAGACTGAACTAATAACTCAACTTTCGGTGGCCTAGTGTTACCTTTCATCGTCAGTAGAATCTAGAGTTGTAACACAGTACATGATATATTAGGCATGAATATGGAATGGATTGCAGATAAGCTTAATTGTCTATCCTAAAGGATCGTACGATACAGTCACAGAAATAATTATATTGATAAGTACGTCTAAACAAGTGACAAGGAATGGTAACACTAGGCCACCGAAAGCTGAATTATAAGTGCTGTCTAGGTAGCCGAGTGGTCTAGAGCGCTGGTCACAGTGCAGGCGGTGTTGTCTCGATATTCCAAAAGCATGAGTTCGAATCCTGGCGAGGGAAGATATAATATTTGCTTTTGCAAATTTGCAGATTTAACATTGTTATGCTATATTTAGTAGTTATATATATATGTATGTATTTTGTAGGCACTTTATATATATATATATATAAATTTATTTCTCTAATTCTTCGTCAGTTTATCCCTTTCTGCACCCATTGTATAAAAAAATTTAATTAACGTGTGGTTTGTTTGATCTCAGTTCTTCATTGGCTAAAATCCGATTATGACGTCGAATTTTCTTGCTTTCCTATGAATTTCCTATTATGACGGCATGAAAAAGGCGACCATGCCTGATGACGTCACATAGAAAGAACACATCTTTTGCAGATCATTCGAAAAGAAGGAATAAGTTTGCCAGCGTATTGTTTGAAAATCATTAGAAATAGATTCCACCACTAAATCTCGTGTAATACGATATTGATCCTCTCGACAGTTAAATTTTAAATATTTAAAACGCTCGGCGAGCCTCGCGTTTTAAATTTGAAAATTTAACTGTCTCGAGTGGATAAATATCGTATGACACTCGATGCAGTGGTAGAATCTATATATATATATATATATATAGATTGCCTAACAATGTAATTTTAACACACTATTTAGTATGTAAATATAAGAATGTTTAAAATATTTACAAAATGATGAAAATAAACGCAATATTTCGCTAGACTAACTAGCTTTATCAAGCGTGCATCTATCCAGGTGAAATCGGATGTAGATGATAAGAAACTTTTGCAGCTCAATGTATATGTTGCACTTGAATTTAGCTGCCTTGAAAATAATACATAATTTGGATGAAGTTCAAGATTTTTACAAAATTGGTAGTTGAAGTTAGCAACGTCCATTGGCCAATATTACAGGATAAAAGGACGATGCTGTGTACTAAATTATTCTTTATCTTTCCTGTATCTTTTCTCATCTTTTTCGTTAAGACCATCAGGTTCTAAAGTGTAGAGTTGGTGGATCCAGAAATTTTCTCTTCTCCTTCTCGCCGTGGTGTCCCACTCGGTGTTGACTTCTATGATTTGGAAAGTAACATTATCAAAAGAATGTTTCGTTGAACGAAGATGTCTTGTGAGAGGACAGTTTTGTTGGTTTTGTACCATGAACGATGGTTATTGAGCCGAATATTAAATTTGTCCATTGTTTCTCCCACATACTGAATGCCACAAGTGTCACATGTTAATATATAAATTGAGTTCTCCGTTTTACAGTTGGAATTTGAGTAGATGGTATAATTTTGTTTAGTAACGGAGCTGATGAAAGAACTGCTTGTATTGGCAGCTTTACAACACAAGCAGTTCCTTCGACCACATTGTTTGTAGCAACCGGGAGATGGAGTAGGCTGCTTTGCTAATACAGATGTCACTAATTTGTCACGGATGTTTTTAGGTCTTCTGAAGGCCATGACTGGTGGTGAGGAAAATACTTTTTACGATTTGAATCATTTTCTATAATTTTCAATGCTTCTGAACAATGGAAGACACATTTTTAAAATCAGGATGGTAAGTGAGTACAAGGGGTGTTCTGTTAGCTGCTTTATTCTTCTCTTTGTACTCTAGAAGTTCTTGGCGACTAGTTTTGTTTGCTCTTTCGAAAGCGCTATCAATGATGTTGTTATTGTACCCTCGAACAACTAGATGTTTACGTAGTTGTCCAAGTCTAGCATTTTGCGTATTTTCAGTAGAGCATATTCTCTTGATTCGCAATGCCTGGCTGAATGGGATGCCACGGGAGCAGTGTTTAGGATGGCAACTTTTAGGAGAAAGGAATTGGTGTTTGTCCGTTTGTTTGGTATGAAGGTCCGTTATAATGGTTCCGTTCTTGATGTAACTCGTAGTGTCGAGGAAGTTTATTTTCTCCATAGATGCTCCCGTGGCATCCCATTCAGCCAGGCATTGCGAATCAAGAGAATATGCTCTACTGAAAATACGCAAATGCTAGACTTGGACAACTACGTAAACATCTAGTTGTTCGAGGGTACAATAACAACATCATTGATAGCGCTTTCGAAAGAGCAAACAAAACTAGTCGCCAAGAACTTCTAGAGTACAAAGAGAAGAATAAAGCAGCTAACAGAACACCCTTGTACTCACTTACCATCCTGATTTTAAAATGTGTCTTCCATTGTTCAGAAGCATTGGAAAATTATAGAAAATGATTCAAATCGTAAAAAGTATTTTCCTCACCACCAGTCATGGCCTTCAGAAGACCTAAAACATCCGTGACAAATTAGTGACATCTGTATTGAAAGGCGCTTCATTCCGTTGCTAATTAAATGCATATTTAGGATGAGAACATTTCAATGTAATATGAATATTTATCCTGCTTTGTACTAGACTGACACACTGATCTGAATTTTAAATGTATGCAATTCCACAAGGTAAGGTCTGTAGGAAAACATTTCACCCTACCTGGACACATTATTCTGACTCCAAGCCGACCAGTCTTTGCTCTTACTACTTACTGCCCTGAGCTGGTGGGTAGAAGCAAATACCAATTTTAAAGTCTTTGGTTTGACCAGACTGGGTTCAAACCCATGACCTCTTTCTTGCACTCAAAGCAAACATGAGACCATTTAGGTTGTAGCATCTCCTGAAATTGCAATATTTAAACTTTGTTTGTTTTAATTCTTAGTTATAAGAAGATGTGGTATGAGTGCCAATAAGACAACTCTCCATCCAAGTCAAAATTTATAAGAAAAACCAATATAGGTCAAAGTACGGTCTTCAACATGGAGCCTTGGCTCACACCGAACAACAAGCTATAAAGGGCCCCAAAATTACTAGTGTAAAACCAACGGTCTAATCTATATAAAAAACGAGAAACGAGTAACACTTATGAACCACATCAACAAATGACAACTACTGAACATTAACCTATTTTTATACGACTGCAATTTTTTGCGGTTGTGTATTGGTATGATGTTGGTGTCGTCGTCGTCCACATCCGAAGACACATTGGTTTTCGCACAATAACTTTAGTTTAAGGGAATGGATCTCTATGAAATTTTACCATAAGGTTCAATACCACAAAAGGAAGGTTGGGATTGATTTTGGGGGTTATGGTCTGAACAGTTTAGGAATTAGGGGCCAAAAAGAGGCCCAAAAAGGCATTTTTCTAGTTTCCAGACAATAACTTGTGTTTAAGTGTATGGATCTCTCTGAAATTATACCACAAGTTTCCATACCTCAAAGGGATGGTTAGGATTGGCTTTGGGGGTTATGGCTCAAACTGTTTAGGAATTAGGGGCAAAAGGGGAAAACAAGGGTTTCCTGGTTAGGACAATTTAAAAGCAGTGTAAGGAGGTAATCCAAAACAAAATTGTACAATGTTGTACAATGTTGGAATACCTCCTTACACTGCTTTTAAAATATCTATTGAACTTTAATGATGTATTTAAATCAGTAATTATGGTTCCAAACTCCATTGGTAATTTGAATTGAGATTATGACCATGTCTTGAGGGAAAGAATTTTTTGGAAAAAGGGGGCAATTTTTAGATTTCAGAAATTAAACAAAATTTCTTCACTTTTTTTGTTGCAAATAAAGGGTGGGGTGGGGTGGGTGGGTTTGGGTGGGGAGGGTTTAATACACACAAGCATAGTGCAAAAAAAAAAAAATGGGTTAATTTTATTTTTTTTGGGGTGGGGTGGGGTCAATTCACAGGCACAGTTTATTGCACAAAAGCAAAAAATTGAATATAAATTCAAATCATCAAATCATATAACCAATTCTAAGTTTTGACTACAGTTATTCTGTGTCAGAAACCTATTATGTGTCAAATATTTCATTACAATCCAAATTCAGACCTGTATCAAGCGCGAATATTGTTTCCATTTTAGCCCCAACTGTTCAGGGTTGGACCTCTGCGGTCGTATCCAGCTGCGCCCGGCGAAGCAATTTATTTCAATAGTCAGGGTTTTACATCAACCTTTCAAAACTACCTCACCAAGGCATCACAAAATTTTGAGAAATACAACAACAAAAGACTATTATTTAACAAAGATATGAAAAAATTTAGAAATCATTTGAAAATTTCTTAATGTCTCTCTCTCTCTCTCTCTCTCTCTCTCTATTTCACAATTTCTTTACAGCGAATATCTATAGATGATTAAATCTTAAAAATATTAAGATTTACATCATATATATATACATGAGTTCGAATCCCGGCGAGGAAGAACAAAAATTTGCAGATGTAACATTGTTGTGCTGATATTTAGAGTAATTATGAATATAATATGTGTTTTCATCCGTGTATCAACTTCACTGGTGATCCAATGGATGGATATGTCCTAGAGTTGTCACTTGTTTAGACGTACTTATCAAAATAATTATTTCTGTGACTGCATCATATGATCCTTTCGTACAGATAACTTAGCTAATCTGCAATCAATTCCATCTTCATGCCTAATATATCATGTACTGTGTTACAACTCTAGATTCTACTGACGAAGGAAGGTAACACTAGGCCACCGAAAGCTGAATTATAAGTGCTGTCTAGGTAGCCGTGTGGTCTAGAGCGCTGGTCACTGTGCAGGCGGTGTTGTCTCGATATTCCAAAAGCATGAGTTCGAATCCTGGCGAGGGAAGATAAAATATTTGCTTTTGCAAATTTGCAGATTTAACATTGTTATGCTATATTTAGAGTAGTTATATATATATATTTATATATATGTATGTATTTTCTAGGCACTTTATATATATATATATATGTTTGTCCCTAATATTTTATTAACTATGTATTTACTTTCAGGTATCACAGATCAATTTATTCGTTCATAGTGTGTTAATTTACGTTTTGATTGAGTTAAGCCTTCCAATTGATGTTTTATCGTGTGTTTTCTATGTTGTGATGTTATACTATTGTTTCAGAAAAAGGAGAAGGTTTGGTACCATTAAAACGTTTAATCCCGCTGCAAATGTTTGCACCTGTCCTAAGTCAGGAATCTGATGTACAGTAGTTGTCGTTTGTTTATGTAATTTATACGTGTTTCTCGTTTCTCGTTTTTATATAGACTAGACCGTTGGTTTTACCGTTTGAATGGTTTTACACTAGTACTTTTGGGGCCCTTTATAGCTTGTTGTTCGGTGTGAGCCAAGGCTCCGTGTTGAAGGCCGTACATTGATCTATAATGGTTTACTTTATAAATTGTTATTTGGATGGAGAGTTGTCTCATTGGCACTCACACCACATCTTCCTATATCTATATACAGTGTAACCTGTGTTATCCGACACACTGGGGACCAGGAAAAATGTCGGATTAAGCAGGGTGTCGGAATACTCAGGTTTTTTCTGCAAGGATAGGCATATTTTGGGACAATGAAAATGTGTCGGTTAAAGCAGGATGTTGGAATACTCAGGTGTCAGATTAGGCAGGTTACACTGTATATATATATATATATATATTTATATATATATATATGAGTCTAAAAGATTGTGTAACAATACCGATAAAAATATGGAAAACAAAACACTAAAAGTGTTGAATATCATCGCACAAAGATGGAAAAACCGAACAGATGATATAAATTATACAATAATTGCAAATATTTCGGCTCAACAAATGGCCTTCCTCAGTGTTAAAAGTTTTAACAATACTGATATATAATGTATAAGGTGTAAACATAGATCATTAATAATACAGGTGAGTTTTGGTCGATTGATTTTAATCCAAAATCCTGAATATCATAATATAAACATTGGACTGTCAATTTAATTATTTCTTTCTATTGATTCCATCTGGATGGAGGACACCCAGTGTTTTATCCAAAACTTCTCCCGATTCTCTCTTTGCCTATTTTGCCATGTACAATCCTGTTCGATCACAAGGATCTTCATGTGATCAAAATCTTTCAGATTGTGATCTGGTAACCTGAAGTGTTGGCTGACAGGAATATACGGTTTTGTGAGGTCACTCCTGTGGCCATTAAGGCGTTTGTGAAATGGCTGCATAGATTCACCAACATATTGGAGACCACATATAGGACACTCAAGAACGTATATCACATTTGAGCTTTTGCAGTTGACATTGCAGAAGATCTTGTATGTCTTTTCTGTGGTCTTACTGTGAAATGTTGATGAATGCTGCAATTGGTTGCAACATTTGCAGCGCTTATCCCCACAAGGCTGGCAATTACCTACAGTATGGTTAGGTTTGGAAAGGTCAGCACGGACAAGTATATTTCTCAGGCTGTTAGGTTGTTTGAAGGCAATCATGGGAGGCTCAGGAAAGATTTTGGGTAACTTAGAATGTTTCTCGATTGCTGTCCAATGATCACGATTGGTCTTGAAACTATTTCTCAGGCATGGATGGTAAGTGAGCACACATGGGATTCTTTTACTTTTCTGTTTTTCTTTGTAAGTTAGCAAACTGCTTCTGGGGATGGATTCCGCTTTTCGAAAACAATTTTTGATGTGTTTGTGTTTATATCCCCTTTTTTCAAATGTCCTTTGAGCTGCCCCAGACGTTGTTTTGCAGTGTCTTCAGAGGAGCAGATTCGCCTTATTCTGAGAGCTTGGCTGTATGGAATGCTCTTCGTGCAGTGTGGAGGATGGCAACTTTCAGGCGACAAGTATTGATGAGTATTTGTAGGTTTAGAGTATATATCTGTGTTTATTATACCTGCAGAGAGGGTGCTAGATGTATCAAGGAAGTTTATGGTGGAATTAGATGTTTCATAGGTGAATTTGATGGTAGGGTGTTGATTGTTAGCATTTGTTATAAAAGTTTGTAATTCTTGGTCTCCCTTGTCCCATTTCATGTCAACGTCATCAATGAATCGATACCAGGAAAGCGGTTTTTCGATGGAACACTCCAGCAGTTGCTTTTCAACTTAACCCATGAATATATTGGCATAAGATGGAGCCATTTTTGTACCCATAGCAGTGCCATTTGTCTGTAAATAGTGTTTTCCTTCGAATGTGAAGCTGTTCTTTTTCAAGACCATAGCAAGCATTTCTACTAAGCATTCAGTCGGTGGAATTTTAAGAGATCGAGAGTCCCAAACTTCTCTACATGCTTCAATGCCATCCGCATGGGGAATATTCGTAAAGAGGAGGTGACATCCATTGTGACAAGAATAGTATTGGCAGGTGAGGGTTTAAATCCTGCATTTTAGTAGGTAATCTGTAGAATCTTTTATAAAAGATGGCAAGTTTTCTACATGTGGTACTTTTTTGTTTTCCATCTATTTATCGGTATTGTTACACAATCTTTTAGACTCTAAATTTAATTTTCCCTGTTTGTGTAGTATTGTCAATTTTGATGATCCAATACCTATTAAGTTTACTGGTTGGTAGATTCTTATAGACTCTATATAAGTATTTAGTATGACGATAAATTTTCACTTCTGTACTCGTACTATGAACAACAAATTTATTTTGTTAAAAATGTTTCGGTACTCCTAACAACAAAATTATTATATTTAAATTTACCTGTCACGGTACGTTACTTTATTTAACGCCATTTTGTTCTAGGTTAAAGTTGTCTTTTTGACATTGATACAACTTTTCTATTTCTATTGTGTCATAGATCAAACTTATTCGTTCAGTGTATATTTACTTGTTTTTGTGAATATGTCTATTTGATCGAGTTAAGCCATTTCAATTGATATTTTATTGTGTGTCCTTTTATGTTGTAATGTTACACCACTGTTTCAGGTTAGGGTGAAGGTTGGCGCCTGTTAAAACGTTTAAACCCGCTGCATTTTTATGCACCTGTCCTAGGTCAGGAGCCTATTGTTCACTGGTTGCCGTTTGTTGGTGTGGTTCATAAGTGTTTCTCATTTTTTATATAGATTAGACCATTGGTTTTCCTGTTTGAATTATTTTACACTAGTCATTTTGGGGCCGTTTATAGCTTGCTGTTCGGTGTGAGCCAAGGCTCCGTGTTGAAGGCCGTATTTTGACCTATAATTGTTTACTTTTTACACATTGTGACTTGAATGGATAGTTGTTTCCTCGGCACTCATACCACATCTTCTTATTTATATTAACCCCACCACATTCTATATGTGTCTCTCCCAAGTCAGGAGCCTGTAATTCAGTGGTTGTCGTTTGTTGCTGTATATCATATTTGTATCTCGTTCAATGTTTTTACACAAATGAGGACATTAGTGTTCTCGTTTGAATTGTTTTACATTTGTTATTTCAGGGCCTATTATAGCTGACTATGCGGTATGGGTTTTGCTCATTGTTTAAGGCCGTACAGTGACCTATAGTTGTTAACTTCCATGTCATTTGGTCTCTGGTGGAGAGTTGTCTCATTGGCTATTATACCACATCTTATTTTAGCTCACCTGGCCCAAAGGGCCAAGTGAGCTTTTCTCATCACTTAGCGTCCGTCGTCGTCTGTTAACTTTTACAAAAATCTTCTCCTCTGAAACTACTGGGCCAAATTTAACCAAACTTGGCCACAATCATCATTCGTGTATCTAGTTAAAAAAAATGTGTCCGATTACCCCGCTTGCCAACCAAGATGGCCGACATGGCTAAAAATAGAACATAGGGGTAAAATGCAAGTTTTGTCTATTATTTTGAAAACCGTTATAAATAGAGAAAATCTGACCTAAGCAAAAATTTTCAAAATGTTCAGCTCTACCAAATGTCCATATACGTCAAAACTGTCGGACGACTTCTTATAGGAGTTATTGCCCTTAAATGACATATTTTACATTTTTTTTCATTTTTGCCTATTATCTTGAAAACTATAAAAGATATAGAGAAACTTTAAAGGCAAAAATGATCAGCAAGACAAGTTCTACAAATAAGTGTAACATGATCAAAATCGTTAGTCGACTCCTTATTAGATTTATTGCACTTTGATAATGATTTTTACCAATTTTTTGCGTTTTTGCCTTATATCTTAAAAATTATAATAGATAGGTAGAAACTTAAATAAGCAAAAATGATCAACAAGACAAGTTCTACAAATAAGTTTACATGGTCGAAAACGTCAGTCGACTCTTTATTAGAGTTACTGGCCTTTGATGATGATTTTACCATTTTTTGGTGTTTTGCCTTATATCTTAAAATTATAAAAGATAGATAGAAACTTAAATAAGCAAAAATAATCAGCAAGACAAGATCTACAATTAAGACAACTCCTTATTGGAGTTATTGCCCTTTAATGACGATTTTTTTTCCATTTTTTTTTTTTTTTTTTTTGGTGTTTTGCCTTATATGATAAAATTATAATAGAAAAATAGACACTTTGAATCACAAAAATGATCAGCAAGGCAAGATCTACTAACAAGTCAAATTTTGTCGATATAGTTAGTAAACTGTCACTCTTTATAGGAGTGATTGGCTTTAAATGAGGATTTTTTGTTACCCTCTTTTGTGTTTTGAGCAACAACTAAAGAAGATATAGTGAAACTAAGCAGACTAAATGATCAGCAATACAAGATCAACAAAACAGAGATTTTTGTCATGCATTCTATTCTCGTCTACAATGTTGGAGAGTGTCCTTTATGCACATAGAATAAGGTGAGCGACACAGGCTCTTTAGAGCCTCTAGTTATATTTAATAGCCATAAAGTTATTTCTATGAACCTTTTTTTTAATCTTATTAAGTATGAGAAAGTTTCTTCTTTGATAGTCACAATGTGACAGTGGTTTTCACACCAACAAATTTAAGAACAAAAGTTGAAGGATTGTAAATGACCCATTTTCAATCCTCCCACTTTTTTTATCTGCAAACAGTGTATTGGGTTTGATTTTTTTTCTGTTTTTCCATCCCATATAAAGCTAAAAGTAAAATAATAAAAATACCGAACTCCAAGGGAATTTCAAAACGGAAAGTCCTTTATAAAGAATAATCTGTTCATTTCATTCAACATGGATTGGAATATTTTGGGTAAAGATGTAAGCAAATGAATTTATTTTACAAGCTTAGAGTCTTTATTATCATGACCTTCCAAATCAGTGTTAGCTTCCTATGCTGCCAACTTTTCAGCACTTTTGAAATATCAATGATATTTTTCTCTGAAATTCAAGCTGATCATACAATCTAGATCTAAAGAAAAAAAAATATCCTAAAACTAATGTTTGAACTGGACAAGTTAACAAAAATTTCAGGACACAAAATCAGGTCAGAATATTTTTTAATTCCGATCCACACATCTTTTGTTTTTGTATTTATTTTTAATCCTGAGACTTTATGAATTTTTTTCAAAATTTCTCAAAACAGGAAAGGACCACTTATGAAGAATCTTCACTTCTATCAAGTGTAAGAAACATGTCATCTGAATTCTGACTAATGAGTGGCTCATTCCCATTTATAATTACCCCTTTTATTTTTGGGATTCCCTTTTAGCTGTATAGCAAGTAATTCCACCCAATAATAAATTAATAGGGAGAAAATGAGTCCCCTTGGCGACAGCCTCTTTCAAGGTTGAAAAATTTGGACATATTGCCTTTATTATTGACACAACTTTTAGCAATTGCATCAAGCACTTCAAACCATTTACCGAGATAGACTAAATTAAAACTGACTTAAGCCTCCTTAAAAAAAATCCCATTCTATAGAATAGAAGGCTTTTTTTCAAAATCTATTAGTTATAACAATCCTTCTATATCATTTTTTTCTAGGTAGTACATTAAATCATATAAAAGTATAGTATTCTCTCCTATAAATCTCCCTTTCATATAGGCTATGTGAAAAAATATGTAGAAAATAACTTTTCTTGTGTTTAGATATTGATCAGTTCAACATGTTAAATATTTAAGAGATTTTTTTCATGCAGAACCTATTTTTTTGTAAATTAAAACAACAGATGGAAAACAAACATAGGTCACAGGTGTAACATCTTCCACAGAGAAAGTTTGAAAGATGGATCACATTTTAAGAATTACGATTTATTGTATATTTTCTATAAATCTTGGTAAGTGAATAAATAGACTGCAGGATAAAGGTTATAATTAGACTTTTGCTTTTGTGGTGAATATCAATTTATTGAATTGCTGATATATAGCTTGAAACTAAACTTTAATGTTTTGGTTTTTTTTTTTTTTTTTTTTGGGGGGTTCTTACCCGGCTTTGAAAATCTGAACAAACTCACTCTGCGCATTACAACGTATTTGCGTCGTTGTTCTGTTTAAGACATTACTATAGGAAAAGTAATCTGAATTACAACCACAGATATTATAGGGTAGGATAGCTTTGTGTGATATTAACAAATTAATAAAGTTCTTCGAGATTGTTTCCAGTAACTGCAAGCAATCTTTGACGCAGTATTGTATATGATTAATTTTCTTTTGTCTTTTTAACTGGTATTAGAGGGGTTAATCGCTGTCCATGTACTAAATTTTATCATACAATTATGAAGTACCCTTGTTATTCCGTTGATGTGTCATGAAATATAAGTTCCTTCATAATAGAAGTTCCAAATGGAAGAAATATTATGTAATATCATTTCCAATGGAATAAATATTACAGTATTTGTTCCTAACGGAATAAAGGGTATATAATATGTGTTCCAACAGGAACAGATATTACAGCATTGTTTATACGAAAGTTTCCAGGGAAACTTCTGTTAGGCGGAACAAATATACGTTGACAGATGAAGGGTGTTTATAACATCGATAGCAGTACATATATAATTGTTTTTATTTAATTATAACAAAATCAATGTTAGTACCAATAAAGACACTATTGAAAGATCTTATACTACAGTGTTGAATTGATAAGACAATTTTTATTCAATTGATCAATAATGGATCGTATCTAAATTTATGGGCTCTGTAAACAACATCACGTTATTTATGACATGTGCTGCAAACGTTTGATGTTAAGGACTGTTTTTACATTTTCAGACCTCCACATCAAAGGGATCGAATTTGTAATTAATTGACGATCGGTTATTGTATGTTCATTGTATAAATATTGGTACTTTGCCTTAAGGTAAATCAATGGTATTGACAATAGATTGACAAATTAATACCCAGTAATAGACTAATAGACTAACTGATAAATTAATCAAAATTTTAAATTGCATTCTATATGGTACACCATTTTTGTCAACTTAGGTTGGAAAGGGGGGAGGGGTGTCATGCGCAGATAGATGATTGATATTGGCCTTAAACTGTGATTTATAACAATACAGGAATAAGTTGGCTGTTCAATTGGTGCAATCGGTGCCCATGGAAATATCTACAACCTGTCAATTGAATGCGAAATGAAAGAAAGTTCATCACTAGCTGATTGCTTTACCTTTCAAACAAATCGGCAAACAAATTTGGGCTTAGTTTTTATAATATAGGCTATGTGAAAAAAAATATGTACAAAATAACTTTTCTTGTACCAATCTTGAAAAAAAAATCATCAAAGATACAAGGCTTATAACAATGTACGCAACACGCGCGTTTCGTCTACAAAAGACTCACCAGTGACGCTTTAATAAAAAAAAAAAGCAAAGAGGCCAAATTGATGACCTAAAATTCCGAAAAGTTTTGCCAAATACATCTAAGGTAATTTATTCCTGGGGCAGAAAATCCTTAGTATGGGATTCGAAGTGACACGTTGGGGATTGCGGCGTAGCGTCGACAGCAAAAATGTATCCTGTTATACATGAATTACTTCTTAAACAGTTCCAAACTTCTATCCAATAGCATGTGTCATGAACATGCATTAATATGTAACATGTAAATTCAAAGAATAAGGTACAATTTTTGGGCGTTTTTGGCCATGTAAATTCACCAATAACAGAAAATTTGTATAATTCCATTATCAATCATAACTTTTAAACTCAGCCTCTAAAAAATGTCAATAGTTGATTGTGCAATTTCACTTCGGCAATACATACAAAGGATAACAGAAACCAGCAGACACCAAAATATTCACAATTCAATAGACCGCACCAACCACCAACACTCTACTCCACCCGAAAACGGATGTAAAAGCATGAACAAACTACAACGTACAAAGCATAGCACAGACAACTTGACTTAGGACATGAAAATTACAACACCAAAAATAAACTATCGATGGACAGTAATGGGTATATGGCATATATTGGCAGATCAAACCATTCATCTAGTGTTATCGGTACAACGCAATGAACAGTTCATTATATGACTGGAAGTAGTACTTATGAACCGTCATATTCATTTTAGGTTATTGTTACTGCACTCACGCAGAATGTTCTATTTTCTTAGAATAGTTGTGTATGTAAATTTTTTGAAAGTTGGTATTAGTAGAACATGATAATTTTTCAAATGCTGCGTTCATATTTATCTTATGGTTCGTATTATATGCTGCGAGGTCATTCAAAGCATCATTAATTAAATTCGAACATGCTTACTATTTATCGTAAGGTCAATTGATATCATTAGAGGCGTATTAATAGCTGCAATTAATGACCTTGAACTGAGCCAAATATCTATCAGCAAAGACCGAAAAAGGATTACAGGTTAAATAAAATAAGCGAATAAACAGTTCATCAGTTCAACTGGTGCCACATGTGGAGCAGGATTTGCTTACCCTTCCGGAGCACCTGAAATCACCCCTATTTTTGGTGGGGTTCGTGTTGCTCAGTCTTTAGTTTTCTTTGTTGTATCTTGTGTACTGTTGTTTTTCTTTTCTTCGTTTATCGTTTTTTGCCATGACATTGTCAGTTTGTTTTCGACTTATGAGTTTGAATGTCCCTTTGGTATTTTTCGTCTCTCTTTTACCAGTTTTTATAGACCATCTAACAAAACCGACAACAAATTTGGTGAGAGAATCATCACAGAGATTCAAAACCTGAGAAGCAAAAATAAAAGTAGTACCTTTCTACTTGGAGGAGATTTCAATCGACATAGACGGTAAAAAATGATATAAAAGGTAACCGACCGCCACAATCAATCAACAGAGCATTCCTACAGATGTCGGCAAATAAAATGACAACACCACAAGAGAAAACAACTAATTGCTTACATTTACTTCATTTGAACTCTGTTGGATAGTTGTTTCATTGGCAATCATACCACATCTCCTTTTTTTATATACTTGTTATTTACCAACTATCTAGGACACACTGAGAGATGTAAAACACTGCCACATATAGGAAATAGTGACCATGACATTGCACTTGTTTACATATCAGTAATCGTTAACAAACTAAAACCCAACAAGAGAAAAATATACTTTTGGAAGAAAGCAGATTAAGTTAGTATAGGGAAACATCTAGACAGTAAATTTGATAGCTTTAATAAATCACAGTTTGATGATATTAACATCATGTGCATGATGTTGGTATCAACAAAACAGATATAGAGGAATCCGAGGAGAACTATTGAACAACAAAAAGATCACTTGCTAGAAAGTGGGAATTACCTTGAGCTCACCATTAACAAAGATCTCACCTGGCTGGACAAAACACATCAACCAGACCATCCGTAAAATCTCCAAGACACTTGGCTTTTACGCAGAAATTTGAGCAGGTGTACTTTAGCAGCATAAGCCACAGCATACTCCACCCTAGTAAAACCAACACTAGAAGATGCTTCTTCAGTATCAGATCAGCACCAAATCACCATCATGAGAGATATCGAACGATTACAGATACGAGCAGCTCGCTTTGTCTTTAGCTGCTATCAGGATATGTAACAAAGTTACTGGACCAACTTCAATGGGAATCGCTCCAGGACAGACGGGAAAAACAGAGTTATGTGATGTGTTATTAGACCCAACAACAGTTGATTGCCATTGATCCAGCCAAGTACTACACATCAGGTGACAGAAGAACCAGAGACAGCCACAAATTTGAACAATTAAGCTAGAGTGAAGAGAGATGTCTATTATCATTCCTTCTTCCCGAGAACTACAATTAAGAGAATAGAACAAATAACAAGAACTGTAGTGGAGTCCTGATGATTGGGTGACTTCAGGGCTAGAGTCAACACCGTCCACCCAGGCGCATCTCAACAAGACAGCAGGAAACCCAGTGTACATGGTTGTAAATACACACATACTGATTTTACTGTACATACCATCCAGTTTACCTGGACTTTTACTGTTGGCCCAACAAGTGGCATATATTTCCGTTTTAGATGCGCCCGAGTCAATAACACTCAATTGCAGATTCCGACTCGTAACCAGATAGAAGAAGAAATTCTTTCCATTTTTAATCTTTGTTAGACACAGAAAAAAATTAGCTTCACGAAGTAAGATCTTCTTTTCCTCTAGGAAACTGCTGGTGAAAAAGCTATGATTTTCCTTTAATGTAAAAGAAAAGAAGAATGTGTCTGATGACACGAATGCCCCCGCCCAAGCTTTGAACGGCAATGGGACGGACGGACGGAAAGACGGACGATTAAGGGTAACACTTAAAAATATTTCAGAAAGAAACGAATGATAAAAGTTTCCATCTGTCAATATATGTTAATCTTGTTGCAATGATTAGTACACTAATGAAGCAAACAATCAACGACAAAAGAATATTAAGAAAATTCCATTAGGCTTAAACTAAAAATTGTGTTACAATTGTTTTTTTTTTAATATTTCAATATTGTGAAGTCATTACACGCCTGTTACTAACTGTTGTCGAGGTGTATGGTAATTACTCTTGATTCATTATATTACAATATAATATGATAGTTAGGTTGTTGTTTCAATGCTAAACATATGGAAATTTTATAAAAAAAAATAAAAAAAAAAATCCGCTGCTTTTCCCCTTGTACTCCTATATTTGAACATTTGGTGCTTAATAGATGAAGGATTATTGCATGCAGTGCTATCAATGATTTCCCTAAAACAAGTATTAAATAAAGATATTGGTTAAAACAAGTAGAAAAATGGACTTACTGAAGTTCACCTTCGACTTTAGAGACTCAGCACAAGGTTGTTTAAATTGTAAAGGTTGTTTAGGACTTTTTGTAGACGATAAACGCTAGCACATCATGGACAAACAAGTGAGTAATCTATGTTTAAAATGTTATAACGAAAATCTCTGTAAAAAAGTCTGTGTTTTTTTTACATAAATCTTGGCTTTATTTTCCACCAAATCCCATTTTCTATTAAACGCAATGAAACATTTAACAGTGTTGTTTTGAACAACGTTTCCCTTTGGTATATGTACAAAATGTCACGTCACTTTTATTCTGTATTTTTACAGTTTTGATATTGTAGCACTTTGAAAATTTCGTAATATACAGGCCTACAGAAGGGATCATTAACCTCAAAGGGGCATGAGCTGTCAAAATTCATGTTCACCGATTTGACTTGAATTCTCATATTTGAATTATAACATACTAAAACGTTTATCCAAATTACAAAAAATCTAAAATAAACAATTAACAATGCATGGACTCGATAATATGTATCAGAATTTTGTGTGTATTTTAGTCTAGACGCCATCTAATTAACCATCGAGATGACCTCCGACTGCCGACCGTCATATAACCAGATATAAACAAATATAAATATATATAGCACGTGCAATTGGATTTCTCTAGGTCTGTTTGATTTCATATTATAGGTTAAAATTATACTAATCATCGTTTTTACCTGTATAGGAATGATTTTGTGTGTTCGAATAAGTCAACAAAATGGTTCACCCTTGATTCACTTTCAATGTTGACATTCTTTTCCTTCTAATAGCTGAACACGCTTAGTACATGCATAAACCATCTCCAGCTTAGTAGTTAAATTAAAGGTCACATGAATATGGATTCAATAAAGATAAATTATTGACTTGCAAGTCAATAATACATCAGCGATGTTTTTGAGCTTATTTTGACAAATGTGAGCCAAGCTGACTGCTTAAAATGAAATTTTATTTCAAAATTCCGCTTTTATTAATAGTTAAAATTGAAACAAAAGGAATCAGATTTCAAAATTTTGTCTAAATCGTAGCTAATGTCCCTTTAAGCTTTAAATGAACATCTTTAAACCATAAAATTAAATAAAATGTATATTTCTTTACATAGTCCGAAGCCAATGTGCATTTCCGTGCTCAAGACAAAATGTTACTTATGACGGAGTAAATCCTGGTATTGACGCTGTTTACGGAACTCAAACAGATAAAACCATTCTACAAGTGTTTGTTGCTAACACTACTTTAGCAGAAATCTATTGCGTGTCAAGATCGGGACCTTTCTATCTTTTACGGTATGAACAACCATATTTTTTATTGTATTTACTGTGATGATACACTTAGTAATTATTTTAGAATTGCAATATTTTAGGTGGTTATTGATAAAAACAGTGTTAAATGAAAGTAACGCTTTGTTCGTGAGTCTAACGCGCTTTTCTGGATTTACCTTCATCAGGAACGTGCATAGCTATACATTTGAAAGACACGAATGTATAAATACGTAGAAACGTTAGAAACTATATGCCCATAAGGAACAGAAATAATATAGCCAAATTAATCTGAGGTAATCGTATCCTGAGGGCATTAGAACCTTAGGTGCTTAATAATTTCTTACTTTATCAACGGGGAATTTTATATCATTTACCTCTTTGTACTACCTTAAACAGGGAATAACATATATAAGGAAACCTCTTTTACATCATAAAAACTGATTTTGTTTAATAAACGTATAATACTAATTTCTGAAGTAAACTATAATTGCACTATTAAAGACAAATTGCATGAGAGACCAAATAAAGTGTTGGTGAACAGTTTATACACAAGAGCGCCAAAACTGCCGGCGACAAAAAAAGAAAAGTATTCCCAAATCAATAATATCACGTGACTATTGAAATGGAACATATTACGCTTCCTTTGATCACTACAGGTATAATTATATTTTCCTTATAGAGCAAAACAATATGAAAACAAAATTCGCCGTTTCAGTATCTAATGCATTCTGGGTAATATTTTCAAAAGTGTACACTAAAACGTCGTGATTGGTTAAAACGTCCGTAAACAATGGAAATTCAACCAATGACGTGACGTTATTTTCATTTTAGGGTAAGAACATTAAAATTACCCATAGTCCTTTAGATTCCGAAGCGTCCAATTGGGATACAGCGTATTATAAAACAGTTTCTTTTGCAGTGAAAACAACGGCACCCATGACCTATACAGATGTAACAAAGATGTCATTTATAAACAGGCACCAGAAATCATAGTTGTATACAAGAATCCATTTAGTAAGCATTAAATTAAGAACACATTTTAGTGTCCTAAATATTATAGAGACGAGATTTTAGATGATGGGTTAAAACATTTCCAGAAAAGAAAAGAGAGTCAGATATAACCAGAACTATTTGAACAAAATATAGATTGCGAATTATTCAGTGCATAAGATATACATGTACTTATATAATATGAAGCTACTAAAATGTACCAGCTGTTCATATATTACCGTTATCAGGACCGCTCAGACAAAACATATCTGGAAGGCAAAGATGTATTATAATAATAATACATAAGAAGCCATATAATCGAAAGTGGTTTTAAAAAAAGGAAAAATCAATGCCATTCAAAGGCAACATTTTTGGTAAGTTTGTTTTGCAACGGACTGTGCATTGCTGTAAGATCTTATAGTGCTCCTCTTCATGTCGATTTGTTCCTTATTTATTTGTATGGTGACCGACTTCTCAAGAATGTCATTTTGGATCCAACAGTATATCGGTTTTTATATATCAAGTCTCCTGAAAATATTAAGACGAATATTTTCAATTTTCCGTAGGCACAATCCCTCAATTTCGCATTGATCATAACGTGGAGTAGACGTGAGTTCAATCTGGTTATTTCTGTGACGGTAATATCTATTTTATAATGTATAATTTATACCAATCATTTATATTTAACATTAAGAGTATAATTTGTTAGAATTGTATCTTTGGTTCAAACCGAACAAGTAATCTGATATTGAGTGTTCTAATCAATTAATTGACAATATTTTAAAAGCTTTTGACATGAGATAACCCGAGTTGTAATGCATTTCTTTAGAAAAATAAAGTCAAATTAAAACAACCACACCTAGAAAAGTCCACCAACTTGATATATGGAAAGAAATATGTAAAAGGGTCTGTATTAATTCAGTTTTACAGCTTCAGACTTACTTATTTTTACGTTTTTCAACAACTGAATTTCATCCTTCTACTATACATTTTATGCACAAAACACACAACATGAAATATAAGTTTTATTTTGAAATAAAATTACATCAGTCAAAATAACTTTTTACTTTGCTTTTTATCATGTTTATCAAAAACTATCAATAACCCTTTTGCAAGGCTATTTTTTGAAGACATGAATTTTAGCAGATTATAATATTTGCCATGTTGGAAAAGTGTACTTATTACAGTTTACTACCAAACAGAGTTTTTTAACCTACAATCTGAACTGTAAATGCCTGAACCAAGTCGGAATATGACTTTTTCCTTTATTTATCCATGGGTTTTGTCCCTTGGAACTACGAAAATCCCATAGGACTGAAAAAAATCCCATGGGGTTATGCTAAATCTCATGGAATTATAAAATCTCATGTTTATTCAAATTCATATTGCAAAAGAACTTTATAGTCTAGAGCTTTAAAACTTGGTATTTAGTAAATCCCATGTCGTTCCGCACATTATGGTTATTTACATGACACTGTAGGTCTAAGAAAATGCGGCGCCGGATTTGCAAATGAGTGTTTTGCAAATTTATATGTTCAGTGTTTAGACTTCATATGCAGGCGCTACTAAAATGTTGCTACAAATTCACATTTGAGTAGCTGAAACCATTTGTTTCGAAATTTTTGTTTTCAACCGACCCTTATTGTCAATTTCTAGATGTAAGTCAAGATTTGAGGTAGATTTAACTGTATCTGTTGAATCCTTTATTTTAAGTTCGATTATAAAGATGCGTTCAACATAGTCACTGGTCTTTGAATTTTTTAAATTGAGAAGACATCAACTATGAAGCGGAACGTGAAGTTTAAGGATAATGATAGCTTCTTTTCAGTCTTGCTAAGAAGCTCCTGTATGAAGTCTGCTTCGTATAAATAAAGGAACAAGTCATATTCCCGACTTGGTTCAGGCATTTCCTTATTCAGATTGTAGGTTAAAAAAAAACACGCTCTCCAAAAGTAACAAATATAAAATCAAGCATCTTGATAATGTCAGTTTCAGTGTATTTTTTGTTTGAATCAGAGTGTTTTTTTTTTTACAAAGTATGATTTGTCCCATCTTCGCTAGCCAAGATGAAGAAGATCCAGTTCCTCATTCTTGGTTGAAGTTTTAAAGGAAAAGAAAAAGACAAGCTTAAGATAGTTATATTGACATAATGGTCCCTTATCATAATATTATATATCAATGAAAGTTTTACGGACCCCATTATGGCTTTGGTGACCACAATATAATTTCTGTTTAACTAATGACCACACATATGCTAATTTGTTTTTATTTCAATCCTGTCTGCTGCCATGTCATATCACTGAATACAACTTTCTCTTTAAACGATTACTTTTTTATAGTTTTAGATTTGTTTTCTTGATATTTTAAAAATTACTTGATTTTTAAATTGTAGCATTTAATAGCGATTTTATCAGTACCATAGTTTTAAAGAGCCATAGCTTCATATTCATTCCTAAAGTCTGTCTTTCGATTTTTGCTTTCTGTTTTAACGACAGATACCAACCAACAAATGGTTCACTACATTCCGCAAGCAAATTTTGCTGATAGGCAATGTAGATCATCGTAACTCTTGGTAAGATGTTTACATTCTATTGAATGCAGTATCTATTATTATATTTATAGTTTTTGTTGGCTTCGGTTTTATTTTTGGAAACCGTACAGTGGTGGCCAGTGTCAATAAAATCAAATATCTAAATAGATGTGGCGGCGTGCGTAACTTACTTTTTTGTCCTGTCCTTGAAATGGTGATCTGAATGTAAAATATCCAAGTTGTTTCTCCTATCTAGAGGTAATGGAACACATTTTTTCTAGACTACATCCTATAGACGGTAATTTTATATTGGGCAAATTCTATGATTTCATGATGTTAATCCTATTTGCATTTCAAAATCAGTTTTTCTTTTTTTAATCTCTACATCTCTGTTAAATTTAAGAACGAATTGCATGTATCAATAACTTCAATGTTGTTATCATTAAAAGTATAGTAGTAGTAGTAGTAGTAGTAGTAGTAGTAGTAGTAGTAGTAGTAATATGTCAACACTTATATGTTTAGAGTACTATGGACATCGACCATCAATTTGTGATGTGTGCAATGGAGTTGATATGGTGCCCCTTATCGTCAAACGTAAGTAAATCTTGAAATTGCTTTAGAAAAACACAATACATGCTATTTTACAGTGTTGAAATTATGAATAAAAGTCATACATTGATGAGACAGCCACTTAAGTTTAAAAAATCAAACTTCATCTCCAGGTTAACGGAGACTATCTTTAAACAGTGTTTGATACGATGCTTTTGTCCGCAATTTGCTTTTCGTCCGCTTTTGCTTTTGTCCGATAGTTTTGCTTTTGTCCGACACTTTTGCTTTTTGTCCGATAGTTTTGCTTTTGTCCGACACTTTTGCTTTTGTCCGTTGCTTTTGTCCGTTTTGCTTTTGTCCGTTTTGCTTTTGTCCGATAATTTTGCTTTTGTCCGTTTTGCTTTTTGTCCGTTGCTTTTGTCCGTTTTGCTTTATGTCCGATAACTTTGCTTTTGTCCGACACTTTTGCTTTTGTCCGTTACTTTTGTCCGTTTTGCTTTTTGTCCGCTGATTTTGCTTTATGTCCGATATAAAATGAGTATATTTTGCAGGTTTCATTTGAACTTCGAAACACCATGCTCTTTTTGAGTTAAATACAGACCATACTCACTTTATGAATGGAAAGGGGGCTCGGAGAATTTGAAAATGAATGATAACAGACCTGGCAATAACTTGAAAAGGTAAATTTGCTAAAAAAAAAACACAATGAATATTTCATCCGAAAATTAATTCTCATGTCCCATACACCCACCTACCACGACCCATATATATAACGTTACAATTATCCCACTGAAAATACTATCATAGTAAATTTGGCCACAATATCCTTTAATAATGAGAATCTGGAATCAAGAAGGATTCCGATGAACTCACCGGTCGCCAAATATGACCGCAATGGTTAACATAGAATACAAAGTCGTAAAATATCTGACAGAGCTTAAATGTTAAGAATGTGAAGAACGTCTTACTTAAACTATCGCACGACTGCTTATTAGAGCTATTGCCCATAACTGAAACTATTTTGATTTGTGTATGTGTTTGCTTTATTTGTTGCTTATCTTGAAAACTTAAATCGTCAGAGAGAAACTTCGAAAATGTTTTATAAGCTGACTATCAAGACGATAAAAAAAAACTTGACGGAAATAGCAAGGACAGTACTAGAATGGAAATACAAATTTTGTTTGATTGAAATTTGCATTTAAAAATATTACATTTCCTCCTTGGTCGGTATAACTCTAGTTGATGTCCTTTATGGCTCAGCTATTCAACATTTGTATCAGATTTTTTGTTGTTGTCCAACATCACCGTAGAGATATTAATTGCTAAAATGGCTGGTGCAATAAAATTGTTACCGTTAATGTTATTAGAGACAGCCTTAGGATTATCGACAAGGGGTGTGGTTGTTTGGATAATTAATTTTCATCCTACAATGTATTTCATAACTAAATCCTGAATTGTCCTGTAGTTTTGAGGGCAGACTATTTATCTTAATGTTGACATGAAGATGGGCTCAGTTATTTATGTTCCATTACTGACATACAAATCCATCCATATGATATGGTTATTTCAGCTCATTTATTGCTTGAATTTGTTAAATTTAGGACTCATGCACTGATTGGCAACAATCATCATTAGGGTATATAATTTAAAACAAAATATGTCTGATTAACTCGCCTACCAACCAAGATGGCCAACATGACTGAAATAGAACATACGGAGTAAAATTAAAGTTTTGTCTATTATTTTGAAAACCATTAAAACAGAGAAATCTGACAACAGCAGGATGTTGAGCTCTACCAATTGTCCATACATGTCAAAACTGTCAAATAACGTTCCAAAATTGGTTTCATTCTTTAACTAAAGTTTGCCTCAACTCAATGTTATGAAACTTAAACACAATGCTTATTACCACATAACTCAGATCAAGTTCGAAATTTGGTGGCGTCACTTTTACTGTTCTAGAGTTATGCCCCTTTGCAAATGGAAAAACTGCTGATTTTTTTATTTCCGTTCTTTAACTTTAGTTTGCAAAAAAAAAATGGTATGAAACTTATATGCAATGTGTATTACCACAAAACACAGGTCAAGTATGAGTTTTGGTGGCCTCACTTTTCCTGTTATGCCCCTTTATAAATGGGAAAAATGCTGACTTTATCGTTTTGTTTTCTAACTTAAGTTTGCCTTAAGAAAATGTTATGAAACTTATACACAATGCTTATTACAACAGAAGTTTGATCAAGTACAAATTTGGGTAGTGTCACTTTTGCCGTTCTCAAGTTATGCTCCTTTATAAAGTTATATGCAAACGGGGCATTATCGGTGTCCCATGGACTCATTTCCCATTTATTAAAGGATCTATTGCCCTTAAATGACAAATTTTACCATTTATTTTCTTTTTGCCCTTTAATGTAGTGTCTTTCGCATTCTTGAATTGTAAATAACAGAGAACCAATTGTTAATCAATGTAGCAAAATTTGATGCAGAAATGTAAATAACTAATTTTTTCATTTAAAGAACATATCTATAAGATTTGAACATATAAATATTAATATTTTACAAGCGTTGAACTTATTTGTTTGATTTTTTAATGTTTTTAAATTGGTATTTTAGGGAGATAACTCTGAAATAGTGCATGCCACATGAACTTTTGCTATTTCTAATTTCAGCAGGAAAAAACGCACGGTGACCCTATCTTATCTATTGATATTCTCAAAGTATTTTCTAAAAGCTATCTTCTCGCATTTTGTTTTCAATTCTATCATTTAGTTTAGCTTCTGATCACATAATGCTGTTTTCCCTGTATAATCCCTGGGACTATTATACTATCAGTTAGTATAATAGTCCCAGATATCCATACAATATGTGTGATTTTGTCACAACCTGTAGCTTGAGAAAATGCTCGGTGACCTATCATATTTATTATATTTTGGAACATTTCACAATATATACTACGTTTTGGCAAAGTCTGAACAAATTCTATCATTTTAATCTGTACTCCCATACCACCTTATAGACGATTTTCACCTTTTTTGTTTGCGTTTTGTCATATATTATAGAAAATTATAATAGATAAAGATACACTTGAAATCACAAAAATGATCAGCAAGTCAAGATCTACTAACAAGTCAAATTTTGCTGACATATTTAAGTAGACTGTGACTCTTTATAGGAGTAATTGCCCTTAAATGAGGATTTTTTAATCTTCTTTTCTGTTTTAAGCAAAACTAAAGAAGATAGAAGGAAACTAAACAGCACATGATCAGCAATACAAGATCAACAAAACAGATTTTGTCATGAATTATATTCTTGTTTACAATGTTGGAGAGTGTCCTTTGTTGAATATGCACATAGACCAAGGTGATCACAAAGGCTCTTTAGAGCCTCTAGTTTATTATTATAAGAACTATGTATAGTTGGTGAAAATGACTTTTAAGACCAATGTCGAATACTTTTCCCTGGATAGATTTTTGGAAAAGATGTGAAGTACAGGGTTATTTGAACGGACGTAATTCGAGTTCGAACGTTTTCTAACTCAAGTATGACTTTCTCGCTTTTACTTTCGACATGTAAAGTTTAGTTTATGTCATGAATTTCACGCCCTTATTGTAAAGAAACTTCAATAAACAGCAGACTATATGCAAGGTCTTTCTGACAACCAGTGACAAACAATTTTGGGCGTAATTTAAAGAGGCTTTTCCCTGGATGCAATTGCTCGTAGACTGTATTTACCCTACACAGTAGACCAAATAATCCAAAAAATCCGCAAAAGGGATCTTTTAATGATAGGCCATGTACAGGGACAGGGAGACATAAAGCAACAAACACCCAGCAGGACCGATGCATTTGTCTTAAACATCTCCGATATTGATTCCGCGTGGCTTTCTAATTGGCACGAGTATATCCATTGATGTTCATGGTAAAACCTTTGGAGCTATATCAGTTTGCGTGGAAATTAATAAAGAGCACGGCGACCTTTCCTTGGTGATATTTTGATGGCCGTCCGGCGTACAAATTTTTTGTTAACCAACAACCATCTCATGTGTACCAAAAGCCGTCAGCGATGGTCACACAGACAATTTTCTACCTTCATGGACCAACGTCCGGCTTTTCGCGCGATCCTATTAAACATCTAGTGTTGTCACTACCATGTTCTGTAGAGATTTCGTTGCACAACATGACAGAAACATTCTTTGTTAGGTCTCTATGTTGATAATTCGACATTGGATGTTTCATATACCCATTGTAGCCGAGAAATGATAATGAAACATTTTGTTTGGTATCTATGGAGTTCCTTAAGTGCCAAAGATGAAATTTAGAATATTTGTGCGCGCGACTTTAAATCTTGTGCGCACAACCTTAAATCTTGAGCGCACAACTTTTAAACTTAGCACACAACTTTTAATCTTGTGCGCACAATTTCTAATCTTGTGCGCAGAACTTTTTCATACTTGTGCGCACAACTTTTAATCTTGTGCGCACAACTTTAAATATTTCATGGTTTAATTCACTAGACTGAGTTATATTTGAAGAAGCAATGTTTGGTTAAGTAAAACCAGATATCGTGGATATCTTTTTAAAATCGGACTCCATGTGAGAATGAAGCTATGTCATGTGTTTTGGAAAACTTTGCTGAGATTGACAAAATAAACCTTGCAGATTTTCTTGATAGCCACTCTTGTAAAAGTGAGAAAACCTGACAATTTCAACCGAATCATAAAGGAAATTCCACATTAAGAACTAGTTCAGCAACCAAAGTACAAAGTAACAACAGCTTTACAATACGTAACAACCGACTGTTAAAAACGTTTTGGGAAGCCTTATCTTTCTTGAAAACCTTTCTTCTACTGATAGAGATGCCATGCATTACTTGAGAAAATACACCAAAGAAATAGTCCAGGCCAAATTAAAATTGTTTTTATGCTTTTGTACAGCGTTTGACTTAATCTTGAAAGAACAGGCAGATATTCCATTCAGTTAGTTTCACAAGATGGTCTGGGTCATGTGGGAAACTTTTAGAAGTAACAAAAAGCTACGAAAATTATCCCTCATTTAGAACAGAATTAACGGTTTCTTATCGATGATATTTGGGTAATGAACATCATTTAATTACCAAATTGAAGTCTTGATGAATACATGTTTGTTTGCATATCAAAACGTTTTTTTTTTTTTTTATTTATGTTGATCATAATAGACTCTTTTATTCATAGCCTAGTTAACTTGTACCAGAAACACATAAAACAATTAAATTCATTATGTGTAGAAAATCATTAAAAAACTTTTTTATCTTGCAGACATATTTCCCAAATGTCTATACTGATGCAAATATTTGATTTATTATAGTATTAATGGCTAAGTCTGTCGTCAATAATGGTTTGGGTAATAAGAAACAATGAATATGGTGTATAAATTCATGACACAACATTTCTACATACACTTGACAAAGCCCAAAGCAACTGAACAGCAGTTTAATTGCTGTTCTTCATCTCAAAGTCACAATGATGCTTTCAACGGTCTCACCACAATGCAAGTTCAAGACGGAATTCTTTGCTGTATGTCTATAACGATACGGGACTATGTTAAGGTTTTTTATTGCATGATTACATGATTATAAGGGCATTTTGAGGCTGATTATTTTATCACAATGTCTTATTTCTAATGAATAATTGGCTGTGTTATTTCATTGGTGTGATAATTTTATAACTGAAGGAAATTGTTTAATGACTACCAAAGCACAACAATGAGTTATTACATGATTACTGGCACCCCTTAACAGAGACTCGATAAATCTATATCTGTGAAAAGTAGTTGGGGCAATAAAGATCAATTTTGGTCCAAACATATACCATCAAGGTATAAAGCACAGGCACACAACAACTAAATATTTTGACATTTTAATTATGATTCCGCAATATACATTTCTTTTAAATACGAAGTTGTATTTGTTGTGCGCTCGATGTTAACCGGATCAAGGTATGTCAAACAATGAAACAAGGCAGGCAAAAATTGACTTTTTATATGATTCCTTCATTTTAATGTTTAGTTATAGTCTTGGTTCTTCAAGACATCTACACAAATATGCCCTTTTCATGATAATTTATGTTTAAGCCCTGTCAATATATCTCTAGCACCTTGGAAAGATAGCTTCAAATGATTTTAAAATGCTTGGACGAAAAAGGTCCTCTAATGCCCCTTATCCTTTGAAGTTGCAGTGGATTGATTTACTTGATGTCTAGGAAAGTGTTACCAAGACCAAATGCAGATCAGTGTTGCTATTGGTTTTTTCCCTTCAATTCTGGAAATAAAGGCACCAAAAAGGGTCAGAATTCAACATTGTTAAAAGCAGGTTCTTACTTATCGGTTCGAAGTTAGTTGAACGTAAATGTCAGTCTTATTTAAGACATACCCTATCGGCCGCCTGATAACGTGCTGCTTAGCTTTGTGAGCTGAGAAGGGCGGGTAGCTATATTCCGACAGTCAACAAGTCAGACTTCCCATTTGTCAAACAGTCTATTTATCTGACACCTCCTTTAGTCGACAGTCCAAAATGTGACCAAAAGACTTTTTTGGCTCATTAACCCTTTTGCAAAAATTTTTGGACGACAGGTAAAACATTGTGTCATTTCATCTTTTATCTTTAAATGAAAATGAAAGAGAAGGAATATGTAGCAATGTCAAAGAGACAACATGCATCCCTAAGAAACTATATATCTGGAGTTCACACATATGATCTCCAATAAAGTTGGAAACCAATTACCATATAACTAGCCTTAAAATATCTTCAGCAAAATAGTGGGTAAATAAGGCAGACCCAACACTTTGTCTTCAAATATGTCGAGCAACTACAACATATAAAGAGACAATAACATGTCAAATCTTATTAGAATAGACAAATTTCTGACGTGGAACAGACGCAAATTATTTGTGGAAGAATAAAATAGTTTTGTTCAAGGGTTGCCTGTAAAACAAAAAACACACACAGAAACAATAGAAATCAACTGGAATGTACTGGTATTCAATTCATCCGAAAGTACTTAAACAACAATTGACAATACCAAAGGACAAGCAAATCAAATATTCACGACGAATGCTTGAAGTTCAGGGCGCAAATACTGATGAAGTACTGCAAGTTTAAATATTATTGCGACGATTTTATTAATGCGAATAATGCAACAAGAAGTTCGTCGCATAAATGAAAACTCGTATTTTGATTTTATAAGTATAAACTATTTTATATAACATTTACTGAAATCTCAATAAAAATATTAAACGCAAATTTTGGATAGTTATCAAGGAATCGCAAAAATAAATGCACGCATTGATTTCTGTATTTACAATAAGTAGTTTTTAAGTAAACAAGTTAGTTAAGTTGTTCAAACGAGTTAGTTAAGTCGTTAAAACAAGTTGGCTAAGTTGTAAGCTAAGTCATTATAACAAGTAAGCTAAGTCGTTATAACAAGTAAGCTTAGTCGTTATAACGACTTAAAAATAAAACTCAATCAAATAAAACCAAAACTGCTAATTTTCCAAAAATACCAATTCAGGGTAGCAACCCAAACACGCGTTGTTTGATGTGTCTGAAAAATTTCGGGCAGATAGATCTTGACCTGATGAACATTTTAACCCCTGTCAGATTGGCTCTAAATGCTTTATTTTCAGAGATATAAACCAAAATCTACATTTTACCCCAATGTTCTATTTTTAGACGTGGCGGCCATCTTTATTATTGGGTTGGGTCATTGGATACTTTTTAAACTAGATACCCTAAGGATGATTTTAGCCATATTTACTTTAGTTTAGCAAGTAGTTTCAGAGGAAAAGATTTTTGTAAAAGTTAAAACGACGACGGATGCCAAGTGATGAGAAAAGCTCACTTAGCCCTCTAGGCCAGGTGAGCTAAAAAGCAAAACGGACAAAAGCAACGGACAAAAAGCAATTTAAGTGTCGGACAAAAGCAAAATTATCGGACAAAAGCAAAACCGACAAAAACAACGGACAAAAAGCAAAAGTGTCGGACAAAAAGCAAAATTATCGGACAAAAAGCAAAACGGACAAAAAGCAACGGACAAAAAGCAAAAGTGTCGGACAAAAAGCAAAATTATCGGACAAAAAGCAAAAGCGGACAAAAAGCAAATTGCGGACAAAAAGCACCGTATCAAGTGTTTCAAGCAATAAATCAAGCAACGAATAAATTTAACAGGATCTATCAAAAATCATCAACATCTGATTCCCTACAGGATTAAACATTAGATTAAGATATATCAAGAAACAACCTCCTGATTTTGGACAAACACATTGGCATGTGACAGGGTTAGAGAAAAACTTTCTGAACTCTGATTACACGAAATTGAGGATTATTGAATTATTTTTAATACTTATACATCTACAAATACTTCAACTAAATGATATAATTGTTCTCATTTTACCGCTCATATTTCGCTTTTATCTCTATATGCAATAATAAAAAGACATAAGATACCAAACCATATTTGCAAGAAAAACAGACAATGCCTTGCCAAAAAGGGACAAAATAAACGAACAGACAAGCCATATTCAATGGAAATAATATACACAAAATCAAGGATTGATCAATCATGCAGAAATTAAGAATAACCCCAGGTGCTACGGAAGGGTAAGGACTTCCTGCTTAACTCGTGTTTTCCAACGCCTTGCTCATAAAAATATAAATCCAGATTAAAATAAACTGATCATATACCAGGATTAAAATTTTGTTTAAATTGCACTCGGTGATGTCATGAATGAAGGATAGGACGGGATAGAGGCTACGGCAAATGGAACGTAAATCAATTCACAAATATATATTGTAATTGTATTTATTTTACAGATAAAAAGATTGGTAAGAGACCCATCTTTAATCCTTACACTGATATACATTCTCATTGAACAATCTGAAGTAAATCATACATTTAAAAAGGGTTTGTTGGTTAAATATAAACATTACTAATTACCAACTTGAAATTGATAAAACAAATTAACAGCAATGTTTAACCTTTACAAGAAAAGCCTGTGCAGACACAAACAAAAGAAATATGGTTCGCCTATGGACACCCAAGCCTCAAAATGCTGAGTAAGAGAGTCAGATAATGTAATTGATATCCATCTAACATGGTAGCAAATATTTATAAAATACAAAGCCAACTACATTAACATGCTGACATCAAAATATAACCATCAATCAATCTTTTAATAACCATATTATAAAAACATCAAAAGTCAGAATCACAGAGGCGGCACAGCGCAAACAAAACTTAAAAAAATCAATCAAACTTACACTTCACAGACAGAAGAAGTATCAAAATTATACATTCGTTGTTTTATGCTACTCTATCCGTAATTACTGGTCTAAACATGCCCATTCAACAAAAACATGGTAAAAATGATAATTAGGAAAATACTTATTCCCTGGAGAAGAATATTATCATTGTAGCTTTAAAGTGTGTTTTATGTTTGAAATCCATACTCACGATAAACTGCGACGTGTATTGAAGCTTTTCCTATGGCGGTATGCTATAACGTTTTTGATGTTATGACATTGAAATTATGTGATGTTTCTTACCTTTCCTACTTATATTTTCCTCTCTTCTTTTTGGCAATGTACTGATTAGCATTAACACAATCTCCTTTTTCACCAGCATAGCTGCTGTAACAATTGTTTCAATCGTACTTGGAAGTTATTTGAAAACAAAAACACGATGTCGATTGGAATGAAATGCTGCTTCATAGATAAAAGCCAATCTCAAAGTGATAGTGATGGTTCAGCTAAATTGCCATTGATCTTACTTGTTTACTTTTTTAAATATAATTCTTTTTCCAATTGTATTTTAACGTAACATCCCATTTTTTGGGGTTTAATTTCTATATTAACGTGAACACTCTTTTTATTCAGTAAAAGTTACTACGTCTACTGCATATGCGGTGTAGTTGATTCATCGATAAAGATGAAACTTCAGATAACAGAAAGAACTCTAATCGACCTGTTTAGAAATCTTTCACTAAAATTACAAAAAGAAACAATAGAAAAAGGTCGAAATAGAGGTATTGCACATATTTTTGTGAAGTAAAATGAATTAACGTGTTACTTGCGACATGTAGTAGCAAAATTATAATGAAAACAATGCGAGGTGCGAACATCCAGGAAAACAAGCGATTTAATTTACCTTGTATAACAAAAGAATTGTTCCAGGTAGGTCTTTATTTAGAAAATGTTTTTGGAAAAAAAGAAATAAGCCAGATCTTTTCTCAATTCAAAACTAATGATTATCACTGATAGTGTTACTTAAGTAGTTTTGATACCATCTAGAATTATCAGTATATATAGCAAAATAAAGCAAGGTGATATGAGATGGGTATTTTGAAAATTTTCTTGTGACAACAGCTTGCTTACAATGAAATATTGCATACCTGTTTGGTTTATTTCAGGTTGCGGAGTTGGTATGTTTTTTCTTAATCAATATTATGTTCATATAAAAGGTCGATGCTTTATTAGATTTATCTACTCAGTCTACAATATTTTTTTAATCTAAAATAACATTTTGAAGTAATGATTAGAGCTAAGTCAAGATGAAAAGCAGACGTTACTGTATCTGTATTTATCCCTTTTTAAATAAAGACAGTGAGATAGATGCAGTCAACATTTTTATCAATATTTTAATTATTCAGTGAGAGAGCATCATCTATAAAACTGAATGGGGTATTAAAGTAAAATGCTTGCTTTTTCGTGATTCCTGAAAAGCCCTGTATATAATGTAAGTTATACGAATCACTGTTTACCTATATCTAATTGTGGAATGATTGTTTGTTCCGTATTATACGTTTTTATAGGTTTAAATCCTTTCGTGATCAAACTGAATAAGACCCTTGAATGCAAATGGCTTTGCACTTCGTGTACTTGCGGTACTTGTAAATCATTTGTTTTCATATACTAAGTAATTGAAAACATACAACCTTGTGAGTGATGAAGAAATTTGAATAATAGAAATCATAATTCGTTATGTATTTTTGTCTTCATATGTATTAATCATTTGAAGAATAAGGGGGTTCAAGATGTATTAAGGATCATTCGTATACACTACAAAGAAACCAGAAAAACAAATTGATCGAATCCCTTATACACCTGAATTTACAATAAGTAGCTTGTAATGTACTTTTTTATTTCCATCTCCGAATCATTTTCATTTAGAGTATATAATTCTATTTTCTTGTAGTTACTGTTCCCGGTAAGTACCATGTATTTGAGGAGCAAAACATTAACAATCGTGTAAAGAAATTTTCATAAAAATATGTGCATTGTGAACAGAATGTATATTAATTCTAAAGTTCTGCAATTAGTTATTGTAAAGAATTCATCAAAATACTAGGCTGATAATTTTGCCAGACGCACGTTTCGTTTACAAAAGACTTGTCATTGACGCTCGAATCATAAAAGTTAAAAGTCTAAATAAAGTAAGAAGTCGAAGAGCATTCTAAAGAGCATTGAAGACCTAAAATTCCGAAAGGGTTTTGTCAAATACAACTAAGATTATTTATTCCTGGGATCGAAAATCCTTAATATTTCGAACAACTCAGTGAGTAGTTAACAGTTTTAAATTCATGACTCGAAAAGATGAATGAACAAAATGCTAAATCCTGGAAAATGAAATTTGTTTTGGGCAGAGAATGATTGCTGAACAATTTAGTCATTAGAGTAAACAAAAGAAAACAGTGTCAAAAGTGATATAAGATTGGGCAACGGAACGGAAATCCAAAGAACACTAAGTACATTCTCTGATCGCGATTTAGTCAAATCGCTAATTAATAATGAAGCAGCTATTGAGATGTTAATATTTTCCTCTTTTATAATTGAACCTACGTTACTACACAAACAATTACAATTTCATATTAATTATTGCATCGTTAAAGGGAAATGTCACGGGTACCCTTCCGGAGCATCTGAGACCACTCCCGTTTTTTTGGTGGGGTTAGTGTTGCTCAGTCTTTAGTTTTCTGTGTTGTGTTTTGTATACTGTTGTTTGACTTTTGGTCTTTTTCATTTTATGACATAGCGTTGTCAGTTTATTTTCGACTTGTGAGTTATAATGCCCCTTTGGTATCTTTTGCCTCTCTTTTATAAATATTGTACTATACGTATAAGAGAGAGGCGAAAGATATCAATCTCATAAGTCTAAAACAAACTAACAATGTCATGGCAAAAAAACGAAAAAAGACAAACAAAGGTACACACAACAACACAACATACATAACTTAAGCAATGAGGACCAACAATTTCGAAAGGGTTCTACCAAATACAGATAAGGTATTATATTCCTGGGGTCGAAAATCCTTAAATTTTCGAACAATTCAGTGACTTGTAAACAGTTTTAAATTCATGATCCGAAAAGATTTATGAATAAAATGTTGATTAATGAATAACCTTTGTAGAACAACACTTTGCTTTGATGCTGTGATTTGTGTTTATATAAACTATGGTTGTAACGTTATATGCCACAAATATCTAAAGGCTCACAATATTTATTAAATACATTTCTATATTAAAATTGGAAGATATCGAAAACATTTGTTTGACATAATGTTAAATAATTCATTGACGTATATATATATATATATATCATACTGACGAAGGATATTTGTTATCCGAAATATTTATGGATACTTATATTTAATGTTTCCTCTTTTTAATGTTGGTGTTGTTTTGTACACTTTTTAGGCGTATATACAAATTATTTATTGTGTACAGGTATCGTAAGAAAGATCGTTGAATAATATCTAGACGTTATATAGTTCAGTCTAGGTGGCCGAATGGTCTAGAGCGCTGGACACCGTGCAGGCGGTGTTGTCTCGATATCTCAATAGCATGAGTTCGAATCCCGGTGAGGGAAGAACACAAATTTGCTTCCGCAAATTTGCAGATTTAACATTGCTGTGCTGATATTTAGAGTAATTATAATATAATATGTGTTTTCGGCCGTGTATCACCTTCACTGGTGATCCAATCGATGGATCTGTCGTAGAGTTGTCACTTGTTTAGACGTACTTAATTATATATATACATAAATTTTGCAACTTATTTGTACTGATTTTAAAACTGATCTTGCAGATATTGGATGCAACCTTCCAAGTTTCTGTCCAGTTACTCGACCAGGACAGTTCCAGTGTTCGGCATGCGAGTTATCTGAAAGAAATGATGAAGGACTTGCGTGCGATTGTAAATAACAAAACGAATTTAAAATAAAAAGCGACAAAGTTTGTGTAATGTCTTACTTCAATTGTATAAAACTAATAGAATTGATTTGATTTAGATGCTTCATCATGAAGAGAAAAAAAAACTAAAAAGTGATCAATTATGCTGTTTTAGATTTTCAAACTAAAAGCAAGTTTTATTTGCAGATTTCAACGTGGCTCTTCAAAATCTTTTGCCAAATCATACTTTGGAATACACATGATACATTTTTGTAATGAAATTTGAACTATTCCCAAACTGTTCATAAATATAATAAGAAATACGAAATAAACCAAAGTGGTTGATCTTAACTGTAACTGTGAAAAAAAGTATCGTAAGCCAAAACAGATACGTCATCGTCATGCTATTATATTTTAGTAAAAAAAACTAATAAAAAGCATGTATTTCCAGTACATGTCTTTCATGTTTTTGTCTTTTTGAGTTGCTGTCTTATCCAGATAATGACTTATTGCTCATGAATAATGATTTTTGCTTATGTTCAGCGATTGGCCAATTACATTGAAAACTGTAATAGATAGAAAGAAACTGTAAACAGTGAAAATGGTCGCAATGATAAAATCTCCAAATGAGTGAAAAATATGTATCACCTTCTACATTCTGTTATAGGTGTCATTGCCATTAAATGATAATGTTTGCTCATAGCGTTTTTGGCAGCTATCTTGAAAACTATAAAAGAGACACTATAAATAGTAAAAATTATCAGCACGATAAGATATACATATTTATTATACTTCACGTTCAAATGCAAGATTTTGATTGGCTAATACCAGGGAGATAATTTACTCTATCCCATGGCTCAGCGGGGGCCATTTTTTTATGTAACCCTCTCGTGCAGACCAATGAAAAATCGATAATTTAAAGAATTATGAATTGAATTTACATCAATAAATGCTCAAGTTCTACGTTTTGGCCTCCAAACTTTTCATACACTGCCAAAATAAAAAATATACTTTGCTTCACTTCTGTTTTTTTTCAAATAGCCGTAACGTTGTTATGCACGTGACCTCATAGTTAAGTACTTTCAATTTAAAATGTAACAGTAAAAGAAAACAATGATAAAACATTCAGTATAATAAATTAAATAACTCATAGCTGAGAAGGTGATAGAGCAGATTGGTACCCCTCGAAAACACATTGTCAACCTTGGTTTCGCCTCGGTTGACAATGTTTTCTTTTGGTAGCAATCTGCTCTATCACCCTCTCAGCTATGTGTTATTGATATAATTATCTAAAGTATCAATTGACTTTTTAAATCAGTTAATGCCCTTGCATTACAATTTTTGCCATTTTTGCGTTTTTGGATTTTATCTTGAAAGCTATAATTGACCGAGAGAAATTGTATTCTGCAAAAGTTATCAAAAGACCAAGATCTACAAATAAGTCGCATGACAACAATTGTCAATCAACTCATTAAAGAATATATTGCCCTTAAAAGATGATACTAATGTTTGTCTATTATCTTTTCTTCCGATTTTTACCAAAATTTGGCATTTTTGACACCTATATGGAAAACTAAAATAGAAAGTGAGAATCTGTATGCAGCGAAAATGTTCAACAATATATCTACAAATTAATAACGTTCTGTTCCTTATGTTAATATAAAAATGACCAAAAGCATCCTTGTTGCAGTAATTTCTGATAAATGATAGTTTTTACCAAATTTCTATATATTCTTGAAAACAATGATCGATAGATAAAAAATAAAAAAAAAAAAAACAGCAAATATGATCATCTAGAAATTATCTTTAAATGATCAAATATAACCGACTGCAATTAAGGTGAAAAAATATTAAGATTACATACTTATTGCTAGGTAACTGATTCAGACTCTTTAAAGTCCGTTGTTAATGTAAATTACATGAAGTTTGCATTGTAATTTCTCTAACACCTATAGTTCTTGTGACTTAAATTAAATCCATATCAAAGGTTTATATAAGCAATGTATTCGAGTAGTAATGATCTTTGTCCAAGTTTTACCCTTCCGGAGCACATGAAATCGCACCTGATTTTGTTGTGCTCGAGTTAATCAGTCTTTAGTTTCTATGTCAACTTGTTTGTCAGTTTGTCGCCTGTTGTTTTTTGCCATGGCTTTGTTAGTTTCTATCTATTTATGAGTGTCCCCTTGGTATTTTCCGCCTTTTATTTTGATATATTAAAATATATTGAAAATTGCATTGTATAAGTGCCTAATGCCTATATTTCTATGAAATTTGTATAGAGAAATATTCGGACTGATTCCATAATCAGCGCCGATCATCTACTTGCGGTTGAAAATTGCGCTGTTCGCGCTCTCATGCCTACATTTCGTGCAGGATTTGTGAAAGAAACGTTTCTTAAGTATGTTGTACTAAATATTAGTACTGCATATATATAAATAAGAAGATGTGGTATAAAGAGTATAACAAAAACCGAACTCCAAGGCAAATGCAGGGAAATCCATAAAAACTGACAAAAACAAACGCTATCAACCAACGGAACATGTGAAAAACAAATGTCATATTCTGATGAACAACTTTCCATCACAGACCAAATAACGTACCAGTTAGCAACTATATGCCACTGTACGGCCTTCAACAATGAGCAAACCACATGCTGCATAGCAAGCTATAAAAGACCTCGAAATGAAAAATGTCAAACAATTCAAACAAGAAAACTAACGGCCGGATTTATGTACAAAACAATAATAAAAAAAAAAACCAAATATGGTATACAGCAACAAACGACAACCACTGAATTCTAGGCTCCTAACAGTCAAATACATAATGTGGTAGGATTAAACATGTTTGCGGGAGCCTAACTCTCTCCTAACTTGGTACAGTGGTGTAATAGCACAGCTTAATAAACTATAAAAATCAGTTGAAAAGGACTTAACTCATCAGAACGATACAAAACCCAAACACAACTAAGAAAAACACTAAAGACACAGTTGTAAGGTTTTCAGTAAAATCAGATTGAAAATTGTCAAAGTCCTTTACAAATCAGTCCAATCAAAATTAAGATATTCGGACCAATCAACGCGTGCTTTATGTAAGTGGTGGTCCAATCGTCACCGTGATTTCAATCCTCCCAAGCACAAAGTACAGATCTGAGCGAACTTGCAGCAACTGAAAGCAAGTTAAAAACCTGATATTATAATAAAAAAAATAAAAAACATGTATCTAAGATTTTATAGTAGTCACGTGGTGTCAAAGCAAGAAGCAACATTTGGCAATTTGGGAAGTCGAAAATACACTGAAAACGCCATGACAAAAAAAGAAAAAGACCAAAAGACAAACAACAGTATACACTTCTTTGTAAACTTCACTTTGATGGGATAGTGTTTGACGCCACTTTCAATACAGGTTTGGTAATATCATGGTGGTCAGTTTTATTGATTGATGAAGGGGAGTACAACTAGAAAAACCATATACCATCGGCAGTAAAACTTGGTTTAAACTCACAATCTTTACTATTGACAAGATAGTTATCACTAGACAAACTACGTAGACAACTTGGCCACCGAGCAGCCTCCCTCCCACTTCCCCAAACGGGAAGTGTTAAATCAATACGCCTGAAAAAGATATATGAAAACTTATTAAATGCATCTATTTCAGACTTTATTGTTTTTTTCCAATGCTGTGTTAAATCAAAAAGGCATGCCTGAAATAGATACATATAATAATTATTCATGTTATTGATCATTCAAAGTTCATCTTGCTACAATTTACTGCTTTGAATTTCATTTCAGATTTAAGACATATTGAGATCAGTTCATGGGATGAGCTATCATTGCTCGTTGAGACCAGACATTGACACACTGCCCCCCACCCCAGACATTTATCCCATTTATATCTACTTCTATTTATGATAAAATATTTAGTAACTGCTTTGAGCAAGGATGTAGATATTCAGATGTCAGTTATGTACATCCTTGTTTTGATTTGTATCTACATCCCTGATTAAACTCAATACAGAAATTACAAACATTAAGTTCATAACATTAGCTTTTCAAATTATTTGAAAGTCAAGTAATAGAATAAAGACTACAGACAGAATTTTCATTCGCACAATACTCATAAAACTATATCTTTCAGATTTGTAAACAATTAAAAAATGACATTCAAATTTACTGTCCTTCCATGATGCATAAGAACAATATCCGACAACTTAAGTCCTGTTTAAAGTCAGGAATTCAACTTCTACGGAATTTATTTAATTTATTCGTTCACAAGCAACTATCCTTCAGTTCAGACATCATAATAACATCCCAAATGGAAGTGCTAGTCTGCAAGTCGTTCTACTTTCTATGTCTTGAGTACGTACTCTGAAATAGAAATGACAATAGATATAGGAAGATGTGGTGTGAGTGCCAATGAGACAACTCTCCATCCAAATAACAATTTATAAAAGTAAACCATTATAGGTCAATGTACGGCCTTCAACACGGAGCCTTGGCTCACACCGAACAACAAGCTATAAAGGGCCCCTAAAAGTACTAGTGTAAACCATTCAAACGGTAAAACCAACGGTCTAGTATATATAAAAACGAGAAACGAGAAACACGTATAAATTACATAAACAAACGACAACTACTGTACATCAGATTCTGACTTAGGACAGGTGCAAACATTTGCAGCGGGATTAAACGTTTTAATGGTACCAAACCTTCACCCTTTTTCTGAAACAATAGTGTAACATCACAACATAGAAAGACAAGTTTGTTTACATTTCGTTATACATTTTTGGGTCCTCAAGACAGTTCATTGCAGTGACAACCAAATTTGTATTGTTACTGCACACTGGTTCAGATCAATATAAAGAAACATATGAACGGCGACTAGTTTAGTATCATTCACAACTGTTTATGGTGTCTTAAAGTATCCATTCTTTTGTTCAGGAATATTAAGGATCAGATCTTAGAACCAAGTGACAGTGACATTTTGTTTTGTGCTTGAATACATCGTGACACTAGTAGTTACGATAGGTCCATCATGATACAAATCGTTTTATGTTAACAAATTATATAATTGCACAAAAACTTTACTTGCAAGTACCCAAAGCAAGCGTGACCGTAGACGAATTAAGGCCCTTGTCGCAGACCAGTAATAATTATAAACAAAATCCAGTCAACAAGATTAATTCCATAGAAACAAGTCTAATGTGCACTTATCGTTATACCATGTTTATACATCATGGTGTACGTATTATATTTTGATAATCCATTAGTCGTAGACCAGTAATAATCGAAAGAAGTGCATGCATCAAGAAGCATACTGGATGTGAAAATGAAAAAGAACAGCTTCGGACGCACAAAATTTAAACAGCGTTAATTAAATTCATCTTGTACATAATCTTATTGATGAAAAACTCTGGTTGAGATCTAAGCACATACTAGTTATAAAGTAATTATGTTGTTTCAGTAGTAAGGGGACGACCATTTCATTTTCTGGGGGGAGCAGCAGATATTTGAAAACGAATAACGTGGCCTGGTAAGAACTGAAAATGAATAACTTTGCACAAGACAGAATGAAAATGAATAATCTGCAACACAAAATTTAGGAAAGAAACCTGTACAAAAATGAAAAATAAATTTTCGCGCGACAAAGCAGAGGAAAACAAATAATAAGCATACGTAGCAACAGATGAAAATAAATGACCAATCCGGAAAATCCTCCAGCACCCCCCCCCTTTTCCCCTGAAGAATAACAAATGGTATTCCTTTATACTTTGCATTCGTTTATCCATTCATGTTTGCCATTGAGTGAACCTGTGGTCAGGATATTAGAAATTGTATGCAACTGTTTGTGTTTTTGTTAAAGGATATCTGATGCAGCACAAAAAGTAACCAATACAAAAGTTGGATCAATGTTACCTACATTTTATTCAAGAGTAACTTTGATTAAATTTCATTTTTTTATTTATAAAGCACTAATGAGGTTGTTGTCGAAGAAATGCGCGCCTGGTGTACAAAATTGTAAGCCTGATATCTTTGTTCGAACGTTTATATCTTTGTTATGTCATTGCCACTGTAATACTTAAAACAGTGTTCCATAACTTAATTAGCCTAACTTGCTGAATATCTGTTCGAAAATTTTAGAATTTAAAGTAAAAATAAATAAATAGGGAAGGTAAGGGTATTAGCGTCACTAACCTCTGATATGGCTACTATTTCGCACACGTCTTAGTATAACAGTATTTCAAAGATGTCATTAGAATAAAAAATCGACGAGAATTTACAAATTGTCGTCTATTTAATGAGATTTTATCCTACGGCTACCTAAGAATAATCGCTTTGAAAATCTAAATGTATTAGTATATTAAAGAATTTCAATATTCCATAAAAGCTACGTGTAATAGCAATAAAAGCTACAATTAATTCAGTCGGTAATGATAATTGTAGGGTTAAAAGTTCAACATGATATAAGTTAATGTCCGTAACTTCCAATTGCTTTGTCCCACTGGGAACATGAACAGAAAGAAAAAGCTGTATTCTAGTCGTGGCCTGTACTATGGGCATTGAAAATAAAATGAATCATTGGACATAACATTGATACACTGTAACAATATGACTGAAGCCAAATTATATAAGAACCTTACCATTTACATATAAGGATTTTAGAATAGAAGATAGTAATATGATATGATAAAAATTAAGCATTATTTGCAGGTACTTATCAAAACCGTATTATTTTTTGTATCTATAGGTAAGGAACCCATTTTATCATATAATATAGTAAACATTATAATTACAGAAAATTCTTCGCTTGAAAACAAGTTAACGACTTTACGAAAATCATGGAATCATGTGTATATATCGTTCCTTTAGTACTCATTTACTTATTTACTTGTGTGGCATTGTTTTTGCTCATACATTATCTTTCATTATCATCACGGGACAACTAAGTCGTACCAATTGAAACGATTAAGAGATTGTTTGTTTCTTCATCATATCAATATAAAAACTATTGTCAAACGAAAAGGCCTTTACTTACGGTTGTCGGAATGATCCTAGCATTTGACGCACAGCTACTGGTTTGTGCAGGGCTCGTTTAAATACCGGATATTCCCCTAAATGTACTTTAGTTGGACTTTGGAAATTACAGACTTCTTTTACTAAACCTTTAGTCATTAATGGAGCAGCTTGCTCGTCAATTTCATCTATAGTCTGTTGGCATCGTATTTTCAATCTTTTCCCATGTTCTGCCATTTTGGCAAGCATATTTCTATTCTCGGCCATTTCTTTGAGATTATCATCTCTTCGTTCTTTCATTTCATTGATTAGTTCATCAGCAGCAGCGTCTATTCTGTGTTTTAGTTCTTCTTGTGCTTTCTTTATTTCTGCTACCCTCTCTTTTTCTTTATACTGGTAAGTGTTTTGAAATGTATCTGAAGTTTTAATATGTTCTTGTAAAACTTCAATCTCTTTGTTAACATATTCAATAAAGTCTTTTAAAAGATTTTGTTGGATTTCAGAAGCGGCAGATAAAGACCTATACTTATGGAATTTATGAATACCATTTAAACATTTTCTACACAGAAATTGTGAACATTCCATACAATAATTTTCTATCACTTGTTGAGGATGAAGCTCGCATTGACGGCGTTTAGCTTCAGTTAAAAGCACTTCTGGAGGTTTTATTCTATGTCCTCTAGAAACGGTACTTTTAAGGTGTATAGATTGACAGTGGTCACACAAATACTGGTGGCACTGAATACAAAAATGGTCTCCAGTTTGTCTTGAACATAGATCGCAAGTTCCGAAGGTGAAATTCTTGTTCGATTCATGTGAATTCAAAGACGTATTCTCCCGCGAAAGAAGTTTTGTTTTACTCATTTTAAATCAATAATCAATGAATAACTAGACTATGTTGCTCCAATTTTAATTTTCTCCTTTTGACATTTCTGCTCCAACATCTTCCTGTACCCCTTAAATCCAAATTTATCGGACATAGATTACGTTGACGACAATCACCCTGGTAGCCATACGTGGATCTAACTAACTGAACATTGATATTTATCAAATGTGTCGCCTTTGTTTTAAACCATGTATTTATCTGTTTAAATAGAGCTATGTTGGTCCTTTAAACTTATAATGGATCGTGTTAAACTATAGTTATTGTGCATTATGTGGAACTTCGGAGTGTGTAAATCAAGTATATATTTGTTAAACCTCTATTGCTGTTATATAAGTATAAATTGATATAAACCTTATTGATTAGAATGACATTTCTTTAAACTTTGAAAAACGATATGTTACTATAAAAAATTAGCTTCAACCGATTGAATTGTAATTGGTATTATGCACATTTTAATTGTTTTGTTTTATTTTCATTATTCTAAACTCAGTTTTAACGTGAGAAAAAGCCATTTGAAAGCAAATAATATCTAAATTTTATTTAAAAGACTGTAAGCTTTGGCAGTAACGCAAACTGATATAAAAAGCCGTTACACTCAATTATTATTAGAATCAAATAAAAGTTAAGGAATAAAATATCGGCAACAGTGAAATTCCTGTTCTGCAATAGTCTTGGGGGTAATGTTAAAGGTCGATTTAAACATTAGTTACTATAAAGATTTCACAAATATATAAAGTTATATAAAATTATTAAAGTTAACATCTATTCTGACTTCTGACCTCTGCGCATAGTGAATGACTTCTCATTATATCACATTATCTTGGGTTGACATTTTTCCTTATATCAAATCATTAATTCATGCATATCAGTAAAGATTAAATAAATACTGACATAGATTTGTGGAACTATATATAATTAAAAAAGATAATTCGTTTTAAATTATAATTAGTTTGTCAACTAGCTGGACTTTAATTTGTATGAGCAAATTGAAAATCGTGTAAGATGTATAAACGTCGTCCATGGGACGGCAACCCTCAAGACATTTAGAAAATACATTATTTTACGGAATTTATCTCATGTGCGATGTGGATATGATATAATGTATTGCCGTGTTGGTATTCTCCTATGCTTTAGGTTGTGGAATTTGCGTTCAAGAGAAATCGGTGCGATTTAAAGCTTGACGTATTGCATATATAGAACCTGTCTGTCGTTGAAGATTTTGGTCGTTTTTGTCGTTATATTGTGATCTCATTGACATTTATCACTTGTCTCTTTTTATTCATATTTAGTGTGTATAACAAGAATTATAAGGGATGGAGTACGTCAAAATAAATATCCATCCATTTCCTATGGATTCATGCATATCAAACCATGTAAGAAAGTCACGTATTGCTTGATCATTAAGCACAAAGTCTTAATTTTGCAGGGAAATATTATAGAAATAAATAATTTATGATTTTATTGAGTTATGAAATGGACCAAATCACGTACAAATTCCTAGGCGTTTCGATCTCGTATCGAATTTTCGTTTAAAGTCACCTATTTCCTATGAATACATGCATATCAAACCATGTAAGAAAGTCAAGTATTGCTTGATCATTAAGCACAAAGTCTTAATATTGCATGGAAATATTATAGAAATAAATAATTTTCGGATTTTATTGAGTTATGAAATGGACCAAATCACGTACAAATTCCTAGGCGTTTCGTGCTTGTATCGAATTTTCGTTTAAAGTCACATATTAAAAACACCAGGGGAAAAAAGAGAATGTTGGTTAGGCAGAATGTCGAAAGATTTGTTTTAAAGGATCAGTTTTGTCTTATTCATCGGGTAACTGTATGACTAAAGATATGGTTTCATAATTTTTTTCAGTAACAGTGTTTTATCGGTCAACTATTAAATATTCATAATCCTGAAGAATGTTCAGAAGACCTAATTTAGTAAAATAAACTCGTGCATAATCTATAGTCTTTTCATGGAACACGCTGCATAAAGCAAGAGGTGGAACAACTAAAGAACGAAGAGCACTCTTCTTACTTTGGACAGTATCAAAAAGAAGTTACAATTGAATTCTTCCGGAACACCGGAGTCCACCTCCCCTGTTTTTTGTGGGGGTCGTGTTCGACAATCTGTAGTTTTCTTTGTAGTGGTTTGTTATTGTTATTTGTAATTTCATCGTTTTATTTTTATTGACATGGTGTTGTCTGTTTTTATTGTACCTATGATTTTCGATTGCTCCTTAGTAATATTTATCTCTTTATACAGAAATGACGAAACCACTTATTTATTCATTTCACATTGTCAATTTAGAACAACTCTTCTAATGCCTCTATTGTATAAATAACGTCCTTGGTATATGTTTACATCTTTTTACTTCTTATGTCTTAGTTCCACAGATGTGCATCGGAGGCATAGAAATCTTTACCATTATTCAAATCCTTAAAAATTAACCGGAAACGCCGATTTATAGAAACTGCAGCACTTATTGATAGTCCATTAGTCTTGAATTCGTCTATACATAGTGTATCTTTCATTTGTGGTATGTCAACGGTAAAGCTAATAGAAAACCCAAAATGACTACAAAAATCACAGTAACACTTAAATATTTTATTCGTCCGACTCGCTTTTCAAAAGTTGATTACATTTTACTAGTATTTTCAGTTTCATCTATATGATCAGTCGATTCTCCCAATTTTCTTCTTTTTGCATTGGCAACCTTTTGACTTCCTCTAGTCATCAGCAAACAGAAAAATTCTATGATCTCTACAATTGACAGGATGCTGGCTCCTATAAACATTCCCATCTGTCCACCAACCGTTCCTAAAACAGTCAGTCAGAATATATATACATGTAAATTATGTACGATAACTACAATATAATTTGTTTTCTAAGGTGTAGTAGCGATTACAAATTTGGTATGTCATTGTTATTCGTAAACATGTAAGAAAATCTGAATTGAATAAAACCAATATTGGACAATACGACGGGTGTCGCATTCTACAGGGGCGGATCCAGGATTTTGGAAAGGGGGGGCGAAGTATGTAATGTTCGCCGAGCGGAGCGAGGCTAAAAAAATTTTAGACCTTTTTTTTGGCTAAAAAACATAAAACAAGTGTAAAAGGCACTTTTATAACGGTTCCTGACGTGGGGCATGTATATTTTATAGTAAAAGTGTAAGTGTTGGACATTTTGTGCCGTATTCTCCCACTAATTGTCTATTATAAAATGATTGGATGGATCCAAAGCTATGTACTAATATATTTGATGTGGGACTTGTCAGAAAAAATGGACATGGAAAATTCTCGTTTCTTGTATGTTTAGTTAGCATATCCTCACAGATTTCTTGTCGTAAACAAGATATACGCCAGGCTATTCAATGAAATTTACAATACGACCGACACGAGTTAAGAAAGACAAACAAGCAATGTTTATCCAAATGTTTGTTTGAGATGTTTCACCAACAAGGGAAGTGAGAGGTTCCAAATCAACCAAAGGCTACGAATGAGTCTGAAATGACAACGAATTTATGAATGACGGTCGACAAATGGAGACATAAAGGCCACACCCAGCAGGCAGGTTGCAGTCGGGCCTTGAAAAAAGTATTCAATATATCAGTTCGGCGAAACAGACATTCCGGTCAGATATGGGATTTACATGCAAACCCCCGGACCCAAAAAAAATTACGCCCGTTTTTTATTCATCATGTTCATTTAATGCTAAATAATTCTGTTGGAAATTTTTGTTTCTAATAGCAAAAAAGTGGACAAGATTATTGTTTTCAATCCAGATACGGCCAGAACTTTTGTTTAAGGCAAAAATCAGGGTCAGAATTTTTTCTCTCAAATATCTCAGACTGCCCCCTCAAATAAAATGGTCCGTACCTTAAATAGACTTTAAATCTATCTAGAGCTTACTGACTGGGGATCATTATTCAGCTATGTTATTAATAGGCTGGGGCGTGTGGGGTTAAACATGTTTTCGTAGGTAAATAATATTGCTGTGGAACTTTTTTTTTCATGAGAGTGTAATAGAGTATTACTTTCTGTTTGGTGGAATTGTGAAATAGAAGTCAATAAATACGTTCTTGCTCAATCCTTTGTCGCTTTGAATGTGTCATGCTTGTCATCCTCAGCCTAAGCAATGTGTTACTGTAATTTGAATTTCAAAATAACTGAGTGACGTTTTTCGACGCACTGGTCAAGTCTCCACCGTAGCGAATCACATGACTTTGACACTGAGACTACTATACTGTGTTATAGTAGTCTCAGTTTGACATAATCAATAATATATTACAGTAAATACGAGCGAAAAATATCTTTATAAGTATAGAATGGTCGCATAAAAATTAAATACACGGAAATGGCAAAGTTCACGAAGTCTATTCTGATTAATCATTTTACAAAAAAAAAAAAGGGGGCAAGCAAAGGGGGCGTACGCCTCTACGCCCCTCTGGATCCGCCACTGTTCTAAGGGAGATAATTAGAAGCAATCAAAGTTTTTGATATTCTTTCAGAAAGTGACGCGAGTTGGTATTATCTCGATTATATCTGCTTGTTCGAGTTGGTATTGTCCCGATTATTTCTGCCTGTTCGAGTTGGTATTGTCCCGATTATTTCTGCCTGTTCATACGTCTTTCCGTCTTTTCTCGTACATCTGTATTTTTGTGTGCTAGGACATTTCAAATCCCTTTTGATAATCTGTTGGTTATAGAACATGTTAAAATTCTTTATAAATACTTCAGCTTAAACTATGCTTTGAATGTGAAATTTTGTTTCAAGTTTGACAAAGTTTTTGCACAGTTGTGTGTTTTTCTGCGCTGTTCCTCACTGGTCATAGCGTTTCAGAATAAAATCTAGTCTGAAGTACAGTTGTCAGGAATTGGGGCGATTTATAGCTTAACATATGGTAAAGACACTTGAACATTGATTGGTTGATTATTGATTGCTTAATGTCCAATGGCAAATATTTCATACATGTTCAGGACGACTTGAATATTGAAGAGCGTGTGAAGTATGCTAGATTTGTTTGGTTCATGTCCCATTGACCTCTACCCCATCTCTTCAAATATTGATGGAAATACATTATATATACGTCATTCATACATCATTAAGGGGCTTGGGGATTCCTAATCTTTATATTGTTTGCCCAGTATTGTCTATTCTTTATATTATTTGCCCAATATTTTCTATTTCTTATTTATGTCGTGTTCATTTTATTATTTTGTACAGGTTATTTCTTGTACAAAACTTTGTACAAGTAATAACTTGTACAATTTTTATGGAGAAAAAGATAATAATTTGTACAATTCACTATCTTTTAGTTATATTTGTTTCTTCTTATTCAAAAACTCCTCTCTTTGGGTTTGTTAGTATGGAATTTTTAGGCATTTTGTCGTGTTTTTTTTTTTTCTTTTATTTATTTATTTGTTTGTTTTTATTTTTCTTAGCAGATATCACTCAGCGTATGTATTTTTGAAATTTATATTGGGTTTGTTTTTCTTTTCTTTTTTTCAAGTGTTTATTAGTATTGCTTTTGAAATGCTAGAAGTTTACAGACAAACGACGGACGCAAAGTAATAACATTAGCTAACATGACACCTTCAGCAAATTTAGCTAAACAGCTTGATGCCACTTAAATACAGACTTCTGATAGTCAACAAGGTCTACTTGACAACGGGAATTAAAGTCTGTAGAAGTGATAGGACGAACAACTAATTTGGTGGTTTCAGAGCGACTTTTTTTCAAAATACACTATTCACACATCTGAATGAAAAGTCTGATTATTTCTCTGCTGATATTGGCAAATTGTTTTTTAACTCCTTATATGTTTTGTGGATGCCTCCATGACCAACTCCAGAATGTGCAGTTCTAATCAAAGGTAAAGTTCGTCTACTGTACATTAATAGATTATTTCGTCTCATTTGTGAATTAGTTTTCAATTCCTGCTACACTCAAAACATCATACTGCCTTAAGAAATATTTTTGAAGTGCAGTCTTTTGGACTTAATTTTGCTTCCTTTACATTACTAATAGTCTCTCTGTATCTTTCACGTGTAAATATTGAATTATTAGATGCTTTATTGTCATCACACAATTTAATTATTTCATCATGAAATTTTTTTTCTATACTGTTTTCCATCTTTACACTTTAGTTTTGACTACTAAACTGAACAGTTTTGCTCATATATTTGTTATATAAAATGTACTCACATATTGAAAGTTTGTACCTTTAGGCTAAGTAATAAATTATTTGTTAAAAGGGAAACAATTTGTTGTGAACTTCAAATAGGCCAAGGTAAAATAATGATTTGTACAAGTTATTATCTTTTTCTCAGTAAAAATTGTACTAGTAATTACTTGTACAATTGTATTTGTACAAGTAATAACTTGTATGATGGCTTCATACAAGTAATTACTTGTAGAAAATGTTTGTACAAGTAATAACCTGTACAAAATAATAACATGTACACGACATATACGAGGACCCAATTATTCTCTATTCTTTATTGTTTCAGACCACTTCTCTATTCTGTTAACCATAGTTAGACTCATTTCCAGGTGATATTTCAAACTTGATATTAATATTTACCTAAAATACTACCAACTGTCTTTTCTGGAACCTCTTCTGTTGCTTCCTCTATCATTGAATTGTAAAAGAGACGCAAATCTATGAAATTTCTACTGAAAAAAGAAAAAATACAACATGATTAGTAAATGTTTTGAGCTTGAAACTTAAAAGCACATATAAGCACCCCCAAATTCTCGACTGTATTTTTTCTCGTAATTTTGATACACTGCATCGTGATTTTTTAAAGATTTAGACTTTTCAAAATAAGGCAATCTCATAGTGACACAATCGTCCAACGAGTTTCAAATCATCCCGATATAATTAATACATCGGAGTTGGAAAAAAAAGACGTATATGACCTTTTAGTAACAACACAATACAGAGCTATAGCTTATTTTGTCAGAGCCGTTCTCACAAATAATGAACGTGACAGCAAATGTATGTACAGATCAACCTCCGCACGGCATAGGACAATGCTGATAGTAGCAATCCGTTAAAATTGTAACAATCTGTGAGCCATGTTTTGGTTTTAAGGGCGCTGGTTGTAGAATTTTTGTGTATTTGACGTTCAACATTTTTTTTGCCGAGAATACCTGTAGTAGATTTTTTAGAAACACGTTTTATGCGCAACAATTTGGTATTGGTATATCATTACTAAAAAACAAAACTACTAGTCAAGAAAATAATTTTATATACACTCATTCTCATTAATACGCATGGAACTTTTAGTGTATGATTTTTGCATCAGTGTATGCACAATACTTAAACACACACCACATATTGATATTTACATGTAAAAACTAATCACATACCTCAAATAATCTTCACTTGGTAGAATTGATTGGTTGAATAAGTACGAAGCTATGAAGTTGGAAGTGAATGCAGCATACGACAGTGAAGTCTCGTACTTTATCGTCTTGCATTTTGGTGGACAGGAACAATTGTGTAGGAAATCTGAATCCCTTGATATGTTTTCTATACGAAATAATAACGAACTTATAAAGACCAATAATTATATACACTGAACATGATGGGTGTCAATAATGGAACAGGACCAATATATATAACGACCGAATAAAGACGAATACTTGTATACATTGAACATGATGGGTGGTGTCAATAGTGGAACAGGAATAATAATAACGACCCTATAAAGACGAATACTTGTATACATTGAACATGATGGGTGGTGTCAATAGTGGAACAGGAACAATAATAACGACCCTATAAAGACGAATACTTGTATACATTAAACATGATGGGTGTCAATAGTGGAACAGGAACAATAATAACGACCCTATAAAGACGAATACTTGTATACATTGAACATGATGGGTGTCAATAGTGGAACAGAAACAATAATAAAGAACCTATAAAGACGAATACTTGTATACATTGAACATGATGGGTGGTGTCATTAGTGGAACATGAACAATAATAACGATCCTATAAAGACGAATACTAGTATGATTGAACATGATGGGTGTCAATAGTGGAACAGGAACTGTTTAAACTTTCCGAGCACCCAGGCTTCACAATGTGTTTTGGTTGGGTTCGTGTTTTATAAATCTTCGGTGTTGTGGACTGCTAGTATGTTAATCCTATTTTCTTTTGTCCATGGTGTTGTCTGTCTTTCTTTGATCCATATTTTTTATTGACCCTTAGTATCTGCTTCCCCTTAAAAAACATGGTTCCTAAAGGAATTATAGGAATTTGACATTTTCTTTTGAGAGACCGACAATGATTTTACAATCAAGTGTCAAACCACCGAAGGGGCCTCGGTGGCCAATCTAAATTGACTAGGATTGTCAGTTTTCCTACCGAAGTTCGTTGGTTCTCTCCGTGCATTCCGACTTCCCCTCAATAAAAACTGACCGCCACGAAATAGCGCAATAGTGCTGAAAGTGGCGTTAAACACCAATCACTCAATCAATCAATTAAACAACCGACATCAAAATTCCTTGTTAAGAATTAAATGCTTCTTTTGTAATTTTATTGGGGTGTAAAAGCGTTAACCGAAGCACATTTTTGATGAAGCTCGGAAACCCTATGCCTTGTTGTGACGTTGTCATGAGAAGCACATGCTCACGGTCATGGATGTTGAATTTTATTGAGAAATGGAATGCCACGCAAATCAAAAGTAAGGTTTCTTATGAAACATGCATGTTATTGTAATTATTAAATTATGAATAGTTTTAAAGCCCATATTCATATTTTCTTTTTAAGGCTTCATTATTATTAACAATAAATATCCTTCAATGTTTTTAAATGTAAAATGTCTTGAAATTTTGCTTACTTTGGTACTCGGCATAACAATCCATCAGCTGTCGACTGTCACAAAACTCTGCTTTACCTAAAAGAAAATAATTACGATTGTGATATGGAAGTAAAAGACTCTTTACTTAAAAAACAAGGCATTTGGGTTTAAATGTCGATGTGCTGCAACACATTTGTAGATCTATGTAGCTCCTCACTATCCTACTATCTGTCGATACATTTATTTTTGGCAATGCACAAGTCATTTCTTCTCTGACTGTTCATGACGTTAAAATACTAAATCCCTGGGATGTGTTTTAGTTGATTTTAGTCTCTAATGCATGATTTTTTATTAATTGTTTTTGGCTTTTAACTAGCTGTCAGTAACTGCGAGTACTCTCAAATCGTACTTTCTCTTTAATTCGACCTGTTGATACTATTTGTAATACATTTTTGTTATTTTATATTAATATGGATCTTGTCTATATACCAGCTTTGATTATTTGAAATATCTACTAATTTTCACTTCATACTACATTTGTATGCACATCAAGATTATTCTCCTTAAATCTGTACAGGAAGTTTTAGCTAGCTCTAATTTTATAGTTTTATTGTTGATATTCACCCTTATGTATCTAGTGTTAAATTAGGTATTTATATGACAGACCTTTCTTGGTATTCCTAATTATTGGAAGATTTTATATAGACAGAAGTAGTATACATAAAACGACAAAGTTATTTTTCATTTACCTGTATATATTATTATGAAAACCGGTTTTTTCAAAAGTGATTATTTTCTAAGGGTTAAATATTTCGCCGTGGTGTCTTGCCATGGCTTTGTTTGGACTTGTTTGTTTGCTTTTTGGCCTTGAATGTTTGTCCCTAATATTTTATTAACTATGTATTTACATTCAGGTATCACAGATCGAATTTATTCGTTCATATTCTGTTAATTTACGTTTTTTGATTGAGTTAAGCCTTCCAATTGATATTTTATCGTGTGGTTTTCTATGTTATGATGTTATACTATTGTTTCAGAAAAAGGAGAAGGTTTGGTACCATTAAAACGTTTAATCCCGCTGCAAATGTTTGCACCTGTCCTAAGTCAGGAATCTGATGTACAGTAGTTGTCGTTTGTTTATGTAATTTATACGTGTTTCTCGTTTCTCGTTTTTTATATAGACTAGACCGTTGGTTTTCCCGTTTGAATGGTTTTACACTTGTAATTTTGGGGCCCTTTATAGCTTGTTGTTCGGTGAGAGTTGTCTCATTGGCACTCACACCACATCTTCCTATATCTACTAACTTTGTTTGGTTAAATTTCAGACAAAGTATTTCTACGTTATGTTGTTAGTCCTGTATAACATAAGTTCATCAGATTATATGAGTTCGTGTGTCGAACAGTTGGCATACCTTTAGACGTTTATATGATGGATCGGATGGGGCCTTTATTTTTGTATTCTTGATTGCTTATGCCTTTTTTCTATTTTTATTTTTTTTGCCCACCATTCTTTTTTCTTTATATCTAAAAAATCCATTATTCTCTACTTCTTTATTTTTTGTCCATTGAATTCCATATTCTGTAATACCATATATATTTATATATAAACTGTTGGATATATTTTTTAATCTGATACATTGGGATGTATAAGTACACACACAAGCGTATGTCAAGGCGTTTTTATATTTAATCGTTACACGGGTTCATTATTAAGTTTTGTTTTTTTTAATAAATAAATTTGGTGTAATTACTGTCTTTTGATTGGTTAAAAGTATTACTTTTATTTTCAATGTTGTCAATTTTTATGGCGACACGCCCACTCTGACGTTGTGTATTCATACGCCAACATGTGTGCACGTTTTTATTGTAAATATAAATAATATGAAAAGTTCATTGAGCCTTATTTTTGATTGAAATTTATTTATAATGAATGGCAATAATCTATTTTGAATTTATTGAACCATAAAATTAATTTTGACTCTTCACATTTTACATAATCAATAAATTAAAAATAAATAATAGCCATTCATTAAATAAATTTCTTTTATCTTTTATTTCTTTTTCAGGATAACGGGCTAAAAGTGAAAAATAACTTGTATATAAATAACACACTATATACTACTATTCTCCGTCTTGAATTTAGCGCAACGATGTAAGCTATTCAATTAAGGTAGCATTTTTTTTGTTTTCTCACCGTCAGTGGAATTTGAACCCATGCTTCTGTGGCATTGTTGCCTAGACCACTTAGCCAACTAGGCTTTTAAATAAACGTTACGTACCATTTGAAAATAAATGTCTGCAACCACATTTTTGTACGAGATAGTCGTCAAAACAATGTTTGAAACACGTCAGCTCTGAATATGTACCCACTCCTGATAATTTATCTGAAACCTCTCTGCAACTACCATATGGACTTGGAAGTGTAATCACCTAAAACAAATTAAGACAGAAGTATAATTGAAATTTAACTTAATTGACTAAAGACATTTTCTAGTAATGAACGTATTCTGAAATACAAACAAGTTAAGAATTACGTATTATAGAATTATCGTTTAAAAATTTAGTTGTAAATTTCAGTGAAAAGTATTTGACATAGAAGTTTACAATAATTAAAATTAAATCTCCGCTCGAGCTAAAATTTATAAAGTAAACATGTTTCTGACCTTGGTTTTCCTTATAGAACATCCTGCAGATAGGCCTGGGCCAACCAGGAATCCTCTCAACGATGGCAGTGGTTCTTCTGATGGATCATGAAGTACAACCTTCAAATAGTAAAGAGTTGATTTTGGATATCAAGAAAATAACTATATACAATTCTAAGAATTGAAAAGAGGCATTTAGGTTAAGATTTGAAAATTACCTTAGAATTCAAAATATCAAATAATAAGGGGCCTCGGTGGCCGATTGGTCTAAGTAGTCAAATTACTGTATCACTAGCTTGTCAACACTGAGGTTGTGAGTTCAAATTCGGCACGTGGCAGGTGTACTAGACTCCAATCTTCATTGACTAGGATTGTCAATTTTCCTACCAAAAGTCGGTGGTTCTCTCCGGGCACACCGACTTCCTCCACGAATAAAAACTGACCGCCAAGAAATAGTACAATAGTGGTGAAAATGACGTTAAACACAAATCAATCAATAAATCAATCAAATTATAAATGGTACGGATTATGTTATTTTGACATCAACCTTCTTTCACAAGGTGATACAAGTTGGTCTTCAATAATTTAAAAACATTAACACCAAAATGAATACTTTATCCTAGTAATATTAAGCTCTGTCCACTTTGGCAGAAAGCTACATATGTGGCCACTAAATAGGGCTAGAATTTATTGATATACTAGAACATACCCGCGACATCTCGGGTCCGTGACTGAATTAAAGTACCTATACGCCTTATTTTAAACCTGGAATTTTAGTATTCATATTGTCATCTGATAAAGTCGTGCTGATTATAACGTGCACAGTTTTCTCTGCTTTCAAAATCTTTCTGTTTGAGCCCGTCCTGGTTTTCTTACTACAACCGGAAACTACATGCAGGGTGACCATATCTATTATTTTGTATATAATTGTCCGCTTTATATTTTGCATTTTTTGTTACGGATGAGTGAATCAGGTAAGTGTGACTGTGTTCGTATGTTTTATTGCATTGTACTTATTGTTTTGGGACGGTTAACTTTCTGGTAGTTAGACCCGTCACGACCAGACTGGGGAACTGGGTAGGCAAATACTCACATCTATACCGATAGGTATCACAGATCGAATGTATTCGTTCATATTCTGTTAATTTACGTTTTTTGATTGAGTTAAGCCTTCCAATTGATATTTTATCGTGTGGTTTTCTATGTTGTGATGTTATACTATTGTTTCAGAAAAGGGAGAAGGTTTGGTACCATTAAAACGTTTAATCCCGCTGCAAATGTTTGCACCTGTCCTAAGTCAGGAATCTGATGTACAGTAGTTGTCGTTTGTTTATATAATTTATACGTGTTTCTCGTTTCTCGTTTCTCGTTTTTATATAGACTAGACCGTTGGTTTTCCCGTTTGAATGGTTTTACACTAGTAATTTTGGGGCCCTTTATAGCTTGTTGTTCGGTGTGAGTTGTCTCATTGGCTCACACCATCTTCTATATCTACTAACTTTGTTTGGTTAAATTTCAGACAAAGTATTTCTACGTTATGTTGTTAGTCCTGTATAACATAAGTTCATCAGATTATATGAGTTCGTCTGTCGAACAGTTGGCATACCTTTAGACGTTTATATGATGGATCGGATGGGGCCTTTATTTTGTATTCTTGATTGCTTATGCCTTTTTCTATTTTTATTTTTTGCCCACCATTCTTTTTCTTTATATCTAAAATCCATTATTCTCTACTTCTTTATTTTTATCCATTGAATTCCATATTCTGTAATACCATATATATTTATATATAAACTGTTGGATATATTTTTAATCTGATACATTGGGATGTATAAGTACACACAAGCGTATGTCAAGGCGTTTTATATTTAATCGTTACACGGGTTCATTATTAAGTTTTTTTTTTTTAATAAATAAATTTGGTGTATTACTGTCTTTTGATTGGTTAAAAGTATTACTTTTATTTTCAATGTTGTCAATTTTATGGCGACACGCCCACTCTGACGTTGTGTATTCATACGCCAACATGTGTGACGTTTTATTGTAAATATAAATAATATGAAAAGTTTATTGAGCCTTATTTTTGATTGAAATTTATTTATAATGAATGGCAATAATCTATTTTGAATTTATTGAACCATAAAATTAATTTTGACTCTTCACATTTTACATAATCAATAAATTAAAATAAATAATAGCCATTCATTAAATAAATTTCTTTCATCTTTTATTTCTTTTTCAGGATAACGGGCTAAAAGTGAAAATAACTTGTATATAAATAACACACTATATACTACTATTCTCCGTCTTGAATTTAGCGCAACGATGTAAGCTATTCAATTAAGGTAGCATTTTTTTTGTTTTCTCACCGTCAGTGGAATTTGAACCCATGCTTCTATGGCATTGTTGCCTAGACCACTTGGCCAACTAGGCTTTTAAATAAACGTTACGTACCATTTGAAAATAAATGTCTGCAACCACATTTTTGTACGAGATAGTCGTCAAAACAATGTTTGAAACACGTCAGCTCTGAATATGTACCCACTCCCGATAATTTATCTGAAACCTCTCTGCAACTACCATATGGACTTGGAAGTGTAATAACCTAAAACAAATTAAGACAAAAGTATAATTGAAATTTAACTTAATTGACTAAAGACATTTTCTAGTAATGAACGTATTCTGAAATACAAACTTTGGCAAGTTAAGATTTACGTATTATAGAATTATCGTTTAAAAATTCAGTTGTAAATTTCAGTGAAAAGTATTTGACATAGAAGTTTACAATAATTAAAATTTAATCTCCGCTCGAGCTAAAATTTATAAAGTGAACATGTTTCTGACCTTGGTTTTCCTTATAGAACATCCTGCAGATAGGCCTGGGCCAACCAGGAATCCTCTCAACGATGGCAGTGGTTCTTCTGATGGATCATGAAGTACAACCTTCAAATAGTAAAGAGTTGATTTTGGATATCAAGAAAAATAACTATATACAATTCTAAGAATTGAAAAGAGGCATTTAGGTTAAGATTTGAAAAATTACCTTAGAATTCAAAATATCAAATTATAAGGGGCCTCGGTGGCCGATTGGTCTAAGTAGTCCAATTACTGTATCACTAGCTTGTCAACACTGAGGTTGTGAGTTCAAATTCGGCACGTGGCAGGTGTGCTAGACTCCAATCTTCATTGACTAGGATTGTCAATTTTCCTACCAAAGGTCGGTGGTTCTCTCATGGCACACCGACTTCCTCCACCAATAAAAACTGACCGCCAAGAAATAGCACAATAGTGGTGAAAGTGACGTTAAACACAAATCAATCAATAAATCAATCAAATTATAAATGGTACGGATTATGTTATTTTGACATCAACCTTCTTTCACAAGGTGATACAAGTTGGTCTTTAATAATTAAACATTAACACCAAAATGAATACTTTATCCTAATATAAAGCTCTGTCCTCTTTGGCAGAAAGCTACATATGTGACCACTAAATAGGGCTAGAATTTATTAATATACTAGAACACACCCGCGACATCTCGGGTCCGTGACTGAATTAAAGTACCTATACGCCTTATTTTAAACCTGGAATCTTAGTATTCATATTGTCATCTGATAAAGTCGTGCTGATTATAAGGTGCACAGTTTTCTCTGCTTTTAAAATCTTTCTGTTTGAGCCCGTCCTGGTTTTCTTACTACAACCGGAAACTACATGCAGGGTGACCATATCTATTATTTTGTATATAATTGTCCGCTTTATATTTTGCATTTTTTGTTGAGGATGAGTGAATCAGGTGAGTGTGACTGTGCTCGTAAGTTTTATTGCATTGTACTTATTGTTTTGGGACGGTTAACTTTCTGGTAGTTAGACCCGTCACGACCAGACTGGGGAACTGGGTAGGCAAATACTCACATCTATACCGATACAGTGTGTTAAATGTCCTGACATATACTATTGGTATCGGTATCGGAATCGACCCGGAACTTGTTAATTATTGGTAATATTAATTATGTGGAAAACAAAGGGTCTGGAATGGTGTAATTTTTAATCAACACCATTGTCCTATATTAGTTATATATAAAGTTGAATTCTTTGATTCTTCGTTTTAACGTCATGCCGGCCAATAAATTGGACCGCGTTATCTTAGTAGTATAGATGTTTTGCTTTATAATATCGATTGCATCTGTCTACAATTGTTTGTTAGTGCTTTAGCAGAAAAAGACTCTATATCTGGAAACGGAAAATACTCCAATAATGAATTTGGTATTGTTTTTTTTTTTTTAAGTTTCAGCTTTTATTAGATTTAAAACTCACATTTTCTTATATCTAGCGGATAAAATATTTTGAAAAACTTCATTTATCAGTAAAATATAATTTGAGTTACCTTGAAACTATTTAAGATTGTCAGTTAATGAAATTTCATTGCCTTGGAATTATTTTTTGCCTTGAATGATATTAATTTTCACAATATATGCACAGCTAAGTGATATGAAATTTCCAAAAGTTCTGAGAAAGCTATCACGAAAACAAATAGGATACATCAAAGAATGATAGCCTGGACCTTTGTAGAACAATTGTTAGTATTTATAATTGCATCTGGACCATATACCGCAATCATTAACCATCTATAAGATTTATATGCGCTAAGGTTTCAGTTTTCTGACATATGGTACGGGTTTTAGTGTTCATGAATGAAATGAGATGTTAAGTGTACGTAAATGAGACAGCATACCAACGACATAGAAAAAACCTAAAGGTCAACATACAACAACAGACAGATGTTTTTACGATATGTCAAGCAATAAATCGTCCTAAGTCTTAAAAAAGTTGTAAATACTATAAATTCATCAGAAAGATCTGCCATCTAAATAGATATAAGAAGATGTGGTATGAGTGCCAATGAGACAACTCTCCATCCAAGTCAAAATTTATAAAAGTAAACCATTATAGGTCAAAGTACGGTCTTCAACACGGAGCCTAGGCTCACACCGAACAGTAAGCTATAAAGGGCCCCAAAAATTACTAGTGTAAAACCATTCAAACGGGAAAACCAACGGTCTAATCTATATAAAAACGAGAAACGAGAAACACTTAACCATTTTTTTTATAATACAAAAACTTTAAGAAATGACAATCTGCATTGTGCTAACTAACTTCAAGTCCCGAAGAAAAATGTTTAAATTCACTAATTTCTGTCTTCAAAGATTTTTTTATAAATTACAATGTATCTCAGACAGATCAACAGGAAATGCATCGTTTTATAACAAAATATTGCGATTGATTTTTCTGTCAGATGCATTTTCTTTTTAAAAATACTACCAGATAGATGAATCGTTTTATTGTATAATTCTGACGCCAGATAAACAGACATATCCCATCCGATGTAAGGCGCTCCATCTAAATCACAGTACATGCAATTTAAAAAAAAGGAAAATGCACTTACAATTCAACAATTTTGCGTATAAAAATTAGAAGTAAATACGAAGAAGGCCACTAGTTTATTTTAACATGGATCAGAATAAGTTTTTATATTATAATACTATACACAGTAAAACAAACTACAAATTGCTCATATTTTTCTTAGTGGTATTGTTTTTAAAATTAAAAATCATTAAATATATTTGATCCATGCTACTATTATGAACAATCATAGTACTGCTGGGGAGTTACTGGGTCTCTTGTATATATATTTCTATCAATGTTATTCCAACGATTAACATCTGACAAGATCAGAAACGTTAAAGAAACCAGAGGAACTTTTTGATAAAACCTTCGCAATAAAAAAAATCATGCTGAAAAAATATAACACAGACTGTACAGTTGTTTGAAAACCCGAAATCATCTAATATCCAAGAGTGACTTCATCCCTGGTTAATTAGAATAATGAACAATCATCACGTTATCTTCGTGTATTAATGAAACATTACTATTTTAAATTATTTTAGCACATTATAAAAAATTAATCGGACTTTCTGGTGTCTTAAAAATCCATCTCGATTTTAACAACTTTGATCATAAAACAAACATTGCCATGAAGTTAAGGGAGTTTACAGTAGCTTAACATTATAGCATGAATGTTGAATTATTAAAACAGCACTCATATCCATGTTGCTGTCCAAGCAGTTAAACATAACTCTCTTAACCTTGTAACTGTCAAAGCTACTAATAAGATGAACATCATTATAGGATAAAACAAACGTACACATTTTGCTATCTAACAGAACTTACATCAAAATAGATTAAATACAAATGCATTTCAGATGAGGTATAGCATATACAACATTAAACATGTATATATTTTCGCAAACTGGACGTGGTATTTGTATGAATGGTTTAAACTAACATTTAAAGTTATTCAAGGATATATACCATTTTTCTGACCGTTATTCTCACAACGAAGGAAAATAGAATTGCAATTTGAATATTTTTAAATTAGAGGCAGTGGTAGTTTTCTCAAAAATCCTGTAAGGACATACAAATCAGGGCAAACAAAAACTGACGAAATCGCATGAACTCCAAAAGGAGCAAGACGGGTGCGTCGACATGAAAAGTGTCTCCTGCCATACATGCATCACCCGCCATGCGAATCCACACTCTGTAAAATGTCACGATCGGAAATAGGACGCAATTTGTGATGGTGACCGTAAAATGTATGTAGTTGCCAATATGTGTAAACACAGGCACCCAACGTCCGGACCCCTCCCCCTTTATATGTGTAAACACAGGCACCCTTGACACTTTGTTTCAACACTTGCCCAATTGTACCGCGATTTCGCGGGCATCTTCTAGTAACTTAATAGCGAGGAAACTATATATCAATGAGAATACAATATAAAAGGAAGAATAAATGCTGTTTTTTTAAATGCGAGGAAGAATAGATAAATAAATTTATCAAATAATTAAGTTAATTTCTGAATATAGTTCTAAAAATATAATAAATAGTATACCTTTACACCGGCTTGTATAGTTGAGGAAAAGAAATATAAGTCTTGTTGAATATTAACAAAGAATCTCAAACCGGACGTTTCCCCAACAGACTCTGCAACCGTCTTTGCATCTTTATTGAAGGTATAACACACACCAAGTTCTGTCATTATTGGAGTAAAAATATCTTTACAGTCAATAAGCTCTTGTTTAAAATGACAATATCTTATCATGTCTTCAATCTGATGAGAATGATTTCGTGCACAGCTATACAACACATCCCCTGGGATCGGGTTTTGTGTCGACCTTATCCCAAAATGTTCTAAAATAATTGACAGTTCACTGAGGGCGTAGAATGTCTTTGATGCTTCCAACTTATCCTCTTCTGTAAAACAATCTAACACGGAACTTTTTACTTGGTTTAAATTACACACAGTTACCGCTGGGAAGTCAATGGTTTCTTGTATAGATGTGGTAAAACTTGTAATGGAAGGATTATGTGAAAGGTGGATAAATTCTAATATCACAAAAATAAAAAGTCCAGAGGCTGCCGCCAGTACCAAAATAATCCATATGAGCCTGAAAAAAGAGTTAAAATGACTTGTATCAGTTATTTAAACAAAAATAGTTGCTCTCAAAAATGATTATACTATAGTTTTTTTCAATGTCAGTTTCCAAATTTTGTTTCTGTTAGTAATTTCAAACATTCAGTTTTATCATTCAAAACTATTTTGTCTCTTTCTAGTCTTCGTGTAGCACAATTCAAAAATTCTGTTTATTTAATATTTAAGAAAAAAAAAGACATGATTTTTTATAACTGTTATGGTCCGGGGACACAGTTGTCTACAAAAAGAGTCCCTAGTGTGGACAGTGCATACCTTGCCATTTTTTTCCTGTAAGTAGTGTTTTGGTCCAGTTTGAAAAGGTCAAAATTAGTATGTCTGAAGCTGTCAAACTGAATTACAGACCCCCTTAACATAAAACTGTCCATATTTTGAGTTAGAGCCGATAGATTTCTATAATTTTGAAATAATTTGTCCCAAAAGTAGTATACTACACTGTAAAAATCTTTTTAGGATAAAACCGGTGCGATTATTTTTAATTTGCGTTTTTTTGTCTAAATGAAATGCACTACGAAATAACTGTGTTCTCGGGCTTTATTTTGACGGAAGTTACGAAAAAAAATTAAAATTGAAATGCTCGTATGCTCATCATTTGAAAAAAAAATAACAACAAAACACGTTAATAGCATATACAAAAGAAATGAAAATATGTATTTGCAACTTTCAAACGATAATCTTTCCCTTGTTTTTATCTTTTACCGCTGTGAATACAAGAAACATACTTGCGTCTAGAGTATAATTCTGGTCCTCCAAATCTAGACAGTCCATGGATTGAAGAAGTATTCTTAAATTCCTCTACAATGTTAGTATTACAGACCATTTCTGTTGTGTACTTTATCATTCTTGTTCATCATGTTAATCACAGTAATTGTTCCAGGCAAATAATACCTGAAATCAGCCTCACATCTGAAATGCTTGAAGAATTCTGATATTCGAAGCAGGACCCAGAAGGCAAAATAGCAATCAGCAATTACTGTTTATCAGCAAGGTGCCGGTTAATGACATTTATTTAGTCGATTTTAGAAATTAATGTTTAATCAATTTAAGTTGAAAGTCAGTATTTGCTGGTTTTGAAATCAATTACTTGAAGATAATAGAATTGTTATTTTCACGATAAATAGACTATTCTGACTTACAAAACAAAACATTGAGGACAATACTTGCGAAACATGTACTTTTTAAGTTTGTAATTTCAGATTTTTTTATCCAAGAAGGGTATCGTATAAACATTCAGAAAAATGAACAGTGACTTGTAATTGCTTTCATCTTCGTCATTTTAACTCTGATGAATAGTTGTCTCATAGTCAATCATACCACATCTCCTCAAGTTTTTTATTAGTAAAACATTTATTCTTCCCAAAACTTAAATTATAAATACGTTTTAGTTATGTATATCCTATATACACTGTGTCCAAATCAACCCGGCAAAAAGTTTCGATTCTTGATCCGTTGTAAACAACGTTTACAAAACCGGGTCCTTCCTTTTTGACATTTTGATATATAAATATGGCGAGAAAACACCTTGCATTTAGCTAGAAGAAAAGAAACCCACAGAGCATTTCATGAAAAAATACTAAGGGTTTGAAAAAGGTGTGATTGGAATTCCATGTACACAACAAATGATTTAAAAACAAACTTCTACGTATACACCATTCTAGACGCAAAGGTTAGAAAAAACAATATAAATAACTAACAACACAAAAACTCAAGTACAAAACCGTCAAAACCGACTAACGTCAGCTTTATCCGAGGGAGTTCCAATCATATCTACAGCAAAACTGTATAATCAATGAACTGGCAATTTAAAGACAAGCTAATATTCCGATCATGCTGAAACTGGAACGCATTCTGGTGGGCGGATGGTGAATTACCCCAGCAGACTTATCCACCCGGTTACAGTTAAGTCTTGTGGTTGGATTTCCGTGCGAACAACACGTGTTTCTTGCGTAAACATCATTGATATTCCTTGGCTTTGATTGTTCCTGACGAAGGTAAATTCAGAAAAGCGCTTTAGTATGAACTTTATAAAGTGTTATTTTCATGTTTTTGTGACCAAAAGTTTCTATTAAAGCAGTATTACTCCATAATTAGTAAAATTTTCGGATAATATCTATCGCTTATCAAGTTCATATTGAAGTTTGGGAGTTCTCGGGAAATCATGGTACCAAAAGTTTGGAACACAATAAAACATATTGGAAAGCACAAAAAGAACAGCCAAAACCGTCCAATATAAAAATAAGGAGATATGGTATGATTGCCAATGAGACAACTATTATAGACGGCTATAAAAGGACCCAACATGAAAAATATGAAACTATTCAATGGGGAAAACTAACATCCTAATTTATAACAAAACAATTTACGAAAAACAGACTCGAAAGACATAAACCAACGACAACCACTGAACTACAGGCTCCTGACTAAGGACAAGCACATACAGAATGTGGCGGGTCTAAACATGTTTTTGAGCGCTCAACCACCCCACCCCACCCCCTAACCTGGGACAGTGGTGTTACAGCACAACATAAAACAAACTATAAAAATCAGTTCAAAAGGCTTAATTCATCACATCGATACAAAGCAGAAAAGCATATAAAAAACAAGGACCGGACGTGGCAGAGTATTTATACATTCCTAACAACAAAAGAAACAAAGTACAGATCTGAGAGTACTCTCAGTTATTGACAGCTAGTTTTGACCCAATAACAACTAATACAAAAAATCATGTATCTAAGACTAAAATATCAATCAGTACACATCCAATAGATTTAGTGTAAAGACGTCATTAACAGTCAGAGAAAAAAGAAGACAAGGCAATTTCTGCATAAGGGAATTGAAACCTTAGCTTTATTCGTAGAAAAATCGTTAATCGTTGCAATGTCAATGTTTCAGACAATAACAGTTTCATGATCAGTACATAGAAACATTAGAAGACGCAAACTCAATAAAAACCGAAGTTAACTTAGGTTCTCCATAAAAGTAAACAGTTGGCATCTGTTGTGTTGCTGATTTCAATTAAAAATCCGACGATTAATTGTTTTCGATGATGTCAAAAATGAGAAAAAAAAAGGAGAAGGTAGTGGCTAATACAAGAAGAACATATTAATATTCACAGATATTCCAAAACGGTCAAATAAATTATGATTGCGATTACAAAACATTTGAAAAGATGAGTTCAAATTTACCATTTAGAAACCCTTAGTTTAATAACTTCCTTGTTAACAGAAGCACTATCTAAAACGATATAAAACTCAAGCATTGAAATATTGTATCAGTCGTTAGAAATGTCTTTGATGCTTCCAACTTATCCTCTTCTGTAAAACAATCTAACACGGAACTTTTACTTGGTTTAAATTACACACAGTTACCGCTGGGAAGTCAATGGTTTCTTGTATAGATGTGGTAAAACTTGTAATGGAAGGATTATGTGAAAGGTGGATAAATTCTAATATCACAAAAATAAAAAGTCCAGAGGCTGCCGCCAGTACCAAAATAATCCATATGAGCCTGAAAAAAGAGTTAAAATGACTTGTATCAGTTATTTAAACAAAAATAGTTGCTCTCAAAAATGATTATACTATAGTTTTTTTCAATGTCAGTTTCCAAATTTTGTTTCTGTTAGCAATTTCAAACATTCAGTTTTATCATTCAAAACTATTTTGTCTCTTTCTAGTCTTCGTGTTAGCACAATTCAAAAATTCTGTTTATTTAATATTTAAGAAAAAAAAAGACATGATTTTTTTATAACTGTTATGGTCCGGGGACACAGTTGTCTACAAAAAGAGTCCCTAGTGTGGACAGTGCATACCTTGCCATTTTTTTTCCTGTACAGTAGTGTTTTGGTCCAGTTTGAAAAGGTCAAAAATTAGTATGTCTGAAGCTGTCAAACTGAATTACAGACCCCCTTAACATAAAGCTGTCCATATTTTGAGTTAGAGCCGATAGACTTTCTATAATTTTGAAATAATTTGTCCCAAAAGTAGTATACTACACTGTAAAAATCTTTTTAGGACAAAACAGGTGCGGTTATTTTTAATTTGCGTTTTTTTTTGTCTAAATGAAATGCACTACGAAATAACTGTGTTCTCGGGCCTTATTTTGACGGAAGTTACGAAAAAAAAAATAATTGAAATGCTCGTATGCTCATCATTAAAAAAAAAACAACAACAAAACACGTTAATAGCATATACAAAAGAAATGAAAATATGTATTTGCAACTTTCAAACGATAATCTTTCCCTTGTTTTTATCTTTTACCGCTGTGAATACAAGAAACATACTTGCGTCTAGAGTATAATTCTGGTCCTCCAAATCTAGACAGTCCATGGATTGAAGAAGTATTCTTAAATTCCTCTACAATGTTAGTATTACAGACCATTTCTGTTGTGTACTTTATCATTCTTGTTCATCATGTTAATCACAGTAATTGTTCCAGGCAAATAATACCTGAAATCAGTCTCACATCTGAAATGCTTGAAGAATTCTGATATTCGAAGCAGGACCCAGAAGGCAAAATAGCAATCAGCAATTACTGTTTATCAGCAAGGTGCCGGTTAATGACATTTATTTAGTCGATTTTAGAAATTAATGTTTAATCAATTTAAGTTGAAAGTCAGTATTTGCTGGTTTTGAAATCAATTACTTGAAGATAATAGAATTGTTATTTTCACGATAAATAGACTATTCTGACTTACAAAACAAAACATTGAGGACAATACTTGCGAAACATGTACTTTTTAAGTTTGTAATTTCCAGATTTTTTTTATCCAAGAAGGGTATCGTATAAACATTCAGAAAAATGAACAGTGACTTGTAATTGCTTTCATCTTCGTCATTTTAACTCTGATGAATAGTTGTCTCATAGTCAATCATACCACATCTCCTCAAGTTTTTTATTAGTAAAACATTTATTCTTCCCAAAACTTAAATTATAAATACGTTTTAGTTATGTATATCCTATATACACTGTGTCCAAATCAACCCGGCAAAAAGTTTCGATTCTGATCCGTTGTAAACAACGTTTACAAAACCGGGTCCTTCCTTTTTGACATTTTGATATATAAATATGGCGAGAAAACACCTTGCATTTAGCTAGAAGAAAAGAAACCCACAAAGCATTTCATGAAAAAAATACTAAGGGTTTGAAAAAGGTGTGATTGGAATTCCATGTACACAACAAATGATTTAAAAACAAACTTCTACGTATACACCATTCTAGACGCAAAGGTTAGAAAAAACAATATAAATAACTAACAACACAAAAACTCAAGTACAAAACCGTCAAAACCGACTAACGTCAACTTTATCCGAGGGAGTTCCAATCATATCTACAGCAAAACTGTATAATCAATGAACTGGCAATTTAAAGACAATCTAATATTCCGATCATGCTGAAACTGGAACGCATTCTGGTGGGCGGATGGTGAATTACCCCAGCAGACTTATCCACCCGGTTACAGTTAAGTCTTGTGGTTGGATTTCCGTGCGAACAACACGTGTTTCTTGCATAAACATCATTGATATTCCTTGGCTTTGATTGTTCCTGACGAAGATAATTCAGAAAAGCGCTTTGTACGCCTGAACTTTATAAAGTGTTATTTTCATGTTTTTGTGACCAATAGTTTCTATTAAAGCAGTATTACTCCATAATTAGTAAAATTTTTGGATAATATCTATCGCTTATCAAGTTCATATTGAATTTTGGGAGTTCTCGGGAAATCATGGTACCAAAAGTTTGGAACACAATAAAACATATTGGAAAGCACAAAAAGAACAGCCAAAACCGTCCAATATAAAAATAAGGAGATGTGGTATGATTGCCAATGAGACAACTATTATAGACGGCTATAAAAGGACCCAACATGAAAAATATGAAACTATTCAATGGGGAAAACTAACATCCTAATTTATAACAAAACAATTTACGAAAAACAGACTCGACAGACATGAACCAACGACAACCACTGAACTACAGGCTCCTGACTAAGGACAAGCACATAAAGAATGTGGCGGGGCTAAACATGTTTTTGAGCGCTCAACCACCCCACCCCACCCCCTAACCTGGGACAGTGGTGTTACAGCACAACATAAAAACAAACTATAAAAATCAGTTCAAAAGGCTTAATTCATCACATCGATACAAAGCAGAAAAGCATATAAAAAAAACAAGGACCGGACGTGGCAGAGTATTTATACATTCCTAACAACAAAAGAAACAGAGTACAGATCTGAGAGTACTCTCAGTTATTGACAGCTAGTTTTGACCCAATAACAACTAATACAAAAAATCATGTATCTAAGACTAAAATATCAATCAGTACACATCCAATGGATTTAGTGTAAAGACGTCATTAACAGTCACAGAAAAAAAGAAGACAAGGCAATTTCTGCATAAGGGAATTGAAACCTTAGCTTTATTCGTAGCAAAATCGTTAATCGTTGCAATGTCAATGTTTCAGACAATTACAGTTTCATGATTAGTACATAGAAACATTAGAAGACGCAAACTCAATAAAAACCGAAGTTAACTTAGGTTCTCCATAAAAGTAAACAGTTGGCATCTGTTGTGTTGCTGATTTCAATTAAAAATCCGACGATTAATGTTTTCGATGATGTCAAAAATGAGAAAAAAAAGGAGAAGGTAGTGGCTAACACAAGAAGAACATATTAATATTCACAGATATTCCAAAACGGTCAAATAAATTATGATTGCGATTGCAAAACATTTGAAAAGATGAGTTCAAATTTACCATTTAGAAACCCTTAGTTTAATAACTTCCTTGTTAACAGAAGCACTATCTAAAAACGATATAAAACTCAAGCATTGAAATATTGTATCAGTCGTTAGAAATGTACTAGATATGCAGGTACTATTGAGTATGTTGCTACATAAAAAAGGGAGAGTTAACAATGGGGAAATTGCAATCATTCTTTATTTCCTTAGTTATAGTTTTCACTGTTCATTTCTATATACATATATATATTATACATATACATGTTAAGATACAGTATTAGGAAACCTATCTGCATTTATGTTTCATTTATTAACATTCATCGGGATCAAGATTGTCACTATGTTTATTCAGTGAGAGGACATCATCTATACAGTTAAAAGTGGATCAGCAGATAACACTACATGTATCTTCATTTCATTTTATTGTGAGAAGCTTCTGTATGAAGTATGCCTCGTACAAATAAAGAAACAAGTCGACAAGAAGAGGGGCACAGTCGGTTTCAACAAAAATGCCGAGAGTCCCCTAAAAGTAACAAAATAAGATTTTTCATTAAATATTTTCAAATTATTATATTCAAGATTATTATCTCAAGCTTTGCATAATTCATTACCACTGTGTCTTTACTTTAAAGCGTTTAAAGAAAGAGAAAACAATACTATTCGCTTCAGATATGTCATTTCCCCATGGAACCCATGAGTAGTTCTATATGAACCATGCTCGAATAAAGACGGATCACACTAAGTTTTAATGTTTTTGCTGCTTCATACCTTCACAAATATTGTTTACGAATTAAACAATCATTTGGTCGCATCAGTGTAAGCATGATGTGTTCGAGGTGGTGTTTCACAAATTTTAACACTTGAAATTGATAAGCTAGGGAAATATCGAAACAAAATAAACGATACATTAAGTGAAATGATACATTACTGTCCCCGCTCGCATCGCTTTCTTAATTTCAGTCAAACTTTTCATAGTTATTGCCATTGTCGGTCAGACTGTAATTCTTTTTAAACATTAATTTTCAGAGAGAATAACTGCCGTTTTGGTTTGACAATTTTAGCATGCGGTACGGTTATTTAAGCCTATCGTAGAACATGCACCATGTGAACGTCTCCAATATTTCCGATATTTGTTCTTCTTAGTAAGAGTGTATGTCACTATGTGAAGCTGACAATACTGTATCGCCATTTTGATTGGACAATATGCAAAATTGGTCAAGGTTTCATATTTATTGCAAGATATATGAAACCCGGACAATTGTTGGGCTAACTATTATAGCACCAGGATATCTGGTAAATGCTTCTCCTCAAACGTTTGACACGAAAGGTTTCATACTTTGTATGACTGGTTTTAATTGTTTCGACCAGTATTGCCTACTATAGCATTCACATGAGAGACATTATCCCTGAAGCTTTCATCTCTAAAAACACTGGATGTTATTATGAACAGTTGACCTAACTATACATTTTTCATTTTATTTTTCAAAGGAGAAGGCCACGAAGGCCTTAATTTGGACCTATGATATCATTTGTAAAAACATACATTTTCAATCTTAAATATGCATTTTTAGATAATCAAGAGCATGTTTCTGTCTTCTGTTCGTTTTGAGAATTTTGACAGCTTTCTAATGCACGATATATATGTTACAGAATTTTAGCCAGGTTGCCCGTTTGTATTCTGTTGTAAGATCTACTTTCTTTTGAAAAACATTGGCCACACACTTCGACCAGAATAGATTTGTCATATAAAGATGTATATGGATCAGATACATATGGGATAACAAAAAACTATAGTGGTCTAGTCGTTTGAAGCAAAAACTATTCAAATTTAGCCAAAAGGTCAGTTAAAATAATGATTTTTATCATGAGGAGTACACAATTATGACGTCATAATGTTATCATAAGTATTCTAATGCATAAGATTTGGTTGATTATGTATTTGTCAGATATATTTACATATTTTGTCATAAAGCGTTTACTATTATTGGTGAAGGTAAATTTTGCGTAATTACAGGGCGAATATTGACCCTTCGTGAACCTACTCCTTTGCAGGACTATGGTCATATTAAAAAATGTTTGCATTATGAAAACGAGACCTTTCATTTTGTATTTTGTGTACTATTGTTTGTCTCTTTGTCTTTTCATTTTTAGCCATGGCATTTTCGGTTTGTTTTCGACTTATGAGTTTGAATGTCCCTTTGGTATCTTTTGCCTCTCTTCTATAATCTTGATATTTAATGATGTTTTACACACATCTCACTTTTCGGAGTTAATGGCAACATTCAGGAGGAAAATGACCAACTTCCCAGATTTGGAGGATGATGTAATATGTGTAGCGATTGTTCAGAAATCTGCGATCAGAGGATCATAACATTTCTACTACAATCTGTTCCGTATATTCATTTTGTTTCCTTAAAAAAATTGTGGATACTTTATTTAAATATATTATTAATCATGGTTGAAATCGCAGGGCAGTGATTGCATCGCAATAACATCGTATTTGGTAACTATGTACATTTGTTTATATCTCCTGCGCCTCTATGTCATAACGTTATTCATAGTGACCAATCAGGATGCAGCATAGGTACCGTTGATATGTCTGGCATTTCATGTCAACCAATCAAGCACTAGGTTCATATTTCCAGCTAAGTCATTGGCCAATCAGATTTAAGTAAAATTATCATCGTCTGGCATCATCTGCAGTTTTAGCATTCAAAATAATAACTTGCAGCAGCAAAACCTTGTTTAAACTAAGGCTAAAGATTTTATTCCCATCCTCCGACCCTCATTAATGTATATATGTAATGAAAATCAGTTCAGGAACTGTCTTTGTTGGGATTTTGTTTTGTACTGTTTATTATTATATATTGTATTTATTGTATTTTCTGTGTAGTTTAGTCTTGATGTTTAGAACCACAGTTTTATTACACATCATTTATCTTTTGTATTCATGCTTACTTACATTTTGTATTTGCCTTAATTCATTTAGCATTATGTTCAGTTATTGTATAATTGAATTATAATTACATGCATACTAAATAAACTGTGGTTAGTTTTCCCAAACCTGTCTTTGTTTGAAATATAAACAACACTGCCTTATGTTCTATTTGGCCGCTGAATCCTTCGGGTGTATCCAAACTTGATGTGGAACTAATTATAAGTCATACCACATCAAGCGTTGGCAGGGAGGCTGAAAAGAGGTAGTGTTAGAACAAAGGGGGGAAGGGTGGGTCCCTATTTTTATAGCATAAGATTAAAATAAATACTTTTTTTTAAATTTCACCCAAGCTACGAAAGTATTGCTACACTAGCCAGTGCATTCTTTAATTCAAAGAGAAAGAAAAATATATTCATTAGACAAATGTTGATTTAAGTTTATTGAAATAATATTTTGCGAAAAACAATATTTATAAGACAGCATATATAAGATGGTTTGAAGTTGTAAAATAAGTTAGATGATACAATTGGAACATAGATTTAAGTATGATACATTACTGTCCCCGCTCGCATCGCTTTCTTAATTTCAGTCAAACTTTTCATAGTTATTGCCATTGTCGGTCAGACTGTAATTCTTTTTAAACATTAATTTTCAGAGAGAATAACTGCCGTTTTGGTTTGACAATTTTAGCATGCGGTACGGTTATTTAAGCCTATCGTAGAACATGCACCATGTGAACGTCTCCAATATTTCCGATATTTGTTCTTCTTAGTAAGAGTGTATGTCACTATGTGAAGCTGACAATACTGTATCGCCATTTTGATTGGACAATATGCAAAATTGGTCAAGGTTTCATATTTATTGCAAGATATATGAAACCCGGACAATTGTTGGGCTAACTATTATAGCACCAGGATATCTGGTAAATGCTTCTCCTCAAACGTTCGACACGAAAGGTTTCATACTTTGTATGACTGGTTTTAATTGTTTCGACCAGTATCGCCTACTATAGCATTCACATGAGAGACATTATCCCTGAAGCTTTCATCTCTAGAAACACTGGATGTTATTATGAACAGTTGACCTAACTATACATTTTTCATTTTATTTTTCAAAGGAGAAGGCCACGAAGGCCTTAATTTGGACCTATGCCGATGATATCATTTGTAAAAACATACATTTTCAATCTTAAATATGCATTTTTAGATAATCAAGAGCATGTTTCTGTCTTCTGCTCGTTTTGAGAATTTTGACAGCTTTCTAATGCACGATATATATGTTACAGAATTTTAGCCAGGTTGCCCCTTTGTATTCTGTTGTAAGATCTACTTTCTTTTGAAAACATTGGCACACACTTCGACCAGAATAGATTTGTCATATAAAGATGTATATGGATCAGATACATATGGGATAACAAAAACTATAGTGGTCTAGTCGTTTGAAGCAAAACTATTCAAATTTAGCCAAAAGGTCAGTTAAAATAATGATTTTTATCATGAGGAGTACACAATTATGACGTCATAATGTTATCATAAGTATTCTAATGCATAAGATTTGGTTGATTATGTATTTGTCAGATATATTTACATATTTTGTCATAAAGCGTTTACTATTATTGGTGAAGGTAAATTTTGCGTAATTACAGGGCGAATATTGACCCTTCGTGAACCTACTCCTTTGCAGGACTATGGTCATATTAAAAAATGTTTGCATTATGAAAACGAGACCTTTCATTTTGTATTTCTGTGTACTATTGTTTGTCTCTTTGTCTTTTTCATTTTTAGCCATGGCATTTTCGGTTTGTTTTCGACTTATGAGTTTGAATGTCCCTTTGGTATCTTTTGCCTCTCTTCTATAATCTTGATATTTAATGATGTTTTACACACATCTCACTTTTCGGAGTTAATGGCAACATTCAGGAGGAAAATGACCAACTTCCCAGATTTGGAGGATGATGTAATATGTGTAGCGATTGTTCAGAAATCTGCGATCAGAGGATCATAACATTTCTACTACAATCTGTTCCGTATATTCATTTTGTTTCCTTAAAAAAATTGTGGATATTTTATTTAAATGTATTATTAATCATGGTTGAAATCGCAGGGCAGTGATTGCATTGCAATAACATCGTATTTGGTAACTATGTACATTTGTTTATATCTCCTGCGCCTCTATATCATAACGTTATTCATAGTGACCAATCAGGATGCAGCATAGGTACCGTTGATATGTCTGGCATTTCATGTCAACCAATCAAGCACTAGTATTCATATTTCCCGGCTAAGTCATTGGCCAATCAGATTTAAGTAAAATTATCATCGTCTGGCATCATCTGCAGTTTTAGCATTCAAAATAATAACTTGCAGCAGCAAACACCTTGTTTAAACTAAGGCTAAAGATTTTTATTCCCATCCTCCCGACCCTCATTAATGTATATATGTAATGAAAATCAGTTCAGGAACTGTCTTTGTTGGGATTTTGTTTTGTACTGTTTATTATTATATATTGTATTTATTGTATTTTCATGTGTAGTTTAGTCTTGATGTTTAGAACCACAGTTTTTATTACACATCATTTATCTTTTGTATTCATGCATTACTTACATTTTGTATTTGCCTTAATTCATTTAGCATTATGTTCAGTTATTGTATAATTGAATTATAATTACATGCATACTAAATAAACTGTGGTTAGTTTTCCCAAACCTGTCTTTGTTTGAAATATAAACAACACTGCCTTATGTTCTATTTGGCCGCTGAATCCTTCGGGTGTATCCAAACTTGATGTGGAACTAATTATAAGTCATACCACATCAAGCGTTGGCAGGGAGGCTGAAAAGAGGTAGTGTTAGAACAAAGGGGAAGGGTGGGTCCCTATTTTATAGCATAAGATTAAAATAAATACTTTTTTAAAAATTTCACCCAAGCTACGAAAGTATTGCTACACTAGCCAGTGCATTCTTTAATTCAAAGAGAAAGAAAATATATTCATTAGACAAATGTTGATTTAAGTTTATTGAAATAATATTTTGCGAAAAACAATATTTATAAGACAGCATATATAAGATGGTTTGAAGTTGTAAAATAAGTTAGATGATACAATTGGAACATAGATTTAAGTTAGAATTTAACCCAATCTGCTATTATAAATCTTTGTTGTCAAACATAAAGGAATGTCACTGAGTTTCAGAAAACATTTTACTAAGGGTACATGAAGTATGTCTCCTGCTTATAAAAATATGTGTGTTTACGTCTGACATTCTATCAAACAAAGTGATATCGATTCTTTCAATAAGTGAGGGTGTGGATGAGGGTTTACGGAATAGAGAATAATTGGGCAAAAAGTATAAAGAATAGAGAAAAATGGACCAAAAAACTAAAGAATAGAGATTAATAAGGTGCTGAAATATAAAGAATAGAAAATAATGAGCAAAAGTATAAAGAATAGAGAAAAATGGCATAAAAAATTAAAGAATGCAGAAATGAAGGACCGTCCATCCAGACACTCATAAGTCTTTTTTAGACTGAGGAATAATTGTGCAAGGGATGATATTATGGTTTTGTAGCATGTGATTGATGTATTAATTAAGTCGATAACTGCAAATAACTATAATCCAATAAACTCTGACTAAATAAATAATTTTTGAGTCATTTGTAACAAACTCAAATGCAAAAACCAACAATCAACGCTATCATTTGATATCCAACGGGATCGTGATATGTATATACAATATTGATTGGAATTGGCATTGTGGACATTTTTCATTTCATGATGCCTCTTGTACAATAATGTCAATAAAATGATTTTCGAATTTGATTAAATGAATGCATAAATCATGTGCAGCATGTAGAGTTTTAAATGCGTCCCATGTACAGCGTAAAATTCAAAGTGATAAAGTTAATTATTTACGACGTGATATTTTGAACGTATGGAAATGCAATTACTGATATATAATTCAGTTGAAACAAATGAAATTATCCGATTATTATCTAAATAAGGAGATGTGGTAGGAAACAACTATTGCATGTTTACGGGCTCTTACTTTAAATTGTACCACCAGGGGTATAAAAAGGATACAAAAACTAGGTACAAAAGTTCTTTTAATGAACTGAAACCAAATGACAGCAGATTAGACAAACTGCAAATTCTTACTATAAAAACATATATTTAATCTTTTGTCATACTATATGAAAGCCTGTCAAATCGAAATGTAGACGAACATGAAAGTGGAAATCGTCAGATATACGCGAAGTCATTATGGGCCGGCACTAAGCCGGTCCATCATTAACGTCTCCTCGGAGACGTTATTAAGAATTGAACGATGGACAATCTGCGGGATGAATGCTTCTTACTACCTGATTGGAAGATATTACTGAGACGTGAATAATTAAAGTTCGTTGATTGGTTGGGACAATTCAAACCTAGTAAATGTCTTTCAATCCCGTAGAGTATCGGATTTGTACTCTATTTTAGCAATTAGATTTTGCCTAGTCACAAATCATGCATGTCGATACACAGGTAACCTTTATCTATAAATAGCCGAATCTCTTGATGTTTTGTTAAGACGCACATGATTGTTGAACACATTCAATCCATGAATCCAGTCGTTCACTGTTACGTACATTTTATACATGAAAAACATAAGAAAACTTGAACATGGTTATGATATTTCATGATGAGAGAATGAATTGTTTGACAAACATGTAAAGCATTTACAACCATGATTTGAAGGATTAGTACGATAAGGATCTTATTTGACACACAACATTAAACGATATACTACGGCTTCATAACGTGTGTGGTAAAATGTGTTGATTAATATGCAAGGCTTTTCTGAATGAATTAATCTACAAAGCGAGAATACTTTCCACTTTTATCAGCTAAGAGACGTCTAGCTTTTTTCGAAAAGCTATTACTTGTATGATATGGGCTTGAGATTGTTACATGATTATCTGCGGATCTATAATATTTTCTGTATATGCAAAATTAAAGATTTTATGTAATTGAAATACATTTTTTGTAAATGCATTTCTATTAATTTTAATAAAAGAAGAAGATGCAAAAAAAAAAACTTAAATATATTTATAACAATGAATGTTCATTTTTCTTAATGCACAGAACGCGTGACTCATATTTGCGTAAATTCCGTAACCTGGTTATTTTTAGAAATGTAAACAAGGTACAATATTCTTACAACAACTCGTCGTCGGAACATGGGAAATTATTTATAGTTTGCATTAATTTTCTTAAAATAGTTATTTTATATTCTATTTTGATTATTTTATATACAGTTGTTATCACTAAGAAAAATAATCATATTAAAGATATCTTTACTTTCAACGTAAACGATCTCGGGAGTTTTTATAGGTAACATGTAGGTGAAGAGAATAATTTGCTATACTGTCTGAAGCTTTCTGATTTTTAGTTTAGCATGTAAGCAGTTTTTTGGTCTGTCATATAACCCAATGAAAATATGAAGGGATAAGGAGTAAATGTTCATGAGAAAATATTAATATCAATGCATGGTAAAACCCAAAATGGAACGTTTTTATTGTTGTTCTTCATCTTCAAGTCACCATGAGGCATTCAACAATGAGCAATATTCCTCGTAACTGGTAGTAAGTTCAAGTTGACCCCTCGCATTGGTTTGATCAGAATTCATTGTTAAATATCATACAAAGCTACATGCATATATTTAAGTCTGTTTGTTGATATTTTAAACTTTCACCAAAACCGAATAGAAATGAAAACATTTTGTCGAGGATTTCTCAACCTTTACTGAGAGGAATAATTTGACATTTGTTTAGTTTAAGATTTTTATATCTTTTGTCAAACGAAGTTTGGGAAGAGATATAGTGTTGCATCTGTCCGTCACAAAGTTAAAGTCCATCTATTTTTGGAAGTATAAGTCATAGATCATGAGATTTTGTTCATAGATGCGTCTTAAATCACCAAGGGTTCCTGATAAAAATAAGGTCATCTTGACCTACATTTCATATATGAGTGACCGATTAAAGTTTGCGTTAGAGCCCATATCTGAGATACAACTCGTGGAGAAAAAATATTTTGTCAGTAGATGCGTCTTTAATAGTCAGGAGGGTCCTTGAAAATAAGTCATCTTGACATAAAATTCATGGATAAGTAAATGAGGTGAAAGGCTGCGTTAAAGTCCATATCTGAGATGAGGAATAAAATATTTTGTCAGTCGATGCAACTTTGATAGTCACGAGTTTCAAAATCAAAACTTAAAAATGAATTAAATAATATTCCATTATTTACTCATGCAATTTTTCTGAGAAATTTAATTGTTGGTTGACGGGAATATTTTGTTTTGATGATGATTGATGAACTTCTGTTTGACAAAATCACAATGCAACTGTCTTTGGGGTTGTTTCTATGGTGTTTTCTTTCATATTTCTCTAGAGATCCAACAGGTCAAGCAGTTCCTGCTCAGCTAGTATAGGACCTGTGGAAAAAGAGGACGGGATTGTGGTAACGATAGGTGGAGCATATCTGTAGTCAGATGGACACGGATATTAAACAATGTTGTTACTCATGACCCAAAAAGTTATTAGGAAGAGCGACGATCTTGTATCATTATATTACAAGAGAGTTAATTGGTGCACGCATTTTAAAATGAATTAAATAATATTCCATTTCATCAACTGCACTTAAATGATATTCGATTTCATTAACTGCACAATAAAGTAATATTTGATAGCATTATCATAACTAACTGGGTTTGAACAGTTCTGGCAATTGAGGATTCAAGTCAACTCAATATACAGATAGTTTATATAAGCATTCTGAACTTTTTTACACCAAAACCTCCGTACTTCCGGCCCAAAAATTTGATGCGTGCACCAATTAACTCTCTTGTAATATAATGATACAAGATCGTCGACGTGGTAAGCATTTCATGCTAAACATACATCATCAATCTCTGATTCGAAAGTCATATACAGGTGGAAATATCGCTGTGAAGAACGTGACCTATCTGAGACAAAGATGAATTTGGATCGGAGAAACATGGCTATCGTAGATCGAAAAACCGAGGTATTGTAACGGTTAAACCTAAATTTATTGATGGTCAACTTGTGAATGGATAATGGCAGTCGCTCTTCCTAATAACTGTGATATTCTAGTTCATGAGTAACAACATTGTTTAATATCCGTGTCCATCTGACTACAGATATGCTCCACCTATCGTTACCACAATCCCGTCCTCTTTTTCCACAGGTCCTATACTAGCTGAGCAGGAACTGCTTGACCTGTTGGATCTCTAGAGAAATATGAAAGAAAACACCATAGAAACAACCCCAAAGATAGTTGCATTGTGATTTTGTCAAAGTTGAAACAGAAGTTCATCAATCATCATCAAAACAAAATATTCCCGTCAACCAACAATTAAATTTCTCAGAAAAATTGCATGAATAAATTGTGTAACCTTTGCGTTAAATATAGGTAATGCTAATATATTTAGATATAAATGTAACAAACTGTTACAAACGATATTTCCCGCAATCTTTTACATAATTGAGAACTCGGTGACTAAAGTATGCTATCTGTAAAAAACAAGTGTATTATTTTCTATGGGTTCAAGGTTGTACACTGTAGGTAATGTAGCAAATAGCCAAGTTATATTTTAGCAGGACAGTTAAAACTTGCACATGCCCGAAGCATTTAAAAAATGACATTTATTTTAAGGATATGATTTGAAAACAAAATAGTATAAAAGTGTATATTAAATTCATGTTAACATATGATTCTGTAAAAAAAAATATTATTAATAATAGTTTGATAACCGTTGATAAATTAGAATGTGGATCGTTTGATTTACAGAAAAGAACAGTGTTCACACAACAACGTTTTTCTCTCTAGAACAACATCTTTTTGGACTGTTGATGCAAAATTGAACCAATATTTCTGTACTTCATTAAGTACAGATTCACTCTTAGATGACTCTCCAAGTGGCTACCACACGTTCAAATAAATTAATTCATTATGAAGTTATAATCTTCAAGACAACATTTATGGTACCAAAAAGAAAGGAAGAAAGGAAAATGGCTCACATTTTTTAAAATGAAATATTCTGCTAAAGAGTTTACAGCCAACAGCAAAGAAAACAATTCAGGCAATTCTGAACTATTGCGCAGCAAGCATGTAGATATATACACGAACACACCAAAGCCAATAATGAGGACACATGTAATTATATTTTATAAAGTTTCCCTCCTCACATACAGAACATACAAACAACAGCAAGTGATGAATTCGCAGCAATCCAGTATTATTACCAAAGTTTAGGAATTGCCCTTTGATTATTTTTGCTAGCTTAATAGACTTTAATAGACTTAAATTTGGGCTAAAGAAACAACGATAAAGACGTCCATTTCTGTTTTTTAATTTGCGTTAAAATTCCGTACAAAATTGTTATTGGAATTGTACAAGACTTTATTGCAAAATGTACATGTACTGTTTATGACGTAGCTTTAAATGATCTTCACCGAAGATCAACCATCGATATAAGAATAGATGAATGCATTATTTAATATCAGAAGGTTTAATTACTTTATAATGATTTCAGTAACTACATGTACAAGCATTCTTTGTTTGTATATGTCAAAGAGAGGCGAAAAATACGGATATGATACGATTTCACATCATGCGTGAACAGCATTTTTATAACATCAGATTCAAACATTTCTTGTCAGACGAAATTTTGCTATACGGTTCAACGGAACTCAGCTATATGAACAAAACATCGAAATATTCTTGGCAGTTCAAACATTCGTACTCAGTAGCAAAAGATTATAATGATCTCTTTATTTCGATTACCACATTATACTACAGTGTCAACCGTTTGTTTTAAACTTTGTATATATATAGTGCATGCACTAAGATAACATATACATACATTTAATCTGTCACGTAAGAATCGAAGTTTGGAAGCCTGCAAAATGTCTGAAACCAAAGGAAAGGTAAGAAAAACTTTTTTTCTATCTAAAAAAAAAAAAAAAAATCAGAATATTTTAGCATTGTGTGGTTCAATATTCAACATTTAATAAATTAAAAGAAATTTCTTAAACATTTGATTTTTTTTTTTTTTCAACATTTGATTTCAGCTTTCTCTTTTTATCATCAGCCAAATACGCTGAAACATCATTTTAAAACATCCTTTTTGAACTTTCCCAATTTGCATCGATAATACCGCTTTGTCAATTGGCCTAGAGGCCACTCGTCTAGAAGAAGTGAATCTAATAAATTAATAAGGAAGATACAACTCAACTAACTAAAACTGGGAGAATCGCATGAACTCCAAAAGGAGCGAAATCGGGTGCGTCTACAGGGTAAGCACCTCCTGCTCGGAGAATCCAAACTCAGTCAAAACACAGTAATGTATTGCGGCTTGTAGATGGTACATGTAATGGTATGTTTGTTTCGGCATATCAGATAGGATGGTAATGCTTTTTCATACAGTTACTCGATTGTCTTATACATATATTTATATATAAGGTCTAATAGAATAACCAAACAATGTCTTTCAACTTGAAAAACAGCTTTGGTTGTTAAGTCATCTCTCGAGAGACTAACTAACACTTTTAAAGCCAATAACTATAATTCAATCTGTTTTATGGTTTTCATGAATAGGTAATTCAATGCAAAGCTGCTGTTTGCTGGGAGGCTAGAAAGCCTCTTACGATTGAAACCGTGGAGGTTGCGCCACCAAGAGGAGGAGAGGTTCGCGTTAGGGTAGGTTTTCGATGTTTGGTTACAGCAAGGAAAACGATTTTAGGTAATTTTAGAGAAGAGTATAATTGTTTCCTAAGAGTTTAAATTTTCATGATACATTGCAATATGAATATAGATTTTTACATTGGTACCAGTGGATTTTCGGATTTATCGAATCGAGATAGTTAAATTATTGAATTTTAAAGTCTGAGCCTCGGCGAGGACTTTAGAATTGATAATTTAACTATCGAGATTGGATAAATCCGATATATAATCCATGATTAACTATATAAGAATATGTTTCTCTAATGATTATCAAATAAATTTTCATTTTTGATTAACGAAAATCCCCTTCGAGTGCGTTCCACATTCAACAAAGTTGTCAATTTCTTTAACACCTGTTACCACATTTCGATTCATCCAGTGCGCTGATAAAGGTTATGACCCTTAAACTCAGCCAAGCATCTGCTGAGATCATCGGCAACCACATGTTGATTATTTTTTTTTACAATGGGTCCAGAAAGGGTTAAATTGTCGAAGAATTAAAGAAATGGCAATACTAGATATGTGTGCGCTTAACCAAGTATATACATGAATTTCTTGATATATGAGTGATTTTGAAATAATTTAAAATCCAACTGATGAAAATGAATATAGTAACACTATTTGAAGCAAGCTATATGCAAGCTATTGAACGGAGACAAATTATAGATGTTAAAATGATACCATAGATTTTGTCAGTTAGTTAAGAACAGCAACTCGACGAGAACATATAACCAAAATCATCCACAGGTAAACATATAGTATTCATCAAAAGTCATCTGTCTATAAAATATGTCATGTTTATGATAGTACCGAGTCTAAAAATGTGAATAATTCATGAAAATTTATGAAAGATCTGCTATTAATACCAAATCCTCCAAATATGAAAAAAAAAAAAAAAAAACATTAAGATAAGACTTAAGACAACCACCGACCAGGTTTCTGACTTTTGACATGGAAATGAATGTGTGGCGAGGTCATACTTATTGTTTGACGTATTATATTGAAACCTTTTTTTATTGATACCTTTTTACTCAACTTCTGATTTGTCAGTGAGATCAATGAAATAATAGATCATGGGTTTCCACAACTTTTGAATAAGCATGTAGGTTTCATCGTAATGTATTAATTTAATTTTGGTTGATAAAGACGTTTCAATAGGGGTTATGACATTATATAAAATCTAACTACAAGTGCTTATAAAACTAAATATTTTATTTCATGTCAAGCGTAATGATATCAGATTTAAATTGGTATTTCCGATATTTTCAAATAAGTAATTTTTTTTCGTTAATAGGTATTTTTTTAAATAGTTTTTGCAATGTATTAATGAATTCTAATTAAAAGGGACATTTGAAAATATACATCTTTTAAGCGAGACAGTAGATCCTTGTATCAATGACGCCTGCATACGGAGTATATATCTCCCAATTGATACGATATTCCCGGCTTGTGTTTCCTATCATGATTTCCTTGATAGAGGATTGCTGCTCACAAGGAAGCTATTAAACCAAGAGTTCCAAATGGTGAAGTTGAAATCATCCTTCGTAAATTTTATGGACGCCATCACGAGTTGGTTGACCGTTATGGAATAACCGTTTCACAGATGATATCGGATATGTTCCTTATGTCGTAACCACAATACCCTTCCCTTTTCACGAATGTGACTTACCGAATTAGACTATTTACCGGATTTGAATAACATAAGCAACACGACGGGTGCCACATGTGGAGCAGGATCTGCTTACCCTTCCGGAGCACCTGAGATCACCCCAGTTTTGGTGGGGTTCGTGTTGCTTAGTCTTTAGTTTTCTATGTTGTGTCATCATTACTATTATTTGTCTGTTTGTCTTTTTATTTTTGGCCATGGCGTTGTCAGTTTGTTTTCGATCTATGAGTTTGACTGTCCCTCTGGTATCTTTCGTCCCTCTTTTAGCTGAGAAAAGCACAACAACAAAAACAATATAATTAACAAAAACAAATAAAATATTGATATCGCTTGCGGAAAAGATGTAGCCATGTACATCTGTATACAGTTTTTTTTTCTTCTTCTTTTTTTTCTTTTAATGAAAAATAAGCTGTACAAAGATTTATATTTTTATCTCAAATTTTCAAAAACATTGAAGAATTTCAGTCTGTTTTTAGAGTAAATACCCTCGCATATATCAGGACTACACATTATAGGTATTTAACTTAAATTGATTAATTATGGTTTTTTTTTAAGTACTGCTGGCGAAAACAGGCATATGGTGCATCGTTTAAGCATTGCGTTTCTTCTTATTTCATATACATTGTACTAGTAAATACACACATATATATTGGGTTTGGACCTTGATTGTTGTCTGCATACTCAAAAAGTTTCAAATGCAAATAGTTGCAAGTGAGGTTGTGACAACGTTTACTCTGTAATATATCAATACGACTTGCGCTTGCACAATGGTATTAGATAGCGAAAATTCAATGCAATTTTTAAGTAAGTCTCAGACGGACGTACTGACGGGAAACAATGTTAAACAATAAAAACTGCTTCTAGTTTTCACAAAACAAAACAGAAAACAAACCCTGCTACGTTAGATTTGTTGGTCGAGGCGTATTTGAAGCAGAAAGAAAATCTGGCAATAAGTATAGAAGGAATGGATCTGTCATGCAGTACATTTAAACATAAAGAAGTTTGTAAAAATGACATATATTTAGATACCAGGGACATGACACTATTTCAAATTTGATTCAGGTTATGTAAACTTATGTAATAGATAATGACAGAACAGTCTAACGATTAAGATATGTACAGAATTAAATAAGAAATGTCACTCTGATATAGCTGTGTTGCGACCTACATAGGACTCGGCATATAATTTAATAATATGATTGGTGTTCTAGAATAAAATATGTTGGTTCCGAATGATACATTAATTTAACATATTGTTTTTAGATTCTAGTTTAAACAACCTTTGGCCTTAAAGAATTTGGTTTCTATAAAATCTTGCACAGTCTTATTCATAAGAACTGTCGGTAGGAAAAGTACATAGACCAGTTATATTAGGATGTATTAAAGCAAATATGTAATGCCAAAATCTACCAAATGAAGTGGGCGGGGGGGGATTGGTACACCTTGTATTACTAATTTCTGCTTTTACAGCTTACACATTCATTTCAAGGAGTGTTTATGATATATGATATATCGACGCTATTCTTTTGTCAAAAAGTAACCGTATCCACTAATTCAAAGTACACAACCATAATGATATTAAACAAATCATCTGATGGACATTATTTTTCTTTTAATAATCTAAAACATACGTATTAAAGAAATGGGTAGGATGATGTTGCGTGTCTTAGTGATATGTTAATGGAAAACAACTAGCAACCATGTTGAAAATCATAATTTCATCTCCAAAACAACTGATCGGACGGATTTTTAACAACAATAAGTTTTTCTACATGATAAAGTGTTAACATTGAAGACATACTCTCTTTTAAATGTATAGATTTATTTACTTTTAAGTACTGTTGTTTATTGTAAGCTGTCTTTTTGCACTATCTTCAAAACAAGAGATCACATGACCTTAATGAAATGATGCATACATTACAATTACAAATCTTGAATGTTCCAAAATAATAAAAAATGGTATGCATCAAGCTCTGTTAGAAACAAATAAAGTAAGATGGAAATCTCTCCTTTTTGTCTTGTCTTTAAATGTTCATATTTATTTAAATTTGAGACGAATTGATTTTTTTTTAGATTGCATACACTGGAATATGCCACAGTGATGCTCATATATTAAACGGCTGCATATCAGCTAAGTTACCTGTAATCCTCGGACACGAGGCTGCAGGGATAGTTGAAAGTGTTGGAGATGGAGTGACTAATTTTGAAGAAGGTATATTTTTGAATGGTTTATGATAATCTGATTAAATAAAGATTTTGTAAAACATGAAACAACTATTCAGGATATAGATGTAGTCAACAATTGATTAGTGTTTCGTCACTGCAGACAAAAATTTCACATTTCTTCACAAACCATAAACTGTTCTTTGACGGCGATTTATATTTGCAAATGGTTGTTTGTTTGAATTTGAGGTTTTTGTGGGTAGTTTTTACGGATAGGTATGTATGTGAAGGGGAAATAATGGGTCATAATTCAATTCGTCATGGTAAGATTCTAATAATCAAACAAATAAATAAAAAAAAAAAACCATCAAAACTAAAGGGGCCTCGGTGGCCGAGTGGTATAAGTAGTCGAACTACTGTATCACTAGCCTGTCAACACTGAGGTTGTGAGTTCGAATCCCGCACGGGGCAGGTGCGCTCAACTCCAATCTTAATTGACTAGGATTGTCAGTTTTCCTACTGAAGGTCGGTGGTTCTCTCCGGGCACTCCGGCTTCCTCCACTAATAAAGACTGCCACGAAGTAGCACAATAGTGTTGGAAGTGGCGTTAAACACCAATCAATCAATCAATCAAAACTAAAGCAATCTAACCATAAACAATGCCCATTAATATGTTCTTGGCCTTTTCGTGCAAATTGTATTTACACATACATTTAAAAAAAAATTGAAAACATTTGTTTCAAACATGAGAATAAAGGTATATAAACGCTCGAGTAAACATACAAATAATGTTTGCAAGCATGTTAATCAAACTTTTGGTTTACATGCAATTGCATAACAGCTCTAACAGACGCTTGTATTGTTAACATATACTAACATTATTTGCACCCTACATAATAAAATTGCGATCTGTACTTTGAAAAAAATCAGTGAAGTAACTTTTTTATGAGGGAGAATACTAAAGAAACATTTAATCGATAACTCCGGTAATGTTGTCGCTAAAAAGTTCTCTGGTATTGAAGTTATGTAATTAATGCAATAATTCACGGGAATAACTTTTATCTCGTCTGCAAAGTTCTCGATTCCCCTAAGTTCAAATCTATATGTTAGATTGTAAGTTTTAGTCTGTTGAATAAAATTTTTTGATAAATGTATATATGCATATCCAATGTTTTAATTTCGAAGTTTTCTTTAGGTGATCATGTCATGTTAATGTTCCTGCCAGAGTGTAATCAGTGTAGGTGTTGCACAAGTGGAAAGACTGGATGCTGCGAAGTATTCATGGAGTAAGATATAGTTATCTTTGAGTTACGAACTCATTATTGTTGTAACTCATTATTGTTGAAACAAATGTGTTGTTTTATATACCATACCAATTTCTGTAAATAAATAAAAAACTAAATGTTTAGTAACATTGTATCATGTTTTAATCTAGGTTGTTTTTTGTAAACACCGGAAACATATTTTATTTACATATGATTTGTTTTATGATACAAAAAAGCAAAAACAAAAGTCACCATTTAAGCTCGACATGACTTTTGTAAATGGACCAACTTTGCAGCAAAGAAACATTTGTATGTTGATAGTGAATAAAGTCATCATTAAAAAAAAAAACAAAGATTTGAATTTTAGCATCGTCTTATTTCCACCAACTTTCATTTGTAGCAAAAACTATGCCAATGGTTTATTGATGGATGGGACATCTCGGTTCACCATCAAAGGGAAGACTTTATACCACTTCTTTGATACCAGTACCTTCAGTCAATATACTGTTGTACCAGCTATCTCGCTCGTAAAGGTATGGTTTGAGAACATTTACTGTAAAACTATTTCTTATATGTTCAAACGATGACTATGATTCAGTAGGAGTTAGGTGGCTTGGACCTTGTAGAAATGGAACCATTTTCCCTATTACTGAATGTGATGTCGAGGTGGAACCAAAATCTGTCTTTGTTTCTTACCTTTCATCATCTTAACCATTGCGGTGCGTGTGGAAAAGAACACGACAAGCGCTGTCACCGCATTTGACTAAATAAACTCATCATAGATACCAGGATTCAAATTTGGTACGCCATACGCGCGTTTCGTCTGAGAAAAGACCTCAGTGACGCTCGAACCAAAACTTTAAAAAGGCCAACCAAAGTATAAAGTTGAAGAGCATTAAGTTATTCCTCCATCCTTTGTTACGGTATATGATATTCATAAACGTATCTATAGCTATGGGCAATTTAAGAACAGCTTTTTGTTTTCACTGATGATTGAATTGAAGATTTCATTTTATCAAAAATGTTAGATACATACTTAGATTGAACACTATTATAAAAGTATTGTATTTTATCCTTCTAATTCTTCCCTTTTGAGCGTGTTCCTGTACAATTTCTAAACAAGTATGCCAATTTCTACAAGATGGTCCTATAAAAATCTTTTTAATACAAGGAATATATGTACAGATATGATTAAGAGAGAAATGACGCAGTTACAGTCAGGATTGCATACAGAGAAATGCATGTTACATACACTCTTCGAAATGTATACCAGATAAGCGGTTATAGTATCATTTTGGATTATGGTGTATGTTTTTGTAGATTAACCCAGCTGCTCCAATGGAAAAAGTCTGTATACTAAGTTGTGGTATTGCTACAGGATATGGCACTGCTGTCAATACAGCACCGGTAACCATTTTATTAGATACATTTAACAGCACGATATAAGTAGAAATAAAAGTAAAGTTAATTGTTATTATTTGAAATAAAGCTAATGACTGTCTGAGTTCTTAAGCAAGATCAAAAATATAAATAGTGCAGCATTTTTACCTTTTTGTTAATTGCTTTTCGTCAAATGAAACTTCAGATGTAATTTTCATTATATTTAAAAATATATATTTTAATAGAAGCATCGGTAATGTAAAAACATCTTTGAAATATTTGATTTTACGATCATTTAGATTTCTTTGAGAAATTACTTTATATAAAAGCAACTAAATGATTGTCTGTTCATTAAAGGTGACACCTGGCTCTGTATGTGCTGTATGGGGATGTGGCTGCATAGGTCTTGCTTGTATAATGGGATGTAAAGCAGCCGGGGCCGCACGTATCATAGGGATAGATATTAATCCAGAAAAGATCGAAAATGGTTTAGTATTACAAGAACAATAACGTTTATCTGTTTAATGAAACAAGACTTGTTTCGTGTGATGATAAACCTGGGTTCACTTGAAACCAAACCATAAACTGTTCTTTGACGGCGATTTATATTTGCAAATGGGTGTTTGTTTGAATTTGAGGTTTTGTGGGTAGTTTTACGGATAGTTATATATGTGAAGGGAAATAATGGGTCATAATTCAATTCGTCATGGTAAGATTCTAATAATCAAACAAATAAAAAAAAAAAACCATCAAAACTAAAGGGGCCTCGGTGGCCGAGTGGTATAAGTAGTCGAACTACTGTATCACTAGCCTGTCAACACTGAGGTTGTGAGTTCGAATCCCGCACGGGGCAGGTGCGCTCGACTCCAATCTTAATTGACTAGGATTGTCAGTAACGGTTTTCCTACTGAAGGTCGGTGGTTCTCTCCGGGCACTCCGGCTTCCTCTACTAATAAAAACTGACTGCCACGAAATAGCACAATAGTGTTGGAAGTGGCGTTAAACACCAATCAATCAATCAATCAAAACTAAAGCAATCTAACCATAAACAATGCCCATTAATATGTTCTTGGCCTTTTCGTGCAAATTGTATTTACATACATTTAAAAAAAAATTGAAAACATTTGTTTCAAATATGAGAATAAAGGTATATAAACGCTCGAGTAAACATACAAATAATGTTTGCAAGCATGTTAATCAAACTTTTGGTTTACATGCAATTGCATAACAGCTCTAACAGACACTTATATTGTTAACATAAGCTAACATTATTTGCACCCTACATAATAAAATTGCGATCTGTACTTTGAAAAAAAAATCAGTGAAGTAACTTTTTTATGCGGGAGAATACTATAGAAACATTTAATCAATAACTCCGGTAACGTTGTCGCTAAAAAGTTCTCTGGTATTAAAGTTATGTAATTAATGCAATAATTCACGGGAATAACTTTTATCTCGTCTGCAAAGTTCTCGATTCCCCTAAGTTCAAATCTATATGTTAGATTGTAAGTTTTAGTCTGTTTAATAAAATTTTTTGATAAATGTATATATGCATATCCAATTTTTTAATTTCGAAGTTTCCTTTAGGTGATCATGTCATGTTAATGTTCCTGCCAGAGTGTAATCAGTGTAGGTGTTGCACAAGTGGAAAGACTGGATGCTGCGAAGTATTCATGGAGTAAGATATAGTTATCTTTGAGTTACGAACTCATTATTGTTGTAACTCATTATTGTTGAAACAAATGTGTTGTTTTATATACCATACCAATTTCTGTAAATAAATAAAAAACTAAATGCATAGTAACATTGTATCATATTTTAATCTAGGTTGTTTTTTGTAAACACCGGAAACATATTATATTTACATATGATTTGTTTTATGATACAAAAAAGCAAAATCAAAAGCCACCATTTAAGCTCGACATGACTTTTGTAAATGGACCAACTTTGCAGCAAAGAAACATTTGTATGTTGATTGTGAATAAAGTCATCATTAAAAAAACAAAGATTTGAATTTTAGCATCGTCTTATTTCCACCAACTTTCATTTGTAGCAAAAACTATGCCAATGGTTTATTGATGGATGGGACATCTCGGTTCACCATCAAAGGGAAGACTTTATACCACTTCTTTGATACCAGTACCTTCAGTCAATATACTGTTGTACCAGCTATCTCGCTCGTAAAGGTATGGTTTGAGAACATTTACTGTAAAACTATTTCTTATATGTTCAAACGATGACTATGATTCAGTAGGAGTTAGGTGGCTTGGACCTTGTAGAAATGGAACCATTTTCCCTATTACTGAATGTGATGTCGAGGTGGAACCAAAATCTGTCTTTGTTTCTTACCTTTCATCATCTTAACCATTGCGGTGCGTGTGGAAAAAGAACACGACAAGCGCTGTCACCGCATTTGACTAAATAAACTCATCATAGATACCAGGATTCAAATTTGGTACGCCATACGCGCGTTTCGTCTGAGAAAAGACCTCAGTGACGCTCGAACCAAAAACTTTAAAAAAGGCCAACCAAAGTATAAAGTTGAAGAGCATTAAGTTATTCCTCCATCCTTTGTTACGGTATATGATATTCATAAACGTATCTATAGCTATGGGCAATTTAAGAACAGCTTTTTTGTTTTTCACTGATGATTGAATTGAAGATTTCATTTTATCAAAAAATGTTAGATACATACTTAGATTGAACACTATTATAAAAGTATTGTATTTTTATCCTTCTAATTCTTCCCTTTTTTGAGCGTGTTCCTGTACAATTTCTAAACAAGTATGCCAATTTCTACAAGATGGTCCTATAAAAATCTTTTTAATACAAGGAATATATGTACAGATATGATTAAGAGAGAAATGACGCAGTTACAGTCAGGATTGCATACAGAGAAATGCATGTTACATACACTCTTCGAAATGTATACCAGATAAGCGGTTATAGTATCATTTTGGATTATGGTGTATGTTTTTGTAGATTAACCCAGCTGCTCCAATGGAAAAAGTCTGTATACTAAGTTGTGGTATTGCTACAGGATATGGCACTGCTGTCAATACAGCACCGGTAACCATTTTATTAGATACATTTAACAGCACGATATAAGTAGAAATAAAAGTAAAGTTAATTGTTATTATTTGAAATAAAGCTAATGACTGTCTGAGTTCTTAAGCAAGATCAAAAATATAAATAGTGCAGCATTTTACCTTTTGTTAATTGCTTTTCGTCAAATGAAACTTCAGATGTAATTTTCATTATATTTAAAAATATATATTTTAATAGAAGCATCGGTAATGTAAAACATCTTTGAAATATTTGATTTTACGATCATTTAGATTTCTTTGAGAAATTACTTTATATAAAAGCAACTAAATGATTGTCTGTTCATTAAAGGTGACACCTGGCTCTGTATGTGCTGTATGGGGATGTGGCTGCATAGGTCTTGCTTGTATAATGGGATGTAAAGCAGCCGGGGCCGCACGTATCATAGGGATAGATATTAATCCAGAAAAGATCGAAAATGGTTTAGTATTACAAGAACAATAACGTTTATCTGTTTAATGAAACAAGACTTGTTTCGTGTGATGATAAACCTGGGTTCACTTGAAACTGAAATTCCCGTTATTTTATACAATATTTTTTTTTATTCTGTTTCCTTAATCTGTGATGTCCTAGGCCTTAACGTACATAAATTTGTTTTGACTGACGTATACATTTTTATTATAGAAATGACTCTGTTAAGTGTTCTAATACTAAGTTTCAAACAAACTTTTTACACTTTAAATGTTATCTCTTATCTCTTATCCTGCAGCTAAAAAGTTTGGAATAACAGAAGGAATAAATCCTTTGGACTACGAGAAACCAATCAATGAAGTTCTTAAAGAAATGACCAATGGAGGTCTTGACTTTACTTTTGAATGTGTTGGAACCACTAAAACAATGGTATGTAGTTGTAAAATCAGTCGTTTTCTCAAATAAAGACAGCGAATGTAGAGTGTGTCACTGTTATGTTTTAAAATAAAGGCCTTCTCCGTTGAGCCAAGAGAAAGTATTCATAACTTTTGTATTAATTTTCAAAATTTCAAATGTTTAGGTTTGAATTTTCGTGATGTAGGTAAATCAAGAAAAGCGCTTTGGACGCACGAATTGTATAATATGTTATATTAGCATTTGATAGACGAGCTATTTTCCCCATATTTTTATTCAACATGCAAAAATGATTCAACAATTTTGCGATGTATTGATAATAGACGTGACAAACACGACAGATCAACTAATTTACAAAAAACATTACACTACATATAACGATAGTCATCAGTTCCTTTTTCCTTTGTCTGTAGTTAGAATCATGATACTCGAATTTTTAATACTGCCATATTTTTTCTTAGGAACAGGCATTTATGTCATTACATAAAGGATGGGGTAAACTGTGCGTTGTTGGATTAGCTCCAGACGGTGATACTATAAAAGTGCCACCATTTGAACTATTGTACGGTAGGAGCATTACTGGGGCACTTTATGGAGGTAAGGTTTCTATAATTTCACATTATATTTTGAACCAATTTGTACGTTACGATGCATACACAGAAATCATCGTAAGAACGGAACAGTTAATTCGTAAATCTTATATAAGAATAGCATATGTTAAAGATCGGGTACAATGCATTATGTCAAAATTTTCACTCCTTCATAGAAGATGACTTACTTTGCAGAACTGGCCTTAGGCTACCTAAATGAACGTTTTTTGTTTTGTTTTGTTTTTTTTTAAATATTATCGTATGATTATGCGTGTTTTGAATTTTACGTTTAGGAAAACGAAAACGAAAAACAATCCATTGCATTGTACGAATATATATTATCATCCTATCATAATTTTTTTACAAAAATGAAAAAAGAGTATGTATGAAATTACAATATTTCGCTTTTTTCTATGTTTTACAAATGATAATGCATAATAAATGACTGATATAACATTAGGAAATTAATATTTTGTATATATTCATAGATTTCCGACGTTCCAAGCAGGTGCCTGATCTGGTCAACATGTATATGAGAGGAGAGATTATGCTTGACGAGTTTATTACTCATACCATGCCTTTAGATAGGATTAATGAGGCTTTCGACCTCATGAGAGACGGGAAAAGGTAAATTGTAACTAAAAACAAATATTCATTAGAATTACATTGACTATAGACTCAGGAGAAATAGACGAACACTACTCTTTAACTGATGTTTGATAGCTAGTACTTTGAGTTGTTGAATTCAAGGGAGAGGTAAATATTTTTTTTTTATTTTAAGATTTGAAAAAGCATATTCTGTCATCCAGGAGTGTTTTATAGCTTATTATGATATAATTGTTTTACTCATTGTTGAAGGCTGTACTATTGTTCACTTACTTGTCTTTTGGTCTTTGACGGACAGTTGTCTTATTGACAATGATACCACATCTCAATATTTCAAACATGTAGCAACCCCCTAAATGAAATAATTTAAACACTCTCTCTTTCTTGTGGATAATTATATTGTATCAATATGCAAAATCCATTTGTTTTCTGTAAGTCATACTTTTATCTAATTATGATAAAAAAAAGTGACTAATATTTTATGCAAAATACAGTATACAATAATACATAAATGTCTAATGCCGATTTACATGTACAGTTATCTTAATATGGTTTTTCGTGTATTTCCAGTTTGAGGTCTGTAGTGTCAATGTAGAAGTGCTTACAGACAAGGACCCTAAGACATTAGACTTTTAGTTACAATTAGTTATTTGTATTATGCATTATATATGTGGAAGTTACAAAAGATTTCGTTGTTATGGTAACATGCATTGGTTTGGAAACATGAGTAGGAAGAGAAATTTCATCTTCAAATTTGATTCATGATGTTTAAGGCTGACTGAGATTTAATTTACACAGAAAATAGATGTCAAATTTGATAAAACTACAAAAGAAGGAATATTACAAGAACCATTATCTCGCTCCTGAAATTTTAAAAATAGTAAAAATATTCAAGCCTTTTAAGATTATATTGATTTTATTGATAAATCAACATGTAAATACAATCTGGACGTTTCAGTGCAGAAAAGTAAAGTCTGATGGAGCTATGGTGTCAAAACATGTCCTAATTGACATATTTGACCAAACTTATACATATGGTTTTTGGAACAAATTAATATAAGTCAATGCCTCAATTCAAAAATATACTTTACGCACACATCCTTCTAAAATGTAATTTTGAATAAACCCCTTGCTTATATCTAAATATTAATTTACGATCTCAAAATCAGGCCATTTTAACAGTTCCTGTAGTTATGCACTAAAAACATTCAGAAATTTGAAGCCCTTATGCAAATATTTCAGACAAAATTCATAGACATTAAAAATATTGATATCTGAAGGACTAATTTCTTATGAACATCTGAAAAATGTTATTTGGTAGATTTATCAGTTTTTTGTATTGAATTCATGAGGCCAAAGACTTGACCTTATCATACCTAAACTTTTCAGCTCTAACGGTGAATCGATTAATTACCTTTACTTTGATTTATAGATATAGATAAAAAAAAATATATATGTATTGTACATGTAATCAATATTTTAGACATATGTGAAGAGTCCATAACATTGGTTAGCTAAGAAATAAAACAATACAATCACATAACTGGTCCTCTATCTATTGAACATGCTTACCCTTTGTATGTATAGGCGGTCAGATTAACATGATGTAGTACATGATAATGAATTGTAAGCACTGAAATCAGTTATCATCTATATTCTATAACAACCGGTTATGAATCGTTCACTTTTTAGTGGACTAGTCTAGCGTGATAATGATTGGTATTCTAAACACGTACCGTGTACAACGACCTAATGTAGGACAATGAAATATATATACGACGTGTGGTCAATGGGGAAAATATATCTTAAGTTGTTGCAACTAAAGGTGTACTTTTAAATTCTGCCTCTTGTTATGAACTAAGACGAACATTTGCTTGATGTTATAACGAGTATACCATCTGCAAGCCATTTCTAAGTTGGCAAAGTGCTCAAACGCAGTGGACGCATTGCACACTTTTTGCCATAAATGTCTCAACAGCACGAGGTCGAATCCTGCTGTTGAACTGCATAGATTTTGAACTGCCATAAATGCAGTTCTCACATCGTTGGACTGATTTCGAGGCAATTAATGTGTACATATATACCACAGTGGCACTTATTTTGCAATTTTGCAATCTGATGTAGACTTTGTCGGGTATCTAATATTTTCACCGAAGCATTACAAATAGAAAAGGGAAACTTTCTGCGACTATGTTGAACGCATCTATCCCTTCGAACTTGAAGTAAAGGATACAACAGACACAGTTGCGTCTGACCTACATCTAATCATTGACAATGAGGGTCGGTTGAAACCAAACTTTACGATAAAAAAGATTATTTCAGCTTCCAAATTGTGAACTTTTTATTTCTATGTAACAACATTTAAGCAGCGCCTGCATAAGGAGTATATATCTCCCACATGATACGATTGGCCTGGGCTTGCATTTTCAACCATGATTTCCTTAACAGCAGGGTTGTTGCTCACAAGTAAGCTGTTAAACCAAGAGTTCAAAGTAGTGAAGTTCAAAGCATCTCTTCTGAAGTTTTACGGACGCCATCACGAAATGGGTGACCGTTATGGAATATCTGTTTCAAAGATCTAGATGACGACTGATATGTTCCGATCGTCGTCCTCCTTTTCCCCGAATTTTACTATTCGAATTAGACAAATCATAGGTTTGTACCAACATGAGCATCACGACGGATGCCACATGTGGAACAGGATATGCTTACTCTTCCGGAGCCCCTGAGATCACCCTCGGATTTTGGTGGGGTTCGTGTTACTCAGTCTTTAGTTTTCTATGTTGTGTTTTGTATAATTTTGTTTGTCTTTTGGTGTTCTTCTTTTTGTTTGCCAGAGAGAGAGAGAGAGAGAGAGAGAGAGAGAGAGAGAGAGAGAGAGAGTCTCGTTAATTGATAATAATTACTGGTGAAAATATTAGATTTGATTTATTTTTATATCTACATGTATGCATTTTTATTAAAACATAGATAGGTGTTTCGTTTATTCTTGTCGTTTTGTCAAAGAAAGATTGTTTTCATTGTTTAAACACACCAAAAGGTGCATGGTTTAGTAAATTCATAAATACTAACCTTTATTGTCAAATTACTTCTAGTGCACATGTAATATATGTGTATTAACAGTATGAATTACATTTTTAAAAGTAGTACAGTATAGGAAGATTAATTTGTAAGTATTAACAAATAGGTTATTCGAGTATGCTTTTAAACATGTAAAGTCAAACGACGCATATCATCATAGAACAGGAGAGCGATGTTATTAATCCATCAATATAATTTATTTTTATCAATCTACGACTGGATGTTGAGAGTCTTACAATCACTCAAACGAAATTAACTAGACTTCGGCTGGCCGCATACGTAAATTCGATTGAACCAAATGGACATACGACTTTATGTATAAAATTTGTCATGCAAGTATCCATACGGTTTTTTGGGGTAAGTGAATGATTATGTTCACTTTTGTATAAAATGTATGATACAAAATGATCGGCACTGAGTTGTTTGGTTGTGTCTAACAAATTGATTGTGGAGTATGCTACTGTTATATATGTGTATTTGTTTGTTTTTTGTTTGTTTGCACATGTTATATCAGTATATTTGATAGTACTGACTGTGCTTATTTCATGTAAAACATTCGGTCAGTAGTCCAATTTGTATGTGTGTGTATCTTTGTAAAGTATTTGTTAATGTCACATAAAAATAAATGCTAAACTTGTTGAGATTCGGGCGGTTTAGAATTGACTATATGGCTTTGGATATTTGCTTATCTCTAATTCATTGTCCTCATTCATTTATCTTATGGTGACCATTTGATGTGTATGGTAAATCTATTCTATTTATCAAAAAAGAATTTAAGGAGTGTACATCAACATGAAAGCAAGCAAACGACACAAAAATAAAGATCTATATAGGCCAACATACGGTATTTAATTATACAATATCTCAAGGTCTAAAACACCAGTATCTACAATAATAGTAAATCAATTTAAAAGAGAATATGGAAGGTCTTTCATCAACAACTAAGTCCTTAAGTGGCAAAACCATTACGATATAACTAAAGAAAACCACTGATATGGTTCCTAATATTTGACAAGTACGTGAATCGGGGGTTTAGTCAGAGGCAACCTTAGTTTACCGATTTTCAAAACTTAAATTATTTGTAAAATACCCACCAAGAGAAAACCCTTAAGGAATCTCATTAACCCCAAAAAGAAGCAAAACCTAGTGATCGAAAAGGTAAGGGTTTCCTGCTTCTGCATCATTACACATCATGTGATTCAAAACTAATATAAAAATTCAAAGATTTGGGAAACTAGTCATACACCATCGGTAAATCTGATGATCGGTTAACTTTTTAGCTTATATACGATTTACCTATTCATAAAGAACTGAACAGCTATATAAAAGTTTACTTGAAATATTTCGTATATCGGTCCTAAATGTGATTTGATTGTACTATGGATGCTGTAGTATATGTATGTTTACTAAAAAGAAACAATAAAAAATACACAACTGTAATTATGTGGCCTCAGCCCTACTATTTCACACCCGTACCTTCTACATTGGTATTATACTGTTGTGAAGATGCACATTGAAATACTATAAAGAAAACAGTTTTTGTTACTATTGCAATCTTACAATATATACAAAGGAGCAGACAACAAAAACTACGTGAATTGTATTGCAAATTCATGTGCTTAAATTAATTGTATACAGCAAATGTCCAATAAATTTCTAGCCTTCAACATGTCCATTGAATCTTTGAATTGTCTTTGTAATGGTTATGCTGAAAATGTATTGAACCGAGGGATGATAAAAAAACCCAACATAATTGGCCATGGAACAGCTGGCATTGTGGAAAACTTTGAAGACGGATAGCTCCGACCAACTTCAAGAAAAGTAAAAATTAAAATCCCCTAGCTAAATCAATATTTATTTGATATAGAAAGTTTTACGTCATGCTTGTATCAGGAATAGATACAAAGAAAAAGATACCCCTTTTCATTGTATATATTTCATATGATGTTCATTGCAGAGGTAAAGAGTACAACTAAACTTTCAAAGATCTGCTATATATACCAAATTCATTCAAAGGATATATATATATATATATATATATACTAAGTAGTAACTAACTAAAGCCACTGACAAGGTTCCTGTAATTCAAAATTTAATGTAAAATAATCGAGGTTAAACCCACATTTCAATGAGTGTTCTTTATGTCCTTGTGAGAATAAGGATACGATCAACACTAGAAAGAAGATCTCCTTCATATCTTTATCATTTCCTAAAAATTGACACAAATGAACGACTTCAAACTAAAATCTATAAAAAATCATGATGATTTCAACTTTCAAATTGTCAACTTCCCATTTCTTAGTAGAAACATACTTTCTGACCTCTCGTTTGGCGTTTTAAATATCTCTCAATTAGTACCTCACGCTCTTGCATGCTTACAATATACAGACTCGATTAGCAGGATAAGCTCCATAAATGGTCATTATCTGTCAAATTCGTGTTCACCGATTTGACTTAAATTCTTATATTCGACTTATAACATACTAAAACGCATATTAAAATTATAAAAAAGTCTAAAATCAACAATTTACGATGCATAGACTCGATAGTATGTATCAGCATTTCGTGTGTATTTTAGTCTAGACGCCATCTTATTAACCATCGAGGTGACCTCCGACGGTCATATAACCTGATATAAACATATATATAAATAGATTACGAACTCGTGCAATTGGATTTTTCTAGGTCTGTTTGATTTCATATTATAGGTTAAAAAATGTTAATAATCGTTTTTACCTGTATAAGAATGAGTTTTTCTAGATCGACTTGAATACGGATTCAATGAGGTCGAATTATTCACTTGCAAGTGAATAATTCATTAGCGATGTTTCTTAGTTCATTTTGACAAAACTGGACCTAACTAGTTGTTGAAAGCGAATTATTATTTTACTATTTCACTTTCATTAATGATTGAAAAAAAATCATATTTTATCTTTTTTATATCTCGTAGCTTATGCCCCTTTAAACAAATTATGCTTCAAAAGAGTCATGAGACAGAATGACTGAAATCGACACCGCATAAGTTTTAAGATCACCATATGATGGATTGGTTGATCAATACAATATGTATGTATATCAACTCACTAGCGACATGTTTTCGTAGTCTTAGACCTTTAAAGATGAGAATATTCGTCTTATCAGTAACTTAACCGATTGTGACCTATTTCAGATCGTTACATTTTTATTGAGTTTGGATTTGAACAGTGGGTGATGCATACACAGCAGCAGACGCTTACCATGTCGACGCACCCGGTCTCGCACCTTTTGGGGTTCATGCGATACTCTCAGTTTTGTTTGATACCTTGAGTTGTCTTCTTAATAGATTTATATGAGATTTGAACACTGGTAAACTACTGTTGCCTAAATTTAAACTATTTGTTTCGATCTCTCGATCATTAAATATTAAAAGGCGCTTATATCATAGAAAAAATACTAGTAGTTCAAAAGAGCACGTTTTATGTCGTAACTACAATACCCTTCCCTTTTCACGAATGTGACCTTCCGAATTAGACTTTTACCGGATTTGTAATAACATAAGCAACACGACAGGTGCCACATGTGGAGCAGGATCTGCTTACCCTTCCGGAGCACCTGAGATCACCCCCAGTTTTTGGTGGGGTTCGTGTTGCTTAGTCTTTAGTTTTCTGTGTTGTGTCTTCTGTGCTATTGTTTGTCTGTTTGTCTTTTTATTTTTAGCCATGGCGTTGTCAGTTTACTTTCAATCTATGAGTTTGACTGTCCCTCTGGTATCTTTTGTCCCTCTTTTATAAAAAATGCATAATAAATACAAAAGGTACAAAACGTACTAAAGTATAAGCAAAACATTAATAAAATCCGTTTAAAAATTTTGTTTTCATTTACTTATTAATGCAAGCTTACATACAGTACGCAAAGTAATAAATGTTACAGAAGACACGACCTTGTGCAATATCAAGTGTTCTTCAGAGAAGCTACGTAGAAACCATTTTAAGTATCTATGCCAAGGGCAACAACAACAAAACACATTTTTCGATGATATGTGAAGGTATAACACTGAATCAATGTCTTTCTGTGCACACCTTCATTGGATGTGTGTAAGAAGCAAAATACATGAAAAAACATCAAACCCAAAACGAGGCCTAAACACAGACGTCGAAGACAACAAACTCAATTTTGTCTAATGATGGAATGACAGACAATAATCAACAAAATAAAAGAGTAAACATAAAGTTTGAGTGACATTTACCTCACTAAAATAGGTATGGAATTCAGGGAAACTAAAATGACATAAACACATGTACATTGTCCAAAACTTTTGTCAGTACCAGTAATACGTGAATGTGCATTGAAGTCTTTCAATTAATTAAACTTCGAAAAATAATGTTTAAAAATGCTTTAAATGTATATCAGATTACACATTGTAAACAAAATCAATAGTAACTTCATAATAATTAAATTAACAAAAATAGTATAATGAAACATACTTTTAATTTGGACACAATTATGTTGATAAACCTACATTAGCTTTATGGAATATCCTTGTGCACACGACACTTAAATAAAGTCATTAAAACCCAACTGAACAACAGATTGCATTTACTTGCGAAAAAATAGACATGTCAGAAACAAGAGGCAAGGTAAGTCATCAGAAAATTCTGTACAATTGATATTCTTGAAATCAATCAAATAATTTTGTTAAATAGGTAACAAATTTAATTTGATGTACATTTTGATAGAGCTTATAAACTATTCACTAAATTATTTTTATAATATTTGTTATATCTTTTTCGTTGTTTCTGCAGAATACCTACAAAAATAGCGTAACATATGAAAAGAGAGCATTATTTGATAATTAAAAAAGTTTAGGTAAAGGACAGTTTATATATTTTGTTTGTATTTTTATTGCATTTGAAACCAAGGATCGAAGTAATATTTAAAATGAGTGGTAATAAAGTATAATTAGATTATAAAATATTTGCACATAGAAGGCAGTTTATCAAAACTTTTTTTTTCAGTCTACTAGTTTATTCTAAATATAGTGAAATAAAATCAATCCTCTCGTTAGAGACAGTAAATAGTTTTCGAATGTATTTTCATTTATACTATTTTATATCGTATTGCATGAAAGATCATCGCGATAACAATCAATCAATCAAATAAAAAGAGCAAATTATAATTTTCTGTACGTCAAATAGATTATTGAGTGCAAGGCTGCTGTTTGCTGGGAGCCAAGACAGCCGCTTTCTATTGAAACAGTCGAAGTAGAACCACCAAGAGGAGGAGAAGTTCGTGTTAGGGTAGGTTACTATAAAAATGAACAATTTATAGTCTTTGTATTATGAAAAGCGTTCAAATAAAGAAGTATAATTCAAGCTTTCAATGCAACATGTCTTCCGTTTGTTGACACACATGTTTGTGTTTAAGTAATTATCTTGTCTATCCTTAGCAAGGTTGCAAGGTTAGAATATTTACATGACCGATGGTTTACATATTTGGTGATATCTTAGAGTTAGATAAGAATCAATTCGCTAATGCGAGATGCCTCATCGCTTGATGGAACTTCAACACATTTTATAAGAGTAACACGTCGAGTGTCACATGTGGAGCAAGTTCAAATAAAATAATCCTTCCGGAGCACCTATGATCACTCCCGGTTTTTGATCGTGTTCATGTTGCTCAGTCTTTAGTTTTATATATTTTGCTATTTCGACTTGTTTGTTTTTGGTCATATTCGTTTTAACCATGGTATTGTCAGTTCATTTTCGAATGAGGCGTTTGAATGTCCCTTTGGTTTCTTTCGCATCTTTTCGCTAATTCATAGAATCAATTCTGAATTAAGGGAACTTTAGTTTTGATGTTCAAATCTTGCAAATAAAGTTAAAACGAGTTAAAATAAAAGTAACAAAAAAAAAATAAAAAAGAACGATGATATCACCTTCCATTTATTTATTTTCTATTGGGTTAAGCGTGCTTCTTCTCGAAATACTTATCTTATGATGTAAATCAAGAAACTGTTATCTACCGGTTACATTTTTGTAGAAAGGGTACTGTTCATGTGGATGTAATATATCTTTTAATTGATTATGAGTGCAGACTGCAGAGTGAGAACAAATTTTGATTTGATATCGTTGCAAATTTAATGATAAAGATAGAAGCTTTTGTACTAGATATTTGGATTTTTAAAGAATGTACATGATTGTTAACGCAGGTTGCAACAAATTGATAGAATCTTTAAACATCGTTGCTGAAAAAGGTAGAGAGTTTATTCAGTTCATTTACACTTTATGAAAATAGTGAATAGATTTTAAATAACCTGGGTCATATGATCATTTAATTTTCTGTACTGTTTATTACGCGTTTGTATCCAACATACTCGAAGTACGACAACCGACATTAGATCGTGAGATATCGTGATTTCCACATTAGAAGATAAATTACTTTGACTGTTGATTTTTGGCAAGTCATTTTGTCATTGAAAGCTGTAGAAGGTACATAATCTCCAATAGTTTTCCATCATCTGGGTTTTGCCAATCAACAAAATTTGATTAATTTGCAAAAAAAAAAAACCTACACAACGTATAAATCTTGCTTTGATTAGTTATATTTGGCTTCAGTGCAATGAAAACATTCTGCCCTCTAATAATTTTCTTAATAACAACGGAAAATTCCATATTCATGCGTTTAGAATGAAAGCACCAATCAATGAGAAATGACGAAATTATAACTGGAAAATTGTCCAATCGTTAGGAATCTAAAAGCTATTCGTCAAATACCACGGTGCGACGCAGGTCAAGACAGGGTGTTGGCTTTGCTGGTTCTGTCGTCTGTTATATTCATATTATAATTTTGATAGATTGTTCTCATTTCATTGTTCTTGCACGTTCTACTATATATATCTTATGCTACAACAATGATCGACATGACAATGGGAGCATACCTAGTAAAACTTTGTCGCATTTAAATGTGTAAATGTCAGGAACTTAACTTATGGATGTCTTTTAGTATTTCTTAGTGATGTTGTCCTTTTGAGATTTTCGTGTTGATGATAAATTGTTGGCATTCTTTTATATTTGTTCGTAGCCTCAAAGGAATCGATCTGGTAGATTAATACCAAAGCTTTTTGTACAAAAACTTGTTTATCAATGTAGAAAAATTGTAGACGTTTAAATGTTTTGTTTGTTGCTTTGTCATAATTTCAACCCCACATGCCCATTTGTTCATAGGTTTTGTTAAACTAGAGGGATTAAGAAATGTTAATCTTTCAATGACTTAATGAAATATTTTTCAATAATAATAATAATTTATAATAAAATTACAATTATTGTATTCAGCAATTGTTGGAAAAAAGTATTTCGATGAACCATACAAACTAATAACCAATTTCTCTTTTTCTTTATGACTATTTAATATTATGGTTGTTACCTTGTTCCTGATGACAGCTAATTCAAAATAAGCCTTGTCAGCTTTTTTTTTCAATTTGTTCTACAAAAAAAAGAGGTCGAACTTTTTTCTATTAAAGAGACCTTGTAATATTTATCATATTTGTAATTACAGAAATTCATTATAAAAAGCAAACATGTATAAGGAATCTTAGTTCATCGAAAGGGTGTTGTATATCATTTTGAATTAGGTAAAGCAAACAAGCATTTCGATAAAGAAGGTGTTTATCATCATTTCCAATTACCAAAATGTATTATAGGCGATGCCATAGTTCAGTAAGATGTTGTTAAAATTTAAAATGAAGTATTTTGTAATAAGAAACTTAATTAAGATCTGATTTAGAGACATAATAAAACCTTATATTAAGGAGTTAGTTCAGGGACAATCATTCAATATACCTATCGACTTAAGTGTAGGTTAAGTAAATAAAATATTTCTCAATGTGACTATTTTTTTTTTATTTATCAATGCAGTTCTTCAAACAAAATGATGTAATTCATGCATAAGATTCTTGTCAAAACAATTCTGATGCATTATGATTAACATACGGTAGGGGCTAAAATTACAAAACATTACAATAGTAAAAGACAGCATACAATATCTCAAGAGTATGGCAAATATTTAGAGCAAAAACAAGGCTAAATTCGATTGTATTTAATTTTGTACAAAATAAGTTAACAAATAAATGCAAATCAAACCTATCCAGAATTCATTGATTCAGGTAAGTGCTTATGGAAAGGATCAACTGCACTGATATATGGCATGGTTTTAAAAATTCTCCATCAAAAGTAATTAAGCAAATAAGGTCAATTAGCAAACCAAAGAGCAGTATTCGAATAGACAAAAAGAAAAAAAAACACAAATAATTTAAGCCTTCTTCAAAAATTTGTCGGCTGCAATCTCGATTGTTGTGTCTGTACAGAATGAAAACCACATTATGTTTATTGTGTTGTAGCCACAATCTCGTCCTCTCTATTCTTTTACGTTTCATCTACCAATGCGACTAACCACCGGAGTTTTATTTGTAAGAAGGGAGACGATATTAGAGCAGGAAATAATTCTTATTTATAAAAACAACCCCGCCATCGGCTTAAGTGAATAAAGCGTCGGAAATAACACTACAGATCTTAGAAAGAATTTTGATACAGATATATTTTCTTCTTTCAACTATGTTTCATATTCTGTATCTTAAATTCAGGACAAATTGACAGAACATGTTATAGTTAAGATACGGATCTCACCCAACTGCATGAATACATATGCGACTTTGATAGAGGTCAATGATTCAAAGTGTTACTTACAGATTTATTGCAGATACATAATAAGAAAGGAACGATTAAAAATGCAAAAAGAATACAAGGCAGTCAAAATAAATCAATTTAAAGTAGCTTTAAAGTAAAGTGATTTATACACCGTAGCTTCTTTAAATAAGGTACGTTCTTGCATTGATGTTCTGATTATTTTAAAATGTGTTTACAATTTACTTCCTTATAAACAAGGGAGTGGAATTTTTATCAAACTGTTGTTTAAAGATTGTTTAGTAGCGGTTGGAAGTCTTTTAAAGAAAAAAAACCCCGTTTTAATCGAACAATAAACATAGCTACGAATGGCTTATTGACGTAGATTATTCCCTTAATAAGATGAACGGTACCAATTTTACTGCAGCAGATGCTTATTTCGAGCATTAATGTCTCCTAAGTGATGCTCGAGGCTCAAAAATGTGAAAATCAAAAACCTAATACAAACGTCGAAAAGCTGATCAAACCAAAAGGCAAAAAGTGTAAAGAATGAAAAAAAAAAACCCAATGACATTATTCTATTATATTTTTTCACGAGATTTTGGTATCAACGTGGAAAAAACGCATTAAAGATTGAAAATTATTCGCTTGCTAGTAGTTGGCCTTAACTTCTATTTAAGATTGCATTCACTGGAATCTGTCACAGCGATGCTCATATATTGAATGGATGTATAGAAGCTAAATTACCTGTCATCCTTGGTCACGAAGCGTCGGGCGTTGTGGAAAGTGTTGGTGAAGGCGTGACTAATTTTGAAGAAGGTTGGTAAACTAAGAAAATAATTCCAAGGAAGAAAGCATCATAACAGCAAACAAAACATGACGTCCATTTTCAATAAACTAGTACACGTTTTTGTTTAGGGGCCAGCTGAAGCCCGCCTCCGGGTGCGGGATTTTCTCGCTGTGTTGAAGACCAATTGGTGGCCTTGGGCTGTTTTCTGTTCTCTGGTCGGGTTGTTGTCTCTTTGACACATTCCCCATTTCCATTCTCAATTTCATTAATGTGCTATACCTCTTCGTTTCCATTCATTACACGTTTATAATATTTCATTGACAAAAGACACATTTTTGATGTAAAGGCCGTTTGTCATTAAATTCAGTACGTAAAAAGTTTTTACTAAAAATATACCTCATTTTTGCATTTGTCTTGTTCTATCATTTAACTTTTATGAATATCATAACGTATCTACAAAAAGGTACTTAAACAGTAATTTGGAAATCAGTTTTACGTTGTGAGGAAACTAAAGAGGTTTTAGCATCAGTTTTCTGTTCCGTTCGGCTGTATATGACATAATTTGGAGGGGAAATATTTCGTTTGAAAGAACAATTTTAATCAGATGTATCATGTCAAAGACCACTGTTTGCGAAAAAACCGGTCTAGAGAAAGTCAATTACCTGAACCTTGCGTATATATTGGCCGGCGGCAGTGAAATACGAACGATATGTCTTTACACAGGAAGATAGTGTACTTGCACACACATATTTATATAAGATATCTCGTAGCAAAACGTTAAGTCTGGGTAAGGCCTTGACCCATATCTAATATTGCAACAATTTTTGTTGATTTTTTATTGCATTAAAAGCAAAACAGATTGAAAAAAAATACAAAATATTAAAACGAAATTCAAATACATGAATGATTACTAATATGCGACAGACTAAGTTTCTAATGAAGATCTGAATGATGAAATTTGGCAAATTTGTAATATTTTTTAACATTCAAATTCAAGGGATAAAAAGGGGCATTAGCATACCTTCTCCTTTGTAACAATATTAATGGTAATGCTAATGAATTTGGTGATGAGTTTCATTACTTATTCAAATGTACCTTTTTCAACAATGTAAGAGCTAATTTTTTACCTTTAAATATATGTAATAATCCAAATGTTTTAAAATTTAAAGAACTGATGAATACATCAGATTTATTTACACTTACTGGAATAGCAAAATTTTGCAAAAGTGTTATTAAAACCTTTTAATACGTGTGCTTAATCATGTTACTAGAATTTGTACTTCCTGTCACATATCAGTATGAATTATATATACAATTATTGCACCTTTGTTTACCATGTTGTTCTAATGTAAATATGTTCACACTTTTATTGTTTGTTAAAAATGTTGTACTAACATACCCCATGTGGGGGCTTTAGTGAAATAAAATGTCTTATTATGTCTTATTATGTCTTATTATTATGGTACCAATTTTACCACACCAGATTGGACGTAAACATTCAACAGATCACATTAGCTCATGTGATTTTGATGTAGATTTTAATTTTTAGTTAATTATACAAGGAAGCACCTGTCGTGCAGTTAAGAGTACAAGTGCTAACAGAAGTATTCCAATTTCATCTAAGTTATAAACACGGTTATATCAGCTTAATAATAAGTTATTTTTACTTGCACGATCAACCTTGAAATTAGTTTCGATGACTGTTTGTTGAAAATAGGTTAATGCATGTATGTTGTAGTTTACAATTTCTCTAAAATCAAGCTAATTCTAGATAAGAATACTTAATGATGTAAAAACGTGCATAGTGAACAGTAACGTTTTTTGTAGGAAACCTTATGAAAACATGCAGCATTTAAAGATAAAAGCTATTTAGATTGATAATTGTGAAAAAAAACAAATATTTGAAAATTTAATTCTCATAACCTTGGAGGTGTGAGTCAGAATATGAAGGTATTTAGCTGAAGCAAAAGACTTAAGTAAGATGGTAATAAATATATATAGCTCTGTGTTTATTTCTCAAAGTCGTCTATCGATCTGAATATCAGATTGCTAAAAGCTGCAAGTAAAACAATACATTTGCCGCTGATTTTACTGGAAACAGATTGAAAGTCTACCTCTGTTAATCGTTATAGCTAGAACTGTATTAGTATCAGGCCACGTATGAAACTAAGGCCTGATCAGTTGACTTACTTTTTCAGGTGACCATGTCATTGCTATGTTCCTCCCAGAATGCAACCAGTGTAGGTGCTGTACTAGTGGGAAAACTGGTACTTGTGAAGTATTTATGGAGTAAGATATCACAATTATTTTTTTATTCTGTGTTGACTTCAACCAAAACCGAGAACTTATATTACTATGCAATAAATCAACACACAAGACGCGGATTTGCCGATTTAAGCCATAAAATTTGCATTTTAAAAGGAAAAACTCTATGTTAAAAATACTCTTACGTTAGAACATAAAAGTTTTAGTTAAGTGATACAAAAAGAGTATTTATTTTGAACTATTTTATGAAATTCAATACGGAAACAAACAAATACTTATCTGTTTAACTGGTTGTTCTTTTTTTTTAAAAAGAGAATGATTAATGTCAAATAAGAGGAATATGGATAATTATACGCCTGGTGCTGCTGAACGTTTTGTCCCCAATGGTATCATCGGCTCAGTCGTCAGCACTCCCGTGTTGACATAAATTATCATTGATACGGTCAATTTCTGTTCATACAATGTTGAATTTTTCGAAACACTTAAATGTTCTACCCCGATACATAAATAGCCTTAGCAATAAAGATAAGGCATACTAATGTATTTTTGGGTTTTCAATGTTCTGCAATGTCTTATTTAGTTTGGCCTTGCAACTGTTTTGATATGAGCGCTTTTTGATGAGTCTTATTGAGACGAAACGCAAATCTGACGTACCATTTATTGGCTTAGTATCTTCGATGGTTTTTCTCACACTTTTGCTAAAAGGTCTGATGCGGTAAACTAAATAGTTCAAACCATACAGTAAAACCAGGACAGCCAAAAGCGTTTACTCAAGCGGGTCATTCAATATTTATCGATTACCTTACATGTTGTAGGGGAATATACGGGAGACATCAATATATCGCAAAAGAACTAGTAAAATCTTCCAAAATTATATCACTCGACAGTTCATCATAAAACATAAAATAAGTATTTCTAGCAAGGATACAACTGCAACCAACAAAACCTTTTATGAACACTTGATAAAAGAAAGTAAGTTCGAAATAGCCAATTAAAACATATTGAAAATATGATATACCAAAAGTACAACTAAAAACATTAATCCAAACCGGAACAGCGAAAGCAAGGATAAAAGACAACAATCGCCCACAAACTGTCCATCGAACAAACAAGATAGAGCAACAGGACAAAGTTTTTGGAAACTACAATAAGGTTCTAATGCCACATATAAAGTACGATTGCTAGTTGCTTGCTTTACATCCAGTAGCAAATATTGCATGCATTTTAAGAACGACAAATAAAGCATGGTTAATCAGTAAAACCATGAAAACTATCTGATGCACAAACACTTAATAACTGGCAAGTAAAAAGACTGGTATCGATAGGTAGAAAGAAATGTTTGTAATAATACGAACTTGACAGTATGAACAGCAAACAAACAGGGTCTATTTCTAATTAAAAAAAAATGAAATGCGGACAATGAAAGGAAGAAAGTGAATATATAATTTATGATAGAGTATACTTACTTTTGAATGACATGGCATACGAATATTTTATCCTGCAATCAGCCAACTATTGTACAAATAACAGGTACACAAATAATTTTTTGCTTTATTTGTACTTGTACAAATAAAGTCTCCTGTTACCCCTCTTCCATGTTGAGCAAGCGGTAATGTGGATATTTCTTTTTGCGTACCATTTCATTTTGGGGTCCTCTTCGCGGTCCGCGTTTAAACTATGTCGATTTCTTTGAAAAATTAGAGACAATGATTTAGATTTTAACAACTAAAGTTTCAAGTGTTGGGTGTAAATTTCAGGATAAAAACAATATATGTACATTGTCGGAAAATATAAAATTTATTTGTACTCGCAGCAAAACAGGAGAAAAGCTCATACAAATAAATTTTATATTTCCGACAATGTACATATATTGTATATGTATAGACACTTATCTGTTGTTGAAGACCTTGTGGCGCTGTCTAGATGTCTTTCCTAGTATACATGTGATAAGGGCTACTGTTTGATTTATCTATATTGGTAGTTACTCGTTATATATCACGTTTGAAATATAGAAATGCCTTATACATCTTGAATGACACTTTAAGGACTAAGAAATGTTTAGTTTTAGTTTGATAATTTACCTTTGTTATACTGTTCATTATAATACTAAGGTACCTTTCAGCTATTGTTGATAATTTACCTTTGTTATACTGTTCATTATAATACTAAGGTACCTTTCAGCTATTGTTGATAATTTACCTTTGTTATACTGTTCATTATAATACTGTTCATTATAATACTCAGAAGCTAACAAAACCTTTAAATAGACTTATTAAGAAGGGATATAGTTACGATACTGTTGTCAGGTCATTAAAGATTGCATATTTTGGCGTTAATATTGATTCACTTATAGGGTCTTTGCATCGGAACTAAAAACATTTTTTTAAAAACCAGTTGTTGGCATGACACGGGTTATGTTCTTCTCATATATGTTATGATGGTATGATACTAAACCCCTCACAGGGAGGATTGTGCCTGATATTCATATGATGAAGACATAATTTTTCAATCAGTTTAATTGAAGTCTGGAGCTAGCATGTCAGTTAACTGCTAGTAGTCTGATGTTATTTATGTATTATTGTCATTTTGTTTATTTTCTTTGGTTACATCTTCTGACATCAGACTCGGACTTCTCTTGAACTGAATTTTATTGTGCGTATTGTTATGCGTTTACTTTTCTGCATTGGCTAGAGGTATAGGGGGAGGGTTGAGATCTCACAAACATGTTTAACCCCGCCGCATTTTTGCGCCTGTCCCAAGTCAGGAGCCTCTGGCCTTTGTTAGTCTTGTACTATTTTAACTTTTAGTTTCTTGTGTACAATTTGAGTTTAGTATGGCGTTCATTATCACTGAACTAGTATATATATTTGTTTAGGGGCCAGCTGAAGGACGCCTCCGGGTGCGGGAATTTCTCGCTGCATTGAAGACCTGTTGGTGACCATTTGCTGTTGTCTGCTCTATGGTCGGGTTGTTGTCTCTTTGACACATTCCCCATTTCCATTCTCAATTTTAAGGTACCTTTCTATGGAACGCCACAGCTGTCATATGTGAAACTCTGATATTACGTTATATTGTTTTGTTATTACTTGATGATATTTTGTCTTTACATAATATGGTTTTGACATTACGTAATGATGTTTTGATATAACTCAATATGGAATAGTCATTACTTAATGATATTTCGATATTACACGATATGGTTTCGTATTGACTTGATATAGTTTTGTCATTACTTAATATGGTTTTGTCATTACTCGATGTGGTTTCACCATTATTTAATGTGGTTGTGTCATTAGGCAATGTGGTTTTAACATTACTTGATGTGTATGTGACTTTACGTAATGTAGTTGTTTCATTACATGATGGGGTTTTGTTATTTCGTAATGATGATTTGCCAATTCTTTATATGGCTTTAACATTACATAATGATGTTTCAAAATTTGACGATTTTACACTACATGATGTGTTTGTTTCAGTATTTGATGTGGTCCTGTTATTCTTTGATGTGGTTATCACATTACTTGATGAGGTAAAACCACTTGACCAATTCGAAAAAAACTAGTTCTATTTTTAAATAGATTTCCATGTTTTATGTGCCATGGATGAGTGTGGCCATCCATCGAGTTAGAGTTCAAATTAAAGTTCGGGTTACTGTTCGAGTTAAACTTTGAGTTAGTCTTCGATTTCGAGTTAGAATTCAAGTCATTATTAGAATTAAAGTTCTAGTTAGCATTGAGTTTCGAGTTGAACTTCGAGTTTGAGTCACATATAAAGGTAGAGTTTGAGTTACAATTCGACTTCAACTTTGAATTTGTGTCACCTTTTGAGGTAGAGTTCGAGTTAGACTCGAATTTGAGTCTCATTTAGATTAAGATTTCGAGTAGAAATTCGAGTTATCTAATATGAGTTCGTATTTAAATTTTCTATCGCGGATCAAGGGCTTTTGCTCGGGCTTCCGAAAAGAGGGCTCAGGGGTATGCGTACAAAAGATAAACAATGTTACAGTATACAAACACAACATAGAAATTGAAATAAAGTTAGATGTGGTGTGATTTCCAATGAGACAACTATCCACCAGAGAATAAATGCAGTGGATGTAAGCAATCATAGGCGACCGTACAGCCTTCAACACACCGTATAGTCGGCTACAAAAAGCCACCACGTGAAAATGTGAAACAATTCAAACGAGAAAACTAACGGTCTAATTTATAACTAAACAATCTACGAAAAACAAATATGATACACATGAAACAACGACAACCATTGAACTACAGGCTCCTGACTTGGGGCAGGCACATAAAGAAAGTGCACGCGGCGGAGTTTAACATGTATGTGAGCGCTAAACCCTAACCTAACCTCGGACTGTAGTGTAACAGCACAACATAAGAAAAAATGTAAAAAACAGTTTCAATTGGCTTAACTCAATAGATCGGTATGACTGGGTAATATAAATCCATCGGGGGTGATCTCGGGTGCTCCGGAAGGGTAAGCAGATTCTGCTCAACGTGTGACACCCGTCGTGTTATTCGTGAAAGTACAAACCCAGTGATTTGGTTTTATTTGGTAGTTCACATTCGAGGAAAAGATGACGGGATTGTGGTTACGACAACTGGAATATATCCGTCGTCACCTGTGAAACAGATATTCCCAAAAATTTGTTTTTTCAATTAGTGCGAGGTATATCAGAGAATGCAATTTATAAAAATAAAAGATTGATATTCGTATATGTTCAAATGATCATACACGCTAAAAAAAAAGTCGGAGAATTCTTATTTTATAGAATTGATGCTTTGTCGCTTAGTCCGATCCCCCCATTTCCCTGTAACTTTAGTGTGAGTTGATTTAAAGTGTCTCATTTGTTGACAATAAAGTACAAGTCTTTTGATTTGTGTCGAGCCTGCGACATTAATGTAGCGGCAGTGAGACACAACAAACCTATATTCCGTCGTCAGTAGTGGCGTCGGCGTCTTCATCATTTAGATCGTTAGGTTTCTCGTTTGAATTGTTTTTACATTTTTCATTTCGGGACCTTTTAAAGCTTACTATTTGGTATAGGTTTTGCTCATTGTTGAAGACCATACAGTCACATATAGTTGTTAACTTCTACGTCATCTGGTATGTGGTTGAGAGTTGTCTCATTGGCAATCATACCACATTTTCTTATTTTTTATATAAAGTTTTTTTGCATTAAATTTTACCGAATTAAACTGTTTTGACATGATAAATTTGTAAACCTCCATGAATTGTTATAAAACTTGTATAGGAGTTATTCTTCAAGATCAAGATAAAGCATCTACAGAAAAATTTTTTTTAAATTTTGTTTTTACCGATAAATGTACCGATAAATGTACAGTCAACATTACGCTTTTACACTGACAGCAGCAATATCAGGCGAGACACAGGGTTCCGTGGAATCTTTTACGAATTGATTATAATACTGCTTCCATAAAAAAACGGCAGGACCAAGTGGTTTGGGGATATCCCCCTTATGTCCGAAATATTGTTAATTTTTTAGTACTTTTTTCTTATTTTTGTCTGCCGTTCCCCTTTTTCATACCAAATAATTCTGAACAACAACTCGAACTTTAGTTTGAACTTTAACTCAATGGATAGCGATACTCATCCAAAGCACACATGGACATCGGTTTAAAAATAGAACATATTTTTTTCCGAAATGGTCACGTGGTTTTACCTCATCAAGTAATGTGATAACCACATCAAAGAATGACAGGACCACATCAAATACTGAAACAAACACATCATGTAGTGTAAAATCGTCAAATTATGAAACATCATTATGTAATGTTAAAGCCATATAAAGAATTGGCAAATCATCATTACGAAATAACAAAACCCCATCACTACATTACGGTAAGTCCCATACACATCAAGTAATGTTAAAACCACATTGCCTAATGACACAACCACATTAAATAATGGTAAAACCACATCGAGTAATGACAAAACCATATTAAGTAATGACAAAACTATATCAAGTCAATACGAAACCATATCGTGTAATATCGAAATATCATTAAGTAATGACTATTCCATATTGAGTTATATCAAAACATCATTACGTAATGTCAAAACCATATTATGTAAAGACAAAATATCATCAAGTAATAATAAAACAACATAACGTAATATCAGAGTTCCACATAAGACAGCTGTGGCGTTCCATACCTTTCAGCTATTGTTGATAATTTACCTTTGTTATACTGTTCATTATAATACTAAGGTACCTTTCAGCTATTGTTGATAATTTACCTTTGTTATACTGTTCATTATAATACTAAGGTACCTTTCAGCTATTGTTGATAATTTACCTTTGTTATACAATACTAAGGTACCTTTCAGCTATTGTTGATAATTTACCTTTGTTATACTGTTCATTATAATACTAAGGTACCTTTCAGCTATTTGTTTTACATTGTATTGGGATTAACTGTTTCAATTTTCAATGCATAATAAGGTTATGTATCTGTTGGTGTCATCTTCAATGATGTAAAGCTATATAGCAAAGACATCTTGTGTTTTTGTAGTAAAAACTATGCCAATGGTTTATTGATGGATGGGACATCTAGATTTAGCATCAGAGGGAAGACGGTTTACCATTTCTTTGATACCAGTACCTTCAGTCAGTATACCGTAATACCAGCTATCTCGCTCGTAAAGGTATGATTTGCTTTATTTATTTTTATAAAAAGATAAAGTATAAGAGAAAACATTAACAGCAATTATAAACTGACAAAAATCATAAGACAAAGAGCAAATATGGATTTAAAAATGTACAAAACTACAATGTCTAAGTGTACCACCTAATCTTGGGAGAATTCATTCAAACTGTCTTTGTTGGATTAGTCACTTGACGAAAGACTGTTACAGTCCTAAACTTATTACAGGCACTTTCGAATGAATCAGCCAATTTTTGGCAAATCCCTGACAACCTTTTCCAGTTTTAATTCATTTGTTTCTTGGAGATAAGATCCCCAGTCAGACTGTGTATTAACTGTGTAATTATTACATGTACATCCCTTGCAGACAAACAGACAACCCTCAACGAGAGATGTCGTAAGGGCTCCAGTACGTCCCGAAATACTTCGACAAATGCATTTAATTCTTATCTTTACTGGACCAGACCGCACATGACTGTGAATTTATGCATCCCACACACTGTTAAGCCCTGTCCTGGCAACAGCAGTTGTTATGAAACACTACTGCATCAAAATGCAAACCACTTACAAAAAAATAGCTTATATAAAAATAAGGAGATAAGGTATGATTGCCAATGAGACAACTATCCACCCAAGTTCAAATGAAGTGGATGTAAGCAATTATAGGCACCCGTACGACCTTCAACAATGAGAAAAACCCATACCGTATAGTCGGCTATAAAAGGCCCCGACATGAATACTGATGCACACCCCATACATAAGACTGTGCCAAAAAAATAATCCGTTAGGGCATTAATGTATTTGACGACGATTCATAGAAGTATACATTTTGTACAAACAAATTTACTATGTTTTATTTTGCAGGTCAACCCGGTTGCACCACTGGAGAAAATATGTTTACTTAGTTGTGGTATACCTACTGGATATGGTACTGCCGTTAATACAGCTCCGGTAACATGCATTTTAATTTATGAGATCTTATTAATTTGAATAAAACTTGTATCAAAACAGCATCAATATGCAAAAGTATAATAAAAATCAACTGATTGACACATTTGGTTTACAGACGAATTTGGAATTGAGAAAAAGGACGTTGGTTTAATTTTGGTGTTTTAGTTCATTTTTAACCGAAATAATACTTATGCATTAAAGACACACTTACGTAGATCTACCTACAGTGTAAGTGAAAATGGTTAAACTTGGAGATTAGTCAAATAGTCGATTTACATTGCACAAGTCATATCTTCTTTGACTGTCCATGACGTTAAAACACTAAATCCCTGGGATGTGTTTTAGTTGATTTTAGTCTCTGATGCATGATTTTTATTATTAATTGTTTTTGGCTTTTAACTAGCTTTCATTAACTGCGAGTACTCTCAAATCGTACTTTCGTGTTAATTTGACCTTTTGATACAATTTGTAATGCATTTTTGTTATTTAATGTTTACTTATTTATTGTTATATCTCGTCTCACTATTTTTAATATTTTTTAATATATACCACCTTTGATAAGTGTTTGGTATGACGATAAACTTTTCACTTCTGTTCTCGTACTATGAACAACAAAATTATTTATTTTGTAAAAAATATTTTCGTACTCCATGTATACCTTACAACAAAATTATTTTTATTAACCTGTGTACGTTATTTTATTTGGCGGCATTTTGTCCAAGGTTATGGTTGTGTTTCTGATATTGTTTTACATCTCAACCCCACCCACCCACCCCCTTATTTTTTTTATTAATTTTGTATTTACATTGTGTCATAGATCAAATTTATTCGTTCAGTGTATGTTCACTTGTTTTTGTTAATATGTCTTTTGATTGAGTTAAGCCATTTCAATTGATATTTTATAGTATGTCTTACTGTGTTGAGATGTTACACTATTGTTTCAGGTTAGGGTGAAGGTTGGCGCCAATTAAAACGTTTAAACCCGCTGCATTTGTTTGCACCTGTCCTAAGTCAGGAACCTGATGTTCAGTGGTTGTCGTTTGTTGATGTGGTTCCTAAGTGTTTCTCGTTTCTTGTTTTTTATATAGACAAGACCGTTGGTTTTCCTGTTTGAATGGTTTTACACTAGTAATTTTTGGGGCCCTTTATAGCTTGCTGTTCGGTGTGAGCCAAGGCTCCGTGTTGAAGGCCGTACTTTGACCTATAATGGTTTACTTTTACAAATTGTGACTTGGATGCAGAGCTGTGTCATTGGCACTCATACCACATCTTCTTATATCGATTTAATATTGCAGTTTTAATACGTTGTGCACTTTTGACCGTCTATGCATGGGCTTGAACATAAAGTACAAGCACAGAAACTTCAGACACCAATGTAAGAGGCGTGGATATGAATATATTGTTTTCATAGTGTGATCATTAAAACATTGAAGTACTATTCCATGTTTAAATTATCTGTAATAGATCTTTTCTTTGAAATAAGCTTTACCATGAGTATCCTACATAAAAGTTTGATTAAAAAGCTTCTAACATATCCAATTTGAACTAATTGCATTGCATTATAAAAATCATATGTGTTATCGTTTCATATTGAGTTTTTGTTGAGAGTCCATGCAACTCGAAACTTTGGTATCATTTAACTCAAAAAAATGTAGTGGATTTGTATCATAATAATAATAATAAATTAATAGATCAATGGAACGACGTACCAACCAAATTAAACATAGTCAAAATGTTTTAATTGTTTGCATTAAATATATTCCAAGCTAGAAATGAATAAATATTTTCTCTATTTGCAATAGGTGAAACAAGGATCCGTCTGTGCAGTGTGGGGACTGGGATGTATTGGATTGGCATGTGTTATGGGTTGTAAGGCTGCAGGAGCCGCCCGTGTCATCGGAGTAGATATCAATGCAGACAAGTTCGAATTATGTATGTTGTTTTCAAAGTATAAGAACATACGTTAATCGGAAATTGAATTTGTCATGACATCAGAAAAATAATATTGTAAACAAAAAACAAATACTAGGTTTTATTTCTAAATGTTACTTTGTAAATGTAAATAAAAAAATGTTATTGTATACCTCGGAGAAATGAAAACACTTACCAAACTGATTATATAGTTGATATCACATACTACCGCATTCAAATACTATAAATTTAATAAATGTGATGTGGGCTAATTTGTGCAGAAAAATTGGTACCGTTAATGTTATTGTAAAGGGATTGATATAGATATTTTTCATCTACTGCAAGTATCCAAGGGATTTTTTCAAAAACAATGACTTCCTTGACGTAGCGAAGTTTCGAGCAGGCAATATTACTTTTAGACTCGATTAATTTTCAAGAATGAATTGTTATGTCACATAACAATTGGTAAAACATTATTTAGAGGAATCGACAAATATTTATCTTATGTTTTCCGTAGCTCTGTGTTTTCCGGTTTCAAATCTGTGTTTTCCATATTCAAACGGTCGTCTCCTATTCAACAACAACCATTGATCACAGGCGCTTGGCTTGGGCAATGCATATTAAAGAATGTGGCTGGATTTCATGTATTTCTTAGCGCTCAACCCGACCACTAACATGAATCAGTTGCACAGCAGCACAGCATCTGAACTAATTGTTGTTAAGCTCGGTACTTAGCAAAGACACGACAAAGAAATTGACGAAAGAAACATACATGTAGTACCGGTTTAAGAGTACCCACATTTACTGTAAGCTAGTGCAAAGCCCAATTGATTTTGACTAGTAAATAACCCGTGTTTTCCTGACTAAAATATGAATCAGTAAATCCCCAATTAATCCTTATTGATGAACGTCTAACATAAAAGAAAATGATTCTTTGCAGATAAAAAAAAAAGATTTGCGAAAATCGAATTTACTATTAAATCAAATAGTTATAATTGCTATTAGTTTGACCATCAAATCTTTTTCCAGTTAAAATTATTCATGTATTTCAATTTACCTCTTTGATTTATTTCGCAGCTAAAAAGTTTGGAGTGACAGAAGCAGTCAATCCTTTGGACTATGATAAACCAATCAACGAGGTACTTAAAGAGAAGACTAATGGAGGGTTAGACTTTGCCTTTGAATGTGTTGGGACCACTAAAACAATGGTTAGTTGTGTACTGATAATTTCAAGTGATAGTGTTGTCGCATTGTGGAATAACAAAAGAAGACGAATTAAAATGTTTTTTAATTCCTATTACCCTACTTAAAGCCAAAGAAAATTTCAATATTCCATCTAAGTGGTAGCATGCTCGTCCCGGGTGCAGGAGGTTGAAATCAAAGTCTTGAAATTTAGTATTCGCTGCTTTTCTGCTTAGTGCGATACATTTAGGAGTAAGTTCAAAGACTGCATGGCCGGCTTGGGATCAGAATAATGTGATCCGGGTGGAATGTCTCCTTGTGGACTGTTACCTTGAGAAGTAGCACTTTAGTAGGTTATTCTAGTACAAAGTAGTTTTATATCATGCTAACATATGTATTTAATTTGCCATTCTCGCATTATCAAAATCAGTGTGGGATTTAGGGGATAAGGGGTTTTGACCTCCTAATGGAGCACACCTGACCATCTTCATTATCGTCATCACATCACATGCATTTGGTCATTGGTTTAACATTGGCTTATTATTCCTGATTTCGAAATAATGCTTAGAAATATTCCTAAAATTATGAATGAAATATTGTGTTTTAGGAGCAAGCATTTATGTCCTTGCACAAAGGTTGGGGTAAACTGTGTGTCGTCGGATTAGCCCCCGATGGAGATACCATTAAAGTACCACCTTTTGAACTGTTATACGGAAGGAGCATTACTGGAGCACTGTATGGAGGTAACTTTTGATTTATTTATTCATTACTAGAGGGTACCCGCGCAAGCGCGGATGTGAAGGACATCTATCGCGAGAACAACCTGTATAATCTGAACAACACCTTTTAACTTGAGCCAAGTGTTTCGTGCAAACTCGGCAAATTGGATCATTTAGTATAATAGAATCTTTGAAACACCACTACAATAAAACATGTACTAACCACATGCATAAAAGTGCTTTTAAACAAGAGTTGATAAAGAAATACCCATTATTATTGTTGATATTTATCGGACAGCATTTGTTAGCTGCCTGATATTTTTACTTTTTTTCTTATTTTGAAATGTTTTCAGTATTAAAAGTTTGAAAATATGTATGTTTTAATAGATCACAGACGTGCTAAGCAAGTCCCTGAGCTCGTAAACAAATACATGAGAGGGGAAATATTGATTGACGAGTTTATTACCCACACTATGCCTCTGGATAGGATAAATGAAGCTTTTGACCTCCAGAGAGACGGAAAGAGGTAACTAGAACTGTAACAGATAATCAAAACTCCAATTGAAAGTACAAACATATCTACCCTTTGTTTGTCTGCATATACAACATTGTAACGACAGTCGACAGTCGTAAAGCATTAATTTATGTTTTCAAAAACGACATAAGGAAACCATATAATTTCTAAAGTTTTCTAGAAAAGATAAGGAAGAGTAATCGGCAATGAAGATGGCCATGTATTATATAATTATTAATTTCACCATTAGACGGGCGTTTTGTTTTTGCGCCAATTTAAGAAAAACAAATTTTCCATTTGCTTAAAAACAATGCTTTCATTTGTGCCACAAAATAAATATTTCATTTACGTCATTTTGAATTGATCAGGCAAGATAACATTCATTTTAGTTAAAATAAACCTTTACGTAAGTTAATCTAAAGACAGTATCGTTTGATTTAAATGCACTTTACATCAGATTTGCGGTAGAGGTTAAATTAGACACAGTGTAACATTTTACGTAAGGTTACTAGTATTAAATTACCGATCTTGCTCGAAGCCCCAATTCTAACTGCCCAAAATTGGTGAACAGGTTGCAGATGACAGATTGAAGAGGTTTAAACTTTACAAACCATATCAATAAGTTATATGAAACTTATGTTTCACATGTGTTTACCTTTTAATAAAAAAATTACGCTCATGAAAAAAATATTACCGCAAAAGAATTTGAGTTTCTAAAAATGAGAAAAAAGGTAAACCCCACAAATAACAACACAAAACGCAAGCAAGAAAACAAAACTTTCTCAAGAAGTATGTGAAACGCTGTTACAATTTGTTTACTCTGTTTTACTCATATCATCCACTGCACATTGTCCATCATTATAAAATTTCACTTTTTTGTATTTTCAGTCTCAGATCCGTTGTAACAATGTAGAAACAGTTTACAAAAGGACGCTGTGACTTCATAGTCCACTGATATATAATAGTATACTGATATAGACGATGTATAACGATTTCATATATTTGTGTTGAGTTAGAACTAGATAAACAACTTACAGTGCAGCTCAAATTTTTTGATCGAAACTTTCTCTTCACATACCATTTTTGGATTCATCCCAAATTGTTGCATTTTAGTAGCATTGATAATTCATATAATTATGTAGCATTGTAAGCTTTATGTAAATCTTATATTCGTATATACATGCTGTTGTATTAATAAAGTTAGATGCTGATAATAAATAACCACAAAATGCGAACTCGATTTATAAAAAAACTATAAATAATTATACACGAATGAACCAAAAATCAGCCCAACGCGAACTAGATCTGTACCTCACCAATATAAACAGTTAAAAAACATTGGCCCAACATAACAAAAAAATCAGAACAAGGAAATACGGAATGACGGGAATAGGCAACACTATCAATGATGTAGCTTCCATAGAGGCAGTGAGGCAAATAACTCACTAAGACAAAGAAATGATATGAAGAAAAAAAGATAACATGTACAATTTATATTCCGTCGTGTGAGATGAAGATAGTTCCAACATTTGACTTATCTTCCCTGTACAAGTTAATGACGATCGAAAGGCACTTTGTTTTAATAGAAAAAAGAGCAACGTATACAAATATCGTTATTATTTTATTCATGTAAAAAAAAATTTCATACTTTGTAAATCCAATCTTACTCAATTAAAAAGATTTGTTAAACTGGCCTGGACTATTATACTAACAGATAGTATAATAGTCCCAGAACTGGCATTATGGAGATGCTCCATTCTTCTTTTATCGTGAACCTTAAGTATTATTCATATGAGACAGACATCGACCAGTGACTTTTCTAGAAGAGTGAAAAGAAGCTATATATAAAGTCAATTCTTCAACTTCACGTATATCTATAAAGATAATGTTCTCTCACTGAATAATTAAAAGTTGGCAACTATTTCAATTGCATCCTAGAACTATATGCACACGTATAAAAATTGCGGTTTTTATCCAACGCAATCATAGGTTTGAACGTTGTTTTCAATTTAGACTTGTTTATATTTTTTCGTTTGGGCTTGTATTATATTTGCCTTCGGGTTTATATGATCCGTTCATCCTATTTTGACTCCTCAAAATTCAAGAGTCTATCCTAAATTGAGGTAAATTGTATGGCTTTCCAAATACCGTTTCGATTCCTAACATCACTGAAGAGACATTAATTGTCGAAATCCGGATATGGTGTACAAAAACCTTTGCACCTTTTGTTTGCGGTATACCATCATTTCCGCAAGTTTATTGTTTTCTGTTTAGTATTAAATTTATAATTAAGATCCATTTATTACATCGGTGATCCGTTTATTTGGCAATCGCCATTGGCAGTCAGCAGGGTTTAAGAACATTTGTTGTTCGACCTGTTAGTCAAATGCGTTTTGTTAAAATATACTTTTTTCACTTTGTTGGTCTTTTAGAAAATGTTGTTTGTGCTGTATTTAGACCCCTCTAACAAGAAATTTGTTTTGCATGCACACGTATAAAAATTGCGGTTTTTATCCAACGCAATCATAGGTTTGAACGTTGTTTTCAATTTAGACTGTTTATATTTTTCGTTTGGGCTTGTATTATATTTGCCTTCGGGTTTATATGATCCGTTCATCCTATTTTGACTCCTCAAAATTCAAGAGTCTATCCTAAATTGAGGTAAATTGTATGGCTTTCCAAATACCGTTTCGATTCCTAACATCACTGAAGAGACATTAATTGTCGAAATCCGGATATGGTGTACAAAAACCTTTGCACCTTTTCTTTGCGGTATACCATTTTTCCGCAAGTTTATTGTTTTCTGTTTAGTATTAAATTTATAATTAAGATCCATTTATTACATCGGTGATCCGTTTATTTGGCAATCGCCATTGGCAGTCAGCAGGGTTTAAGAACATTTGTTGTTCGACCTGTTAGTCAAATGCGTTTTGTTAAAATATACTTTTTCACTTTTTTGGTCTTTTAGAAAATGTTGTTTGTGCTGTATTTAGACCCCTCTAACAAGAAATCTGTTTGCATGCAACCGCAATTTTTATACGTGTGGATGCAAAACAAATTTCTTGGTAGAGGAGTCTAAATACAGCACAAACAACATTTTCCAAAAGACCAAAAAAAGTGAAAAAGTATATTTTAACAAAACGCATTTGACTAGCAGGTCGAACAACTGATGTTCTTAAACCCTGCTGACTGCCATTGGCGATTGCCAAATAAACGGATCACCAGATGTAAAGATGGATCTTAATATTAAATTTATTACCAAAAAGAAAACAATAAACTTGCGGAAAAGATGGTATACCGCAAACATGAGGTGCAAAAATTTGTACACCATATCCGGATTTCGACAATTAATGTCTCTTCAGTGATGTTAGGAATCGAAACGGTATTTGGAAGGCCATATAATTTACCTCAATTTAGGATAGACTCTTGAATTTTGAAAGAGTCGAAATAGGATGAACGGATCATATAAACCCGAAGGCAAATATAATACAAGACGAAAAATATAAACAAGTCTAAATTGAAAACAACGTTCAAACCTATGATTGCGTTGGATAAATATAAATAAGATGTGGTATGATTGCTAACGAGACAACGCTCCTCAAGAGACCAAATGACACAAAAGATAACAACTATAGGTCACCGTACGGCCTTCAACAATGAGTAAAACCCATACCGCAGTCAGCTATAAAAGGCCCCGAAATGACAAATGTAAAACAATTCAAACGAGAAAACTAACGGCCCGATTTATGTATATATTGTAATAGACCGCCATTGCTCTTCTATTTGATGTCTCACTTCTCTATCAAGTCCCCCAAAGACTATCAGAGCAATATCAGTCTTGAGATTTATAAAATAGATACAGTAAAGTACCAGCTTCATGCATCTTGATTTACATCTAGAAAATGACATTGGGGTCGAAGATTACGACAAGGATGATTTCATTTTCTCATGGTAAACTTTCCACTTCTACTGAAGATGTATGAACATTCTAGCAGCACTTAGATGAGGATTACAAATGCAGTTGATACGATATTCCAAGAGTTGTATTTCTTATGTTGATTTCCTTGAAAGAGATGTGATGTTTTCTTGATAAGAAATCCGTCGAAAAAGGGTTCGTAACGGTAAAGTTGAGGACATCACATTGGAATTTTATTGAGTTATCTAGATCTGGTAGACCCGGATGGTATATTTGTGTCATTAATGGCAATTGATATGTTAAACATGTCATAGTTACATCCGGTATTCTACCTAGTTTATAACATCACCGTATAGGAATATCTTCTTCTGCTTTCTATAATGTGCAGGACTCCTCTGGAGCATTATCGCACAATCGGACTATGTACAGTTAAAATCGGAGTCGTGTGAGACGGGTTAAAAGCAGGTTAAAACAAGTTGGTCCTTAGAAGCTGTACGTGCTGATTCTCTCCTTGAAGGAGTCAAGAGAATCAGCTGCGACCATGGTCTGTGGCAGGAGTTCCAAAGGACTATACCAGCAGGGAAGAATGAGTCATGGTAGCTTCTGGTGGAGCAGGCTACTTGCTGAAATTTCTGTGTGTGTCCCCTGGTTGCTAGGTGAACCGGCTGTAGCGATAGTGATGGTATTTCAATCAGTTGGTTGATGACACGAAATATCATGGTGCAGCGGGCCTTGTATCTTCGTGACTGCAGGCTTTCTATATGTAGTTGTTGGAGCATTGATGTTACACTGCTATCTCTCCTGAAGTCACCCATGATGAATCTTGCTGCCCGTCGTTGTATAGATTCGATGGCTGTGATATGTTGTTTGGTTGAATGGTCCCAAACAGTAGACGCATATTCAATCTGTGGGCGGACTAGGGTCTTGTAGCTTGTTTCTTTGATGTTTTTTGGGCAGCTGCTTATGTTTCTTCTCAAGAATCCCAAGGTGTTGTTTGTCCTTTTCGTGATGTTACTGATATGTGGACCCCATGTGATCTTACTGTCAATTGTAACGCCCAAGTATTTCGCCCGGTCTGTTAGTTGTAAAACATGGCCATGAATGGAATAGTCGGCGCCAGTTATTTTCCGCTTGTTGGTTATGCGGATGACTTCACATTTTTCCGGGTTGAAGCTCATCATCCAGTCTTTCTCCCACTGTTGCAGTTGATCAAGATCTTGTTGTAATATCTTGGCATCTTCCGAGCTCTCAATAGGTCTATACATGAGGCAATCGTCTGCAAATAATCTAGTTCTAGAATGGACTTTTGATGGTAGGTCATTTATATAGACTAGGAATAGTAAAGGTCCCAGGACTGTTCCCTGTGGCACTCCAGATGTTACAGGAGCTGGCTTAGATGACACGACATCGACCGAGGGTTTCTTATCGTCGAGTTGCAAGTTGCGAGTTAAGAAAGTCGAGTTGCGAGTTACGAAGGTCGAGTTGCGAATTGCGAGTTACGAAGGTCGAGTTGCGAGTTACGACGGTCGAGTTGCGAGTTACGACGGTCGAGTTGCGAGTTACGACGGTCGAGTTGCGAGTTACGATGGTCGAGTTGCGAGTTACAAAATATTATGTTTCTCTAATTTCTTAAGAATTATATATATAAACGGTCGTGTCGTTTGATTTTGAAACAGAATTTTCAGGTTTTCTTTAATTTAATTCATTTAATAAACAAAGCATACATGTACCCGAACTTAGTTATATACTGCATGAGGAAGGGTCCCGGTATTTTGATTGCAGGATTTGAAAGAGTTATGTGATACTTATTTATAAGAGTCTATATGTTGCAAAGTCACGCACGCTTAAATTTCTTTCATGAGAGCGACATTGTTCATTTTCTAAAATAAAACAGGATATAATGTAGATATAAGACAAAATGTATACCGTACTGAACAAATCAAGCATAAGAAAATAAATCATGTAGATAAATGAAATATACTTGCAAATTATCGACATCTCACAGAATATGGCACTGTGTTAGGCCTAAAGAAAATACTTATCAAAGGTACCAGGCTTATAGTATTTTCTACGCCAGACGCGCGTTTCGTCTATACAAGACTCATCATTGACGTTTGAATAAAGGATATTCATTATCATACCAAGTGCTTACTCTTCGTCTTTCGCAAAGGTGTAGGGTGATATAGGCACAATTGCACATTTTACTTAGGAAAATATCTCATGAATTAGTCAGAAACGTGATATGCTATGTGCTTTATGTGATAAATTAAATAATTTTGAACTTTGTAAACTTTGTGATTCAACCCCAAGCGGAGAGTGCATAATATATACCAAATTGTTAATAATCGAGTTGTTCAATGTATGTATATCTGAATACTACAACACAAAAAAAAGCATTCTATAGATGTCTTTCTATGGCATTATGGTAACTTCTTGGCATAGATCATAATATTTGGAAAGACGTTATTCTACAATAAGCTATACCGCTGTTACAAAAATAAAAGGAACAGTTTTAAGGAATGTTATGGCGTGTGTTTTACGGTATGAGCACGGAAGCCTTGTCTGTCACAAGTTTACTTTTTTATCTGCATGCAGCCTTGATACAAATGTTGGTAGTTTCAGATATCAGCTGGGTTTTGTACATTTTTCTAAAAAATGTGCTTCCTTTTCATTTTAATATCATGCATAGCCTGTCACGAGAGCACCTGAAAAAAGTTTTACCCGGGTAAGTATGGCATCAAGTTGTACTTTCAGGCATCTGCCATCCATATTTTGGAGAGGCGTAGGTTTTTTTTTAAAGAATTGTTTGATTCTGAATTACTTGAGAAAAAATTGTCTAGAATGGAAGTGAATAAATTTAAAGATTATTTCTACGACATGAAAAATGTGAAACAATTAAAACAAGAAAACCAACAGCCTAATTTATAACAAAACAATTTACGAAAAACAAATGTGACAGTTATGAACCAACGGCAACCACTGATTGTGTTTGTTTAACGCCCAGTGGCAAATATTTCATGCATATACGGGAAGAGAACCAATCAACTAGTAATTCAGTATGTCATGTATGTAGAAACTACAAAACAGGTTGACCAGGATGAGAGAAGGGCAATTCTGACTGACACTGGAAAAAGATTGTCGGATAAGGAAGTAATATTACCTCAGCAACAGGTCACATATGAAAAGTATTTATAAGTACATAATACATAGTCAGAGGAACACACCTCTTGAATATGTTTGATTGGGGCATAATCTTGCTCCTTTGTTTCTTAAGTACATGTACACCTAGCATAATTTTGTTTTTACAATTTATCTTTTTACACATTTATGTTACAAAACAATCAGAAATCATGAATTATTAGAAAATGAAAGGATATGGAGTAAATGTACATGGGACAAAATCGCACACAATACATAGAAAACATAGAAAATTATCAATGAACAGGGCTTTTATTCCTGTTCTTCATCTTGACAGTTGACGTAGGGTCTTCAACAATGAACAAATCATTCATACCCTACAACAAGGTCAAGACGGCCCCTAGCGTCGACTTAAGCGGTACTATTGATAAAAATAAAGTAATTTTGAAAGACATCGATCGCCGCTAAAATATGCCTTGAAGTTACACATGTCGGGAGCGGTCAATGAATTACATAATTTATAATTACGGGCGAGGTTTTTGAACATATATTTGTCATACATTGCCCGACAGAAGACCAATAATTTCGAAACAACAAATGATAGACAATACATATAAAACTAAACAACAAATGATAGACAGCACGGGGCACATCGAAATATATATAAGAAAACCTAGCAGTTTAAAATAGTATGAAAGGGCAATATACAAAACAGATGACCAGACCAGTATTTTGAAGAAATTTAACCAAACATGAAATTTTGACGGTGTATTAATATGAGAAATTCTCACATGAACAAGCACACCATAACTGTAAATATTATAAGAGCATACACCTCAAGCACGGGGAAACGTTCTACTGCCTCAACACAGCACTAGAGACAAACTCTAGAACCTATATCTATTTAAGGTGTACTTATATACATTGTAATATCAATGCTTTTCAATTTCAATGTACTTTCTATTAGTTAGTGCTTTATTGCTTTTAAGAAACTACAATGTACATGTACATGTATTGTCAAGAACCCCATCAGTCATGCAAGTGTCTTCTTTTTGTAGATTATCAATTTGAATATAATGTTTGTGTTTATTTTCAGATCTTAATAGTTGCATTGTATGTCTTTAATTTGTCCAAAACTTGAAATTTGAATTTGCTATATATTAAAGCTTAGTCAGAGGCAAGCATTGTTCATCAGCCATCATTTATTATGTGTTGGTTTATAGTTTCATGACCATGATGAAGGTAGATTGAACTAGATTCCGTATCTTAAGGTTCATGTGGACCCTTTGGCTAAAATGGCTGCATTTTCACCTAAATTTATTGTCAGGTATCTATTGTCCATGTCAATCAATACAGTTCACTTTAACTATTACCTGTGGGGAAGTTCTCAAACATTGTCAAACCTCTTTCACAACTTAGTTTATTTTGGCACCTTCTGGAGGAATGAAAAAAAGTGCACTGCAAAATCCTGTTAAGTTTTTAATTTTCTCAAACAAAATATATTTGAATTTTATTTATCTAGGGCATGCTATACCTTAAAACTTTTCCAGATGCACAGGTTTGTCTGTACTCAGAGTAAAATTTGAGGTGAAAATGCAGCCATTTTAGCCAAAGGGTCCACATGAACCTTAAATGAATTCCACTAAACCTTTAAATGGTGTTGTCTCTGGTATAAGAAACCTCTTTATTTACTATAGTTTTATTAGTATAATACACAAAGAATCACAGACATTTTAACATGCATGTAGCAAAGAAGCTTTTTTCAAGCATGTCATCTTCAGATAGGAAAGTCCAGTTAAGGCCCAGGAACGACGATACTTCAAGACAGAAACTCTTTGTCATACCCCTCTCTTCATGGAAGCAGGGAATGGTAGGCAAACATTATAATTGAATAACAAATTATTCCCTGTTACACATAAAGACTTAAGACAGTTTCCTTTCATAGCTAAACACCACACAGCTTCAGACGGTAAAGGCACACTTGAAATGAATGTTTGAAGTTTGACACATTGACTGGCAAAGTAATAGTAATCACAAGGCAAACTCTCCATATCTTCATAAGGGTGGAGTGTTACATACTTCATTGAAAAGTGAGCATATGTTTCCAATGTTTGTCCATAATAAGCTGCAATAGCTCGGAGAATGTCTCTTGACACACTTCCAACCATTCTGTTGAAAACTATTGATTTCACAAATGGGTTTGGAGGAAAGTCTTTTACATAAATTCTTGTGTCTTGAAATATGAAATGTACATCAAGTTTTATATTGTCTTGTACAGCAAGGGCTTCCCATGCTATTTCTTGGAAATCTCTGCCAACTTTACGATTGTCTTTGACTAGGTACAGTTCCTTCAGATTTTGTTTTCCTAGACATCGCACTATGTCTGTTGTAACTGTACAGAATGTTGTCTTCAGGGTTTGTAAATTTTTAAAGTGAGTCAATATATTTATTGGAGTAACGTAAGAAGAATCCATACTAAAATCCAAACCCGTTATCTGTTCTATAATCCCTATGTCAATGATACGGCTAAAAAGTAACCTTTCATCTCAACCTCATCTGCAGATAATTCATCTAGACGACACATGCTCAAATGATGGAGTTTTTACAGTTTGATCTGAGTTTTCCAAGACAACTGTAATAATATTCTAAAATTGCTGGTGGACAATAAAACAACACGGAGAATGAAAAATTTGAATGTATTTTAAATTCACCGCATGTTCACCAATTTCATTGAAAATTTGAAGACCTCCACTTGTTTCAAAATCAATGAGACAACTTTGAAAATATTTTCCAAATTCTAAAATTAGATTTTTCTCATCACTGTATGTGGGTATTTCCTCATAATAATTTTCTACTCCCATTCCACCATTATTTTCCAGACCTAAGATATTTTCTCTAAATATAAAGTTTGTCCATGAATTAGATGAATACAGATGCTGAGTCCAGTCAGGAACAACATTTTTACAGAAAGAAAACAATAAACTTGCGGAAAAGATGGTAACACAATATCACACACCTATACCCCTCCAAAAAAAAAAAATTATCTTCAATTTTGACCCCATTTTAAAGAAAAAACCCTTTTACATCCAAAATAAAAATTTTACTAACATTTTGTGTGATTTTTAACTTCAAAATTAAGAAGAAAAAAACACACTTTTCATTTATACCCCATAAAAAAAAAAAAACATTTTTTTGTAAAGAGCACACCAAACCTTAATCCTGGGTTTTTATAAAACTCATTTTTTCCCTAAGGGGAGTAGTATAGTACTTGTACTTTTTATAAAAAAAACGTTATTAAAACACCAAAAAAAAAAAAAAAAAAATTTCAAAAACAAAATAAAAAAAGGTCGGGAGAACACACCGTGAAAAAATTCTGTTGGATTTTGGAAAAAAAATTTTTTTTTAGAACCCGAGAAATGGTAAAGATAGTAAAAAGCTATTTTGAGTTCCCATAATCCTAGGTAGCATTTTGTAAAATTTCATCCAATTCTGAGCTGACTTTTCAATGCTATATTTAGAAACGGTTATGCATAACCGGGGTAGTTTCTAATATGATTATTATTGTTTTTCTAGGTCTTACTTTTTGTAAAAGTCACTTTGCATCGTCTTTGTCATCAGTTTTTGTTTGACGTCTGTAGCGTCGTTTTTAAAACTTAGTCATTTGTAATTCTTGTTCATAGAAAGAACCTGTTATTTCTTCGCCTTTAAATCAATTATTTTATAAGTAAAAGGAATTGTATTTAAAACTTTTCAATTACAAATATTTCTTTAGTCCAACGAGTAGTATAACCCTTTTCAAATTTACCTTTTTTTTGTTATTCTTACTCTATCTCCGACTTCGAATTTAGGTTTTTAATTTTCTTCCTTTTCTGGATATAAATTTTTATACACTGTTAATTCATTTTTAATTTACTTGCTTGAACAGGTGTCATTTAATTGAAGAATGTACTGTATTATTATAATTTTTAACTAATTTATCTAATATATCATAATATTTTAAAGTTTCATTAGCAGTAAAGTATTTATACATATGTTGTTTCATTGTTCCTATCCATCGTTCCACTACACTGGATTTTCTTCATTCTCAGTTGAATATAACTTTATGTTATTATCTTTTAACAATTCTTTTACTTGTCGATTATAAAATTCGGATCCTTTATCTGACCAAATATATATTGGTTTTCTTTCTTTAAATAATGTTTTAAATGCTTCACTCACTGCTACTCCTGTTTTATTTTTCAAAGGGCTTAACCAACCATATTTACTAAAAACATCTATAACTGCTAATAAATATTTATAGTGTTTATTTTGTTTTGAATATGGTTGCATATCTATTAAATCAACTGCCCATGTTTGATCTATTGAATGAACATAAACACGTCTTTTAGGAAAAGATTTTACAACTCTATGATGTAGTTCATCTGCTAATTTATTTGTTAGATTTGTTTTAGACATTTTGAAGTAACTAAAATGTTTTCTTAAAAAATGGAGGCAAAAAAGGATAAAATTTTATCCAAGCAAGGAGATTCATATAAACTTGTTTTGACAAAAGAATATAAACATAAAGCAAGTATTTATGTATTTAATTATAAAATTAGTCTAAAGGATGAAAAACAAGAAACATTTACAAATGCTTTTGATCACATGATAGATTATTCTATAAAAGATTACCCTAATGGAAGAATTAAAATAGTACCTATTCATGAAATCATAATTGCTAAACATAAAAGCTGGCCTATAAGAACATATAATACAGTTAAAAAGTTATTCATGGATCAAATGGAAAGATTATTAAATAGTGCTGAAGAATTAAATTTAGAAGAAGTTATTTTTGAAGTTACTATTATACCCAATAAAAGAGGAAAAGGTAAAGCTTTAAAAATATTAGATGTCATAAATAAAAGAAGTATTATCAAAATAAAAATGATGATACAATATGTTTATCAAGGGCAATTGTAACTTTAGCTTCAAATAAGTTATTAAAAGATTTTACAGATTCTCAATTAAAACATATCAATGAAAGTAGACCATTACAAAAAGATTAGCTGAAGATTTGCATAAACAATCAGGAGTAGAAATAAAAGAAGAAGGAAATGATTTGGAAGATTTAAAATTTTTGAAAATTATCTTAATATGAGAATAATTATTTTACATCAAATAGTACAGAACATATTTTATATAATGGTAATGAAGAATACAACGAACAAATATATTTATATTATCATGATGAACATTTTGATACAATAACAAACATAACAGGATTTTAGCAAAACGTAGATTTTGTAAATTATGTTTAATTGGTTATACTGAACAACATACATGTAAAGATAATACAGTAACAACTATTAGAAAACAACTTGTTTGTGAAAATGTAATAAAACATATACAGGTAAAACCATAAATGTGGTGAAAAATATGTTTAATATGTTACGAAAATACACGGAAAGTAATGAAGAACACTTATGTTATATGAAACCATCAGTACCAAAACAAGTAAAAATAATAATATATATATTTTGATTTTGAAGCAAATCAAGAAACAGGAATACATATAATGAATTTTGTATAGCTTACGATTTAGAAAATATTTATTGTTTTAAAATAACTATGTAAAAGTATTTAAATGTGATTTCAATATTGATAATTTAAACTTGTTAAAATTAGACATAGATGATTGTTTTAGTGATGTAGAAAAATTAAATATGAAACCCCTATAGGAAATTCTGTAATAGACAACTTTTGTAAATATTTCATAAGAGACAAATTTAAAGACTACACTTTTATTTCACATTATGGAAAAGGTTATGATATGCAACCGATTTTAGGATACATTGTAAAAAATAAAATTGAACATAACATAATTTCTTCTGGACTAAAATTAACAGCTATGTTTATTAAAGGAATAAATTTAAGATTTATAGATTCAATAAATTTTACATTGTGTGGATTAGCTGCTTTCCCAAAAACATTTGGTTTTGAAGGTAACAAAGGATACTTTCCACATTATTTTAATACAACAGAAAACCAAAAATACAAAGGTAAATATCCTGATAAAAATATTATGGTTTTGATACTATGACTACCAAAAATAAAAAGAATTTGACAAATGGTATGAAACAAAAAAGATAAAAATTTAAATTCTATAAAGAAATATTTTATTATTGTTTTTGGATGTTTTAATTTTGTCAAAAGGTTGTACATTGTATAAAAATTATTTTTAAATATAACCAATAATTGTATTGATTCATTTCAATATATTACAATTGCTCAATGTTGTACAAAAATATTTAAAACATTAATGTTAACAAATGAAACAATTGGAATTCACAAAAGATGACAATTAAAGAAGTACATTCACAAAAATCAATACAATGGTTAGAGTATATTTCTTTAGAATATAATATAATGATTCAACATGCTAAAAAGGAGGTGAAAAGAAATTATTCATTAATAATAAATGTTATAAAGTCGATGGTTATTATTATGATAGAGAAAATAAAATGCGTAATGTTTATGAATTTTTGGATGTTATTGGCATGGATGTACAAAATGTTATAGTCCTGAAGAAATATGTAAAAAGATAGAAATAAAAAACTATGAAAGAGTTATATGACCAAACTAAAGAAAGACTTAAAACTATTGAAGATTATCTAAAACCAAATGTAAAATTCATACAATATGGGAATGTGAGTTTGATCAACAAAAATATCCTGAAGTTGATCCACATTTAAAACCTATTGATAAAAGAGATGCATTTATGGAGGAAGAACAGAAACTATTCAATTATACAATAATCTTTCTGATTTAAAAGGTAGATATGTAGATTTTTGTTCTCTGTATCCATCAGTAAATAAATATTGTAAATATCCTATAGGACATCCTATTACATATACAGATATTTCTGTAGATGATTATATAAAAATAATTATTTCGGAATAATGAAATGTAAAATATTACCACCTAAAGGATTGTATCACCCTGTTTTACCTTATAAACAATTAACTAGTGATAATACACATAAATTACTTTTTGGATTATGTAGAACATGTATGAATAAAATATCTTTAAATGTAAACACATAGATAATCCTACTTTAAATAAACATGATAAAATACATGAAATAAAAAGATGTAAAGAATGTAAAAATATTAAAAATGAAAATGTATACATTCTAATGAGGAAAGAGTTATAGTAGGAACTTGGTCTACAATAGAAATAGATAAAGCAATAGAAAAGGTTATAAATTACAAAAATATATGAACTAGAACATTTTGAAAAACATCTACAGATATATTTAAACTTTATGTAGATACGTTTATGAAATATAAACAAGAAGCTTCAGGATGTAAATGTGATCCTAAATATTGTAAACCTGATTGTGAGAACGATAAAGAATGTAAAACCAAAATACAATATATCATAGACAATGCTGCTTATAATCTAGATATTGACAAAGTTAAACACAATTCGGGATTAAGATTTATAGCTAAAATATGTTTAAATAATTTATGGGGACATTTTGGTATGAGAGATAATTTTACACAAAAGAATATTGTTTTACTTTAGAACATATAACTAAAATAGTATTTAATGAAAAATATAAAGATATAAGTACCATGATATTAGATGAAAATATTGTATTAACTGAATATAAAGAAAAGAAGAATATTCTAAACCTAATCCAAGTGTAAATGTTTATATAGCTTTATTTACAACAGCACATGCTAGATTAAAATTATACGAATTATTAGATATTCTACAAGAAAGAGTTTTATACATGGATACAGATTCTTGTATTTACAATGATGATGGTTCTGAAGCATGTAAAAAGTAGAAAATATGATGGGAAGTAAATTAGGTGATTTAACAGACGAAATTGTTTCAAAACACAATGCTAATCACATAAAACAATTTATATCTGCTGGTCCAAAAGATTACTCAATGAAACTAGATACAGAAAAACTAGTTAGCTGTTGTAAAGGTTTTAGATTAAATGCTGAAGTTGAAGAAAAGATTACATTAGATAAAAAATAAAAATAGTTACTGATGAAAATGAAAATATGAAACTGTAAAATATGACAACATAAAATAGGAAAAGATCATCAACTTAAAACAGTTAAACAAGTTAAAGCTTATGATTATATGTTTGATAAAAGAATGGTATGTTATGAAAATGAAAATCTAATTAGAAGTTTTCCTTATGGATATTAAAAATATATAATTTAAATTTTATTTTAAAAATGATTGAAGCTTATACCGAGAAAGATGATCCTTATGCTAGAGTTATATTAGGAAAATAAAATTATCAAATTATCAGATATGTTGTTTAAGAGATGATGGAGAATGTCCTTTGACATCAAAACAAATGGAAGTAATGGAAAAGTTTAAAGGTAAAAGTTATCTAAGTTTCCTCCTGGTTGGGATGCTTTCATTAGACCTGACAAAATTTATGAATATGTTTTGAAAACCATGTCCTGAAATTTAATTTATTTTGTTATTTCTTTATAACCCTCTTTAAAAACTTTAATCAAAGGAATAATATTTTTAGATTTAATGTATCATCGCTTCGCTCGCTTATTTTAACTTCCAAACAACAAAACCTGTTAAAACCATTCCACCAACAACAAATGCAATTTTCTATTTTTTGATCTTCTGATGGTGTATAAAAATCACTTAGTTTAGGTTTGGGTGATAATGGAGTTAATTGTTTACTTGTAATGTAATAGTATTGTTTCATTGCTTGGTCAACATCTTCAAAAGTCTGAACCGCATGATGTTCCTTTTGTAATTGTTCATTGATAAAATCTAATCTTTGTATTCTTCTTTTATTCCAATCTGCTTGTGCTTTTTCTAATTTTTCTATAGCTTTATCATGTCTTATTTTCTCTTCATTTGCATTACTACCCATATGTGAAAATAAATAATTACTCCCCGAAAATGCAAAAGCATTTGTTATTGCCCACCAAGCATCATTGCTAAAGCACTTGCCATTTTAAATAAAATAAAAATAAGTAAGCAATCAGTTTATTACTTCATGATATCAGCAGGTATAATACCTTGCTTAATCAACATATCTTTTGTTGCCATTGCAAGTAATATATCAATGGACAACATTACAACATCATTTACATTAAAATCTACTTTTGGTGCTGGTCTCCTTAGTACCTTTTTACCTATTTCTGCATATCCAACTGTTAACAATGTTTCCACACCAGCATGATATAACATATTTGCTATTTGTTTTCCGTCTTTGGTGTTGACATTTTATATATTAAATTTTAAATTCTCACTTTGTTTGCTCAATTAAATTCAAAAGGATCAATTTCTTTCTTTTGTTTTTCTGGTTTTGTTATTTCATTACCCACCACGATTTCTTTAATCATTCTTTCTGGTTTCTTACTTTGGTTGTAAAAAAACAATCCCAATCCAACAATACTTATAGGAAAAAGTACAAATTTGTAATCAACTAGGGAACTGGAGTGTTTCTTGACAGAAGGATATGTTCGTTTGATTCATAATCTGTTTCTATATCAGAATCTTTTGTTATTTGTTTGATTTTTGAATTTTCTTTTTAATTTTTCCACTTTTTTTTCTCAATTCTGCATTTCTTATTCTTACTTCTGCACCTTTCTTACCAGCAGCTACTCTTTTGGGTCTTTTGGTTTGGGTTTTTAAATACTTCTTTTTTTCTTCTTTGTTTTCTTTTTGTTCAGGATTTTCATTCATCATTTTTATGTCATTATTTTCATCTTTTTCGGAAATCGAGCGAAGCGAGTGGTTCGATATGTCTTGCTGTTGTTAATATTGCAGTAAAAGGAGCAAGATACATTCCATATCTATAGTACAGTTCACAACATGTATTAGTTAAAGCATTATTGATAAAAGGATCTTCCTCTAAGTCTTGTATTAAAATTGGTGGATTAACAACTTTGAAAAACTTTGATACACCCATGACATATAAATTTATAAAAGAGTTTCCTAATGTCTTGGTCATACTAGCTCCCAATCTTGCTTCATATTTACAGTATAGTTTGTTTATTTGCTCTGTTGTCATTTTATCAATATCTGACAGTTGTAATTCTTTACCCAGATATTGTTTACTACTCCCACCAGCAACAACGGATGATAATCTTTCGCGTTTTTTTCTTGAAGGGAACCGTTCACTTCGCTCGCTTCATCATCAATATTTATGTTTTCCACAATTTGCTCGCTTAATAATTCTTCAGCATTCATTTTATATGTTTCAAAAACGAAAATAATTTATTTTAATTTTACAAAACTAAATACAAAATAACCCACTAATGATAATACTGCAGTATTTGTTATAATTGTTAATATTTCTAATAGCATTGCTTTTTTATTGCTTATTTTGGTTAAATTACTTAAGAATTACTTATTTTGGTTAAATTACTTAAGAATTACTTAAGCATTACTTAAGCATTATTTTGCTTATTTTGGTTAAATTACTTAAGAATTACTTATTTTGGTTAAATTACTTAAGAATTACTTAAGCATTACTTAAGCATTACTTAAGCATTACTTAAGCATTACTTGAGAATTGCTAAAAAATCAATTAAGTAACCAATAATCAGTAGGTTGATCTGTCTTTAATATTAATTTACGATGTTTTTTTTTTAAGTTCTTCCTTTATTCTTTGTCTTTCTTCCAAAGTAGGAATAACATCATTTCTCTTAGGCAATTATCAAAACTATCTCTATCTTTTGTGTAGAACATGCATAACCATTTTGTTTGTTCTCTTAAATCTTTAAAACAGAGTTGTATCTCTGTGAAATGACCCACACTGATTGTTCCGCGTGTCTTCCTGAAAATGCAAGCTCAGACAGCATATCTTTTTCTTTGTTAATTCTTTTGTTGCACTGCAGTCATCAATGATATATAAAGTTGGATAACCAGCATATTTTTAAAAACATTCTTAGTAGTTCTTGTAGTTTCTCTTCTTCATATGGGGAACCGTTCGCTTCTCTCACTTCAACAATAGGATTAACAATTATTAGATTTTTGTTTTTGGTTTTCTAACATCACCAATCCACCCACGATTTTTGTATGCTTTGTTCCATTGGATGGTTGGACAAAGTATGACTATATATTTGAAAACTCCACTATATTCTCCTTCTAATAAATCAAGAACAAACTCTGTTTTTCCACATCCTGTTTGTCCACATATAATAGCACAATGGGGATATTTTGGTAATTGAGTGTATCTCGCTCCGCTCGTTTGTTTCATTTTTAAGGGAACCGCTAGTAATTAACTTCTTTAAATCTTCCATCTTCAAAATTAATTTGTGCATCTTGTATAACAAACAGATAAACATTTATTAATTTATTTGCTCCTGCTGTTTTAGTTATTTGGATAGTAATACCTTCAGAAGCATTTTCAATTCTTCTACCTGAACCGTGTAATGAGTTGTCATCTGTTGAACGTAAATCTAACCATAATGCATAATTAGTTGTAAGATATTTTTCTAATGTTGTATAGGATAAATTTAAATCCTTTAAAACTTCTTCTGTTGTTTTATTTCTTTTTGAATTTAAAGCAAAGAATTTATTTATTTCATCCCATTGTTGATATGCTTTCATTCCTTGACTGTATAGCTGATTTGGAACACCTTCTATTGTCATTTCTACTTTTGTTATATTAGGATTATAATAAGTTTCAGTACTTGTTCTTTCAGGATCTTCGAACAACATTAGAATTCCTTTCATACTTCTAGCTGGAACATTTAAATTGATATTCCACAATGTATCAGATTTGTTTTGGTTATTTTTCTATGTCTTAGTATTCTATCGTACAAAATAACCATCTTACCATTAACTTGTTGTCTTATCTGTCTTGCTAATTCTGCATCGGAAACCATATCAAATTCTAAACAAATGTTTTTGATTGTATAACTTGCAGATGTATCTGTTGATTTAATAACATTGCTATAATTATTAAATGTAAGTTCATATTCAAGTCTATCACCAAGACCTGCTTGATAAAAAGGCATATGAGTTTCTAATAGTTCAAAATCAAGTGGGATACAAAATCTTGCACCATATGCAGTTGCAATTGCTTCATCACCTATGTCTGATGATTTATCATCCGCACCAACTCTGTGTTTTAACATGTTTGTTTCACCAATTCCTTGGTATGCCATATTTAAACGTTCAGATGTAGATTTCATAAATCAACATAACAATGATAAATATCACTATCATCAATTGACATAATTTCATTTCCACTTATACGAATTGTTGTTTTTAACTATTGTTCTTCCTATGTTTTGATATATAGTTGCATTGTCGTCTGTAGATGTGAGTTCTATTTCAAATGCCAATCTGGTTGTTCCAGGAACAATAACATCATTATTGCTTAGATTGGGGAATCTCACTAATAGCTGTTGATTTTGATCAATAGTTGAAGGATTATTTGTTATTGATACACTTTGGCGAATACCTTTCACACCACGGGGTTCTCTTATTTTCTGTAAGGATTTAATTTGTTTCCGTATGCTGACATTTTTAAGGATTAAATTTGTTAAAAATAATTCAATTACCACTGATACTAGAGTATTGATACATAAAGGATTATTAGTCATACTAATAAAACTTATGAAATCTCCAGCCTTAACTTCAAAAGGTGTATAAAAGTTATTAAAACCGTGTAACACCTTATCCAAACTCATTTTGTAACTAGTTGACTTATCATTAACCATCATCTTAATGGCTATAATATCTGAGCTTGTTCTTAAACTTACTAAACTAATACCCAATATTTGTCCTGGAAAGTTCATTAAATAATAACCACCACCATAACCAAAATTAAACTTTTGATTTCCATGTATTGGACCATCAATTCCAGCATATATACTTATTATTTTTCTGTCTGGTTTATTTTTAATATTATCAACTATATTTTCAACATTTAAAACTCTGATGCTTAGGGCAGCGACACTCCGATGTAAATTTTTATCCTTAGTATCCATTGTTTGAAGCTCACTCTTCATATTTAATATTTCCTTTTTTATTTCCGATGTATCTACGTTTTTTTTTGACACCAAGTATGCTCATTTTATTAAATAAATTATATAACTTCTAAAACACAATTAATTGGTAAATGATTAATTATCTTGTTATTATTTTTGTCTCTAATTTCTAATTTCAATTCTGTTATAACATCATTTACTAAACACTTATATTCTGGATGCTCAAATCTCGCTGTTATAACTTCACCAAACTCTTTATTCTCAACTGGAATAACAGCCAATAATGTACTTGGCTTACCATCAAGATAATTATGAGAAGTGCTAACTTGTTCCAAATGGATATACAATGATTTATGGATAGCAAAATCTACAAATTTTTTTCCATAATGTAATTCATTAGGTTCGAATTTACGTTCATTATTAAATCCTAATATATTTTTCAAATCTTCATTTATCCTTAACTCAATAGGAGTGTTTAATGACGCAATACCATTTGTTTCATTTACAGATAATACAATATCTTTTTTTTTAAATTCATCCGCTATTTGTTGGAACTATAATAACCATCTTTAATCCTATGAAGTCTTTCTCCTGTTTGTCTTATAACTCCATCATAAACATTATACCAACCTACACTATATCTTATAGATTTTAAACCAATACGTTTATTTCCATCTCTGTTATCAATGTATTGTTCTAAGTTTATTGTATTATCAATATTTGAAATAGTATGAAACATTTTAATATAAAAAATGATAACAAAAGAATTTAAATATAATCCAAATGTATCATATAATCCAAGTGTTAAGTATTCTAAAAAGATATAAATCTTGTCGATCAAATAATATTTGTAAATCAAAAGAAAACTTTAAAACAGCTTTCCCGATTTATTTCAAAATATCAAAACCCATCATTACACACCAACGAACCATGGAATACATGGATTCATTCTTCGTTTGATTGGTGGCAATGTCAGTTAAATTTTGCAATCTGGTGTGCAAGTACAGGATGTGGTGTTTCCTACAATAACCATATACAAAACACTTCAAATCTTACTAAATCACTTTATACATTTCACTTATATTATTGCATTGCCAGAATTTTAAAAGAACTTAAATCACCTTTACCAACAGATTCTTCTTTCTGTTATTACAAAACCCATATGACAAAGCTGCATATCAAAAATTATGCAATGAATTTGATGTTTCTCCAAATACAGATTGGAGACAAAAGTAGAATCATCATCTAAAGGATTAGGAACTTTTCTGAATATTATAAACCAAGTGGTGAATACAGATATCATCATTCAGGGATGGTCCTTCTTTAATATTCATGATACAATTCGTCATACAAAAGATATAAGTATGGCTTGGACAACATTTATATTAGATAAATCAGAGGGTTTTACAAAAGCAGGTATTGAACGTATCAATGAAAGTATTAGAATGTTTGTATGGGCATTATTAGGGCACAATCTCAAACAAGGGTAGAAATATTAAAAGTAGGAACAGGATTTGATGCACAAAAACAATTCTTAGCAAATGTACAAGATGTAATAAATAGTCCTATCGATTTACCCACCCAGATATCGAATTATCAAAATGTTTTAAAATACGCAAGAAGTAAAGTTGATTATGCTTATGGACTTGGTTTATATATGTCTCCCAGTGATATGGTATTACAAATTGGAAGTATTGTTGGTTATAATAATAAAATTATAATTGCAACAGAAAATCAAACACTTGGGTTAAATGATGATTTAAATAATAAAAATTTTGATTTTACCGGTCTCAATCCTGTCGATTTCCAACCAAATAAACCAAAACCGATTCAACAATCTCAATCAGAACCAAAAAAATCAGAACCAAAAAAATCAGAACCAAAAAAATCAAAACCAGTTCAAATAGAACCAACACAAAAAAATGAATATGACGAACACGAAGATAATAAAAAAGCAATAATATTTGGAAGTATTGTATTAGGTATTACAGCACTTATTATTTATAAAATTTATTAATTTATTTTTTTAAATATTCCCTAGCAGCAGCATACAATAAACCAACAACCAAAACAAGAAAAGCCAATAAGTTGTTTGCAAACCAATTTACTACGTCTTTTGTTACAGACAATAACCAAGATACAATAGAACCTATAATACCTGGTAATGCAGCTGCTAATTTTCCTGCAAGAAAAGATAATAGTTTTCCAAGATTTTTTAATTGTTTTTTTATCCAGTCTTGTACACCACTTTTTGATGATGGAGGAGGAGGAGGAGGAGAAGGAGAAGGAGAAAAGTAGTTCCACCAGTAAATGTTTCTACTATAACACCAATAATCATTCCAAAAGCAGTTAAAATACTAACTATTGTAATTCCTTGTTCTCTGAATAATGTTCTTATTCTTTCACCTAATGTTGTGTCTTCTTTTAATACTTTACGTATTGTCTCTTTAATTCTGTTTAATTGACTACGTAGTTTTCTTTATTAATATTAATTACTTCTAGTCTCACACTTCTCTCAGATTCCAACTCTCTTATTCGACTACTTATTATATTTGTTTGAAATTCATCATTATCTTCTTTAGCTTGTTCTAATTTGGTATTTTCTTTTGCTAAGTCTTTTTTGTTTCATTCAGTTTTGCTAATTCATTTGCAATCTCTTCTTTACTGTTGTCATTGCATTGATTACACTATCCATTTCTCTTTTGTCATACCTGTTTGAGTTTCCATTTCTTTGTAAGTTGCCCTTCTTCTATAAAAGAAGTTTCCATTTCTTTTACATATGTTTCTGAATTACTTGCTGTTTCTAATAATTCTTGTACTTCTTGTTGTGTAGATATTTCTTGTAATGGAATTTCTATATTATTGGGTTCACAAATTGGTGCTTCATTTAACATTCTCTGAAACTCTGCTCTACTTTTTATTATTCTTTCAGATATTTTATAATCATCTACACCTAAAACATCTCTAATAAAATTAACACCGTATTTTATTTGAAGAGTGCTAAATTTATAAAATTTTAATACTCCTTTTGATAATATGTTAATGCAATTTCCTACCATATTCATCTTTTACATACAACATTGTTCTTCCATTAAAATTTTTTTTTCTTCTTTGGTAAAAAATTTTTGTAATTTTGTTTGAATATAATTCATTATTTTGTTATAAAATCTTTTATAATTTTTTAATAATTTCTTTTTCGCGAATTTTAGAGTCATTGTATGATAAATCTCTTAATACCTCAATTTCCTTATTTATATTATTTTGAAACTCTTCATCATCTTGAAAAGACGTTTCTTCTTCTTCTTCATCATAATCATTATTTTTAAACTCAGGATTATCAAACTCATCCATTTATTTAATTAAAAATTGATTCATAGTTTGGTGGATTTCCGTTATCAACTAAAATTCGTATAACGATTTTATTAAAGAAAATCAAAGATTTTCCATTTTTTTTTTTAATTCGTTTTTTACTCTATTTTCTGTTTCCTCAATTAGTTTTTTTCTTTCATCATCTGGTAAACTTTTTAAAATTACTTTTTTTTTATTTTTTTTCATCTCATTAAATTTTTCTAATTCATCTAAAATAAGTTTAAATTCATCTGCACTTATCTGTCCGTCAGTTAAAGATTTTGATATTAAATCTTTTATGCTGTTTAACTTGCATTCTGCCATTGTTTTAATTTCATAATGTTTTTTTGATTTTGTTGTCAACTTTCTTCTAATTAATTTAACTAGACCTCCTAAACTTCCACATACAACAGCTGCAATTTGTATGGGAAGAAAGATAGGAAAAGCAATTCCTATACCAGCTAAAACAACAGATGTTGAAATTAAACTTGTATCAACACCATCAGTAACATTAACTCCGCGTTTATATTTTTTGTATAGTGATTTTCGTTTATCTCTCTCATTTATTAATGTTTTTTCTATTTCTGTTATTTTTTGTAGTCTATAATTTTGTCCATCTTCTATAGGTAATTCTGGATATAATGGTATATCCATTGATAAATCAGGAGCTGTAGGTTGTTTCATTTTAAAAAGTAAAATTGATTTTTTTTTCTCCAAATCCAACAGAATTTTTCACGGTGTGTTCTCCTGACCTTTTTTTATTTTTGTTTTTGAAATTTTTTTTTTTTTTTTGGTGTTTTTAATAACGTTTTTTTATAAAAAGTACAAGTACTATACTACTCCCCTTAGGGAAAAATGAGTTTTATAAAAACCCAGGATTAAGGTTTTGTGTGCTCTTTACAAAAATGTTTTTTTTTTTATGGGGGTATAAATGAAAAGTGTGTTTTTTTTCTTCTTAATTTTGAAGTTAAAATCACACAAAATGTTGGTAAAATTTTATTTTGGATGTAAAAGGGTTTTTTTCTTTAAAATGGGGTCAAAATTGAAGATAATTTTTTTTTTTTTTGGAGGGGTATAGGTGTGTGATATTGTGTATGGTATACCGCAAACATGAGGTGCAAAATTTGTACACCATATCCGGATTTCGACAATTAATGTCTCTTCAGTGATGTTAGGAATCGAAACGGTATTTGGAAGGCCATATAATTTACCTCAATTTAGGATAGACTCTTGAATTTTGAAAGAGTCGAAATAGGATGAACGGATCATATAAACCCGAAGGCAAATATAATACAAGCCCAAACGAAAAAATATAAACAAGTCTAAATTGAAAACAACGTTCAAACCTATGATTGCGTTGGATAAATATAAATAAGATGTGGTATGATTGCTAACGAGACAACGCTCCTCAAGAGACCAAATGACACAAAAATAACAACTATAGGTCACCGTACGGCCTTCAACAATGAGTAAAACCCATACCGCATAGTCAGCTATAAAAGGCCCCGAAATGACAAATGTAAAACAATTCAAACGAGAAAACTAACGGCCCGATTTATGTATATATTGTAATAGACCGCCATTGCTCTTCTATTTGATGTCTCACTTCTCTATCAAGTCCCCAAAAGACTATCAGAGCAATATCAGTCTTGAGATCTATAAAATAGATACAGTAAAGTACCAGCTTCATGCATCTTGATTTACATCTAGAAAATGACATTGGGGTCGAAGATTACGACAAGGATGATTTCATTTTCTCATGGTAAACTTTCCACTTCTACTGAAGATGTATGAACATTCTAGCAGCACTTAGATGAGGATTACAAACACAGTTGATACGATATTCCAAGAGGTGCAGCGGGCCTTGTATCTTCGTGACTGCAGGCTTTCTATATGTAGTTGTTGGAGCATTGATGTTACACTGCTATCTCTCCTGAAGTCACCCATGATGAATCTTGCTGCCCGTCGTTGTATAGATTCGATGGCTGTGATATGTTGTTTGGTTGAATGGTCCCAAACAGTAGACGCATATTCAATCTGTGGGCGGACTAGGGTCTTGTAGCTTGTTTCTTTGATGTTTTTTGGGCAGCTGCTTATGTTTCTTCTCAAGAATCCCAAGATGTTGTTTGCCTTTTTCGTGATGTTACTGATATGTGGACCCCGTGTGATCTTACTGTCAATTGTAAAGCCCAAGTATTTCGGTCTGTTAGTTGTAAAACATAGCCATGAATGGAATAGTCGGCGCCAGTTATTTTCCGCTTGTTGGTTATGCGGATGACTTCACATTTTTCCGGGTTGAAGCTCATCATCCAGTCTTTCTCCCACTGTTGCAGTTGATCAAGATCTTGTTGTAATATCTTGGCATCTTCCGAGCTCTCAATAGGTCTATACATGAGGCAATCGTCTGCAAATAATCTAGTTCTAGACTGGACTTTTGATGGTAGGTCATTTATATAGACTAGGAATAGTAATGGTCCCAAGACTGTTCCTGTGGCACTCCAGATGTTACAGGAGCTGGCTTAGATGACACGACATCGACCGAGTGTTTCTTATCGTCGAGTTGCAAGTTGCGAGTTAAGAAAGTCGAGTTGCGAGTTACGAAGGTCGAGTTGCGAATTGCGAGTTACGAAGGTCGAGTTGCGAGTTACGACGGTCGAGTTGCGAGTTACGACGGTCGAGTTGCGAGTTACGATGGTCGAGTTGCGAGTTACGATGGTCGAGTTGCGAGTTACAAAAATATTATGTTTCTCTAATTTCTTAAGAATTATATATATAAACGGTCGTGTCGTTTGATTTTTGAAACAGAATTTTCAGGTTTTCTTTAATTTAATTCATTTAATAAACAAAGCATACATGTACCCGAACTTAGTTATATACTGCATGAGGAAGGGTCCCGGTATTTTGATTGCAGGATTTGAAAGAGTTATGTGATACTTATTTATAAGAGTCTATATGTTGCAAAGTCACGCACGCTTAAATTTCTTTCATGAGAGCGACATTGTTCATTTTCTAAAATAAAACAGGATATAATGTAGATATAAGACAAAATGTATACCGTACTGAACAAATCAAGCATAAGAAAATAAATCATGTAGATAAATGAAATATACTTGCAAATTATCGACATCTCACAGAATATGGCACTGTGTTAGGCCTAAAGAAAATACTTATCAAAGGTACCAGGCTTATAGTATTGTCTACGCCAGACGCGCGTTTCGTCTATACAAGACTCATCAGTGACGTTTGAATAAAGGATATTCATTATCATACCAAGTGCTAACTCTTCGTCTTTCGCAAAGGTGTAGGGTGATATAGGCACAATTGCACATTTTACTTAGGAAAATATCTCATGAATTAGTCAGAAACGTGATATGCTATGTGCTTTATGTGATAAATTAAATAATTTTGAACTTTGTAAACTTTGTGATTCAACCCCAAGCGGAGAGTGCATAATATATACCAAATTGTTAATAATCGATTTGTTCAATGTATGTATATCTGAATACTACAACACAAAAAAAAGCATTCTATAGATGTCTTTCTATGGCATTATGGTAACTTCCTGGCATAGGAGATCATAATATTTGGAAAGACGTTATTCTACAATAAGCTATACCGCTGTTACAAAAAATAAAAGGAACAGTTTTAAGGAATGTTATGGCGTGTGTTTTACGGTATGAGCACGGAAGCCTTGTCTGTCACAAGTTTACTTTTTTATCTGCATGCAGCCTTGATACAAATGTTGGTAGTTTCAGATATCAGCTGGGTTTTGTACATTTTTCTAAAAAAAATGTGCTTCCTTTTCATTTTAATATCATGCATAGCCTGTCACGAGAGCACCTGAAAAAAGTTTTACCCGGGTAAGTATGGCATCAAGTTGTACTTTCAGGCATCTGCCATCCATATTTTGGAGAGGCGTAGGTTTTTTAAAGAATTGTTTGATTCTGAATTACTTGAGAAAAAATTGTCTAGAATGGAAGTGAATAAATTTAAAGATTATTTCTACGACATGAAAATGTGAAACAATTAAAACAAGAAAACCAACAGCCTAATTTATAACAAAACAATTTACGAAAACAAATGTGACAGATATGAACCAACGGCAACCACTGATTGTGTTTGTTTAACGCCCAGTGGCAAATATTTCATGCATATACGGGAAGAGAACCAATCAACTAGTAATTCAGTATGTCATGTATGTCATGTATGTAGAAACTACAAAACAGGTTGACCAGGATGAGAGAAGGGAAATTCTGACTGACACTGGAAAAAGATTGTTGGATAAGGAAGTAATATTACCTCAGCAACAGGTCACATATGAAAAGTATTTATAAGTACATAATGCATAGTCAGAGGAACACATCTCTTGAATATGTTTGATTGGGGCATAATCTTGCTCCTTTGTTTCTTAAGTACATGTACACCTATCATAATTTTGTTTTTACAATTTATCTTTTTTTACACATTTATGTTACAAAACAATCAGAAATCATGAATTATTAGAAAATGAAAGGATATGGAGTAAATGTACATGGGACAAAATCGCACACAATACATAGAAAACATAGAAAATTATCAATGAACAGGGCTTTTATTCCTGTTCTTCATCTTGACAGTTGACGTAGGGTCTTCAACAATGAACAAATCATTCATACCCTACAACAAGGTCAAGACGGCCCCTAGCGTCGACTTAAGCGGTACTATTGATAAAAATAAAGTAATTTTGAAAGACATCGATCGCCGCTAAAATATGCCTTGAAGTTACACATGTCGGGAGCGGTCAATGAATTACATAATTTATAATTACAGGCGAGGTTTTTGAACATATATTTGTCATACAATGCCCGACAGAAGACCAATAATTTCGAAACAACAAATGATAGACAATACATATAAAACTAAACAACAAATGATAGACAGCACGGGCACATCGAAATATATATAAGAAAACCTAGCAGTTTAAAAAGTATGAAAGGGCAATATACAAAACAGATGACCAGACCAGTATTTTGAAGAAATTTAACCAAACATGAAATTTTGACGGTGTATTAATATGAGAAATTCTCACATGAACAAGCACACCATAACTGTAAATATTATAAGAGCATACACCTCAAGCACGGGGAAACGTTCTACTGCCTCCACACAGCACTAGAGACAAACTCTAGAACCTATATCTATTTAAGGTGTACTTATATACATTTGTACATTGTAATATCAATGCTTTTCAATTTCAATGTACTTTCTATTAGTGCTTTATTGCTTTTAAGAAACTACAATGTACATGTACATGTATTGTCAAGAACCCAATCAGTCATGCAAGTGTCTTCTTTTGTAGATTATCAATCTGAATATAATGTTTGTGTTTATTTTCAGATCTTAATAGTTGCATTGTATGTCTTTAATTTGTCCAAAACTTGAAATTTGAATTTGCTATATATTAAAGCTTAGTCAGAGGCAAGCATTGTTCATCAGCCATCATTTATTATGTGTTGGTTTATAGTTGCATGACCATGATGAAGGTAGATTGAACTAGATTCCATATCTTAAGGTTCATGTGGACCCTTTGGCTAAAATGGCTGCATTTTCACCTCAAATTTATTGTCAGGTATCTATTGTCCATGTCAATCAATACAGTTCACTTTAACTATTACCTGTGGGGAAGTTCTCAAACATTGTCAAACCTCTTTCACAACTTAGTTTATTTTGGCACCTTCTGGAGGAATGAAAAAAAGTGCACTGCAAAATCCTGTTAAGTTTTTAATTTTCTAAAACAAAATATATTTGAATTTTATTTATCTAGGGCATGCTATACCTTAAAACTTTTCCAGATGCACAGGTTTGTCTGTACTCAGAGTAAAATTTGAGGTGAAAATGCAGCCATTTTAGCCAAAGGGTCCACATGAACCTTAAATGAATTCCCACTTAAACCTTTAAATGGTGTTGTCTCTGATATAAGAAACCTCTTTATTTACTATAGTTTTATTAGTATAATACACAAAGAATCACAGACATTTTAACATGCATGTAGCAAAGAAGCTTTTTTTTCAAGCATCTCATCTTCAGATAGGAAAGTCCAGTTAAGGCCCAGGAACGACGATACTTCCGAGGACAGAAACTCTTTTGTCATACCCCCTCTCTTCATGGAAGCAGGGAATGGTAGGCAAACATTATAATTGAATAACAAATTATTCCCTGTTACACATAAAGACTTAAGACAGTTTCCTTTCATAGCTAAACACCACACAGCTTCAGACGGTAAAGGCACACTTGAAATGAATGTTTGAAGTTTGACACATTGACTGGCAAAGTAATAGTAATCACAAGGCAAACTCTCCATATCTTCATAAGGGTGGAGTGTTACATACTTCATTGAAAAGTGAGCATATGTTTCAATGTTTGTCCATAATAAGCTGCAATAGCTCGAGAATGTCTCTTGACACACTTCCAACCATTCTGTTGAAAACTATTGATTTCACAAATGGGTTTGGAGGAAAGTCTTTTACATAAATTCTTGTGTCTTGAAATATGAAATGTACATCAAGTTTTATATTGTCTTGTACAGCAAGGGCTTCCCATGCTATTTCTTGGAAATCTCTGCCAACTTTACGATTGTCTTTGACTAGGTACAGTTCCTTCAGATTTTGTTTTCCTAGACATCGCACTATGTCTGTTGTAACTGTACAGAATGTTGTCTTCAGGGTTTGTAAATTTTTAAAGTGAGTCAATATATTTATTGGAGTAACGTAAGAAGAATCCATACTAAAATCCAAACCCGTTATCTGTTCTATAATCCCTATGTCAATGATACGGCTAAAAAAGTAACCTTTCATCTCAACCTCATCTGCAGATAATTCATCTAGACGACACATGCTCAAATGATGGAGTTTTTTACAGTTTGATACGAGTTTTCCAAGACAACTGTAATAATATTCTAAAATTGCTGGTGGACAATAAAACAACACGGGAGAATGAAAAATTTGAATGTATTTTAAATTCACCGCATGTTCACCAATTTCATTGAAAATTTGAAGACCTCCACTTGTTTCAAAATCAATGAGACAACTTTGAAAATATTTTCCAAATTCTAAAATTAGATTTTTCTCATCACTGTATGTGGGTATTTCCTCATAATAATTTTCTACTCCCATTCCACCATTATTTTCCAGACCTAAGATATTTTCTCTAAATATAAAGTTTGTCCATGAATTAGATGAATACAGATGCTGAGTCCAGTCAGGAACAACATTTTTACAGAAGGACAACTTCTCCCTCCAGTCTAGATAGGATAAAATTTTACATGCAACTATGGCTGGAAGTGTTTCTAAACACTCTTTTGTGGTATCCATTTTACTGTCACCATGGCTCACTAAAATGAAAAAATAAATTAAAAATAATAAAAGGAGATATGGTGAAAAACAAATATATAACTATGATAACTGAGACAGCTATTGCAACAAAACAATATATAAACAATCAAAACAATAAAGGTCAATATACAATCTTCATCGATAGCCAGACCTCCATATAATATGTTAAGATCTACATGTACAAAAAAAATGTACATTGCATGGTCTAAAAATTTGTTTGAATGAACTCTTAGACAAAAGACAAGTGTCTTTACAATCTGTGGTCAACACCAAATTCCTAAATGAATTGGTAAATAGTTTAAAGAATGACAATTATTGATAAGATACCTGCCAAAAGTTTCTGTTACAAAATATAAATATAATAAACAAGTATATTTTTAAATAACTATGTTTTGTTTCTTTACATTTTGACATATGTTTGGTTTATCAGGTTGGAGAAGATCCTCATAAATGGGTATTATACCCCAAAACAGATATCAATTTTCAGTGATCAAAATGTAAACTTTGAATTTCATTCAAGATGCATGTATTTGCTGTCATGGCGCAAATGTTCAGGTGAATGACAACATTTAGCCCATAGACACCATGACTCAAATGTCATCTGGATAAAAGTTAATAGCCTTGAAAAAGTAGGATTTTAAGAGGCCATTATATCTTCATACTCAGTTCTCATTTGAAATATGGTCTTAGTTTTATTGTTTGAATTGTTTAACAGTTGTCATTTCGGGGCCTTTTTAAATTCGACTATGCCCTATGGGTTTTGCTCATTGTTGAAGGCCGTATGGTGACCTATCATTGTTTATTTCTATGTCATTTGGTCTCTGGTGGAGAGTTGTCTCACTGGAAATCATAACACATCTTATTTTTATATTAAAGGGGAAAAGTTGCCATTTATATGAATATTCGTGCCACAATTCGATTTTTACCACTATAAATTGATACCTGATTTTGGTCGTAATGCCCATAAATGGGTACAAGTCAAATCAGCACCTACTGAAATTCATTTCAGTCTTTGGTTAGTCAATTCTGCACCTACATTGATATATTCTTTTTTTCTTTAATTCTTTTTTAAGGTTTAATCATGTGAAAATTAGAAAAATAAAAGGACAAAATGAGTAACTGACATCACTACCACAGTGTCAGACGACAGGTATATTAAGTGTAACATGGTAGTTAGACAAAGATCAAAGATAAGATAATAAGAGGCACTTAGTGTGAAAGATGTAAATGTAGGCTGGAAACACAGAACCTGTAATAAAATTTCAAACCCATAACCCCCCCCCCCCCCAATTAAAAAATAAACTATTGACATTGACATTGAGATATGTCTCAGCTGTTGGTAGAAAATACAGAAAAGGACCATCTGATAGACAGCAACATTGCTAATCAAATCACGACCTACAGGGCAGGGCCTCAAAATGGTAGACAAACTGAGATGTAGTACTGTTCCTTTGCTTTTTGAGTGTTTTTGCTGTGTATGTACTGATTTTGTGTCATCGATGGATATCCCATATCCTTTGTTTTTCTATTGTATTAACAGAGTTTGGTCTCTTGTGCTGTGTTGATGCTGTAGAAAGTTTCCCAGGGCTTGAGGTGTATGCTCTTCTGTATTTTCAAAGTTATGGTGTTTTTATTTTTGAGATAACTTCTCTTATGTGTACCACATCATTTTCTCAATTTTATGCCAGTTTGTGTACTAAAATTTTAATAGGAGGCACGCCACCTATTCTTGGCCCCATTTCTATCCAAATTAAATTTTCACTTTCAAACATTTATGGGGGTCGTCTTAAACTTGCAGTGAGGTGAGAGTTTTTTGGCTCCTTGTTGAAGGCCTCACTGTGACTTTGAGATGAAGAACAGCAATAAAAGCACTGTTCCTTTGCTTTTTGTGTTTTTTTGCTGTGCATGTACAGATTTTATGTCATCAATGGATATCCCATATCCTTTGTTTTTCTTTTCTATTAACTTAAGCAGAAAACTTAACATTGAAAATTAGTAATTAATTGAAAGTTACTGTGCCATGATCTACTGGGGCAGGGCCTTGAAATGCTGTTAATGGTCGTCAAACCAATATGTAGTTTATGTACCGATAGTAATGCAACTTTATAGAAAATATCATTGATCTATCAACCTGGTCCTGATTTAACTAGGTATAGAATTGACTATACCTGGTGCAGATTTAACCAGGTGCCAAAGTGAAGAAGTAGAATTCCCATAAATGGGGATACATTTTGTAGTACCCATTTCTGAGGATTTACTCAACCTATTTATTCATTTGTTTGGTATATTTTGGGATTAGTATCAATTAACATGAAACACATAACCACCAACTATACATATCATACACTAGAACAGATGTGTACAACAGCTTGTATTTACAAACACCATCAGACATTGATATATATTTTAGACATTGATTTTGGTATCGTGTACGTTGGCACCCTACATGTTCACTCTCCACATGTTCGCCCCCTGGGTTCGTTCTCACCCTACACGCTCGCTCCAAATTGGTATTCTAAAAAACTAAATTATCAGATGTCTTTTAAGATGTATATATATCAAAATATTTATATTTTCATGAATAAAAATTCGTGAATTTTTATAATGAAGTTTTTTTTTTTGGTGATTAGATGGTTAATTATTAAATGTTAATCATTTATGATTACTGTTACTTGGTATTTACAAAGCTAATTTAGTATTATTGTTATGAGTTTGAAAATCATGGTTGTTATTATAACTAGCTTTGGTGTAGTTACTAAATATTTTAGTGCTCCTTTTGATTTGGCATAGTCAGTGTTCCAGCTAGGTCGTTTTCACAGGGCGGTCCGCCCGCCCTTTCCCAGTGCAGCCCTGTACCCTTTTTCTGATGCCCTGTGCCCTTTTTAAACGCTCTGCCCTTTTTAAGTCCATGCCTTTATTGCCGTAATATTTTGATGAAAATACAATTATTTTACCTGTCTTCATAATAATGACAAGTTTATGACCCTCAGCTAATTAACATTTACAGCAGGTGTAATAAGTTGTGATTACAGATAATCCGCTTATCGACATCAGATGGGTCATTAATTCCTTAATTAAACTTCATAATGACCATGGTAATAATTTTTCTCATTAAATTCGATCATTCAGCATTTCAATTTCAATATTTCTCAAAAGATGACAATTTGTGTTTCGTTTATCCGTAGATCGTCTGTTGTTATGATGTCAAATATTATTTTTTTAAATTGATCTTTTAAACTAGTTTTAATCCAGAAGAAAGAAAAAACAATGTTATATTGTACCTTTCATTAAATATCTATATCCAAATTAAATTAATTAAAGCTGTAATCCATGATCACAAACTGAATGCTTTGTTTACATTTGTTGAAAGCCATGTGCTTTTTGGCGGAAAATTCGGAAAACCCTTTAACAAGAAACAGTAACATTTCATTGTTATTTATAGACAATAAGAATTTCATTTTGATTAACATGATTAACTGCTAAGATTATTTCATTAAAGATGAATACTTTCTTGGGGTGAAACTGATAATACTTTAACACTCATCTAGGGAGTGTAAAATGGAAAGGGAGGGGGCTTTTTATATAATTTTTTTTTATATAATATTACAAATATAAGTTTACCAGTCTGAAAAGACATGGTTAAATGGATTTTAATTCTGAAAAACTCAATGTGGTTTATTAATTCCTTTATTATTTCTATCATAATCAGAAACAAGCTACATGTATTTAGGCATTTCAAACATATTTAATTGCCTTTATAAGAACATTCAAGACTACACTGTATTAATAAGTATGTACCTGTAGTAAAAATACCCTGGTAGGGCCTTAAAATTTCTACTGGGCCCTTGGAAAAAGTTTTGGGATCCAGGTTTGCCCCTGGAGAAAATGTTATATAGCTTGCTGTTCGGTGTGAGCCAATGCTCCGTGTTGAAGGCCGTACCTTGAGCTATAATGGTTTACTTTTATAAATTGTTACTTGGATGGAGAGTTGTCTCATTGGCACTCATACCACATCTTCCTATATCTATCATGTCTATATAGGTATTGAATTGACAATTGTTCCTGACTGTTTTGCAGATTTATGTGTAGTTTTTAACTGACATATGCACAGTTCATTTCACTAATGAAATAAACATAATTCTACTAAATGCTGCTGCGCTCTGCATTGCAAATTAACCTTGGACCCACCATGCATCAAAAATTTTCTAGGGATGACTAAGCTGGTAATATACATGTACGTCGGTCCTTGGTCCCTTTAATACTCATACCAAAAATAAGGTTGATTTTCATTTAGCATAAAAGTGACTAAACCCCTCAAAACTCCTAGCTGAAACCCTGCAGTTTACATAAGACAATGTTTGACATGCCCTTTTGAAATTTCAATCATCATGCTATAGTGCCCATTTCATGATTGGCTCCTGCCCTTTTGAAATCCTAGCTGGAACACTGATAGTGCATGTTTTGAATGATTGTGTGAGGTGTTGATGTTTGTGAATGCTTCAAGCTTCAATGACATTTGACGAGTTTGATATCTTCCAGTCTTACACATGTAGATGAATGAACTTGGCCTTTAATCATCATGACAATTTTCATTTTTCACTTCGTCCAAATAATTCTCAAAACAATAAAAGAAAACTGTTTACATTTATAGAATGTTACTTTAAAGTCTTTATTTTAAAACAATAAAATCGTATTATCTTTATTTTAGAGTATTACACTAAGAAAAACATGATTAAAAAAGTATTCAACACAAAACTTAAAAAAGGATGCGAAAGCATAGGGTGCCAACAGACCCAGAGTGCAAAAGTGTGGAGTGCAAACGTGAAAGAGGGCGAACAGACCTGGATTCATTTATTTTTAGGAAAAATCTGCAGTGTTTCCGCCTGCCCTAAATAGAAGAGCAGCCCGCCTTGGTGACCTTACCCCGCCCTTCTGCCCTCCAAAGCAAAGAAATGCACCCTCTGCCTTTTTAAAAATAAAATTTTCAAATTTCATGCCTATCAACGTTTCCAGTAGAATTGTTAGGTCCCTGTTAGCTGATTGTGTAACACTCTAATTAACTGACAATAGGATACAGTTAATTACCTCGACTTTGGCAGTTTTATCACCTCTGTTAATGATTGTTTACTGCCAATTAGGGATTTAAGATAATTAAACAAATACTAGATATTTAATACAGAATGAAAGTGTCCACATGTTATCCATTTGAGATGTTTATGTACAGCATGTACACTTGAAATACTTTATTTCAGTAGGTATTACATAAAAATAAAAACGTTAAACATTTTTAAAGGCATAGATAGTTTTGACTAAATTGGTAAAAAGTTTTGTTTCATAACCCTGAGTAAGAAATTTAAAGAAATTCGTATTTTGAACATATGCACTTCCTGTTTTACTTCTTGCATTTATAATCCTCCTTATATAGGAGCACTTAACAAATGCTTTTATTTTAAACAATTATGGAGAAAAAAGTAACTGTTAATACCTTCTGCAATGTATGCAATGTATTGCATCAATATAATATTATCATCTGTTTCACCTGTTATATTTATAAAACTCCTTACTTGGGAGCACTTTGGTGTGCACTTAAGTTCACTTAGAAAAATACTTTTTGTAACAATTTAAATGAGAATAAGTAACTTTCAATAACATATACTTTATGTTTGAACAAGTAATTTAAATGTAGATAATTTTATTGGAACAAAAACTAAATTTTGCATGTATATCTCCATCTTTCAAAACTACTTGTTTTTTATAGACTGGTATGAGTACTAGACTTATAAAACATTGAAATTTCTGATGATTATTTTCCTTATCAAATGTACAAGTTTATAAAGATTAAAACCAAAATGATATGCTTTGCTTCATGGTTTGATAATTTGATTCTTACTGGAACCAACATCAAGAACACAATAATTTCTAAATATGGTTGAAATACAACTAATGTTCCCCAGCTGAGCCTAGCAATATTCAAGGAAATTTATACACTATCCAACAGTGCCCTTGCAATTTGGGTTATTGCGCTAAAGTGCCCTTTCAGACAACTAGCACCCTTCTGCCCTGAGATTCAAGCTGGAACACTGATCTGGATTATCAAAAGACAATTCCTCAACACAGATTGACATTATAAGAACTTAAAGATGCTATTAAATTTAAACACTTGACACATGGGTGATGCATAAATGCCATTAGATGTACATGTTACCGTCATGTAGCACTTGAACTGATGAAGTCGAAAACCAAAAGAACTTTGCATGTTGACTAAATTTTCGACTCCTGTTGTTGACCACATTTTTTAACTTTAGTAATTTGAATATGACACTAAAATGATGTAGTTTTAGAACAGATATGTGAATGAAAGAGTTCTTAATGATCTCTTACGAGTGAAAACAGCCTGACAATGTTCTTTCCATTTTTTTCGATCACAACTTTCCCGGAAGTCTAAGTAAAATACTAATTTATTTACGGTTACGGACAAACACCACAGAGGGGATTCGGAAAATCCACGCCTCCCAAATCCCATACAAGATCATACAAATCCTTGTTCCACCAAATAATAATAATAATATTAATCAAGGATTGGTATTATACAAATCTTTGTATCATTAGATAAAAAAATATATAATTAATTGGTAAAAAACTTAATTGTACTTTGCCAAGACTGATGTTTCTCAGTGAAAATGACAAGAAAAATACATGCTTGATTCAAACCTGTGAATAGTATATTTTGTCTCTGCTCAAACCTAGAATAAAGATTACATCTGAGATCGCCTGAGATAGCCAGAGTCTCTCTGAGCGATACTTCTAACTGCATATGTTTAATGTATACAGACGACCAAATTATGATTTGTGAAACCCCTGGAAAAACTTAGAAAAAAAATCAAGTCCATGCTGAGACTATTAAATGATAAAGACAGAAAATTTAATGAAAAAATCACATCATAGTCAATTGTCAACTTTCGATTTTATTTTCAACATTCAACATTCGATTTCAATATTAAACATTCGTTTTTCAACATTCAACATTAATTTTTCGAAATATTGCCCAATTTCAGTGTATCCATCGCTGTTGTGACTTTGACCTCTGACTTTTTGACCATCCCCCTAAAAATCAATAGAGGTCTTATTAATTTAAAGGCCATAAGCAACCCAATTTCGGTTTTAGTTGGATATATGGTTCAAAAGATTACACCTGGAAACTGAAATTTTCCAAATTATAGTCTATCAACAGCTGCTGCGATCTTGACCTTAGACCCCGAAACCAATAGGAGTCATCCTCCCCCTATTAGTCATTATCAATCAAAGTTTGGTAAAGATATCAATAATGACAGAAAAGATTTGACGTCCTGACTATCCGAAGACATTCGTCATATTATAAGGTGTCATAACACCAATCTAAAACCTATATATTCAACCAATGTGTTTTCCATTTTCACAGCTCTCTTAATATTTTAACTAAAGTTGAACTCTATGATAACTAAGAAATTTATCTCAAGCAGTTACGGAGCAGAAGGCCTGTATTGTCATCCCGATTTTTTCTTAAAATTGATGAAATGCAATAAGAATATTTCTGATAGTTACTGGTTGAAAAACAGCAAATGGCTTTGCGTAATTTAAAAAAAATATCATTCAAGGGCAATAACTCCTATAAAGAGTCAACTGACGATATCAACTATGCTGATTCATCAGAAGATCTTGTCCTGTTTTACTGCTTACAGTTTCTCTCAAGATTAATCTAGTTCCCACGAAACAGGTGAAAAGCGTCCTTCAAGGACAATAACTTCTATAAGGAGTTGATTGATTCCTTCAGCCATCTTGACGTATTGGTAAATTTTGACTGATATTTATTTTTGCTGAAAACAGATTCTCTATATCTACTTTAAGTTTATCAAAAACACAAACTTAGGTAAAAAAAATATTCTTTGAAGAGCAATAACTAATGTAAGCATGTGGTGTTCTGTGGTGTTCTGTGGTAAAAGACGCTCCCGAAATTGACACTTGACTCCTTATAGTTCTTGTCATTGGAAGACGATTTTCCCAAATTTTGTGTTTTTGCTGAAACTATAATGGAGGGAGCGTCTTTTACCACAGAACACCACAGAATGCCACAGAAAACCAAAAATATACCACAGAACTTGGATATATAAATACTTAAGACATTATTTTATTGTTTTGTTAATTCTTTTATAATTTGACATTTATTATTCAAATAAATTTAATTTTTCTATTTAGGGTCGACTCACTATCGCTACGCCCCAACTGAATTGGCCTATTATTGGGTCTATACCAAAACACCTACCGGTTTTAAAACCGTAATATACAAAAATATTTAAAGTCACAACAATTGTTATTCTCAGGTATATTTGTGACATTTACTTTTTTAAATACATTTTCATTTTTCTTGTTATTTTTTTCTTCCATTTTAATATATAGATTCTATATTTTGGGTCCAAAATGATGATCTGAGCGAGTTCACCGACATATTAAAAGTACCAAAATTTAATTAGATTATATAATTTTGACACTCGTCGATTGGGTGTCTTCCTGCTATTCCTACATTTTGAAAATAAATATTCCTTCTATTCCTATCTTCAAAAAACAATGGCAATGCTTAATTCGACTATGGTGCCGTTTGAACAATATGAGTTCTAATCGGTTAAACAGAAAAGTTTTCATATGGGCAGACATTATGAGTAAAAACACAATTGTATAAAAACTGGAATTTTATATAACGAAAACATTTTCTGAGTGTAATTGGTGCCGGTAAAATTCATCATGTCAACCTTTTTTAATAGAAAACATTAATTTATAGAAAATCATTTTTTTTTTTACAGAAAAACTTTTTTACAATAAATTGTTTTAAACGATTTTTATAACATATAGAATAGTATCTTAAACGTTCTCCAAATATAAAAAAATCTACCAAATAACAAAAGTTATGTTATATTTATAGCATAGTATTCCGAGTTAGACAAATAAATTTTCGAACGCGAAGCGTGAGAAGTTTATTGGCTAACGAGGAAGGCGTTGCTATAAATGATTTGTGACATGAATGACCCGCCCACAGTCCGTGCAGGAAAAAAATCATCGTTTGGCGGCAAAATATAATAAACCGCAGTGTCTAAATATTTTAGGAAGCATGGCAGACGTATTTCCCCTTCCAGATTAGCTAGAAATCGAAGGCGATGATTTAGTTCTCTCTCAGGTGTGTACTTTTTTTTTTATATAAAATTAGATTGATTTGCGGTTATTGTCCTTTTTGGGGCTTTTAATCGGAAATCGGTAAATATTTGCTGTGATTTTTTTAGTTTAGTATACATTTCAATTATGTCGATCATCTGATTTATATGCCCTTTATGAGCAATGTATTTTCGGAAATGAAAATGTTTTATTCTATTAAAACGAATTTTTAAAAATTTTTTTTACTGTTTTGCAGGTTCTTCACGATGTCAAGGAAGATACATCATTAGCAGACGCGTCGGCAATAATAGAGGAGAATATTAATATGTCGCAAATTCAAACGCATCAAAATATTGAACCATTTTATGGCATGAGTGTTTCGCAAGCTGTGGATTATTACGATTTAGGAACGTTTGACATAGGAGATTTCCAATTCTTAATCCGCCTCTAGATTCCACCGGGACTGCACCAGCGCCATTTTATGAGGAAAATTCTGGTACTGAAGCGACAAATGGAAAACTCGAGCGTGTTGGCCATTCCAGCGATAAAACGTCAAAGGACCATTTTCAAATTGCAACTTGAGCAACATTTCATTTTGATTTATTATTGTTGTTGTTTTTTTTTTTTGCAAATATGTTCTGTTTCAAAAGTGACAGAAGTTATATTTATTTTTTTCGGCTACTTCTTGAAATTTAGGAGTGGACATTATATTTTTTGTTCTCTTGCCTGACGGATAAAATCTGCAGAAATTTCCTTTAAATTTGTATTTTTTATTTGAAACCTAATAAAATTGACATTGGTGTGTGTGGTTTTTTGTAGGCGTCATCTTTTCCTAAGGAGGCGGAGCTTACCCATGCAATATTGGTTTTAGTGTTGTTGGTTATTTCATGGCTGTTTTCTCATTGAGTTATATAGGCCCATGTGACCTTTCATGCAATATTATTTGGTTGCTTCAATTTAGAGCATACATTATTGTACATGCTTGCCGTCTCTATCTTATTCCATAAAAGATCAAAGGAAAAAGAAGATTCATGTTACAAGATCATTAAAGAAATTCATATCTCATCCGGCCAATCGTCCTGTCATTAGTGTAGCCTGAATTATAAAACAATATAATTCTGAATTATTAGTTTTGCATTTTGTAAAGTAATTCAATGTTCTGTGGTATATTTTAGTAGTTTTATTGTATTTTGTGTAGTTCTGTGGTATATTTTGGGTGTTCTGTGGTATTCTGCGGTGTTCTGTGGTAAAAGACGCTCCGGTCAATGTCAGCCATTATGAGGTTTTTGTTTTTTCTCTGGATCTACTAATAGTTCCACAAAATAAAACTGAAATGGGTAAAAATCTTTTCAAGGGCAAACACTCCTATCAGAAGTGGTAATCATTTTTTAATCAGTTTTTAATCACTTACGATTTTTGCTATGGTTTTTTATTTGTAGATCTTGTCCAACTGATCAATTTTAATGTTTCCAATTTGTCTCTTTCTACGATCTCACTATAATTTCCACAAAACACTAAAATGGGTAAAATTCATCTTTCTCAGGCATTAATAAGGAATCGACTGAAAATTTCGATCAATGACATGTTGACTTATTTGTTGATCTAGTCCTGCTGATAATTTTTGTCATTTATAGTTTCACAATATCTATTTTAGTTTTGAAGATAAAAGCCGAAATTTCAAAAATTGGTAAAAATTGCCTTTAAGGGCAATAACTCCTATAAGGAGTAGCACCAGTTTTAATCAAGTGGACAGTACTCTGAACATTTCATTTTACACCATGTTCTATTTCAAGCCTTGGGGCCATGTTGGTTGTCAGGCAGGATCATTGGCCATATTTTTAAAATAGAAACAAGGGATGATTGAGGTCTAGTTTGGTTCCAACTGGCCCAATAGTTTAAGAGCATTTTTTTAAAAAAATTAATGGACACCCACAGACAGACAAAAGATGCCAAATGAGAAAAGCCCACATGGCCCTTTGGGCAAACTAAGAGGCTTGGATCTATGAGCATTTTCAACAATGGCAACTCTCCAACATTATAGTCTAGAATATAATTCATGACTAAAATCCCTATTTTGGTGATCATGTTTTGCTGTTAATTTTTACTGTTAACAGTTTCCTTCTATCTTCTTTGTCGTTTGCCCAAAACGAAAAAAATGTAAAAATTGTCAACTGAAAATTTTGGCTATGTTGACCATTTTTGCTGTATTTCTTCTTCATATTTTTCACCAAACATGGTATAGATCATTATTAAAGGGCAATAACTCCTATAGCGATTTGACTGACAATTTCAGTCATGTTGATTTAGTTGTAGACAACATTTAAGGGCAATTATTCCTATAGAAGTTGTCAGACAGTTTTACCAATAATGTTAATAGACAGTACGTAGATCTCATTAATCAGAATATTTGTGCCCTGTCAGATTTTCTCTATCTTTAGTGGGTTTCAACCATCTTTGCTAGTCAAAGAATACGATCAGAGGAATGGGCTGGATTGTAACCCTTGACTAACAAAGATGGGTTTCAACATAATAGACAAAACTTTCACTTTACCCCTATGTTCAGATCATTTGACACATGTTTTAAACCAGATAACCCAATGATGTTTGTGGCCAAGTTTGGTACCAATTTGTCCAGTTGTTTCAGAGGAGAAGATTTTTGTAAAAGATAATGGACTACAGACACCAAGTGACGAGAATACCCCACTTGACTATTAGGGTCAGATGACCTAAAAATAGGATGAACAGACAAATGGACAGACACTATCACCTATCACAATATACTGGCCACTTCGAAAACTTGACCTTAAGCAGGCAACAATCAACCAATCAATCAAAAATTGGGGTTTAAAACATTTCCAATTAATGTTTGTTACTGACCGCAAAATGTCAATAATTGGCATATAAATAAGATTGAGATCCATTGAAAATAATTTATTTCTAGTCAATGCTGTATAAATATATTCTTATATTTGAAATCATTACATGTGTAAAAGAAATGTATAAAATACTTACGTACACATATAGAATACAATTCTTGTTTTATTGCATCACCTATAAAAATTTTGAAAGAAAACTCCTTTATAAGTTCAATCAAAATCCCCTTCAGTAAGGCAATACAAACTGTCCCCATGTAACAAAATTTGAAGGAAATAGAACTGATCTAGCCATAAACTGTAGTATTAAAAATATAATCAAAGTGATGGAAATCACTCATGGAAAGATTGGAAGAGTAGTTAGAATAATTTCAAATCATATTTAGGTATGGTGTGGACAAAAAAGAACATTAATAAAGCACTATTGCTGACAATTGCATTAACTGCAGGTCTTTAGAAGGAAAAGCACTTTTCCAGTAGATAAAATGAGCTAAATGTGAATCAAATTGAATGATAGGGGGTCCTTTAATTAGCACAACAACTTCATTTAAATTGCAGTTTATATCTTAACCAAATAATGTTCCCTGTTACATGTTTCAACTTTTACATTTTATCTTTTGAAACAAAACAAAATTGCAAATCAAAGATTCTTCTAATAAAGTTTATCAACTATCCTTGTAAGACATAGGACCATCAGATAGACTTGAAGCTAAGAACTTTATTGCGTCAAAAAATAATCTAAAAAGGTTGTTTTGGGGCATTTTGTAAGTTGAATCATAGGTATACTATTTTTCTCCTCTGACTCTGAGAATTGCTTATTGATTTTGAAAACAATTATCATGATTATATGACATTGAAGATTAAAAGTTGAAGAGTGTATTTTAATCAATTCATAATTTAAATATTTTTCAGCAAAGGGCATTGAAAATGTACTTTTTCAACATAAACAAAAAACTTGTTTTATTGAAAAGTGGCTTCTTTTTTTATTGCAAAATATATATACACTTCTTATATTCAAATGACTAAAATTGCAAACAGACATTTGATGGGGAATAAACTTTAAAAAAAAATTTGGTTTGTTCTTAAATTTTACTCACTGTTTCAACCCAATCACTGATAAAAAAAATGAGTGAACTAACCTAAATTGTTGATTAATTACAGATGATTATTGCAGATTTATCAAGTAAATAGGCCTTACTTGAATACCTTTTATATATTTATATTCAGATTTCATTTTTTTTTTTAAGATCTTGTTAATCCTTAATTAATCATTTATCTTTCAGACATAATTTACAGAATCACTTTATGTAGTGTAGATCAAAAGTAATAGGCAATTAATAAATCTATCATCTCTATATATCAAACATCTAATATATACATTTGTGTATTTAATTATGAGGTCAAATATTTGTGTATTGAGAGTGTATTGAGATGTATATTGAAGGGTCTGTATAATTATGTAAGACTGAGGTTGATTAGTAATGTGGTCAATATGATTGGCATTTAAGGAGGTGGGGCATTGTTATTAAGGCCCCACATTGTCTCTGATTGTTTGGTGATCATGACAGTTGTCAATCATACTAATATTGTATCATTAGTCAATTACCTAATCAAAATGATAAAAAAAGCCTGCACATCAACACACCTTTAAGACACATACTTGAATGCACTGCTCCAAAAATATATCAAAATTTTTCACAGTTTATATGTGCATACACAGACATGAGAATTATAGGGAACTATATATCAGTGTGTATACATTTTGTAGATTTAGTAGCTAACCTGTGCTTAGTTACTTGTTGTTAGGGAGGCCGGTGCCTTAGGAAAGATTTAGAACAAGTTCCAATCTTTCCAAAAAAATGGTTTAAAATACAAAAAAATGTTTCAAAAATTTAGAAATTAAATGGTATTAAATTATGATTATTGCTGGAAAAAAAATGATCTAATATTATTCTATCCAAAACTTTACATAACAGTAAAAATATATGAAAAACAAATACATGTAAATAAGATTATCAATACATTTAACATCTAACATTATATTATGGCATGATTACACATGTTTAAAATGCAAGTAAAATTACAACTTTTGAGTTGTTCAAGAATATATAAAAAACTTACATTTTATATATGCCACAAGATTAGTTTCAGTTCCTTGGAACATAGTAAATAGTTCAACAAAACAAAATAAAAACATAACTGAAAAATATAACATTATATATTTGCACCAAAAAGCCATTAAAATATTATTAAAAGTAATATATATCACATGTTAAATCAAGCTCAATGAAATATTAACTTTTTGTCATGCATTTGTTTTTACTTTCAATTTTTGGTATTGGTTTAACAAAAATTACTATCTAATTTTAAAAGCTTCAGTCCTAAAATAATTAAGTTTCTGAAATAAACTTCATACATATAAACAATTTATGGCATTGCCTTATTAAAACACAAAGCCTCTTTGTAAAACACACAACAATTGCAACTATATATTTAACAATGGTGTATGATGGTTCTCTAATATTAGTTTTCAAAATGGTATTATTGATTCAACAGAATTTTCTTACGAACATGCTTTTCATGAACTCGGAAAATAATTTATCTGTTTTACATGAATATTTCAACCATTTCTTACCACTGTTCCCATCATGCCAATTTAAATCTAAAATACACCTTATCCATATTTGTCAGCCATTACTGACGATCAAAGACATTTCCATAAAATTTTGACAACATATTAAAGAGAAAATGTCTGGCAAAACAATGCAAAAGTGATTGTTGTATGATGTCAATAATTCATGTGTCACAAAATCTCAAGTCAAGTGTCGCAGATTCCCAAATAGCAAAAAGGTCTACAGTATGCAGGGTAAAACATTAACAAATGATGTAAGATTGAAATAACTTATTTCATATTGCACACATTTAAAAACTAGAGGCTCTAAAGAGCCTGTGTCGCTCACCTTGGTCTATGTGCATATTAAACAAAAGACACATATGGATTCATGACAAAATTGTGTTTTGGTGATGGTGATGTGTTTGTAGATCTTACTTTACTGAACATTCTTGCTGCTTACAATTATCTCTATCTATAATGAACTTGGCCCAGTAGTTACAGTGGAAAATATTTTGTAAAATTTACAAAAATTACAAAATTTATGAAAATTGTAAAAATTGACTATAAAGAGCAATAACTCCTTAAGGGTCAATTGACAATTTTGGTCATGTTGACTTATTTGTAGATCTTACTTTGCTGTACATTATTGCTGTTTACAGTTTATCTCTATCTATAATAATATTCAAGATAATAACCAAAAGCTGCAAAATTTTCTTAAAATTACCAATTCAGGGCAGCAACCTAACAATGTGTTGCCTGATTGGTCTGAAAATTATAGGGCAGATGGATCTTGACCTAATGAACAATTTTATCCTGATCAGATTTGCTCTAAATGTTTTGGTTTCAGAGATATGAGCCAAAACTGCATTTTACCCTATGTACTATTTTTAGCCATGTCGGCCATCCTGGTTCATGGGCGGGGTCATCGGACACATTTTTAAACTAGATACCCTAATGATGATTGTGGACAAGTTTGGTTAAATTTGTCTCAGTAGTTTCAGAGGAGAAGATTTTTGTAAAGATTACAAAATTTACAAAAATGGTAAAAATTGACTATAAAGGGCAATAACTCTTTAAGGGTCAACTGACCATTTTGGTCAAGTTGACTTATTTGTAGATCTTACTTTGCTAAACATTATTGCTGTTTACAGTTTATCTCTATCTATAATAAAATTCAAGATAATAACCAAAAACAGCAAAATTTCCTTAAAATTACCAATTCAGGGCAGCAACCCAACAACTGGTTGTCCGATTCATCTGAAAATTTCAGGGCAGATAGATCTTGACCTGACAAACAATTTTACCCCAATGTCAGATTTGCTCTAAATGCTTCGGTTTCAGAGATATAAGCCAAAATCTACATTTTACCCTATGTTCTAGTATTGCCATGGCGGCCATCTTGGTTGGTTGGCCGGGTCACCGGACACATTTTTTAAACTAGATACCCCAATGATGATTGTGGTCAAGTTTGGTCAAATTTGGCCCAGTAGTCTTAGAGGAGAAGATTTTTGTAAAAGTTTACGGACGACAGACGCAGGACGCCGGACGACGGACGCCAAGTGATGAGAAAAGCTCACTTGGCCATTTGGGCCAGGTGAGCTAAAAATGAGCTCTATTTAGATACAGCAAAAATGTATTTGCCAATTTTTAAATGAGAGCACAGGATGAACTAAAAAGTCATTGCTGAATCCAATTTCTGTTGTTTTTTTTAAATTTTAATTTGGTTTCAGATCGACAAACTGACAACAAAACTAAAAAAACTCTACTTGACATCAATATAATATAAAAAGGGTAAGGATTTCATTTTTGCACATAAAAATATAGAGTGAAATATATTTGGTATAATTTGTTAGAATCTATACTAAGTAGAAATCAAATATCACCACTAATCAATATATAACCCGTGAATACAAATATTTAGCTTAGTCAATCAAATTGAGATCTCTCATTGCTTCATTTTTCAGTTTAAACTTCTGGACTTTTCCTGTAGCTGTGAGAGGAAATTCTTTAACGAATTTCACATACCTTGGAACTTTAAATCTAGCCATCTGAAATGTATGTAATAAACATATCTATAGTATTCTACTTTTTACACAATTTATAATGTTAACAATTGTAAACTTGTTCTTCCTGTCACATGTTCCTAATTTTATTCACTTCTTAATAGTAAGTGTAATTTTAAAGATCATAATCATTTGGCACAATAACATTCCAAACAAAGATTTGAATTTAACCTTCTGAAAGTCTATTTATTGCTCAAGATCAGGATGGTTCCAGGATTTTTGTTTAATCCTTAAGTTTTTATAACAATTTTCATATCAATAACATTGACTATCGATACATGTTTTTCATGTAATAAAATGAAAAAAACATCTGAACATTTGTTAAACTAGGATAATGAGAATTCTGGCTGTATGGGGTTAATGAATTACAAATATTAATAGTGGACATTCAACGATCAACATTTAATAAATAACAAAAAACTGAAAGCAACTGTTAAAGCCGTGTAAAAAGATTCTTACAAGTTTGAAAAATAAACCAAAAGGCCACCCAATTTATCTGGTAGGATGGAATGAAAATCTACTAAATTAATTTATTTGCCCTGTGCCTTTAATAACCTTTACCCATTTATAGATGTATTTATAGAACATCTAACGGCACATTGTTTTTTGGTTCTAGCTCCTATAAGTAGATTGAAACTTCAATATCTTCAAATTTTTTTTACAGAAACAGTCAGAATATTCTGAATATAGAATATATACCCTGGTTTTGCAGTAATCTTTAATGTTTTCCTCAGTACATGTATATCCTTCTTTAAACTCTATAAAAGCATAAATTTCTTCTCCTAATCTCTCCACAGGAACACCAACTACCTAAAACAGACACCAACTTTTATCGGCAATTTGTACATTTTTCCTTTGATCTTACTGCCTAATATTTGGTAAGATTATGGACAGGACTTGATACTCAAAAATATTAGGCAATCACGTCATGTACCAGTGCTGCAACATCGCATGTTCATGTACATCCACGTTAATTTATCAATAAAATACATGCAACTTCATTAATACAACCGAACAAACTATCGCAAGATTTTGTACACGTAAAAGTAGTTTCACTAACTTATTCATTTTATTTCATATTCTCAACCAAAAGACCATTTTGTTAAGACAAATTACCGATTAAAAGAATAATGGCATTTTATTTTTTGATACTGACTTCATCAGCTCGAATATCAGCTAGCCCTAACAGGTTCGTTTGATATTCTTGCTGATAAAGTCATTTTAAAAACAAAATGCCATTATTCTATATATATCTGAGTAAAAATGATGTAGCAACTGGAGAAGGAACAAATGTCATACAGGTAAACTTTTTTGACGTTTATATCTTAATAGCCAACTGGGTTCAGTTGGTGAAATCACAAGCTTTATATAGATATAAGAAGATGTGGTATGAGTGCCAATGAGACAACTCTCCATCCAAGTCAAAATTTATAAAAGTAAACCATTATAGGTCAAAGTACGGTCTTCAACATGGAGCCTTGGCTCACACGAACAACAAGCTATAAAGGGCCCCAAAATTACTAGTGTAAAACCATTCAAGCGGAAAACCAACAGTCTAATCTATATAAAAACGAAACGAGAAACACTTATGAACCACATCAACAAACGACATCTAATGAACATCATTTAGTTAATTTGTTTTGCTCACCCAGCATGTAGCTGCAGTTTCTAAATTTTAGAAAGCTCAGATTTTTAGTTTCTGAGAAAAATTTGATAAATTTCATGGAAGGGAGGGACAGTTTGACAAATATGTAAACCAGAATACCCATCCTTTGGTGCAGGAGTAATTAAATAGATACAAAGTAGCCACAATGACTTATTTAGCTATTTGAACAGTTGAGAGCTATATAGGCAAGGTGATGATAGAATAATCAATTAATTTTCATTTACATTGAGATAAATATGAGCTTCACCCGTAAAATTATATATTAAGATGGATGTAATTAATTTACATCCAAATTTACAGAGTTATTTAATAACTTTACCTGGACATCTTTAACACAAGGGTGATGATATATAACCTGTTCTATTTCAAAGGCATACACATTTTCACCACCTCTAATGATCATATCTGTTATCCTCCCTACTACAGAACAGTAGCCATCCTCATCCATTGTGGCAATATCTCTGTAATATATAACACATATGTAATGAAACCATTAGAACTTCAAAGTGAATGGCATACTGAAAACCCTATGAGAACAAAATACTAGCCTTCTTGGACATTTATACCTCCTAAATTTCCGAATTGTAGCGTGTGAAATTAATACATTACCAAAGATTTCTAAAGATTGACCCTAACTGTATAGCTTAAAAATTTACCCCATCGATTAATGTAGGTCCTTGTGACTAAAATGCTGCAGAAAAGAATTTTACTATAATTGAGGCCTAAAGGGTAAATAACTGACATACTGTGGATTCATTATTATTCATGGGGTACTAATTGGGAGGAGGACTACTAATTGGGAGGAGGGTACAGATGAACCAAAAAATTTCAGTGTAAGATAAATCAAAAGTTATTTCAAAAGTAGTTTATAGAATGTGTTAAAAGAATGAATTCAAGTGTCTATGAAAATATAATATTTCCTTGATCCATGAAAATTGGTATCCACAAAACTAAATGAATCAACAATATTACAACAGGTTTAGGGAAAATGGACTGAAACAAAACTAAACCAAATTCCTCTAGTTTGAAAAGTATGTAATGTGGTATGAACATTTTCACCATGTTGAAAGCCTAACTGTGACTTTGAAATGAAAAACCATGAAAAAGCCATATTGTTTCTTGTGCAGTATTATACAACTCTGTCTTTACATGCTATGCAATATGATTATTGAAAGATGTATAAATTGTAGTAAGGTCATCATTTGGAAAGCACCTTCCAATCAAGTTGATGTGAATAGATCATGTAGATGATTTGAAAAGTGACCTTACAATGAATTTATTCCTTTGTATACCTTTATTTTTTTTTTTGGTAAGCATAAAATATTTACTGTTTAAAGACAGAGGATCAAATTAGTGCATGATGCCAATTTCTGAAATGACCATTGAAATAGTTAAAATAAAAATGTCTTGCTAATATATATGCATTAGAATTCTTTATATACATATTTCATATACCCTGTATGGTACCATCTGTCTGGCTTGATAACATCAGCTGTTCTAGCAGAATTATTCCAGTATCCCAACATTGTTGTGTATCCACGTGTACATAACTCTCCAGGAGTCCCACAAGGTACAACATTACCATACTCATCTATAACTTTTGCCTAAAAAAAGAAATATATCAAAAATAATTATGAAACTACAAAAACAATTAGAACAATTAATTTTCTGTTTGTTTTTCTTTTATTGATTTTGTCATAAATCAGGCCTTTGGTTTCACATTTTGTAATGCTGGGCCTTTGATATTGCTTATTGCTGAAGGCAGTATAGTGTCTATAGTTACATACATCCACCTACTTTGGTTTCTGGTAGATAGCTGTCTCATTGACAATCATACTAAATCTCCCTATTTTTATATTGTGTCATTTTTCATTTTCACCTACTAATATCTTGATGAAACCCAGTTGCATTCATGATCTAAATTATGTTTATTGACATACTTTTATAAAATATTGTAAGTCAATAGCTAACATTATATGCTGTTAGTCCATTCGTTTATGTTTACTTAATTTGATATTCTCATGAAAAATTCCTGACAAATGAGAATGATTAAGCAAGATATGCTACGCGTTTCAATGCTTAGGCCCATCTTCAGCTGCTTTATCATCAAAACTTCTAACTCATTGTTCAAATTTTTGTTCTGTTACAATCATTTTCATTCAAAATTCAAGATGAAGAACCACTAAAGTGCTGTTCTCCTGCTTGTGATTCCACACTTGTATACTTATATCATCAATATTGTTATAAAATGATTACCTCCACATGTGGGTGTGGTTTACCTATGGTTCCTATTTTTTTCTCTATGTTGTCATCTCTGAAGTTCTGGAATGTGACAGGGCTATTCTCAGTTGTTCCATAGCAAACCTATATAATATGCAATATCAATTTAAACATTTGTTTACCTCTGCTTATTTTCTGGCTTACATTTGACATTAATGTTATATTTGGTCATATACAAGATTTTAACTTTAAAGGTAACCAATTAAGTGCATCCTTATGAAAAGTTTATGCATAGAAATTGAAAAACAAACCAGTAAACTACAGTGCAATCATTTACTTACGGTAACACCTGGCATTTCCATGATTCCAATCACCTCCCTCATGGTCTCAATAGGACAGGGAGCACCTGCCATGATTCCAGTATACAATGATGATAACTTATAATTGGGTAAATCTGGATGGTTCAGCATGTCTATAAACATGGTTGGTACTCCATACACAGATGTGCATCTAAAATGAATAAAATGATTTTTTTTATCTCTGACTCAACTTGCTCTTATGATCAAAATGGTTTATATTGCAGTTATAGTAAGCAACTTATTTTTATCATAAAATGTTTTAATAGCATTTCATTCATGTAAATTAAATATTGCTTAGTGAACTGATATAAAAGTATAGTTTATTGCTTCAATGTATTTCTAATAAGAATTAAACATTTTAAAGTAAAGAAAACTTTTCATTGCTTATCTGATATAAATTTGCCCTGTGCCTTTAATAACCTTTACCCATTTATAGATGTATTTATAGAACATCTAACGGCACATTGTTTTTGGTTCTAGCTCCTATAAGTAGATTGAAACTTCAATATCAGAAACAGTCAGAATATTCTGAATATAGAATATATACCCTGGTTTTGCAGTAATCTTTAATGTTTTCCTCAGTACATGTATATCCTTCTTTAAACTCTATAAAAGCATAAATTTCTTCTCCCAACCTCTCAACAGGAACACCAACCACCTAAAACAGACACCAACTTTTATCGGCAATTTGTACATTTTCCTTTGATCTTACTGCCTAATATTTGGTAAGATTATGGACAGGACTTGATACTCAAAATATTAGGCAATCACGTCATGTACCAGTGCTGCAACATCGCATGTTCATGTACATCCACGTTAATTTATCAATGAAATGCACGCGACTTCATTCATACAACGAACAACTATCACAACGTTTTATGCAGCGTAAAAGTAGTTTTACTAACTTATTCATTTTATTTCATATTCTCAACCAAAAAACATTTTGTTAGGACAAATTGCCGATTAAAGAATAATGGCATTTTATTTTTTATACTGACTTCATCAGCTCAAATATAAGCTCGCCCTAGCGGGCTTGCTTGATATTCTTGCTGATATTTGTCATTTTAAAAACAAAATGCCATTATTCTATATATCAGACTAAAAATGATGTAGCAACTGGTAATGAAGAAGGAACAAGTGTCATACAGGTAAACCTTTTTGACGGTAATATCTTAATGGCCGACTGGGTTCAGTTGGTGAAATCACATGCTTTATATAGATATAAGAAGATGTGGTATGAGTGCCAATGAGACAACTCTCCATCCAAGTCAAAATTTATAAAAGTAAACCATTATAGGTCAAAGTACGGTCTTCAACATGGAGCCTTGGCTCACACGAACAACAAGCTATAAAGGGCCCAAAAATTACTAGTGTAAAACCATTCAAGCGGGAAAACCAACAGTCTAATCTATATAAAAAGCGAGAAGCGAGAAACACTTATGAACCACATCAACAAACGACATCTAATGAACATCATTTAGTTAATTTGATTTGCTCAACCAGCATGTAGCTGCAGTTTCTAAATTTTAGAAAGCTTAGTTTTTAGTTTCTGAGAAAATTCGATAAAATTTCATGAAAGGGAGGGACCTTTTGACAAATATGTAAACCAGAATACACATTCTTTGTTGCAGGTGTAATTAAATAGATGCAAAGTATCCACAATGACTTATTTAGCTATTTGAACAGTTGAGAGCTATATAGGCAAGGTGATGATAGAATAATCAATTAATTTTCATTTACATTGAGATAAATATGAGCTTCACCCGTAAAATTATATATTAAGATGGATGTAATCAACTTACATCCAAATTTAAAGAGTTATTTAAGGATTTTACCTGGACATCTTTAACACAAGGGTGATGATATATTACCTGTTCTATTTCAAAGGCATACACATTTTCACCACCTCTAATGATCATATCTGTTATCCTCCCTACTACAGAGCAGTAGCCATCCTCATCCATTGTGGCAATATCTCTGTAATATAAAACACATATGTAATGAAACCATTAGAACTTCAAAGTGAATGGCATACTGAAAACCCTATGAGAACAAAATACTAGCCTTCTTGGACATTTATACCTCCTAAATTTCCGAATTGTAGCGTGTGAAATTAATACATTACCAAAGATTTCTACAGATTGACCCTAACTGTATAGCTTAAAAATTTACCCCATCGATTAATGTAGGTCCTTGTGACTAAAATGCTGCAGAAAGAATTTTACTATAATTGAGGCCTAAAGGGGTAAATAACTGACATACTGTGGATTCATTATTATTCATGGGGTACTAATTGGGAGGAGGACTACTAATTGGGAGGAGGGTACAGATGAACCAAAAATTTCAGTGTAAGATAAATCAAAAGTTATTTCAAAAGTAGTTTATAGAATGTGTTAAAAGAATGAATTCAAGTGTCTATGAAAATATAATATTTCCTTGATCCATGAAAATTGGTATCCACAAAACTAAATGAATCAACAATATTACAACAGGTTTAGGGAAAATGGACTGAAACAAAACTAAACCAAATTCCTCTAGTTTGAAAAGTATGTAATGTGGTATGAACATTTTCACCATGTTGAAAGCCTAACTGTGACTTTGAAATGAAAAACCATGAAAAAGCCATATTGTTTCTTGTGCAGTATTATACAACTCAGTCTTTACATGCTATGCATATAATTATTGAAAGATGTATGAATGGTAGTAAGGTCATCATTTGAAAGCACCTTCCAATCAAGTTGATGTGAATAGATCATGTAGATGATTTGAAAAGTGACCTTACAATGAATTTATTCCTTTGTATACCTTTATTTTGTTTTTTGGTAAGCATAAAATATTTACTGTTTAAAGACAGAGGATCAAATTAGTGCATGATGCCAATTTCTGAAATGACCATTGAAATAGTTAAAATAAAAATGTCTTGCTAATATATATGCATTAGAATTCTTTATATACATATTTCATATACCCTGTATGGTACCATCTGTCTGGCTTGATAACATCAGCTGTTCTAGCAGAATTATTCCAGTATCCCAACATTGTTGTGTATCCACGTGTACATAACTCTCCAGGAGTCCCACAAGGTACAACATTACCATACTCATCTATAACTTTTGCCTAAAAAAAAATATATCAAAAATAATTATGAAACTACAAAAACAATTAGAACAATTAATTTTCTGTTTGTTTTTCTTTTATTGCTTTTAGCATAAATCAGGCCTTTGGTTTTGTAATGCTGGGCCTTTGATATTGCTTATTGCTAATATTTTTTTAAAATTTTTATATTAAGTGTCATTTTCATTTTCTCCTACTAATATCTTGATGAAACTCAGTTGCATTCATGATCTAAATTATGTTTATTGACATACTTTTATAAAATATTGTAAGTCAATAGCTAACATTATATGCTGTTAGTCTATTCGTTTATGTTTACTTAATTTGATATTCTCATGAAAATTCCTGACAAATGAGAATGATTAAGCAAGATATGCTATGCGTTTCAATGCTAAGTAGATATAAGAAGATGTGGTATGAGTGCCAATGAGACAACTCTCCATCCAAGTCAAAATTTATAAATGTAAACCATTATAGGTCAAAGTACGGTCTTCAACACAGAGCCTAGGCTCACACCGAACAGTAAGCTATAAAGGGCCCCAAAAATTACTAGTGTATATAATTGACAATAAAGAACAAAGATATAATAAACATGTGAAAGCTCTCACAGGCAAACAACCCATAATTGAAAATATAAGGGCATACACCACAAGCACGGGACACATTCTACTGCATCCACACAGCACGAGCAACAAACCCTGCAGTAAATAGATATAAGAAGATGTGGTATGAGTGCCAATGAGACAACTCACCATCCAAGTCAAAATTTATAAATGTAAACCATTATAGGTCAAAGTACGGTCTTCAACATGGAGCCTAGGCTCACACCGAACAGTAAGCTATAAAGGGCCCCAAAAATTACTAGTGTATATAATTGACAATAAAGAACAAAGATATAATAAACATGTGAAAGCTCTCTCACAGGCAAACAACCCATAATTGAAAAATATAAGGGCATACACCACAAGCACGGGACACATTCTACTGCATCCACACAGCACGAGCAACAAACCCTGCAGTAAATAGATATAAGGCCCATCTTCAGCTGCTTTATCATCAAAACATCTAACTCATTGTTCAAATTTTGTTCTGTTACAATCATTTTCATTCAAAATTCAAGATGAAGAACCACTAAAGTGCTGTTCTCCTGCTTGTGATTCCACACTTGTATACTTATATCATCAATATTGTTATGAAATGATTACCCACATGTGGGTGTGGTTTACCTATGGTTCCTATTTTTCTCTATGTTATCATCTCTGAAGTTCTGGAATGTGACAGGGCTATTCTCAGTTGTACCATAACAAACCTATATAATATGCAATATCAATTTAAACATTTGTTTACCACTACTTATTTTCTTGCTTACATTTGACATTAATGTTATATTTGGTCATATACAAGATTTTAACTTATAAGGTAACCAATTAAGTGCATCCTTACGAAAAGTTTATGCATTGAAATTGAAAACAAACAAGTAAACTACAGTGCAATCATTTACTTACAGTAACACCTGGCATTTCCATAATTCCAATCACCTCCCTCATGGTCTCAATAGGACAGGGAGCACCTGCCATGATTCCAGTATACAATGATGATAACTTATAATTGGGTAAATCTGGATGGTTCAGCATGTCTATAAACATGGTTGGTACTCCATACACAGATGTGCATCTAAAATGAATAAAATGATTTTTTTTATCTCTGACTCAACTTACTCTTATGATAAAAATGGCTTATATTGCAGTTATAGTAAGCAACTTATTTTTATCATAAAATGTTTTAATAGCATTTCATTCATGTAAATTAAAGATTGCTTAGTGAACTGATATAAAAGTATAGTTTATTGCTTCAATGTATTTCTAATAAGAATTAAACATTTTAAAGTAAAGAAAACTTTTCATTGCTTATCTGATATAACCAGTCAGAGCTCTGACATAAACAAGTCAGAATAAAATGACTTTCATAGGTCAGATATAATTTGATGTAAGTGTTGTCTCCTTCTTGCACTCAACAGATTATGACTTGTACAGGTCAGTTTATGTCAGACTTTAATTTATCATAAAATGACTTCCACAGGTCAGCTTTTGCACAAAGAAATGTGATTTAATATCTTTATATTCTAATAAGATTTATGCCCTTTTAATGCATTTTGACTTAAAGAGGTCATTTTGTTCTGACTTGAAGCAGTCATTACTACCACTTTGTTATCAATCTCCATACAAATATGGTGATTACTAGTTTCGAATTAAAGAGTTTAAAATGTGGAGTCATCATACCTTCTCCTTTCCAGAATCTAAACATAATATATTTATCTCATCACATTCAATTATTTCAAAATACAAACAAAAACCAGGCAAGAACAAATGGATCATACAATTTTTGAATATCAAAAGATTTACAAAAACAATATTGGACACATTTACTAGTACCATTACAATACTTCAAATCTTCCAAGGAAAAACAAGACACTTATTCATGATAAGACTAATTTTATCATCGGTACAAGGACATCATTCGTAAATATAAATCAACATGCAGACATCTTATACGTTCAGGTATTTCACATCCAATATTTTATGGTAATATTCTTTACAAAGCACAAAAATGTCGGCATTCACCTCAAAAGCTAACCAAACCTTTAAACAGACTTATTCGGAAAGGATATAGTTACGATACTGTTGTCAAGTCATTAAGGATTGCATATTTTGGTATTAATATTGATTCACTCATAGGGTCTTTGCATCGAAATAAACACATTTTATTCTAAAACCAGTTGTTGTCATGATACAGGTTATGTTCTCATATATATTATGATGGTATGATACTAAACCCCTAACGGGAGGGATTGTGCTTGATTTTCATATGATGAAGACATAATCTTTCAATCAGTTTAATTGAGGTCTGGAGCTGGCATGTCAGTAACTGCTAGTAGTCCTTTGTTCATTTATGTATCATTGTCATTTTGCTTAGTTTCTTTTGTTACCTATTCTGACATCGGACTTGGACTTCTTTTAAACTGAGTTTTACTGTGCGTTGCTATGTGTTTCTTTATTCTACATTGGCTAGAGGTATAGGGGAGGTTGAGATCTCACAATACATGTTTAACCCCGCCGCATTTTAGCGCCTGTCCCAAGTCAGGAGCCTCTGGCCTTTGTTAGTCTAGTATGTTTTTAATTTTAGTTCATTTAAAATTGAGAATGGAAATGGGAATGTGTCAAAGAGACAACAACCCGACCACAGAACAGACAACAACAGAAGGTCACCAATAGGTCTTCAATGCAGCGAAATTCCCGCACCGGAGGCGTGTTTTGGAGTTTAGTGTGACGTCCATTTTCACTGAACTAGCACACAATTCTAGTTAGGGGCCAGCTGAGGACCACCTCCGGTGCGGGATTTTCTCCCTGCATTGAAAACCCATTAGGCCTTCGGCTGTTGTCTGCTCTTGGTCGGGTTGTTCTCTTTGACATATTCCCATTTCCATTCTCAATTAAAAAAGATCTATTCTCATCCACTTTTAGCCAAATTTATTAATAGCAAAACATATTTCATTGAGGTAAATACTGTTGTGCAAACCAACTCAAACAAGTCACATTATGTTCTGACTTCTGAGAGTAAGTCAAAACTAAACTTATTTCAACTTTTAAGTCTAGTATTGTCATATTGATTTAAAATGTATGGGAAAGCCAGATAAAAGACAGAGGAAATAAGGTCCCCATAAGTCACAATAATGAGGACTTTAAAAAGTTTATTTGGTATATTCAATATTTAAATGTATTTTGTTTTAAACAGGTCAAATCATGTTCTGACTTAAAACAGTCAGTCCAAAACTAAAATAAATTTATTAAAATATTTAAGCCGGGCATTGCCATATAATATTAAATGAATGTATGGGAACGTCAGATAAAAGACACAGGAAATATATGTAAGATCCCTAAAATAAATAACCATTGGACTTAATTGTTTCTAAAATTTATCAAATAATAAACTCAAAATGGCAGATTCAGAAGCAGGGCTTAAAGGAAGTACACCTAGCTTTGACTGGAAATTTTGTTCTGCAAATTGACTTAAACAGGTCAAATCATGTTCTGACTTTAAAAATCAGCCAAAAACTAAATTTATTGAAATTTTAAGTCAGGCATATTGCCATATGATATTAATGATATGTATGGAAAAGTCAGATAAAATACACAGGAAATACATGCAAGATCCTCTAAGATAAATAACCATTTGAATTAATTGTTTCTAAAACTTATCAATTAATAAACTCAACAGTAGCAGATTCATAAGGGGCTAAGAGGAAGAACACCTAGCTTTGATTGGAAATTTTGTTCTGCAAACTGACTCAAAAAGGTCAAATCATGTTCTGACTTAAAAGAGTCCATCAAAAACTAAATGGATATGCAAAAATCTGGTTTATAATTTTGAAAAGAAGGAGAAATTAATGCATCTATATTTTGTTATTCAGACTCACAAATGTCATTATGTGACAAATTTCAGGAATTTTTCTATCCTTTTGACTAATTCCTATATGTTGCATGGGTGCCATAACTATCACTACAACATGTACAAAGTCATCACATTCTAATGACTTGACCTATTACAGTATTTCTGTCTGAATTTTGTATGAATATTCTGTATTTACTTATTTAACTACATGTATGTGATTGCAAGTGTATTAATTAACTTTCTTTATTACTAAAAGTTAGTAAATACTTATAACTAAACCTCTATTAATCAATCATCTTAACTCTGGTTATTAATTATATAAGAAAACTCTGCCTATTACTATATAACTGTAATCTAAACTCTGATTGTTAACATCCTGATTGCATATCTGCATGACCATTAAACTCATGGTATGCCCATTTTATTTGAGGATATAAAAGTATTGTTTTTCAATATAACATTTTCAGACACATTGAATCTGTGAAGACAACTTTCAATTTCACTTTAGTATTTAAAGAGTTTGTAAGCAAAATGTTGGGTAAATTTAATTATAATTAAGAATGTTTAAAATTAGTTAAGAAAAAGCTGACATTATTAGTGTTAAAAAGTGTCAAGAAGATTTATACAAATTCAGACCAAATTTGGTGACTTTGTTGTCCTTCAAGAAGCCGTACATATAATCCACAATATTTTCACTGTTTTTAAATACATGCAAGGATTTGTAAATAGCTTTTTCACAACACTTATAACTTTGTAATTTAATTATGTTTCATTGTACACTTGTTATTCTTAATATCTTTAAAATTGTTGTTTAGGAACAAAATCTTGTCAGGGTTTCTTATGGTACTAGCATGACAAGTGCATTCATATTCTAAAATACTCTAAACATTAAAAACGTCAGTATCTTCAAATCATTCTGAGTCTTTCTGACCTTATTAAGTCAGAACATTCAGACTTTATAAGTCAGAACATTCTGACTTCCACTGTTCTTCTCACTTCTGTAGAAATAAAGACTACCTATATTTCAAATAAGAGGTAAATGCTTCATGTGGTTAAGCATCTGGGGTAAGAATTATAGATGTGTAATTTCATAGGAAAACAAATATGCCACATAATTAATAAGATGTGATGCATGTGAGAGGAAAATAATACTGAATAGACAATTCTGTTTGCACAAACACTGATAAATATAATATGTAAGGTGGTCTCTCAGCAGATTAAAATAAACAAGTAATAATTGTAACAGTCTCCCAAACAAAGCTCCCATAATTCGTCATTCCATGGTCGCCTGACATACGGCAAGTTCCAGTACAAATTAGTTTGGTCTAGTAAAGTGATATGCATAAGTGACTCCTAGGGATTGACCCTGCATGTCATTCGAATCTTCTTGAAATGACGAACAGGAATATTATATGGTTTAGGGTGGTTATCCAGACCATTTCAAAAGGGGTGGGGTGACCCCATGGACTTCATTTATTTCATTTGATTTGTTTTATTGTCCCATACGATAATATATATGGTTTAGGGTGGGGATCTGACCGTTTTATAAGTTTTCTAACAAGAGAGGTGGGTGACCCCAGGGACTTCACCTTTATTTGATTTGATTTGTCTTATTGTCCAGTGCAAGAATATATATGGTTTAGGGTCGGGGATCTCGACCGTTTACAAGTTTTCAAATATGAGGGTTGGGGTAACCCTAGGGACTTCACCTTTATTTGATTTGATTTGTCTTATTGTTCCTTACAAGAATATATATGGTTTAGGGGTGGGGATCTCGATCGTTTACAAGTTTTCAAACATGAAGGAGTGGGGTGACCCCAGGAACTTCACCTTTATTTCATCTGACTTGTCTTATTGTCCCTCACAAGAATATATATGGTTTAGGGTGGGGATCTCGACTGTTTAAAAGTTTTCAAACATGAAAAGGTGGGGTTACCCTGTGGACTTCCCTATATTTCATTTGATTTGCTTTATTGTCCCATACAAGAATATATATGGTTTAGGGTGGGGATCTCGACTGTTTACAAGTTTTTAAACAGGAGGGGTAGGGGTGACCCCTGGGACTTTCCTATATTTCATTTGATTTGTTAAATTGTCCCATACAAGAATATATATGGTTTAAGGGTGGGGATCTCTACCGTTTACAAAATATAAGAACATTCACAAATGGCAGGGGTGGGGTAAACCCGGTGACTAGCCCGGTATATTTCATACAAATCAATTTGATATTTTAAAGAGGAATATATATGGTTTAGGGTGGGGATCTCGACCATTTACAAGATATAAGATCAAATATAATCATTTTAAAATAAAAAATCCCACAGGGTTCTTTAGTTAAACCCTACCTTCCTTTTCTTTGGGAGAAACGAAAAACAAAGCCGCAAACTCAGAAAGGTTAAAGATTGAGTTTAAAAATAGAAAAATCACGTGATGATGTTCAGCTCGAAGCAATAATTTTACTTTTAGAATTGCACGGACTGGTTAATAAGGTTAATCCTGTTTAAGACAACACGAGTTATCTCCGAAAATAACAATTCATTATCATAACAACATTTTCTGACCTGAACAAGTCAGAATTGTCAAACACCAGGTCATCTCAAAGACCACGCATCCGTATTTACAGGTCACGCGCCTTCATGAAACAGCAAAAAATCACTTGCAAGGAACTTCTTTATAGGCAAAAATATATAAATGGCCATGAAAATACGGAGGTAATTATGTATAAACTTTCTAAAAATGCCCACAATGACCTAGATTTTCTCTAAAAACGTAAATAATCAATATAATATTCAATTACTTCTGCTCGAGACACTTCCAAACAACGACTCTCAAACACGTGATCTCTCACAAAAACCACGTGATCGTATGTGTCGTAGATCGGTGACAAATTCAAAATAACTTCTGGTTTGACGGACTCAATGGTATTTACGCAAAACAAAATTGATGCGTACAGGGCTGAATTTCAAACACTTTCTGACTTGAAGAAGTCATTTATTCTGACTTGTTTATGTCAGAGCTCTGACTGATAACAAGAGTGCACATGCTGAAATGTCTTGCCTGCTTTACTGACCATTGATTTTATGTTGAAAGTCTTAAATATTCGGCTTTGAGCGTTCCTGATGAAGGTAAATCCAGAAAAGCGCTTCGGACACATTAAATGTATAACGTGTTGTTTTCATTTTTTAAAGATAAAGGTTTAACTACAAGTATCAAATAAACATGATAAACTTGACATTTTTAAAGATCCATGACAATGAGGTCAAGGTCAGATTAATTCTTTCAGACAGACATTTTACAATTATTCAATACATCAAATATAACTGACCTATTGCTTATAAAAATTGAAAAACAGACCAAAACACAAAAACTTAACATTGACCAATGAACCATGAAAATGAGGTCATTGTTAGATGATACTTGCCAGACAGACATGTACACCTGATAATTATTCCATACACCAAACATAGATGACCTATTACTATAAGTATTTGAAAACAGACCAAAACATGAAAACTTAACATTCAGCAAACCATGAAAATGAGGTCAAGGTCAGATGAAACCTGCCAGACTGACATGTACCCCTGACAATCATTCCATACACCACATATAGTTGACCTACTGCTTACAGTATCTGAGAAACAGACCTTATCAAATAATTTTAACCATGATCACTGATCCATGAAATGAGGTCGAGGACAGTTTGACCCTGTCTGACAGACATGTAGATGGTCCAAGGAACATATATACTAAATATAGTTATCCTATTACTCATATTAAGTGAGAAATTCACATGACTAAAAAAAATAATTTTTTTCAGGCAGTTTACTGAACCATGAAAATGAGGTCAAGGACAATGGACATATGACAGATGGAGAATTTTCGTAACATAAGGTAACTACATACAGGTATGAAGCAACGAGGTCTTCAACCTTCTGAAATATAAAGCTTTATACAAATACTTTACACCGCCATTGCCGCAAGATAGTATTCCCTATGTCTAGCAAACTGAAAATTAATAATCTATAAAATTAGATTCTACCTGACTGGCAGGTACCATTAAAAAAGGCATTAATTTTAAACTTTGAATATGTAAAAAATATTATCTACCTTTCTTTACTAATGGCTTCCAGAGTGTCTTTAGCATCAAATGCAGGTGATGGGAATACACAAGTAGCACCATGTGATGCCATTGTAAGACTTCCTATTACCATACCAAAACAATGGTATAAAGGTACTGGAATGCAGATTCGAGTTTCCTACAAAAATTGTCATGTACTATATGTAAAATTATGTATTTGTGTCAAATCATAAAATTCTCATTTTCACTAGTTTCAAATACTGATGTGATATTTTATTCTTTTTTCACAGTGTAAAAATGTCCATAATCAATTCAAATTATTAAAAAAATGTTAACCTTAAACTTTTAAAACCAGAAAAAAACTATTAGTAAATGTTGATTTATAATCCAAGACAATCCTCAACTAAAAAAGAAATAACACAAATATGTGTCATAAAATACAAACACCCTACTCCCTGATTCTTCACTAGGAATATAGAAGCTTTTTCTTATTGTGTATAGCTATTCTCTCCATAGATGATTCTAAAAGATACCAACCTTCTCATGATATCCTAATCTGCGACCAATGAAATAACTGTTGTTTAAAATATTATGATGAGAAAGAGTGGCTCCTTTAGGTGATCCTGTGGTTCCCTAAGGAAAAAATAAAAATTAAAACCTTAATATATATATAAATAGACCAAGTTGCACACAAACAGGTTTATGGTACATGTAACAACTAAGAAATCATTATAATATTTCTAAGTTTCAGATCGCCATTAATATTACTACCTTGACATTACAATCAATTCAAATATTTATTGTTCAAAACCATTACAATGAAAGGTAATGAAAAGATTTATATTTTAACAGAACTGCTACTTCTGTGGTGCTATCTCAATATGTACCTGACTAGAATCTAAGTTGCATATACTGATACTGTTACAGATAGCAATTTTGTTGTTTCGTTTTTGTTTTTAAAATATTAACAGAGATGTTGAAGAATACCTACATTTGTATATATGAGACAATCTACATGTTGAAATTGAATTTCATAATAAAAAAAGTATAATGATCAATAAAATAAAAAAGGAAAACCCTTAGAGCCAGTAAAATTTCCAAAGTCTAAGGATGGAAAACAACACAATGGCCTAAAAATGAAGAACAGACAAACAACTGTCCACATAAACTGACACAGGAAACTAATTATATACATAAATATATATAAATATATACTCTCAAATCGTACTTTCTTGTTTATTTGACCTGTTGATACTAATTGTAATGCTTTTTGTTATTTAATGTTATTCAGGGTTATATCTGGTCTATATACCAGCTTCGATAAGTGTTTGGTACTAATATAAATTTCCACTTCGTACTATGAACATCAAAATTATTTATTTTGTTAAAATATTTCCTTTCTCTATTGTAACTGTATCGTATACCTAACAACAAAATTATTTTATTTACCTGTGTTTAAAGTTATTGCAAATGGCTGATATTTTTGTTCGATCATATTGTTTTTCTTAAATTGTTTAACATTTCATACCGATATAACATGTTACTTTTATTATTCTTCCTTAGTTTATTTACTTTGTATTTACATTGTATCATAGGTCAAATTTATTTGTTCAGTGTATGTTCAATGGTGTTAATATGTCCTTTGATTGAGTTAAGCTATTTCAGTTGATATTTTATAGTGTGTCTTTCTATGTTGTGATGTTACACTATTGTTTCAGAAAAAGGGTGAAGGTTTGGTACCATTAAACGTTTAAACCCGCTGCATTTGTTTGCACCTGTCCTAAGTCAGGAATCTGATGTTCAGTAGTTGTCGTTTGTTGATGTGGTTCATAAGTGTTTCTCGTTTCTCGTTTTATATAGATTAGACCGTTGGTTTTCCGTTTGAATGGTTTTACACTAGTAATTTTTGGGGCCCTTTATAGCTTACTGTTCGGTGTGAGCCTAGGCTCCGTGTTGAAGACCGTACTTTGACCTATAATGGTTTACATTTATAAATTTTGACTTGGATGGAGAGTTGTCTCATTGGCACTCATACCACATCTTATATCTAAAGACCAGACAACATGAACCCAACCAAAAATTGGGAGGTGCTGCAAATGGTCAGAAGTTCCTGCTACATAAGTGACATCATTTGTGTTACTCATGTAAAAAGCTGTTTATAAACCATAATCAGTGATAGCACATCATTCAATAGGGGATTTGTATCAATTGAAGTTTAACCCTTAGACATTTCCAAATTTAAAGAGGGGGTAGTAGAGGGGTGTCATCCCGAAATTCCCGAAAAAATAAAGCATTCTTTCCCAGATCCCGAAAAATCAATCTTCAATTCCTGAGTTGACAGCTGTAAATCCCGAATTCCCACAAAAATAAAGGCTGAATCCTGAATTCCTGCAAAAATAAAGGCCTAATCCTGAATTCCCACAAAAATAAAGGTTCAATACCGACGTCCCAAAAAAAATCCTTTTGTCCCTCTTTAAAGAATATGGTAAAATGACCAAATGTAAAAATTATTATTATTTCAGGACAAAACAGACCAGAGACAGTTACAGTTAGAAACAACATAAATGTTGGAAAAATACTACACAACAAACTAAAGCAACAGCTACAAAAACATACATAGGGAAACAATTTCTCACTAAAATGTGCTTCAACCAAAACAATTTTTAATGTACACAAGAATAGCCCTTAAGTGGGCTACATGCAGGTTTATTTTTTCCAACAAACAGAAGATCACTTACAGAGGTAAACTGTATATTGATTGGGTCATCAAACTGTAATCTTTTTTGAAGGTCCATGATTTCTGCTTTACGCTTACTGGTACCAGCTTCCAACACAGATGAGAATTTCAAGGTACCCCTGAAAAAAGAAAAAAAAGTTTAAAATGTGTATAAATCTGAACATAAACATTTAAAATAACAATTCCACTAATAACATTCAGTAGTAGTTGGTTCACTGCATTGTGCCACTATCTAATAAGTTAAAACAAAATGTAATTCAACATTATGATGACTTACTCTTTTATTGTTTGGCACCTACTGTAGATTCATTTAGTTTCATGGGTACCAATTTTCGCGGATGGAGGAAAAGTTGTATTTTCATGGATATTTGATTTCATGGTTTTGGTTAAGACTGTGAAAATGTGTACTTCATTGAAAATTTAAACTGGTGGTTTACCTTTTCAAACAAATACCACATAAAAGTGGTATCTACGAATAATAATGAATCCAAAGTATCTATGAAGACATAGAGTGTTGACTTAAAATAATATTTCTGCATCAAACAGTTAAATTAAAATGCTAGAATAATGCTACTTTTTTAGTAGTTCTGGAAAATTAAGACAAAGAAGCACACTGTTAAGCAGATTATATGCCTTGAGTACCATATAACTTGAAATCTGTTTTACTTGACTTTGATCTTTGACCTATTTTCATGAATTATGCGGCTGTTTTAACTAAAAGTCAATTACATGTGTTACAGTGCGCATATATAAGTATTTTTACAGACCTTATTTGTTCCAGACAATTCAACAAGTATATAAAATTTGTGTGGTATATTTTGTAATAGTACATACCATTTAAGATTAGGTAAAAAAAGAGAATATTACTTACTGGTGTTTCTTCTTTCCTATCATTATAACAGTCTCTAACTCTGGTAACCTAAAACACAAACTTACATCTATTAACATCTATAACAATAATAAGCCTGAACCATTTAACACATCATTTCTTAATGCTATATTAAAAGACAAATGTTCTTTTAGAGGTGATTGGTGAGAACCATCTCAAACTATGTTATTATTGTAACAAATGGTGCCGTGACCAGGATACACTTGAGCTGGTATTTATTTATTTGTTCATGAATGATAACTCCTACATAAATTACATTTGAAATGATAATATTTTTGGTTATACATATGTTCATGGGTGAAAGTACAGAAAGTGCCAAAAATCCTGGAAATCCGAAAAAAATCAATATTTTGTAAAGGAATATATAGGTACAAAATATGTCAAAAACAAGAAATCCAGTTACTTTAGGAAAACATCAGTGCATGTTTATAACTGATAAATACAAACAAATCCATACAGAGGGTCTTACTGATCTAAATAATTCAAAGTATAAGTTCTTTCTTTATTCTTTAAAGACATTCCAACATCTTAAAGTTGTAAAATAAGTACTAAAAGTATTGTACATGTACCTTCTATTTTTTTTGTCTGATACTGTCAGAAACAGTCACCTAAATTTAGCCTGTAGTTATTTTTTTATTACAAATGTGTATATATGTGCATATCTAAACCAAAAGTTGCCAAACTGCAACTTATAATTCTAAGGTTTTACATGGTTTAATCATAGAGTGAACACTATCCCAGTCTTATTGTATCTATGATGTATGTATGATATTCCTCTGAAATGGAAAAACCTTCAAAGGAAGATAAGCTTTGAAAGTTTCTATTTAAACTGGGCACTTTGTTTCTCAGATCTTTACCTTACACCAAATAATACATAAAGTTTTAATTTCCATTTTTTTCTTTACTTTTAGAAAACTTATATAGTAATCCAACTGTATTTATTGTAAATGATTTCATTTGTCTGTTCAAAATGAATATAAATATTAACTCTTAAGATGTGCAAGCTTAAGATCAATTTCAAATTGTTTGATATATTCCAATAAATAAAAGTGAGAGATATGTTTGAGGGAAGGCTATAAAAGAACTAAGCTGTCTTCAATCTTTTTTTTTCTGTTATGTTAAATAATTTTTATGATATCATGCCTAAAATGAATCTCTCAAAGATTTTATAATATAATGTGCATTATAACTTACAAGTGTGACCTACAAATATTATATAAAGGTAATAAATTTATCATGCAGCAATTCATAATTTATTTCTTGCATTCCTAGCAACATTTGTTTAACCAATAAAGTGATATGCAGTATTTTATAGTGTTTTTTTTCATACATTCTCATAACAATTTTGGATAGGAGTTATCTTCCTTTGTTCATATTAAATTATAGGTAGAACAGAAAGAGAGTTATATGCCATTTATTGTTTTGTTACTAATATTATTTTTAATAAACTTTTTCTTGGTCAGGTATGATTTTACACATATACATCATTTTGTAACTTGAATATCTGAGTATATATTATTAATAAACTGATTGACATGAGAATGTATGGAATCTAAAGAATTTCAGTTACTGCACTATGGAAAGTAAGGTAGAGCTGAATCTGGGAACTACATATAGCTGTCAAGCCAGTAACAATAAAGTTTTGATTGCGCCTATCACCATTGTTATACATGACATCATATATGTCGTAGAAATTGGGAACAAAATGGAAGTCGTGTCAAACTTTGTATTTCTCTTCTCCATGAGAAGCTTAATTTTATAATAGCAAAGTAAGGGAAAGATTATCGGATATTTCTAGATAAAACTGAATGTATATCATCATTAAAATATATTGAAAGGGTAAATGTGAATAAGACCTGGCATAAGAACTTTTAAAGAAACTACTTGAATATAGTAAAGTTATATTAAATCAATTAGGAAAAATGTGAATGATGAATAAAATCTGTAGATATTTCAAATGGAAGAATAGATATTTCAAATGGAAGAAAAAATAATTCAAGGAAAATAAAAGATGTAAATGATTAAAATGCAATCAAATAAAAATGCTGCTAATATAATACAAAAGTAAAATATGACTGTTTTGGTCATAATGTGTATGATTAAAACCAATAAATATTGTAATTCAATATCCAACATCTATTATTTTTCAATAAATATTCTCTCTAATTAAATTGAAATCTTAACAGAAATATACCTGTGACTCTTGATAAAGCCATCTTCACACCTGGCTAATTCTGGTATTAAATGGAACAGGATGTCATAATAGTCATGACCTTTGAACTCTTCTGCAGCAATTATTGCTTTACAACCAGTCTATATAAAAAAAAATGTTTATCTTATATCAATTTTCAAATCAATAAATTTAAAATTCCTACGCATTTATTAATACAACATTGCTGTAAAGAAAGACTATTTTTGTTATAAAATTCACACTTTTATGGTACTCAATTTAAGATCTCAATATCCTTATCACTTGCATTCAATAGCCTAAATTAAGTAAGAAAATAACTCTCTTTTATTTGTCATAAATTTCATGCAAACTTGTAAAATGATTAGATCAATACAGTTGGAATATATATATAAATAAGGATATGTGGTATGATTGTCAATGAGACAACTATCCATTAAAGTTAAAATAAAGTGAATGTCAGCAATTATAGGCAACCGTACAGCCTTCAACAATGAGAAAAACCCATACCGTATAGTCAGCTATAAAAGGCCTTAACATGAAAAATATGAAACAATTCAATTGAGAAAACTAACAGCCTAATTTATGAAAAACAATTTACGAAAAAAAACAAATATGACAGACATGAACCAACAACAACCACTGAACTACAGGCTCCTGACTTGGGACAGCCATATAAAGAATGTGGCGGGGTTAAACAAGTTTGTGAGCACTCAACCCTCCCCCTAACCTGGGACAGTGGTGTAACAGCACAACATAAGAATAAAGTATAAAAATCAGTTGGAAAAGGCTTATGAATCACAGTTTATGACCAAACTCAGTAAAGACCTGTCTAAATTGCATTTAATTGATAAATTCAACAACACTTACCATTATCTTGATGATATTTTTTCGTTAAATAATCGCGAATTTTCTAAATATACTGCCAAAATTTACCAAAAGGAACTTACTTTAAACAAGCATTCTGTGAGTATTGCCTGGCAATACATAGTCCCCTACCAATTAAAGATTCATTGTACTGGAACAAAATGCTAACTTGATCTATAACTTGTCATGGTGTAAATCATAACAAATATAAAGTCAATATCTTCAAGCATGATGAAAAGAAATGTGGAATATTGATTATTTGAGTGAATTTTCTAAGTCCAAGGACCATAACTCTGCACAAAATCATCAGACCGGAACAAAATTCGAACTTGATCTGTAACTTGTCGTGATAAAACTATACAATAATTATCAAATCAAGATCTTCAAGCATGATGAAAAAAAGTGAGGAAAACTGATTATTTGAGTGAATTTTCTAAGTCCAAGGACCATAACTCTGCACAAAATCATTAGACCGGAACAAAATTTGAACTTGATCTGTAACTTGTCATGATAAAACTATATACCAATCACCAAATCAATATCTTCAAGCATGAAAAAAAAGTGTGGAAAACTGATTATTTGAGTGAATTTTCTAATTTCAAGGACTGTAGCTCTGCACAAAATCGTCAGACCAGAACAAAATTTGAACTTGATCTGTAGCTTGCCATGATAAAACAATACACCAAATATCAAATCAATATCTTCAAGCATGAAGAAAAAAAAGTGTGGAAAACTGATTTGCCGGACTGACGGATGGACAGATAGACAGACAGACAGCTAGGGGACTAATAAATCAAATATAAATGGTAATAACTGTCCTTTCCTAGATTTAGATATTTCAGTTTCACACGGGAAACTCTTCACTAAAATTTACGACAAAAGGGATGATATTTGTTCCCTATTGTTAATTTTCCTTTTTTGGATGGTGATGTTCCTTTGGCACCATCTTACAGTGTTAATATATCACAACTCGTTCGCTATGCCGTGTCTGTTGTGATGTTTTGGATTTCAATGAATGTAATCTATGTATTATTGGTAAATTATTAAGACAGGGATTTCGTTACCACAAATTAGTTAAAGCCTTTACTAAATTCTTCCATAGATATAAAGATTTGGTTTTGAAGTTTGGTTGTACCTGTAGAAAACTTATTTCAAACGGGATAGCACATCCTAATTTTTACAGAGATGTTGTTTACCGAGCCGGAAATTTAGAAATGATCCGGGTAAACTTATCGATCCTTTAAATAAACTTATTCTAAAAGGTTACCAATTAAACACTGTAATTAGATCTTTGAATATAGTTTTTATTGGTATTAATATTGATTTTGTTATCAGTAAATTAAAATCAAACTAAATACTATTTTATATACATATGCATATTCATGGCTCTACAATCTGTCGATACCTGTATCTTGGCATTGCACAAGGTCATGTTTTTCTCTTTGAAAAAAAAAACCAATAACAACTAATAGTGTTTTTTGTTGTGGGAAAAAAATCATGTATCTAAGACTAAAATATCAATCAGTACACATCCAACATCCTATGGATTTAGTGTAAACAGTCACAGAAAAACATGACCTTGTGTTCACTACAGTATGTGATGTCATACCATAAGACATAAACATTGGTTTAAATTATATGCGAATTCAATTTTAAAACACAATCATCATTGGTTAAGTCTGGTGAGGGGATGGGGAGATGTTTTATGGATTGTTGTTTGTCTTTTCTTTTTTAAATATTTGACCATGGTGTCTTTTGTCTTTCTATAAATATTGTTAATTTTAGTGACAAGTGCTTTAATATGATCAATAACAAATATTTTAGTGAGAAGTTTTGCCTAAAAAAAAAAAAAAATTACTGTCAGAATTATAGGAACCAATAAAACTTTTTATTGAACTATTTTTGTCACATATAATTTACAAAAATATTGTCAGGGTAAAATTTTGGCATTTCTGTCATTACATAAAGCAATATTTTTTAATAAAATATTTGTCTTAAATTGAACAATGCTATAAAATAAAATATCCAATTCATATGACCTAATTTGTGAGGTAAAATTAGTTACTGTATTCAGAAATGTTTGCAGTGTTTGTACTATAATGTAAAATGCAACAGTATCAGGTTTATAGCAACAACAATAAACTGCTTCGCTGAGCGCAGCTGGATATGCCTGTAGAGGTCCAACCCTGAACAGTTGGGGCAAAATGGACACAATATTCAAGCTTGATACAGGTCTGAATTTGGATTGTAATTTAATATTTGACATATTATAGGTTTCTGAATAAATGTAGTCAATAACTTGAAATTAGTTATATGAAAGATTTCTAACTGTTGTGCAATACACTGTGCTGTTGCGCAATACTTAGTAAATCTGTTGTCAAACTATAAACAAATAAAATCTTATAACTCGACATGTAAAATCGAAAATTTATAAAAATCAAAAGGAGCTTAAAAAATAGATATAAACAATTTACCAAAGTTTCATAAAAATGCTGAAAGGATTTTGAGTTATTATCCAAAACTGGAAAATCCCCATTTTGTAATGAATAAAACCCCATAAATAGGAAACGATAGTCTGAAATTTATAAAAATCAAAAGGGAGCTCATGTCGATAGAAATAAACAATTCACCAAAGTTTCTTGCAAATTGGTGAAATTGTTTTGAGTTCTTTTCTGAAAACTGGAAAATCCCCTTTTTAATGAATAAAACCCCAAAACTCGGAAACGGTAAGTCCAAAATTTATAAAAACGAAAGGGCGCTCAAATCAATAGATATGAACAATTCACAAAAGTTTCATGCAAATTGGTGAAATTTTTTGAGTTATTGTCCAAAACTGGAAAATCCCCTTTTAATGAATAAAACCCCAAAACTCGGAACGGTAATTCCTAAATTTATAAAAACAAAAGGGAGCTCACGTCAATAGATATAAACAATTCACAAAAGTTTCATGCAAATTGGTGAAATTGTTTTGAGTTATTGTCCAAAAACTGGAAAATCCCCTTTTTAATGAATAAAACCCCAAAACTCGGAAATGGTATATCTGAAATTTATAAAAACGAAAGGAGCTCACGTCAATAGATATAAACAATTCATCAAAGTTTCATGCATATTGGTTAAAGCATTTTTGAATTAATGTACGACATGTTGACGACTGACGGACAGACAGACGGACGGACAAATGGACAGACAGGCGGTCAACAGTATACCATAATACGTCTATAAACAGGCGTATAAAAACTAGCTCATAATTGCAGAAGTGATTTTCTTCACAAAATTTTGTAACCGCATCAAAAAGATCTCATATTTTGACCAGTAATCAGTGATCCCCAATAATAAATGCATGCATTAATTTCTGAATTTACAGTATTTTTTTCTAAAATCTGAACAAGAATAATTAAATAATGTTCATTCAATTTTCAGATATTTCTTACCTGTTCTAACACATATTCCATTTCATTGGCTATGTACATTGGATTTATATTGACCTGAAAAAAACAACCTTTCATATTAATACAAAAATGTTTTTTTAATTTGGTTCATTTGTATGTTTCGGAGTTAAATGTGGCGTCCTTTTCGCTGAACTTGTAAACACTATTGTTTAGGGGTCAACATCAAGCCAGCCTCTGGGTGCGGGATTTTCTTGCTGCATTGAAGATCCATTGGTGGCCTTGGGCTGTTTTCTGCTTTTTGGGTGGGGTTGTTGTCTCTTTGACACATTCCCCATCTCCATTCTCTATTCTATCTAATATGATGATGATCTTAATAAATAACCTCAAACATCATTTAATTGTTTATCAAGATCAATAACCTAATGCATGATAAAATATATTGTCATTTATAATTCAAATGCCCAAATAATTCAGAATATATCTTAAAATACCAGTATGATTCCAGCTCTTGCTGTTGCATACTGTGTCAGTATCCATTCTATAGAGTTTGGTCCCCATATTCCTACTCTGTCTCCTCGTTTAATGCCAAGCTCTAATAGTCCTGCTGCCAACTGGTCTGACTGAAAATAAAACAAAAATAAAACTGATCTCTTCACTTCTCTTACTGTGACTTATTTGACCATCAGTTTACCTGTCCTTGGTTGGCCACTTACAATGTAACATAATCACGATAATGCCATATGAAAGAATACTGAATGTAAGCTAAAAGGGCTTAATCTGCTAATATGAATATATTTACATCAGTGTATTTCATTGTAAAAGAAAAATAGGACTGATAGACGATTTCAATTTTCCCAAAATTAAACTGGAATATATTTCAGATTATAAGAGTGAGTTATAACTAATTGTGCATCAATATCCTTCTTCTAAATGAGTTAATTTGAGTTAGATTTACCTTGATAGTCATGTGGTCATATTGAGGGAGAGAGATTGTGGGTTCAATCCCTGACTAAATCACCCAAAGACAGTTAAACTAACAATTCAAGCAGCTATTTAGAAGACATTACTTTACATGGACTCTTGTATTCCAAATTATCATGTTAAAAATTCATCTCATCATTTTGGTCTAATACAAAGCTGGCTAAATTATAAAGGACATAAACATATTACTGTCTAACATAATTATGTATGCTTTATTTACTAGTGGACATGAAGACTATCATAAGAGGGTTATGAAAAGATACAGTTTTCAAGTATTTCAATGAAAGATGAAACTGTATAAGCTGATATCTAATCCTATTATGTATCTCCTATTCTTTTACTGTTTTGAACACTATTTTTCTCTGAAACAAACTTTTGTTTCAGGTAGGATGAAGGTTGGCGCCTATTAAACGTTTAAACCACTGCATTTGTTTGCACCTGTCCTAAGTCAGGAACCTGATGTTCAGTGGTTGTCGTTTGTTGATGTGGTTCATAAGTGTTTCTTGTTTCTCGTTTTGGTATAGATAAGACCGTTGGTTTTCCTGTTTGAATGGTTTCACACTAGTCATTTTGGGGCCCTCTATAGCTTGCTGTCCGGTTTGAGCCAAAGCTCTGTGTTGAAGGCCGTACTTTGACCTATAATGGTTTACTTTTACAAATTGTGACTTGGACGGAGAGTTGTCTCATTGGCACTCATTCCACATCTTCTAATATCTATTTAAATGGAATTGTTTCAAAATAAATGTATTAAAATACCTCTTCTAAGATTTGTTGGAAAGTTTTTCTAATATTGCCTTTACAAAATACTGCAGCTTCTTTGTCTGGTCTCAGTTCAGTCCAGTCCTGCAAAGCTTGGCCTATGGTAGATCCTAGTAATGGTGTATCACTTGGGCCATGGGCATAACTCCATTTTTGTTTGTTGCCAGAAGAGGCTTGTGCATAGGATCTGAAATATGATAGACTTGTAATGACTCTATTACTTATTTTTGGAAGAAAGAATGTGAACACATCACTTGTGTAGATCAAACTTTTGATATCTGGAAAGAAACACATGCATACCTTACATTTGTGTAAAATCTGTTGATTTCAAAATGACCATGAAATTAATGATTCATTAATTGAAAAGTTTGCATTTCTTGAAACATACTGTGTTTCAAAGTTCACAAACTTTAACTTTGCATGCATGGGGCAAAGACAAGGAGCAATAAAGCCATTAAGGATTGACAGTTTTCCTACCCAAGGTCAATGGTTCTCTCTGGGCACTCTGGCTTCCTCCACCATTAAAAACTGACCGCCACAAAATAACACAATAGTGCTAAAAGTGGCGTTAAACAGGAGTTCTAAGCAATTTTTAACATGACAAAGGCAAAATTGGGTTCTACATCTATCTTGTTAAGAGAATACATTAAAAGTAATACTATTATTTAAACTAGAGGCTCCAAGGACCCTGTGTCGCTCACCTGATATTTTTATTTACAATTGATGCATGATAAATGCAACTGTTGTACTGTCGTTTAGTTTCAGAGATATAAGACTAAAAGTGCGTTTTATTTCAGCCATGTGTGCCATGTTGGCAGGCAGGGTCATCATACACAGTGGTCCCTGGATATCCTAGTGGTGATTTAAACCAAGTTTGGTTTAATTTGACAGTAGTTTCAGGGAGAATTTTATAAAATTTATCTACGAAATGCAGTGATGAGAAAGTTTGTTGTGAAGTTTTGTTGTTAACACCCCCTCCCAAAAAAAACAAAAGGTAATAAAAATTATCATTTAAGGGCAATCTTTCCTATTAATGATTTCTGCAAAATTTTTTTTAATAGTTAATTGATAATTTGAACAATATTAATTAAGTTTTAGATCTTGCATGGTTGATTAATTTTCTATCAAAATTTCTGATATTCTATTAAAGTTTTAAATATAATATGAGGCAGGCATTACCTGTGAAAGGGGATGAAGTCTGTATAAATTAGTGTAGGAATTCAAGCATCATTTGCACTTGAATCTGTAGAAAATGAAGCCAAAGTACTGAAACATATCTGACATTCGACCTATTGTTCGGGATTATAGTTGTGACATCATTTTCAATGTAAAGAAAGAAACACCATCATCAGGTATTAATGTGGTTTTTTTCCATGTTATAGAATTATCAATTATTTTTATTGCCAGTACATTAGTAGATTGTTTTCTATATTGATATTCTACTGCAGTTTCAGAAAAGAAGATTACAAAAGGAAAACATTTTGTAAAAACTTACCAAAATTTACCAAATTAATGAAAATTGTTAAAAATTGATTATAAAGGGCAATAACTCCTTAAGGGGTCAACTGACCATTTTGATCATGTTGACTTATTTGAAGATCTTACTTTGCTGAACATTATTGCTGTTTACAGTTTATCTCTATCTGTAATAATTTTCAAGATAATAACCAAAAGCAAAATTTCCTTAAAATTACCAATTCAGGGACAGCAACCCAACAACCAGTTGTCCAATTCATCTGAAAATTTGAGGGCAGATAGATATTTACTTGATAAACAAGTTAATCCTGTAAGATTTGCTTTAAATGCTTTGGTTTCAGAGTTACAAGCCAAAATCTACATTTTACCCTATGTTCTATTTTAGCCACGGCAGCCATCTTGGTTGGTTGGCTGGGTCACACACATTTAAAAACTTAATACCCTAATAATGATTGTGGCTAAGTTTGGTTGAATTTGGTCCAGTAGTTTCAGAGGAAGATTTTTGTAAAGATTACAAAATTTACAAAAATTGGTACAAAATTACTTTAAGGGCAATAACTTCTTAAGGGTCAACTGACCATTTTGATCATTTGACTTATTTGTAGATCTTACTTTGCTGAACATTATTGCTGTTTACAGTTTATCTCTATCTATAATAATTTTCAAGATAATAACAAAGCGGAAAAAAATCCTTAATATTACTAATTCAGGGCAGCAACCCAACAACCCATTGTCCGATTCATCTGAAAATTTCAGGGCAGATAGATCTTGACTTGATCAACAATTTTACCCCAATTTTTGCTCTAAATGCTTTGGTTTCAGAGATATAAGCCAAAATCTACATTTTACCCTATGTTCTATTTTTAGCCATGGCGGCCATCTTGGTTGGTTGGCGGGTCACGGACACAATTTTAAACTAGATACCCCAATGATGATTGTGGCCAAGTTTGGTTAAATTTGGCCAAGTAGTTTCAGAGGAGAAGATTTTTGTAAAGTTAATGGACGACGGACGACGACGGACGACGGACGCCAAGTGATGAGAAAAGCTCACTTGGCCCTTTGGGCCAAGTGAGCTAAAATAAACGGAAATATGTAGCTTTATTTTCAAAATGAAGATTGAAAGCGTCAATAAAAATGTTGATAAAAATCTCCAGCTATGAGGCCCAAATTCTAGCTGAAAATGTTCAAATCTCCAGTTATGACTTGACAACTCTGTCACATGTATGAACCTGTGCAGTTGGAAAAGTTTTAAGGTTTAGCATACACAAGATATATACAATTTAGTGCATTTTGTTTTTTCAGAAAGATAAAATCTTTTTTGGATTTTAATTGTTGACTCAGTTACACCCATCTCACCTATTGTTGTGTAGATATCTATTGTCCTTCTATGGTGGTCTCGTGGTAGCATGTTCGCCTCGAGTGCGGGAGGTTGTGGGTTCAAACTACGTCCAGGTCAAACCAAATACTTTAAAATTGATATTTGCTGCTTCTACGCAAAGCACGCGGCATTAAGGAGTAAGAGCAAAGACTGGTCGGCTCGGAGTCAATATAATGTGTCCAGGTAAGGTGACATGTCTTCCAACGGACTGTTACCTTGTGAACTAGCACGTTAAAAATCCGGCTCTGTGTGTCGGTCTTGTACAAAGCAGGGTAAATATTCATATTACATTAAACATATTTTCGTCCTGAATATGCATTTGCTGCTGGACATTAAGCAGTCATCCCTCATCATCATCATCATCATCCTTCTATTGTCCATGTCAATCAATAGAATACAATATGTACAGTTGTTACCTGAGAGGGGCATCTCAAAGATTTAACCTAACTTAGTTTATTTTAACACCTTCTGCTAGAACAGATCAAAATACAGAAAAAGATTTTATCTTCTGAAACACGAAATGCATTTACTTTTATATATCCAGTGGAAGCTAGGCCTTAAAACTATTCCAACTGTGCAGGTTTGTCTGTGCTCAGCATAAATTTTTAGGTGAAAACACAGTCCCTTTGTCCATTTGTTAATCATTTGTTATGATGAACTTTTAAGAAGATGTTTGTACAGTGTAACCTGTCTAATACATTTTCTACACTAAACATCCAAATTATTTTGTTCTGGCTATTCAAACAATATCATAACGACATAAGAGCTACGGTTCCGCAGCTAATTTGACAGCTAACCGGCTGACATATTTTTTGCGTAGCTGAACGTGGTATTTGATTACTACTTTTTTATTTGGGTTTCGCATGGTTGTCATTTGTTTTGAGAAGGTTTCCAACAGAGATTACTGCACTATAAACACAAATAAAGGCTACCTGCAACATTTCAATAAATTATTAAGTGCTGTTAAACGAAATAATTTTCTTGTCTGCATATTTTCATTTCTTGAAATCGCCTGAGTTATCTTTTCTTAAAAAAAAAACCAGTCAAATCATATCGGATAGGAATCGCATATTTTCCGATTTTTAAATTCATGTCGGAATTCTGTGCGACTGTCATACAATTGAGAGGTTTAGCTAGCTTTAAAACCAGGTTTAGTCCATTTTTTTCTACATAAGGAAATGCCTGTACCAAGTCAGGAATAATGACAGTTGATTTCCATTTGATGCACTTGAGCTTTTGATTTTGCCATTTGATATTAAAGCTGGGACTGTCCTTTTTGAATTCTCTTGGAGTTCGGTATTTTTCATGTTTTTGTTATTTTACTTTTTGGTGGAAAGAGATATTATTGAAGCCTTGTCATTTTGTCTATGTAAATATCCTTTTCTGCACCCTTGACTATAGCTATAGATACTAATTACTATCATGGTTTAATATATTGTTGTTACATTTGCCAATTCAAATTCATTCTTTTAAAATCTATGCTTTTCAATTTTATTTTCACCAGCTTTAAATTTCTAATGATGTTAACTGAAGTTTTTATTTCCTTTCTATTTTAATACCTAGCCTATCATGCTTATGATGGAGAGTTGTCTCATTGGCACTCATACCACATCTTATTTATATTATAAATACTTCTTACAAATACCATGTTAGATTACAGGTCTTCATTTGTTCTTTTATTTAGTTTAAACATATTCTATTGTCTAGATATACTATAGGATTTGATACAAGTTTTAACAACTTAAAATAATCCTCTCCAAATAAGTACAATATACAAAATTTCAAGATGACAGCAATTATATAATTCAGTACAATATGAAAAATATACACAATAAATATATTATGTTTAAACAGTAACAGTTGGATACGAGGCAGCAATATTAATCAAAGGATCTTTTTGTATGGCGTATATAACTATGTATATTTCTGAAAAGGATTGTGTTTTGTTCAACACTAATTTCGTCTGTTCCAAATAAAATATGTTTTATGGAAATAGCAACTAAGTGTTGAATGTTTTCAAAGAGCTGATTTCTTAAATTTATGTAGAGTGGACATTCTAAGAAAAAATGAATGGAATCTTCTAATGGACACCCACATTCACAACTTGGGTCATTTACTAAATTAACTCTGTATAAATCATCTTTTAAAGGACTACATCTGTGTCGTAATTTTGTATGCAATATATTTTCCATCCTGTTTCCAATGGAATAATATTTAGGTACTAATCATGAAATATCATTTCGCCGGACTTTCCGTTTTGAATTTTCTTGGAGTTCGGTATTTTTGTTATTTCACTTTTGGTGGAAAGAGATATTCTTGACGCCTTGTTATTTTGTCTATTTCAATACCCTTTTCTACACCCTTGACTACAGCTAGATACTAATCAGTCACTATCATGGTTTAATATATTGTTGTTACACTTGCCAATTCAAATTCATTCTTTTAAAATCTATGCTTTTCACCAGCATTCTCAATTTTATTTTCATCAGCTTTAAATTTCTAATGATGCTAACTGACAATTTTTTTTTGCTTTTATTTTAATACCTAGCTTATCATGCTTATAAATACTTTTACTATTACCATGTTAGATTACAGGGCTTCATTTGTTCTTTTATTTAGCTTATTGCGGCATGCTTGTTTGTATTGATATGTCTCAGTTGTTTCATGTAAACGTCATTCCGACTCTAAAAAAGCTTTAGTTATTTCTTCATTTATTATTATTGTTTATTTATTATCATGTCGACCAGTATTGTTGGTGGAAGAAGCCGGAATGTCCTGAGAGAGCTCACAAACTCGAGTTAACAACCTAGTGAACACTGTAGACGAATTACTTACTCAAGTAGCACAAAAAATATTTTTGTTTTAATATAAGATACATATAACAGTTTATTAGACGTCCATTATGGTCCTACCTTGGAAGGGGGTCTTGGAACAAAACATTATTTAATCATATTGGAAAAACGTTCTTTGACAACGTTGTTTCTTTGTTATATCATAATAAGCCTTGTATAAAAAGTTTTAATAACATGCCTTTTTGATATTTTAACACAATTTCTTTATAATATTTTATATTATGCAACTAGTCTTAATAGTGTGCTATTATATTATATTATTGTTTTACAATTGGAATATATTTTATTTTATAAAGTATTGAAGAGTAATGGTAACAAGCTTCGTACTTATATCACATTTCGAAAATAATTGAAATAATAAATAAAAGGGCAAGTAATACGTCTATTTCTAGGATTACAAACAAAATTCAAGTACTCGCAAAACATTTTGTGTTCGTACCGGCCGACAAAGCAGCCAACATTGTGGTAGTGATGTGATGTAAAAACCACACGGAAGTTATCAAGAATTGAAATATACATTCTTCTCCATTCAATCGACCGTGCGCTCCACAGAGAGCCACATAGTAAATGATCATGTCACCACCATATCCAAAATTAAGGCCTCCTCTGAATAGTTGAAGGTTCCTTTTATAAAACCTTCAAATTTCGTTTCATTTCGGCTTCCGATAAGTTTTTTTATTTTTCTGTGCTGTAAACAAGTTCCTTTACTTCGATTAAAGAACTTATTATGAATATTTTGTAATAGAGCATATTGTAAATTGTATTGTAACAAATTAGGCCGTTAGTTTTCTTGTTTGATTTGTTTCACATTCTTCATATTGGGGTCTTTTATAGCTGCCTATACCGTATGTTTTTTCCATTGTTGAAGGTGGTACGACGATCTGTAATTGCTTATATCCAATTCATTTGAAATCTAGTGAATAGTTATAACATTAAAGGTGCCAAATTTTAGATGCGCATTTCGACAATAAACGTCTTTTCAGTGATGCTTGAGGACAAAATATTTGAAAACCCAAAACTTATTAAAAAATGATGATTTTATAAGCCTAAAAGAACAAAAATATAGCCAAAGCCGGACAAGGAATCAACACTTTCCATGAGGAAGATATATTCCTTAATTTAAAATAATTTCCGAACTTTTGTAACAGCAAATTTTAATAACACAATATCTGTATTTTCATGTCAGTACTGGCTACTGGGCTGGTGATACCTCGAGGATTAACAGTCTACCAGCAGAGGTATTTGACCCAGTGGTAGAAGTAACATTAACGGTACCAATTTTTCTTTACCAGAAGCATTTCGACAATAAATGTCTCTTCATTGATTCTCGAGGCCAAAATATTTGAAAATCCAAAACTCATTAAAAATCTTTTAATATTTAATTTCGACTCTTGAATCTTGAATCTGAAAGTCATTCAAACCAGTAACTTAGACAATAATTGCAATATTAAAATTATTAGAAAGCATTTTTCGAGTAATATTTTCCAATACTCAAGTTCCCATCCCATATATGATGCACGGTGATATCATAATCACTAAAAGAAAGGAGTTTATCAGGCAGAGTTGACAATCCTAGTACTTAATATTTCTTTTCAACAGCAATGAACCTGTGCATGTTCAAAGATTTGGAATCACTGCACACGTCTACTCATTTTCATATATTATATTTCATCCATTATTTTGAGCATAAAACGTTATCATAATATAAAAATACGAAGATGTGGTATGATTGCCAATGAGACAACTCTCCACAATAGACCAAATGACACAGAAATTAACAACTATAGGTCACCGTACGACAAGGAGCAAAGCCCATACCGCATAGTCAGCTATAAAAGGCCCGAAATGACAAATGTAAAACAATTCAAACGAGAAAACTAATGGTCTGATTTATGTACAAAATAATGAACGAAAACAAATATGATATACAGCAACAAACGACACCACTGAATTACAGGCTCCTAACTTGGGACAGGCACATACAGAATGTGACGGGGTTAAAAATGTTAGCGGGCGCCCAACTAATGAATGTTTCTATTTCATTTTGAAGATGCTTAGTTTATTTTCCATTTCTTTTTTTCCCGATTTTATGAAATCTGAGACTAAAACACAAATCTACTGGTCTCAGACGAACTCGACGACGATGAGTTGTGTTAGATACAAAATAGAATAAAGAAAAAGAATATGTATATATTAGGTGTATTTTCATTTTGACGATTAATATTTGAAAAGTCATGACGAATCTGGTATGTTTTCTATACTTTATAACTGTATATGAATATTAACGAAAGAGTAATATTTTTGTTATTGAGTTGATATAACAAAACATAAACTATAAACAATAAAAATAAAATACATTGATGCGTAGTGAATTAGTTGCATTTATTAAGCGAATAAGTATTCCCGACATTCTGACTTCTTTGGTAGAGGTTTCAACTGGTCTCGAAACTTGAACGAATCTTATTTAAAAAACAGATAAAATAATATTGCATTAACATGTTTATGTTAACTCACCCTGAGTATTAGTTTAATCAAAGACTTGCAAATTTTCAAATAAACGTGTAGATAAGTATCATGCCAAAATTCTGCAAAACCATTCTTTAAAGATAATTAGATAATTATTATACATATACTACAATAGATATGACATTTCTCCTATATAATTAGTTTTAATCTATGAAACTTTAAAACCGACCGAGAGCAGAGAAATGTCTTATTCACGTACTGTTTTGGTAAACAATATGTCCTTGTAATGAATATTTTATTTTGTATTCCTGGTTATAGGACAAATTGCCTTCTATTTGCGTGTATTTTAAGCTTGGCCTTCGTAAAACGTAGATTTTACTGTCGCAAATTGAGTTTCCCTAGCGACGCGGGCAGAGCTAGGTAAACGGATATTTGCGACAGTAAAATCAAGTCTTACGAAGGCCAAGCTTAAAATAATACAGTTATCTCCATTCTAATGCCACATATTAAAATAAATTCCATTTATTAAATCATTTAGCCTAAAATGCCATAAATGCAAAAGTACGCGAAACTGTTGCATCGTCTTTGGTATCTAAACAGTGTGACGTCAAATGTATACTCCCGGCCTTGCGGTCATAAAAATTTGGAGCACGATTTTTGTACTCAGACTCGGAAATCAACCAATCAAAATCCTGGATTTGGTGTTTTGAGCACAAATTTTGTACTCCGAGTACTGAGTAAAGTTTTATGACCGAGAGCCCTGATGTCAAACATAAACAGTTGGAAAGCAAGTCCTTAGAAACGTCCGTTGTCGTCAAGCTCTATCAGCAACAATAGCAGAGGGAATTAATTAGGTGGCGCTACAGTCGTCCGTGACGTCAAAAAGTCCGCCAAATCAATCGGCTAAAAGATTGACGTTTAAAGTATTTATTTCAACTTGTCATGCATTTATTATAATTGAATTTTAAAATTTGTAGGTTTTGCGACCAATATAGTTCCAATACGTCATGCAAACATTATCAAAAATAGCTTGTTATTGCTATTTCTTTATCCTGTCCGTTCTAAAAAATTTCAGCCATCTTTTTTGTTCGCCAAAACATCGATTTTCATAACTTGACGTTTGCATATCCAAATACGGAAAAGAACGGTAAGAAGCCATCATTTTTACTATTATACATCAATTTTGGTGACCACCAGTCATGTCAATTTGTACCTGGTTTTGGCTGCGTTTCTACTTCAAAACAGTTAAGTTCAACTTCTTTTCATTGTACCTGTTTCCAAACTACTCTAAAATACTAAATTTATTATAGATATGAATGAAATTGTGATTAAAATTATTGTTTTCACAATTCCATACGATACCTCCATTTTAAAGTTATTAAAACCCTTTTGATCCCTACATAAATTGACGGTGACATTGTTTTCTTTTCAACATACGTCATATAACGTTTACAAAATATGTGCTAGGGTCATGTGCATAGTGAAAATTTACATTGGACAAGTGAAACAACAAACAAAGTTCTTCTTTATGGCGTTTGAAACTATAGGTCTAAGAAAATTTCATTTATACTGGAAGCAAATATGACAAATTAATGATGGCCTATGGATAAACAAAAGCACAAAAATAGCAATAGAAAATGCATTGCAAAGACTTTCTTTTATTTTCTTCTTGATTTTGTAAAATAAACTCCTTTTATTCATTTTGGTGGGTTTTATTTTTGACTGGTGATATCAAGGGAGATAACCACTTGCACAAATCGGCAAAAACCACCGCTTCGTGTTGAACATAACTTGACGTTTAAGTATCCAAAACTGTATTGCCTAGATATTCATATTGAGTGTTTGTCTTAATGAGATGCTTTATTAAATTTAAATTCAGCCCATCATTTTAAGTTTCCTCGAAAATATTTAGATTTTTCGATCAGGAGCCTTGACAATTTTCACACAAACTTCAAGTTTGAAGATGAAATAAAGAATAAAGGACTTTGAGTTGATGTGTAAGTTTTGACGAGTTAAAACTATGTATATTCAAGATTATTTTGATCAATAAGTTTTACCATGACAGTGGTATTTTAAGTGAGTAAAAGTGAGGTTTGTCTCATACATTTTGGTTCATGTTGACTAGATCTTACTTTGCTCATTACTGTTTACAGTTTATCTCTATCTATAATAATATTCAAGATAATAACCAAAAACTGCAAAACTTAAAATTGCCAATTACCCGTCTGATTCGTCTGAAAATTTCAGGACAGATAGATCTTAACCTGATGAACATTTTACGAATGTCAAATTTGATCTTAATGCTTTAGTTTCAGAGATATAAGCCAAAACTGCTTTACCCTATGTTCTATTTTTAGCCATGTTGGTTGGCAGGCGGGGTCATCGGACACATTTTTAAAACTAGATACCCTAATGATGATTGTGATCAAGTTTGGTTAAATTTGTCTTACTAGTTTCAGAGGAGAAGATTTTTGTAAAAGATAACAAAAATTTACAAAAAATTGTTAAAAATTGACTTTAAAGGGCAATAACTCCTTAAGGGTCAATTGACCATTTTGGTCATGTCAACTTTTTTGTAGATCTTACTCTGCTGAACATTATTGTTGTTTACAGTTTATCTCTATCTATAATAATATTCAAGATAATAACCAAAAACGGCAAAATTTCCTTAAAATTACCAATGCAGGGGCAGCAACCCAGCAACGGGTTGTCCGATTCATCTGAAAATTTCAGGGTAGATAGATCTTGACCTGATAAACAATTCTACCCCATGTCAGATTTGCTCTAAATGCTTTGGTTTGAGAGATATAAGCCAAAATCTACATTTTACCTCTATGTTCTATTTTTAACCATGGCGGCCATCTTGGTTGGTTGGCTTGGTCACCGGACACAATTTTTAAACTAGATACCCAAATGATGATTGTGGCCAAGTTTGGTTAAATTTGGCCCAGTAGTTTCAGAGGAGAAGATTTTTGTAAAAGTTAACGACGATGGACGACGGACGACGGACGACGGACGCCAAGTGATGAGAAAAGCTCACTTGGTCCTTTGGGCCAGGTGAGCTAAAAATTAAAATTTTATAAGCCTAAAAGAACAAAAAGTATAGCCAAAGCCGGACAAGGAATCAAAGCTTTCCATGAGAGAGATATATTCCTTATTTTGAAATAATTTCCGAACTTTTGTAACAGCAAATTCTAATAACACAATATCCGTATTTTCATGCCAGTACTGGCTACTGGACTGGTGAAACCCTCGGGGATTAACAGTCCACCAGCAGAGGTATCGACCCAGTGGTAGTAATAACATTAACGGTACCAATTTTTCTTTACCAGAAGCATTTCGACAATAAATGTCTCTTCAGCGATGCTCGAGGCCAAACTATTTGAAAATCCAAAACTTATTTAAAAAATGAAGTTTTTATCAACCTTAGAGGACAAAAAGTATAGCCAAAGCCGAACAAGGAATCAGAGCTTTGCATCGCAATGACAACCATACTACATCACCTTATATTAACATTAATATTTTATGTAGAGGAAAACATTTCTTCTCTATAAATTATAGCTAATGATGTTATTAAATCTTAAATATATCCATCTTGTTTTAAAAAATATATTTGATATTTGTATTTGATTTTTTTTTTAATGTTATACAATTGTTGAGACTTTTTCAAAATATAAAATATTAAATCATATATATCATAAATGTCGTTTTTCACGTACAGTTTTGGTAAACAATTTGTCCCTGTAATGAATATTTTATTTCGTATTCCTGGCTATAGGACAAAGTGCCTTCAATTTGCGTGATGTCATCGTGATTAATTGTCTTATTTTTTTTTTCATGTCGCCAGAATGGGACACTTCGAAAACTACAAAAATATTAACGTCATAATTGAGAAAAAAAATCATTTAGGTACAAAAAAATAAACAGTAATGTCAGTCAGCTCCTTTTATCATACAACAGATGTAGGCACAACAAACACAACCACAGAAACACATAACACCTAATATGATATATGTAACGTTTAGTAACCAGAAAGAAAAATAGAATAGCGTGTGGTGGCAGTAATCCGAGGCAGCAGGATTTGATGTTGTGAAATTTCCATAGGTTTGGTAAATCCAAACATTGCCTGAAAATAAAAATATTGTTTTACAAGTCATGAACACTTTGTATCAATATGGCACAACTCATTGCAAAACTGGATGATGTATTTAAGGTAATCTTCCCTTTTTTTCTGACATTTTGACAGGATATGTATTTGCATAATGGGTGATGTGAGCATAGCAGGAGACGTTTACCCTGTCGACGCACCGATCTTGCTCTTTTTGAATATAATGCGATTCCATTAGATTTTTATTTGTTACCTTGATTTGTATCTTCTTAATGGATTAATAAGATTTGAACATTGGCAAACTACTGTTTTCTAAATCTATGTGTGTGAGGACTATCAAGCTTGATTACCTAATGAATATTCTAATACAATTTGCCATGTAACGAGAATTTTTATTTGATGACGTCTGTCATCAATTCCACTGTTGACGGTTGCAGTCATTGGCAACAACGCTAAACAATCGCAGTCGACGATAACATGATTGTTGAAATGTTTAATTTGAACATTTTAAGCGTATTACATTATAATATGAAAAACAGTACTGTATTTGAGTTGCCACCACCAATTTTAGATTTACAGTCGCAAATATCCGTTTTACTGGCTCTGCTCCGCTTTGCCATTAAACTGCATTTGCGACCATCAAAATTCCAATTGACGGTGGCAACTTTTCAAATACAGCATTTGTTATTCCTTAATTATCATACGTTTTCATTTGATTTTTCATATATGACACTATTTTGCCTCATTCATACGTCGCTTGTGATACTTTACTATCAGTTCTTTCCATTTTTATTATGTCTACTCTCATGTTGTTATTGATAATGGAATTAAATGGAGTTCATGTTTTCATATTTTAGACATTGTATTCCAAAGTGTTGCAACAATTCATGTGCAGTACTACTTTCAAAATCATAATAAGCGCTATCGTGATATAACTATAAATACAAGTGAAACATATTTAACCCGTAGATGTCTATTTTATTTATTGTGATTTTTTAATTTAATGAATAATAATGACATTTCAATCTCCGGCTATTCCAAATAGATATAAGAAGATGTGGTATGAGTGCCAATGAGACCACTCTCCATCCAAGTCACAATTTGTAAAAGTAAACCATTATAGGTCAAAGTACGGCCTTCAACACGGAGCCTTGGCTCACACCGAACAGCAAGCTATAAAGGGCCCCAAAATGACTAGTATAAAACCATTCAAACAGGAAAACCAACGGTATAATCTATATAAAAAACGAGAAACGAGAAACACTTATGAACCACATCAACAAACGACAACCATTGAACATCAGGTTCCTGACTTAGGACAGGTGCAAACAAATGCAGCGGGTTTAAACGTTTTAATAGGCGCCAACCAATGTCTACAATCTACATTATTAACGGTTTGTTGTGTTCCTACTTTGCATTGTATGACTGCACGGTTCATGTATGGTATGTTAGGGAGGGACTGCTTTTACAGGGTCATTCTGTCTTACTTGTTGTTAGATTTCATATGATATGCCCTGTTGTTATTTGGCCATTTGGCAGTAAACCATCAGATAACATGTTGAAGACCTGGCGTCGGGTTAGCAATATTAAGAATTTACTAGTATGTATTTAAAAAATTCAAATTTCAATGCAAAATCGATGACTTTCCAACTCATTTCCTATTTTACACAAATGTGCGCCTTACACAAAAACTGCTCAAACAGAGTTATGTAGAAGAACGACATTACATAAGTTTTGCGGTTACTATCCCGAATTTGTTGACCGATATGATATGTCTGCTACTCAACTCACTAACGACATGTTTTCGCAGGCGAAGATCTTTAGATGCCAGAATAGTCGTCTAATCGGAAAGTTTAACGATTGTGACCTATTCCTGATTGTGACATTTTAACTGAGTAAAAATTTGCAATGCGGGTGATGCATGCATAGCCTGAGAAGCTTACCCTGTCGACGCATGCGTTTTAGCTCCTTTTAGAGTCCATGGGATTCCCTCAGTTTCTGTTTGTTACCTTGATTCGTCTCTTCTTAATCGATTTACGAGATTTGAATATCGGGAAACTACTGTAACGTTAATTTACGCTATCGAAGCACCAGGTTTGGCTCCTTTTGGAGATCATGCGATTCCCTGGGTTTTGTCTTCTTTATCGATTTATGAGACTTGAACACCGGCAATCTACTTTTTCCTTAATTTACTTAGTTTTCCTGGCAACATGCATATTTCAAACTTTTGATGTGTCGAATAAGAAACATTATTAGAAACATTTGAAAAAAAAACACCTGTAGGAATATGTTGAATAGTCAAAATGACAAAACAAATAATAACTCTTTCAAAATAAGAGACAATTTTTGCATATTAGCTGATGTGTTTAGTTGTTCAAGGTTTGTGTTATAAGACATTATTTTAGACACGACCTGACAGATTAACATTGTTTGTGTTATTTCATATGTATTAAGCCTTACCACAAATAAACCATGCGAATAGAAAACAACTTAGAAGTCCATCAAACGGATTTGGCTTCTGCTGTTGATTTTCGTCGATTCCATCTTTCCTAGCCTTGAATGTTTGTATCAGACTGGATACATCTCTGATTAATGTAAACACACCAAAAACTATGAGGTAGATAGGTATATATCTTTGTGCTGGACACTGATGAAGGAAGGATGACCCTAAAATGAAAGGAAGTGGCGATTATTTGACAATGATGAGGAATGATCATACATTGAATAATGCAATGAAATGAACTTCATTCAAGTGAAGTGGACAGGTAAATAAAAACTCCACTTCTGCTTCGATTGAGATACGTATTTTGTTCACTGAACACCAAATAAATGTTTTTTAAATATTGCTACACGATATGTAATAAAACTTTTTTCAATCATCTTCAAAAATTGTGCCAACCTGTAAAGAGCATGAGATCCTTATGTTAATAATTGACGACAAATAGACAAACGGAATGTGAAAGTTAAAACGAATAAGGATTAGAGAAAGTACTTGTATTTGTTGGTTTGTTTAATCATTAAATTTACGTATTTCATTTGTTTCGTATTTTTTGTGTATGAAGGTTGTTTTAAAACCTATCTGATTATGTTAACTATGTAAAGTATAAATTTCCCCAAAATGTGAATGCTAACATCATTTAAAATGTATGATCATACAGCATTATATTAAATTACGTAACTTACCAATTACAATACAAGTTATTGGAATGGCGAGTACTAAAACCAGAAATATGATATATCCAACTAAAAATAAAAACAAAGAAAGAATTTAGAAATTAGTCACAATAAATACTTTCATTTCGACTCCTCGTGTCAATGCAACTGCTGGAGGATTGCATGCGATATAACCATTTCTGTTGTTCCCGCAAGAAATTTTCAACTGACGAGATGTGTAATTCGTTAAATGATAAGGTTATCCCAAAATGCTTAACATCTCTCTCTCTCTGGCTTTGGGATCTTACTATTTCCAAATAATGTCCCATAGTTTTGCTTTTAGCATTTGCTTCAAAAATTTTGTCACAAAAGGCGGGTGGAATACGCGTACAATTAAACGTTTGACACCTACACACTGCAATGCAACATTAAACACAATTCATGACTATGGATAAAGCTGAGACAACTATTTGTAATAACAGTCTAAGGTTGAAAGTTCAATCGTCACTGTTTATGTTATAAAAAAACAGACTGTGTAGTTGTTTTGGTCTGTGCATGTTGTTCGTATGTGAAACCTCATGAGTTAACAACGTTATCCGAGTTCATCATAATATAAACTATTTTACCAAAATTAAAAACAAATTTCATTTAAGTCTTTAAAAAAAAGCATTATGCTGTCAGCCTTTTTTCAACTGGCATCATACCTCATTTATTTCTATTTTTTCCATTAAAACTGTTTTAGTGAAAAGCAAGATTGCACCCCTATGTATTTCTTTAATAAGAGTTAATTCTCTACATGAAAAACATGAGACATTGAAATTTAAAGGTGGAAAATGAGCACAAAATAGTATGCTACAATTAACATACCGAAATTTCTGTCGTAAACAAAAATGGACATGTAAATAAAAAACAATAAAAGAAATCAATGCAATAGTATGTTATATGTTGTTTGGTTTTGATCATATACGAATTCATTCTAGTTTTGAGAGTTTACATTTTGTTTTAGTTCGGTATGATCCTGTCTATATGTGTTTTCTTTTTTTTTCTTTTTCCGTTTGTTATTTGTTTTTCGTCTTCTGAGTTAGTGTTAATCAATTCTATTCATGACTGCATGAAATGATTTTTCTGGAATATTGACCATCTGGTAAACACACGTTTTGATACTTCATCACTATTTATTCAGATTAAATACAACAAAAACGCACCATATATGGTTAATATAATCTTATTGCAGTATCTTACATGAGTTTGTGGTAATGCCAACTACATTCTGGGCAAAGGCAACATTACCACCTGAGTTCTGCTTTGCCTGCTTTATCTTTCCAAAAAGTGATTCGTAGGATGGAGGTGGCTGGTCTGAATAATACAAGAATAATAAGTCTTTGCTTCGAACTTTTATAATCAGGAATTTTCTAATAATATTAATATTATATATATGTGTGTTTGGTATTTATATATATTTTATACATGTATTTATAGTTATCGTTGATGTATTCTAGCGTATTTGTTCCCGACCTGGCGAATATTTATTTCAAAATCAAAAGATGCACACACGTTACCAAGGATAACAATTTACTACGTTAACGTTCAGGAAAGTTTCAAGTAGAATCATTTTGTCAACGTTACAAGTAAAATGTTCATTATACTTAGCCAATGACAGCTATTCATGATAATTAATGCGACTGTCAAAAAACTTCTGCTATTTTGGAATAATGATTGTTCAAAACGCACAAACATGTGAAGATGTATTAAAGTATTAAATTGAATAAAAGTTATCTGTGTATGTGTGTTTCTATACGGAACAATTTTTGATGTATTTTATCACATTGATTAATAAGGACACTATTTACCCGTATACTCAGGAGCCTTTTCAGATGAAGTTTCCATTTCCGTATTCATAGCTAATTAACTGTAGAAAGGAACCAAAAAAGAAATTAACTAAAATATCGTCATTTTTATACTACATTGTTCAAATTCCCAATTAGTACAATGCTGAACACGTTGATTGTGTCTTATTTTATAGTTATAACTTTAAAAAGACGATTATAAAAATAGATATTAATTATATACGAAGTTCAACGTCTTTGTGAATGTTGACAGTGAAATGCAGCCATTTGGAGGAAATAATTGTGTACAAAATAGAAAATAAATTGCGCTAAAAAAAGTGAGCCTCGCAAAAGGTGAAAATAAATCTTTCGTCGGAACGAAATCCTCTTAGCTCCCACCAGAAAATCAAATAGACGAATTCCAAATTGCTCATACGCATATCTTTCAATATTTGGTGATTTGACATTTGATTGTTTCTACAGTAATTAGTAAAATTCATGACATAAATATCTTCGATGGTAAGTCGCATAAACATTTATTTCAGATTCATACTTCTGAATATCCACAATATTTCTCAACAAATTATACCTTTCTATGATGTGAGATTGTTGACATATGATTTAAAAATAAGTATATAAGTTGACGAAATACCTTTAAATATGACAACTTTTTATTTTCAATAAATGTGAATTAATTGGTGCCGTGTTTGGACACTATTATATCTTCAATATTTAAAACTATTCAAAATATTTCTATGACAGTTCACATACCTTTGAAAAACTGCCATCCATACACAATATCCGATATTTTGTATGTATTCATTAGCATACAATATAAGCTAAATTTATAAATGAAAAAAACTGTGTATTGAATTACCTGGGATTTATGGACGTTTGTTGATATTCATAAGATGTCAAATCAATTAATTGATTTGTACAGGTCTATTAAAATGTACCCGAAGAAAATAATTAGGTCAGGTTAATTACAAAGGTAACACAAACAAAGGGCAATGAAAAGGTTATTTATTTATAGTATCGATTAAACTAGACAATATTACAGATTGAAAGTTATCGTTATCTTCACGTTTTCTGCAAAATGTATGTTAGGAAGTGTATATTGATATGTCTCTGCAGACTCAGAATAAAATAATCTGACAAAAAATTACTTCCTTTATAAATAGAGGTAAATATCCCCCCCACTGAAATGTCATTGGTACAATAGTATCGGGACTATTGCACCAGCTATTGCTATGACTAGGACTAATGTTTACAACATTACTATTATTTTGTATGTTAGATTAGGCCTGCATTGGGCCAGTATACATACAAATTGATAGACATATTTGGTTTAAATTCAAATTTGTAATATAATCCAAGGAAACAAAAAAGTGCTGAAGGTAGCAATATTTGCTGGCGATCTATATAGTACAGCTGAAAAATACTGTATGACTCTTATGGTGATATAGGATATGTGATAGACATAAGCAGTCATATTGGATTCTTATGTCACTTTACTCTATGCTTGTATCACAGGCTTCTGAAAAGACTTTTGAAAGTCCCGACTAAGTACTGGTTACATAAATTACACAAACAACCATTTAAATTTCGTTTCATCTCCGCATCAAGTAAGTGTTCTACTAATAATCTGTCAGTTAATTTGACCTGTTGACACAATTTGTAATGCATTTCTGTAATTCAATGTTTACTTATTTTGTGTTATATCTCGTCTCACTGTTTTTGATATATACCACCTGTGATAAGTTTTTAGTATGCCGATAAATTTTCACTTCTGTACTCGTACTCTGAACAACATTTTTTTAATTTTGTAAAAAAATGTTTACTTCCGTACTCCTAACAACAACAAAAACTTTTTATATTTAAATTTACCTGTGTACGTTGTTTTATTTACGCCATTTTGTCCCGGTCAGAGTTGTCTTATTGACACTCTTCCTACATCTTTTTTATTACTACCTGTAACGTCTATGTTATATGGGCAGCTACGTTTTAATATTGTATTTATATTGTGTCATAGAACAAACTTATTCGTTCAGTGTATGTTTACTTCTTTTTGTTTAAATGTCTTTTTGATCGAGTTAAGCCATTTCAATTGATATTTCATAGTGTGTCTTTTTATGTTGTAATGTTACACTACTGTCTCAGGTTAGGGTGAAAGTTAGCGCCTGTTAAAATGTTTAAACCCGTTGCATTTTCATGCACCTGTCCTAAGGAGCCTGTTGTTCAGTGGTTGTCGTTTGCTGGTGTGGTTCATAGGTGTTTCTCGTTTCTCGTTTTTTATATAGATTAGACCGTTGGTTTTCCTGTTTGAATTGTTTTACACTAGTCATTTTGGGGCCCTTTATAGCTTGCTTTTTCTGTGTGAGCCAAGGCTCCGTGTTGAAGGCCGTACTTTGACCTATAATTGTTAAATATTTATACATTGTGACTTGGATGGAGAGTTGTCTCATTGGCACTCATATCACATCTTTTTATTTATATTCTTATATATAGTTTGAATAATTATTTAAAAATTGTGTCCTAAGTTTACATCGAATGCAAACAAAAAATACTAATTATTTTCGTATCCTCTCTCTGTTTATAACTTATTTACCTTTCTTTCGTTGTACGATGAATAAATAAACTAAATTTTCCTGCGACGGGCTTGTGTTTTGTCAATAGATACAGGTTTTCATGTACAAATAAAGGTTTTTCCTGTTTGTATTGTTTTTCTCTCAAGAAATAGCCTTTACCATAATATTGATTATAATGCAGAAGCACAGATTTTTGACATTTTTATCTCAAATATATTGTATCATAATGAGATTCTTTCAACCTTCCATCAAATACTGCGGGCTGTTGTTTTGTGTTTGTTGAATTGTAATTGAACAAATATTGTCTCATAAAAAATAATTTTACTTCACATTACAATTGATAAATCAAACTTTTCAAAAGTAATCTAAATTTTGGGAGAGTACAATATTCAAGCGAAAGATTTATGGGCTAATTTATTAAACGTAATAAAACATTGACTTCTGATCCTCATGAAAAATTTAAAAACAGATTGAAATCATTAGTCAAACTTATTTTTTCCAAACAAAATAGCCAACGTAGATACAAACATATAATTAACTGAATATGTGGTTACCTAGATACTTGTTTTTTTTTTTTTTTTTTTATTAAAAACATATTTTTTATATGTTGTTGAAGGCGTGTGTGAGGCAAATTTCATACAGGAGCTGAAACAAAAACAGTTTCTCTTGGCTCCTCGTTCCTCGTCTATTACATTGCACATGATATCACGGATACTACAGAAACGGTTAAGTCTGCTACATATTGAATTACACCCAGAAATTGACAATCAGAACCGGTTTGGAACCTTTCTTTACCATAACCGGAATGATTTCTGGTTTCCCATTGTGAACTTTACGTTTATGTGTAGCGCCTGCAAATGGAGTTTACTTGAAACAGATGATATGATGTTCCATGGCTTGAGTTTCCGGAAAAGCTATTGAACCAAAGGTTCGTTATGGTAAACCCTCTAATAGAATATCCGTCAGATGATCATGGATATGTTCCATGCATTTTTCGTAGCTATTTTGCTATAACTGAGACTAAGGTTTACAACAAAGCCTTTAGACGTAATTTTATGTAAGATAAGGACAGGAAATGGACAATTTACATTGTTCAAAACAAAATGTGATAGACATACGTAGAAGGCATATTCGATTCTTGTGTCACTTTCTATCTGATTTTCGTAGTACAAGCTTGATTGAAATAGCTCTAATATTAAAAAAAAAAAATACAATTTCCACAAATTAATGTTTTTTCCTGGATTTTTTTCAAGGATTAACTTTTATCTTATTCCTTATAATGTTTAGTCAAAGATTCATGACATTTTTGTCACAAATAACTTTTATTATGATGAAATAATATATAAACCATCCATAAAATGTGTCTCATATTAATCCAATCAATTTCTTTTCAATTCCAACTGATGAACGAAACTCCTCAAAAGAAACCTACAGGTAAAGTAAGTAATGCAATACGATAGCAGCTTTAGTATGGGTTATTTGTTAAAATTACTATACTGACGGTTGAACATAAAATAACTCGTCTGATCTACGTGAACTCCAACCGGATTTCACACTAGATGCATCGACAGGGTATACATAATTCATGTTGATGCGCCTCAGTGGTTATATGATATGTGCTCGTATCCTTTATAGAAGACTTGGTAATAACGTCAGATGGTCGACAGTCGGAATATGGTTTTAACGAAGAAATTAAAATGACTCTCGTATGTTGACTTTCAAGTACTTAATCTAGTGAGCAAAACACGTGATTTTGTAATAAATTTCTTCGGGTTCGGGTTTCAAAAAGGTTTACAGTTTAAAAATTTTCATAACATAATTGGTCGAGTGAGGAATCCAAAAATAACATACCACGTCATATCGCATTGACGGAGATATGTTAACGCCATGCTACATTTTATTTCATAAGGAAGGATGATTGGGGATAAGTAATCTTATCGCATTGCTATATAAATTCTTAGCATGAAAAAGTCAATTGTGAAAAATTTCGGAAAAAATTTATTAAACAATTTTTATTAGGTGATGTGAGGTTGTATTTTAGGGGATATATTGAATTTTATGCATTTTTTTATCATATTTGAAGCGAGGAGGGCTGTTTATTTTGACAGAATCATATGACCATCGGTAAATTACTGTTGACTATATTAAGATATAACATCATGATGACGTCGATATAAAAAGTGAACAAAATAATGCTAAAACTAGACACGTTTGTTGATTTATGTTAAGTAAATACAAATGGATAATGAGTTGCCTAGAAAATAGCAACAAAAATGTTGTTAAAACGTTTATTTCTAAAAATATAGAATACTACAACGAAACCACTTTTTTCATTGATATATTAAAAACTCTTACATGCATGAAGCAGGTGTAACCTGTAAGAGACGACGTACACCGTGTTATCTCCTTATACACCATATTTAGCTGGTCCGTATTCTGACATTTTAGCACTACAGCATAACATTGAAATACAACATCCACAACAGATGAGAAAAAATAGTCCCATAATTATGTATGTACCAGTAATTAACCAAAAGGAGAAATAAAATAATGTTGGTTGACAGTATTCTTCGCTCGATTCATCTGTAGAGAAGTTTTTATACGTCGTATAAACCCAGACATTTCCTGCAAAAATATAAATAACCAACTAAAAATAATGTGCAGAGAAGTTGTTATTCATCGTAGAAATCCAGACATTGCTTGCCAAATAATGTAAATAACCAATTAAACATATTCTGGTGAGAAATTGTAATAATTATGTCGTATAACCCCAGACTTTTCCTGCAAACGATATACTAGTAATCAAGCAATATTCCTGTGGAAGATGCTTTCCATTACCTTGTAGGATGTCAATATCAGTACATTTTTAGTCAATGATCTAACAAATATGAATGCACAAATTGATACTGAAAATATTCTTCTATATTTCAAACAAAAGTGTATAGAAACCATATTGTTTTCTATTCAGTGTTATGTGCGCTATCATAAGACACCAGTAATGACATTTTTTAAACCGGAAGTAGCAAATTATCTCCAATAATTTATAGAAAATATATAGAAACTATATATAATTGGAATCAGATGTAGGCAATCTATCCTTTAACTCCGGAAGTAAATTAAAAAGTAACCGAAAGTTACTATTTCAGTCGCCTATTTTATATAAAAAAGTAAAATTCAGTGGATATCTTTATTAAGGTTCATTTCAACTTAAATTATCAAAACGTGCGAATTTGAAGGTTTTAATTTTTTTTTCTCTTTCGCTTTCTCTGTTACACAAAACTGAGATACCTTCCTTTGCTTTCTACTTATACTATCTTGTCGTATGTGTTTTTCTGTCATTATATATGCAAATTGTAAGGAGGGGACTAAATATAAGTTGTGATCACTTGCGTCCAATCCTATTACTTAAATTATCATAAATTGGTAATCCTTTTGATGTGGTAATAGTAATGTTAAATTTATGTTTAATATCATAGCCGGTGATTCTTATCAATCATTAAAAATGCATTTTTCACATTATATAGTTTCATATATATCTTTTCTTTTCCCTTGTTTATTTAACAGTTGACAACTATAATTTATATTTAATATTTTGTATGTACAGTTTTAGTAGGTCTTTCTAGATCTGCTGTACAATGGCAACTTGGATGTCAAAATTTTTAATATTATATTTTATATGTACCTGCTATAAACCATGCAAATAGAAAACAACCAATGATTCCGTCACATGCACTTTTAGGCTTGTTTTCATCCTGCTGCCCTTCATTTTTCCTGGCTCTGCAATTGTCTACCAAACTCGACAAAGCTTTGACAATGGAAAAACTTCCAAATACGATAAGGTATATAGGAATATATTTCTGTTTTGGACAGTCATGTAGGTACAGTCCTCCTAAATAGAAAGAAATCATGATTTTTTTTTTATCAAAATGAAGCTCTGTTTCCAAACCTAATATCAAAAGAACATTATGAACTAAGGGATGTTATGTGTAAAAATGAAGAACAGCATGAACACCAAATTGAGATTTTGTGGGTTGCTCCGCAGAGGAAAATCACTTGTTACTAAATAAAATGCTTTCATGTATAAGATATATTTCAGGGGTTAATGTTAACCAAATTTTCCCTATTCAGCTTAGTCCTATATTTTTAACATTATCAAAGGAGAATTTGGTTTAACACCAATAGCCTAATTATAATCTTTATCAATTAGCCTTTTAAGCACACATAACAGATTATAAATGCAAATTTTGATATATAAAAACAAAGATGTGTGGTATAATGACTGACCAACGAGAGAACTATCAACAAAAAGACCAAACGACAGGGATGTGAACAACTACAGGTCAACGTTCTGTCTTTAACATTAAGCAACACCCATACCGTTTTTTTACTCAAACTTGTTTGCTTTAGCAATATTTTAAACAATAAAAAGGAAATACTTTTTATTCAATTTCAGTAAATTGAATAGTACGTCGGCGATTAACACTAACCTTTAATTGTGATTAATCATTATGTTAGTAAAGGTTTGGACTTATTTACTATATCTTCATGATATCTATTACCCTGGTGTAAACGTTTTAGTAATGTTTCCGTTTCCGTTCATTAAAATAGCATACGTCACTGCAAATACTTGCATATTAAACTAACGGAGAAATGTACACTCTACAATAAGAGAAAAAGGCACATTGCCTTGAGGAATGGAAAATAATATAGGAGAGATGCAGCTTTCCATTTTGTTATAATTTTTTGAATGAAAATTACAACTCGAAATTTTAATATCAACGTCTGAAAATGGACAACGATCAATTTGAATATTCGATCTATTTAGAGAACTAGATTTAGTTCGTGTTAGAAATTTCATTCGTATATCTGGATTATTTTGAGAAAATACGGTGTTGTTGAAAATATCAATTCAGTCATGTTTCGATTGGTCATCATGAGGTTAGCCATGATTAATTCCTGACATAAAAAAACAAATCTGCGATTAGAGTGGCACAATTAGTCCTTATTGGAACACTCATCATATTCCTAAATAAATATATATATACTATCAAGTAAAAACAGTTTTAATACGTTTATTTCATAAAAATGATAAAAGACACATTCGGTCTTGAAAGTCTCAATAACGATTTCATTATATCCGGTAGTTAAAAATGGGATAAAGGAAATATGTCTTAAATGTATACAGCTGCTAAAAAGAATGTTCAACATCTAGTTCTTCTGTTCTTTACATCAGAATTTTTTTTTCTTGCTACAGTTATTTGCATTTATAATTTTTACAGTCAATAAAACGACAAATTACCTATTACAATGGCTGCTATTGGCACTGCTAAGGACAAAACTAGTAATATTGTGGCAATCACTGAAACAAAGATTAAAAAAGGAATTAAATAATGTAATCCATGTAAGGAAAATGCCAAGGACTAGTAAATCTTACATACAGACTAAAACGACGAGGGATACTTTACTTTACTTCATTACAAAGCTAAATATGAATAGTGTAGCATGCTTTGTTCGTCTATTTGTCGTTTATTGCTGTATTTTATTTTTTATTTATTTTATTTATTGTTTTGTATATTTTCTCGTTTGAATTGTTCTACATTTGTATTTTCTCGTTTGAATTGTTCTACATTTGTCATTTCGGTGCCTTTTATAGCTTGCTACGCGGTATGGATTTTGCTCATTGTTGAAGACCGTATGATGAAATATAGTTACTACTATTAACTTCTACTTCATTTGGTCTCTGATGAAGAGTTGTCTCATTGTCAATTATACAACTACTTCTTATTCATATATCAACCCAGTGTACCGTGTCATTTTGTACAAGAGATCATATTGGTAGTATAAAAATAAAATAAAAGGTTAAATCAAATTTTATTCGCTGCGTCAGATGTTATTAGACATAACCACTTAAAGCCAATTTGTTTGAGGGAGAAGCAACTGCAGTTTACAAAACTGATCAAAATTAATTAAGTGAGAATATATATGCAAAATTATTAACGTTTTTCTCTTGCGGGATGTTCAGTCGATTTAGACTTGATCAGACCAAAATGACCGTTTCAAAACATTTAAATCTTGCTTGGCTTATTTTAGCGTTTACAAAAATTAGGTACAACATCCTATTGTTATACAGCAAACTGCATACGCCTATTTTATAGTATTAACTTTAATACTTAAATAAAAAGTGTTATTACTTTAAACCACATTTATAACAAGGATGTGTATTCGTTGCAATCTAATTGATTCGTTATTCTAAGCCTAGATTTTAGAATAATGATCTCCAATATTATTTCTAAAGTTTTAAACAAGAAGATACTGACGATACCAATGCGACATTCCAAACTCATAAGTCGAAGATAAACTGTCAACACAATGGAGGGAAAAAGGAGACGATAAAAAGACAAAGAAGTCCACAAAACACTACACAAAATAACTAACGATTGAGCATGACTAGCCCACCAAACACTGGGGTTAAAGTAAGAAGATCCTGCCCACCAGTGGAACTTTTTTTTGTTTTAACAAAGTTCATCTTTACAGATAATGATTTGGTAGAGGTTTCATTCCCATACACATTCAACTACTAAAAACCTTTGAATACATATACCTCCAGAAATTCAAAATGTCACACTTGCATATTAAAAGCACTAAACGATTATTGGAAGCAAAATTGTCATTGTGTTTAAGACATAATAGGCAAATATCCAATCATAATTTTCGTGATGGACCTTCTACGATACTTTATCCTTCAACTTTTTGATCATAAAGCTCTTCAACTGTTTCGGTTCTTGTACATCCATGGCTTTCAAATAGTTGGCATTGAGCGTTCCTGATGAAGGTAAATTCAGAAAAGCGCTTCGGACGCATGAAATTTATAACGTTTTGCTTTCATTTTTACAGCACTGGGTCGATACCTCTTCTGGTGAACTATCAGTCCCCGAGGGTATCATTAGCTCAGTAGTCAATACTTCGGTACTGACATGATTTATAACAAACCTTTATAAAATTGTCCGTTTATAAATTTTCAAATTAGTTAGAAACAAAGGCAAAGTTGACCTTAGATGGATTTGGCTATTTTTAGGTCCTTTTTGGTCATAAAGCTCTTCAACTATTTCGGTTCCTATACATCCATGGCTTTCAAATATTTGGCTTTGAGCGTTCCTGGTGAAGTTAATACAGAAAGCGCTTCGGACGCATGAAATTTATAACGTGTTGTTTTCAAATTTTTAAAACATGCAACCAATTACACAATGACATGTCAATCCAGTACCGTCGACTTTAAAAATACAGAGACAATGTACAAGAATACGTTTCCTATAACTTTGCAACCAATATTGAATTGCTTTTTTATATAATATAAATTGCTTTTGGTTTTGTTTCAACATATAAATGTAAAATACTCATTGAATCTTTTGAGATGAACAAAAGAAACATGAATAATGAACTTATTATTATTTAATCAAGTCTTATTAATATAAGAAACATTGTCTTGGTAAAGTCAACCCTTTCAATTTAATGCATATTTCGCGACCATGCATGTATTATGAAAAAAAAAAACAAAGCGTGCTACGGTACCAATACACAGATTTCATTTTGTTGCTAAAAATCTTTTATATAATAGCATCACAAATCTGTAGTGCTTTTCATATAAAATATTTGTGAATCTTGTATTATCGTAAATAAATTGTTTACTTACCTGATCCACACAAAATTCCTATTGATTTTCGCGCGAAATCAACATTTCCATCGGAAGTAACCTTTGCTGCAGCAATTTTACCAAATAGGGAGTCATATGATGGTGGTTCCTCCATTTTCGAATGTGTATACGAGATGAGATGACAATAAAAATCTGCAAAGGAGGATGATATAACTATCTTTATCTATATTATAATATATACATTCTTTATTTACATTTATCGTATATCATGGTACTTAACTTTATCGAATGAAATGTTTGACAGAGAACTTCAATACAAGAGATATGTAGCTTATCTAAATCTGCTGACAACACGCACCCCCGCAGATTTCAATGAATATTCAACATTCTAAAACTAAATTGTAATCTCTCGGATACTGTTTACTACTTACTATAAACGGAGTGGCTATTTGTCCGGCTAGCCGGACAAATAGTGCTAGGACTATTTGTCCGGCCATTGCAATGCGCATGGCATTTTATGTGCGTGCGGAAGTGCGTGCAATATTATCTTCAGCAGCACCAGGGGGTCGCGTGTAATCCGATCACTGATGTTGAGATCATGGCTGAAAACGGCGATATCAGTATTTGTGATAAATTTTCCAGTTTTCAGAATTTGACAAGCGAAAACGATAGTATGAGCATCAAAGAAAGATGAAAGGGACTCAAAAATAATTGAAATCACAAGGAATAGGGGAATTAAAAGGTAATTGATCGGAGAACTATAATTTTACCAAATTTGACTCGCTATAGCCAAGGAATTATATAATATACAAATCCTTGCTATAGCTGTATAAAAAGAAAAGATTATCAAAGTAAGAGTAATTGGGAAAGGCCTTTAAAAAGGCATGTCTAACCTAATGAAATTTAATTATATTCCCAAAATGAATCTTGCAAGTAGCCCGAGAACTCAGTGGAAGGGAATGGCACGCTTTTTGGAACATAAGATATAGGGGGGTTACAAAAAATGGGGATGTATAGGTTGTAAAAAGTGGGGATATGGAATATAGGGGACAACAAAGGTGGGATCTGGAGAAAAAAGAAAATATGGATTTGGGAAAAGGCGCGCCCCGACCCCCTAACGTAGTGCATTTCTTTAGAACAATAAATTCAAATAAAAAAATCCCACCTGGGATTTCTTAATAAGATTTTTCAGTGTTGTTTACTTTTTTGGAGACAAATTATAGAAATATCTACCACCTCTGACTCAAAATATGGATAACTTTATGCTAAGGGGGTCTATAATTCTGTTTGACAGCTTGAGACATAACAATTTTTTACCTTTTTCAACTAGACCAAACCCTTATTTTAACTAAAAATGCATGAGTCAATCACGACCCAAATATGTTTTACAAGTAATTTCTTCCCTCATCTTACTATTTAAAGCCATAGATAAAGAAATAAATTTGCAAATTATACGTTTTCCACATTGGACTAAAGTGGATTATATTTGTAGACAACAACAATTTCAACTACCAGTAACAAGATAGGCGCTAACAATTTTAGATTGCAAAAAAAATGCTTTTCAAGTGTCCATATATATAATTTGCAACCCCCTGATGCTGCTGAAGATAATATTACATGCACACGCACAACCACAACAAAAAGTGACATGCGCATTGTATTGGCCGGACAAATAGTCCTTGTGCTATTCGTCCGGCTAGCCGGACAAATAGCAACTGCCTACTATAAATAAAAACTTCTTTCTATTAACAAGGAAGGGCTCAGTTTGTTTTTTTTTCTTTTTTTTTTTTATTATTTATTTATTATATTTATGAGTGACAAAGCAGTTAAAAGTAGTATTTATAACGTTATATCCGTCAATGACTATTCGAAAGTAGGTTATACAGTCGTGAACTGTACTCTGGGTAAGGGATGTGTCCCGATTTGTTATAACTATATGCGGAATAATTACTTGTAATGCTCGGTTTAATAATTGTATAATTCGAGTTGAAAATTGTTGTTTTGCAGTTATAGAGTGTTTCTTAATCATTACAGTCATTGTTGAAATAATACTACTGCACAGGTTAACAAAAGAGAGGCGAAAGATAACAAAGGGATATTCAACTTGACTTGACTTTCTACAAATCTCGTTCCACAATAAGAAGATTCTTTCTTAGGAGTCACATGACACGGTTTTATGCGTCTTAGTTTATCCGTTGATAAGGAACATTATAAAACCAAATAACAAGAATTTATTTGATAAACAAATTTTTCAAAACTTTTGTCTCATCACGAAATGCAAAAACTGGAAGAACAAAAGTATTAAAAGTCGAAAAGCAATAAATCCAAAATACAATTAACATTCAGAAGCCAAAACCAGTTAAGGAATACATATGCATCGAGTGTATAACCTTAGAATTTAACCAATTCAGCATTTATTGTGGATTAAAAAAAATCAATAATTAATATTTAAGAAACACCTTGTTAGTGCAAAAGTACTGATTTCAGCAGAGCTAGCAATACTTATTAAGACTTACAGTACATCAGCAGTGGTATTGGCTTAAGAGTTGTAATACACAATAACAATTAAGGTAAGAAAGTACCAATGGGGAATCCAAAACCATCAGTCGTAGAAACAGACAACACCAGAGAATTAAAGACGAAATGACAAACAACAATCAGAAACAAGCTTCAAAGAAAATCCAGTGTTGAGCAACAAGAACCACACAAAAACCCGATGAGGACCTCAAGTACTCCTTACCAAGATGCTCATCATCATGTTCATGTTAAAATCCTATTGCAGTCAGTAATGAATTCTTCATGCCAAAGACAAATTGATAAAAGTTCCTTTTATAAACATAAGACATCATGACATTGATTTCATGAACTACTATACATGTGAATTCCCCAACCTTAAAGCATGACCAAATGTTAAAGCTATGAGTTACAATAAGATGTAAACAAGAATATATCCAACATGACACAAAATTAAATAAATGCATAATGTGTCCATGGGACACAGATGATGCCCTGCTTGCATATAACGTTATAAAGGTACATAACTCAAGAATGGTAAAAGTGACGCCACCCAAATTCGAACTTGATTTGAGTTTTGTGGTAATAAGCATTGTGTTTTTAAGTTTCATTACATTTGGTAGAAAAATAACAAAGCTTAGCACAGAAAACAACATAGAAATATATTGTAAAAGCAACATGAACCCTTAGTATACAAAATGGTTTTAGCCTCTAATTATGGACGGAGAACTTGTAGAAGATATACAGTGCACACTTTACATATAACAAATTTTGAACGTGTACCATTTATACAAAATCAAAAGTGCTATGTAATTTATGTGGGTGTACAATAGAATTTGATCTGATAAATAAATAATGAAATGCAGAGCTCAAATCTTACATCTTTTATCTGCTGAAAGCAAACAGAAAAAGAGACAGCAGCTATAATTTACGGTTCCTACGACGGAACTGAAGTAATTATTACACAAAGATGTAATATATCCCTATAACGGAACTGAAGTAATTATTACACAAATATGTAATATATCCCTACAACGGAACTGAAGTAATTATTACACAAAGATGTAATATATCCCTACAACGGAACTGAAGTAATTATTACACAAAGAAATAGATGTAATATATCCCTACAACGGAACTGAAGTAACTGATTACACAAAGTAATAGATGTAATATATCCCTACAACGGAACTGAAGTTACTTATTACACAAAGATGTAATATATCCCTACAACGGAACTGAAGTAACTTATTACACAAAGAAATAGATGTAATATATCCCTACAACGGAACTGAAGTAATTATTACACAAAGATGTAATATATCCCTACAACGGAACTGAAGTAATTATTACACAAAGAAATAGATGTAATATATCCCTACAACGGAACTGAAGTAATTATTACACAAAGATGTAATATATCCCTACAACGGAACTGAAGTAATTATTACACAAAGATGTAATATATCCCTACAACGGAACTGAAGTAATTATTACACAAAGAAATAGATGTAATATATTCCTACAACGGAACTGAAGTAACTTATTACACAAAGTAATAGATGTAATATATCCCTACAACGGAACTGAAGTAACTTATTACACAAAGATGTAATATATCCCTACAACGGAACTGAAGTAACTTATTACACAAAGAAATAGATGTAATATATCCCTACAACGGAACTGAAGTAATTATTTCACAAAGATGTAATATATCCCTACAACGGAACTGAAGTAATTATTACACAAAGAAATAGATGTAATATATCCCTACAACGGAACTGAAGTAATTATTACACAAAGATGTAATATATCCCTACAACGGAACTGAAGTAATTATTACACAAAGAAATAGATGTAATATATCCCTACAACGGAACTGAAGTAACTTATTACACAAAGATGTAATATATCCCTACAACGGAACTGAAGTAACTTATTACACAAAGAAATAGATGTAATATATCCCTACAACGGAACTGAAGTAATTATTACACAAAGAAATAGATGTAATATATCTTATAGAATAACAGCTTAAACAAGCATTCAACCTTCCCTAAAAATTTAACAAAAGTATTTACTTATTTATGTACGAAAGTAAATATTTATACAGATATCATCAAACAAATGATCGAAGTCATTTGAAATATTTAAATGAATGGAAGAATTAAAATTCCGATTCACAACAAAAGTTAAACTTTAAAGTGACGGAAAGATTTATTACAGGTTAACTGACTGACAAGCACCACTACTTGACAAAAAATTATTGAATAAAACGTTTATGGTTTGCTTTTTTTCTTTTGTTTTAACGTCTGAACCAATTAACATACTAAATAATTCAATATTGTACTCAAGTATTTATACATCCTTGGCGTCAGATTTATGGGTTTGCGCGTTTCTGGTGAAAGTAAATTTGAGAAAAGCGCTTTGAGAGAGCCAAAATGTAAGCGTTATGTTCTTTTAATCGTTGCTTTCAATAAGTTACAGAGATCAACAGGTTAGAGAAATATACACAGTCGAGTAAAATAGAGAAAAGTACACAGGCAAGTAAAGAAAATAATACACAGGCGAGTAAAATCAAAACCAACAGAACATTGTACTGACAAACCCCAAAAAATATACATGAAAAACAATCATTGAAACGCTAGAAATATCTTGAACCCTTATAAGCAAGGGTTACATGTACCATATCCGTTTCGTATGTGAAATTTACTGTTTTACCTATTGTTCAAAGCTAAAAATAGGAAGGTAATTTCGGAAAGGAACACACAGTCAGTAAAAGGACGCAAAGCAATTAATGAAATATTCCTACAACCAGCAATAACTAATACAATTATTTTTAAATGCTTTATTACAGAAGTTAATTCGTTTTTTTGTCATGGTGTTGTCAGTTTGTTTTCGACTTATGAGTTTGAATGTCCCTTTGGTATCTTGCGCCTTTCTCCTTAAAGATAAGTAACGGAGCTAGTTAAAAGTTTAAGTAGCAAATATATAATAGATATCTTCAAATGTTCAGAAAAGGCCTTACGCTGAGTTGTGGTAATGATATGATTGTTTACTTATTGATCTGTGGTGCGCACGGACCTGAAAGTACAAGACTTTATAATTTCATTCTTAAGCATTACTGTGTAGAATATACCTCACTCACAGTGTTGCATGCTTTGTCAGTCGGTACGAACACACACCACTTTAATTACAAGTCCATGAAGTGTGTTCTTATTCTAGAAATGGCCATATAAGTAGCCCTTTTATTAATTTCTCATTTATTTTCAAAGTGTTTGCCTTTACGGGAATCTTCAAATTTTGTATGTGATTGTTCTTGTTATTTCTGGAAGGTTCCGTGTGGTTGGAATTTTATAAATTTAATACTGTGTGTTAATTTTCCTAAATGTTTGTACAACATAAATCAAACTTTAAATTTCTTAGGTTTTCGGAAGCGGTTTAAATGCTCTTTATTTGGCCTTTAACATTTTTTGATTCGAGCGTCACTGATGAGTATTTTGTAGACGAAACGCGCGTCTGGCGCAAATATAAAATTTCAATCCTGGTATCTATGATGAGTTTATTTGTATACCACACTGTGGTTTGTTTCAAGTAACAAGATAAACGAGGCTTTAGGTTTTCAAGTAATGTAACAGGAAAAGGAGAGCGACAAAGCTCTCCTTTGACTGTAACAATTGACCTCATTATAGTCTTTCAATTAAAAGTTCTCAACTTTTTGATAGGGAGATATATTTTTCGGGTGGGAGAAAGGAGAAGAGGGGTGGGAGAAAGGATGTGAGGGGCGGGAGAAAGGAGGTTAAGGGTGGGAGAAGGGAAAAGACTACCCCATGTCCTCCCCTCATACTTGAAGATTAACTGTATTGTCATAATTATAAATTAAATGTTTACAAAACTTTTAATTCTTCAAAATATTAAGGATTTTCTACCCAAGGAATTAATTACCTTACCTTACATGGCAAAACCTTTCAGAATTTCTTCCTAAATGCTCTTCAATTTCGTACTTTATTTGACCCTTTTAAGCTTTATTATTCGAGCGTCACTGATGAATCTTTTGGAGAGGAAACGCGCGTCTGGTGTACACAATTTGTATCCTGGTATCTATGAGGAGTTTATTTACTATGATTAATTTTAATATTCGTAAAACAGTGAAAAAACCTTGCAAAGCCATAATTTTTATACCAGGATTTGTACATTATTATTCCAAACACAAACATGACTATTTATGCACAATAGCAGATGAAGAAAAATATTAATTTTTAACCTCGAACTGAATCAAAATAATAAGTTTTCAACACTGACCTTTGTCTTCTGATTGTTGTGTGTATTACTATTCTTAAGAATGGATATTGATTTTTGAATACCTTACAGTTAAATACTTGTACATGTATTAACCCCAATATGAATATTGATTTTTAATACTTTACACTTATCAGAATCGTAATTTTCGTTTAGATTTCCGCCCTACAACTAACACCAAATATTTAGATAACGGATTAACATTATATCATCGTAAATTTCGGTCTAATTCATAAAATCATCATAATGTATTGTTTATACATGTAGACCATTTACAAACGATTGGCTTGCCTGTACTTGTGAGTACATTCTTATATAAATTGAATATACAAATATAATTCATATATTTATGTTATGCCACAAACACTGTGTTTCTTTAAAGAGAAATTGCCAAGTCTAACGATACTGTCATAAACCAGCAATCAAAGTAAGACAGAGAAGTACATCATCAAACCAAAAACTAAAGTTAGAAACAACATTGACACAATATATAGATAAAACACAGTAAATCGAATTTAACTAAAAATGGAGTTGAAGTCATAGCAGATGAAGATGTATAAGTATGTATAAAAGATGAAGGGAAAATGAATAGTTAAAAGGAACAATAGGCATAACTGATAGAAAGAACACGGAAAGCTAAGAATTCGGTTAATCGAATTTAACTAAAACTGGAGATACTGAAAAGGTCAAATATATATTCAAAAAGTAAACTTGATATCATCATATAGACAAAAATAATAACTAAAAGAGAACACTCAGTCTGACATATAACACATAAAAAACATTACAATACATTTTCAATTTATTATTAATTGATTTGTTTATTGATATATAAAAAACATTACAATACATTTTCAATTTATTATTAATTGATTGATTTATTGATTTTTGGTGTTTAAACGCCACTTTACAGTACATGTGGCTTTTTCTTGGTGGTGTTGGAAGAAACCGGAGTGCCCGGAGAGAACTACCGACTTCTGCAGGAAAACTGGTAATCCTAATCAATTAAGAATGGAATTGACACACCTGCCAAGAGCGGGGTTCGAACTCACAACCTCAGTGTTGACAGGGTAGTGAAACAGTTATTTCAGTAGATAAACTAATTAGACCAACCACTCATCCACCGAGGCCTACAAGTTTGGTTGAATTCAGGTTACTTGAAATTCAACATGTGACACTGTCGACGTACGTTTTGAAAAAAAAGGTGAAGAATCATATCCAAGATCTTACTATATTACATTTATTGTAATATTTGCGTTATAACGATTTGCTGTAGCTTAAAAAGGCTAATCCAAAGATTCATTCAGTAACATGATATTTCCTTTTTTTACTAAAAGGTCAATGTAAAGTTTAACTTTGAACATTCTCATACACTTTGACACTTTGATCATTTCTATTTTTCAATTTATGAAGAAACAAGAAATGAGCTGTCAAATTGACAGGAAACCGGTATGTTTTCTGTATTTTGAAGGCGCTTTCAGGCTTGTTCGACCTGCAACGTTCTGTTCCTATTTTCCAATCCTGGACGGCAAAAGTGAAAATCATCAATATCGAACTTGACCTCTTTTTTCACCTGTAACAACATATTAAAATTTGAAACGCATTGATTCAATGGTTCATAAGTTAGTGTATGGAAACGACACATGCAGAGCCATTTTTCAATCTATCAAGGACCATAACTCATGAACGGTAAAAGTGGAAATCGTCAATATGAAACTTAACCTCTTTTTTGTAACCAGTAAACACATATTAAAATTTGAAAAGGCATTGATTGAACTGCTCATAAATTATTGCACAGAATCCGTTGGCAGCCATCCGCCCGCCCTACTTCAACATTTAAATAACCTTTTATTCCTTCGGAAAACCCGGTTTAAAATAAAGGTTTACAATAACTTTTATATAGTATTTGCAGAACATAAGTAAGACCGTCTTTGTCATTAACAAATATTTAATTGTTCGAATTAGGCTGTAATTTTTGTGTATTCTCTGTATTTGTGTTATTGCTCCTATGATATTATTGCGTCTGTATTATTTTTTCTAGGGAGAACAGTCATCGTTAAAATGTATCATTATCGATTCACTAAATTACAGTTTAAAAAACAATCTTAAATGTATTTTATTTTCAGTTTTCAAATGCTGTACTAAAAATAAGGATGGTGTCTTTTTATCGCTCTTTACAGAATTTAATGTTCATAGGGCTAATGTCACATTAGCGTATACCCAACATGTCTTTTAATTATGATTCAAAACAATTAGTTCTTATGTTCATTGAAAAAAAGAAACTTTTGTAAAAAAATAACATAGTGCTTTAATTTTGAAATTTCGTTGATTTCCAGGACTGTTTTCATAAGGTAATTGAAAAAAAGCACTTCATTCCTGTTGTGGCCAAATACATTTCCTTTTCTATGATGCATGTTTAAAATAATTGCAGGGTAACCAAATTTATTTTTGAACCATTTACTATAAAAATTTCAAAAAAATACGCTAGACGGCCGTATAATATTTCAAAATTATCATTATTTTGATGTTTCCTTATATTTTATCCACAGAAATTAATTTAACTACAATGATCTATACAGAACAAACGATTCATTGACCATACATGTATGAATATATCAGTTTTTAAAGTAAATATTTTGATTAGCTGTTGAGATAGTTTTTTTCACGTTGATTTTATATATTATATATTGTATGCACATTCTAGATGAATTAACTTCTTTTATAATTTAGGGCTTTCGTCACATCCCATTTCAGAATGTTTGGAAAAAAGCAAGGTATCTTTTTCAATTTTCAATAAAAGAAGATTTTTTTCGGTTAATGAACAGTTAAGATTTCTACTGAAATTAACAACCTTTATTCTGTCAATTCTAGCATTCTTATTACTGACTTTGCACAGCCACATTGTGAGTGAAGATGAAGTCGCAAAAGTAATATTACAAACAACAAATACCGTGTTAGATATCATTGTTTAAAAAACAGTTCTTTAGACTTTTTCTCAAATAACTTCATGCTTCGTCTAACTCTTTACAATCTTAGTAGAATTTTTATGTACGCCTCTGTATAATTGTCGTTTGTTTTATCGATGTGCTTTAGTGAGGCTGTTTTTTTAATTCAAATTATCAATTGTGTTTTTCAAATGTTCTTACACTGATCGAGATAGAGGAGATTGAGTATTCACATAACTACTAACAAAAACGTATGATACAGATTCTGTTGCTCAAAACATCAGATGTCTTTCTGGGAGAACCTTTATCTTTTGATTTTCTCCTCAAATGTTCTTTCATTTTTAGTTACACGCTGATGATCAATCGCTAACAACATTGGCAGGTGTGAGCACACAGACACCATAGAGTTTGTAAGTAGATATATCATTCGCTAATCATTTGACTCCCCACAGAAATTGTTTACGAGGAAACGTACCAGTTTATTTTACGTCCATTAGTTGTTTATTGTCAAGACTTATGATGATCTCTTGATGTTTTCCATCTTTTATTTTATCAGATTGCTTACTCAATGATCTGAAATCTCTTAATATTCATTCATAAGCATTTAGCAGGGTTACAAATTCGGTTTCCACTTTGTATGTAGGCTAGTAAAAGAAGACAAGATACTGTTCAAACGTACAATGTATATGAAACTAGAAATAGGCACTGAATTAAAAATTTCGGAATTATAAAATATCAAAACAAAATCTTTACGATATCGTGGCAAATATATTTGTTGTAACTGGAAACAACCTAAAAGTTCTAAAAGTACTTGTTCAGTTGAGTATACCACCATGCCTTCGTACATTTTACTCAAAACCATACTGGCATAGTAGTGCTATACGGCTATCAAACACAAGCGTCATATCGTGTTTACTTTTTATTGTTCCAAACAAGCGTTAGTAATAATAGCTTAGCATTCTATAGCACAGACGAAAGAATAAATAAATGAATAAACGAACGAACGAACAACGAACGAACAAACAAACAAACAAACAAACAAACAAACAAACGAATTTATAACTTATTCAGTTGGATGATGTGCAGCAGATCATATCAAATCTCTATGTATGCCCCCTCCCCCGTTTCAATATTTTACCGTGACTACCAGGTATCAAGATTATTATAAGCATTTAACAATGAATATTTTACATTGGAAATATAATATATGAAATTTCAAAACATTTATACATTTTTCATATATGATATAATATAAAAGGAGAACATTGTAAATTCCAGGAAAAGACATTGAAATTCTGCTCGTTTATGAATAAAATTAGAATTATTAAAAAAAAAAATAAACTGATGTTGGGTTCCGGTCTCATTGACTTATACCCACATCTTCTTTTATTAATGGTCACCCACATTAACAGTCCCAACAACATTAATATTTGATTACACAGATATTTTGTAAAGTACAAAAAGAGACATCTTAAGATTCAAAAAAAAAAATAACCCATCCAAAATCGTTGTCAAATAAAAACAAAGACAGTTCGACTTCCGTAAAAAAAGATTTGGCCATATTCAACCATTTCTAGTAAAGGAACACACTAAGGATTATCTTAACTTATAAAATTATATTCAGAAAATTAGAATAATCTGAAAAAAAGAAATAGAAAATAATCTGAAGGAAAGAAACCTTTATTATATTGAGAAAGATTTCCAATTTTTGTTTATTGTTAAAACCTATCAACAACAAAATTCTACTAAACTCGCTATTGAGTTTACGAATGTTTTCTTTATATCAAATATTTACATATTAAGTATTTGCAACAGAATTTAAACCACAAAGATGAGAAAGCAGAAAAAAATACTAATATCCTACAACATATAAGAGGGTATGGATGGGGTTCATCTTTCTGTATTCTTTGATTTTTTTGGTCATATTTCTCTATTCTTTATATTTTTTGCCCATTATTCTCTATTCTTTTTTTGGTCCATTTTTCTTGAAATTTTTTTTTTGCTCTTTATTCTGCCCTTTTTGCTTATTATTCTCTACTTTGAAAGCCCCATCCAGACCCTCATATAACAAATGTTAGGTGAACTACTTAAAGTTATTATAATTATCAAGGTTAGTAACTTTTCTATCAGTCATCCTTTGCACAGCAAGCGAAACTGACGCCACAGCAACACAATAGACAGGAGATTCCTATGAGAATGTAAGTAGCGTTCAGTAACCAAAAGGAGAAGTAAAACAGTACTGGTTGACAGTAATCAGCTTTCGTAGAATCAGTTGAGAAATTGTTGTGTGTACTGTATATCCATACGTTGCCTGCAAAATAGAAAGATGAGAGAAATAAAACTTTACAGCCATAACTTGACAGTCGAGTCATCTCGATCTTATTTCATACTTCTGGTATATGTACTGGCGCTATGACAGTGTTATTAATTGTGTAGATTGCAGTTTCTTTAACGTCCAGTTGCAAATATGCCATGCATATTCAGGACGAAAACAAATCAATCATGAATTCAGTACAGTATGCCAAACTGACACCCATCTTTTAAAGCATTACTTTACCAGCGGATTAGAGGGTCATATTTCTTTCCCTTGTCTACCATTGCCTGGGTTTCAATGGGAAGACAGCAATTAAGTTGGTGTAACTTGCATGACTCGAGTGTCCAGTTATGTTGGCAACACATGTTAACATCAGGTCATATAAGGTATATATAATATCATGCAAATCATGTTAAATGAGGATGAATATGTTTTAGTATTTGCGTAGTAATAGGTCAACTTTCAACGTGAATTTATTTACATTATTCCATATAATATAAGTGTTACTAAATAGAATATTGGTTCAATTAATGAAAATAACACTTAATCCATTTCGTGAGTCCAAAGTGCAGTGCTGGATTTACTTTCATCGGAAATGCTCAATTCTAAACATTTGAAAGACAAGGATGTATAAATGTCACATACCACAAATAAACCAAGCAAATAGAAAACAACCAATCAATCCATCAAAGAAATTTGCCGGTGCACCCCCTTCTTGCTCCTCCTCGGTTCTCTTGGCTTTGCATTTCTGTAGCAAACTAGACAGATCTTTGACAATAGAGAAAGCACCTGCTACTATTAGGTAAATAGGAATTAAACGTTGTGCTGGACAATCATGGAGATACAAGCTTCCTGAAATAAGAAAAGAACTCTCAAATTTAAAACGGTTACTGCTAATCTTCAAATGTTCATCTCGAATAAATGGGTTTTTTTTATCTCAAAACTGCAGGGTGTTATCAATGACGTTTTGAAAATGTGATAATTTTCTTTATGAATCTTATAAGTACCATAACATGCCTTCTCCTTTTTAAAAATTCTATATTTCTTGACAACAAAAGGTAATTATATTAACCTTTGACCAGAAGTTAAAAACCATAGTAATTCTTCATGCAATTGATATAAATTTCAATTATTGCACAATTAAAATTCTAACAAAATGTTGCATACGGTATATTTTATGACATTGCTATGCTCACAAGTTATAAGACTTTGCAATTGATTTCTACAATTCCAAAAATACTTTTAAATTAATTTCAACTAAATGGATATACATACATATTTTTTTCAGATATTCTACTACTACTAGCAAATATATTTATCGAAATGTAACCAATCACAATTAAAGGGGACCATTGGCATAGATTTTGATTATGACATCACTTCATAAAAATGTTCTTAGTTCACCCTTTGCCAAAATAAAAAAGAAAATTCAAAGTAAAAGAACGATTTAGTATTTCTTTTAATGCTCTTACCTGTAAAAATTCTGTAAAACTAATAAAAAAGCTACAATTGTCTGAACAATCATCAGACTTTGCTCTGCTCATAAAAAGATATAACTTTGCTAATTTTGAAGTAAAAACGTTCAAATAAACAATTAACCTATAATTGTCGTTTTTCTAATATGGGTAGTTGATTCGCTCAGCCGATTAGCAGTTAACTATATTACAAATAAAAAACGTTTTACTTAAATATTAACCAACAGTTGACACCTTTCTAATATAGGTAGTTGTTTCTAATAATATAGGTAGTTGTTTCGTTCTGACAACATAGGCGGATCAAGTGGGACCTGGGGGGCCCGGGCCTCCCCTTTCGTGGGAAAAATTTGGTTGATTGTATAGGGAATCATTGAAGCGTGACTGGAGCGGCCCCCCTCCTCTTAGGTCAGTCAGCCCCCACCCCCATTATAAAAAGTTCTGGATCCGCCACTGAACAATAATAATATCATTTGATACATACCTATGACTATACAAGCAACTGGTATCGACAGGAATAGGACAAGTAGAATGGTACAGATCGCTACAATAATAATAAATTTATTTACATAATAATTTCATTTTTCTATTTAATTGATGTTTAACAACCTCCACAAGGGACCAAACGGAGACACCAAACGGGCTTTCTAATAATAGTACAATGTACTTGTTTTAATGCCGAGGATATATTTTTATTATGAAGAAAAATAAGGAGTTGAGAACCGGGGGAATTATACAATTCATTGTGACCTGTTAGGTCTTTTAAAAAAAAGATACAAGAGAGACCTATATAATTGTTTAATCAAGTAAAACGTTGTTTTCCTTAGAGCTTTACACACATTATAATAGAAAAGGAAAGATATGTGGTACCCATCCATGACACAAAATCACTACATGCACAGCAACGAACACAAAATGCAAAGGAACAGCGCTTTTATTGCTGTTCTTTATCTCAAAGTCACAGTGAGGCTTTCATCACGGAGCAAAAAATCTCACATCGCTGCAAGTTTACGACGGCTCCTAGCAACGGTTTGAGTAGATTTTTTTGCAAACTGACGATCACGCCAAAACTGTGAATTAAAGAAGGAAGCCATGGATAGACTTTTCTACATTCTATCTTAAAGGAATAACAGTACTGTAGTCGAAGAGTTGTCAACGTCAATTGGCGATTTGACGGTCGCAAATGAAGTTTACTTACGACACGTAGCGTTGTTTTTGAGGTAGGTGTTTGATTTTCGATTGTATTGTAGTAATGGAACTTTAGTTGATTCAATCAATTCAATGTGGCGGCTCACTCCTTAGTTGCGACATGCAAACTGTGTGTGGATTTGCCCTTTACTTTTGTTCATGTACGGTTCGTGTATTAAAAGTAATGTGAAGAACCTCTTTTTAATATGCAGCGTTATCAAGCGCGTCATTCGGTTTATCGAAGATTTAACTTGGCATCCTGGACAAACCTCCTCTTCGCGTCACTTCGTCTACTGTCGAGCAGTAAGCTATGATCCCAGTCTATCGAAGTTTCAGTCCGTTGGTATATGTTTGTAAAAAGTTACAAAGGAGAAAAGTCCGTTGATCAAGTAGGCTACTGGTCTGTTGAGAGTAACAATCCCTACAAATTTTGTAGAACTTTTTTATTTTCTAGTATTCATATTTTTTTGAAATGAAGAAAAAAATCAAAAAAATCTTGAAAACTACTCATGTTAAAAATTTTAATAAGTCTTATTCTATTCGTAATGATTTGAATTCACTATTATAATTTTCAATCTGCATGATATTTCTAAAGAAAACAGATACATGTAGGGCGGTGCCTTTGTTTACATTGTATTTTACCAAAATCCTCGATTGAGTTACACGCCTTCATTGATTCTCTATTATGCCTGATTTTACCATATTGTATTGTGATAGTGACAGACTTAATCCTTATCAATTTGCTATATGTATTGAAATATATTGAACACATATTAATACTATATTCTTCATATATTTTTTTTCAAAAATACAGATCAACAAACCGTGCAACTCAGATCAACGAATTTTTCTCCCTTTTGTAGATCAACGGACTGAGTCCTCGTTATCATTGGTTGTTTTACACTGCCAAGTGTTACTTACTAGATCCAAGGATGATTGTGAACCCTCTCTTAGCAAAACTAACATTCCCATCTGAAGTATGTCTTGCTTCCTTAAGTTGTCCGTAAATGGAATCGTACGAGGGAGGCGGCGATTCTACAATAGAAGCAAAGAACACAATGTACCATAATCGGATTTCATTTCTTAAAATGAGACAAAAACAAAACTTTGAATTACGTTGAACAATTTAAATAGTATAATTAATATTATACTTCAGTATTTTTTTTCTATATAAAAAAGAATGAAATATTTGTGCTATTTCAAACCAAAGACTATTTGCCAGTCAATAGCTTCAAAGACTATTACCCAGGTCAATAGTTTTATAAACATATTTCTCGTTTTTTTTATACTAATTTTTCATTGGACAACAATGACGTCATAGACTATTATGCTTGGATTTGTGCGCTAGGTAACGTTAAACTCTGAAATATCGTAAACGGTATAACCTGTTTGTGTATGTCGTCGTTAATTCAGATTTATATATTATTTACCAGAAGCAATTAAAACAGAAAAAGAAAGTCTAAGCGACATATTTCAAGAGGGGCGTAAAAGGGGGGTATCTTCACGGAAGAACGCGAAATAAAATTGCCATTTCACGATGAACGAACAATTACAAATTTCTTGCACGTTGATCTTTGTACCGATTTCACGAAACACGGTGAATAACGAACCTTTTTCACGGCTGCACGTGAAAGAAAAATGGCAAAACAAGTTGCACGAAAATAACCCTTTACCACCCTCTTTTAAGAACTAAAACATAATTTAACAAATTTATGGTATGGGTATGTCGTCGTCTTCCGATAATCTGGGATTGCTTTGGTGTATGGTAAAATAAATTAGCTAGCGTTTATGAAATGCACAGGAATTCTTACACATTGAAGGATTCCTGGTCTTGATTACAGTTATTTCAAATATTGACAAATACCACACGGGCTAAAAAAAACCTGATAGTTTATCTTGTGCATGTCTATGTGACTATTTGGTGTTTTTCCAAGTGGTGTATAAATGTAGTCTTTTTAGAAATTTTTTTTTTCGATATAATAAAACACTTAATGACTGGTTATGAGTGTAATAGCAAGTTTGTTGTCCCTTGATACTAACTATTGCCCTCGGCTTCGCCTCGAGCAATAGTTGGTATCTCAGGGACAACAAACTTGCTATTACCTTCATAACCAGTCAATAGGTGTATATAATTGAGAAGATATTTTTATCCCGTTTTAATGCGACAATACATTTTTAACTTCATAGTAAAATGAACATTTTTGATATATGAACTTTCTTCATGTATTTGGACAAAGGAAAGATATTGTGTGCACCTGTAGGCCATTTCTCGAAGCATGTCTTTCACCGGAAAAGATCGTCAATTTCGCACGCCTTTGTGACGTCATTTACCAGATAGAAGGCACACCTGTTCCCTGCACTATAAAAGCTTCAAGCACTTTCAGAATCGTCATTCTGCAGGGTAATCTAGAAATAATTTATGTTCCGTATAAAGTACTTAATCTTAATTCCCGTACGACTGAAAGGAGGGTGACCAACTAATTAGATTTTAATTTTCCAAATATTTTGTGCAGTATAAGATCAAACTTTTCACCCGTTCGCTCAACATGTGTTGGAAGTGACGATGCCTACATTTTGGTCACGTGGTGACGGAAGTCACATGGCAGATTCAACTAACTACCTTATCCTGGACCTGGCGTATTTTTTCAAAGCAACATGTTTTCCCAATTTTCAAAATAAAAAATTTCATTAGATCTTTTCCATACTTTAATAATTGATATTTGAAGCACCTTGTATGTTTTACTTCTTTAAATTGTTATGCATGTTTTAAATGATATTTCCATATCTTTGTAAATCTCGAATTATTTACTGTACATGTACATAGTGAGAGTTACACATAAATTGATTCTTTGAATTTACAAGCAATAGCTTTTCCAAAAGCTTGACGGTTTTTAGCTTATTAAGTTAAAAATAGTTTTTTTTTTTTGCTTTGTATTTTCATCCATTCAGAATATTGCTCTGCATATAAATTGTTATGGGGTGAAAAAAGTGGAATAGAGGAAAGGCCAATATAGTATTGTAAGGGTTACAATTTTAATCTTGTGCTTTGTCATCTTTTACTCATGGAAAGGGCTTAATTTCTAAATCACTTGCTTTTGGCCTGTTCTTATTTCAATAAACTTTTTTTATAAATAAATTTTCCAGCAGACATGTCATATTTACTCTCTGTTTGAGAAAAGTGTGATCAAGACCTTTCATTAATTGTTCCGATAAAACAACTTACTAACGTTTTAGATCTTTATCATACCGGAAATTGTGTCCTACTTCAGCAGGTTCAATGCAGGAGCGTATAAAGGAACATGTACATAGTTAGTTACCTGCTTTTCGTTTATTATTGTTTTGTACAAAAATAATGACATGCCGCTGGTTATATCGTTTAAACTTTTTTATATTTGTCATGTCGGAACCTTTTATAGCGTACAATGCATGCAGTACGAGTATTTCTCATTGTTAAATGCTGTAGGGTAACGTATATGTGCTAACATCTATGTCATTTTGTCTCTGGTGGATAGTTACCATCTATCATTGGTAATCATACTATATCTTCTTATTTTTATATGGGGCCTCGGTGGCCGAGTGGTCTAAGTAGTTACTACTGTAATCACTAGCCAGTCATTACTGAGGTTGTGAGTTCGAATCCCGCTCGTGCGGGTGCATTCGACTCCAATCTTAATTGACTAGGATTGTCAGTTTTCCTATCGAAGGTCGGTGGTTTTCTCCGGGCACTCCGGCTTCCTCCATCAATAAAAACTGACCGCCACGAAATAGTCCAAAAGCGGTGCTTAAAAGTGGCGCTAAACACCAAAAATCAAAATCAAATCTTATTTTTATGTTATAAATATCTGACTGGCTAATTTTCTGGACCGTTGCTTAACATATACTAAAACTATGGTTTTGAACATTTGCCAGCACTATTCACATGCATTGATCAAAGTTCAACTATATACCATTTGTTTTCAGAACAATATAATACAAACATATACATGAAGCAATAATTTAGTATAATTGTTTTTTCCTATGTTAGCAAACGGAGTTCGTTCCTGTTCATTGCCTTAAGGTCTCCTGAATTTGTGTATTTAATTTTGCGATTTGAGTGAGTTTGTGTTGATTGATATAGGAAGATGTGGTGTGAGTGCCAATGAGACAACTCTCCATCCAAATAACAATTTATAAAGTAAACCATTATAGGTCAATGTACGGCCTTCAACACGGAGACTTGGCTCACACCGAACAACAAGCTATAAAGGGCCCCAAAAGTACTAGTGTAAAACCATTCAAACGGTAAAACCAACGGTCTAGTATATATAAAAACGAGAAACGAGAAACACGTATAAATTACATAAACAAACGACAACTACTGTACATCAGATTCCTGACTTAGGACAGGTGCAAACATTTGCAGCGGGATTAAACGTTTTAATGGTACCAAACCTTCTCCCTTTTCTGAAACAATAGTATAACATCACAACATAGAAAACACACGATAAAACATCAATTGAAGGCTTAACTCAATCAAAACGTAAGTTAACACACTATGAACGAATAAATTCGATCTGTGATACCTGAAAGTAAATACATAGTTAATAAAATATTAGGGACAAACATTCAAGGCCAAAAGCAAACAAACAAGTCCAAATAAAGCCATGGCAAAACACTACCATGAAATATTAAACCCTTAGAAAATAATCACTTTTGAAAAACCGGTTTTCATAATATATACAGGTAAATGAAAAATAACTTTGTCGTTTTAGGTATACTTTTCTGTCTATATAAAATCTTCCAATAATTAGGAATACCAAGAAAGGTCTGTCATATAAATACCTAATTTAACACTAGATACATAAGGGTAAATATCAACAATAAAACTTCCTGTACAGATTAAAGGAGAATAATCTTGATGTTGCATATTTTTAAAGTCTTTGTTAAATCATTCACAATTATTTTGTTTTAAATTTAGTGCTTAGAAATATTGTAAAGACATGTATCCACTGAAGAAACCCGAGTGTTGACCTTATTTAGCTTTGTTGTTAATTTGGCTGTTGTCTTATTTATGATACATGTACCCTACATCTCCTCTTATTTACACAAATGTATCTGGCAACACTTTAGATATTTTTACATACATGTATATTTGCTTTCAAAACGGACTTTTACCGACGCTCATGTTTATAAAATACCCCCGGCTCCCCGAAAATAGTTACCTGTATCAAACGTACGAAGATATATTATTTTCCCCTTAGGAAGTTGACCTTAGAAGTTGACCTTAGAAGTTGACCTGAGAAGTTGACCTTAGAAGTTGACCTTAGAAGTAGACCGTTTAGTCATCAGAACATAGTCAGAATAATTAAAACGGCTTGAAAAGTTATTTTAATTTTTTTGCTGTGATGCCTTCCAGCGAAAGAAATAGACGTCTCAATTATTCGGACTACACTGTACCGTGATGGACGTTGGCGTGATAAGGAATTTGACACATGTTTTCATCAACCCACCTCTCCGCCAGACCCGGTATAAATGAACATTATAATTAATCGAAACTTGATAAAGACATTTTTTTATACTTTTGAATTATATCGTTAATAGATACTCATCTTTAATTTTTGTTAACTATTGACAGAAGCATACACGATCCTTCCTATTTATGTTTTTATGAACATTTGTACATGGCTCTGCACAATCACGACAGTGTGTTTCTTGATAAAGCGTAACTGAGTTAAATCACCACGTGTGCAATTTATACATAACAAACTCGCTAATGCTTCGGCTATTTATAGATAAGCGTTTAAAATTAATATCCTGTATAACGATACGCATGAGTGATAACTAATACACATCAACAAGGTAATTATGAATGCGAAAGTTAAAATTATATTTATATCTGATGCAAACACAATCAAATAATAAAGACAGAACAAAACTGAATTAATTTGAATCACTTTAGCGTTTAACATTGTGGCATTAAAATATCGATTCAACACTTCACTTTCAACTTCAATGAGTGAACACTTCACTGTCATTTTCATAACCTACTATCATGATTTCTTTCCGGCCTCACTAACGGATACGCTCGCATATAATAGATGCACCTCATTATTACCCAATCAGACGTCAAGAAAGCCTTTATTTCATACGGAACAAGCTATATTATTTGAATATTTACCAATGAGAATCCATTAACAGATTTATCCCATTGTGACTTCAAGCGTATGACTAATTAGACCGGGTCTGAATGACCCGGTAACAATCTGACGAGGGATACACATACGATTACAATCTTGACGATATATTACTTGTCCACTTTCAGTACATGCACAGCAAAAAACACTATGATTATTTTTCAAAAATTGTATAATATGTAAATTAAAGAATCGTGATATGTTATTAACATCATATATAGGAAGTAATTTGAAGAACAAATCGTATAGAATGCAGATTAAACAAAGGGAATGCGTAATAATGTATCAGTTTTGACTATCAGCGCTTATCCAACAGTGTGCATTCGAGTTTTCTGTAAAACGTACTGAGGTTTACAAGGTGTCATTGTTACAATACTAAAACAATTGTCAAAGTCCCTTAATAACTCCCTTAGAAAATTTCAAATCAAATTGACGGTATAGCACGGTCAAGAAAACATAACGACAAATAATCCTACCAAGTATATAAAGCTTAATGATTAAATAAATGTCAAACTGTCTCTGAGCTTTGATGTGTTTCGAACTAACTGACGGACGGATAGGTGACGGACGGACAGATGCCATTACTATATCTGCCGCGGCGCGATGTGAGGTGAACAATAAAAATAGTTTTAATATTACTTACCATCTAAGAGAGACATGCTGTATTTTCAAACTACAAACAATATATGCTATAAGTATAATAATTGCATCGTATGACAATTTTGTAAACTACGGAGAATATATGATATTACTCAATGCAATTGTATCCTATGATAAGCGTGATATCATAAAGTACTTTTATATGTACGCACAAACAATTTTCTATAAATAGTAGTTATAAATACATTTGGAATCAGTACAAACATCATCCCATTTATCGATTTCAATAGAACAAATTATATATAGACCTTTTACGTACACAAAATCAGGTAAAGAAAGCATTCATCTTTATAACACAAATGTTACAGACAAGACATAACATTACATGTAGGTACACATCAAAAGATGTTTCCAAGGACACTTGTGCATCAAATTTTACTTTCTATTAAGTGGAAAGCACAGACTATTCTGAAGAAGTAGATAAGATAAGATAAGATAAGATAAGATAAGATAAGATAAATTTTATTTTCCAAATTAGGTCCCCAGGGGCATATACACATAACATATATAATTGATACAACATACAGTATTTTACATAACATTATAAAATAGACTATTGAAATAAAGTCATACAGGTATTATTTGTTAAATAAAAAGTATTCAAGAGTTGCTACTCCAGAGAGCAAACATTTTTTTTTTTCTCACTTGATTTTATAATATTTTGCTGGAAATGTATAAAATAAATGATTGTTTAGCTGCAACAGACACCAAGGGACGATGCTCTAGGATTGTGAGCTAGATATTGTGAGTAGATACATATAGGAGTTCGACAGTATTAAAAAGTGGATAACTCAAACATTTTTGTGTCGAAGTATTTAAAGTGGAAAACAGATTCTTCTGTACAGAGGTAAATCGATATACACAGACTCGTCTTGGGAGGAAGGCACTTTTTCGATGCTAAAAAAGTTCAGGCTTGCAACAACTCTGTCGTTATACCCCAAAGTTTCTGAAAGGACATTCCTACAAGTGGCAGTTGAAAATTTTGTGTCTTATTCCTTAAGACGACCGTTTTAATATTGGTCACTAAGAAACCAATAGCAATCATTTGAGTACCCCCGATTTTCTGTAAGTATCTGCAAGCATTATTTAATTGGTTTTTTCTAGGTTAAATTGTTATACTAAAGTGTAAAGTCCTTTTCCTGTAACGATAATCATTACACGTTGTTTTATGTACTTTTCGTTATTAACTTGAATGAGTGTGTATGTATGTATGTGTGTTTTTTTTATATTTGGGGGTAGAGATAAAAAACATAATGTGTCTGTCATTGTCTTTGTTAAATTTAGTTCAGTATTTCAAGCTTCACGGTATATGATATGAGAAATGAAGATGACATATCTGAAAAGGTCGCTGATTGAATCATACATGTAAGTATCTGAAATTAATCAGATATCGATTTTTTTTCAAAGAAGCAAATAAAACCTTAGTCGGAAATTCATCAAATATTTGTTAAATATAAGTATCACTCCGTGAAATAGCGTAATGAAATCATCATAGCTATAGGTTTAAATTAAAAAAAAAATATGTATGATAGCGTATGTATATTCAAAATGTACGAAAAGGATGGGGCATTGGCGGTCTCAGCGACTCCTCACCCTACCACAATAGGTGTGAAGTGCCCCTGCACCCCCCTTTTTTTGACTGTGTCACAAGGATACTGTCTCCCCCCATTTTTTTTACTGTGTCATTAGGATACTGTCTCATTGACATTCACCCAACATCTCCTTCGTATTCATATGTTTACATGTTCGTTCTATGCATATTAGCCATTTTTTAATTGAGTAATCAATATTTTCTTACCCGCGAGTAAATTTTTCGTTCAATCCTCACTTAGAATAAGTATTAATTCATTGATATGAAATGTTATAAAACAGACAATCTGATACAAGTGAATATATCCGTTTACTTTTTTACACTTCCTGTTATTTGTTTTTGTAAAATACATACGCGATAAATTTTTCAATTATTTTAATTTCTTGCGCGATCATTCCAAATGATCTTCTCTGAAAAGATTTTTTTCAGCTGTTAAATAAGAAACGAGATAGTGTGTCTTGCATTCTACTGTAGAATAATACTCAGTGTCAAAGCCGAGGTCATAAAATCGCACACAAATAAATGCTGAATTTGATCTTCATAAAATGCGCTTTTGTTATCTTGATTTATTTTGAAAATTGAAAGAATTTAAAAATGTAAGAGAACATAGAAGAAGTTTGAACTACGACACAATTTGATAGATCTAAAACTATTTTAACCTAGGTTTATTCTGTGATCATGATTGAGGAAATCTAACAAATCTATTTCAGTGGTTGCAGTTATTAAATCGTATATACATAAGAAGAATCCTAGACATGGCTTATTTGTATCGTCTTGTACCTGTGGTTCCACTAAGTAAAAACGTCCGATAGCCCGATATCGTTTTCCAAGGCAATATATTATGGATTTGACAGGCATCGTCAGGAACTTGATTGTGTCACGGAAAGCCTAACGTTATATTTGGTAACAATATTACTTTCGTTAATACATTCGTAGTAGACTGTTGTTAAATTAGCAAATTATTATTTCTGTTTATATAAATTATCTAGAAACTATTGTTTTACATGTCAAAATGTGAAGTGAATGTAGTGTGCTATAATTCATTTAAGGATGATCGCTCATAATTTTCAAAATAATAAGCTTTTTAAAAGACTGTTTTAAATTGATAGTATATAAAAAAAAACGAAACTTATAGAGCAGAAAAAAGGAAAGGCCAGTGTCCGTGTTTTCAATATATAATCTATTGAACTTTACCGGGAAATGATTCTCCCTAGATTTTTCATATAAATAACGTTGGCACCTTTTTTCTTTGAAACATCATGAAATAATAATGATTTTATAAAAATAGGCCTGATCCTGTCCCCCCTCCCGATCACGTTGAGGGAAAAAGTAGATTGATCCAGTTCTTCCCCCCGGAAAGATTGGCATGGGGGGGGGGGGGATGGCTATATAGGACACCGGATCTTGACCTGCGTCGCTGCATACAGCTGATTGAGGTAACATGTATGCTGGTACATAACTGATCCTGTTTGCCGATAGTTTGATTTACAACACTCACTGAACAAGGAAAATTAAGTGTCAATTTTTTTGGGGGCTTCGATGAAAGGGAATATTGACACTTAATTTTCCTTGTTCAGTGAGTTTTGTAAATCAAACTATTGGCAAACAGGAAGTGGTTGCATCGTGGATATAAAATTGCTTACTCGCTACAACTCAGCATCATCAAGCAGCAGACGAAGTATTAAACGATTCTCCTTCATAGACATGATAGAAGCCAAGAAAAGTTTGACGAAAATTTTCCTTGTACATTGATGGTCCTCAAATTGTCAAAAAAATATCATAAGGACCATAAGAGAAACGGTAGTCCGCAAATTGTCAAAAAATATCATATTTAAGGACATGAGACTGAGAGTTATATACGTATACGGTTCCCAAGCTAGGTTAAAGAGTAAAATAAATTATGTCAAAAAAGACAAAATTATTTTCATTTACCTGTGTTTAAAGTAATTGCAAATGGCTAATATTTTTGTTCAAGCATATTGTTTTTCTTAAATTTTTAACATTTCACAGCGGTATAATATGTTACTTAAATTATTCTTCCCTTAGTTTATTTATTTTGTATTTGCATTGTATCATAGATCAAATTTATTTGTTCAGTGTATGTTCACTGGTGTTAATATGTCTTTTGATTGAGTTAAGCCATTTCAATTGGATATATAGTGTGTCTTTCTATGTTGTGATGTTACACAATTGTTTCAGATAAGGGTGAAGGTTTGGTACCATTAAAACGTTTAAACCCACTGCAATTGTTTGCACCTGTCCTGAGGGGGGTGACACATGGGTGCTCATTTCCCAAATCCTTCTTTTTTGGGAAATTTTTCCCACTTCCCAAATTTTTTAGAACATTTTTCCCACTTCCCACTTTTTTTCCAATTCTCCCAAATCCCAGATTTTGCTTTTCCATAATATCCTATTTGGAGTCATCCAGAGCTGTCTTCTTGTCTTATTTGTTCTTCAGTATGTACAAAACTTACGAATAAACACATAATTGTCTTACCTATACTTTACTGGTCCAGATTCTTACTACAACATCAAGAAACAATGTCATTTAAGGTTTTTGTGAAAAAAATATTGGAAAAAAAAACCCACCAAAGGTGATACCTAAAGCACTCCTGGATGACTATGAAATAAATGCCTTCAATGCTTAAAGCAACTCCCGTTTAGTTAACAGAACACAAAACTTAACTGAACACAAAACCAACAAAACACAAAACCCAAAGCAGGGAATCTTCATATCAGACACAAAGTGTGATACAATTGATGAACAAGAATTACTGGTGTACACGCATGACCAAAAATGATTACAATTGGTACGTCGATACTACTGTCTGTTGAAGTATGGAATTTAATCATACCCCGAACCCTAGTTTCAGATTTTTGAACATAGTGCCACTCGAAACCTTGCGTAAACGATGCACCTGTTTCTCCTCTACAAGACCTATATAGCCATACCCCCTGACACCGTCATTATTTTTCTCTAGAAGCCATGGAATAGGCCACCCCCCCCTGTTTTTTTCCAAATTTTTTCAAATTTCGAGCCCTAGTTTCAGATATTTGAACATAGCGCCACTCGAAACCTTGCGCAAACGATGCGCAAGTTTCTCCTCTACAAGACCTTTATAGCCATACCACGTGACACCCCTCATTATTTTTCTCTAGAAGCCATGGAATAGGCCCCCCCCTGTTTTTCTGTTTTTGTTTTTTTCCAAATTTTTCAAATTTCGAGCCCTAGTTTCAGATTTTTAAACATAGCGCCACTTGAAACCTTGCGCAAACGATGCGCAAGTTTCTCCTCTACAAGACCTATACAGCCATACCTCCTGAGACCCCTCATTATTTTTCTCTAGAAGCCATGGAAAAGGCCACCCCTGTTTTTTTTAAATTTTCAAATTTTGAGCCATAGTTTTAGATTTTTTAACATAGCGCCACTCGAAACCTTGCGCAAACGATGCGCCTGTTTTCCTCTACAAGACCTACATAGCAAATAAATCAAGAGTAAGTAAATTTTGGCTCAAAACGGACTCGGACTTCTTTTAAACTGAGTTTTACTGTGCGTATCGCTGTGTGTTTCTTTATTCTACATTGGCTAGAGGTATAGGGGGAGGGTTGAGATCTCACAAAACATGTTTAACCCGCCGCATTTTTGCGCCTGTCCCAAGTCAGGAGCCTCTGGCCTTTGTTAGTCTTGTATGTTTTTTAATTTTAGTTCATTTATATGTTTTGGAGTTTAGTATGACGTCCATTTTCACTGAACTAGTACACATTTTTATTTAGGGGCCAGCTGAGGACCACCTCCGGGTGCGGGATTTTCTCGCTGCGTTGAAGACCCATTGGTGGCCTTCGGCTGTTATCTGCTCTTTGGCCGGGTTGTTGTCTCTTTGACATATTCCCATTTCCATTCTCAATTTTATATATTTTTTTCTATCATTAAAAGTTTCATTTCTGCTTAAAAATGTGCTATTTTTTCAGGGAAGGACTACTTTTACGTTCTAAATTGAAGTGGTGGCATTGGTGGTTATTCCGCTGACAGGTGTAGATTTACTGTGGTACTGAATGTCACCATGAAAAGGGATGTGGCTTGTTTAATAAGCAGAAGTGGTAAATCCCATTTCATGATAGAGATGTAAATTGCAATTTCTGGACGGAATTTCTACCTTTTAAATATTTTTTTTTTTGAACGGTGGCCGTTGCTGTCTTAATTTTTCAGTTTTTAGATATATCGCCTTATTGTTCGCTAGCTTCAGTCTGGTTCATGACATTGCCTATCCAGGCAACATCAGGCCATTGCTTATCATTTGTACTAATTGTGAACAAAAGCTTTGTCGTAGGGAAATTTTTACGTATTAAAGTTGGGAGAGGGTAGGATTTCCATACCCCAACTTTGGACCTCACATTGTCATGTGTAGTAGTTTCGTAAATTTACCCACCTGGGTCTTTGGATCCAGGCAACTGTAGACCATTTTCTAACATTTGTACCTAGCGTAGACGAAAGCTTTGCCGTAGGGAATTTTAAACTAATCAAAGTTGGGAGGGGTATGGTCTCCATATCCCAACTTTGGACCTTATTTGTAGATGTTCATTAACTTTACCCACCTGGGTCTTTGGGCCCAGGCAACCTCAGGCCATTGCCTATCATTTGTACTTATTGTGTACAAGCGCTTTGCCGTAGGGAATTTTTACGTATTAAAGTTGGGAGATCTCCATACCCCAACTTTGGACCTCAGTCGTAGAAGTGCCGTAAATTTACCCACCAGGCCATCGTTTCACAAAAAATCGTACGACAATCTTAGATCTTACGTCTGTCGTAAGTCAAATCGTCAGTTTTTTACCGTTTCATAAACAATCGTAAGTAGAATTTTATCATAAGTTTGATCGTAATCTTACGAGTGGTAACAGACAGTCGTAAGTCAAATCGTACTGGTTTAATCTGCTAATATTTCGTTAAAATCAACAACATTACATTATCTTACAGAATCCATGGGATGAACAGAAGACATGTATCCATGTTATTTTGTCCTAATCATAAATAACTAAAATTTAAATTCCTGAAATAATCGTAAATTTACCATTCATAAATTTGAGTTTATGTTTGTTGAACTAAAACGAGCGCCTTGCTTCCAAAGTTTCAATTCTTTGACCTTAAAAACTTAAAAGTGATTGAACTAGCACAGCACCAGGAACATCTGCTTGTAAATAATCAAGGGGTACATTCCGTGTAACTTGGTACTAAATATTCTCAAAAAAGAAAATTTTAACGTTTATTTACTAGTTCTTTAATCGTATGTCATATACAGCATTATACACGGTGGCTATGAAGTTAACAATAAATATATATGTCAAGCTAAAATTGCAATAATCCCCTAGAATGCATGTCCTGCGGTTATACACTACCGCGGAGGACGGTGCTCTTTATTTACTAGACTTTTTAATTCAAATTACGATTATTTTCAAACAAATACCAGTCCAGAAATTGCGAAAACAATAATTTATATAACGTTACATGCATGTCATTAATGTAGTGGTAGACTTGAATGTTATGAATCCGTAGTTTCAATGTAATAACACCAGTTGCTATGCGCTCTATCAGGTTCGCGTTTTCTTTTGAGGTATAAATTAAATGCTCCAAACCCGTTATCAATACCTGCTTTGCCCTTTTTCAATTAAAAACATTGCTATAATTCTATAGATATAAGAAGATGTGGTATGAGTGCCAATGAGACAACTCTCCATCCAAGTCAAAATTTATAAAAGTAAACCATTATAGGTCAAAGTACGGTCTTCAACACGGAGCCTTGGCTCACACCGAACAGTTAGCTATAAAGGGCCCCAAAAATTACTAGTGTAAAACCATTCAAACGGGAAAACCAACGGTCTAATCTATATAAAAAACGAGAAACGAGAAACACTTATGAACCACATCAACAAAAGACAACTACTGAACATCAGATTCCTGACTTAGGACAGGTGCAAACAAATGCAGCGGGTTTAAACGTTTTAATGGTACCAAACCTCCACCCTTTTTCTGAAACAATAGTGTAACATCACAACATAGAGACACACTATAAAATATCAACTGAAATAACTTAACTCAATCAAAGGACATATTAACACCAGTGAACATACACTGAACAAATAAACTTGACCTATGATACAATGTAAATACAAAATAAATAAACTAAGGAAGAATAATAAAAGTAACATGTTATATCGGTATGAAATGTTAAACAATTTATGTTTATTTGAAAACTATGATATTTCACTTTGCCGTTGTGTGATTGTGTGTTTTTATACTTATGAAAATTTATTTTCAAATTTACAATGTATTTAGGTATAAAAATGTAAATGAAATTTCCAAATCCTAAATATGTTTTCTTCAATTTCAAATTCTTGTTATAAAGGTGCCGTTAAATTTGCATTTACAATCATATATCGTAGATATTTGGTGCGATTCTTATTATTAAGCATTCCAGTGGAAAATAAGGTTGATTAAATGCAGCAATTCATCCAAAAAATGTAAGGAGAAAATAGCTATAAAAAGTACCAACCAAAGTACAACTGATAATTTACAAAGGCAGCCCCTTTTTTCTCCCTCTATGTTATTGTAGTCTTAATATCAGCTCGAGCTTATATTCATTTTGCTATTGCTCGTGTATGTTTCCGGTATCAAAACTGCTGTAATGAAAATATTTTTTGGAGAAGTTTTGTTAACTTTTAGTAGAATGAAATGGAAAAGCACTGTTTCTTGGCTTTTATGCGTTTTTTTTTTTTTTTTTTTTTTTTTTGTTGTGCACAGCAATAAAAGTGCTGTTGCTTTGCGTTGTTTTTATTTTATTTTTTGCAGAGGCGTAGTTTTCCTTGAGGCAATGAGGCAACTGCCTCACTAAATATTTGACAAAGAAAAAAATTTAGAAAGATAAAATATACAATTTGTATTTCGTAGTAATGGATGCATTGTTATAAACATTTGACTTCTGTAATTTTACACAACTTTAATTCTTAACGCAAGACAGACTGAGAGACTTAGTTCAAATTTTTAAAAGATTCAAAGTTGGTACCATGTTAGCAAGGGACACATACCTAATAAATACAACTAAAACAAGAAGTTCTTTAAAATTGAAATCATAAAGATGCTGCCTTTTCATTGAAACAAAACTTTGTTATGTTTGGTCGACGTGTTGTATGTTGCAGGAAATACTGTATGATTGACTGATGTTCCGTGTTGAACATACAGTGGCAATATTTTATGCAAACGAAAACAAAATATGTCGATTCTCCAAAGTAGGTCGGCAAGTATAAATGCCTGTTTTAAAAATTTGCGTGTAGGGTAAGGCAGAAATTTTGCCTTGCAATTGGCCACCAACAGACCCATAATATTACAAGGCTTATTTAACGTGCATAGTGTGTGGAATTCGCATGCAGGGTCATCGGATGTAACGTATCCATTCCGAGCTTACGTGGCAGCGTATTTATACATCCAACACATCCGAACACTTCAACGCGAGGGTTTACTTCGTGACGAGAGAAGATCAGGCAGTACAATTTTTGCCTATACCAGTCAATTCATTGGGGTTGAAAGAGAGAACGTATAGTAGTTCGTATACGGCAATTGTTATGACATAAATGTAAAAGTACAAAAGTATACACCTCATGTATGAAAAAACATTTTACGGACTCCACCTATAGCACGAGACAATATGTGTAAATATTATTTAAAGAATATCTATGGCGTAGATGTATAAGTTTACGAAAAAATAAACGATGATAAGCTAATTCGCCATGAAAACAAGGGATATATTGTATTCCACAAAAGACTCTTGATGTTCAATGCGTTACATTGATTGATTGATTGCTGATGTTTAACGCCACTTTTATTACTATGTGTTATATATTAGTTGAGGTCAGAATACGGCGAATACACCTGCCACGAGCGGGTTCGAACTCACAACCTCAGTGTTTACAGGATAGTGATCGCTGTAGTTGAATTACTTAGTCAACTCGTCCATCGAGGCCCCTATTACGTTAACAAATTCTCTTGAATATTAGTTATTTGTCTATAGTTTTGTTTGTTGATGGTATTAAGATTTTTTCCTATCTTTGACATTTTCCTTCAAGGTTTAGTATATTTACAGCATGCATCTACTATTATCTGTTATAATTCCAAAAATCTCAAAATCAAAATATAAAAACAATTGCCATAAGGTATAGAAATAAGAAGATGTGGTATGAGTGCCAATGAGACAACTCTCCATCCAAGTTTTGTGTAACTTAAAGAGCATATAGATGTATAAATGTCCTGTTCACCCGGTTCAATGATCAATCTGTCATAGAAATAAATTCAAGCTCAATATTAATATTTATTAATTTTATCACCCTCATTATAAATGTTGTTACGACCAGAATACCGGTATATATAATGAATTCAAAATATCATGATTTTCCAAAGGTTACAACATGACAAATTAAATAAAAGTGGAACGGGCCCCAAAACGGCCCTTAGCGCCACTTGTCTGTATGGTTTGACCCAGATTTCAAAGGTCAGTTTTCAAGGAAATGTCAGTAATAGCGTTTATGAGGTTAAATGTTTAGTTTAAGTTACTTTTAGATCACATCAAAATGAAACTTGGTACGCATGTTCATTATGCAGAGAACTGTTTAACAAATATGCAGAATTAACATGGATATGTAATAGTGCGAGCGGGGATTGGTGTCCTATAGACACATATTCTTGTACATATACCAGCCTTGTGAGACCAAAATTAGAATACTGCTCAACAATTTGGAATCCTCATACAAACACCTACATCAATAAATTAGAATCTGTCCAAAAGAACGCAGCAAGATGTGTCCTCAATAAACCACACGTTTACAAAAAAAAAAAAAAAAACAGACATCACAACAGAAATGGTAAAAAATCTAAATTGGGAAACATTAGATCAGAGGCGAAAAATATAAGACGTAATCCTCTTGTATAAGGTAGTTCACTACCTTATTGCCGTGCCTGTTCAACTTCACCCTACTAAGGCAGAAATAAAATCAACTCGCCACAGCCATGCATGGAAATTTCAGACAATTCGGACAAATGTAAATGTGTGCAAATACTCGTTCTTTCCACAAACAATCATCTTATGGAACCAACTACCACCACTTGTGATAGCCGTCCCTGTATTGGACGCATTTAAGGTGGTAGTCAAGGGAGTATGCTAAACTTCCACATAATTGTACAGTGTAAATACGTTTTGTTTTTTGTATTCTGAGGCTCTGCTATGCGCGTGTTTGAATACTTCTTAGTGAGATGCCTGCTTGCGGGTGTTATTGAGTAACCTATTTACATATATTTATATATATAGCGAATTGAAGTTGAAGTACCGATTCTTGTTAATGCATCGATTTATTTATTATGTCACTCGATCGACAATGTCGGGTGACATATTGCTTTTCCTCTGTTTCTTTTTCCGTATTATTATTATTTTTTCCAACTTATTTTATTCGGCAGTTTTCTCAAAGCCAAAGGAACCAATCTTGATGATTGTTGACCATAATTAGTACCACCATCAGTAGAGTTGCAGTAAAATTTTGAACTTTAAAATGGCAGCCGTTTCCATGGAAACAGCAAAATGTGAGAAATGATGACTAACTTGAGTATGCCTGAACCAAAATTCATGAAATTTCATACAGTGTTGGTGTCCACTATATACAGGTTTTGTGTGATTTTGAGAATCTTTGGAACTTCCATATTGCCATGGAAACTGGAAATGTTTAGCATTGAACCCTATGGGAAAAACCTTAAAGTAGCATTTACTTGCTTAATGTTTTTGGAATATAGGAAATGGTCACTGTTACCATGGCAAAAATGTCAAAAAATTTCAAAATGCTCTAAACTTTATGAAACTTCACACAAATGTTAACTGGCATGTGAAGAGTTGCCGTTTGAATTTGGAAATTTCAAAATGGTAGCCGTTGCCATGGAAACAGCAAAAATGCGAAAAAAAATCAAAATGCTCCAAATATTCTGAAAAAGTACAGAGAGATGTATAGCCATGCATATATGTGCGTTCACTGCTTTAAATTTTCGAAATGGCTGCCGCTTAGTGGCAAGGGGGGTAGATGCCATCCGCTATTGCTTGCAATAGCAATTCTAGTTTTACATTAATATTTTACCACAAATTGGTGACTTGTTCTTTAATAAAAAAAATAGTTATATGAGGGTCTGAATGGGGTTTACAAAATAGAGAATAAAGGGCTAATATTACAGAAAATGGGTAAAAAAAAAAGAATAGAGAAAATAATAAAGAAAAGAGAAAATTGCGCAATTTCTATAAAGCGTAGAGAAAAAATGGTTAATAAAATTAAAGAATGCAGATTTGAAGGAAACCTCGTCCAGCCTCTTATAATATTGATATCTCAATCTATAATAACATTGAATTTACGGCCATATCGCAATCATTAAACAATTGCGGCAAAGGGTGTTTGGGGATGTGCACCAGCGGGATTTTAGCTACACCCTATATATCGATACACTATTCAATAATTTTCGTCATTCATATATATGAATCAGAAATCATGGGAAACGACATTGTCAACCTCAAGATACAAAACAAAAAAAAAGAAATAAAATACGTAGACATGTATGCATCTTTTAAATCTCCTGATTATCATTATATTTTGGATAAACAGTAGCAAATGTATACAATATACGAAACATTTGGCTTTTACCGGGAGCTTGGAATGTAGCTTTAGGCGTTTATAGCGAAATATCATTTAGTTAATAGTAAGTCCCGATGTAGTGTCCCTTTGAAGTAAAAGTTCAATTGAATCAGTATTAAAACTTAGAGGCGCATTCTTGTGGGGTAAAGGCTGGAGTATAGGGCTCCCCTTGTAGAGCTACACATATGTTTATGCATAGTCTTTTACACGTCCAACTCCTTACGTGGTCTTGCCGGTGGGTCTTTCTTTAAAAAAAACCTGGACCCGCTAGAAACGATCATGATGCTTAATGATTTTATACCAGTTGATAATTAACATTTAAAGATACGTATTATTTCATGAAAACAAGTAAGAAATTCATTTTGATTTGGATTCAATAAATGCCGAAGTCGTTATGTTTTCTCTGTGTTTTTATGATTTCGTCATTCTTCAACAATATAAAAAACAGACCCAGCTTGCAAAAAAACCCACCTAGAGCCATTTTTTCTAATAAAACAAAAACAAAAATATCTTAATAAAGAGCTGCGTTCAAAACCTATTCATCATACAAAAACACCCAAAAACCAAAACTTATGAACATTTCAAAATACGATTTTGAAAGCTGAGTGAAAAATCTGTGATATAAATTTTCTTCCGGGTTTTAAAAGAAAGATTCTTTTTTAGACATTAACGCGGCTGTCAAAGAGACCACCCTTTTTCTTTGTAATCGTAGGTTTACGCTACGTTTACGAGCACCTTTGTGGAACACTCGTAGCTAAAATCCTACTCTTAACGTAAGTTTAATCGTAAACGTAAATCGTACGATTTTTGTGAAACGCTAGCCTGGGTCTTTGGTTCCAGGCAACTGTAGGCCATTTTCTATCATTTGTTCCTAGCGTAGATAAAAGCTTTGCCATAGGGAATTTTAAACGATTTAAAATTTGGAGGGGTATATTGTCTCCATATCCCAACTTTGGACCTCAGTTGTAGAAGTTCCGTAACTTTACCCACCTGGGTCTTTGGATCCAGGCAACCTCAGGCCATTGCCTATCATTTGTACTTATTGTGGATAAAAGCTTTGTCGTAGGGAAATTTTTACAAATCGAATTCGAACCTCAGTTGTAGAAGTTCCGTAACTTTACCCACCTGGGTCTTTGGGTTTAGGCAACCATAGGCCATTGCCTATCATTTGTTTCTAGTGTGGAGAAAAATTTTGCCGAAGTGATTTTTTCTCAAATTAAAGTGGGATGGGTTAGAGGACACCACCAATCAGACACATCATGACCATTCATGCATTTTCGCCATTCTTTAGTTTTTTAAATTTGTTTTGTGTGTTTTTACCACATCCCACATTATGGTCATATCCCCACTTTCTTCTTTTTTTTCCTTCTTTTTCCCAGATCCCACTTTTTTACCCCTATATACCACATCCCAAAAGTGTGTCACCCCTCTGTCCTAAGTCAGGAATCTGATGTTCAGTAGTTGTCGTTTGTTGATGTGGTTCATGAGTGTTTCTCGTTTCTCGTTTTTTATATAGATTAGACCGTTGGTTTTCCCGTTTGAATGTTTTTACACTAGTAATTTTTGGGGCCCTTTATAGCTTGCTGTTCGGTGTGAGCCAAGGCTCCGTTTTGAAGACCGTACTTTGACCTATAATGTTTTACTTTTATAAATTTTGACTTGGATGGAGAGTTGTCTCATTGGCACTCATACCACATCTTCTTATATCTATATAAATTCAAAACATAAAAAAAACCTGTAACATTTGAAAGACGTCTGCCAGATCGCATGCAATTCGTATTCGGGTATGAAACTTACAGAAATCACAATTTCCCTTCTTCTGTCTTCCTTTTTGATTCTGTTTTGAAAAAAAATGTGCTCTCTATCACGTCCGCTATATTTTAAGAAGTGCAAATTAAGTGGAACGAATCCCGACTCAGTTACAATAAGTGTTATTTTTATGAAGCATTTAAAATTTCAATACGTTGGTTTTTTTTTTTAATTCAGTATACGCATAAAGACGAAAACTTTTATAAAGGTATGAGACCATATCGACGTTTTCGTTGATAAATAGATGTCATAGAACACACAGATATTAATGAGGGTCTGGATGGGGGGTCTGTTATTCTGTAAACATTTAATTTTCACCCCTTTTTCTCTAATCTTCAAAAATTAACCCTTTTTCTCTAATCTTCATTTTTTTGCTCGTTATTCTCTAATCTTCATTTTTCTTTAGGCAGCAACCATTTGATTTTCTGGGGGCTATGGATATTTTTCCGGACAACTTTTTTTTGCCTTCGGCGAAAATCAATCTATTTTTTGGCGACAAGTCAAAACAATTTTTTCTTTCAATTTTAGCATTACATATAGTGGCAGCTGAGGGTGAAACAAACAATTTTTTTTCTCAGGATCAAAACAAATTATTTTTTTTCCAAAACTGAAACAAACTTTTTTCCAAAAATCCATAGCCCCCAGAAAATCAAATGGTTGCTGCCTTAATCATTTAACCCCATCCAAACCCTCATTAATTACACATGTAAAATGGACGATTGACGACTTGGCGCCCCAACTCTGGATCGGTAATTTCCTTGTTTTCTGTGTGGACTGCGCTCTGACGTCCCACGGCCACAAGAAGTCCCCCTCCCCCCCCCAAAAAAAAGGGTCGTCGGATGTCAGAGTAATATAGCATGTAAAACAAGAAGATCAATAAAATGAGTGAAACTACATCCGCCCACAGCTCATTCAAAGATTTTTTATTAAAATGTGATAGAGAAATTGGGCTTTGGTCTTGTATCTTTTTAAAGTCTTTGTAGAAAACAAAGGTGCAAGTCAAATTGTCCTCATGCATTTATAAAATTAAAATCAGACGAGGAAGTAGAATGTGCCGAAATCTCAGACATTTTAAAACGAAAGTGGATAGAAAGCCTTTTGTAAAGGTGAATAGTAACGATACATTTTAATACGTAACTTTATTGATTATTTTGTCATGTTTGTGATTTTTTTTCCAATATTAATGAAGCTTCACTTATCGTAAATTACCTTTTATGTTTCGTCCTTGACCACATTAAACTAGTGTTGTATTACCACATTAAACTGGTGTTGTACTGCAGCTGTTAAATCACAACAATGTCTAACGTGTCATATCAATATAAAAGAATTCGTTGGCAAAACGAATCTAGTCAACTCTGTATGAAAATTGAAAAAATGGAAAAAACCCACATAATAATGAATGAAAGGAGATGCGGGTATACGTCAATGATGGAACAAGAAGCCGTCACTGCACATGCAGATTCAGTTACAAACTTTCGATCATTTAGTTATTCCTCAAAGGAAAACGGAAAAAAAAATTAAGTGCTTCTGTTCTACATGCATGAAGTACGTTTGAAGACTCAAAGACTATAAAATAATTTGCGCAGAAAACTTCGATTGTAATACAATAAGACAATTAAAACCAATTGTTCAGAGAACAATTGAAGGTCTTTCCACCCATAAAGATCTATTATGATATAAAAATATTAAAATTCGGTTTAAATGTCATTTCCAGCGTCAAATGATAGCTTATTGTACGCTGATTCCAAAATATATGGTTTCTATACATTTTTTTAAATAAGGAGATAATTTGTTACTTCCTGTTTGAAAAATGTTACTCCGGTATAATTTGAATGTTTACTTGACACTGATTCCAAAATATATGGTTCTATATACTTTTATATTAAATAAATACAAAAATAGCTACTTCCGGTTTACACAAAGTCACTTCCGGTTGGATTTTCCAAGGTCAAATGGCTTGCAACCTAATGCAAAAAGTCCCATGGCTTTATCATGTATACATATGAGGTAAAAGCAAAGGTCAAAATCTAGAACGTCAAATTTACCTATGACCTTGAGCTCAATTTCAAGGTCATAAACCAAGGACCTCAAATCAAAAGACCCTAGGTCTTAGTTATATATGGTTAATGAGTTATATCACCATACGCGTATTTTTAAATACAAGAGGGGAGAAAACTCTAATTTAATGTTAGCGCACCCTTTAAACCAAAATGTAACTGTTACGACATGTCGCAACTAACAATTTAGTAATATGTTGTCGACATCTTATACGGTTTTTGAAAAGAAGTGAAAATAAGCCAAAATCAAAATTTAGAATATGACCTTGACCTTTGACCTTGACCAAATTTTCTTTTTTTTGGATCAAGGACCTCAAATCAAAAGACCCTAGGTCTCTATCACTTATGGTTTACCAGTTAGAAATGCATATCACTTATATCAAATGCATAAGGGGAAATAACTCTCATATGGAGTCTCCGGATAGCTTCGGTCAAAATTAAAATCCTAATCCTGAAGATGTAACGAGCAATTTGGTAAATTAAATTTGTCGTAATCTTTTACGGTTGCGAAGGAGTAGTGGCCACAAGAAAAACAGTGTTTGGGGAGATAACTCTTACAACGTAAAGTATTTGGTTACGCGGTTGTCAGTTTTAAAAGCGTATAAACTATACGATATCATATTCCAAATATCTAAGCGACATCTTTTGAAACATCAATACTACGCAAGAAAAAAATTAGGCGGAAGAAAAAAAATAATAATAATAATAATAATAATCAGAACAAAAGCAATAGGTCTTTCCACGGAAAAGTGGAAAGACCTAATGAGTTGGGTTAAAATTGTACGAACTCTGTCTGTCTGTCTTATTCAGATTTGATCTTTGGTTTACAAGTTAAAAGAATCTAATTAGATTTTTTTCCCGCTCACTAACAGCTAATTAAAACGTTTGTTCATTTTTAGAGTAATTTTCCAAAACAAAATCCCTAGAAATCACTTCTGCGAGTTTAATAGAAAAGTTAACCCATTCTTTATGTTTTTAACTGTGTACGTACCCTGGTGAATATGTAAATGCTCTTTTGTTCCGACGTTGGAAAGTTCCGGGCGGAAAGAACTAACTAGCCGAAAAGTTCCGGAGGAACTTATTAACTAGTTACTTTGTTCTTCCTCTGGTTTAAAAGTTCCACCGGAACAAAGTGACTAGTTGAAAAGTTCCAACGGAACATATCATCTAGTTAGAAAGTTCCTTTTTGCCAAATTTGTCAAAACCGGAACTAACAAACTAGGCCAAAAGTTCCAACGGAACTTATCAACCAGGCAGAAAGTTCCATTTGGAGAATTGATGCAAAGTAAAAGCGCAACATATTATATTTGAACCTTTCAAAGAGAAACCAAGATACTGATTACAAAAGTCAAAAGGAACTTATCAACTAGCCACAAAGTTCCTCTTTGGCAAATAAGTCAAAACCGGAACTAACAAACTAGCCCAAAAGTTCCAACGGAACTTATCAACCAGTCACACAGTTCCATTTGGAGAATTGATGCAAAGAACCACATGAGGAGGGGGGTATTCTTCCCTCTCTTAGGGTACTTATGAATACTAAATTTGCATGATAATGCAACTTATTCCGTTTTATGTGAGCTATGAAATACAACTTAAATTTTGCATATTTGTCCCCAAAGAAACCCCTTTCAGTGCGTTGGGTATTCTTGTAAATTAATGATTTGCTCTTATATATACTGATACTCATTCTTCCCCCTCTTTCTACAAAAAGGACAAAATATGGTATATTCGTAACGATGTAACTAGTTGTTCTGTTCCGCCAGAACTATTCAACTAGCTACATTGTTCCGGGACTTTCAACTAGCTACTTTTTTCCGGAACTTTTCGACTGCACTCGGAATAAAACATCTAGTTGGAAAGTTCCATCTGAACGAAATAACTAGTTGAAAAGTTCCGCCGGAACAAAGTAACTGACGGAACATAGTGGCTGTTACAAATCAATAAATGATTACCGGAAACTGTTGTAACGGCAAGGACATAACATTTTACAAAAAAAAAGGGGGCGCTTAATTGGGTTATCTTTTGCGACTTTATTTTCATTTCTCTTGAAGTATTATCCTTTAAATACCTAAAATATAAAATATGTAACAAATGCCTCTACATTAAAGTCATTGGGATTTTTTCACTTAAGAATTAAATGCTTCTTTTTGTAAATTTATTGGGTATAAAAGCGTTGACCGAAGTACATTTTGTATGAAGCGCGGAAGCGCTTTATTCTAAAAATGTGCGCACGGTCAACGCTTTTACAACCCTATAAAATTACTAAAAGAAGCATTCAATACTCAGTGTATATAAAGTGCGAATCCAGTTAGTTCATTTTCACTGTTGTATGCGAGTATGTCTATTGTAGAATAAAGAATGATGGGAAAAATTGCGTTTGTTTACTTTTTGAAAATACAAAATAATAGATTTGAATGTATGTTTTAACAGAATTTCATTAGAATATAACTTTTTAATGTATAATAAAAGGATTAAAGTCCAAAAAGTGTTATTTAAGCAGCAGAATCCGTAATATTGATTACTGATTGCGATTCATTTTAACTATAGATGCGATGAATTATCACTGTAAGTGCAATCATTTCTGATGTGGAATTTTTGGAAGTGCGATGAATTTTCATTGTCGTTTTATATGATTATTCGATATACAACAACTGAAAATAGTTTTTAAATGACTTTAATATTGATGATATTTACAATTTGAAATGCAAGCTAGTCGTAGATGCTTACTTGAATATACACGGGTATAACCACGTTCATATCATGAATATTCAAATATTGTTGGTGAGTTTGCTATAAGCTTGTCATGGATCCGAAAATTTACTGGAGCAGAACATCCATGAATATAACGTTTTTCTACGAAGAATTTTCTTTCAAAAGTTTTATAACTCGCTTAAAAAAGTTTGTACATTTGTCACGCCGTGTCATACATATTTCTACCGTATTGATAGGCTTTTGCATAGCGAACAGTACAAGAATGTACAACGAACGGTACTAAAGAAAGAAAACAAACTACAAAGAGAATGAATCGTACAGTGTCAAAATTCTGAGGTCAGTTTTTCAAGTAAATGTCTTCAATAAAATTAAAACAACGGGTTTCTCATTCGTATTATGTATTAATAACAACAAAGCACAAAATTTACGGTCGCATTTAATGAAAGAGCCAACCAACTATGCTCTATTTGTAGTTTAATCAAGTTTGAGTTACACATAGTGTTTGTTTCGCGATGTTTACAGTAATTCACAGACCTGTCTATTTAAAATAGTGACATGGTGTTCATGTAATATAAATGATATACAATGCTGCCACTTAACTGAACAGTTGGTCAATTAGTTTTTGGTGTAAATATAAGAACGGTATATCTACCAACATTGCTTCGCGATGTAGCGATTAACGCCCGGAATCATCTGTACGGCGGTTATACTCCGTGGTATAGAACCATTTAAACATGTAACAATAAACTGTTTTCAATATTTCTTTGTATTCTCACAATTGCGTATTGGCTTATTTGTAACACCGACTTTCAAGCATATTTAAGGTGACTCGACTGTTGCTCGAACTTTCTTTACAGTATAAAATTTATACACAATGGCATGACAAATATCAATTATCCAGTCATCCAAGCGTCAGTTGCTTGTGCAAGATGAAAACTTTTCCACTCGTTCAATCGTGAAATGAAGATCGTTCTGTGAATGCTCTTGTTATCTCAAATGCATCCATTAGAGCTATTTTCCTAACGCTTGTAGTTTAAAGGTTTGTTGGCTTGCTTGCTTTGTTTGTATAAACGTTTGCTCAATCTTAATTACAATGCTTAGGCAACATTTACGCAATCAAGGTCAACCACACCTTTTAACTACAAACATTAGGAAATTAGCTCTAATGACGTTTAATTTATTAGTATGCGATGTAGATTTAGACCGAAACAGAAACTTTGCTTTTCCGGTGACGTGGATTGGCTTAACTATCCAAGATATATGTATTTAATGATGACGTGTCATAGGAAAGAATAAATTTTATCCTATATATAGATCAGGACAAATTATTTGAGAAAATAGAATTGACTATATTAGCAATAAATACCATGTTTAAGGAATTTATTGATATATTACCTCAAACTTTCACTCACTAAGTATGCATATATAACCAATCCTTCTGACTTCCTAAATTTTGTTGGAGAGACGGCTGAAATAAGACTTTATATAATGAAAATTAATTAATTTCCTTCTGTGAAAATGCATCGCATATACAATAGAAATGAATCGCCCTACAGTGAAAATGAGTCTAGTTTCATTATTCGACAGTAAACATGAATCGCATAATGAAAACAGCATAGTGCAATTTGATTCAATATCAACAAGCTGAATAACAAAACCTGTTTTAAGTTAAACAACATTAATAATTATGTTAAAAGGTACATTTTCTGCAAATGAAACTTAACTGCTACTTTTAAATCTCTTGCACGCTCTGTTCGTGAACTTTTCTTAATATTTATCTATTTATGTATCAATTTTGCACCTGGATGGCTGTAGGCGCGATGCAAACCCATCCGCATCTCGTACCTATATCATGAATTTATAAAAACAGTACACATTATATATTATTTCTTATTTTATTCAAAAATCTTGAATTTGTCGTCTGTTTGTTTATCATTCTACATCAGAAATTCATCACGGATACAGTAAAAATGACATTTTAGAATTCGCACATTACATAGACTGATACTTATAATTACATTTTTTTGCTAGGATCATGAAAACACGATTTCTTTCAAGTTTTTCTTTTATTTACCTGTGCACTTTATTGTGGAAGCTCGTTCCGTCACGAATGTTACATGCATTTCATTTTGAAATGGTTAATTTCAAAAAGACGCGAGATTGCTGTTAGCCAATCAAAATAACGTTTTATAATGAAACATACATGAAATGTTATTATACAAAAATAATCATTCAACCTCACTACTTACAAATTTATATGAGTTATTTTTTGCTAACGCGCATAACACATCGTAAAATCCGTAAATTTTAAGGCTGTTCTTGAAAAAAATGTGACATGCCATTATTTCCTACTTTCTTTTATTATCTTCTTTTATTTTCTTAATCTATTGTATTAACGGGACAATATACAACTCTAAATTAAAACCAAAATGAGAAGTTATGCATGGTATGACAAGGCCACTATTTTGTTGGATAAGCGCTGATAGTTAAAATTGATACATTTGTTTTTAAGAATTTCATTTGCTTATATCTATTTCTTATGTATGATTTGTATAGTGTTAATATCATATCACTAGTCATTACATATATTATACGAAAATGAAAGCTCTGTTCATTAATGCGTTTACTCGATGCTGATCGAATTGTAAGATATTTATTTTTTAAAAGTATTTTTTTTAAAACTATCACATTATACAATTTAGAAAGTATAGGTCTAAAACATTTGTTTTATAAAAACAGTGTAACAAACCAACCAACAGACCAGTATATGACATTATAGGTATATGAAGTCCTCGGAACATGGTAAATTTAAAGCATCAATTTAATATTGGTTATTATCGATGTGTACTTTAGGTGATGATGATATTAAAGTCGATAGTATCAATTTACTTGTACCTGACAGAAATTATTTTATTCATTAGAGAGAGTAAAAAATATTCAATCTGAATTTAAGGTATCGCATATCACTCTAATCTAGGAGGTCAGATTGCTCTTTTCAAAGTCCCTTATTCGTGACCCTCAGAACGGAGCCTTTTCTTTGATAGGTTGCATTCTGAATCATATTACTAAAAATAATGAAACTGAAATATACATAAAAGTGTCAAAGAGACAACAAACCGACGAAAAAACAGAAAAAATTTCTGATAATTTTGAAAACAGATGTTTTCTCTCAGAATCTTCCACCCCCCACCCCACCCCCAAAAAAATAAAATAAGCTGACGATAATTTATGATACTACGAAGCACTCTATACTCGTTTGATCAACCCCCATCAGGAACGCTCAACCCCAAACATTTGAAAGCCAGGGATGTATAAATACGTAGACAGGAGCTATAAGAGACCTACAAAGAATATCCAAATTTATCTCAGGTCAATTTGCTTAGGGAATTGGAACCTTATTTTCTTAGCAATTTCGTAATTTATCAACGAACTCCTATTTACAAAGATGTCAATGTGTGTAAAATATCTTTTTGGCAAACCCTTGGTTCATATCTATGTTTTCCAAAAACTATGTGTAAAATTGCAATTCTAGATCGATTATGTCAATTTTGACACATATATGTCATCATAATGACATTTCAATTGCCCTTTTTCACCAAAGTGTCCAGATTATATGGACTTTAACAGCTTTCTATGCGACATGGGTTCATTTTTGAAGGCCGTACGGTGACCAATATTATCTAACTTCTACGTCATTTGGTCTCTGGTGGAGGGTTGTCTTATTGGCAATCATAATTACAACATCTTTTTATTTTTCTATTGTTTATTAACAAACAAAAATAACACAATTTTGAAAGGCTTGAATGATTTTACCATTTTTGAATTCCAGGGGCCAGATTAAGGCTCTTGTGTTATAAATTCATATCAAGATATTCAAACGAGACGCTGTGAAATGTGCAAGGAATTTACTTATGCATCTTTGGATCAAGCCGTCTATAAAGTTTCTTTTTTTTACTTATGGTTAATACTTTTAAAAATGATTTATTACCCAAACTTACCAAAACATTATGAATTAGTTACTAAACATGCAGGCTGTTTATAATAAGAAACTAAGCTATACTTTAAGATTTTTTCTTATCGACTAACTTTTTTGAAAATAATGTTCTCAGTTTTGAAAAACCGTTGACAGTTCCTTCCGTCCTTTACAGAATTGTCAGTAAATATTTTCAGATGATCTTATTTTTGAAAATAATTTTATTTAAAATCTAATATCGGCATAGTGATTTTTTAACGGTAAAGAAAGAGTGGAGCTTATTAACTAAGAATATAAACTAATTTCTGGGGACGTATCTTCCCCGTAGGAATTATCAGCCTAGTGGTCAGCATTTTTGCGTTGACATGAAATATCATCGAAATGTTAATTTTCTGCAATTTTCTGCAATTTTCTTTAAATCTAATCTTTTTAAAATAACGAATTATTCAATTCACTTTGTTTTTCTACTCAACATGTTCAAGGTGTAGAATGCCTTAGCAATAGGATTTGGTACAATTTATCAGAATTTTCGGTTTTTAATGCCCTTCAACTTAGTATTTGATTCGGCCTTCCAACTGTTTGATTCGATTGGTAACGTCGTTATATGTAAGAGTCTCGTACTTTGCATGCACCACCTGCCATGCGAATCAGGTCAGTCATGTGTTGTAGTCGGGAATAGAAAATCGTATTTAAAGATAAAAAGTCTATTTTTGGTAATTAAAGATCAACGACTTCGACAATATGTCACTAGAATTATGCAAGAAAACCACAGAAGAAAAGTAATTTTGCCTTTATTTCCATTGTTGAAAATTTGAATATGGAAAAATGAACATTTGGATTCTTAAACTGTTCATCAGTTGACTTTATTCCTAATATTCTAAACCAAAGGCGCCACATGTAGTTACGGTACTTGAGAGACGAAAGTAAAAGACATTCGATTCCATATAATAAAATCTGTGACACAATGGTTTGAAGCCTGAAAGGCATCGTTCAACTCATATAATTACAAGGGTATATGCCTAAATTCCTGGAAAAAAAAGAAATTAACAAAGGGGCAATACAAAAAAGAATGGAACAAACATTTGCAAGAATTTTAGAATTCGGCAGATGTTTCGTGCTTTGTCTCAAAAGGTTTATTGGCAAAGTACCAGGCCCTTTCAAATAAATATTCAGCGCCTACTTCACAAATAATACAGTATGGTCTTGTGTTATAGATTCTAGCCTCTAGGTGCTGATGTTGCGTATGATTTTTTTTACTTTACAGTTTTCCTTTTATTTGTCTTTGTACTATTATGTTCTTTTTGGTCGTATTTCTCTTGCCGTGACTCGGTATTTGTGCATCCTGCTATCGTGGATTTGGCTATGGGCGTTCCTGATGCGGTTTGGTCCAGAGGTACGATTTGGACGCCTGAGGTTTTTATAGTGTTGTTTTCATTTTGTTTACCCTTGTAAATATATATATCTTAAATTGTACTTTATCGGGAAATGGTATATGAAATTATGTTTTACCTTACTTCAGCCGACTCTCTAACAAAATTTATGAAGTCAGAAGGATTGATTATATATGCATACTTAGTGAGAAAAGTCTGATGTAATATATCAATAAATTCCTTAAACATGGTATTTATTGCTAATATAGTCAATTCTATTTTCTCAAAAAATTTGTCCTGATCTATATGTATTCTTTCCTATGACACGTCATCATTAAATACTAATATCTTGGACAGTTAAGCCAATCCACGTCACCGGAAAAGCAAAGTTTCTGTTTCGGTCTAAATCTACATCGCATACTAATAAATTAAACGTCATTAGAGCTAATTTCCTAATGTTTGTAGTTAAAAGGTGTGGTTGGCCTTGATTGTGTAAATGTTGCCTAAGCATTGTAATTAAGATTGAGCAAACGTTTATACAAACAAAGCAAGCAAGCCAACCAAACCTTTAAACTACAAGCGTTAGGAAAATAGCTCTAATGGATGCATTTGAGATAACAAAGAGCATTCACAAAACGATCTTCATTTCACGCTTGAATGAGTGGAAACGTTTTCATCTTGCACAAACAATTGACGCTTGGATGACTGGATAATTGATATTTATCATGCCATTGTGTATAAATCTTATACAGTAAAGAAAGTTCGAGCAACAGTCGAGTCACCTTAAATATGCTTGAATTTCTTATAAGTCGGTGTTACAAATAAGCCAATACGCAATTGTGAGAATACAAAGAAATATTGAAAACAGTTTATTGTTACATGTTTAAATGGTTCTATACCACGGGGAATAACCGCCGTACAGTTGATTCCGGACGTTAATCGCTACATCGCGAAGCAATGTTCGTAAATATACCGTTCCTATATTTACACCAAAGACTAAATGACTAACTATTCAGTTAAGTATTTAATGTTTATGAAAACAAAGTTTACTGCTCCTGGCAGCATTGTATATCATTTATATTACATGAACACCATGTGACTATTTTAAATAGACAGGTCTGTGAATTACTTGTAAACATCGCGAAACAAACACTATGTGTAACTCAAACTTGATTATACAAATACAGCATAGTTGGTTGGCTCTTTCACTAAATGCGACCGTGTATTTTGTGCTTTGTTGTTGTTAAAATACATAATACGAATGAGAAACCCGTTGTTTTAATTTTATTTGAAGACATTTACTTGAAAAACTGACCTCAGAATTTTGACACTGTATGATTCATTCTCTTTGTAGTTTGTTTTCTTTCTTTAGTACCGTTCGTTGTACATTCTTGTACTGTTCGTTGTGCAAAAGCCTATCAATACGGTAGAAATATGTATGACACGGCGTGACAAATGTTCAAAGCTTTTTTAAGCGAGTTATAAAACTTTTCAAAGAAAATTCGTCGTAGAAAAACGTTATATTCATTGATGTTCTGCTCCAGTAAATTTTCGGATCCATGACAAGCTTATAGCAAACTCACCAACAATATTTGAATATTCATGATATGAACGTGGTTATACCCGTGTATATTCAAGTAAGCATCTACGACTAGCTTGCATTTCAAATTGTTAATATCATTAATATTAAAGTCATTTAAAAACTATTTTTAGTTGTTGTATGTCGAATAATCAAAATAAAACGACAATGAAAATTCATCGCACTTCCAAAAATTCCACATCAGAAATGATTGCACTTACAGTGATAATTCATCGCATCTATAGTTAAAATGAATCGCATTTAGTAATCAATATTATGGATTCTGCTGCTTAAACACTTTTGGACTTTAATCCTGTTATTACATTAAAAAGTTATATTCTAATGAAATTCTGTTAAAACATACATTCAAATCTATTATTTTGTATTTTCAAAAAGTAAACAAACGCAGTTTTCCCATCATCCTTTATTCTACAATAGACATACTCATACAACAGTGAAAATGAACTAACTGGATTCGCACTTTATATACACTGATACTGTATGTACTATTAACTGCAAACACTTTCTCTGTTGGTGTCTTTGTCAGATCTATTTGAATGTTTGTTTGAAATTTTAGATCATTTGTGTTTGTATGTGTGCGATGTATGTTAACACAGTTTTGGCTGCTGGATCCCAATTATTGAGAAAGTGTATATGAAATTACTAGCATATTTTACAAAACTGTATATTCTATCAACTACAAAAGCATTTGTTTTGTTGGCGTCTTTGTCAGGTTCATTTATATGTGTGTTTGAATTTTTGAATCAGTTGTGTTTGTATGACTGTGATGTATGTTTACACAGTTTTGGCTGCTACATCCTAATTACGTCACGTTTACCAATTATGTCTTATTGGATTGCTCACCAAATTTGGTCAATATAAACGGAAAAATAAACAACTGTCATACAAGCTAGAGATTTAGCATTTGATTTTGTCAGGTTTTAAGTTAATTGACTTCCCCCTTCTTGAATTTACCTTTGATTTCGGTATTTTTTTGCTATACTTTTCTCGTATCACTTGGATAGTTTAAAATTACGTATTGCCATGTCATATGCGCATCGATAAACTTCTTAGGCAAGTTAACAAATCCATAATTCCAATGGAATACATAGAATTCGCATATTTCCTTTTATTCGGAAGGGATAAATCATGAGAAATAGACGAATTCTAAAGAAACCTATCAATGTACCGAAAATTATTAGCGTTGGCTACTCAAATAACACCAGTGTGTCTATAAGGTTTTTACCATAGTCAATGTCATTTTTTTTGTAAGAAACAGATAAATCTAACGGTATCAATAAAACATATATGAACAAATATGAATCCAACGTATATTGTATGTATATAACCAAATAATATATACTGCGAGCAGTGCGAGTATTTTAAATCAAACATCTATGACTTCCCGAATAACACAATATCATAATAGTCAGCAATTCTGTGTTGACACGAATCATCATTGGTATGATCATAATTATCTATTTACAAAACTTGGATTTTTCGAAATACTACCCGGAATATTACCTTAGCTGTATTTGGCAAAACCTTTCGGAATTTTGGGTCATCAATGCCTTTCAACTGAATCGTTTATAAACGAAACGAGTGTCTGACGTACACAATTTTAATCCTGGTATCTATAATGAGTTTATTTACTAGATGGTTAAAGTTCATCACTTAATTTGATCTATACATGTAGTTTACTGCTATTTAAATCTTAACAAACGTATGATATAGAAATTTTTATATAAGAAAAATTGAACACTTTTGCATTACTCAAACTGTTTATTAGAGAATATATTAAACATTTTGTAACCAATCTCTAGATCAAAATGTACTTTAATACAAAATAAATATAACAAAAGGAAATAAGGGGCTTATAGGCTGATAGGACATCAATTAAACGAAACTAAAAAACATAACCTCAACATAAAAATCATACGTTTTATACACAAAATGTACTAATTGTAATGTACCAGACTAGCATTTGGACTATCTTCAATGATGTTCGAGGCCAACATATTTGAAAATCCAACAACTTATACAATCGTTGAAGAGTTTTAATATAAATACTGTATGTACTATTAACTTCAAACACTTTTTCTGTTGGCGTCTTTGTCAGATCTATTTGTATGTTTGTTTGAATTTTTAAATCATTTGTGTTTGTATGTGTGCGATGTATGTTAACACAGTTTTGGCTGCTGGATCCCATTATTGAGAAAGTGTATATGAAATTACTAGCATATTTTACAAAACTGTATATTCTATCAACTACAAAAGCATTTGTTTTGTTGGCGTTTTTGTCAGGTTTATTTATATGTGTGTTTGAATTTTTGAATCAGTTGTGTTTGTATGACTGTGATGTATGTTTACACAGTTTTGGCTGCTACATCCTAATTACGTCACGTTTACCAATTATGTCTTATTGGATTGCTCACCCAATTTGGTCAATATAAACGGAAAAATAAACAACTGTCACACAAATTGGAGATTTAGCGTTTGATTTTGTCAGGGTTTAAGTTAATTGACTTCCCCCTTCTTGAATTTACCTTTGATTTCGGTATTTTTTTGCTATACTTTTCTCGTATCTTGGATAGTTTAAAATTACGTATTGCCATGTCATATGCGCATCGATAAACTTCTTAGGCAAGTTAACAAATCCATAATTCCAATGGAATACATAGAATTCGCATATTTCCTTTTATTCGGAAGGGATAAATCATGAGAAATAGACGAATTGTAAAGAAACCTATCAATGTACCGAAAATTATTAGCGTTGGCTACTCAAATAACACCAGTGTGTCTATAAGGTTTTACCATAGTCAATGTCATTTTTTTGTAAGAAACAGATAAATCTAACGGTATCAATAAAACATATATGAACAAATATGAATCCAACGTATATTGTATGTATATAACCAAATAATATATACTGCGAGCAGTGCGAGTATTTTAAATCAAACATCTATGACTTCCCGAATAACACAATATCATAATAGTCAGCAATTCTGTGTTGACACGAATCATCATTGGTATGATCATAATTATCTATTTACAAAACTTGGATTTTTCGAAATACTACCCCGGAATATTACCTTAGCTGTATTTGGCAAAACCTTTCGGAATTTTGGGTCATCAATGCCTTTCAACTGAATCGTTTATAAACGAAACGAGTGTCTGACGTACACAATTTTAATCCTGGTATCTATAATGAGTTTATTTACTAGATGGTTAAAGTTCATCACTTAATTTGATCTATACATGTAGTTTACTGCTATTTAAATCTTAACAAACGTATGATATAGAAATTTTTATATAAGAAAAATTGAACACTTTTGCATTACTCAAACTGTTTATTAGAGAATATATTAAACATTTTGTAACCAATCTCTAGATCAAAATGTACTTTAATACAAAATAAATATAACAAAAGGAAATAAGGGGCTTATAGGCTGATAGGACATCAATTAAACGAAACTAAAAAACATAACCTCAACATAAAAATCATACGTTTTATACACAAAATGTACTAATTGTAATGTACCAGACTAGCATTTGGACTATCTTCAATGATGTTCGAGGCCAACATATTTGAAAATCCAACAACTTATACAATCGTTGAAGAGTTTTAATATAATAATCTGACTTTTTTTAAACATGCAGAAATGAGAGAAATCATTTTTTTCACTTAGTCTTATTTGCACCCTACAATCGGTGTCTGCAGTTCGGAGTAATCTTCAGAATGCGACGCCATAAATCATACAGGAAAACATAACCTGCTGCAGAACCAACAATATTATTTTTGAATGCAGAAATATCAAAGAAAAATAATTTTAAAAAACCACAATATAACATTCTGGAAATATAAACACTTTGTATAATCCTGTAGGATGAAGAAAAACTTCTTTGTTATATAGATGGACGAAAAAAAAAATCTGAATCAATTGTCACTACACGATTCGTTCTCATTCTTCTTTTCTTTACCCCTTCCTTATCAATATGTAGTGATCTGACAATTTTTTAATGCTTATTTTCACCGTATAAAATATATTGACTTTCAATTTTATGTAGCTAGAAAAAGCACCAAAAAAATAACATCATCTAAATTGTATAATCATAACACATAAGAGTTGACAAAAATATAAAACTTTAAATTGAGGAAACGTATTTTTAAAGTGCATTTGAGGCTGCAATTTTACTCTTGCTTTTTAATTATTAATTATTTGTTTACTATTTTTATAAAGTAAACCTATCAAACCAAGAGTTCCAATTGGTGAAGTTGACGTTATCCTTTCGAAAATGTTAAAGAACGCCATCACTAGTTGAATGACCGTTATTGAATATCTGTTCCACAGATACCGACGGATAAGTTGCACAATTCCGTCATCTTTTTCTCAACTGAAATATCACTAAATGAGACTTATCATCAAAGTGGTACTGACATGAGCAAGACGACCGGTGCCACACATTAGACAAGTTATTCTTACCTTCCGGAGCACATGAGATCACTCATTTTCATTTTGGTTGGAATCGTGTTGCTCAGTCTGTAGGTTTCTATGTCGTGTTTTGTAGACTATTGTTTGTCTTTTTGTCGTTTTTTTTTTGTTTTTTGCCATTTAAATATCCCTTTGATATCTCCGGCTTCTCTTTTGTATACAGAATTCTAAGTTTTGACCGTGAATGATCCCTTAACGTTTGCACATATAACATGTCTTCAACTCTTTTCTAAACTTTACATCAAAATAACTATATATAAAGGGATTCACTATGTGGTTGAGAAAAATGAAGTGTGAAAGATACGTCCAAGCAAATGTTTCGCCCTCTGTTAATGTAATGACATTAAAATCTCCTATTGCATAGGCAAGTATTAAAATTACCAAAGAGGGTAGATATGATAAAATATCGGCGAGAATTATGACAAAAAACATTATGTTTATTCTTTTTTTGACGAAGTCTTTCTTTTTTGATTTGTCAATCGGTGTAATTTCATTGTTTGAAGAAACTATTTCTCCATTTTTTGTGGTATTTTTGAAAGAGGTTCCATTTTCTACATCATCCGGAGATGGCTTTTTATTAGAGCTAATGTTTGAAAATTCCTTCATTTTGTACTTCTCATCAGGTTTTGAATAGTACTTTGTCATAGCAATTCCGCTTGTTTTTGTTTGGTTTGATACAAACGTTTGTGTATCGGAATCGATTGAACTCGTCTTTGTTGACTGAGAAGGCGATTCCGTATTAGACGACGTATTGCCATCTTGGTTTATGTAATATTTATTTTTCGACATCCTTCCAGAAAAAGATACATGTATTCTTCTTACAAGAGGAATGAGAAGCGCTGCAGTAATTGTGATATTTACCACACTGATCAAACCAAGAAATCCAAAGTACGCTGTAATATTTGATGAATTATCTACTGCATAATATTTACAAATCGTTGTTTGAACTGTATGATTCAGAAAAAAATCATCTGTGGTTTTAATTCCTGATATTGCTAAAAGCGGTGCAGAATAAAATAACGAAATAAAACAAGCAAGTGCAAACGATACCTTTTTCCAAAATAATGTCATTTTTAGCCCAAAAGGTTTGCATACTAAAAGGTATCTTTGAACACAAATTACCAATAGAATGTGTCCTGAAAATCCTGCCATGAACGCTTGTAAAAAGGTCAAAACCCGACAAACTATGTCACTTGGATAATTATAAAAGAATGTGTTGTCCATAACATAGAACGGGGCACTTACAAAGCATCCAACCAAACCACAATGGCCAATAAAGGAATAAAATAACGCTCACCTCGCTCCTTAATTCGAACAAAGTAGAAAAATATAACGACACAGTTTCCAAAAATGCCTATAATAGTTCCAATAACGATGAAAATTGAATTGCTAAGATAAATATCCGAATATCTGTCCAGGAGGACCTCGCCAAAATCAGTATTATTTATCATGCTTACTTTTATGAATTATTTTGTCCATACACATGAAGCTGTATGTCTATATACTATGCATGTCAGAGTTAACATGCATCCTCTTTCTGGATGACTGCTATAGATACTGCGTTAACAGTTATGTAAGTATTGGAGTTTATCTTTTCAACTTTTCTCTCATAAATTTCTGTCCCTCATTGTACTATATGAAAGCGTTCTCATTGTAATAGCGACTAAACAATTGTTTAAAGAAATTCCTGTAATGTAATAGCGAACAAAACAAAAGCTCAAACTAAACTTCCTGTATTTCAACACTGCAGTATGAAGATAGGTACACATATATATTTCTGTAGTTTCATCCTGATGCACAATAGTCGTCAAAGTATAAATTATAAATTCCCACATGAATTGGGTAGTTCAGAAATCTTTATAATATAAATACAATGAATACAGGTTTTGTTTTTGTTTTCTTACGAATAGTTTGTTCGCATAACTACATTTATTTGTTTTTGTCTGCATTTTTGCTTATATAAAGATAAGAGAATACAAATACTTGATATTACTCTATATGTTGAAATAAATAACCTCACACATTTGATAAGGTATATACATTAAAAGAGTTGGACTATTCATTTATATTCATTGAGTTATCTTCTTTTTAATGAATCGTTCCTTGATGTAAGCTGGTATCTTGAATGCTTTTTTTTTTTGCTTCTGTTCATTACTCATTTTATACTGAGTAATTGCACTAATGTTGAGGAATATTATCCTCAGCAGTATATCATATTGGTGTATGAGCTTGCAAATGCGACATAATAAACTGCGAGGGAAAATATCACTCAATATTGGTGCAATAACCCTTTTATAATATAGTACAAAATATTTCAGCTCTGGAGCCAGCTTTTTATGTCTTGTTAATAAATTTACTCGGAACATCTTTAGTGTGAAACTTTAAGAAGAAAGTATCGAATGCAATATGGGTTAAGATTACATATTCTTCTGTTGGGAAATGCTCTACTTTCAATGTATATCTATAAAGGAAAATCAACAAAAATTTCGACAAATATTACATTTTTAATTTACAAAGAAATGTACTTGACATATTTGATACTTTATTATAACAACAGACATTCGGGCATTGATAACTATTAAGTCAATTGCACTAATTCATAACATGCGGAGCAGAATCTGATTACCCTTCCGGAGCACCTGATATCACTCCCATTGTTAGTGGGGTTCGTTTTGTTTAGTTTTTCGTATTCTATGATGTGTTTTGTACACTGATGTTTGTCGTTCGGTCGTTTTTCGCTTTTTTCCTATGTAGTGTCAGATCGTTTTCGACTTATAAGTTTGACTATTCCTTCTCTGAAATTAATTCTATCAAAACTTTTGATTTTTTCAACCCTGTATACTACCATTCCCCTTGTGAAATTGAAAAATCGCCTAAAAGAAATAATCCGCAATACTTTTCAATATACAAATGGTAGCATACGCTATAAATTTATTAATTTGGGATACCATACGGCATATTTTGTTAATAGTGAGCAAAAAGGTAAAACATGCTACACAGAGGAACAAGTGATCAGTATGCTGGAGTTTCTTATTAACAACATATATGTTGAATTTGGAGATAGACTTTTACAACAAATTGTCGGCATTCCTATGGGAACGAACTGTGCGTCTCTTCTTGCCGACCTCTTCTTATTTTCATATGAGTCGGAGTTCCTTCAGACACTTGTCAAAAACAAGAAGATCAAAAAAGCCAGATCATTTAATTTCACATTTAGATATATTGATGATGTTCTTTCCATTAACAATCCAAACTTTTCTGATTGGGTTCCATTAATATATCCTCTAGAACTAGAAATTAAAGAAACAAAAGAAACGGCTTCCTCCACCTCAATTTTTAGACTTATACCTCGAATTTGACATAAGCGGTCATCTCAGTACCAGAATCTATGACAAACGAGACGATTTTAATTTTGAAATTATCAATCAATTTCCCCCACCTTAGTAACAATACACCAACTTCACCTGCATATGGGATATACATTTCTCAACTCATTCGGTATTCAAGAGCTTGCAGCTGCTACTCAGACTTATAAAACGTCACCAGTGTCTGAGCAGAAAGTTGATGAACCAGGGTTATGTCAAAGAACGTCTCGTCCTTTTTCTAAAAAGGTTCATCGGAAGATATCAAGACCTTGTTGATACATATTCCGTATCAACTTCACAAATAATACATGATGGTCTTGAAGTATAGAGTCTAGATACTGACGTTGTTTATCATCTTAATTACGTGGTACAGTGTTCTTTTATTTGTCTTTGTAAATTATTAACCTTTACTGTTCATTTTTGGTAATATCCTTTTGGCGTTGCTCGGTACTTATACATCTTGCCATTGTGTTATTGTGTTATGGTCATTTTTTGTATTCTTGTCTTTCATTTTTGCTTATGTGCTTTGTCTACATGCCATTTTGTTTTTCTTTGTTGACTTATTTGTTTGTTTTTATTGTGATTAAGATTATAACACAATGTTGACTGCTGTACCCCTATTTTTGACATTTTTACCTATTATTTCTGTTTGTTTTTGTTTACACATTGTTGTCAATTTAATGGAATTCTATGCGACTATCATACAAGTGAGAGGTTTAGCTAGCTTTAAAACCAGGTTTAATCCACCATTTTCTACATAAGGAAATGTCTGCACCATTCGTTTGATGTGTCTGAGCTTTTGATTTTGCCATTTGCAATTGAGAAGGGACTTTCCGTTTTGAAGTTTCCTTGGAGTTTGGTATTTTTGTTATTTTACTTGGATCTTCCGCCTTTTATATCACCATCTTTGTCTAATTCGTGATTTGATGATCTCTCACTTGATACTACATTTACACCTCCGTTTTGAAATGAAGTATTTTAATATTTTCGGTACTGATTTTTGTTCTTTTCAACTCTATGTAGAAAGTCAGTTATACTCGCAAAGCTAACGTCAGATTACGTATTAAATTAACGTCTCCATCATACCTTCGGAAAATACTTTTCTCTTTTTAAGAAAAAGAAATCTTTATTTACAGTAGCATAGGAATGTAAAGCGCTGTTGACGCTGTAATGTAAATGATGGATATCAGCACAACAAATGCAAAGTAAGTTATTATTTTACGGTGTTCCATAGTGAAAAATTTAAAAATGATTTAATGGTTTTGGTAAGAAAGGTGTCCTCATTTATTTTTATTTCTGCTATTCCCAGTATTAGACAAGACTGTTTAAAAGTAAAGATACAAAAAGAAATCCCGTTCCACTTTTGAGTATTACTAGTATGACAATGTACCAAATTATAAGCCATGTATCTTAGATGAGTTCTTCGATTACCCAATTTAGCATATAGATTATATGAGAAGTAATAACATTAACGGTACCATTTTTACTGCACCAGTACGCATTTCGACAATAAATGAAATCAGCAGGGCTTAAATATGCAAGTTAATAATCATCCTGTTGGTAGCTGGACAAGATTTTTATTGTGTATTTAATTCTATAGGACATGCCTTTGCGTCTTTGTATATATGTAAGAGCCTCGTGCTTTTCATGCATCACCCGCCAAGCAAATCAATCCTTAGCCAAACTGTTGTAATCGGGAATAGAAAATCGATTAAATTACAGATAAGACGTCTATTTTGGTATGTAATCGTCAACGTCTTCGACAATATGTCGCTAGAATAATGTAAGAAAACCGAAGAAGAAAAGTATTTTTGCCTATATTTCTATTGTTTAAAATTTAAATATGGGAAAATGAACATTGAGATTCATAACATGTTCATTAGTTGGCTTTATTCCTAATTTTACAAACCAAAGGCGCCACATATAGTTAAGATACTTGAGAGGCGAAAGTAAAAGACATTCGTTTCAAAAATAATTAAATCTTTGACAAAAAAGGTTTGCAGGCTAAAATGCAACGTTGAACTCATATAATTACAAGAGTATGTGCTTAAATTCCCAGACAAAAGAGAGAGAATACAAAAGGAGCAATACAAAAAAGAATGGAACAAATATGTGCAAGACTGTCAGAATTCGACATATGTCTCGTGCTTTTCTTAAAAAGTTCATCGACAAGTACCAAGACCTATTAGATAAATATTCAGTGTCTACCTCACAAATAAAACAGGATGGTCTTGAGTTATACATTCTAGGTGCTGACGTTGTAGATCATTTTATTTACTTTACAGTTTTCCTTTTATTTGTCTTTGTACTATTATGTTCCTTTTGGTCGTTTTACTCCTGACCTGACTCGGTATTTGTGTATCCCTCTATCGGTTTTTTTAACTTTTGCCGTCCCTGATGCGGTTAGGTCTATAGATACTGTTTGGACGCCTAAGGTTTTTATAGTGTTGTTTTCATATTGTTACCCTTGTATATATATATATTACTTAAACAGTACTTTATCGAGAAAGTGTATACCAACTTACGTTTTACTATTCTGTCTGTACTATTAACTACAAACACTTTTCTGTTGGCGTCTTTGTCAGATTTATTTGTATGTTCGTCTTTTGTGTTTGTAGTTGTGCGATGTATGTTTACACAGTTTTGGCTCTGGATCCAAATTATTTAGAAAGTGTATATGAAATTATATTTTGCATTACTGTATGTTCTATCAACTATAAAAACCTTTTTTTGCTACATTCTAATTATTGTCATGTTTACCAATTATGTCTAATTGGGTTGCTAATCCAATATTGTCAATAAAAGGGAACTATAAAAAAAAACTGTCATACAAATGGGAGGTTTAGCTAGCTATAAAATCTGGTTTTACCTATCATTTTCTCCCGAAAATGCCTGTACCAAGCCCGGAATATGACAGCTGTATTCCATTCGTTCCGTTGGTTATGCAGTTGAGCGTTTGGTGTTGTCAGGTTACCTTGGATTTCGGTATTTTTGTTATACTTTGTTTGTATCACTTGGACAGTTTAAAAAAAGCGTATTACCATGGCATATGTACAACGATAAACTTGTTAAGGAAGTTAACAAATACATAATTTCTAACAATCAAATAAATATAATTCGCCCTTTTCCTTTATTCGGAAGGAGTAAATCATAATAAATATACGATTTCCTAATAAACGAATCAGTGTATCAATAATAAATAGCACTGACTACTCAAATAGTATTAATGTGTCTTTAAGGATTTTTATTCACCATAGTAAATGCTTTCTTTTTGGACGAAACTGATAAATCCAACGATATCAGCAAAACATATATGAACAAACTTGAATCCAACGTATAGTGCATGCATGTAACGTAATAATATATACTACGAGCAGTGTGAGTATTTGAAATTGAACATCTACGACTTCCTGATTAACATAATATTTCTATATGATTAAAGTTCATCACTTAATTTGATCTATGCTATGTTATTGAAATCTTAACAAATAAAGGCGACAGTAGTATACCGGTGTTCAAAAGTCATAAATCGATTAAGAGAAAACAAATCCGGGTTACAAACTAAAACCGAGGGAAACACATCAACTATAAGAGGACAAAGGAACAACAGGAACACTGAAGTGCAACAAAAACAAACGCCAACATACATAAAAACGAACTGTTTGATAACAACTGCCATATTCCTGACTTGGTACAGGACATTTTAAGAAAAAATGGTGGGTTGAACCTGGTTTTATGGCTAGCCAAACCTCCCGCTTATATGACAATGTTAAAAAATATCGCTTAAATGACAACACTACGTGACAGAAATACAGCACAAACACACGCAAGAACACTCATCAGAGAGAAACGCACAAACAAATAATATAATAGTCGACACAACATGCAAACCACAGAACAACAACGAACATCTTCCATCAAAGACAGACACCACAAACAGTGACGCACTTACGCAACGAACATGCAATCTCGAACTTTATACAATTATTTTCACAATACCAGTCCAAACAATTTTCATGACAATGATGGTATTGAAAGGCAATTTTATAATATTTGGACTACAATGATAAGACATAACACATTATCCAACCGAAACCATAACAGAAACATCAAAAATAAATACATGAATGCTGGATGTACAAAATACCGAGACACGTCGTATAGCAATGCAAATTCACACTCGGTATAACAGTCATATTCGGGAATAGGTCACGTTCGGTACTTAGCAGACAGACGACATAGATGTTAAACCACAATCTTAGACGTGGTAAAAATGTCATTAGTTAGTTTAGACACAGACACACCGTATAGATCAACCAATTTGTGATGGTGTCCATAACATTTACGGAGTGTCATTTTTAATCTTTCTTCCTCATAACTCTGTTGGAGCAGTTTCTGCGTAAGGAGCACACTCCTGAATTTGAAGTCAATATAGTGTGAACATGCACGAGCATAACGTATCAAACGAACAAACATATGATATATAAATTTTTAATAGAAAAAAATATTACACTTAGCATATATATGGGGAAAAAAACTTCGACATTACTCAAACTGCTTATTTGAAAAGAAATTAAACTTTGTGTAACAAATCCGTAGATCGAAACATACTTTATACAAAATAATAATAACAAAAGGAAATATAGGGCTTATAGGCTGTTTGGACAGCAATTCAACGAAACTAATAACTTAAAAAAACATCGATCTCAACATAAAAATCATAAGTTTTATACACAACCGGTACAAATTGTAATGTATCAAACGAGGATTTGGACAATTGGTGTATCTTCAGTAATGTTAGAGGCCAAAATATTTGAAAATCCAATAGCTTAAACAAACGTTGAAGAGTTAAGGAAATTATTTTTTACATTTAGTCTTATCTGCACTCTTCAATTGGTTTCTGCAGTTCAGAGTAATCTGCAGACAGCAACGCCATCAATACAGGAATACATAACCTGTTGCAGAACCAAATATATTTTGTTTTATTCAAAATTTAAGTCTTGATTAAAAAAAAAAAAAACAATAAACAGCTCTGGAAATATAAGCAATTTGTATGTTCCTGTAAGATTGATAATAACTTCTTTGTTTATAGATGGATGAAAAAAAATCTGAACCAATTTTAATTACACGATTTGATCTGATTCTTCTTTTTTCTTTACCCCTATATGTAGTTATCTGACAATTTTTTAATAATTATTTTCACCGTACAAAAGGTATTGACTTTCAAGTTCATGTAGCTAGGAAAAACATAAAAAAAACGACAAATACTTCATCTAACATCTAATCATAACACATAACAATTGCAAAAAATATAAAACTGTTAGTTGAGGAAACGTATCTTTTAAGTGCATTCAAGGTTGTAATTAAACCCTTGCTTTTCAACTATCAATAATGCGTTTACTATTTTTATTAGAGTTTTTATAGTGATGAAGTTGATTTTTTCCCTTCGAAAAAATTTACAAACGCCATCACGATTTGATTGACCGACGGATAAGTTTAAGTTATCGTAAGCACAATTCCGTATTTTTTTCGTCGAATGTTATATCACTGAAGGAGACTTATCATCGAAGTTGTTCTTACATTAGAAACACGACCGGTGCTACATGTGGGGCACGTTATTCTTACCCTTCCGGAACACATGATATCACTCCTGGTTATTTTGGTTGGGTTCGTGTTGCTCAGTCTTTAGTTTGTCGTGTTTTGTAGACTTTTGTTTGTCTTTTCGTCGTTTTTCGTTTTTTGCCAAGGCGTTGGCAGTTTGTCTCTCACTTATGAATTTGAATGTCCCTTTGGTATCTTTCACCTCTCTTTAATAGTTTGAATTCTTAAAATTAAGTTTTGACTGTGACTGATCACTTAACGTTTGCACATGAAACTTGTCTTCAATTCAGTTCTAAACTTTACATCGAAATAACTATATATAAAGGGATTCACTATGTGGTTAAGAAAAACGAGGCGTGAAAGATATGTCCAGGCAATTGTCTCGCTCTCTGTAAATGATATGAAATTAAAATCTCTTATTGCATAGGCAAGTATTAAAAGAATCACAGAGGGTAGATATGATAAAATATAGGCGAGAATTATGACAAAAAACATTACTGTTATTCTTCTTTTTGCGAAGTCGTTTCTAGTTTTTGAAATGCCCTCCTGTTCGTTGTTCGCAGCCACTATTTCTTTAGATTTGGTGGTATTATTGAAAGATGTATCATTTGCACCACCATCCGGAGAGGGCTCTTTATTAGGGTAATTGTTAAAACATTCCTTCTCATCGGGCTTAGAATCATGATCCGTCTCCTGAATTCCGCTTTTTGTTGTTGAGTTTGATAAAGTTTTTGTATTGGAATCGATGGAACTTTCGTTTATTGACCGAGATAAAGATTCAGTAGTAGATCACATTTTCCGGTGGCGGTCATCTTTCACAATCTTTCCAGACAAAACGACTTGTATTCTGCTTAGAACTGGAATATAGAGCGCTGCAGTAATTGTAATATTAGCCACCATGATTAAACCAAGAAAACCGAAGTAAGCTGATATTTTTGTTGAAGAATCTACGGCATAAAATTTACAAATCGTTGTTTCAACTGTATGATTCAGAAAATGTTCATCTGTGGTTTTATTTCCTGATAATCCTATGAGCGGTATAGAATAAACAAATGAAAACACACAAGCAAGTGCAAACGACATCTTTTTCCAAAATAATGTCATTTTGGCCCATAAGGTTTGCATACTAAAAGGTATCTTTGAAAACAAATTACCAATAGAATATGCCCAGACAATCCGGAAACGAACACTTGTAAAAATGTCAGAATCCTACAAACTATGTCACTTGGATAATTATAAAAGAATGTGTTGTGCATTATAATGAACGGGGAACTTGCTAAGCATGCAAACAAATCCACTATGGCCAACAGAGGAATAAAATAACGCTCACCTCGCTCCTTAATTCGAACCAAGAAGAAAAATATTACGGTAAAGTTTCCAAAAAATGCTATAACCGTGCCTATAACGATTAAAACTGTATTGCTAAGATAAATGCCCAAATCTCTGTTCCGGAGGACTTTGCCATAATCAGTATTATTTATCATGCTTAACTTTATATATTATTACGTCCTTCAAGTAAACATGGAGCTGTATGTCTATATACTATGAACGCCGTGTTAAAATACTTCCTCTTTCTTGATGACTGCTCATTGACAATGCTTCAACAAATTTGTAATCATTCAATGTTTTTTTCAACTTTTCTTTCTTAGATTTTTCGCCCTGATTGTACTCTCTGTGAAAACGTTATCACAAACGAAACAATAGTTCGATCAACTTCCCGTCATTCAACATCCCAATATCAAGAATGATACAAATGCATATTTCTATAGTATCTTAATGCAAATAGTCTTCAAAGTCTTATTTATATAATCCCACATGAAATGGAATCTTTAGAAATCTGTATCATATGAATACATGTAATGAAAATATTTTTGTTTTTTTTTATGACGAATATCTTGTTCGCATAGTTATACAATGCACAATATTTTTCTTCATTGTTGAAATTCAGAGAATACAAAAACTTGATATTACTCTTTATATTAAAACTAATAACATTGCACTTTTTTAAGTCTTAGGCAATAATAGACACAGACTCATATATAGTTAAATATTTCTGAAAAATAAAGGCGGAAGTTACTAGATTAAATATATTTCATTGTCCAAAAATAGTGACAAAAGGATCAGACACAGGTTTTTTGACGTAGAAAGTCTTCTCCGTTACATACAAATAATAGATAAATGCACAAAATAAATACATGTGAATAACGACATACGCAATATTATTATTGAGACATGAAATGAACAAGATTTGAATCGATTTTTAAAAGTCGAGTTGACCGTAAATTCATTTAATAAAAACCTATTAGAAGTTTTAATCTAGGAAAAAACATTCACTGTAAAGGTTAGTTTTTAATTTTAAAGCAAACAAATTGTTATTGTCAACAAGTAAAATATTCTATATAAAATTATGTGGACGATCCATGTCTTTGAATGAATTGAACAGTCTGGAAGGTAAATAGTAATAACTGTTTCATAAAGAACAAATTAAATACACCAGTTAAGGAAAAGTTTAATTACCAAATGGTAACGCATGGAAAATATGGAAAAAAATAATGGCTCTATCAATTCACGTATTTTTTACGTGCTCCAATGCTCTGTGTTGATTGATCTGGTAAACTTCGGCAACAAACTCGAAAGTAAATTAGCTTGCAATCAACAATTACTGAGTGAAATATTTTTTGTTGATTATACGTTATAGATTCGTAATAAATGAAAAAAACGTGCATACAAAACTTAGTTTAGTATATATGCATGCATTGGTTCAATAATTTCGATAGCATTATTATTACAAGAGACTCGTTTCATATAACTTAAAAAGGAGTTCATTTCTTATACTTATATCGAGAGAATTCCACAGTTTAATGTTAGATGGAATAAAAGATTCTTGATAAAGGAACAATCTGCTGGGAGTTTATTATATATTTTGACTACTTCGTAGATTGTAATTGTTTGTTTAAGCCACGGTAGTAGGTATCAAATCTAATCATCCTCATTCATGATTTTGTAAAATAGAGTTAATTTGTTTAACTTCCCGTCTGATCTTTCACGTTTCTTATCTTGTTTCTAAATAGAATGATTGAGTGCTAGCATAGCTTGTTAGACTTGTGACAATACGTGCTGCTTCAAGCTATAAATTTTCTAATATTTCAGAATTCCATTGTCCGCACTTATCCCAAACTTCAGAAGAATATTCAAGAACGGCCCTAATAAAAGTTTAACAATTTTTTTCTATATATTCCCTTTCTAACCGGAATTTCAACCGTCTAAGAAAATTTAATTTTTTTGATACCTTTCCTAATAAGTTATCGTAATGCTCAGTCCACTTGCAGTCAACTAAAAAAATAAACCGAAATGTTCGTGACTAGTAAGCGTATCTATCTGAACTCCACCAAAATAAAAAATCAAGTTATTTTTTGAATTTTTGATACTGAATTACATAATTTCAGTTTTTTCTGGATTTGATTTAACTAGCCAATCGTTTGCACAGGAATTAATATGTTGTACATCGATATTTATCAAGGATTGAAAGATAATTTCGTTTGGAGCAGAATGTCCAATAGATGTAATGTCTGCAAACATTCTTGTTAATCCAATCATATCATCTGCGATGTCATTTATGAAGATAAGAAATAAAAAGGGACCCAGTATCGACCCTTGAGGAGCACCAGCTATAAGATTACTTAATTCTGAAGTCACCTCTTTTACAACCACCCTCTGATTCTATTAGTTAAGTAACTTTCAAACCATAATAACAGCTTGCCTTTGATACCATATCTTTCTTACTTAAGAAGAAGCCCCTTATCAAGACTCAGTCGAATGCCTTGTTTACATCAGAAATGTTAGACTTGTATAAACAAATTTTTTAAATCATACAAGATAGTATGGAACATTTCAATAAGTTGATGAAAACTAGAGCAGGTGGGTATGAAACCAGACTGAACAAAAGCTTATTAGAAACTAAATGATTGATCTGTTTCACAGATGACGACGGATATGTTCCAATCGTCGTAACCAATCCCGTCTTCTTTTCCCCGAATGTGACCTACCGAATTAGACTTATCACCGGGTTTGTACTTCCATAAGTAACACGACGTGTACCACATGTGGAGCAGGATCTGCTTACCCTTCCGGAGCACCTGAGATCTACCCATGATTTTGGTGGGGTTCGTGTTGCTAAGTCTTTGATTTTCTATTTTGTGTTTTGTGTACTGTTGTTTGTCGTTTGGTCTTTTTCTTTTTTTGCCATGGCGTTATCAGTTTATTTTCGACTTATTATTTGAATGTCACTTTGGTATCTTTCGCCTCTACTTTGTTCAAAATATGTGTAAATATTATTTTTTCTAGTACTAACAAATAATAACAACCGAGGAATAACATATGGCAATTTCCAATCTTTAGGAAATATTTTTGAGAGAATGATTTGTTAAACAAAATACGTAAAGGAAGTGTAATTTCCCCTCTTCACTGTTATCAGCATTCTATTACTGATTTTGTCTGGTCCAACTGTTCTATATGGATCTAAAGAAGAAATAATATCTTTAAGTTCGTCTTCATTCACAGTAATTTCCGACACAATGTTATAAACTCTATCTTCGAAGTCGGGCAAATTTTTGTTTTTATCATCTAAGCTAGCTATAAAACAAAAATATGTATTTAGAATATCAACTTTTTCTTTTGCTTCATAAAAAAGTTCAAAATTATTACTAGAGTTTTGCAACAGCGGAATATCATTAGTATATCCGTTTTCATTAAATACAGAGTTTATAGTTTTCCAATATACTCTACTATTTGTTTGCTTAAGTTCGTTTAAGTTTTCATTTTCATAAAAGTTTTGTCTAATTTTTTTCATAAAATTATTTACTCGATTTCTTTAGTTTTACAATTTCCTTTCGTATGTAATACTTCTCTTTTTTTCTTTTTTATTTTTCGAAATCTGTCTCGTTTTCTTATTTCTTGACTCTGGTTTGAGTTCTACCATATTTTATCATCAGATTGAATAATTACATCCTTTTTTTTTAATGCAAGATTCAGTTTCTTTTAAAAATTCAGGCGTAAAGATAATGCCTGATTCATGGATGTTAATATCATTATTAAGCAATTTATTGCATTCGAACTCTAAAACCATCTGTTTCATTAAATTATAATCCTCTCTTTTATAGTCCCATATTGTACGATTGAAACTCTTTGAGTTACTAGAACCCGCTTCTGACTGTAATGTAAGTACCTTAACGATCACGTATGTCTCTACTAATAGGTATAATTCCCGAGTCAATTAAATGAATAGAATCAGTTATCAATATCGGGTTTAATAAGTACGACGTACGAGTTCGGAAATCAAAATGAGTAGCAGTATTAATTGTGTTAAATAGACATTTAATACTTAGTACATCACTGATACAGTTTTATATAGATCACCCAAACAAATAACATGAAGTTACCAAAAGGATATTCAAACTAACAATGTAGAAGACAACATTACAACGCCATATCAAAATACGAACAATAGTCTACAAAACACAACACAGAAACTAAAGAATGAGCAACATGAAAACCCAACAAATACTGGGGTGATTGCAGGTGCTACGAAAAGGTTAGGAAATTTGACACCAGTAATGTTACTCGTATAGAAGTGAACTATTCATTTTGGGTCATTTGGTTTCTTTCTTTTTTATGAATCGTTCTACATTGTTGTCTTGTATCTGTATTTTTCCCTCGTTCATTTCTAAAATTATAATGGGTTTTGTACTAGTACTGAAGAATATTATCCCGATCAGTATACAATATTGCCGCAAGAGCTTGCGAGTGCAATATGATACAGCCAAAGGACAATACTCATCAATAAAAGTGCAATAACTATTTTATAATATAGTACCAAATATTTCAGCTTCTTTGATGATACCTCGTCCAATTCCTGCATGTCTGATGTCTGTAGTATATAAGGATGCAATGTCAATCTCCGCCATCTTGTCTGCCTGCGTGCAAATATTGTTTTACTTGGAAAAACTCTAGTACGTACCAAACATTTAGGAGAAAGTATTGAATGCAATATCGGTCAACTCATCAGAAGGAAATTTATGTAGGAAGACCAATAAAAATATCGGTAAATAAATGTTTTTTTTTTACAAAGAATTCTATATGAAATATTTGATACTATATCATAATAACGGATATTCGGTCATAAATTACTATTTATTTCGTTGTGTTATCTTTGTCTAATTCGTGATTTGTTGGTCTCTAACTTGAATTTGCAATTGCACCTCAATGTAAGTTTTATAATTAAGTATTTTTCGTACTGCTTGTTGTCCTGACAACTATATGTAGAAAAGAAACCTTTATTTTCAATAGCATAGGAATGTAAAGCGCTGAGGTTACTTTAATGTTAGCGATAGATATCAGCACAGCAAGTGCAGAGTACGTTTTATATAGATGGAATTTATAGTTGAAAATTTACAAATGGTTTCATTTTTTTAGTGAGAAAGGTTTCTTCGTTCATTTTAATTCCTGCTTTAACCCAGTATTGGACAGGAATGTATAAATAGTAAAGAAACACAAATCACAACAAGAGAAATCTTTTCCCAAAGTTATGTCACTTTCGGTCCATTCGGTTTACACACTATAAACACTAAAAAATATGCGTACACCTACAGCACTGAATCAAAATCTGTGTAAAGGAAAGGAATCCTCAATCAAAGTCACATGGATATTCGTAGAAAATTAATAAGATTAAGTGATGAATTAGGGAACAAAAACAGAAAAAAACCAACCGTTGCTAGTATTGAATAAAGCGAGGTTCTGTTTGCTTCGAAAATAATTTAGAAAATACAATTATCGTGCAGTTTCAATAATTATTCTTATTATTTTCATTATTGTTTTGTTTGGAATAGTACCAGAATGTTGTGAATCAATTCAGGTCTTTACCCCATACATGTATTTGTAACAGTGATAAACATGAAAGGCAATACAAATCTAACAATTTTTGCAAATAATAAAAATCTTGTGTTTAAGTCATATCAATTTTAGTTTAAGTCATATTTATTCATTTCAACTTACTGCTAGATTTGTAAATATTATATAGATTTGTTCTTAAAGCTACGAAATCACGGTAAAACACTGATGTGAGATATACGCCTACACAGTACACAGTCTAAATCTCATGAAAGAAATGAAGAAATTTTCTAGATTGTGAGATCACCGAATGAGAATTAACACTAAATTTGTACTTACCATTGGCAAAGGTGACCTACTGAACTGTACTTACATGAGCAACACGACGGATGCCACATTAGGAGCAGGACATACTTACCCTTCTGGAGCACTTGATGCAAATTACGGTTTTGATAAAGTTTGTAGTGCTGAGTCTTTAGTCGTTTGTGTAGTTTTGTATACTGTTGTAATTCTTTTCGTTGCTTTCCTTTTTTTCATGATTTTGTCTGTCTCTCTTCGACCTATGAGTTTTGATTTTCCTTTGGTTTCTTCTGACTATTTTTTTTATATGCCACCACTTGAAAAAAGGAAAAATACTTATCTCTTCTAAAGTTTTAATGACGACATTATGATTTGGTATGGAATATCTGTGAAAGATGACCACAGATATTTTCACCTGTCTTAAACACAACCTCGTTCCCTTTTCCTAGATTGTTATGTTACTAAAAACAACGAATCAATGTTTGTACTTGCTATGAGTAACATGACGAGTATAACTAGTGGAGCAGGATCTACTTGAAATGAGTTCACCTCCTCATCAGGTTCTTGTTGCTCTGTGTTTAGTTTTCTGTGTAATGTTTGGTTCTTGTCTAACATTTACGTTATATTATTCTCTTATGATATATAGCAGATGTGTTCATTCTATCGAAGTTTTCTCCACTATCTGTGTAATATGGTTGTGTTTATGTATTACTTATGCAAAATAAGAAACCATGGTTGAAGACGCATTGCACTTTGTTTTCAACCGAGACTACAATTTTACATATTTAAGGCTTAACACTACATTATAGATATAGGAAGATGTGGTATGAGTGCCAATGAGACAACTCTCCATCCAATTATGCATATTAGTATACTGCCTGTAAATTTAACCAAAGCTGTACAATAATTTCTACGTCATTTGGAGATGGCTCTTTATTAGAACTAACTAAGTCTAAAAAAATTTGCACAACGATACTAATATAAGATGGTATTATACGAAGATGTTGTTATTAAATCGTGCTGACAAATATTTCGGCTTAACAAATAGACTTCGTCGGTGTCAATAATTTTAACAATACTGATTGTAGGTTAAAATAGATCAGTAATACAGGTAAGTTTTAATCTATTGATTTTAATCCATAATCTTGAACATCATAATATAAACAAAACTCGATACTCTAATATACGTGACTGTGTATATTTACATTCCAAAATGAGTGAAAACAAAACTTAGTATTTCTTATTGATGCCGTTTGGATGTTAATATCATTATTAAGCAATTTATTGCATTCGAACTCTAAAACCATCTGTTTCATTAAATTATAATCCTCTCTTTTATAGTCCCATATTGTACGATTGAAACTCTTTGAGTTACTAGAACCCGCTTCTGACTGTAATGTAAGTACCTTAACGATCACGTATGTCTCTACTAATAGGTATAATTCCCGAGTCAATTAAATGAATAGAATCAGTTATCAATATCGGGTTTAATAAGTACGACGTACGAGTTCGGAAATCAAAATGAGTAGCAGTATTAATTGTGTTAAATAGACATTTAATACTTAGTACATCACTGATACAGTTTTATATAGATCACCCAAACAAATAACATGAAGTTACCAAAAGGATATTCAAACTAACAATGTAGAAGACAACATTACAACGCCATATCAAAAATACGAACAATAGTCTACAAAACACAACACAGAAACTAAAGAATGAGCAACATGAAAACCCAACAAATACTGGGGTGATTGCAGGTGCTACGAAAAGGTTAGGAAATTTGACACCAGTAATGTTACTCGTATAGAAGTGAACTATTCATTTTGGGTCATTTGGTTTCTTTCTTTTTTATGAATCGTTCTACATTGTTGTCTTGTATCTGTATTTTTCCCTCGTTCATTTCTAAAATTATAATGGGTTTTGTACTAGTACTGAAGAATATTATCCCGATCAGTATACAATATTGCCGCAAGAGCTTGCGAGTGCAATATGATACAGCCAAAGGACAATACTCATCAATAAAAGTGCAATAACTATTTTATGATATAGTACCAAATATTTCAGCTTCTTTGATGATACCTCGTCCAATTCCTGCATGTCTGATGTCTGTAGTATATAAGGATGCAATGTCAATCTCCGCCATCTTGTCTGCCTGCGTGCAAATATTGTTTTACTTGGAAAACTCTAGTACGTACCAAACATTTAGGAGAAAGTATTGAATGCAATATCGGTCAACTCATCAGAAGGAAATTTATGTAGGAAGACCAATAAAATATCGGTAAATAAATGTTTTTTTTACAAAGAATTCTATATGAAATATTTGATACTATATCATAATAACGGATATTCGGTCATAAATTACTATTTATTTCGTTGTGTTATCTTTGTCTAATTCGTGATTTGTTGGTCTCTAACTTGAATTTGCAATTGCACCTCAATGTAAGTTTTATAATTAAGTATTTTCGTACTGCTTGTTGTCCTGACAACTATATGTAGAAAAGAAACCTTTATTTTCAATAGCATAGGAATGTAAAGCGCTGAGGTTACTTTAATGTTAGCGATAGATATCAGCACAGCAAGTGCAGAGTACGTTTTATATAGATGGAATTTATAGTTGAAAATTTACAAATGGTTTCATTTTTTTAGTGAGAAAGGTTTCTTCGTTCATTTTAATTCCTGCTTTAACCCAGTATTGGACAGGAATGTATAAATAGTAAAGAAACACAAATCACAACAAGAGAAATCTTTTCCCAAAGTTATGTCACTTTCGGTCCATTCGGTTTACACACTATAAACACTAAAAAATATGCGTACACCTACAGCACTGAATCAAAATCTGTGTAAAGGAAAGGAATCCTCAATCAAAGTCACATGGATATTCGTAGAAAATTAATAAGATTAAGTGATGAATTAGGGAACAAAACAGAAAAACCAACCGTTGCTAGTATTGAATAAAGCGAGGTTCTGTTTGCTTCGAAAATAATTTAGAAAATACAATTATCGTGCAGTTTCAATAATTATTCTTATTATTTTCATTATTGTTTTGTTTGGAATAGTACCAGAATGTTGTGAATCAATTCAGGTCTTTACCCCATACATGTATTTGTAACAGTGATAAACATGAAAGGCAATACAAATCTAACAATTTTTGCAAATAATAAAAATCTTGTGTTTAAGTCATATCAATTTTAGTTTAAGTCATATTTATTCATTTCAACTTACTGCTAGATTTGTAAATATTATATAGATTTGTTCTTAAAGCTACGAAATCACGGTAAAACACTGATGTGAGATATACGCCTACACAGTACACAGTCTAAATCTCATGAAAGAAATGAAGAAATTTTCTAGATTGTGAGATCACCGAATGAGAATTAACACTAAATTTGTACTTACCATTGGCAAAGGTGACCTACTGAACTGTACTTACATGAGCAACACGACGGATGCCACATTAGGAGCAGGACATACTTACCCTTCTGGAGCACTTGATGCAAATTACGGTTTTGATAAAGTTTGTAGTGCTGAGTCTTTAGTCGTTTGTGTAGTTTTGTATACTGTTGTAATTCTTTTCGTTGCTTTCCTTTTTTTCATGATTTTGTCTGTCTCTCTTCGACCTATGAGTTTTGATTTTCCCTTTGGTTTCTTCTGACTATTTTTTTTATATGCCACCACTTGAAAAAAGGAAAAATACTTATCTCTTCTAAAGTTTTAATGACGACATTATGATTTGGTATGGAATATCTGTGAAAGATGACCACAGATATTTTCACCTGTCTTAAACACAACCTCGTTCCCTTTTCCTAGATTGTTATGTTACTAAAAACAACGAATCAATGTTTGTACTTGCTATGAGTAACATGACGAGTATAACTAGTGGAGCAGGATCTACTTGAAATGAGTTCACCTCCTCATCAGGTTCTTGTTGCTCTGTGTTTAGTTTTCTGTGTAATGTTTGGTTCTTGTCTAACATTTACGTTATATTATTCTCTTATGATATATAGCAGATGTGTTCATTCTATCGAAGTTTTCTCCACTATCTGTGTAATATGGTTGTGTTTATGTATTACTTATGCAAAATAAGAAACCATGGTTGAAGACGCATTGCACTTTGTTTTCAACCGAGACTACAATTTTACATATTTAAGGCTTAACACTACATTATAGATATAGGAAGATGTGGTATGAGTGCCAATGAGACAACTCTCCATCCAATTATGCATATTAGTATACTGCCTGTAAATTTAACCAAAGCTGTACAATAATTTCTACGTCATTTGGAGATGGCTCTTTATTAGAACTAACTAGCATTCGAATTTTCTTTTCAACTATTCTCTATTAAATTTCTATACATGTTTGTACTATATGAAAGCATTCTCAATGTAAGAGCGACTAAAACAATTGTTCAAAGAAACTCCTGTAATGTAATAGCCATAGGCGAATCCAGGGGGAGGGCCAGGGGGGGCCCCCTCCGTGGGAAAAATTTGGTTGATTACTAGGGAAAAACTGAAGCATGACTGTAGCGGGTCCCTCTTATGGCAGTCAGTATTTTATATATATATATATATATATATATAAGTCTAAAATTTGCACAACGATACTAATATAAGATGGTATTATACGAAGATGTTGTTATTAAATCGTGTTGACAAATATTTCGGCTTAACAAATAGACTTCGTCGGGGTCAATAATTTTAACAATACTGATTGTAGGTTAAAAATAGATCAGTAATACAGGTAAGTTTTAATCTATTGATTTTAATCCATAATCTTGAACATCATAATATAAACAAAACTCGATACTCTAATATACGTGACTGTGTATATTTACATTCCAAAATGAGTGAAAAACAAAACTTAGTATTTCTTATTGATGCCGTTTGGATGATGTACATTTAGTTCCTTTATCCAAAAGCTTTCCCGAACCTGTCGCTGGGCATCACTCCAGTGAATGTTCTGTTCAATCACTAGGATTTTCATGCGATTAAAGTCATCAAGTTTGTGACCTGATTGTCTGAAATGCTGAGAAACTGGGAGAAGTGGCTTCTTAGAGATATCACTCCTATGGCCATTGAGGCGTTTGTGGAAAGGCTGCTTTGACTCACCAACATATTGGAGGCCACAAACCGAACATTCCAGTATGTAAATAACGTTCATACTTTTGCAAGTAACATTGCAAAATATCTTATAGTTATTTTCGGTTGCCTTACTGTGAAACGTTGATGAATGCTGCATCTATAGCCAGCATTTGCAGCGTTTTTCCTCACACGAACGACATTCTCCAGAAGTACTTCTATTATCAGACACTTCAGCCCGCACTAGCAGGTTCCGCAGACTGTTGGGTTGCCTAAAAGCTATCATGGGAGGCTCAGGAAAAATCTTGGATAGTTTGGAATTCTTTTCAACTGTTTTCCAATGCTCACGAATGACACTAAAGCTGTTTTTGAGGGATGGGTGGTAAGTGAGAACACATGGAGTCCTTTTATTTTTATTTTTATGTTTGTATTCTAAAAGTTTACTCCTAGGAATTGATTCCGCTTTCTGAAAACTTTTTTTGATATTTCTGTGTTTGTATCCCCTTCTCTTCAAGCGGGTTTCAAGTTGACGTAGTTGTTTTTTGGTTGTTTCTGTGTTGGAACATATTCGCTTGACTCTTAGTGCCTGACTGTACGGGATGCTCTTACTCAGATGAGGAGGATGGCAACTTTTAGGGGAAAGATATTGATGAGTGTCAGTAGGTTTAGAATATAGATCTGTAGATATGATGCCATCTGTGAGCGAGCTGGAAGTATCGAGGAAGGCGATTTTGGATTTAGATTTCTCATGAGTAAATTTGATACTTGGATGTATGTTGTTGGCATGAGTGATGAAAGTATCTAAATCCTCGTCACTTTTATTCCATTTCATATCCACATCATCTATAAATCTAAACCAGGAAAGCGGTTTTTCGATGGAAGATTCAATGAGTTGTTTTTCTAATTTTCCCATGAATATGTTGGCATATGATGGAGCCAATTTGGTGGCCATAGCAGTTCCATTAACTTGCAAATAATGATCTCCATCAAAAGTGGAGTTGTTTTCTTTAGTACCAGCGTGAGCATTTTGACCAGGCTTTCAGTAGGTGGATGTTTCACTGGTCTGGAATTCCAAACTTCTTTACATGCATCAATGCCGTCTGCATGTGGAATATTTGTGTAGAGGAGGTGACATCCATAGAAACAAGTGTCGTGTCGGAGGAAGTGGATTTAAGGCCTGCATTTTCTAAGATAATCGGTTGTATCTTTAATGTGAGATGGTAAGTCTTCAACATGTTGACGAAGATGGAAGTCAACCAATTCCGATATTTTTTCCGTCGGATGACCGTTCGCTGAAACTATAGGTCTTCCGGGGTTATTGGCCTTGTGAATTTTAGGTAAAAGATAAAATCTGCCCGCTTTTGGATTTTCTGGTTTCAAATATTCAAGAGTTTTGTCATCGATGAAACCATCGTTGTGCATTTCTACCAAGCGATCAGTTATTTCTCTGCTAAAAGATGTTGTAGGATCAGAGTCTAGTTTTTGGTAGAACCTTGCATCGCCAAGTTGTCGTTCAGCCTCTTGATTATAGGCAGATTTATCCATGACAACCACTGCACTGCCTTTGTCTGCAGGTTTAATGACGATATTGTTGTTAGATCGTAAGTTTTTCAGTGCAGTCCGTTCTTCATTGGTAAGATTGTCAAAAGGTTTATTGTTATTTCTGGTATTTCTAATAATGTCCGACTTAAAGTTGTCAATAAATGATTCCAAGGTTGCATTTTTGCTCGGTTTAGGGATCCAAGAACTCTTTTTTATAAATTTGTAGTTGTTCTCGTCTTCTGAAATTTCTGAGTCACTATCCGAGCTTTTGTTGCTATTCTCCTTCGACGCGAAATATTCCTTAATGCGTAGACTTCTGGCAAAATTGTCAAGGTCTTCCGACAATTTAGTTTCATTGACAGGGGCAGGTAGAGGACAGAAATTAAGGCCTCTCGAGAGAAGAGATGTTTCCGATTCCGTCAACTGGTGTTTGGAAAGATTGACCACAATGTTGGAGGGTGAATCAGTCCTTTGTGGTCTACGTTTAAAGCGTCTTATTCGTTTTCTCTTTTCCTCAGATGGTAAAGAAGGATGGATATATTCGATACCATCCCTGCGGAATTTTCGTTTTTGTCTTTCACTCAAATTTTTTGGATTGTATAGTTGTTATGTCTTTAAGGCGAGTATTGATAGCATCACAATTGTCAGGTGTTAGATCTCTTTTGCAGCTATTCAGTAAGAGTTTTGAGATGTTCTTCGCAGTGTTGTTTGAGGAGGACCATTAACCGCTTGGAACAATGATAGAGGGTTTGATCCCATCTGCGAAGTGATGTGTTGGATAAATTGCCAGGTGCTTGTGGCTTGATCTTGATTTGTAGTCCGTTAGGAATACTTTCATTATACTCATAATGAATTAAATTAGATAAATGGTGTTCAGTTCTAATTTGTTTTTGTTTAATAGCTCTTAGTTGTTTAAAATAATTATTGGTGTTCATGTTATTGGAGCTAGACACTTAAATTCACTGGGATTATGTGAGTAACATAATACAGGTCATTCACAGGAAAAATAATATAGAAGTCTATAAAAAGGACCAACCAGCAAATTTATTATGTACCGGATCGTCTAGAATAGACGATACTGTGCAGATAAGGAAAAAATTATATAAGTCTAAAAATTTGCACAACGATACTAATATAAGATGGTATTATACGAAGATGTTGTTATCAAATCGTGTTGACAAATATTTCGGCTTAACAAATAGCCTTCGTCGGGGTCAATAATTTTAACAATACTGATTGTAGGTTAAAAATAGATCAGTAATACAGGTAAGTTTTAATCTATTGATTTTAATCCATAATCTTGAACATCATAATATAAACAAAACTCGATACTCTAATATACGTGACTGTGTATATTTACATTCCAAAATGAGTGAAAAACAAAACTTAGTATTTTCTTATTGATGCCGTTTGGATGATGTACATTTAGTTCCTTTATCCAAAAGCTTTCCCGAACCTGTCGCTAGGCATCACTCCAGTGAATGTTCTGTTCAATCACTAGGATTTTCATGCGATTAAAGTCATCAAGTTTGTGACCTGATTGTCTGAAATGCTGAGAAACTGGGAGAAGTGGCTTCTTAGAGATATCACTCCTATGGCCATTGAGGCGTTTGTGGAAAGGCTGCTTTGACTCACCAACATATTGGAGGCCACAAACCGAACATTCCAGTATGTAAATAACGTTCATACTTTTGCAAGTAACATTGCAAAATATCTTATAGTTATTTTCGGTTGCCTTACTGTGAAACGTTGATGAATGCTGCATCTGTAGGCAGCATTTGCAGCGTTTTTCCTCACACGAACGACATTCTCCAGAAGTACTTCTATTATAAGACACTTCAGCCCGCACAAACAGGTTCCGCAGACTGTTGGGTTGCCTAAAAGCTATCATGGGAGGCTCAGGAAAAATCTTGGATAGTTTGGAATTCTTTTCAACTGTTTTCCAATGCTCACGAATGACACTAAAGCTGTTTTTGAGGGATGGGTGGTAAGTGAGAACACATGGAGTCCTTTTATTTTTCTTTTTATCTTTGTATTCTAAATATATATAAGTACGTCTGAACCAGTGACAACTCTACAACAGATTTATCCATCGGATCACCAGTAGTGATGGTGATACATGGCTTGTACATTCTGTATATACAACTCGTCTAAACATCAGCCCAACAATGTTAGATCTGTAAATTTGCTTTCGCAATTTTTTTGTTCTTCCCTCGCCGGGATTCGAACTCATGCTACGACTAGGTGGTCGTGTGGTCTAGCGCGTCGGATACAGTGCAGGCGATTTGGTGTCACGATATCTCAGTAGCATGAGTTCGAATCCCGACAAAGGAAGAACAAAAAATTTGCGAAGGCAAATTTACAGATCTAATATTGTTGGGCTGATGTTTAGACGAGTTGTATATATATATATATATATACAAGTCTAAATTGAAAACAACGTTCAAACCTATGATTGCGTTGGATAAAAACCGCATTTTTATACGTGTGCATGCAAAACAAATTTCTTGGTAGAGGGGTCTAAATACAGCACAAACAACATTTTCCAAAAGACCAAAAAAGTGAAAAAGTATATTTTAACAAAACGCATTTGACTAGCAGGTCGAACAACTGATGTTCTTAAACCCTGCTGACTGCCATTGGCGATTGCCAAATAAACGGATCACCAGATGTAACAAAATGGATCTTATAATAATTTATTACCAAACAGAAAACAATAAACTTGCGGAAAAGATGGTATACCGCAAACATGAGGTGCAAAAATTTGTACACCATATCCGGATTTCGACAATTAATGTCTCTTCAGTGATGTTAGGAATCGAAACGGTATTTGGAAGGCCATATAATTTACCTCAATTTAGGATAGACTCTTGACTTTTGAAAGAGTCGAAATAGGATGAACAGATCATATAAACCCGGAGGCTAATATAATACAAGCCCAAACGAAAAAATATAAACAAGTCTAAATTGAAAACAACGTTCAAACCTATGATTGCGTTGGATAAAAACCGCAATTTTTATACGTGTGCATGCAAAACAAATTTCTTGGTAGAGGGGTCTAAATACAGCACAAACAACATTTTCCAAAAGACCAAAAAAGTGAAAAAGTATATTTTAACAAAACGCATTTGACAAGCAGGTCGAACAACTGATGTTCTTAAACCCTGCTGACTGCCATTGGCGATTGCCAAATAAATGGATCACCAGATGTAACAAAATGGATCTTATAATAATTTATTACCAAACAGAAAACAATAAACTTGCGGAAAAGATGGTATACCGCAAACATGAGGTGCAAAAATATATATATATATATATGTATATTATAAAAAGTTCTTGATCCGCCACTGATAGCGATCAAAACAAAAGCTCAAACTAAACCTCCTGTATCACTACAGTATCAAGATAGGTACAAATATATATTTCTGTAGTTTCTTCCTGATGCACAGTAGTGGTCAAAGTATTATTTATAAATTACCAAATGAAAGGGAAGTTGAGAAATTTTTATCATATAAAAAGAATGAATACAGGTTGTGATTTTGTTTTATTATGAATAGTTTATTCACATAACTATTTATTTTTCTGCATTGTTGCTTATGTAAAATGAAAGAATACTGATACTTGATATTACTCTATATATATATTGAAATTGATAGCATCATACTTTTGACAAGGTATATACATAAAAAGAGGTGAACTGCTCATTTGGATTCATTGAGTTATCGTCTTTTTAATGAATCGGTCCGATCCTTGCTGGAAGTTGGTAGCTTTAATGTTTTTATTTTGCTTCCGTTCATTACTCATACTGTATTTGGTTATTGCACTAATATTGAGGAATGTTGTTCTCAGCAGTATATCATAGTGTTGCAAATGCTTGCGAATGTGACATAATATACCGCGAGGGACAATATTACACAATATTGGTGCGATAACCCTTTTTTCATATAGTACCAAATATTTTAGCTGAAATCTGCAGACGAAAAAATATTCATCTCCGCCATCTTTTTTATGTCTTGTTAATCGTTTTACTCTGAACATCTCTAGTGTGAACCAAACTTAAAGGATAAAGTATTGAATGGAATATGGGCGAAAGTAAGATATTTTCACTCATTGGAAATGCTCATCCTTTGAGATATATTTAAACAGGAAGATCAGTAAAAATATCGACAAATATTACATTTGTTTTTTACAAAGAAATGTTCTTAAAATATTTGATTCTTCATCATGATAATCGATATTCGGTCATTGATTACTATTTAGTCAATTACACTTATGTATGATTAATACACGACGATTGGCACACGTGGAGCAGGTATCTGATCACCCTTCCGCGGCACATGAGATCTCCCCCAATTGTTGGTGGGGCGTGTTACTCAGTTTTTAGTTTTCTGTGTTGTGTTTTGTAGACTGTTGTTTGTCTTGTGGACGTTTTTCGTTTTTTGACATTGCATTATTTGATCGGTTTCGACTTATAAGTTTAAATATCCCATTGGGATCTTAACCTCTCTTTAGCATCATCTTTGCCTAATTTGTGATTTGATGATCTCTAACTTAATACATCCGTTTTGAAATGAAATACTTTTATATTTGTGGTACTGATTTTTGTTCTTTTTTAACTCTATATGGACAGTCCATTCAAGTGCTTGCAAAGTTAACGCCAGATCAGGTGTGCTTTTGCAATAAATAAATATCACTATCACTATCTACTTTCGGGAGAAACTTTTCTGTTTTAGAACGAAGAAGTCTTTATTTTCAGTAGCATAGGAATGTAAAGCGCTGTTGCAGATTTAATGTAAGTGATAGATATCAGCACAACAAATGCAAAGTAAGTTATTATTTCAAAGGATTCTATAGTTGAAAATAAAAAAAAAAATGTTTTTTTATTGCTGCTATTCCCAGACAGGATTGTTTAACAGTAAAGATACATTAAGAAATCCTGTTCCAAGGAAAAGTAATTCGTTTCGTCAGGTTAACACTGAAACACTAAAAAAAATGTATGATGAATATAACATGCACTTTAAGCCCTGGAACAAAACAGGTGAAACATGTCAGATATCTTCAATTAACGTCACCTAGATATTTGTAGAAAATGTAATATTTATAATGTCGAGCGGTGATTTAAGTAAACAAAAAGATCATCATTGCTAGCTATAGTATTGAAATAAGGAGCGTTTCTTCTCACTTCGAAGGTAATAAAAACAATGATCGTGCAGTTACCTACTTTTCTAATAATTCTTTAATTCTTTTAAATATTATCAGTATTGCTACCCTTAGAAAATATCAGAATGCCTGTTGTTGAGATAAAACAAATAATAAATCTTTGATCTTAATTCATATTAATTTGAGTTTAAGTGTTATTAATTTATTCCACGAGGCACGACTTACCTAAAAAAAAATTTAATAAAGTATCAAAAATATTTATTCTTTTAGAAAGCGTTCAAATGTTTATGTTTGAGCATTCCTGATGAATGTAAATCCAGGCAAGTGCTTGGGACTCACGAAATTTATCAAGTATTTATTTCATTTACTAGAACTGGATCGATTTCGCTGCTGGTGGACTGTTAGTTCCCGACGGTATCATCAGCTCAGTAGTCAGTCCTCAGGTACTGACATGATTTTAAACATATACTTATTTGAAATTCTCACTTCATAAATTAAGAAATTATTACGAAACTTAGGTTCCAACTCCTTCAGGAAAAGTTGAACGTAGATGAATTTGGCTATTTATGTTATGTCCTACTTGGTAATTTAGCTCTGACAGTTTTAGCATTGTTACGCATTCCTTGCTTTCAAATTTTAATGTTTCAGCGTCACTGATGAAGGTAAATCCAGAAAAGCGCTTAGGACGCACGATATTTATCAAGTGTTTATTTCATTAACAAAATGGCAGAGAAAATATCGATATGGGTCATACGCCTACAGAGTATATCAAACTCTACATCGCAGGAAAAGAAATGAGGAAATTTCCTTGATTGTGACATCAACGAAGGAGACTTTTTTGTACTTACGATTAGCAGCACGACGAGTGCAACATGTGGAATAGGATATTCTTATCCTTTCCAAGCAACTTATATCACCCCGGTTTATTGCGGGATTTGTGTTGCTTAGTCTTTTTTTCTTTGTGCATTTGTTTGTAGACTCTTTGTCTTTTAGTTATTATTAATTTTTGCTATTATTTTATATGTAGCAGTCTCTTTTCGGCTTATGATTTTTTATTCTCGCTTTGCTCTCTCCCTTCTCTTTGTTACATGCTCTAATCTGACGAACTGAAAATGCATATCCCTTCTTAAATTTTACGGACGTACTCATTATTCTGTTGACAATTATGGAATATCTGTGTCACAATATATCATTATATGGTGATCTGACAATTTTTTTAATAATTATTTTCAAGGTACTGAATGTATTGACTTCTAAATTCATGTAGTAAGGAAAAACATAAATAAAAGCAGACAAAAACTTCATCTAGATTGTATTATTATAACACAATAGCAATTGCAAAAATGTAAGACTTTAAATTAAGTAAAGTTTCGAGGTTGTAGTTTTACCTTTCATTTCAAAATTCAAAATATGGTAACTTCCAAGTTAATGCAGTGAGGAAAAGACAACATAAAAACAAAATAATAATTACAATTAACGTAAAACTTTAAATTCAGGAAACTTATTTTTTAAATGTATTCGAGGTTTAAAGTTTAACATGGCATTTCAACTATTTATTGCGCATTTTTTATTTCAATCAAATAAACCTATAAAACCAAGGGTTAAAAGTGGTGAAGTTGATGAAATTATCCCTTCGAAACGTTTTACGAAAAGCCATCACGCGATGATTGAGCGTTATTGAATATCTGTTTCACAGACACCGACAGACAGGTTTCAATTGTCGTAACCACAATTCCGTCATCTTTTCCTTAAATGTAATATCACTGAATGAGACTTATCACAGAATGTAACTTACATGAGCAACACGACCGTGGAGCAGATTATTCTTACCCTAACGGCGCACATAAGATCATCCCTGCTTATTAAGGTGGGGTTTGTGTTGCTCAGTCTTTAGTTTTTGTAGACTGTTGTTCGTCTTTACGTCGTTTTTCGTTTTTTGTCAAAGTGTTGCCAGTTTGTCTTTCACTTATGAGCTTCAAAATCCCCTTGGTATCTTCTGCCTCTCTTTGATATATGAAACTAGTAAAGTTAAGTTTTAATTATGCTTGCCCACTTGACGTTTGTACATAAAACATGTTTTCAATTCCGTTCTAAACTTTACATCAAAATAACTGTATATAAAGGGATTCACTATGTGGTTGAGAAAAACGATGCGTGAAAGATATGTCCAAGCAAATGTTTCGCCCTCTGTTAATGTTATGACATTAAAATCTCCTATTGCATAAGCAAGTATTAAAATAACCAAAGAGGGTAGATATGATACAATATAGGTGATAATTATGACAAAATACATTATGGTTATTCTTTTTTTAACGAAATCTTTTCTAGTTTTTGAACTGCCATACGTTTTAATTTCATTGTTGGAAGCCACAATGTCTTCTTTTCTTGACTGAGAAACCGATTCCCCATTTCTGTCTTGGTCTGTGTGATATACATTTTTCTTTCCAGATAAAGATATTTGTATCCTCCTTAGAAGCGGAATGAAGAGCGCTGCAGTAATTATAATATTTACTACACTGATCAAACCAAGAAGTCCAAAATAAGCTGTTATTTTTGATGAATTGTCTACGGCATAGTATTTACAAAGCGTTGTTTGAACTGTATGATTCAGAAAAAAATCATCCGTGGTTTTAATTCCTGATATTCCTATAAGCGGTACAGTATAAATCAACGACAATAAACAAGCAATTGAAAACGATACCTTTTTCCAAAATAATGTCATTTTTGGCCCGAAAGGTTTGCATACTAAAAGGTATCTTTGAACACAAATTACCACTAAAATGTGTCCTGAAAATCCTGCCACAAATGCTTGTAAAAATGTCAAAATCCGACAAATTATGTCACTTGGATAATTATAGTAGAATGTGTTGTCCATTATATAGAACGGGGCACTTGCAAAGCATCCAATCAAATCCACTATGGCCAACAGTGGAATGAAATATCGCTCACCTCGCTCCTGAATTCGAACAAGATAGAAAAATATAACGATACAGTTTCCAAAAATGCCAATAACCGTTCCAAAAACGATCAAAATTGTATTGCTGAGATAAATGTCCGAATATCTGTCCCGAAGGACTTTGCCATAATCAGTATTATTCATCATGCTGAACTTATATATTGTAACGTCCTTCAAGTAAACATGAAGCTGTATATATGTCTATATATTATGCGTGCCGGTGTTAACATACATCCTCTTTCTGGATGACTGCTATAGACACTGCGTCAACAATTATGTAAGTTTTCGATGTTTTCTTTTCAACTATTCTCCCTAACATTTCTATACACGATTAAATCACATGAAAGCATTCTGAATATAATAGCGAATAAAACAATTGTTCAAAGAACTTCCTGTAATTCAACACTACAATATCAAGACAGGTACAAATGTATAATTCTATAGTTACTTCCTGATGCAAAGTAGTCGTCAAATTATTGATTTTAAATTCCCATAGAATGGAAAGTTTAGAAAAATTTAGATGAAAATTCAAGTATGTCTTACCTTAAAAACATCTCATTTTATTTTATGTGTGCTTTATTCTGTTCAATTTTAACAAAAAATGAGTGAAACAAACAGTAGGTTATCCTACTTTGTCCTTTGATGGTAATATATTTGTAGTCCGATGGTTAGTATTGTCCGGACGATTATATCTTGTTCTATTGTCAATCTCTGTTTTATTTTTACAAGTTAAACTATAATTAGCATGCTGAACCAAAGAAAGCAAGCTTATAACTTGGTTCGACAGAAGCGCGTTGCGCATACATAAGATTCATCAGTGTAAGGATGTTATCGTGTATCTAGTAAATCATAAGACCATTCATTACAAAGAAACTCACTAACCAATATTTTCAAACATTTATTAACAAGAAGCTATAAAAAGATTAGATGTTTTAATAGTTTTGCTGTAGTTTAAATTGTATCAGCAATGTAAAAAGAAACGGTGTCTCGAAATACTTCGTACTTGAAATTTTGTAAAGTATTCCTGAAATATTATTTGCGTGGGTTTTGTGAATACAAGTAAATCATGGACAGACAAAAAGCAGAAAAATAAACTCAAATCAATAATCCAAGAAAATACATTTGTTCCTCAATCCACTTAAATTGTTACTCACAAATTCTTTAAACCTTTACCGTCTAGTTAGTTTCTTCCAGTATCCGGATATCAGACAACAGTATAAATTATAGTGAATATCTTTCTAAAAACAATCTTATTATCGGGAAACATAGCAGTAAATACCCCAAATGTATGGTTTTACGAATAGTTTTAACACCACAAAACACGATTTCCATATTTCCCTGAATTCGTTTCATTCTAAAAAATGTTGAAAACTACTAGAAAAAACTTTACTAATTATACTAAAGATTTTGTTCAACCATTTTACATTTCTCTATTAAATCAAAAAGTTATTTTGTGCAACAGATTGCATCTGAAGACTTGTTTGATATAAAAGTTAGTTTTTGTATAATTTAGTAAAATTTTGAAAAAAATAACGAACGTCCGTACGAAAACGAATTATTTGTATCTTTAAAACAAGACATATCTTCATTTTCAGTATTATTTTGTTAAAGCTTGAAATGTACTTCTTATCAGTTTTATAAATACCCATAATTTGCCCAAACCGTCAAAATACAATGTTTAGCCATTTTAAGGCAATTAGTCACATCCTCACAAATACGCCCCGATATAAGAAATTTAAAGACAAGAAGCTATGAAAATACATGTATATTAAGCAAAGATCGAAAGGCTATTTGAAAATTATCATGATATGAATTTTAAGAAAACTGGCAAAACCTCATCTGCTCAAATGAAAGTTTCCCTAATACTGGTCAGCTTATACTGTTGATGCATTTATTTTCGTAGGTACCAATGTTCGTTGATTAAGGAACATAAGTACTTTTGTGGATATTTGATTTCGTGGTTTTAAAAAGTCTGCATACAACCCTATAAAGAAGTTGGACTTCGTTGAACATTTGAAAATGTTGTTCACCTTTAACAACGAATTCCACGAAAATTCGTCTCCAACGAATTATAACGAATCTACAAATACAATACTGAATGAATAACTGGTCAATACTTTAAAGCAAAGAAAAAATATGCGTCTCTGTAAAAACAATCGGATTATATATGATGCTTGACAATAGATTCCAGATATTTAAAATATTAATGTGTAAGAGATGAGTGATTTAAAAAGTTTACCTCGTCTGTTCACTAAATGATGGACTGCAAATAAGTAATGTAGAGGTTAAAGAGATAATCTGTTGGTTATGTATTTCTTTCCTCTATATAATATGTTGAACTTGATACCCTTCCGGAACATCTGGATGTTGGTGAGGTTCGTGTTTCTCAATATTTAGTGTCTACGTCGTGTATTGTTAGGGCTGTTTGCCTTTTCCTTTCGTCGTTTTCCTTTTTTGGCAACGGTGTTGTCCATTCTTATTGATTTCTGATTATACCCATGATATCTTCTCTCTTATTTTGTGCATTGGAATAATCAGCATTCTTTATCATCTTATTAGCATTTAAAACACTTTTTCAATTCTTCCTTGAATTTCAAATCAAAGTACCCGTAAATAAAGGGATTAACAATGTGATTGATTAACACGAAGCGTGCGATAAAAAAGAAAGCACACGTTTCACTCTTAGATAAAGTCACAAAATTAAAATCTGCAATAGCATATGATAGAATTAACATGATGATTGACGGAATATATGCCACGACATAAGCAATTATTATGACGAAAAACATAATATTTATTCTTCTTTTAACTGAAGCTCGTCTAATATTAAAAGAGTCTGTATTGTAACGTTGCTTTGATTCTCCTCTATTCATTTCGCTAGTGCTAATTCTCTCTAAAACTTCACTGGGTTGTGCTATATTGTTTAGATTATTTTTGTGCTTCATTTTATGCTCAAGTGTAATAGGAAAATCATCTGTATATTTTGAATCAAAATCTGTAATGCATCCTTCAGGGTCTTTAATATCAATTCCATCGATTCGACAGGATGACTTCCTAATGTCTTTCTCATTCTGTGACTGCGTTACATGTATATTCGATTCTGTGTTCGATTCTGTTGTACATGACTTCATCGAAATTGAAATCGATTCTTCTTTGGACGTAAGTTTTCTTGCATTTGTTGCTTGAGATATATTAGATTCCAGAGTTGTCACAGGGATACTGTTTAACTTTTTAACACTGAAAGATATTTGTATTCTCTTCAAAACGGGTATATAAAGAGCAACAGTTATAACTATATTAAATATCATCAATAATGCTAGAAAACCGAAGTAGGCGGTTATTTTTGATGATGTTTCTACTGCTGAAAATTTACAAATAGTAACTTCTACAGTGTGATTCATAAAATTCTCATTAGATGTCTTTAATCCTGAAATACCCAACAAAGGCAGAGAATAAAGTAAAGCAAACAGAGAGACAAATGCAAAAGACATTCGTTTCCAAAACAATGTCATCTTTGGAACAAAAGGTTTGCAGACTAAAATGTATCGTTGAACACATATAATTACCAGAATATGTGCCGAAATTCCTGGAACAAATGTTTGCGAGAAGGTAAGAATTCGACAAATAATATCACTCGGATAGTTAAAAAAATATGTATTATCCATTATATAAAACAATGAACTTGTAAAACAAGCCAAAAAATCCACAATTGCCAACAATGGAATAAAATAGCGTTCGCCTCTTTCCTTTATTCGGAAGAAGTAAAACACGATTATTATGCCATTTCCAAATAAACCAATAACTGTTCCCAATATAATAAGTATTGTACTACTCAAACTCACATCGGTGTATCTATTACGAAGAATTTTACCATAGTCAACGTTATCCATCATTTTTATGACTAAGGTAAAGCTAAAGTGATATTCAAAACTTATATGAACTAATATGAAGTCAGCGTTGATTTTATGTACATAAACTAATGTATACTGCGTAAATTTTAACTTCCTGAATAACTCAATATTACATACTTTGATTTTAAGTGGCTGAAGTATATTACTTCCTTTCATTTACAGTTGACCATAATTTGATATATTTCTTAACTAGTACATTTGCTACACATTTTGAAAAAGAGAGGCGAAAGATGCCAAAGGGTCATTCAAACTCAAAAGTCGAAAACAAACTGACAGCACCATGGCTAAAAAAGAAAAAGACCAACAGACAAACAATAACACACAAAACACAACATAAAAAACTAAAGACTGAGCAACACGTCCCCCACCAAAAACTGGGGGTGATCGCAGGTGCTCCGGAAGGGTAAGTAGATCCTCCTCCACATAAGGCACTCGTCGTGTTGCACATGTTTTTACAAACCCGGTAATAATTCTAAATCGGTAGGTCCCATTCGTGGAAAGGGGGACAGGATTGTAGTTACGACATTTGGAACATATGCTCTATCATCTGTGAAACGGATATTCCATAACGATCAACCAACTCGTGATGGCGTCCGTAAAATTTACGAAGGGATGATTTCAACTTCACCACTCGGAACTCTTGATTTATAGCTTCCTTATGACCAGCAACTCTCTATCAAGGAAATCATGATAGGAAATACAAGCCCTAGCATATCGTATCAACTGGGAGATATATACTCCGTATGCAGGCGCAGCTGGAATGTTGCTACATAGAAATGGAAAGTTCACAATTGGGAAGCTGAAATCATCTCTTTTGTCGTAAAGTTTTGTTTTCAAATTATTGTCAATTTCTAGATGTAAGTCAAGATATGATGCAGACTTAACTGTTTCTGTTATAATACAGAAATAAATTAAAGAAATGAAATTTTGTACAATAGTTACTGTAGCTATAGAAAAGTAGCCGAAAAGATGAAAAATACAAGTCTATGAAGAATTTATATCTAAAGATCAAATTTGCTTTAACATAGGATAAATATTGCCAAAACGAGATGTTGGCATACGCCAATCAGCCAGCAACCCAGAGACACTTAAAGGTAAATGACACCTAGTGTTTATCATATGGTTTCAACAATACACAAAATGTAAAGCGCTTACCATCCCGAGTCTAAATGTTTGTAGTTGTAATTGAACTTAACACGTTATATAAAAAATCTACATGTACCAACAAATATCAAAACACTTATTATTTACATACAAATAGCATTTAGAGATGAGCTTTCTGAATTGGGTCAGGCACATTTTGATAGTTGTCTTTTTGGAAATCATACCACATTTTGCTTATGTTAAACATAAAATGTAGCGTTAAACTAGTTTGTTTATATATCTCAGCCATCCCTCACTTAACTACATTGTACTGGCATACTATATAACACAAATCAAACATAAGATCAATCAAACCAATATTGCAACAATGAAATAAGAAATTTAACTTGTTGGTATGTTATTATCCAGTTATATACTCTAATAATTACATTACATGTATGTTTCACGAGAATTCGTTAGTTTGAATGGCTTACAACAATCGCGCGTCATTCAAAAATTAACCTTCATATCACATTGAAATGTTACTTTCGTGATGACACGTGCTTCTACAAAAAAGTGCACAGGTAAATAAAAGAAAAACTTGATAAAACTTTTTTTCATGGTCTCATTAGCATAAAAAATGTAATTATAAGAAATGAATGCACCTTTTTGTAATTTTATTAGGGTGTAAAAGAATTGATCGTGCACACATTTTTAGAATGAATCGTTTCCGCGGTTCATACAAAATGTGCTTCGGTAAACACTTTTACACCCCAATAAAATTACAAAAAGAAGCATTTTTTTCTTAAATATTAACGGTCGTTTCCATGGTCAATTTTTAAATGCAATATCATAAGCATTACAGGAATACACAATCCTGTTCGATTGTCCTAACACATTTTGTACCGAATTTAAATACTGAAAACAATTATAGAAACATTTCAGTCTTGGCTTTAAAACGTCTTGTTTAAAAAAAAAACACCAATAAAATATCTATACTTGTGTACTAATTTTTATTTTCGTAGGTATCAATGCTTGTTGAATTAGGATCAAAATTTATTTTCATGGATATTTGATTTCGTGGTTTTAAAAGGTCTGCATACAAGCCTATAAAAAAGCTCGTTTTACATTTGAATTCGTGGTTCACCTGTTACCACGAATTCCACGAACATTCGTCTCCAACGAATTATAAACGAATCCTTAGTATTACAATACTGAATAAATAACTGGTCAATACTTTAAAGCAAAGGAAAAAATATGCGTCTCTGTAAAAAAAAATCAAATTATATATGATGCTTGACAATAGATTCCAGATATTTAAAATATTAATGTGTAAGGAATTAGTGATTTAAAATTTTTACTTCGTTTGTTCACTAAATGATGGACTGCAAATAATCAATTTAGAGTTAATGACATCATATGTTGGTTATGTACTCCTTCTTCTATATAATATGTTGAACTGGATACCCTTCCGGAACATCTGGATGTTGGTGAGGTTCGTGTTGCTCAATATTCAGTGTCTGTGTGATGTATTGTTAGGGTTGTTCGCATTTTTCTTTTCGTTGTTTTCCTGTTTTATATGCCACGACATAAGCAATAAAAAAAACCGAACTCCAAGGAAAACGGAAATTCCCTTATCAAAGGGCAAAATCAAAAACTCAAACACATCAAACGAATGAAAAACAACTGTCATCTTCCTGACTAGGTACAGGCATTTCCTTATGTAGAAAATGGTGGAGTAAACCTGGTTTTATAGCTAGCTAAACCTCTCACTTGTATGAAAGACGCTTAAAATTCCATTATATTGACAACAATGTGTGAACAAAACAAATAGACATAATAATTGTACCCAATATTATCAGTACTGTACCAATTAAATTTACATCGGTATATCGACTACAAAGAATTTTACCATATTCATTGTTATTATTCATTGAAAGATTCAGGTAAATGAAACGCGATCGTCAAAACTTATATGAACACATATGAAGATAGCGTTCATTGTATGCATATAAAGTTATTTGTACTGCGTGAATTTAAACTTCAACAACTACCACTTCCTGAATAACATAATATTACATATTTGATTTTAAGTGACCGAAGTACATTACATCATTTCTTTGACAATTAACCAAAATTTCATATATGTCTTCAATAGTACATTTAGCACACATTTGATAGAAATAAAATTTTAAAATTTCAACTTTTATGGTAGCTACGGAAAAGCAGTTGACAAGATGAAAAATGAAAGTCTATGAAAAAAATTATACATTTGATACCAAACTGTAGATCGAACTGAACTTTAATATAGGACAAGATTGAACACAAAAGATATGTTGGTATATATCAATGAGATAGCAACCCAGTTACACTTAAAGGCATAATGACATCCAGTGGTCAACGTGCGGTTTCAACAATAGGCACGTATCTATGACAGTTATAAAGCTCTTAAATCGCGCGTCTAAATTTTTTAAAGTTGTAAATAGATTTAAAAGAGAGGCGAGGGATACCAAAGGGACATTCAAACTCGTAAGTCGAAAATAAACTGACAACGCCATGGCTAAACAGAAAAAGACAAACAGACAAACAACAGTACACAAAACAACATAGAAAACCAAAGACTGAGCAACACGAACCCCACCAAAAACTGGGGGTGATCTCTGCTGTTCCGAAAGGGTAAGCAGATCCTGCTCCACATGTGGCATATTCTATAGAGTATCAGCCAATCATTACCAGAATATTTTATTTTATATGACAAAAACATTAAGATACAACAAAATAAAAAAGCATCCTGACTTGGGACAAGCACATGAAAATGTACAAAGATAAACTAAATTTTTATATATCTAAACGGTTCCTCGCTTATCTCTATTGTACTGGAATACTATATAACAAAAACAAACAATACAACATCGCATCAATGAAATAAAGAACTAAACCTATTGAGATGAAATCATGCAATCCTACACTCTAATATGAACGGTCGTTTTTATATAATGTTAATTTATATATGTATTCGAGCTTGTTTCATCTTTCTTTTGTACGATCAGTTCTCTTTTTTATAGATTATTATTATTACCGTTGATTGCGTTTACAAATAAAGAATGTCTTCAATTCTGTTCTAAACTTCACATCAAAATAACTATATATGAAAGGATTCACTATGTGGTTTAGGAAAACGAAGCGTGCAAGATATATCCAAGCAATTGTTTCGCCCTCCGTTAAAGTAATAAAATTAAAATCATCAATCGTATAGGAAAGTATTAAAATAATCAAAGATGGAATATATGATAAAATATAGGCGAGAATTATGACAAAAAACATGATGGTTATTCTTCTTTTTACGGAGTCATTTCTCGTTTTCGAACTGCCATCATGTTTGATTTCATTGTCCGTAGCCACTATTTCTTCAGATTTGACGGCATTATTGACAGAATTATCCTTGACTACATCATCATGAGATGGCTCTTTATTAGAAAACATGTTTGCAAATTCCTTGTTTCTACACTTCTCATTATGCTTAGAGTCATATTCCGTCTTCTCAATTCCGCTTTGTTGTGTCGGTTTCGATACAGAAAGATGTAAATCGGAATCGATTAAACTTGTATTTGTTGGTTGAGATGCAGATTCAGTATTAGATGGCATATTTCCATCTTGAATTTTGTAAAATACACTTTTCACCGTCTTTCCAGATAAAGTAATGTGAATTCTTCTTAGAACCGGAAAGTAGAGTGCTGCGGTAATAATGATATTGGCCACGATGATCAAACCGAGAAAACCAAAGTAAGCTGTAATTTTTACGGATGTGTCTACTGCAGAAAATTTACAAATCGTTGTTTGAACTGAGTGATTCAAGAAATTTTCATCGGTGGTTTTAATCCCTGATATTCCTAAAAGGGGTACGGAATAAACTAAAGAAAATAAACAAGCAGCTGCAAACGATATCTTTTTCCATAATAATGTCATCTTTGGCCCAAAAGGTTTGCATACTAAAAGGTATCTTTGAACACAAATAACCAATAGAATATGCGCTGAAAATGCTGAGACAAACACTTGCAAAAATGTCAAAATCCGACACACTATGTCATTTGGATAATTGTAGAAGAAGGTGTTGTCCATTATATAGAACGAGGAACTTGTTAAGCATGCAACTAAATCCACAATGGCCAAAAGTGGGATGAAGTAACGCTCACCTCTCTCCTTAATTCTAATAAAGTAGAAAAATATTACTGTACAGTTTCCAACGATACCTATAATTGCTCCAATTACGATTAAAATTGTACTGCTAAGAGAAATGCCATGATATCTGTTCCGAAGGACTTCGCCATAATCAGTATAATTATTTGTCATGCTGAATTTGATCAGTCGTTTGTATCCTTAAATGTAAACATTAACATATATGCGTACTTAAATTTATACGTCAGTATTATAAGACTTCCTCTTCCCGCTTGATTGATTTTGAAACTGCGTCAAATATTTACGTTTTTTTAATGATTCGATTTTTCGTTTCCAATTATCATGTTCGTCTCCCAAAACGTGATTTAAATTAGACTTGAATTTATTTGGATATATAGGACAGGTAGTATGTTTATAAAGATAAGTTCAACTCGTCTTTTAAATTAAGAAAGTATATATATCTTGGGGTAATATATATATTTCTTTGATGTACATATGATCTTAAAATTTCTGATGTATTTCATTTAAAATAGTTTTGCAAATATATATCATGGGTAAAAATTAAAATAACACAATATAAATTTTTTTCGTCTGAAGCACTTTTCTGGGTTTATCTTATGTATATGCATGTACGCTCAAAACTTAAAATTTGAAAGACAAGGTTGTATAAAAAATATCTGAAAACGTGATTAGATGTATGCCCCCCGAACAAAAATAACCCAATTTCTGTGCCGGAGGAAATTGGAACCTTAATTTCTTAATAAACTAAATGTTACAAGTTTACTCCAACAATTTAATCCCACTCTTGGTATATGTAGCATTGCATGTATACTGATATGTAGAGTATGTTACAGCAGACTGAATGATTATATTATATACGTAAAATATAGCACAATCTGCCTTTGGAGGTACAAAAACTTTTTCATTGTTATATCACAATTCGATATGTAATATATTCAACTGTGCCAACAATGAACGATTGAGAAGGTAGTAATTTCAGGATCGATATTTTTTATGCAATGTGGGGTTTTTCATCAATCTTCAATATTATGTATAAAGTGTTGTAAATTTTTCTATTTCTTTCTCGCATATACTTTTGAGCATGCATGGTGTTATCTGCCATAATCGACCTATCATTTTTTGCCCATGCTGCTATCCTCTCAATTCACAGAAATACTCTCAAATCGCAAGGATTGCAACTTTTTCTGCAGAGATTCAGTAAATATATCTATACATTGTTTTGCATTTAAAAAATATAGGATCAAATGGCATGTATATAATAGTACTATCATACAGCCATGCTTACATTTTCGACCGAAGTGAGTAAGTCCTATAATATTGACATCTTATTTTCCTCCGAATTGCTGTATGGCATAGCCATATCATTTAATATTGACGCTTCTTTTTATATTTTGTTTGAACGAAGCAAAACACATAAAGGCTTCAACGTGGATGTGAATAAAAGGACGCGTGGGTAAATGCAATCAAAAGAAAATTAAAAAGCTATATATAAATTCGCCAAAATAATTGACAGTTTATCATAAGCTCGCATTGAACTTTTCAGCCAACAAAGATATCCATGCAAAAGAACAATTATGCACAGTGAACTGCAAAAAAAAAAAAAAAAATACAAAGCACGTATAGAACACAAATTAGCACATTTAAAAGGACATAGAAACATTAAAGTACATAACGCATAAAAAGTAAAGCACATATAAATGCATATTATGCATATGCATCGTTTTCATTTAAAACAATAGAAATGTGGCAATACAATACGAAACGCTATAAATGAATCGACTTAAACCTATTTGGTATCATTGTTGCCTTTTTTATCACACGGTATCTAAACATTAATTCCTATGATGTTCGAACAAAAGTGAAGACAATTTAAATGCAAGGGGTAAGTGTTAGGTATCAAATAATGACTAATTAATCAAATAACGAAAAATAAATATACAGATATTTACAGGTCTACATTCGTTCTTATTTAGTAAAAGTTTTTGAAAAAGACGAAATTATACAAGTTTCCAAGTTTGAGTAAGATTTTACCATGTTTGAATAGAATTAATTATTAAATTCCATGAGAATGTATCTGGCAATATTACCACTGAAACAGATAGGTGATCAGCATTAAAGAAAAAATTCTGATATATCAGATTGATGGATTGCTGATTGCTTACTATCCTGTGGCAATTATAACATGAAATGAAGAATGATATTAGAAGGTTAGGCTTAGTTTCAATTGCAATAGGTTTAGTATTTAAAAGTAGCTTTTTTTATTTCATGCATTCTTTGATAAGGCATTATTTAGTGTACTGTAAATTCAACAATTATTACGAGGTATTTAATAATGTCTATTGCGACTGGGGGAGTATTGCAACAATAAGAACTAGCAATAAAACCAGGTTTAACCCACCTTTTTCTTCGGAAAATGCCTGTACCAAGTCAGGAATATGGCAGTTGTTTTTCACTTGTTCTGTTGATTGATAGCATTTGATTATGTTAGTTTTTATGGACTTCTCCTTTTTGAATTTGCCTTGGAGTTTGGTATGTTTGTTCTACTTGATATCTGATGAATGAATGTCTGTATGCAGCTTTTTCTGAAATCGCAATACTTAATCGCGAATTTTGGTTGGTCATATTAATTTCCCTTTTATAAAAGCTCGCAACAATTGCTAAATTACAGTAATTTACATGTTCATGCATTTATCGTCTTTGAAACAAGTATTATGAAAATAATAATTCCGAATGTATAGAATATTGCATTAAAGAAACGAATAAAAAGGGACACCTTGTCAGTATTTGCCTCGTCTAAATGTGAGGATTTTTTGAAATTATTATTATTTGTGTTTTCGTTTGTGTTTTCTCTTTGCGTTTTCTTGTTGTTTTCTGCGTTTTTTTTTTTTAATTTTATTTAGAGAATATGACGTTGATGACAGATCTTTGGTAGTTTCTGCTGAATTTATTCACAACTTTATAGAGCTTGGAAGTTTTACACCTCGGCTTATTTTTCAAAGACATCAGTCATTTGTTGAAAACATTGAAAAATGTTTCTTTGTCATTTTGGTTGAAGTTTCCAACAACCTTTTTTTCTCAATTGTCTATATGAAAATTAAGTTTTTGAAGAAAAAAACATAAGGTGAAAACCAGTAAAAGAACATGGAGCACTGAAATATGTCTACAATCAGGTGTTCCACACTCATATGTATGCTTCGACTAACTCTTGATCTATTGTAACCGTATTTGTAGTGATGTATCATCCAAGACCTATGTATTGTTTTAACGAAATGAACAATGTTCCATTAGAGGAGATGAAAATGTCAAAAATTTAACGGCCCTAGTCCCTTTTCTACGACTGATTCAATGGTGTGCTCATTTTGCCTTTTGAAATTCACAAGATAACGTAGACGTGTATAATATTCTTCACGTATATATATAAGGGAAGTCAACGAGTTCTCGAGTATTCGAGTATCGCTCGATAGTACCGAGTATCGAATACCAAATCGAAACTCGACTAATCGGTTTCCTGTTAGAATATTGCTGTCTTCTTTATATAAAATTGATCTTCTTGAGAACCTCTTTCGAAAAATTAAATAGGCATCACTGATTAATCATATTAGTAAATAAAATACATTTTGTTTCGAATGCTTGTGCTAATTTGTCATTTAAAATGTCTCCGAAAATACGTGGGCTATACCAAGGCTAACACTTTAAACTAAACATGTCTTAGCCATTCCGTTGACAAGAAAATGTTTCCAAATAGAATAAATTCGTTGTATCCTCTGGTGACCCTCAGTGAATAGTCAAACTTCTAATCCTTACGAATTTGTAAACATTAAATGTGTTTTCTTAACGATTACCAAATACTATTGTTTGATATGTTTTTTTTTTGATATAATCTTTAAATAGGTGTTCATTAAATTATATTGATTAGATTGTAGTTTTTTACTTAATTAGTACTTGTAGGTAATGAGTTATTAATTAAGGTGTGTAATTCCTTGTCCCAGATACTTAATATGTAGATGGTTTTTCGTCCGTTGAACAACAAACCACAGAATGTAAAGTACGTATTTTTGTGTTTCCGTGTTGAAGATATATTCCCGAGCGAGTACTCGAGTATTGCTCGATAAAACCAACGAGTACTCGATTAGTAATTGTTCTCCGAGTTGACATCCCTAATATATATATATATATAACGCTTTTCAACAAAGGCGCATGGGTGCATGGGTCCCTCTTTTTAAATCTTTTTGTGTTTCGATGTTAAGATTTTTTATTAACGTCTATTTAATATTTCAACTTATTTATCCTTATCTAATACATCCTTGATTTTTCTCCATAACATCTTACAATAACAAAGTGTGTACATGCTGTCCACGTGGCATAGATATTGTTCGCTCTCGTTACTAGACATTGTGTTTCTGTTTCATGGCGTTCATTTTGTTATCACCATAAAACCAACATTGATTAAAAAGATGCGACAACGGGTGAACAAAACTTCAAGATAAATTTTAAAAAAATGCTATCTTTGATGAAATCACTTCAAATCATCTTTTTTGGAGCAACAAGGGAAACGCTGTCATGGCCTTTACTTGGTACGGACGATAAAAATTAGAACACCAATATTGAGATATCAAGCATTCGCATGACAAATATCACGTCAGGAATATTATCTATTATCATATGACAACAAAACGTTTCTTTTCTCATTGGCTAAAAGCATAGGGAATCGTCATTGATAAAACATTATATTCACCGCGGGAAAAATTATGAGAGGTTAACATAAGATTTTAAACAGGTACCTAAATTTAGTTATTCCAAGGCAACGTCAATAAAGTAGGTTAATGACATTATGTACATTCTCCTTTTTCTTCTTTTTGTTTTCGGTGTAATTTTTTTTTGTGTTAGTAAATTTTATTGAAAATTTCAACTTATTACAGTGAGCAACTGCAAAAGCAGATAAGATTAGTATAAAAACAAGGAGCAGTTAACTATCTTGACAAACTACTAGCAAATTGGAGAAGGATAAAAAAAGTCATATAATAAAACTATTGTTGACTTTTGATATCAGTTGATACAATGATTTATCCACCCCACAGATACGACATTCACCCTCGGCCGTTGGTCTCGGTGAATATCATATCTCTGGGGTTGGTAAATTATTATATCAACTTCATCAAAAGTCAATAATTGTATAATGTTCAATTTTGAGCATCCAACTTATCATATATTGGTAAAGCAATCTTTGGTACTGACGGGATGGGTAAAAAACTATTTAAACTGCCTGATGTTCCAATATAATTGTTAAATTGATTTAAAACGTTTCGGAAAAAGAGATCGGCTAAACCACTCTGCCAATGCATTTTAAATCAAATAATAATGAAATCGAATTATTCACGCACATTTTTTTTAAGTTTATTTCTGATTTTCCCCGATTACAGACGAGTTATACTCGGTACGGTTAAAAACAAAACCTTATATATTCAAAATCTTTCTTGTTCGTAGTGTTAGCCAATAGTTTTCTATGTTGTTATTTGCTTAACGTACAGAATAAAGATATCAAGCATATACAGGACAAGAACAAATAAAAAAATAAATCAATTATGTAGGGTTTTCAAAATGGAATCCACGGGGAAAAGAGTCGTACATTTGGAAGACTGGCATTTAAAAGGGATATGATTGGTAGAGACGGAGATTTTTATATGCCTTATATAACCTACAGATGATCCCCAATGAGTTATTGGACGGTCTTTGTGACGTAACAATAGCAAAACACTCCCCCATTTTAGGCAAATGTAATGTCTCCATTATAACCGGACGTGGAAATCAGTCAAAACTTTAGTCCTAGTTTTGAACGGTGGAAGTCATAGTAACGATATATATATATACTCGAACAACCTGACCTTGGGTTTAATGAGTTATATTCTAAAACAAACATGAAATCAATTTAGTTACGTCTTGATTTTATTAGAATATACAAAAATGGAGTAAACTAAGCAAAAAGGAAACAAACTCTCAATTCAACTAATAGGTTAACATCTTACTCCTGCATTGAAAGATACAATTAGTATGATCCTACTATAGTCAATACTGTCCTCTTTTAATACAAGAAAATCAATACAAATTTTAAAAGTATTTTTCAATTGCATGAATTCACTTTTTTCATTCTAAAGAATGTTTTATCATGCAAAATCACACAATGAACACTTGGTCCTTTAACATTGTTGTTTACCAAGCACATTTTTTTTCTGTTATTCTAAAATCTCAGTAAAATATATCAACGTTGAACACACATAATTTATACACATACGAACAAGCATTTTCAGACATACGAATAACTGTCTTTGTTGTTGTTTTTGAAATATTAGGAAATATCCTCTTCAAAAAAGTTAGTAGGTCTGGTTAAGCTGTCACAAAAATTCATAACATAAAATACTACATCAGTTTTTTTCTCCATAAAGTTGTAACTATAGTGCGTTCTTTAATAGATATAAGGGATAACTCTCCATTTGACACGGTGACAGTATCTATCCCAATCATCACCGTATTTATCTTTACATTCGTCATAGTCCATTCGTTCTCGATACAACAACATCGATGTAATCAAAGCTGCGTTCAAGTGAGGAAGACCATTAGTGAAACCTGAAAAAAAAATGAAAAGAAAATATAATGTATGAGGCTGTTTTAGTTTAAAATGTTAATCTTATAAGGTAGCTTATTCTATTTCTCGTGTCAGCGTGTTTGAGTGTGGAAGGCTAGATCTTTCCTCGATTGTGACATCACCGAATTTGTACATGTCGGGTACCGTATGTATAGAAGAATCTGCTATCCCTTCCAAGACACCTGAGATCACCTCGTGTTGCACTTTCTTTCGGGTTTATTTGTAGTGCTTTGTATACTATTGTTTGTCTTTTTGTTTCGTTTTTACCATGCTTTTGCAGGTTTCTCTTCGACTTTCGAAAATCGTAAATTCTTTAAAGGCTTAATACTTTATTTTTATTTATGTCATACGACAATGATTACATTTTTCGTCTGTCATTAAAAAGATAAATATGTTTAACATACGTTCTGGAACTGTGCTGAGATAATTAAAGCTTATAATGTTATGTTTGACAATATCTATGAACGAAATGAAGTTTGATAGTATAATAGAAAAAAAAAATGATATCACTGACTATTTCAAAATTGAAATAAAAAAAAAAAAAAAACCCATGGCAACATACTGAACATGATTTAAAAAAAAAAAGAACAGCAACAATTGCTCTTTTCTTAATTTTGTTATTTTAGTTTCACACTGAAAACTCTTTTAAAATACCTACAGCTATGACGAAAGAACCGATTATTTAGTTGCCCTTTATTTGGACGGTCATGTTCATTTGACACCTTCTTAGGTATGTATGGTTCCCAACTAGTCTGAAAGTTGGGATTTTAATTCCTTAAATTACTTAAAACCCCTATCTGAATTCCTTTAAATATACAAAGACTAGGTTTAGGAGTTTGGTTGTGCCAAACTAAATCGAAATCATATTACAAACGAAATTTCACAAGAGTAGCATCAAAACAATAAATGTTTGGATGGTCAAGTTGAAATCGTCTCCTTTATTTTAGTTTCAATTTTTTACATTTATTAACATTACAGTTACGTCTTAAGTTATTCTTCAAGGCTATCAGTGTTATATTGTAATAGGATATTTGAATATTGTGTTAATGGGTATCTATATTGATACTTTTATTAGTTTAATTCATAACTCAAGACTGTGTTGCTATCCATGATCCTACATCCTGGTAATACTTTAGTGCCAAAATGGCACAATATCATGCTTCCCTCAGACTACTGATTTCGTATTTGCACTTATTCTGGTAGGGATGTACAGAAAGATATTATTTGTCCTGGAAAACATGGTTAAATTACCAGTTTCAATCGGGCGTTGAAATTGCTTTCATAACTGCGAGTACACATAGATTGGTACTCTGAGACATTTCTATTTTCGTAAATTGTTTTTGTGATCAGCATGATCAAGACCTTTTCAACTGAAATTAACAGTTTATTTTAATGTTGCGCTGTGACACCGTGCAGCCCCAGGACAGTAGGGTTAACCTTCACAAGCAACTTTAACCCGCCGTAATCTCTATGCCTTTCCAAGACAGAAGACAGTGATTGTCGTTGATTCCTGTCGATCATAAATGTTTTTAGTTTATCGTTTCAGTATAAAAAGCCCGTTTGCTTTCTGTTTTAAAACTTTTTGACAAAACGGTATCCAGAGGCCTTTTATAGCTTACATTTTTTGTACTTTAGGTAATTGGTTTAACATATTGTTGAATGCAGTATGGTGACAGGTGGTTGTTAACATCCTTGTCCTTTGACCTTTTTGAGATAGTGTTTTAATTGGTGATCATATCGCATCTATTTTTTTCATTGTACAACAAAACACTCATTACGCAATATTCGTTAGAGAATATGTTGCTGAATAAAGGCAATAGTAGTATACCGCTGCTCAATAGTCATAATTCGATCAAGCAAAAGTAAATCCGGGTAACAAACTAAAACCGAGGGAAACACATCAACTATAAGAGGAAAACAACGGAACAACAGAAACACTGAACTACAACAAATGCAAACGCCAACATGCATAGAAACGGACTGTAGATGACTTGATACAGGAAATTTTAAGAAAAAAATGGTGAGTTAAACCTGGTTTTATGGCTAGCAAAACCTCCCGCTTATATGGGAATGATAAAAATACCGCTAAAATGACAACACTACGTGACAAGAATACAGTACAAACAAACGCAAGAACACTCAGCACAGAGAAATACATAAATAAATAATATAATAGTACATTACGACATGTAAACCGCAGAATAACAACGGACATCTCCCATGAATTTACGACAGTACACCAGGACACCACAAACGAAATATAAACTGCGCGTCACATGAATGGATCAACGTCACAAAAGTGAATAAAACTTATTCAAGGGCGGATGCAGAATTCAACAAAAGGGCGCATAATTGACCGAACTGTTGAAAATGTAACAAATTGCATTTCCCTACATAATCCGCAACCGATAAGGCTATTCTGAATAAATAATTAAATACAAACCTGCAGCAAAACTCATAGCGACATGAATAACTATGTCTCCGAGGTAATTTGGATGACGAGACATCCCCCACCATCCAGACACCAACAGGTGCTTGTCAGATGCCGTAGTAATAGTTTCATATTCTAAAATATAAAGACAAATTAAACAACAAAAATAGGAATTAGAAACTATCAAAGATAAACGCGGAATAGCGTTTTTGATAATAAGAATGCCATAGTTGGGAAATTTTTAGAAAATTACTTTGCATTTATATATTCAAAACTGTTTGCACATACGTTGGCATACATGCCGTTGTATAGATATGCAAGGTGTATTTTCAGCAAACTCATCTAAAATTGTCTCAGAATCATTGTTTCATTCACAAATGTAATTATATTCATACATTAGTCATTGAACATTAGAATATAAATATATATATATTTAGACGTGTATATATATATATATATATATATATATATATATATACAAGTAAACGAATTTTAAACGGTCATTTTGATCTAACATCATCTGAAAAGTCTAAACAATAGATTATTACGTCATGTCATGTTCAGACAATTCGGTTGCGGTCAATTAAAATCGGTTCACTCTATGTCTGTCTAGACTGTTCAGTAGTTGTTATTTACCTGTACAGATCAACAATATACTGAATTGTCTGAAAAGCTACTGAACAGTATTAAATTGACTGCAAGCAAATGATGTAAACAGTACATAATTTACAGCAGTAGACAAATCTGAAAATGGACTGAAAAACTGAAAATACTTAATGTTATATTGTTCAGCCTTCAGATATGATCAGATCAAAATTACCGTTTCAGACTAAATTTGTTTGAATAGTTTATGTAATCTCAGATGATTCTAGAATTAAGGAATAACAGTATTGTAGTTGAAGAGTTGCCACCGTCAATTGTCGATTTGACGGTCGCAAATGCAGTTTTACTGGCGACGCGTAGCGGAGACAGTAAAACGGAGATTTTCGACCGTTAAATCAAAATTGACGGTGGCAACTCTTCAACTACAGTACTGTTATTCCGATTCTAATGCATTACAAAAAGAAATAATACGATCAAGCTTAAAAAAATGTATAAATTTGACATACAAAAAAAAATCCGCGAAACTTCATGAATGATTTTGGCGCAAAGACGTCATGGCTAAACGTGACGTCATACAAATGAAAACTTACAAACTGGAGGTTATTACGTTACCTTTACGATTCAAATTTGGATAAAATTACATTAAAACGGCGAATTCGAGGTAGGTGTTGTTTAATTTTCGATAATATTGTAGTAATCGAACATTTGTTGATTCAATCAATTCAAAATGGCGGGTCCCTCCTTAGTTACGCCTTGTCAACTGTGGAATTGACGGTAACTTTAAGCCAATAAAAAAAATTGTCACATAAACATTGCATTAGAATTTAGGTTTGATCTTACGGATTTGTTTACAGTACTTATTTGATTGCCCTTGGTTGTTATTGGTTCGACATTAGATGATTAGCAAACAACAAACAACATAAATTAATCAAATGGTTCGACTGATCATTGCTTAATGTATGCACTAGAGTCATTGCTTCTACTACTTTGTAAAATGTCTTGTGTATGCTTTTTTAAATACTTTTGAAGTTTTTGCTTCCTTTTTTATTTAAAATATTGAAACTGCCTTGCTAATCATTTCCTATTATTACTAAGTTCAGTTATAATTTGCTTTTTCATCAGTTTACAGTACACCACGAATGTTTGATAATGCTAGTATAGCACTACTTGCAACAGTAGACTAACAACTCTTTCAAATTAGTTGCTCATTAGTTAATCTTAGAGTATTTTTAAGATTACAAATGAGTATAGGTTATTATTCCCATTCTGAAAAAGTAACACTGGTTCAAGGCAATGAAGATTATTTTTAAACTAAATGTTCTCTACTGATAACTCTAGTGTCCAATAAAAATATGTTAAATGTATGTACATTGTAAAAATCGTCTCAACAATGTAAACGAATTTTTACTCCAATTCATATCAAGCTTAACATAATGTATACTATTGTTATGATGAATATTGTATGTACTTTTCAATATAGCTAGCTTTGTATTGTATTGTATACTGACACACTCGGAAGGAAAGTACTAGTATTCAAAGTAAATATATAATGCGAGAGTCAAATTCACAAGAAACGACTTATTTAAAACTTCTATTTGTATATATGTGTATTTGCCTATCAATTAACAAAACATGGAAACAATAATATACAAGTACTAGTATTTGCACCTTTAATTTTCCTTTTTGCAGGTAGATAAAATTTATTACTATATTAATTCTATTGAATATGCTCATTTGTCAAGGAATCTTCTTTAATTCATCTATTACAATTTGCACATGTTGTATGCCATGGCATTGTCAGTTTGTTTTTGACACATGCATTTGAATATCCTTTATATCGTTCGCCTCTCTTTTGTAGATGCAAGTTGGGTCTCTTATTGTCTGCGTTTATAAAGTCGGTTAGGCAGCAACCATTTGATTTTCTGGGGCTATTTTTTGGAAAAAAGTTTGTTTCAGTTTTGGAGAAAAAATAATTTGTTTTGACCCTGAGAAAAAAATTTGTTTGTATCACCCTCAGCTGCCACTATATGTAATGCTAAAATTGAAAGAAAAAATTGTTTTCGACTTGTCGCCAAAAAATAGATTGTTTTTCAAAGGCGAAAAAAAGTTTGTCCGGAAAAAAATCCATAGCCCCCAGAAAATCAAATGGTTGCTGACTTAACAGGACAACTCTATTAGTACAACAACGCAGACTCTACTTGATCAAAAATCTAGTTGAGGGCTTATAAGATGCGAATTTTGCTTGAGCAGCAGTGATTTTAATTGAGGTTAATCATACCTTTGAATATTGGGTCATCTGGATTTGCTCTGTAGTGAGATTTCTCGTTGTTGCTGCTCCTATATGTCCAGTATCCTAATACTTAATAAATAATGAAATCAATCGTGATGTGAATATTTTGTTAATGTTAAAGATTACAATCTTCTAGTTACATATATTTTGAATATTTATAATAGTTTAATATAAAATTTAGTGTTTCTAATACATATTGAACATAAATGTTTTTATAATTTTGTGAATTTCTGCTCTATAATGTAGCTGTAATGAGAAATTGACACATATTTACCTCGTTATTCTTTTCTCTTTAAATTTTTTAGACAATTATTTCTTTAAAATGACATTTTATTGTTTGTTGTATTTGACAGAGTTCGGTTAAGAGTAACCGTTCCTTCATTTCATGATGATATCAAGATAATGTATATTTTTTAGCACTGGGTTCATACCTCTGATGGTGGACTACCAGTTCCCGAGGGTATATTCAACCCAGTAGTCAGTACTTACGTACTGAAATGATTATAATAAACCTTTCTAATATTTAAATTTTTTAAATCATAAAAAACTAAGGTTTCAACTCCCCAATGCAAGGCTGACCTAAATGGATTTGGCTATGTTTTATGTCCTTTTTGGTCATATAGCTCTTCAACTGTTTCGTTTCGTATACATCCATGGATTTCAGTTATTCGGCTTTGGGCGTTCCCGATGAAGGTAAATCTAGAAAAGCGCTTCAGACGCATTCAATTTCTGACGTGTTGTTTTCATATTTTAAATTATGTCATGTATTTCGACCCCCTTGAGTGTTATCCACAGGTCATTTTCCATATGGTCAAAATGCAATATGGAATACTAGCCCCTTGTATTAGCTACTTATTACTATATATGTCAAATTTACAGCGTGCATAACTAGATCAAGTCTTTCAATTGGTATGATTTTTTATTTGAAATCAATAACATCTCGATTCAAAGGTAGGTGAGGGCAATTTTTCATACAAAGGTGGTAACATGTTAGTGCTAAGGAAAACTGTTGTGTTATCTTTTCAAAAATGTGTTATTTAATAAGAAAACTTGCTGGAGATTTATATCGAGATTTTAGGTTTCAAATGCAATGGTGTTTTTTTTTTTTTTTATCAAATTCCAAATCTCTATTAAATGTCCCAATTTTCAATCTTATGACATAACAATTTTTGTATCGAGGTATGTTTATTCCCCTTTAAAATCATTTAGACCCCTGGCATACTCTATGTTAAATAGCAAAATCCCACCTTATTTTAAAAGCTTTTACAATTATAATTGTCCCAACAGATGTCCTAACTGAAAAGCACAATCATAATTAAAAAAAGCCATGAAATTTTAAGTCACCTCTTAATGATTGGTAATTAATCCGAATTGTTCACAACAAAGATCTTCCTTTCTGCGTTTTGGATTTTAACCCTCCATCAATGGATTACATACATTCCCCCTTTTTTCATAAATCAATAAATGCCATTCCATTTCTATCAACTTTTCACTGTTACAAATTTTCTGAACTAAATAGGAAGACAGTGATTTTAAAGACATGTTATGTGCTGGATTACTGTTTCCAAAATGTAATTCCACTGACAAACTGTATGAATACTTAGAATGATATCCATGATTAGTGATAACTATACTACAAATTATACTAATGCAATAAAAGCCAAAAAAATTAAAATAATCATTATATGCTTTTATAAACTTACAAAAGATTACAGCAATTAACAGCAAACAGTACAATGGAAGTTCATGTTTAGTTGTTGCAACATAGCTGACTACCAAGCCGTATTCGACTGAAATTCCGATCATATATATTAGCAAAGTAATTCCACACCCTTCTCTCATCTCTCGGATAAACACAATACTCGATTCATGATACAGATTATCAGCAGTATAAACTAGCGCCATTCCAATAGCCAAGAGGAGTGTGTAGTTGGTAGTCTTGTTGTCCTCATAATATTTAGCCATGACGGAAAAATTAAAAAGTACCAATGCAATCATGCCTGTACGGGCAAACACAAATTTTAAATCTAAGAAACCAATGCGGGGACTTATAGATCTTCCAACTAGCCAATCTTCGAGTATGTTTCCTGAAATGCAATTGCTCTGTGGTTAATATACATACATATATATATATATATATTGTTTTCAATTTAGACTTGTTTATTTTTATTCGTTTGGGCTTGTATTATATTTGCCTTCGGGTTTATATGATCCGTTCATCCTATTTCGACTCTTTCAAAATTCAAGAGTCTATCCTAAATTGAGGTAAATTATATGGCCTTCCAAATACCTTTTCGATTCCTAACATCACTGAAGAGACATTAATTGTCGAAATCCGGATATGGTGTACAAAATTTTGCACCTCATGTTTGCGGTATACCATCTTTTCCGCAAGTTTATTGTTTTCTGTTTGGTAATAAATTTATTATAAGATCCATTTTGTTACATCTTGTGATCCGTTTATTTGGCAATCGTCAATGGCAGTCAGCAGGGTTTAAGAACATAAGTTGTTCGACCTGCTAGTCAAATGCGTTTTGTTAAAATATACTTTTACACTTTTTTTGGTCTTTTGGAAAATGCTGTTTGTGCTGTATTTAGGCCCTCTACTAAGAAATTTATTTGCATGCACACGTATAAAAATTGCCGTTTTTATCCAACGCAATCATAGGTTTGAACGTTGTTTTCAATTTAGACTTGTTTATATATATATATATATATATATATAAGTCTATAAAAGGACCAACCAGCAAATTAACTATGTACCGGATCGTCTAGAATAGACGATACTGTGCAGATAAGGAAAAAATTATATAAGTCTAAAAGTTGCACAACGATACTAATATTAGATGGTATTATACGAAGATGTTGTTATTAAATCGTGTTGACAAATATTTCGGCTTAACAAATAGCCTTCTTCGGTGTCATTTTACACCGAAGAAGGCTATTTGTTAAGCCGAAATATTTGTATATATATATATATATATGCCTGAAAAGACTAGTGTGTTTCTTTATACACATGCAATCCGATGATCCATTCGATATGACAAAATTTAATCATACTTCTTTTCAAAAATTGGAAAATCAGTTTGTCAGTACATTAAATCCGAAATAGTTTCTCATATTTTGACGTGTGCTGCTCTTTATCGACGGGTTTGCTTGCAGATTTTATAAATGTTCACATTTGAAAGACATTCTAAGCAAGGCAATCAAACCTTTAAAGTTTTAAATAGCTCATTAATTCCGAGATATATCATTACTAAAAGCACAATCATGATAAACAATTGTCAAGAAATTTTAACCCATCTTATTCCGAAAGGCTGTTAAATCCGCCGGCTCAAATAAAAATTTCATATCTCTGTTCTGAAACGTTTTAATTCAATTGCTATTCGAATCAAGCTTTCCTGTTTCTTGTAAATACAGGTTTGCATATTATGAATAAACTTGAAACGTACAACCTTCTCCTTCAGCAGCAAATATTGGATATTGCATTAAAAATTAAAAGGTGCATGTGTGACTAGCACATGTAAAGTTTTAAATCTCCGCATCCTAGACAAGAAGCGAAATGAATTTAAATGACACTATGACAGATATTCAATATCCAAGGGCATGATGTTATCCGGTCTGTGTGTGCGTCCGTCCGTTAGTCTGTTCTTCTATGTGTCCTATATTATGTTGATGTTTTGGATCAATGACATTTACCGTGACGTTGTAGTCATATCAACTCGGAACATAGAACTCATATTCATTGTGTGAAATGTTTTAAAACAAACTGATCAAGTTACATTTTGGTGTAATTAGTATAAATTGGCGTTATATTGAATTGAAACGTAGAATACATCTACATTAGGATGTAACCTTTTAAAAATATATACCAAATAAGAGATTTTGTAGTTCCATCAACATGGAAATGTATGAGTTCATCGGGACATGGTGTCGACCCACCTGGTCCCGTTCCAGTTCCTACGATTCCCTCAGTTTTTGTATGTTGCCTTGATTTGGTTTTTGAATCGATAAATGAGAGTTGAACATGCGTAAACTGATGTTGCTTAAATTAAGTTTCAAATCCTCTCAATTAATTGAATAAACACTTGTAGACCAAAAAACATTTAAAGAAAATTATTTAACTAACTAATATCTTTTATCTTAAGAATAAATCATTTTTAATATGTATTTATATTTATCTAGAAATAATTGATCTGCAGAAAGACTGTGCATAACATGATTTTAAGAATAATAATGGTAATAAAATGCACAAAAAATTATTATAAGAACGAAAATAATAATATATTTATTTTACTATAAACTTACCCCTATTCACAACTGGGTTGATGTTGTAATTAGGCAAATTTTCTGTCTTTTGTGTAAAGAGTAGTATGAAACTGATCAAAAACTGTATCAAACAGGCTATTGTCACAACCTCTGTTATCTTCTCAAATATAACAGCAACTCTAAACCCACACAAAGTGGCGAATAGAAAAACTAATATATTGACGACCATAGCAAAGAAACCTGCATAATATAGAATAGATTTATATGTTACACAGTGGGAACAAACAGGCTGCGAAAAACATAAAAATACAGCGGAAACAGATATCGTGCCATTTTAATATTGAAAGCAAAACGATATACCCAATGTCCATGTATGGATAGAAATTAGACGATTATTTTAAACCATAAATCTACAGAGACAATCATTTTCTAACTACAAATGCTACGTTCTGAAGAACATTTGTTACCTCTGAATCGCCTTACAGGCTCGTATCTATATGGTATACTACGATGATAATTACAGGTTTCATTACGAGCGAGAATTAGATATCTCTTGATATCAACTCCAGTTCTTTAATTTCAATATAATAAACGAGCCTTCGGTGAGTTTATTATTACTATTTAGATTAAATAACGAGATTTGATATCAGGCGATATCCAATTCTCACGAGTTGTTTAACCTATTTCTCTTTTGGTCAACACTCTAATTGTGTTAAATTAAAAATTCCGCGAATCGTTGATCTAGTCTTTTTCACAAACCAGTATGACGTCATATGTCCTGTTTCGGCGTCAAACTTTAACATCAGTCATTTCAAAACTTTTTGTACGCTTCAAAATGTAATAAAATGTGACAAAAGGAAGATTTTCAGGTCAAAAACGTGAGTGTTTTGTATATTACTGAAGAAATCACAAATGTCTGTTGCCATGGACGAAATGTACATCGTCTTCACCTTTGAAAATCATTAATGACCTAACGAATAGCGTAATATCATCTCATGATATTGGATAGGCCAACCAAAATTAACGCAGTTTTCGTATCTCACTCCGTGCAGTGTGATACGAGAAATATCTCTTCATGCAAGAAATAGATAACAGGCCACAACTATGAGAGAACTTAAGTTAATTTTATATTCGTTTTCTATTTTTGTAACCCTTAGACATCACAAAACTCATGATCATTAACCATAGGCACATGTTAATATTTAATCCTAAAATTATATCGAATGTCAAGTTTGCAGAGCAAAGAAATACAAACTCAAAGTAGACTCAACAAAAATCAAACAAAATCGATACAAAACCCTTCAGCAAAATCAAAACAAAACAAATTTAAAACAAAATTAGGCCTAGGGATAAACGCAAGCATTCATTGTGGACGTTTACATATCTCTTGAAATATTAAGGATCCATATCAAGATCTTATTTGCTGGGTCTTCCAAGTGCTCCACGAAACCTCTTTCTAAATTATTAACATCTATTTTATCAGCAATCAAAGCCGGGCTCCAAAGTTATTGTGAAACTGCCTATTCTAGAGGTGGCGTGAATCAGATGTGGATACTAAAAAATTCCAAAGATCTTTTAGAGTACATACAATCTAAGACTCTCTCATCTTGCAATAGTATTTAAACATTTGACTTTTCTACACTTTACACAAGTATTCCCCATTCCAAACTAAAAGACAAATTGAAAGAGTTGGTATTACTTTGTTTCATTAAAAAGAATGGCGAACGTAGATACAAGTATCTTGTCTTGGGAGGATTAATCCTACTTTGTAAAGAATCACTCTGATTCAAACAAAAATTCTCTGAAACTGACATTATCAAGATGCTTGATTTCTTGATTGACAACATATTTGTTACGTTTGGAGGACGTGTTTTCAACAGACTGTCGGAATTCCAGTGGGAACCAATTGTGCCCTCTTCTTGCCGACTTGTTTCTTTATTATTATTAGGCTGACTTCATACAGGAACTTCTTAGGAAGAAAGATAAGAAGTTAGCAATATCCTTTAACTCTACGTTCCGCTATATAGATGATGTTCTCTCACTAAATAATACAAAATTTGGTGACTATGTTGAACGAATCTATCCCATCGAACTAGATATAAAGGATACTACAGATACAGTTAAGTCTGCCTCATATCTTGACTTACATTTAGAAATTGACAATGAGGGTCGGTTGAAAACAAAACTTTACGACAAAAGAGATGATTTCAGCTTCCCAATTGTGAACTTTCCATTTCTATGTAGCAACATTCCAGCATCGCCTGCATACGGAGTATATATCTCCCAATTGATACGATATTCCCGGGCTTGTGTTTCCTATCATGATTTCCTTGATAGAGGATTGCTGCTCACAAGGAAGCTATTAAACCAAGAGTTCCAAATGGTGAAGTTGAAATCATCCCTTCGTAAATTTTACGGACGCCATCACGAGTTGGTTGACCGTTATGGAATAACCGTTTCACAGATGATATCGGATATGTTCCTTATGTCGTAACTACAATACCCTTCCCTTTTCACGAATGTGACTTACCGAATTAGACTATTTACCGGATTTGTAATAACATAAGCAACACGACGGGTGCCACATGTGGAGCAGGATCTGCTTACCCTTCCGGAGCACCTGAGATCACCCCCAGTTTTTGGTGGGGTTCGTGTTGCTTAGTCTTTAGTTTTCTATGTTGTGTCATCTGTACTATTATTTGTCTGTTTATCTTTTTTATTTTTGGCCATGGCGTTGTCAGTTTGTTTTCAATCTATGAGTTTGACTGTCCCTCTGGTATCTTTCGTCCCTCTTTTGCTGCACCTCCAGTGCAGGTAGTTCAAAGTAACTCCGAAGGTAGGTTTTGATTGCAAATAAAAAAATGTAGTTCATACGGAAAAATCTTTCGTGGGTACAATGGCATATTATTCATGTAGGTAAGACAGGTGTTTTTGAGGATAAAAGTTTTGTCTTTATATTTTATCAATTCCATAATCCTTCCGGCAAGGGTATTTTCGTCTTCTTTTTCACATTTTACCCTTGTTTTGCATAATTCATTTGTTGTCATATATTGTAATCGAATCTTGTAACTATTCGTCTGGAGATATAGAGTACAATTCCTATTGATAAATAGGAACAGATTTTAATAGATTTAAGCAATGAACACGTGTACTAGTTATTGTAACTACATTTTGTACATTAAACTGACCATTGAGTCGATAATTCAGCCGCTTTCCTTGTCTCAGCACGGGTCCCGGGATAACTTCTCCAACATCTAACATATACAAGATCAACTGACCAAGCAGCCATGCGATATACACAACAGAGACACACAGATCCAGCTTTGGTGTCCAGTTGGTTGGAAAAGATAGCAAATCATAATTTCCCTAAAATACATAGTAAAAGTCTGAATTATTTACCTCGAATCTCACATGTACACCAAAAAAGTATGCACTGTTCAAAACCATATGTAATAATAAACTGTTACCAGTGTCTCAGCAGAAAGTTGATGAACCAAGATTATGTCAAAGAACGTCTCGTCCTTTTTCTAAAGAAGTTCATCGGAAGATACCAAGACATTGTTGATAAATGTTCCGTTTCAACTTCACAAATAATACACGATGGTCTTCAAGTATAGATTCTAGGTACTGACGTTGTTTATCATCTTAATAACGTGTTATAGTATTCTTTTATTTGTCTTTGTAATTTATTACTGTTACTGTTAAGCCTATATTTGGTAGTATCCATTTGACGTGGCTCGCTACTTGTTCATCCCGTCATGTTGTTGTGCTATGGTAAATTTGTGTATTCTTGTCTTTCGTTTTTGCTAATGTGCTTTGTCTATATGCCTTTTTGTTTGTCTTTGTTGACATATTTTCTTGTTTTTGTAGTGATTAAGATTATAACACAATGTTGACTGCTGTACCCCTATTTTTGACATTTTTACCTATTATGTCTGTTTGTTTTGTTCACACATCGTTGTCAATATAATGGAATTTTATTTTCATACAAGTGAGAGGTTAAGTTAGCTATAAAACCAGGATTAATCCACCATTTACTACATAAGAAAATGCCTGTACAAAGTCAGGAATATGACAGTTGTTATCCATTCGTTTGATGTGTTTGAGCTTTTGATTTTGCCATTTGCTTAGGGACTTTCCGTTTAGAATTTTCCTCGGAGTTCGGTTTTTTTGTTATTTTACTTTTTGTTATTGTTCTATTTTAAAGTAGAAGCAATGTTTGCTATAAAACAAAAGATAGAACGCTCTGAAAACTTAAAAAGCTAAAAGACGATCGGTAAAAGTTCCGAATGTCCTACATCCATACGTATTAATTACCTTAATCATGAGAAATTAAAATAAAAAACTGTCCTATTCAAAAGTAAAAACAATTTTTTTTTAAACCAAAAAGTATAACAAAAATACCGAACTCCAAAATATACCAAATAAGCATCCATACTTAATTTACACCTGAATCATAAGTAATTAATAAACTGTTGAAACAGAGATATGGCTCCCCTGAATGTAATTTTGTTGGTATAATGCAAATGTTGAAATTAAATGGTAATACTTTAACATGTAAACCATGAACACATTCATAGTCAACAAACCATGACTGAAGGTTCAGGGCAAAATATTCTCTATGGAAATGCGTACTATCAGTGCAAATACAACTGCACACCAAATACTATAGACTTCTCATAGGTGGTGCCCCATACACTGATATAGTTACAAACATCATTGACGCTGCCGCCGCCGCAAGAAACTGCACTCCTATGTATTATCTTCGCACCTTCGTTGAGGCAAGACAAAAACGCTATCTGTGATGAGATCACCTGTTTATTATACATAGCATACGCTAGATGTATTGAATAAACTGTTGACACAGAGATAAGTCTTGCTTTTTTAAAAAATAATTTTGATAGTATCATACAAATGTTAAAATTACCAAGGCAATATTATAACATGTACACTTTGAAAAAAACATTCAAAGTCAACTACTAGTAACTTAAACACAAACTTTAACTTGTCAACTATGCAAAAGTTTCAAAGTCAATGAGCCATGACGAGGGGGTTCATCTCCATGGAAATGAGACTAATCTTATACAAATTAGTAGTTCATCTTCAACTGATATAATCAACATGTAAACTAAGCAAAAGTTTCAAATTCAATAAACCATGACTATATGGGAATCAAGTTATCTCCATGGAAATAAGTTGTGTCAATTTTAATACATTCTCATTACAAATATCATTGACCTACCACTGAGGGTTTCGCTTAAACTGACCTAAACACAAACTAATACATATAAATTAAACAGAAGATTCAAATCAATAGAACATGACTGAGGGGGCGAAGCCAAATAATTTCCATGGAAATGAGATGTGTCAATGGTAATACATCTGCATACCAAATACAAAATAATTCACTGTTGACGTCACCGCTATCACAAAAAGCTTTGGCATGGTACTGATGTTCAAATCTTGTAAATCATAATACCTCTTTTCGTTGAGAAACAATCATACAACATATAAAAGCGATTCAATCAAAGTGCTTGTGATCACTGAATGGTAAAAAATGCATTCAATTTGCAGTTGAAGCTTAAAATTAAACTTTGCATGGCATTAAGATTTGAAATACAATTTTATGAATTCGAGATGTCTTTCTTTGTTCATAATTGCAATTGGTTCAACTACAATTATGGACAAGGGAAGATAATTCCAATTTTTAATATTACATTGACAGTGACATTGATATTTTAGAAAAGATAACAGATTCATGAATCATGCACAACGTATGTAAATATCTTGAAAAGTACATTGTTATACACATATACGAGTATACAAATCATTTTGTAACTTGAATATCTGAATATATATTTCAATGATATATTTATGGAAACGAACATGGATACGATGTTTAGAATGTTGTGCTCAATGCATGATTGCTTTTTTTTGCTCGCAAGAGTAGTCTTGGAAACTATCAAGCCTGAAAAAAGATATTCCCTTGAAAAATGATACTTCTGTATTTTTATCGAATGAAACTCACAAAAAAATATTAGAATATCAGTTTGAAATAATTATATGTTTTTCGCTCACGGTTTGATACTTACAGATTCCATTTTTGCAGCAATATAAAATGGTAGTACTATTCCCATCAAAAGCATTGGCACATTTTCTTTTATGATTGAGGATGTCATTCTCAGTATAAACGCGACACCAGTAATTCAATAATCTGAAATATAAATGTCTTAAATGTAGTACAAGTCGCATAACATACAAGTCATGTTTTTTGAACACTTTAAACTCAAATCGTAACTTTATTCATGCTGACAAGACACAAGGACTTCATTCAGATTACTGAGGGGAATAAACCCTTTGAACTACGTTGAAAAGAAAGTCACATCAAAGACAATTTCGTTGAATGGGTCGATTACTGTTTATATGAGAGAAATTCGTGAATAAAAATGGGTTTCAGGTTGGTCAATCTTTATTTTTCTGTGTAGTATTTTGAAGACTGTTTTGTTTGTTAAAAAACATGACATTCAAAATCTACGAATTCCCATCAATTAAATGCCATTAATATAATGATTATTTATTCATGCAAGAATATTAATACTCTATGAGCTATGTGCCCTTATTTATATAATTAAATTTGGAACTGCTTACATCAATCCTACACTAATTTAGTGTTTCGGTGGCTATGTATTAATATTTGTATTGGTATATTATTAATAATAAAGTTTGATTCTATAAAATTTTCCATATATTTATTGGCCCGCCTCTTCAGGGATTTCCAATATATGGGTTAAATTTCTTATTTTTTGTGGAAGTTAGCAGATCTGCTAAATTATTATGTCTTTTATATGCTAATATTGGCTTGTTCTTAAAAATCGCTCTGCAATCCGTATCATGATTCAAAAGGTGCCAGTGTTTGAGTATCGCCTTCTTAATCCTTAATGCAAGGATTATATTTTGTTGACAAAACAAGTGGAATGTCATTTGCATTTCCACGTATTGATTTATTTAATAAATCTTTTCTATCAATTAGTAATGCTTCATTTACAGATTGCATTATCTCAGCTTCTAAGTAACCTCTTGCCATCAAATTCAATTTGAACTGTGAGAGTGCATGTTGTTAATCATCATCATTGTTTGTATTTCCTATGTAACGGATGACCTCTCCTTTGGTGTAACACGTGCGGATTAAGGCAGCTTCCCCTATGGAGATATAAGAATGTATTTGTAGGAATGAAATAAATTTTCGTATCTAATATGTTATTACACTGAAATCGTAAACTATTGTATATTTTAAGGTCAAGAAAATTATTTCTTTTTCTGATATTTCGTAACTGAATTTCAAATATTTATGATGACTATTTGCCACTCCAAATAATTCCGTCATTTGACTATGAGTTCCATCAAAAATTATAATGCCATCATCCATATATCTCCCGATGCAGAATTTTTGTTTTCTTAACTTAAATTTAGACATTATGTCGTTTAGTATTTGATACATTGAGATGTTGCAAACTTGTGGGGAAGGAATAGTTCCAATAGCTGCACTTATTTGTTGTTTCCATAGGATGTCATTGAATTCAAAAACATTGTTTCGCAGTATTGATTAAAGGAGATAAATCAAATCATCTGTAGGTAAAGATTTAATTTTGAATTGTGATTTGTCAAAATTATCGAAGGCTTTTCTTACTGCAGGCAATATTTCATCAATAGGACAATTTGTAAACATTTGACTTATGTCGAAGCTACATAGTAGACATTCAGAAAGGGGTCTCAAATTCTCCAATTTTAGAATGAGGTCCGTAGTGTCCTTTAAATATGTAGTATGGGATTGCGCAAGAAATACAAGCTGACTGTCAACAACTCTTCCAATGGATTCAGTGACAGGCCCAATTTGTGATATAATTGGTCTACCAGGGAGAAGCATTGCTCCAATAGAATCGAACCTGTTATTTGTTATTTTATTTAGAACCATTGGGTCTAATTTGTGCATTTTAGGAAGGAGATGCATATGCCCTGGTCCATATTATTTTTGATTTCTCTTTATTAGATAATCAAATGCGGTTTTGTCTAGAGCATCTCGGCTATGCATACCTATAACGTAATTATGAAGATTGCATCTAAGGTTTGCAAAGTCGAAGGATTGCAGTTGTGTATTGTGTGGCGTCGTTTTCCAATTGAGGTTTGTGTTTTTTCGAATTCGTTTTTGGAACTCCGTGTTCTCCCTTGTCCTTCTTGTAGCATCCGTCGTATCGTTAATTACATGTACAAATACAGTGATAAGTTTCATTGCTGATACATATTGTTGTAATGAACGAGTAAAACTTTCGGTTTTGTTGATTCGACAAATCGAACATATATATATGTTGCAATTGTCATATGTGACATCAATTTTCCGTAACGGTCTAATGATGCAATACCCATAGCCTTTAATCAATCTATGCGTTCTAATCCGAAATAATTCAAAACTGACCCAGTAGTTTGTAAATGTATACCATTCAAAACAGTCCATGAAAAAAGCCATCTGCTCATTTAAAGGTATTTTAATGTATTATGTTGACAAAGGTCAGCTGGTTTGTTTCGCCTACTTGACCTATAGTCCAAGATTGTTTTGACGGACAATATCTTGTTCAAAGTGAAAGTACATTGTTGAAAATGGTGGTTTGATAGAAATAAAGGTGTTGTTGTTGCTTCAAGGAGTTAAAATAGTGGAATAAAAGATACATATACGTGGAGTAAAATAAATAAGGCATCAAATGGTGCATGATTTGTCTACTTGAAAATGGATCGTTTACAATTTGAGATAAAAAGTTTTCGCCTCAAGTCTTGGTCGCCAATTTCCTTGTTACCTATATGGACTGTGCTCTAACGTTCAACAGCCCAAACATGTCCGAAAAGGCCGTCAGACATCAGAATAATCTCGGACTACTTGCACCCAACAAACAAAAATACTGAATTGAACGTTCTGGCAACAAATAGTTTTTTTCTGTATTTGTGACGTGCAAAGAACGTAAAAAAGTATTTACCTATGTTCAAATCTCGTATATTCATTATGAATATGCTAACCAAAGATAAAAAATAAAAATAAGAAACTAAGGAAATGACAGTTGATTCAAGAATATGACAACAAATTCCTTCTCATAAGTACAAATTACCAATGTTTCTGATATTTTCAAATTGTAAGACACATCGTGAATCTTTAATGGCGATAAAGAAAAGCAAGCGATTTCAAAAAGCTTAATATTGTGGTAAACACATACAGAAAAGAAATGGATGAAACAGGTTTTATTAGAGCAGATTTCTTGATCGAAAAGATAGTGTATCTGTGTTTTAACCGAAAGGGGGATTGATAAATCGACTCAAACCTATACATATCCGTACACTTGTAAAAATTAAAAGTTATAGTTATTAATGCACGGTCAAAAATCCATATCACGGCTTTATGACGTCGAATATGTATGATGCATATTTGCTATTAGCATAAAATGAATTATATTTTGTAAGGACACCATAAATAAAGGCAACAGTAGTATACCGCTGTTCAATAGTCATAATTCGATTAAGCAAAAACAAATCCGTGTAACAAATTAAAACCGAGGGAAACACATCAACTATAAGACGAAAACAACGGAACAACAGAAACACTGAACTACAACAAAAGACAACGCAAACATACATAAAAACGGACTGTGTGATAACAACTGCCATATTCCTGACTTGGTACAGGACATTTTAAGAAAAAATGATGGGTTAAACCTGGTTTTATGGCTAACCAAACCTCCCGCTTATATGGCAATGTTTAAAATACAGCTTAGATGACAACACTGCGTGACACCTACTCAAATTTGTGATGAAAAAACTTAAAATTTACTTCCAAATATTAATTTTAGAATACGAATTTACAGGGATGGAAAGTGTTCACTATTTTAAAAATGTTTGAGTTATAGCGTTACAGAAAAGCGTTTCGGACGCACGAAATTTATAAAGTGTTATTTTCATTTATACTTTTTATCGAATTGAAAAATCTATTATAAAATCTGGTCAAATAAAAACTGATTAATTCGCATTGCTCTCATCATATGCATCTTATAATTTAACGTTTGTAACATGTATATGATTTTATTTATCAAAATGTTTCCGCCATAAGGTATATTAACTTGATTTGTAGATGTGGTACTTAAATGTAAATGAAAAGATACATTCCTCGTAATTTTAATAATGTACTCTTGTATGAAACCGTTCTATATTCACATATTTCAGGAAAGAAAATTTCCTTATCTTAATTCTTAACAAACCAGCTAAAAGAGATTTTAGAAGATTGCATTTGGCATTTGTGCTAATTCTGTTCCAAAGAGATTCATGACAACTTACATAAATGTTTAACCATGTGTTGTGATAGGGACATGCCCAATCATCCTCATTGTTTGATGATGACACAAATAATGAATAATGAAACCAGTGTAATGAATGCACTGACTATTGAGCTGAGGGAATCATCAGCTCAGTAGTATAAGTTTCGGTATTTACATGATTTAAAACTTGTTTTTCTTCTAAAATTCACCATTGATAAATGAAGAAATTACACAGAAACTAAGGTTCCTACTCCCTCAGGCAAAGTTTTCTTTAATTTGTTCATTCTTTTTAGGCCCCTTTGATCACATAGTTCCTATCGATTCTACTTATTTATGCATCCCTGGATTTCAGACGCACGGAATTTTATAAATTATTATATTCATTCACATACAAGGGGTCGATACCACTGCTGGTGGATTGTTAGTCCTCGAGGGTATTATCAGCTCAGTCGTCAGTGCTTCGGTACTGACATGACTTATATCATATATTTTCAAAAATTTCTCGTTGATTTATTAGGAAATAACTCGGAACTAAGGTTCCAACTCCCTTAGTTAAAGTTGATTGTAGATTAGTTTGGCTATTCTTTTTTTATGTCCCTTTTGGTCATAAAGCTTCTCGTGCTTCTACGTATTTGTGCATCCCTGACTTTCAGGTGTTAGGGTGTGAGCTTTCTGATAAAGGTAAGGCAAGAAAGTATGCTGATTGGACATACGAAATTTATAGTGTTTTAGTTTTTCATATGGATTTGCAACTGACATTGCAATGTTTCTTTCCTTAAACCGACAGACCGTTACTACTCCGATCAACCGAATTTTCATTTATATAAGTTCAGATAATTATATAGTCCACTATTTACAAAATCGTACTTTTATTGATCGGTTTAAATATTTGCTATTCAACACATTTTTTTAAAAAATTTTGGTCATTCGGGAGACTGTCAAGCGAGACTCCGCCATTCGAAAAAAATAACAAGTTGCTAGATGGAAAGTTTGATGAACTCAAATGTTGCTACATAAAGTTTCTGCTTCGAGATTTAGTAACGTAAACATTCTACATGTATATATAAACCAATCAAATAATAAAAACGACATATGCACCGAAATGCTTTTCTTAGAATGGTGGCTCTACGAGTAAATCGATCAAAACTGGCACATAACAGCGAAAAAACATGACAAAAACATTGAAAAACCAATCGTTGCTATCAGAATTTCCACATGTACTTTTTCTGATATATAGTCTTACGTGTCTGAACATTAAAAGCCATTGTCCAAGCAGAAATCAAATAAATTCATTATCTCAATGTCGGAGCCTATTTTATTTACTGTTCAATCGCTTGCGCTTTTACTGTAAAATTGCTTGGGCAAATTCAAAACTTTGGTACAAAGAATTTTAAATGATGTAGAAATTATATAAGTTGGCTTGATTTGTTTGACTCGTAATCCAGTGAATCAAATATTCTGAATAAAAACTGGTTTATCGCAGATATTTTCGATTTCAGACATAATTTGGTGACAAAAATTTCATTATTTTGATTCATCTCACTTGCGTAATTTAGCTTTTAATTTAAACATATGCTATTTGAAAGACATGGCATACAAAATATGATTGCAATTATACAAGAGGGATTGGGAAACAATATTGTTCTTATATTAATCCGTCTCCCTGTCCACAGAAAAAAGGAAGTAACTGCTAATTTTAAAAGTAGTTTACAAAATGTCATCAGATATTTCGTTTCTATCGACGGCGGATGTTTGTTTCAAGGCTGTCCCTCTCAAATCCAAGATAAACAGGAAGTCAATATAGGCCAAAAAGTGATTTGATACTGTAATGTAACGGAAGAGTTTGTAGTGTTTACGTTTTCGGGATATGAATAATTATAACTCCCAAGCACGAAATGATTACTGCTATCTATTCTGTCACATTCATGAACATTTTTGCTTTCCGTGTATTTTTTTTATATAAATGTTCATAAAAACTACTGCAAGCCAACATAAGTCTGGCATGAAGTATTTTTCCTTACGTTTTGATTCAATAATAGTAATTTGGTTTTGTTATCAAATTTCGATTTAAGCCCCAATTATACATTCAAAAGTGTCCTATATGTTCTCCCATTTATTTGTATTGTAGTCATGTCATGTAATGTTGTCATTTTAATGTTATATTTAACATTGCCATAAAAGCGGGAGGTTTGGCATGCCACAAAACCAGGTTCAACCCACCATTTTTTTCTTAAAAAGTCCTGTACCAAGTCAGGAAAATGGCCATTGTTATATTATAGTTCGTTTCTGTGTGTGTTACATTTTAATGTTGTGTTTTTGTTGTGTCGTTGTTCTCCTCTTATATCTGATGCGTTTCCCTCAGTTTTAGTTTGTAACCCGGATTTGTTTTTATCTCTATCGATTTATGAGTTTCGAACAGGGTATACTACTGTTGCCAAAAGTGTAACTGTTGCTTTATGGTTTTGTTTTGGTGGGTGTAGTCTGATATCGTCTGAGATATTAGTGTTCCATGATGAACTGAAGATGGAAAAGAGTTTAAATAAAATTTTGTACTGCGTGTTGTTCGTTCGTCTAATGTTATAGTTATGAATATTGAAAAGTTGCTGGAGGATGATACCGTTTTCCAATATTTGACTCTGCATTCGTTTTGTAGATATTTTAATACCTGGCCTAGCTAGATGTTTGTTGATATATACGTGTCTTTTCTTGGTTCCGTGAATAGTTGATAAGTTTTAAGTATACACGAAACTACAATTCCACAATCGAATGCATGTATCAAGTTATAATATCCCGGTCTTCTGATGAATCTTTCTTTGATGTATTATTTATATATATATTCTTTTAAAATGATGGTACATGTAAATAACAAATTAAGTAAACTTCAGGCTATGCGTACTCTTCAGGGGCACATAGTTACCTTTCCTGTTATGAGTGGGAGTTTGTTGCGTACGAGCTTTATTTTACTTATCAGTGATTTATTTACAATTTGTCCTTTTTGTCTTGTATATCTATTATTCGATTTTTGATTTTGTCTCTGATATAGATACTCTACGCGTGCCTTTAAAAAGGTGCCCTTGATAGAATCTTAATCGGCAAAATGACTGAATTTATGTTCACTTTTATTTCAAATAAACAGATCAATAAAATAGGACAGACATGGAACAAACAATGAAATACAAATGCAATGTATTTTATGAACTTAGCCAAGCTATTGTACAAATAAGGGTCCAAGTGATTGATAAAAACTTATCAAATAGTTTGAGTAAAAGCAAGTTTTGTTTATCCAAAATCGCAATTGGTCAATCAATTTTTCCCAAATTAAGTTAAGAGGGGTGGGGGTAAGTGAAAAACTATGTCAATAAAATATCCGACATTGAGATAGTAAATTCATTTAAACTTCTACTGTGAAAATGGCTATTAAACTTTCAGACACGTTAGACTATATATCAGAAAAGGTACATGTGGAAATTCTGGTAGCAACGATTAGTTTTCATATGCTTTTTGGGAGTTTTTTTGTCGTTGTTGTGTATCAGTTTTGATAGATTTCCTCGGAGCTCCACCGTTTGATGCATATATCGTTTTTATTACATGACTGGTTCATATTTACATGTAGAATGTATTTTATTACCAAATCTTGAAGCAGAAACTTTATATAGTAACATTTGAGTTCATCAAACTTTCTATTTAGCAACTCGTTATTTTTTCGAATGGCGCAGCCCCGCTTGACAGTCTCCCGAATGACCAAAAAGTAAAATAAAAAACGTACAGTTCCGTTCTAACAATGTGATGTAATAATAATAAAAAAGCGTGAAAACAAAGGGGTTCATTGTTTTATTATCATATATTTACTTTACATGTACATGTATGTTTCCTTAGAATCCGTAATTTGTATTGGCTGACAACAATCGAGAGGCACGCCAATATCATATTTTATTTCCGTATATAAAATACAACAGATAATAACTGCACGTGCAATCCGTAACAATGTTCACTGTGTATCATCGCCACCGGAAATTGGGTACTAACGAAGCGGAGAGAAATGGAAAAAAAAGTAAACAAGGTAAGAATTCATTCAATTTAAAGCATTTCTACTGATTTGACGAGGGTACCGCTTAAGAAATGATTTTCTGATATATAATTCTTTGAATTATTAGGCCGATAAGTACAAAATTAAGACAAGATTTTGTGTTATACTCAAGAACTTGCCACTTAGTACCTGAAAATTTCGAGGTCGATCGTCCTCTGTCGCCCCATTGGCAAGATATTCAACTGTTTTCATTATTTTCCAGACACTTTTTAGATTATTATAGTGTGGCTTCAAATTTACTGAAATGTGTTGTCAAAATGATGGTTTTAAAGACTAGACCATAAAAATTAAGTCTAGGGTACGGCAACTTGCTCATGTTGACAAATTTACTGTATTGCAACTTGTTTTCAACTGTATGGCAACTTGCTAATTTCAAAATATTTATTTGCCGTCTTTTAAAGAAAATATTAGGTTCAAATATCTAATTATGCATTTGGTAAAAATACAATTCGCTTGACACCATTTAAGATGTATACACAATATAAGGCTTGAACACAGTCCTATTACATCTTTTACATACCTGATGTATGCAATATGAATACGGCATATACAAAAGCTGGCAAATGTTGTAACTTTCGGAAAGGCATGTCACTGTTTTACTGACCTGTTGTTATGCCCTGACGTAGCGTTAAATGTTACCCATGTCCGTCCGACCCGTCTCTCCCGTCCGTCCAGAAAGTCCCAAAAATTGGTTTCCGTTCTCCAACTTTAGTATGCCTTAACCAAATGTTTTAAAACTTACACGAAATGCTTATCACCACAAAACACAGATCAAGTTATAAATTGGGTAGCGTCATCGTTACCGTTCTTGATTTATGCCCCTTTATAAATGAAAAAAGCTAAAGCTGTCGTTTCTGTTCTCAAACTTTAGATTGCCTCAACCAAATGTTTTAACCATACAACATTAGTCAACATTGGCATATTAGTGATGAACATTTCGGGGAAGGGTTGTGGGTGGAGGGAAGGAAGGAGGTAAGGGCAGGAGAATTTTTCCACATGGAATATTTAGAACCATTAAGTCAATGAATTCTCTTTCAACTTTCAGATAAAATGAAATATAAATGAATTATTATTCTCTGCAAAAAAAAAAATGTATTGCTACACCACAGCACCATGTTAAGGGAGGTTTGAGTGCTCACAAACATGTTTAACCCCGCCTCATTATGTATGTGTCTGTCCCTGGTTAGGAACATGTAATATAGCGGCTGTCGTAAGTTGCTGCCTGACATATTTGTTTATGATTTTGTCATAAATCAGGCAATTTTGATACGGTATGGGTTTTGCTCATTGTGAAGTGTATAGTGACCAAGAGTTGGTCAAATCTATTTCATTTGGACATTGTTTGAAAGTCCTCTCATTGAAAACTATTCCACGTCTCCTTTTTCAATTAATGTTATTGTCTTATATGTAAATAAAAAGGCAGATACAGCCAATATATTAGAATAAAGAACATTAATTTTCTAAAAAAAAACTTCATCTCTATATAGTAAGAAATGAACAAGCTCGGTGGCTAACACTGTTTGAATTTTGAAAAAATATTAACCTTAGATTAATCATTTTTGGAAAGAATGAAAGAAGAATCCGATACAAAGGATACAAATCCGGCTGTGGCTACGGCATAAACTATTTATATAAACTTTCTACTTGAGAATAAAGATGACCTTGTATGAAGTTTTTTTGGTTGTCATCTTAATATTATATACTTATTAATACAATTCACAAAATCTAGCATCTTCCCTTTTCACGAATGTGACTTACCGAATTAGACTATTTACCGAATTTGTAATAACATAAGCAACACGACGGGTGCCACATGTGGAGCAGGATCTGCTTACCCTTCCGGAGCACCTGAGATCACCCCAGTTTTTGGTGGGGTTCGTGTTGTAGTCTTTAGTTTTCTATGTTGTGTCATCTGTACTATTATTTGTCTGTTTGTCTTTTATTTTTGGCCATGGCGTTGTCAGTTTGTTTTCGATCTATAAGTTTGACTCTTTTTCGACTTGTAAGTTTAAAGAATTATAATGAAATAACATCTAATAAGGACAGGTTAAAATATGTCTGAATCCTGATGGTGCATACTCATAAATTCTTTTGGAAAATCCACGTAAATTTAAATGTTGATTTGATAGCGTTCATTTATTTATTTGCCCTCGTAAGCAGTTTGTTAAAATACCGAAATCGGTAAATTCTTATCGTGAAAGAAAAGTCGGGTACACCTTTTTACATTCAGGCGTGCTTAAGTTGCACTTTTTCTTCTTATTAAGAAAAATGATTTTAATTTTAGCATCTATCTAAAGATTAGATTATTTACACACACAAAAATAGGGCTAACTGTTGATTTTGAAACTCTAAGAATTCACATTTATATTCAACCAAACAGATAGGCCGAGATCCATAGATATAATAAGATGTGGTGTGAGTGCCAATGAGACAACTCTCCATCCAAATAACAATTTATAAAAGTAAACCATTATAGGTCAATGTACGGCCTTCAACACGGAGCCTTGGCTCACACCGAACAACAAGCTATAAAGGGACCTTTATAAGTTTCAAAACAGAGAAGGTGTGTTTGAAAACAAATAATCACGCACTGGTATATCTTTTAAGGCAAATGCAAGTCTTACTTGTATTAATTATATAATTTTAATTGGCACAATATCACATTAAAATTTACTGAGAAATATTATACATAGTAATCATGAAAATGTACTACTGTAACAATGAAAATTCGGACGAATACACTCCTTTCACTACCCTCCATCTACTCATTTAAGTTTAGGCCAAACAGCCTTAGCAACAGTCTTTTATTATTTTTTCCCTGTAAATAAAAAGATTGATTGAATTTATTTAAACTAAAAAAATACAATCTTATTTTCAATAAAAACAAGAAAATTAATTCGAAACACAATTCATGATTTATTTCTCCTAATTTTCAATGAAAACAAAGTATTTTATTATTCATTTCAGAAATTAAAAAAATAAACAATAAACAATGTTGAAGACCGTACCTTGACCTATAATGGTTTACTTTTATAAATTGTGACTTGGATGGAGAGTTGTCTCATTGGCACCCATACCACATCTTCCTATATCTATTTAACCCAACACATTCTTTATGTGTCTGTCCGAAGTCACGAGCCTGTAGTTCGGTGGTTGTCGTAGGTTCATCTCTATCATATTTGTTATTTTTCGTAAATTGTTTTGTTATGAGTTAGGCCGTTAGTTTTCTTGTTGAATCCTTCTACAATTTTCATGTCGGGGCTTTTTATAGCCGACTATAAGGTACGATTTTTCGTTGTTGAAGGCCAAACGATAGCATATAATGGCTTACAAAAACTTTATTTGACCCTGATGGATAGTTATCTTATTTGCAATCATACAACATCTCCACTGTTTATATAAAAAAAAAAGACAGCACCAACAAAAGATGAATGGTCGTTTTTTTTTTTTTTTATTGAACTTACAACATTTCACCCTGACAACAAATAAGACAACAGTCGTTAGTATTATAACGATATATGAATGTATTTAGGATAATATGGTTGAAAAAAACCTTTTTGTCTTTAAAAACACAAAGTCAAATAGAGGTACGCAACGACGACTTCTGAACGAAATTAACGGCATATATTTTATAATATTTGATAAGTAGTTTATTTTGTATATTTGTAAGTCGGTAAAGCTTTGATATAGCCAAAATATCGTCACTTGATATTATCTAAACAGTGATTAATTTCATCTTTAAATTACAATATATTGCAAGACGCCGTACAGACAAATATACAATGTACATATATTGTTTTATCCTGAAATTTACACCCAACACTTGAAACTTTAGTTGTTAAAATCTAAATCATTGTCTCTAATTTTTCAAAGAAATCGACATAGTTTAAACGCGGACCGCGAAGAGGACCCCAAAATGAACTGGTACGCAAAAAGAAATATCCACATTACCGCTTGCTCAACATGGAAGAGGGGTAACAGGAGACTTTATTTGTACAAGTACAAATAAAGCAAAAATTTATTTGTGTACCTGTTATTTGTACAATAGTTGGCTGATTGCAGGATAAAAGCTGTTATTTTGCAATTCGCCGTACAACGTCCTGCAATTCGCCGTACAATAAACAAACAATGTTTTGGTCCATATTCTTTAAAACATCTTTATGACAACAAATTTCAGTCAATATGATGTCACATTATCATAATCTAAAACGTGTCTGGAAAAATAATGAAAAACAGTTGAATATCTTGCCAACGGGGCGGCAGAGGACAATCGACCTCGAAATTTTCAGGTACTAAGTGGCAAGCTTGGGAGTATAACACAAAATATTGTCTTAATTTTGTACTTATCGGCCTAATAATTTAAAGAATTATATATCAGAAAATCATTTCTTAAGCGGTACCCTCGTCAAATCAGTAGAAATGCTTTAAACTGAATGAATTCTTACCTTGTTTACTTTTTTTTCCATTTCTCTCCGCTTCGTTAGTACCCAATTTCCGGTGGCGATGATACACAGTGATGTTAAAATAATGTTAAGATAATGCACCGAAAAACAAACGAACAGCTTGATATAACTCTCTGTTTTAGGTTGTTGCATCAAAGTGTAATTATAAGAATTGAATGCTTCTTATTATAATTTTATAGGGTTGTAAAAGCGTTGATCGTGCGCAAATTTTTCGCGTTTCATACAAAATGTGCTTCGATCAATGCTTTTACACCCCAATAAAATTATAAAAAGAAGAATTCAATTGCTTAAGGAAGTTTTTGACATCATTAAATGACTACAATCACGTTTATTGGTATTTCAATAGTTAGTCATAACAACTCGATCATTCCGTTGCCTAAGATACCGCCATATGCAAAAAGACGGCTCCTTACCTTTTCTACTTTGAAAAATTGTATGTAGTCACTAAACGGTTGAAGCAACACAATTTTATTAAATGTGAGAAATAATACTTACGGATGTCATGCTTTTAATGGGAATTTACGCGGAAAAACTTGATATTTCAATAAATGTTTAATATTAGTTATTGCCACCATGGAAAAAAACCTCTTTCGACTTATGTTGTTATTTCATAATTATTAGACATGTCAATATGTATATTATTGAAGCTGAGGTTGACAAATTAGACTGTGGGGACTGTGTCAAAACATTAATTATCGGTTTGAACCACCGGCACTTGTCTCAGAAAATTTTTTTCCCTATATACCTTAATGTTATATTAAGGTATATAGGAATTTTTTTTTCTGAGACAAGTGCCTGTGGTTTAAACTCGCGGTAAAATTTAAACCCTAGGCGTGGTGTCGACCAGCTATCCTACACTCGACTTGATAATTTAAAATGTTTAAAAATGTAGCAAAATTAAGTGAGCCATCGAACATAATAATCATTTTCGGACAGCATTGCTTGTGATTATCGGACGCAATTGAAAAGGTGGACGTTTGTGCGGAGTAGGAGGTTTTATGATATTGCAAGTGTGTACTTCTAGATTGATAAAATTTTACGTAGAAAGCCAGTTTGAAATTATTTTTTTATTGAGTTTGTGGAAAGTTAAATCTGTCGCTCCCCTAAACCCACACAGAGCTCTCTCGAATGTCTCCAAATGCTTCCAATGACTTTGAAAGTTTTTAACGTATAGCGTGTTCCACATTACCAGACACTCCGATAATAGTAGATTTTTTTTACACTATCTTCTTTATGTTCGTGGTTTAGCACGAAGTTTTAAATTTTACATAAAAATGATACAAGGGGAAATAACGATAAATCTTAAAACCTTTTCTTTTTAGAAAAGACGAAGTAATAGACAAACTAACTTGAAATGACAATAAAGGGGTATGGTTTTTTGCACTTTTTGAACGCTGACATAAGGGCTCAGAGTGACCTAACCGGTTTGAACGGATCAGAAGAAAAGGCCGAAAAACGAAGCCTCCGTCAAGAATAAGAGAAATTAAGAGACAAAGACAAACCCGAGGACAAAAAAAAAAAAAACAACTCCACGCTGAAACTAGAAACAAACAAAAACATGGACCCCGTAAAAACAAGAGCAAACATTCTTATACTAGTATCTTCTCTGAAACTACAATGCAACAAGCGTGAAGTTGAAACTGGATAAAAATATACGTATTGTAGGTCCTTCAAAACAATCCCAGTTGAATGGAAAATACGGATGCTAGCAGAGATCAAATTTACATATAATCAGCATTTCTTGGTTGCCGTATATAACAGATGTTGTGAAAAGAAACAACCATTGCAGATATATTCATGAGTCGGTATTAAGCAGACTATTACTCTTTAGATCATTCGCAAGGTGTATTAAGTGCTCACGGGGCTTTGGATGTGTCATATTGGTCATATGTACAAGTACATTTTTGCCGAAAAATCACGGTTTCAACTTCCGAAAATCTGCAAAATATCCGAAATCAATCCATAAAAGGAGGTACACATGTTCTATGCATATAATACATTGTGCAAAGTTTGAAAGCTCGTGATCATTAACTGTGGGAGGAGACAGTCAAGCGTTGTGTGCAGTCCGTCTAGAAGTTATGACCTTGAGTACCCCCCTTTTTTTAATGTTAAAAGGTCCGTCGCTATTTATTTGGAAAACACAAAATTATATCAAATGTTTAAATCTTTTACTGATATGGGTGGGAAGGGGATTTGTTTCTCTCACCCCGACTATCTCTCGGCTTCCCTTCTCCTTATTTTAATTGATCCATTTCCTTTCTGCAATCCCTTTGGCCCTGATAGGCAACGGTAACAAATTGAAGAAATGTTATGGAATTTATAATGTTTGCTCCTTACGGGATAAATGAGGGGGCAAGGGGTTCCAATAACAGCAAAACAGTAAATTGATTTGGCTTAAAACAGATAACAAGGAATTGAAAAGGGACAATAACAGATAACAGTAAATTAAATTTTAAAATCAGTACGGTCCAGGACCAATCCAGTATATGATATCTTATTATATATAACTGGTTGTATGGAGTAAGGTCTTAACAGAGACCTGTATATACATTTTAATTATGATCATCATCAGGAATCCCTTGCCATATGTTTTCCTTTTTGTTAAATGAATAATTGATATGAATTTAATATGTACGCATGGGGATACAAGGAATATTATCCCCATATATACGTAAAATTCAAATTCACATTCGAACAATTCTTAATAATCAAGAAAAAGGGACATATGGATACCTGATGAGTACAGGCCTATGTCCATACGACCTTAACATAAACACCTTTGATATATGTTGTGTACAAGTTATAATTTTGTACAAATTATGATTTGCACCAAAAAAATATACAATGTACAATTAGTACAAATTTCGACTTAAATTCACTTAAAACTTGTACAATAATTTATAGTATGGATGATGTTGAATTTTACTAAGAAAATTACAAGTTTCTGTTTTGTTAAAGGAATATTTTTAAATCAAGGGCATTCAATTTTGTGGTTTGGTATTGTTTTCTAATTTTCAAGAAAATGAAGCCAGTGACACCTTATATTAATTTGATTTTAGAAGTTCTTTTCAGAAAAGCAATTTATAGTATGGATTTTGTTATAAAAAAACACTATAGAACTTTTATTCAATGACCACATAATAAACCTTAGTTATAAAATACAAAATACCCAGATGAACACAGGAAATGTAGTTGATACATGCATGCCAGTTAAATGTACAAATAATTCTGATAATATAATAGAAATTGGCTCAAGTGTCTATTCTGATAATATAATAGAAATTGGCCCGAGTGACAATTTGGATGACACCAAGTGAAACATAAATCATGTATCTTCCTTGTGAAATTATTTAATATGGAGAATTTGGGTACCATATTGGAACAGCTGTAGGATTTTAAAAGGATAATTGTCGAGAAATTAAATTGAAGTTGCTAAATCAAATCAACATATAAATCAAAAACATGATCTGTGACAAACACAACATATATACAAAGCAAACAATCTTCAAAATAAACAATACAACATTAAAATAACACATCTCTGTTTGCAGCAACAGTTTCTGAACTTTAACTTTCGCTATGTAATGTATGTGAAGCAGTTAAAAGCTTTAAGAAAACTGGTGGTCAGGGTCTTTCATGTAAATGTAAAGAGGGGAGTAGCACTTCTAAATGTAAATGCTAAAAGCAAAAGGTGTTGTGTAATTTCCAAAGCCACTATTCACTCACATGCTCAAAAAATGATACATAACTATTTTTGTATTTTGTAAATAAGTATAAAAGGAGAAGTGGTATGATTGCCAATGAGACAACTCTCAAAAAGAGAACAAATGATAAAGAAATTTACAAATATAGCTTATCATGCGGCCTTCAACAATGAGCAAACCCATACCGCATAGTAAGCTATACAAGGCCCTGAAATGACAGATGTAAAACAAGAATCAAACGAGAAAACTAACGGCCCAATTCAACTACAATACAATGAACAAAAACATTAGTAACACAGCCACAAACGACAACCACTGAACTACAGGCTCCTGACTTGGGACAGGCACATACAGAATGTGGCGGGGTTAAACATGTTAGTTGGCGCCCTACCTCCCTAACATGGGACAGTGGTGTAACAGTACAGCATAAGGTCCGAGAACACAGTTATTTCGTAGTGCATTTCATTTAGACAATAAATGAAAATGAAAAAATCCTCCTGCGCTTTCTCAATAATATGTTTACAGTCTGTTGTCCTACTTTTGGGACAAATTATATCAAAATTATAGAAAACTTCATCAGCTCTAACTCTATATCTTAAATATTGTAAAAGCGTAAATGTCCTTTTATAAAAAGCGCAAATGTCCTATGAATTGAAGCGCAAATGTCCATTTAAAAAAGTGCAAACGTCCTATGTAAAAGCGCAAATGTCCCCGGCCGTCAAACTCGCATGGAAAATTGTTAGCAATTAAGGTGGTTTTTCAGGAAACTTTAAACAGCATTAAACCAGGAACATATATATATAGATATACTGTTCCCAGATTAAACCAACAGTCATTCAAAATGCATGCATAAAAAATCCAATACCTTAAATACACATTAAATTGAACGAAAACTACATACAGAAACCCCAAAATGTAAATAAGTCAATATTTGGATAACCCTTCTTTATTTTAATCTTTTGTTCAAAATACTGAAAATATATTAAACATATGTAACATGGGTGCCGAAATTACTTCATCGGTGCCGATTTAACCAGGTGCCAAATTGACTAGGTGCTGATTTGACCAGGTGCCGATTTGAATTCATTGATGTGATGTATGTTACTGAAATCCTTCTGCAAATACAGGACCACCATATTATCAGTGGAAAGACCCCAATAGTTATAAGAAGATGTGGTATGAGTGCCAATGAGACAACTCTCCATCCAAGTCACAATCTTCAATTTCTACTGAAGATTGGCTGTCAAACATTCCAATTTTCAATAACAGTTAACAGGAAATACATACTCACAATAACAGATAACAAAAAAAATAATAGTCCTATAACAGCTAACAAGGAATAAGACAATAACAGCTAACAGCAAATACATTTTCAGAATAACAGATAACAAAGAATTAAATTACCCCAAAACAGCATAACAGTTAAACCCTTGCCCCCCTCATAAATGTTATGGAATGTTCATTGCATAAGGAACATTTATAATGAAATTGCCTTTAACAATGTTTCAAAAGGGACATATGTCAGTATAAGGAACATTATACGTTGACATCAGTACCATTCAATCGAATTGACACACAGGTACATCATGAAATCTGTTTTGTGATCTGATCTGATATGATACCCATGCATATTTATTTATAGCCTTATTGTCAACCTGAGCGTCGAGTATGTACCATTTCGTAACACGTCAATTATCAACAAAAGAAATATATGACTTTTATATTACATAATAAATAAATTCTGAAATTAATTAATGAAAAGTGATTATATTATACAATTAGTAAGCTTGTCCTCTTGGTTGCTTTAAATGCGTCGTGCATGGCTTGTTTTCTAAATGCACAAGTTCATCGACGGAAGGAAGTTAGAAGTAGTGATCAGTAGTACGTGTTGGATATTGAAATGTGCTTTGTGTCTGTCCTAAGTAAGGCATAACATTACTGTTTACATTATAAATCAATTGCATTTCAATATGTTGAAAAAGGTTTCATACAAGAACCAGAAAAAGGACATTTTGTTTAGTTCTTGCAAAATTTTGAATGCTCATTCTTCACTTTTGACCCTAATTTAACAGAAATGATTATAACGATTGAAGACCAGCCAAATCAGAATTATAATATAACCATATGTTCGGTGGTTGCATTGAAGTGTCGTTTAAAAAAAAGTCACTCGCCCATTAAAGATCAAAAATAGATATATAATAGCTTAAACAATACCAGGTTTTTAAAAGTTTAAAGAGCAAACGGATATTGAACACACACTGTGTTAAAATATAAAAATAGCCACGACTTGGGTTACCTGGTTTTATACACTTTGTAATAAGTGTACATACGTGTATTTGTTGCGAACACAAGAGTCTGAAGCGAGAAAATTTGGTCAGCGAGAAAGCGGGAAATTGTGAGGGCTAGAGAGTATTTCCAAATTTAATGGAAGGCAGGTGGGAGGCATTTTTTTGGGAGGGATGGTGTAAGGGTGAAGATAGGGCGAAAGGGTGTTGGAGGGTTGGGTTGACATTTGCAGTGTCTGTTTTCAATTATCTCGTGTTGCGATTTATACTAAAAAAAGCACTTCAGTGAGCCAATTTGTGTTTGTCTCAATATCAGTTCAGTCATCAGCTTTATCGTATACAATGGGAAATTACATTGTCTTGTTATTATATAAATACTTTATGGTACCGAATCTAAAACATTGCTTAATAAAGACAATCGATCTAAATAATAAGGATGACAAACTTGTACAAATAGTAAATACATTTCACTTACCGTATAAAAAATATTGAACTGACGCTTAACATAGAAGGGTCATCTCAAAGTTGAATAGAATAATCATTTAAAAGTAGAGATACTAGCTCGTGATTGGATAACTGGTTATTCGAGAACGATAGAAAAGTAATTTCTTTCGACTATGGCGAAAAAGTCAATAGTTTGTTTACCTTGGTAACCATATTATTTAAAAGTTATTTTTGAACCATAATTGCAAATTCCTTCAAGTACATCTGTACTTATTCCACTGTGTTATATGAAATAAACTTATTTCTTGCCTGTGTATTTTTATGTGAAGATTTATCTGAATAAATATTGTATAAACTAGCGGATTGTTGAGTGTCTCTTTTCCAACTCAAACATCACCAGGTTGTTTTTAATTGATATGAAAACAGTGGTATCCTGGACAAAAGGCGGACAAGAATGCACCTGAAGACATATCAAAATATATTATAAAAAATAAAATAAAATAGCGAAATCAACGAATTAAAGCCTCTTCAAAACTACCGGGTTGAACTGTTTATGTGTACTAAATCAAATAAGTGTAACGTGATTCTTTTATACTGAAGCATGCTTAAGTGGTGAACAATATTCTATTGATCTGCATAGATCTTCATATTATTAGTTACAACATGTGCATTCATAGCTCTACATTTCTTGGGCGGATCTGGGCCTATTATACGATTTTCAGCTACAAATGATATATTTTCATATCAACAGGGAGGCATACGCTCTCTATGCCCCCCTTCTGAATCCGCCACTGCAATTGGTCCTTTTAGGTTTTTATCTCTTCAACGTTTTTATTAGTTGTTGGACTTTCATATATTTTAACCTCGAACATCGCTGAAGTGACATTTATTGTCTAAATGCATCTTGTGCAGTAAAATTGGTACCTTTAGTGTTATTACTTTATAAGCTGAACGGAAGCCACCACGAGTTGGTTCACCGTTATGGAATACATGTGTCACCGATGATAACCACAGGTATGTTCCAATAGTCGTAACCACAATCACGTCCGCTTTTCAACGATTGTAACATCACCGAATGAGACTTATCATCGAATGTGTACATACCATGAACAACTTGACGGGTGTCACACGTAGATCAGGATATGCTGATCCTTCTGGGAGTACAAGAGATCACTCGGTGGTGTTTGTGTTCTAAATGAGTTTTAAATGTCTTAAACGTTTACATATTACTTAAAAGAGTTGTGAATATTAAACATCAATGATAAAGCAACCCAACAAACATCCTCTAAACAAAACAGATACCTTAAGGATGCTTGAAAAACGCATACATTGGACGGCAATTTCTAACTAGCCTAGAGTCTAGACAAAAATAATACATTTCACGGACCCGTCAAATATTTCACACTGACAAAATATATTATAATCAGACAAAAACTTAAATAACAAGAATACCGAACTCCAAGGAAAATTAAAACGGAAGGTTCCTTATCAAAAGCTCAAACTCATCAAACGAATGGAAAACAACTCTAATCATCACACACCAATTACAAAAAAAAAAAAAAAAAAATACAATTTACAACAATATCGGCTATTCAGTTGGAATTTCTAACAAAAACAAGGGTTTTTATCCACAGTTTAAAAAAAAAGATATGCAAAGGAAATAGAAGAGAAATGGTATGAAAAAAAGTTATAAACAAAAGTATCGAATTCCAAGGTAATTAATACATGTAAAACAATAAAACAAGAGGGCAATAACTTATATAGGGGATCAATTGAAGATTTCGGTCTTGTTGAATTATTTGTAGATCTTACTTTGCTGAACATTTTTGCTGTTTGAAATTTCGCCGTATCTATCATAGTTTCTGCTAAAGAATTTAAATTACATGCTCCGCTGGGGGCAGCTTGATACGACCGGAGAGGTCAAACCCTGAACAGATTGGGCAAATATTAACACTACATTCAAGCTTGCTACAACTCTGAATTTGGATTGTCTTTATAAAATCCATGACACTTACTTTATTTTTGAACATATCTAATAGTGAACAGTAAATTTCAAACTATATTTAATAATTTCTAAAATAAGAATATATCTAACTGTGAATCTACTTTCAATTTCTATTAATTGTGCAATACATCTGTTAATTTGATTTGTGATTAAATATTTGACATAGCATAGGTTTCTGACACAGAATGAATATGGTCTAAGAACATAAAAATTTGAAATTTGATATACCTTTTACGATCCAATATCCAAAATCTAAATACATGGTTAGATTCAGCATATCAAAGAACCCCAAGATTTCAGTTTTTGATAATTTTGGACCCTTTGGACCTCAATGTGCACCAATTTGATAATGGGGCCCAAAATCCAAAATCTGAATAAATCGTTAGATTTAGCATATCAAATAACCCCATATATTCAATTTTTGTTGAAATCAAACAAAGTTTAAGTTTGGACCCCAATTTAGACCAACTTGAAAACTGCACCCAAAATCAAAAATCTTAATACAGGTTTAGATTCAGCATCATACATAATTTCTTCTCTAGAATTACATTGATTTGATTTCTATCTATTTTTAACTATGACTCTACTTACAATTTCTATTAATTGTGCCGTCAGCTCTGAATTTGGATTGTGTTTATATATTTGACATATCATAGTATCTGACACAGAATGAATGTGGTGTAAGAGAAATTTGAAATTGGACATTTATCTATTATGTTCCAATATCCACAATATTAATATATAGTTAGAATCAGCATATCAAAGAACAGCAAAAATTTAATTTTTGATGAAATCAAACAAAGTTTAATTTTGGACCCCAGTTTGGACCAACTTAAAAACTAGGCCCAAAATCAAAAATCTAGATACATGTTTTGATTCAGCATATTAAAGAACCAATAGAATTTATTTTTTGTTAAAATCAAACTAAGTTTAATTTAAGACTCTTTGGACCTTAATGTAGACCAATTTGAAAATCTAAGTACACGGTAAGATTCAGCTTATCAAAGAACACCAATACTTCAATCCTTTTTTAAAAATTCATCAAAGTTTAATTTTGGACCCTTTTGACTTTAATGTGAACCAATTCAAAAAGGGGGCCCAAAATCAAAATTCTAAATAATGGTTAGATTCAGCATATTAAAGAACTTCAAGAATTCAAGACTTTGAATTAAACCCCATTGAAATTGGTCAAGAAATAAGCAATTCATACAAAGTATTACAAAAGTATTGTTTTTGGCCCTTTTTTCGTAAACCTTTAGGGTCATAACCCCCAAAATCAATCCAAACCTTCCTTTTATAGTATGGAACCTTGTGGTAAAATTTCATAGCGATCTATAGACTTAAGTTATTGTCCAGAAACCAGAAAATCATAGTTCTTTGGCCCCTAATTCCTAAACGTTAGGGCCGTGGCCTCCAAAATCAATCCCAACCTTCCTTTTGAGGTATATAACCTTGTGGTAAAAGTTCACAGAGATCCATACACTTATACACAAGTTATTGTCCTGAAACAAGAAAAATGCTTGTTTTTGGCCACTAATACGGGGCGCCGAATGGGACTCTTGTGGTTTTGTACAAAATTCAATTCTGTCATAACAAAATCATTTTTGTCTTACAAAACTATGTGATACAGACTTGTTTTATGAGAACTTCAATTTTGTGATGACAAAATTCATTTTTGTAGACAAAATTCATTTTTGTCATGACAAAATTCAATATTGTCAAATAGGTATGCAAATATAAACTTATTTGCATACAAAATTGACTTTTGTGTTAAATTTTCACTTCTGTTTAACAAAACTCAATTTTGTCTACACAAAAATAAACACAAAATTGAATTTTGTCATGACAAAAATGAATTTTGTCATTACAAAATTAAATTTGTGTCACAAAAGTCAATTTTGTCAACACAAAAATAAACACAAAATTGAATTTTGTCACGACAAAAATGAATTTTGTCTACAAAAAATCATTTTATGGTACATAAAAACATTTTTGTCAGGAAATTATTCTTACCAAGAGTAATATGAAACTGTAAATTTGCATGGGGTTGTCTGTGAGTTATGTAAGTTTTTGATCACAGGCAGTTAAGGTCAGTACGGTCATCTCACGATCAGGGTCAAGATTAATTACCAGTATGATTGTTTAATGATATCTAATTGACCAATGAGGATTAGGTGCATGTTAAACGTGAAACACTTGTAGTGCTGACTTTTTGGTGTGAGTTTTTACTCTCATTGTTGATGGCCGTACAGTGGTCTAAAGTTGCTCAAATCCTATTCATTTGGACATTGTTGGGTAGTTGTCGTCTGAATTTACTATCATACCACATCTCCTTTTTTATGACAAATTACACTGATTTTATATAGTAATATAGATGTTTCCATGATTATACATACAGTTTTATTGTTTATTGTTTAAATTAATCATGAGGTTTATGGTATTAGTTATTTAAGTATGGTTATTTTCTATTTGTCATATGATACTGTTTATTGTGCCACTATTTTGTTTCCTTTAAAGATGCTTTATCAGAGAGCTGGGGTAAGAGGAATGACTGCTATTACAGATATGACAGAGAGTTTCTCTTTTGAAATATTTCCAGAGTTGCAGCTTGTACGATTCAATGAAAAGGACGAAAACAGACCCGAAATAATAATGGTCTAGGAAGATCAACAGCTCATACGATACTTTTGTAAGATGTGTCAATACACTATCTTCATTAATAACACAGCCAACAGCTGATGAAATGGCAGCGGCGATGATTGCTCAGTTGAATTGAAAGTGCTGGTTTTTATTTTCATATAACCGACAGCGTGTTGGAATCATAAGCAGATGATAGATTGTACATCACGTGTGGCTTCAACATTAGTTTAACACAGACAGCCTGTAACACTGGATTTAAAAAAAAAAAAACAGAGACAGAAATGTTGCCTTTAACATTAGCAAACGCAGTACACTGTTCCCCGGAACTGTCTGTGACATCAGACCGATATGTCTCAGCACAATTTACAGCTTACAGCAACACCAATGCAAGAAGAACAAACTTTAAGTATTGACAATTCTGTATAAGCCCAGACGGTTAGGTACTTCTTAACAACGATTTTGCCATTGGGCTTGAACGTGAATTAAAAAACAAGAAAAGAAATTTGTGCTGATAACCTTATACACTTGGCTACCCTTTCTCCAAATTTCAGTGAAGATAAAGATGATTGTGAACTATTCGAATCAAAGGCGGTTTAACTGTCTAACAATAACAGAAGTAGATAATGTCGATCAATTTAGAACAACTTGTGATATTTATATCTTTATATTATGTAAATATCTGGAATATATTTTCACATTTTAAATATGCATTCATTATTAGCCCTTTGGCGAAACAATTTGGTTTCAATATTGCAAAATCATATGATGAAAATGTGCAAGGACAATCCTGAGCTAGTCACTCGTAAGTCATATACAAAAATTGAAAATTATAAAGGCAGCGTACGAGAACATATTGATTGATTTATTTGCTTTAACTTGGGGTTTCTAAAAAAAAAAAAAAAAAAAAAAAAAAAAAAAATTATTAATTCACAACCAATCTTTTATTTATGAGAACTACGTTAATTTTGGACACCACTTGAATGAACGTCAGTCGCATATCAGATTGTTGAAACTATCATTGAGCTGGTCCAAGGTACATGGTTTTAACTTTGGAAGTAGAAAGCAGAATTAATATTTTTAAGTTAGCCCCCTTTTTTCAATTGTCGTGTGGTACATCAGTGGGCTTCTTCCTTTAAGTCCTAGCGAAAGTCCCTTTTATTTTGTAAGCCGTAAGCCCACAGTGTTACAAGGATCATAGTTTCAAATAGGTGCTGCATAATTAAACAGCTAAAACAGTGTTATCATTACAAAAAAGCATTACTAAATTACATTAGATTGTACACTTTTATATTATGTCTTAGGCAGAGGTCAACAGGGCTTGCTTTGCCGAAAAAAAGTATTTAATTTTCTTAGTAGAGGCCAACAGGGCTTGCTCTACATTCCAGTAGTTAAGTTATGTGTTATGACATAATCAAACTCATTTAGAATACGGTAAATCACTCTTTTTATGTGACTATGGATAGAGGTCAACAGAGCTTGCTCTATCACTTAATTAATTTGATTTAGAAAGTTACAAATTATTGTTTTGTTCTTTACATCTGTTTTACTTATCTTTTATCTGCATGTATAAACATGTATGCATATGTATTTTGTCTTCAATTAATGTTTTTGTTTTACACTCTGCATACCGTACAAAAATACATGACATCAAGGTATTTTGGTTTATCTCAATTTATGTAATAGTCTTTTATAGGTTGAATACATTTTTTGTACAATAAGAAGTTGTAAAAGTTGTAATTTTTATACATTATGTTATGGAAATGTAGGGAGGGATCAAAAGAGTTTGCCTTACACTGGCACGTGTACTTGTGAAACATAAAAGGTAGAGGTCAACAGGGCTTGCTCTGCATTTTTACAATCTTATAACCTTTAGATCCAGACATTGAACAATGCGTAATAATATACACACATATTTTTTTCTTTCTCTTTTTCTTTTTAATGTTGTCCTAAATATGAATGAAATAATTGCAATTGGACATAAAGTAAGCAATCATTTATTTATATAAATCAATTAATCTCTTATGAAATTTATCTCCGAGGTTTCTCGGGTGGCGGCTCCCCAACTCTGTGACTTAGGGATTGTGGCGGTATTTATTCCCCACCTTTGCAAATTATTGTCATTTATTCAGTTTTGGTTTATTACATAATTGTTCATAACAGTCAGTTGTATTATGTTTTTATGGTTTCTGAATAAATGACCTTTATCGCAAATCTTGTGTTAGATATTCTGCAAATGAACTCGATTCCTTGGAGTATTTCCTTCTCACGTCATAAGTTAAAAAGAAAAATTTAGCTGACAAAAAATCATTTTATGGTACATAAAAACATTTTTGTCAGGAAATTATTCTTATCAAGAGTAATATGAAACTGTAAATTTGCATGGGGTTATCTGTGAGTTATGTAAGTTTTTGATTACAGGCAGTTAAGGTCAATACGGTCATCTCACGATCAGGGTCAAGATTAATTACCAGTATGATTGTTTAATGATATCTAATTAAACAACAAAAGTAAAGTCTGTGTTACAAAAATGTCAAGACAAAACTTTTGTCCACTGAAAGATAATTTTGTATGACAAAATTTAAATTTGTAGTATGCTACAAATTTTGTTAAACTAAACTCATTTTTGTTGAACAAAACTCACTTTTGTCCGTACAAAATTGAATTTCGAGTACAAAACCACAAGAGTCCCATTCGGTACGGGGCGCCGTATTTTTGTAACACAGACTTTACTTTTGTTACCTAATTTGAAAATTGGGCGACAAAAGTCAATTTTGTATGCAAATTAGTTTAGTTTGGATTCTGTGAACTAATTTGCATACAAAACTGAGATTTTGTCACAAAATTCATTTTTTTGTTTATTTTTGTGTAGACAAAATTGAGTTTTGTTAAACAGAAGTAAAAATTTAACACAAAAGTCAATTTTGTGTCACAAAAGTCATTTTTGTCACAAAAGTCAATTTTGTCTACACAAAAATAAACACAAAATTGAATTTTGTAATGGAAAAATACATTTTGTAGACAAAATTCATTTTGTCATGACAAAATTCAATTTTGTGTTTATTTTTGTGTTGACAAAATTGACTTTGTGACACAAAATTATTTTGTGACACAAAATTGAATTTTGTAATGACAAAATTCATTTTGTAGACAAAATTCATTATTGTCATGACAAAATTCAATTTTGTGTTTATTTTGTGTAGACAAAATTGAGTTTTGTTAAACAGAAGTGAAAATTTAACACAAAAGTGAATTTTGTGTCACAAAATTCATTTTGTCACAAAAGTCAATTTTGTGTCACAATAGTCAATTTTGTGTCACAAAGTCAATTTTGTATGCAAATAAGTTTATATTTGCATACCTATTTGACAAAATTGAATTTTGTCATGACAAAATGAATTTTGTCTACAAAATGAATTTTGTCATCACAAAATTGAAGTTCTCATAAAACAAGTCTGTATCACATAGTTTTGTAAGACAAAAATGATTTTGTTATGACAGAATTGAATTTTGTACAAAACCACAAGAGTTCCATTCGCGCCCGTAACTAATTCCTTTATATCTACACTTATACTCAAGTTATTGTTTGGAAACCAAAATGTCTTTGGACAACAAAGCAGACATCGCCATAACATTATACAAACTCGAAAATTTTGCAATCGTATAAAAACTACATTTTACCCCTATGTTCTATTTATTGCCATGGCAGCCATGTTTGTTGACAGACTGGAATAAAAAAAACACAAACTTTAAGCTAGATAACATAAGAATCATTCATCCCAATTTTGGTTGAAACCGGTTTCAACAGTTTCAGAGATCTTTGAAAAAGTTTATGACGACAACGACGACAAAAGTTTATGACGACAACGATGACTGATGACAAGTAATGGTAATAGCTCACATGGACCTGTGTGCCAGTCAGCTTAAAAAGGGGGGAAGTCCATAAAACCTGACAAAATCTAATGATCCAGTATATCACTAGACGGAATAATTGGAAAAAAAACGGTCATATTCCTGACTTGGTACAGGCATTTTCCAATGAAAATGATGGGTTTAACCTGGTTTTATAGTTAGCTAAACCTTCAACTTGTATAACAGTTGAAAAGCATAGAATTTAAATTAAAAATCAGTTAAAAATATCTAAAATATAAAAAAAATATTAAAAAACAGATAAATAAGTATATTATTATGATCATTAAAAATGTCGCCAAAGATACTGTAATCACAGTAGTGGATAGATTGGAGGAGTATTTTTTATTATTTCAAATCATATTTTAATTATTTTAATGGAGAATGCGTCCCCATGGACACAGATGATGCCCCCGCTTGCATACAACATTATAAAGGGACATAACTCAAGAACGATAAAAGTGATGCTACCCAAATTTGTACTTGATCTGAGTTTTGTGCTAATAAGTATTGTGTATAGGTCTCATAATGTTTGGTTGGGACAAACTTAAGTTACAGAACAGAAACTAAAAATTTTGCAATTTTTCTATTTTTAAAGGGGCAAAACTCGATAATGATTAAAGTGACGCCACCAAAATTCAACTTGATCTGTATTTTGTGGTGAAAAGCATTGTGTATAAGTTTCATAACATTTGGTTGATGCAAGCTTAAGTTAGAGAACGGAAACTAAAAATTTTGCTATTTTTCCATTTATAAAGGAGCATAACTCTAGAATGGTTAAAGTGACGCCACCAAACTTTGAACTTGATCTGTGTTTTGTGGTAATACGCATTGTGTATAAGTTTCATAACATTTGGTTGAGGCAAACTCAAGTAAGAGAACGGAAACCAATTTTGGGACGTACGTACGTACAGACGGACAAGAGTAAAACTTTTAAATGTCCCCTCCGCTACGGGAGGGGGGGCATAAAAACTTACATTTTTCACCTCAAAATGTTCTTTTTATCTAATTTCATTACATTCTGAGGCATACAAAAAGCCTGAAAACACCTGGCGTTTACATGCATATATGCATGTGATGTCGCCTTGTTTAGTGGCCATAGACAATAACATCATTTTGTGAAATTTTGTTTTTATGAAATTTAACACCAAACAAATGACTAAAATGGACTGATTTATTTATTTTGCATTAGAATAGAGATAACCATATTGTATTTGAAGCTTGGCCTACCTAAAACTTGGTTTTACTGTCTCAAATATCCATTTACCAGCTCCGCTACACATCGCCTGGTAAACTCAATTTGCAACAGTAAATAGAAAATGAAAGGATATGGAGCAAATGTACATGGGACAAAATCGCACACAATACATAGAAAACATAGAAAATTATCAATGAACAGGGCTTTTATTCCTGTTCTTCATCTTGACAGTTGCTGTAGGGTCTTCAACAATGAACAAATCATTAATACCCACATTTTACTTAGGGCAAGCTTCAAATACAATACAGTTATCTCTCAATTGATCTAAGTAGCAAATACCACTCATCAAGAATCCTGATATAGCATTAACTTTTAAAATTTATCAGCTATTAATTTGTAAATGTTCCTAAACAATATATTGACCAATGCCTTAACACAGACTACTGATTTTGATCAAGTGATAACACATCAACATTGAATGTCTACTATTGCTGTGTTTCATCTAGATGAGTCTAAACCAAGATTGCTCAGAACCAATATTAGGAGTAGTCTAAAGATGATAAATATATCAGGATATATATATGATTAAGAGCAATAACCATCTGACCTCATATTGCCTTAGGGAGTTGGAAAAAAAAATTATTCAAAAAAATTATAAGTTGTTACCTTATCAAAAAATTATCTTAAGGATGTTCGCTACTCTTGTTTTTGACTTTTTGTCAGATATTCAGAATCCTCTAGTTTTATCCATGTATTGCCAATAAATATTTTGCATGCCAACCCCCACTTTTCTTTCCATAATTTTATTACATATATTTTAAAATTGATTATATCTCAAAATCAAGCGCACAGACACGTCATTGTTTTCTTCTTTGTTCTGTTCTTTATATATTATTCATTTATATCAGTCTTTTACAAAGCTTGCTAATTATGAAATAGAGGAGCGAACATCCTTAAAAGTACTTCAAAATCTTTCTAAATACCAATACATTTTGAAAACCATTTTGAAAACCCTGGGGTACTAAGTCCAACTGTATTGGTTTTGATCTAGTTGTAATACATCATTTATAAAATTAGGATACTGATTATACTGTTTTTGTTATGTTAGATAGCAAATGTAAATATAATGAAAGTGCTTGTGAACACTAAAGATTGCAATCATTTTGCAGTAAATATCAAACACTGCATTGTATTAAAAGCATTGGAAGTCTATGAATTGGAGATATAATTGTAGTTGGTTCAGCTACAATTATGGACAACAGAAGATGTTTCCAATCTAAATATTACTTTAACATTGATGACATCACTGATATTTATAGAACAGATACTAGATGCACAAACCATGCACAATTTATGTAATTTCTTGGCAAGTATAGTAATACACATACACATCAGTTTGCAACTTAACTATCTGAGTATAATCATATTTCATTGAAAAATTTCATGGATAGGATGCACAGAATGTTTTACTCAATGCAATATGTTTTGTTTATCTCAAAAGTAGTGATGAAAAAGTCTGGAAATTTGACACTATCAAGTAAGTCACATAAGGGTTTTTTATTTGAATTAATGCAGTTTTTATCCCAAAAATGGATTATCTCTATAAATTAAATGTATACATAGTTTTTTTCTAGGTTTACTTTCATTAGGAACACCCAAAACCTTAAAGCTAGGTATTTATAAATCATGAGGATCTATAGCACCTTAAGGGATCAAAAGAGAATATACAGCCAAAATCATCTAAAAGGCCATTGGAAAAATGTGCCTTGCTGAGCACAGTTGGATACGGCCACAGAGGTCTAACCCTGAACAGTTGGGGCAAAAATGGACACAATATTCAAGCTTGATACAGGTCTGAATTTGGATTGTAATTAAATATTTGACACATTGTAGTTTTCTGACATAGAATAAATGTAGTCAAAGAACTTAAAATTGGTTATATGATTTGAATATATATTCAATTGAAGATTTCTTGCTGTTGTGCAATACACTGTGCTGTTGTGCAATACTTAGTAAATTTGTTTTCAGACTATATACAAAGAATTAGCAAAATAAATTGTGACCCCAAATATTTTATTTTTTTTTGGGGAAAATTGATAATTTCTTAAATCTTGAGGAAAAAAAATTGACCCCATCATCTAATCAACTTTGATTGATAAAAACGCAATCATAGTTTTTTGGAAAATCTGACTAAAGTCATAAAACAGTCATGAACAAATAATACCCTTGGGACTAGTAATCTCTAATATATATTCTTTCTACATAGTTCAGAATAGCAAGTAGATATAGCCAACTGTGTACAATAAGTCAACAACAGATAAACTAAAAGAAAATAGAGTTGTCTTTCTTTGTATAAAAGTACAAATATGACAAATATTTCTTTTAAAAATTATATAATTTGTGACTTCACAGCAGGTGGATTATGGGAGGTGCATCTAGCAAAAAAAGGTTAAAATTATTTTTTGGTGGTGGTGTTTGTGTTGTATGTTATGTTTTGTATGCAGTTTGTCTTTTGGTCTTTTTATTTTTTTTTGCCATGGGGTTGTCAGTTATTTTTGACTTACGGGTTTGAATGTCCGTTTGGTATCTTTAGTCTCTCTCTTTTAAGAGTATCCTAAATGATTCTTTTCGTACTGAATATGTAGATCTAGAAAGTCCCACCTAAACTTCCTGCAGGAATGAGAAAATAATTAAAAATTTCAACAAAATGAGATTGACTTTTCTAGATCCTCAGACGACTGCACACAATGTCTTAAACAGAATCCTAGGTAAACTGTTTTATACAACTAGGACCTGGACTTGTGAACATATATTGGATACCAAGACGATTCAGGTACATATAAAACTAAGAAGTTTGGCTATAACTGTACCATTGGTTTCAGAGGAAAAGATTTAAAAAACAAGGTTAAATGACATTGATAGTAAATTAAAGATTAAACAAGCATTCTGTGAGTATTGCATAACAATACATAGTCCCCTACCAGTTACAAATTCATTATAATGGAACGAAATTCCAACTTGATATATAACTTGTCATGGTGTAAACTACATAAAAATATCAAGTCAAAATCTTCAAGCATGACGTAAAAAACTGTTGAAAACTGATTATTTAAGTGAATTTTCTATGTCCAAAGACCATTACTCTGCACCAAATTCCAACTTGATCTGTAACTTGTCATGATTAAACTATATACTAATTATCAAATCAATATCTTCAAGAATGACAAACAAACCTACCACTAAATTCTTCAAACAATTTACCAAAGAAAAGGAATAAAATCCAAAATGTCATTTTGTCTTTTAAAAGTCTTTTAAAAAATTATTATCAAATCAATATCTTCAAGAATGACAAACAAACCTACCACTAAATTCTTCAAACAATTTACCAAAGAAAAGGAAAAAAATCCAAAATGTCATTTTGTCTTTTAAAAAATGAGTTATTTTCCTTTGAACAGAAATCTACCAATTAATAATAATAAGTATTTCATCAAAAATTTAATTCTAGGGAAAGGGCTTTAACTAAACAAAGAGAAAAGCTAAAATCGTGAAAATTGAACTTGACCTGTAACTTGTCATGATAAATCAATAAACCAAATATCAAATCAATATCTTCAAGCACGAAGAAAAAAAGTCTGGAAAACTGATTTGCCGGACTGACAGATGGACAGACAGATGGACAGACAGACGGACGGAGTGCAAACCTAAAGTCCCCTTCGACTTCGTCGGTAGGGGACTAATAAAAGGACCAGCAGTCAAGGACTTAAAATTCAAAGCAAGCTGAAAGTGTAGGTTGGATGCACCAAAGAACATTTTTCAACTCATTTGTCTTTTTGTGTTTAATGTGAGTAAAGCAAAGAAGTTTTATAGGTTTCATTGGATAGAACAAAGCAGGAATTCAAATAAATATCTGTTCTAAAGGATTACTGACATCTTAATCAAGACCATAAATGCTACGCCAACATGTTCAAATTAAAATGAAAGAAAGTCTAAAGCAAATATTAGCACACTTTACTGATATGTCATGCCCAATTGCACATTTTAATAAGTGAATTTTAATAATTTATCAAGCTGAAAATTTTCCATTGTTGAAAAATGTTTTATACACTTGGTTACATCCTTTCCAGAGGTTCGATCCCAAGTAAGTGGAAACCTGTAGCAATAATGTTAGCAGTAGCTTCACACAACAGCAGACGGTTCATGTTTACCTTCAATATTTTACCTGGAAGAGAAAACAAAATCTGGTAACACAAATGTAGCTTGTAAAACTATATAAATGTGATTTAATAAAACAAGAGATAATGATTAATAAGTATTCCCAGCTGATATCTTTCGTGTTTTTGTGTTGTTGAGTTGCTGTCTTTACCTTACAACCTGCATATCCTTTTTTTGAAAATTACAACAAATTTGAATCAGTAAATGTCAAAACAAAGAAAAACATTAATCAAACTTTTTTTCATTTTCAATAAATACATTCGACGATGCAATTAGCCCATACCATGTCAAAAATAAAGACTATAATAAAAGTTAATGACATAGAAACATGTCTATTTTGCAGCAAAATTAAAGCAGTAATTTGATGAACTGTCATATGTTACAGCCTTCAACAATTCTAAAGTACATCTGTACCTTTACAGGTTCACCTATCAGAAAATTATCATTGATCAAACAAATAACTTTAAATTCAACAGAATACAACCTTGAAATATTCTTGCAAAAGAGGAACATCTGTTCAGATTTTAATCTAATTATGAACTTACAAAGTACTTTTAAAACATGTTCCATAGAATATTCAAACATTTCAACAATTCAACAGCATACCAAATATAAATAATCTAGAATATGTACTGTAAATTCAGAAATTATTGCAATGTTTTTATTATTGCGAAAAATGTGACAGGGTTATAATCGCAATAATTTAAACTTGCATTTTGAAAGTTTTATATGAACTGAACATGATTTTCCTCAATATTGCAAAAATTAAAATCGCATTTTAGTCTAAAATGACAAAATCGCAATAATAAATGCACGCAATAATTTCTGAATTTACAGTATTTATTATGATCACATCTAATAAGATAATTACTTAACATCTAAATCTTAAAGTCACAAGACTGAGAGCATGGCACCTAATTAACTGCATGTAAATGAGATATATTACAAATATATGATGTATTGTCCTAACTTATCTATATCGGAATCTAATAAGAAATTTTTGAATAAAGTGTTGGTAAATATGCCAGTAAATTAACAGCTATGTCTGCCTTAGGGATATTCATTGCAGGCAAAGATACAATCTGGGCATTGATACCCAAAAACTGGAGCTGGACAAGTTCCAAAGGAAATTTTGTATCTGTTTTTTTCCCCATAAGGTTTTATGAAAAACTGGCTATCACTTTCAAGCACAATTCATTAAATGTATTCAAAAGAGAATATTCTTGCCAAAACATGTTCCTTTTGGTTAAACTGATTTATAATTAGATAAAAAAAAGAAAACTTAAATCACAAACTTTTAAAATATCTTTATCTGCGTTTCATCCCTGATGGTCATTTTTTAATAATTGCAGTAGCCATGTTCGTTGGTTTTCATGATCACATGATACAATCATGACATACAACAGTCTAATGATGATTGTAGTAATGTTTGTTTATGACTGACACAATTGTTCTCAGAGGAAGTTTTAGAAAAGTTATTTGACAAGGAAGTCAAAAAGTGATGACAAGAGCACACTCTTGTCGTAAGAGCAAGTGAGTCAAGCATCATAGAGATAAAAGTCAGTCATTGTTTAGCTTGAAGGATTATTGAGTAAAAATTTTATAGGGATTTGTCATCTAGAAAAAATGTCACTGAATGAAAACTGAAGTGTTGACCAACAATGAAATATTGATTGACCCACACTTTTGTAACAGAAATGTGTCTACAAACTTTATAGCAAATTAGTCATTCTTTGCATGCCAATCACTTTTTTTTATGTCTAATCCAATCTTTAAGTAGAATAAGAAAAATTGTGTCAACAGGCTAAGACTGCTTATAATAAATCATATCTAGCTTTATAATTACATATTCTGTATAAAAAAAAATTTATATTACAATAAATTTTAGTCTTAATTTATTATGAAGTTGCTTAAAGCAAAACATTTTCAATTGTGCCGAGAATAAGTTATTATAAATGTACTTCACTTCAATGTATAGAAAATAAAATGCTTCGCTGGACGCAGCTGGATACGACCACAGAGGTCCAACCCTGAATAGTTGGGGCAAAAATGGACACAATGTTTGCGCTTGATACAGGTCAGAATTTGGATTGTAATTAAATATTTGACACATAATAGGTTTCTGACACAAAATAACTGTAGTCAATGAACTTCAAATTGGTTATATGATTTGAATTTATATTCAATTTTTTGCTTTTGTGCAACACACCATGCTGTTGGGTATTGACCCCCCCCTCCCCCCTTTATTTTGCAAAAAGAAAAAAATATTTGAAGAAATTCTCTTTTTAATTTCTGAAATCTGAAATAAAAAAAAATTGCCCCCCTCCCACCCTTTTTTTCCAAAAAAAAATTCTTTCCCTCAAGATATGGTCATAATCGCAATTTAAATTTCCAATGGAGTTTGCAACCATAATAACCAATTTAAATACATCATAAAAGTCTTAAAATAGAAAATGACATACATACTCATGGCTAAAGTTAATATTCCTTTAATAGTAACTTCTAAAAATTATTTGACAGCTAATCACCTCAAGACAATACAACATCTTTATACATAATTTAATAGCAATGTAAGGGAGGTTTTCCAATTTTTTTTTTAATACTTTAAATGTATTTGGATTACCTCCCTTACACTGCTTCTTAAATTGTCCATTAACCAGGAAACCCTTGTTTTTCCCCCTTGTTTGCCCCTAATTCCTAAACGGTTTGAGCCATAACCCCAAGTCAATCCTAACCATCCCTTTGTGGTATGGAAACTTGTGGTATAATTTCAGAGAGATTCATACACCGTTCCACAAGTTATTGTCTGGAAACTAGAAAAATACTTATTTTGGCCCTTTTTTGGCCCCTAATTCCTCAACTGTAAGGACCATAACCCCCAAAATCAATCCCAACCTTCCTTTTGTGGTATTGACAAACCTTATGGTAAAATTTCATAGAGATCCATTCACTTAAACTAAAGTTATTGTGCGAAAACCAATGTGTCTTCGGACGACGACGACAACGTCATACCAATATAAGACCGCAAATTTTGCGGTCGTATAAAAAAACAAAAATAAGGTAAAATGATGGCATTGCAACAGTTGCTCTTTAAACGATACTGACAAAAAACAAAGGTATTCTGCCTCATTGCACCAAGAGTGATTACAATAAAATGCTCCACTGGGCACAGCTTGATACAACCGCATAGGTTGAACCCTGAACAGTTGGGGCAAGTATGGACACAACATTCAAGCTTGATACAGCACTGAATTTGGATTGTGATAAAATATTTGACACAGCATAGGTTTCTGACACAGAATGAATGTGGTCTAAGAACTTAAAAATTTTTCATTTACCTATTCAAACCATATCATTATTATTTGCCTTTATATAAAAATCAGAAATAACCAATCTAAAATGGAAAATTTTAAAGAAAAAAAAAGGAAAATAAGGAAAAAAAAATCCCTCCCCCAAATTTTTTGAACTCCTTATGATTCATCACCCCCAAACTCAATCCCAGCCTTCCATTTGTGGTATGGTACTTTGCAGTACAATTTCAGAGAGATCCATACACTTGAACACAAGTTATTGTCTGGAAACTAGAACTAGAGGCTCTCAAGAGCCTGTGTCGCTCACCTGTATTTACTGATGCTTTGGAAATTATGTAAAATAAGGTTAAAATCATAATTAATAGTATTAGATATTAGATATTATAATGATATCTAAGATAATAACAAAAAACTGCAAAATTTCTGTAAAATTACTAACTATGGGGCAGCAACCCAACAACATGTTGTCGGATTCGTCTGAAAATTTCAGGGCAGATAAATCTAAATCTGATGAACATTTTTGCCACCTGTCAGATTTGCTCTAAATTCTTCAGTTTCAGAGATATAAACCAAAAACTGCATTTTACCCCCATGTTCTATTTTTAACCAAGTCGGCCATGATGGTTGGAAGGCGGGTCATCAAGCAAATTTTTAAACTAGATACCCTTATAATGATTATGGCCAAGTATGGCTAAATTTGTCTTAGTAGTTTCAGAGAAGAAGATTTTGTAGAAGATTACAAAATTTATGAAAATTGTTAAAATTGACTATAAAGGGCAATAACTCCTAAAGGGATTGACTGACAATTTTGGTCATGGCGACTTATTTGTAGATCTTACTTTGCTGAACATTATTGCTGTTTACAGTTTATCTCTATCTATAATAACATTCAAGATAATAACCAAAAACGGCAAAATTTCCTTAAAATTACCAATTCAGGGGCAGCAACCCAAAACAGGTTGTCAGATTTGTCTGAAAATTTCAGGGCAGATAGATCTTGACCGGATAATCAGTTTTACCCTTTGTCAGATTTACTCTAAATGCTTTGGTTTCAGAGATATAAGCCAAAATCTACATTTTACCCCTATGTTCTATTTTTAGCCATGGCGGCCATCTTGGTTGGTTGGCAGGGTCATCGGACACATTTTTTAAACTAGATACCCTAATGATGATTGTGGCCAAGTTTGGTTAAATTTGGCCCAGTGGTTTCAGAGGAGAAGATTTTTGTAAAAAGCTAACGACGACGACGACAGACGACGGACGCCAAGTGATGAGAAAAGCTCACTTGACCCTTCGGGCCAGGTGAGCTAATAATGCTTGTTTTTAGGCCCCTTTTTGGCCCCAAATTCATTAACGTTTAGGGCAATTACTCCCAAACTCAAACCCAGCTTTCCCTTTGTGATATGGAACCTTGTAGTACAATTTCATAAAGATCCATACACTAACACACAAGTTATTGTCCTGAAACTAGAAAAATGCTTGTTTTTTGCCCTTTTTTGGCCCCTAATTCCTAAAATTATGAGGCAATTACCCCCAAAATCAATCCCAGCCTTCCCTTTGTGGTATGGTATCTTGCAGTACAATTGCAGAGAGATCCATACACTTGAACACAAGTTATTGTCTGGAAACTAGAAAAATGCTTATTTTGGCCCCTTATTCCTAAACATTTTGGGCAATTACCCCCAAACTCAATTCCAGCTTTCCCTTTGTGATATGGAACCTTGTAGTACAATTTTAATAAGATCCATACACTTACACACAAGTTATTGTTTTTTGCCCCTTTTTTGGCCCCTACTTCCTAAAATTTGGAGGCAATTACCCCAAAATCAATCCCAGCATTCCCTTTGTGATATGGAACCTTGTGGTACAATGTCAGAGAGATCCAAACATTAACACATAAGTTATGTCTGGAAGTTACAAAAATGCTTATTTTTGGCCCTTTTTTGGCCCCTAATTCCTTAACTGTTGGTACCATAACCCCCAAAATCAATCCCAACCTTCCTTTTGTGGTATTGAACCTTATGGTAAAATTTCATAGAGATCAATTCACTTAAACTAAAGTTAGAGTGCGAAAACCAATGTGTCTTCGGACGACAACGACGACGCCAACGTCATACCAATGCCCATTTTTAGAAAAATCTCTTCACAAAAATATGAGCAATAACAAATAATGACCCTTAAAGGGCTTTCATATTTCATCTCCTGTTTTCTTATTTCTTAGCTGATTTATACTTTCCGAGATTAGTTGATTAATTTTTTTTTATAATTCGTTTGATCTCCTGATCAGTTCTTCAATGGTCATAACTTTTTTGTTATGGCATCAAAACTTTCTTGCTTTCCTCTGAATTTCCTATTATGACTTCACAATAAAGACAACCATGACATCATATAGACAGGATACATTTAACTGCAGGTCATAGAAAGAAAAAAAAGAATGTGTCCATAATACATGGATGCCCCACTCACACTATCATTTTCTATGTTCAGTGGACAGTGAAATTGGGGTCAAAACTCTAATTTGGCATTAAAATTAGAAAGATCATATCACAGGGAACATGTGTACTAAGTTTCACGTATATTGTTTCATAATCATTAGAGAAACAGATTCCACCACAGAATTTTGTGCAATACAATATTTTTCCACTCAAAGCAGTTAAATTTCGGGGCCTTTTATAGCTGACTATGCGGTATGGGCTTTGCTCATTGTTGAAGGCCGTACGGTGACCTATAGTTGTTAATTTCTATGTCATTTTGGTCTCTTGTGGACAGTTGTCTCATTGGCAATCATACCACATCTTCATTTTTAAATTCACATTTTAAATTTGAGACTGAACTGTCTTACGTTGACAAATATTGTATCACACTTGATGCAGTGGAAGAAGCTATATTTACACTATTTCCTGGGGCTTCAGAGTTACCGTTACTTTAATATTTTGTAACTATGTTGTCTTGTAAAGAAAATAGCTTACAATAGAGTTCATAATTTATCAATTTACAAAAGTCAACATCAGCTTTCAAACTTTTTGGTCATAAGCCTACCTGATGAAGTTTTTTTCAGAAACACATGTTGTGTGTGGTTAATTCCTAAGAAAAAAACCAACTTGGAAAAAGCAATACATTGTAAAATTATTCTATAGAATTATCATCATGAATTCCATTGATGATCGTGAATTACAAAAGCTTAAAATATTTTTTTCTCAGATTAGTTATCCCCAATTTAATCTGTGATAACAAATCATAAAATTTGTGATAACAATTATAATCCATGATTACTATTTTTTTTTAATTTGAGATTTAAAATTCAAATACTTTTTTTGGTCATAAATGGGCTACCAGACTAATACTTCTTTTCTTGGTAAAATGGAAATAAAGGACTACAGCTTTTTGAATGAAACGTCTTTGAATTTCATAAAACAATTAATACTCATAGGAAATGTTTAGAAGTTAAAGGGAAATATAAATATTCTATCTGTCTTGAGGTAAAGTTAAAAAAAAATAATTGTGAAATAGTTTACTTAGACAAATCTTGCTTAGGGACATGTAGTTGTAACCTGATTATACCACAGACAGTACAAATCTAATTGTTACCATTAAAGGGCTCTTTTCTGAAATATTCCATTATGAAACCTTTCAAAATCTGTCGTACTCATAATGGTAAGTGTACTTTAATGGAAACAAATCCTTTTGACAGGAATGACCACAGACAAGTCTGTTACTCGAAAGAAAAATACAATATGGCATAATTTTACTGATCATCAAAACAACTGTAACATTTATCATCGTCAAATAAGGTCAACAAAGAGATATATTTATCTGTTGATTTTAATGTTAATCAACTCATTTAAGGCATTTTCGCTCTGATTTAATTATCCAAGCAATTCCCAATGCCATGTGATAAATATAGACAACTAATGCAAAGAATTTAAGAAATAGATGATTAAATAAACCTTCATCTATTGAGCAAATAAATTAACAAAATTAAGACTGATCATGCTTAACTGTATTTCTTTTGACAATCAAGCTTAAGAAATGTCCAATTTGTTCAGCATTAGATGGCTATTATGTAAACCAAAGATAAATGTTTACTGACTGAATATAAAATTTAAGGAATCAAAGAAAAATAAGATGATCAGATAACTAATAGTTTATTTAGTCAATTTCACTCATGTCAGTTTCATCAGTATCTAGAGCTGTTGGTTTTTAATCTTATTTTCATGAATGTAGAAAGATCAATAGGAAATTATTCCTTACTGATATTCAAACACATGCAATACTTAAACAGGTCTTTTATCATTTATTATGGAAGCAAGAGAAATGAGTTTTGTGATATATGTAACACATCGTTATTAATCCAATTTTAAGTTTATCCACTGATAACTTGTAAAATTATGTTAGCAGTTTACAAAGATGTTTCAAAAATATTGATTTTATGTTAGCAGTTTACAAAGATGTTTCAAAAATATTGATTTGGTATAAGAAGCTGATGACAAGATATTCAATAAACCTAATTACAAAAATATTTTCAACATCAATTTCCTGGAGTTCAAAATTTTTTTTGATAAAATTATGGAAAATTGAGTTTATTATCATGTCAAAGTTTTGTAAATGCATATCAACCCAATTTTTCATTTACGTAAGCACAATAAAGTGCACAGCATGCAAGCAAAAGATGATAATTCATTTCAACACTTGACAAATATAAGAATGATGTCAGCTTTTCTCCTTATTAGCAATAAAGCCGTCTTTAGAAAAAAAAAACCATAGTAGTGAACCTATAAATGAATCAGCTATTAAACAAATTAGGTAACTATGTACCACGCTATATTTGCTCAATCCAAAAAGGTAAAAAGGAAATATACTACTGAGAAACCCACTAACCTCAGAAAGTTATTTTTGATGAAAATAATCATTTATTATGTGTCGAACAACAATTTTGAAAAATCACATAATTTTTGTTCTATAAATGGGCAAATTTGAATATATTAGTATAGGATACACTTGATGATGTCAGTTGAGGGTATTTTAAATTGTCGCAGGAAGGTGTCAGTCAACCCAAATATCATACATCAAATTGCCGTCCAAAAACGTCATAACTATTTGGATTGCACTTCTGTTTGTGCTGAAATAACTTGCTTAAAACAATAAATAATAAAAGATGGAGTTCCAATGTCCCCCACATTGCACATATTTTATCTATACTAGGTACAAGGGCAATAACCAAAAAAAAAGCACTTTTTTTTTTTTCTTTAAAACTTTTTATTAATATCTTAGAGCAATGAAGGCTTCACAGCAAATGCAATGTGATTTCCATTATAATAAATATTATCAAGGGCATAACTCTTTAAAATTATTTGATCAGCAATTATTTTCGAAAATGTCAAAGACATTGTTGATATAAACATATGATGTAAGTTTCATAAAATTCTGGCAATAATTGTACACATGAGAATGCTGACAATGTAATTTTCCATACAATCAATATTTCCAAGGGCCTAACTCTTTTAATAAAAGAACAAAGTTCTAATGTCCCCCGCATCGCACATATTTTATCTATCCAGGGGAAATAACTAAAAAAAAAAAAAACACTTTTTTTGCTGTTCTTTAAACATTTATAAATAAAAAGCGTGTGTGAGGTCAAAAAAGTTTTTTTTATTGTATACTAAATATTTCAAACAGACCTTCAAGGGCATTACATATAGTATACTATAAGTTTTATAAAAAATTGTACCTTTGAGAGTGCTAACGAGGCCATTTTCCATAAACTAAATATTTCCAAGGGTCATTACTCTTTTAAAAAAAGTCTATTGTCCACCATTATAGAACTTGTCCGAGAAATTGCTGATATTAACCTATAGTATAAGTTTTATAAAATTCTGGCAAGAATTGTACCCTTGAGAGCGCTAACCAGGCCATTTTCCATAAATTTAATATTTCCAAGGGTCATAACTCTTTTAAAAAGTCGATCATCCACCATTATAGAACTTGTCTGACATATTGCTGATATTAACCTATAGTGTGAGTTTTATAAAAATCTGGCAAGAATTGTACACGTGAGAGCACTTACCAGGCCATTTTCAATAAATTTAATATTTCCAAGGGGCATAACCCTTTTTAAAAAAGACTATCGGCCACCATAATATAATTTGTCCGAGATATTGCTGATCTTAACCTACAGTATAAGTTTTATAAAAATCTGGCAAGAGTTGTACCTGTGAGAGCGCTAACAAGACCGGACGGACACACGAAAGGATGGACGGACGCCCTGTATTTCCATGTCTCCTGCAAGGCATTACGTGGGGGGACAAAAATAATTTCAATTTGATTGGCAATGATTTTTGAACTCATCAAAGACATTGATGATATAAACCAATAATATAAATTTCATAAAAATCTGGCAAGAATTGTACACATTAGAGCGCTAATAAAGCCATTTTACATATAATTAATATTTCCACGGGGCATAACTCTTTTAGAAATTATTGATCGTCACTGATTTTCGAACTTGTCAAAGACATTGCTAATATAAAACTATGATTTAAGTTTCATAAAATTCTGGCAAGAATTGTACACATGAGGGCACTAACAATGCAATTTTCCATATATTTAATGTTTCCAAGGGTCATTACTCTAGCATATCAAAGAACCCCATATATTCAATTTTTGTTGAAATCAAACAAAAGTTTAATTTTGGACCCTTTGGACCTCAATGTGGACCAATTTAAAAACAGGGCCCAAAATCCAAAAACTTAATACACGGTTAGATTCAGCATATTAAAGAACCCCAAGAGTTCAAGAATAAAAAACCCTATTGAAATTGGTCAAGTAATAAGCAATTTATACAAAGTATCTTCTTTTGCACAATACTGTGCAATTGAATATTTCTTGCAATTGCGAAATACTGTGCAATTGAATATTTCTTGCTATTGTGCAATACTGTACAATTGACAATTTCTTGCTATTGTGCAATATTGTGCTATTGGATATTTCTTGCTATTGCGCAATACTGTGCAATTGAAGATTTCTTGCTATTAGCGCAATACTGTGCAATTGAAAATTTCTTGCTATTGCACAATACTTATTATATAATAATTTACACATCCTGTTTGGTGTGTATCTCCTGCCATATCATTATTATTTGCTTTTAAATATAAATCAGAAATAACCAACTTAAAATGGAAAATTTTAAAGAAAAAAAAGGAAAATAAAGAAAAAAAAATCCCCCACCCAAATTTTTGAACCCCTTATGATTCATCACCCCAAACTCAATCCCAGCCTTCCCTTTGAGGTATGGTACCTTGCAGTACAATTTCAGAGATCCATTCACTTGAACACAAGTTATTGTCTGGAAACTAGAAAATGCTTATTTTGGCCCTTTTTAGCCCCTAATTCCTAAACGTTTCAGGCAATTACCCCAAACTCAATTCCAGCTTTCCCTTTCTGATATGGAACCTTGTAGTACAATTTCAGAAAGATCCATACTACACACAAGTTATTGTCATGAAACTAGAAAATGCTTGTTTTTGCCTTTTTGGCCCCAATTCCTAAAATTTTGAAGCAATTACCCTAAAATCAATCCCAGCATTCCCTTTGTGATATGGAACCTTGTGGTACAAAGTCTGAGAGATCCATACACTAACACACAAGTTATGTCTGGAAGTTACAAAATGTTTATTTTGGTCCTTTTATAGCCCCTAATTCCTTAACTGTTGGTACCATAACCCCAAAATCAATCCCAACCTTCCTTTTGTGATATTCAACCTTATGGTAAAATTTCATAGAGATCCATTCACTTAAACTAAAGTTAGAGTGCGAAAACCAATGCGTCTTGGACGACCACGGCAATGATGCCAACGTCATACCAATATACGCCACAAATTTTTGCGGTCGTATAAAAATAATTAATCAGCACTAATTTTCGAACTTATCAAAGACATTGCTAATAAAAACCTATGATACAAGTTTCATAAACATCTGGCAAGAATTGAACACATTATGGTGCTAACGATGCAATTTTTCATATAACTAATGTTTCCAAGGACAATAACTCTTTTAAAATTAATTGATAGGCACTGATTTTCGAACCAGTCCAAGACATTGCTAATATAAACCTATGATATAAGTTTCATAAAATTCGGGAAAGAACTGTACAAATGAGAGCGCTAACAATGCAATTTTCTATATAATTAATGTTTCCAAGGGGCATTACTCTTTTAAGAAAAAATGATCGGCACTTATTTTCGAACTTGTCCAAGACATTGCAGATAAAAACCTATGATATAAGTTTCATAAAAATCTGGCAAGAATTGTACAAATGAGAGCACTGACAAGTTGTATGGATGCACAGACGGACGGATGACCGGTATTTCTATGTCCCTTGCAACACGTTGTGCGGGGGACAAAAATACATAAGCCCTACAAAACTTGACAGTCCTGAAAGACTGAATTGCTTAAAGGGCAAAAATATGCAATACTAAAATGCTCACCTTTTTAGCAATCAAAATAGTTTTTTGTTACAGAAATTTATTTTATTTTCAAATTAACACGAGATGGACTGGCTTCAAGGCCAATGATTTATTATGTCCTTCTTTAGAGACAGGATTACATTTTTTATTTACATCAAAACCAGGATAAAACATGAGTGCACACACTGAAATGTCTCGCCTGCTTTACTGACCATTGATTTTATGCTGATAGTCCAAAATATAAAGTTTTACTACAAGTTACACTTAAACTTAACATGATCATAGAAAAATGAGGTCAAGGTCAGATAAACCAAGCCAGAAATACATGTACACCTTAAAATCATTCTATACACCAAATGTAGTTGACCTTTTGCTTATAGTATACACGAAACAAACCAAATCATGAAAACTTTATATTGAGCAAAGAACCATGAAAATGAGGTCAAGGTCAGATGAAATCTGCCAGGCAAACATGTACACCTTACAATCATTCTATGCTTTAAATATAGTTGACCTATTTCACATAGTATCTAAGAAACAAACTTAACCAGGAAAACTTAACATTGATCAATGAACCATGAAAATGAGGTCAAGGTCAGATGATAACTGCCAGACAGACATGTACACCTTACAATCATTACATACTTTTAATATAGTTGACCTATTGCATATAGTAGCTACAAAACAAACTTAACCAGGAAAACTAAACATTGATCAATGAACCATGAAAATGAGGTCAAGGTCAGATGATGACTGCCAGACAGACAAACACCTTACAATCATTCCATACACCAAATATGGTTGAGCTATTGCTCATAGTTTAAGAACTAGACAAAGTGATGCCCCTGAACTCCACACTGAAGTAACTGTATTATAACAAAGTCAATGTAGGACTTTCTTTGAGACATTATTGTGTCTGGGAGACACAAATGATGCCCCCACAGATGCAAAGTGTTTTTTTTTTAAATACACAAAGTAGAGCATGGGAGCACATAGGTCTATGGTTCACTATAGGAAGAGTAACCCGGAAACCCTATGCACCTCTTATGCAAGTATATACTCCAAAAATGACAAAGTTCAACTATCTCCAAAAAGAGCAAATATAATTAAAAAGAATAAAAACCCTGACCACATGCACATCTTCAATATATGTACAAACAGCCAGCAAAGTGAAAACTTCCTAGCAATCAAACTGTAAGAGGAGTTGTTTGGAATAGCTACATACCCATAATGGGATGGACGGAAGGACAGACGGAAGGACGGACGGACAGGGGTAAAACAATATGCCCCTAACTTTCAGTTGAGGGGGCATAAAAACAAATCAAAACACAAAAACTTAACATTGAGCAATGAACCCTAAAAATGTTGTCTAGGCCAAATAAAACCTGCCAGACTGACATGTACATCATAAAATATTTTCATACACCAAATATAATTGACCTATTGCATACAGTATTAGAAAAAAAGACAAAACACAAAAACTTAACTTTAACCACTGAACCATGAAAATGAGGTCAAGGTCAGATGACACCTACCAGTCGGACATGTACATCTTACAATTATTCCATACAACAAATACAGTAGACCTATTGCTTATAGTATCTGAGATATGGACTTGACCACGAAAACTTAACCTTATTCACTGATCCATGAAATTAGGTCGAGGCCAAGAGAAAACTGTCTGACAGGCATGAGGACCTTGCAAGGTGTGCACATTCCAAATATATTTATCCTATTACTCATAAAAAGAGAGAAATTAAGAATACTAAAAATCTTTACCTTTTTTTTTCAAGTAGTCACTGAATCATGAAAATGAGGTCAAGGACAATGAACACATGACAGACAGAACCTTCATAACATAAGGCATCTATATACAAAGTATGAAGGATCCAAGTCTTCTACCTTCTTAAATATTAAGCTTTTAAGAAGTATGTTAATGCCGCCAGATCATTATCCCTATGTCGAGCTTTCTGGGACTAGGCTTGACAAAAAAATCATTTTCAAGTTAAAAGGTGTCAAGGAAGAGCAACAACTCTTTTACGAATTGAATGGAAGGTTAAGTTATACTAGGTATTTTAGAAGATCTTATATTGCTGATACTTTTGCTGTTTACATATCTTGTTTATTTATTATAGTTTTCAAGATAATATTGAAAAACCCTAAAATTGGTCCGACAAAAGTCAGTTTGATGTTTCAGTCATAGTTGTATTTTAAAATCTTTTATATCTGGTGGTTTTTGCTGTTTATTCAGTTTCTATTTATATATAACAGTTTTCAAGATTAAATGTTATATGCAAAAGCACTTAAAATGGGATAAAGGTCAGTTAATTGAAGGTTCCAATAATATAAATATTTTCCTAGATCTTATATTGCTGATAATTTTTGCTGTTTACAGTTTCTGTTGATATACTATAGTTTTAATAAACAATAAGACCTATACAGTGTCTGGACCTACGTCACTGCATGAAATAGATTAAGGTTACATGTAAACTAAGACATAACTGATCATTCCATTTCATTGGACCAAGAAAACTTAGAAATAACATATCTAATTCTGAAAGCATTTTTCAAATGCAGCTTTTCCTGAAATTGCATCTATGAATCCCACATTTTAATCTTTTTCCCATAATAAATTATTCCCTGAATTTACAATACACACCAGTATACATGACCAGGTCATCTATAAATTGTATCTATTAATCACAAACAAACCTGTCTGTCTATCCTTTTCTATGCAGTAACAGCTGTCATAAAATTCTGTAAATGTATTGGATGTTTCATACAAGTATTCACATAAGGTGTGTAGCATTAGATCATCTAAGCACTTAAGAATGACTTCTGGGAAACGGAGGAGACATTTAGCAAGTTTCCATTCTTTTTCGTGGTCTAGAACTATCTTTTCCTTTATTGCAGCTTCCTTTAACTTTTGTTGACTGACATTGGCATTCCTGGCAATTGACCTTGAAATAAATGTAAAAGATAATTTAGAAAAAAAAGATGTAGTTTTCAATTAGAGTCTGGATTCTTTTTTTTTTCTGACTGTGCTGCTTTCTATGTATGATGAAGTATAAGTATACATGTAACAAATATTTTGTTGACAATCCAAATTTGACTTGAAATAATGGCATTAAAAAAAAACGAAGAATAAATAGAATAAATTATAGTTTATCCTTCCAAATCACACAACTTGTACAGAGGCACAATGAATATTTTACAACTAAAAAATAAAAAAATAAAAAAAAATTTCCCCCCTTTTTTTTTGCTTTTGTGCAATACACTATGCTGTTGAGAATAGACCACCTCAAAAAAATTTTTACCCCCCTTTTTTTTGCAATAAAAAATATTATTTGAAGAAATTTTCTTTTCAATTTTTGAAATCTTGAGAAAAAATTGTCTCCCCTTACAAATTTCTTTTTTACCCCCCTCCAATTTTTTTTAACCCCCTTTTTTTCCAAAAAAAAATTCTTTCCCTCAAGATATTGTCATAATCTCAATTCAAATTTCCAATGGAATTTGCAACCATAATTACCCATTTAAATACATCATAAAAGTCTCACAATAGAAAATGACATACATAATCATGGCTAAAATTAATATACCTTAATCAGCATTTTTAAAACAGTAAGTTCTAAAAATAAATTGACAATTAATCACCTCAAGACAATACAACATTTCTTTATACATAATTTAAAAGCAGTGTAAGGGAGGTATTTCAAACACAACATTGTACTTTTAAAGTAATTGTGCATTAACCAGGAAACCCTCGTTTTTCCCCCTTTTTTGCCCCTTATTCCTAAACAGTTTGAGCCTAAGTCCCCAAAAGCCACTTTGTGGTATGGAAACTTGTGGTATAATTTCAGAGAGATCCATACAACGTTCCACAAGTTATTGTCTGGAAACTAGTAAAATGCTTCTATTGGGCCTCTTTTGGGTCCCTTATTCCTAAACCATTGGGACCATCATCCCCAAAATCAATCCCAACCTTCCTTTTGTGGTATTGGTCCTTCTTAAAAAATTTCATAGAGATCCATTCACTTAAACTAAAGTTATTATCCGGAAACCAAATGTGTCTTCGGAAGACGACGCAGATGACATCATAGCATTATACTAACCCAAAATAAATAGCTTCGCCAGGCGTAGCTGGATACGACCGCAGAGGTCCAACCCTGAACAGTTGGGGCAAAAATGGACACAATATCGAGCTTGATACAGGTCTGAATTTGGATTGTAATTAAATATTTGACACATAATAGGTTTCTGACACAGAATAACTGTAGTCAAAGAACTTAGAATTGGTTATATGATTTGAATTTATATTCAATTTTTTGCTTTTGTGCAATACACTGTGCCTGTGCAAATTGACAGCCCCCCCCCCCAAAAATAAAAATAAAAATTAACCCCCTTTTTTGTTTACTTTTGTGTAATACACTATGCTGTTGCGTATTTCCCTCAAGATATGGTCATAATCTCAATTCAAACTTCCAATGGAGTTTGCAACCATAATTACCCATTTAAATACATCATAAAAGTCTTAAATAGATAATTTTAAAAGCAGTGTAAGGGAGGTAATCCAACATTGTACAATTTTGTTTTTGGATTACCTCCATTACACTGCTTTTAAATTGTCCATTAACCAGGAAACCCTTGTTTTTTCCCCTTTTTTGCCCCTAATTCCTAAACGGTTTGAGCCATAACCCCCCAAAGCCAATCCTAACCATCCCTTTGTGGTATGGAAACTTGTGGTATAATTTCAGAGAGATCCATACACTTAAACACAAGTCATTGTCTGGAAACTAGAAAAATGCCTTTTTGGGCCTCTTTTTGGCCCCTAATTCCTAAACTGTTAGGACCATAACCCCCAAAATCAATCCCAACCTTCCTTTTGTGGTTATAAACCTTGTGTTTAAATTTCATAGATTTCTATTTACTTATACTAAAGTTATTGTTCGGAAACCAACTGTCTTCGGACAACGACGACGATGACGACGTGGTACCAATATACGACCACAAAATTTTTTTGGGGTCCTATAAAAACCAAAATAATTTTAGTTAAAGGGTAAGCAACTCTCAAATATATATATGAATCATTTATCATAGAACTAGGATATAAATAAAAAACACAATTACAGTCAAGTTAGTATATAATGGTCACCCACAGGAGTGCAGTCAACTGACCCTATAAGAGAAGTGACCTTTGAATTGAGGTTCAAAATACATACGTATACCTACAATGGGACAAGAAGAGAGTGCCCTTACAAGAAATGTTTTCACTTTACAGAGGTAACCTTTACCACAAGGTTGCCTGATTATTGAATAAGCCCAGGTTTCCCTCCTTGTAATGGCAACTGTCAAAATTTACTAAAAGATATTCACATACATCATGTACATGTAAATTAATACATGACTGCAGTATCTAAGAAAAAATTCCAACTAAATTTTTCAGATGATGGAAAAGATTTTCAATTCAGGGTCAACACAGATTACTGCTTAAGTCAATACTTATGGTGTCCTTGACCAAACTGTGAAAGGTTATCCAAACAACTTTTTTCTGTATTTTTTTTTTATTCAATTTCTCTACAGATACAATAAAGTCATGAAACCCACTTAAAAGGTTTTATCTTTCAGTGTCCATATTTTGTCAACTGTTTATTCAGTTTTGTTTCATTATCACCAACTACCCTTATTTTTTAATTTAACGGCAAAAAAAATTTCCTCGTATAAGAGACCAATATGTTATTGTCTAATTTCACAGTTGTTCAGAGCACTAGTAATAATACATTCATTAAGTGATCAAAATCAAAGAAAACCTGCATTAATCATTGTCAACTTGGGAAAAAATTATTGTTTTCAACTGAAACCTCCATAATTTTCATAGATTTTGACTTTTAATGCCAACATAATGGGAAATTCACTTCCAGGTTTCATGATATTTTAGCGGGAAATGATAAAAAATTATACAAGGCAATACAAGGGAAAATCCTTTGCTTAATGTGAATGTATCAATTTGCTTGAATCAGAATGATAAAAAAGTCTTGTCCCAATTGAGAATTAACATCTTTGAGAGACATATTTGAACAAACATTTAAACTATCCTCATGACAGTGTAAATCAGTGATCTGGAGGGCAGAACAATCCTTTTGAATCCCTTTTAATGGTAATCAGACTATTTCCTATGTAGATAAGCCATAATGGATATCTTAAGCTTGATACATGACATTTACTGCCTGCTGAGTATATTCCATTATAGACAATTCCAGATAGTTCATGCACATTGAAAATTGAAATGACTTTTAGAGTACTATGATTTTGGGGTACTAGGTCAATACTTTAGCTTTGTGTACAAACTGGCACATTAAGAAGAAAATTTGACCTTTTGTTTTAGATTATATACATATACACTGTGGACTCAATCTTCTTAGAAACAAATTGGAAATAGTGTTCTGCAATGTTAAAATACTAATTCAGTCAAATATTTATTAAAAGTTATAAAAGGCCATCAGTGATTATAAAACGTGAAAGTTCAAAAGTAAATTATTTGAATAGAAAATGACTTCCTATGGAGAGATTTTATCATAATTCTATTGGTTTTTTTTTTTCGATACAGGTGGTTCAATTCTCTTGGTTTTCCAGAGATCATACAGGAAAACACATAGTTTTGTGAATAGAAAACTGGAAATTCCTGCCTACCAACCCGCAATCATTTTACTGGAATAACCCTCACACTTGTTTACTAATATTTCCAAATTTGAGAAAAAAAATCAATCCCAAGTATTTACAATTGTTGATATCTGTTGTGCAATGTATTCTTTTAGTATTAATCTGCTTGAAGGATACAACAACTTTTGTTTTCAAACTTTAACACATTATTTAAAAGCAAAAACATTTGAATTTATACAGATAAATATTATACTAGGAAGATAACATCATTAAAAAATATGAGACTAATAGATTATCAATGGTTCTCCAAACAAGAGGGAGTTTGTCGGCTATATTGTCATCAAAGGGTAACAGTCCTGAGATGAGATGTTGGAGAGAAACATCTTCAAGTTTGAACGACCATTTGATAATCTGTTTACGGCTATTTTCCTAGGCAATGCAATGACATAGGCTTATGATGTCATACACTCTTTCTACTTGACTGAGAAAATCCAATATCATTCAAGCAGCGAGCAGCGGGATATGAAAAATAAACTGCTTCGCTGAGTGCAGCTGGATACGCCCGCAGAGGTCTTACCCTGAATAGTGGGGGCAAAAATGGACACAATATTCAAGCTTGATACAGGTCTGAATTTGGATTGTAATTAAATATTTGACATATTATAGGTTTCTGAATAAATGTCGTGAAAAGAACTTGAAATTGGTCATATAAAGATTCCTTGCTGTTGTGCAATACACTGTGCTGTTGCGCAATACTTAGTAAATCTGTTGTCAGACTATAAACAAACAATAACTTCTCAATGTTATATCAGAAATTTATAAAAAACTAAAGGGAGGTTATCTTAATAAATAAGTCATCAAAGTTTAATGAAAACTGCTCTAAGCACTTTAAGTCCAAAAACTTGAAAATCAACCCTTTTTTTATGAATAAAATCTTACAACTCGGAAACGTAAAATCTTAAATTTATAAAAATCAAAAGGGAGCTTACAACAATAGATATAAACAATTTACCAAAGTTTCATAAAAAATGCTGAAAGCGTTTTTGAGTTATTGTCCCAAAACTGGAAAATCCCCCTTTTTGTAGTGAATAAAACCCCATAAATCGGAAATGTATAGTCTAAAATTTAAAAAAATCAAAAGGTAGCTCATATCGATAGAAATAAACAATTCACCAAAGTTTCTTGCAAATTGGTGAAATTGTATTTGAGTTATTGTCCAAAAACTGGAAAATCCCCCCTATTTTAATGAATAAAACCCCATAACTCGGAAATGTAAAATCTAAAATTTATAAAATTCTAAAGAGAGCTTACATCAATACGAATAGATATAAACAATTCACCAAAGTTTCATAAAAAATGCTGAAAGCATTTTTGAGTAATTGTCCGAAAACTGGAAAATCCCTTTTTTTGTAATGAATAAAACCCTATAAATCGAAAACGTATTGTCTAAAATTTATAAAAATCAACAGGGAGCTCATGTCGATAGAAATAAACAATTCACCAAAGTTTCTTGCAAATTGGTGAAATTGTTTTGAGTTATTGTCCACAAACTGGAAAATCCCCTTTTTAATGAATAAAACCCCAAACTCGAAATGGTAAATTGAAATTTATAAAAACGAATGGGAGCTCAAGTCAATATATATAAACAATTCATAACAATTTCATGCATATTGGTTAAAGCGTTTTGAGTTAATGTCCGACATATTGATGACAGACGGACGGACAGACAGACGGACAGACAGACGGTCAACGGTATACCATAATACATCCTGTAAACGGACGATATTATCAAAAGATCAAAGGAAAATTTGAGAAAATAGCAATAAAATATCTTCCAATAAATTTCTCACCTTATTCTAACATATGCATAAAGTAAGTATGCAGCTGTGTTCCCCGATCATCTAACATCTGTGAAAGGAAAACATAAAACATAAACGATTTAATGTATTGACTCTATATTCAGAGGTAAGGACTGTTCCATAATTAAACCCATAGGGACATGAGAGGCACTTTTACCCAAACCACCGATTATATAAATTTTCCTTTTAATCACAACTAAATGTAACCACTTTGGATCAGTAAATTTGAGCTCCTTACATCTAACCCACCACAATAAAACTTCTGTTTCTTATTTCGAATTTGTTACTTTTACGTTAAAACTTATGTATGACTTTCCTGTCAGCAGCAAAACTCAACTGAAAACTACCTTGCATCCTGGGGAAACCTGTGTAGGGTTTGTATCAATCCATGCCTCATGACCAAATAAGGAGTGCTCATGTAGCCTGGGGCATGTCAGTACTGTTCATGTGTTACATACATGCATCCTATGATGTGTCTTGAATAAACAATGCTTATATACATAATATAAGCTCCTACATGTTTAGGAAAATATTTTGTTCATATCTATCAGAGAATGAAGTTACCCCCCAAAACACTGAAGTATATCCACTGCTTATTTTATCAACTGTTTGTAAATCTCAATATTTTAACTCAAAAGCATTACCAGGCTTTGCGGTCATAAAACTTTCGAGCACGATTTTCGTACTCAGACTCAGAAATCAACCAATCAAAATCCTGGATTTGGTGTTTCGAGCACAAATTTTGTACTCCAGTACTGAGTAAAGTACTGAGTAAAGTTTTATGACTGTGGGCCCAGAAGTATATGCATTTCTAAAATATTTTGATAATATTTTAATGTGTATGTAATTTAATAAGAAATCACATTGAAAATGACATCATTTAAGCAACAATTTATGGGTTTTAACTTTTCTTGATAACTGTTTATATATTAACTTGGTTCCAAAGAAAATGTTGGTTTAAGAGGGACTATATAAATCAAGGACTTGTAAATTTTCCTTATCTTGAAAAGTTGTTTTAAAATGTTTATTATTCAAAAGTTTCTATTGTTGACCATAATAAATGCATTTTTCAATATTTGTGCCATTAGAAAATTTCAATAACAAATATTGTTCTGCAATGTACACTGTTAAGATTATTTTGGTGACCTTTTCCTTCCTTTTATGTTATTTAAAAGCTGAATTAATAAGCATTTTATTTTTCTATTTAATATCTATTATTAGAATCAAGTTTTTATTTACAGTTTATAGGAAATTTACTCTTGATTCAATCTTCAAAACGTGTATTAAAATTACATTGCCAAAAGAAAAGTGAAAGTAATTCAATCTATCTATAAAACACATTTTGATTGGTTTCAGTTTTTCGTACAACTATCATCTAGCCAACCAGAACACATGAAACATAATATTTATCATCTTGGTTCCTGTTTCAACAGAAGTCATGGATAACAGTATTGATTTTTGCGGGAAAAAATGTTTTTGTAAACGATCATTTGGCTGGCTTGATTCAAAGTCGCCACAGAAGGGTCACTCGCCACAAGGGCGAGTTCTATTGAATCTGGACTCGCCTAATATGATTCTTACTCGCATTTGGCAAGTTGGCGAGCGGAGGTTTCACACACTGGTGAATGCACAATCCATCTAAGACACAATAAATGTCAACATTAATGTCTCTTCAGTATAATCATGATGTTTTTGTTTTATCTATTCTTACAACTGTAATTAGATTGCATCAAGGGTTTTTCATGATTTTTTGGAGTCAAATAATTTCATGATTTAGGTTCTTCTGTAGTGTTCAAAGATAGAGTCTGCTCTGAAATTAAGCAGTGACTCCTGTTTACTATTTATCTTATGTACAATGTACAAAATGAAACAGCAACCCAACCATACAAATGACAAAGAGACATCTATAGGTCAACAAACAAATTGTTCATCAATACCAAGATATCCTAAAAATAGGTCAAACTCTAAATTGACCCAATAACAAGACAAACTGGAAAATCCCCTTTTTAATGAATAAAACCCCAAAACTCGGAAATGGTAAATTCGAAATTTATAAAAAACGAATGGGAGCTCAAGTCAATAGATATAAACAATTCACCACAATTTCATGCATATTGGTTAAAGCGTTTTTGAGTTAATGTCCGACATGTTGATGACGGACGGACGGACGGACAGACAGACGGTCAACGGTATACCATAATACGTCCCGTAAACGAGCGTATATTATCAAAAGATCAAAGGAAAATTTGAGAAAATAGCAATAAAATATCTTCCAATAAATTTCTCACCTTATTCTAACATATGCATAAAGTAAGTATGCAGCTGTGTTCCCGCGATCATCTAACATCTGTGAAAGGAAAAAACATAAAACATAAATGATTTAATGTATTGACTCTATGTTCACAGGTAAGGACTGTTCCATAATTAAACCCATAGGGACATGAGAGGCACTTTTTTACCCAAACCACCGATTATATAAATTTTCCTTTTAATCACAACTAAATGTAACCACTTTGGATCAGTAAATTTGAGCTCCTTACATCTAACCCACCACAATAAACTTCTGTTTCTTATTTCTAATTTGTTACTTTTTACGTTAAAACTTATGTATGACTTTCCCTGTCAGCAGCAAAACTCAACTGAAAACTACCTTGCATCCTGGGGAAACCTGTGTAGGGTTTGTATCACTCCATGCCTCATGACCAAATAAGGAGTGCTCATGTAGCCTGGGGCATGTCAGTACTGTTCATGTGTTACATACATGCATCCTATGATGTGTCTTGAATAAACAATGCTTATATACATAATATAAGCTCCTACATGTTTAGGAAAATATTTTGTTCATATCTATCAGAGAATGAAGTTACCCCCCAAAACACTGAAGTATATCCACTGCTTATTTTATCAACTGTTTGTAAATCTCAATATTTTAACTCAAAAGCATTACCAGGCTTTGCGGTCATAAAACTTTCGAGCACGATTTTCGTACTCAGACTCAGAAATCAACCAATCAAAATCCTGGATTTGGTGTTTCGAGCACAAATTTTGTACTCCGAGTACTGAGTATAGTTTTATGACCGTGGGCCCAGAAGTATATGCATTTCTAAAATATTTTGATAATATTTTAATGTGTTAATCAGTGTGTGAAACCTTTTTTTTTTTTTTGGAACTCGCCAAATAGGCGAGCAGCTTTTCATTTCAACTCGCCAAATTGAAATCCCACTAACCAGCTTGGCAGTTCCTAAAATTTTGAACTCGCCATCTTATTAAATACGTTATTGTATGTAATAAACATGTTTAGAAATAGCTTTATTCTAGGTTTACTTATATATTTGGTTGAAGCTTTGGAGGAAGTATCTGTGATTTCTCTTTGACAGTGTTTACGTATTAATTTTGTTCAGTGGCTTCTTATTCAGGAGTACTTGGTCAATAGAAAGGGTTAGTGGTATTTATATAATACCCTAAATAGGGTATACATTTATAAGTATAATATATAATATGTAAATAGGGTTAACAGATTAACTGAAGAATTTAATTTAATTTGTGATTTAATAAGAAATCACATTGAAAATGACATCATTTAAGCAACAATTTATGGGTTTTAACTTTTCTTGATAACTGTTTATATATTAACTTGGTTCCAAAGAAAATGTTGGTTTAAGAGGGACTATATAAATCAAGGACTTGTAAATTTTCCTTATCTTGAAAAGTTGTTTTAAAATGTTTATTATTCAAAAGTTTCTACTGTTGACCATAATAAATGCATTTTCAATATTTGTGCCATTAGAAAATTTCAATAACAAATATTGTTCTGCAATGTACACTGTTAAGATTATTTTGGTGACCTTTTCCTTCCTTTCATGTTATTTAAAAGCTGAATTAATAAGCATCTTATTTTTCTATTTAATATCTATTATTAGAATTAAGTTTTTATTTACAGTTTATAGGAAATTTACTCTTAATTCAATCTTCAAAACGTGTATTAAAATTACATTGTTAATGCACAATCCATCTAAGACACAATAAATGTCAACATTAATGTCTCTTCAGTATAATCATGATGTTTTATCTATTCTTACCACTGTAATAAGATTGCATCAAGGGTTTTCATGATTTTTGAGTCAAATAATTTCATGATTTAGGTTCTTCTGTAGTGTTCAAAGATAAAGTCTGCTCTAAAATTAAGCAGTGACTCCTGTTTACTATTTATCTTATGTACAATGTACAAAATGAAACAGCAACCCAACCATACAAATGACAAAGAGACATCTATAGGTCAACAAACAAATTGTTCATCAATACCAAGATATCCTAAAAATAGGTCAAGCTCTAAATTGACCCAATAACAAGAGGTTGTCAATCTGGATTTCCTGCAGAGGTCAAACCCTGAACAGTTGAGCAAGTATGGACACTACATTTAAGCCTAAAAAAGCTCTGAATTTGGATTGTGATTGAATGTTTGACACAGCATAGGTTTGTGACACAAAATGAATGTGGTCAAAAAACTGAAAAATTTGAAATTGGACATTTACCTATTATGGTCCGATATCCAAAATCTCAGTACATTGTTATAATAAGCATATCAAAGAACCCCAAGAATTCAATTTTTTATAAAACAAACAAAAGTTTAATTTAGGACCCTTTGGACCTCAATGTGCACCAATTTGATAAAGGAACCCAAAATCCAAAATCTCTAAATACATGGTTAGATTCAGCATTTGAAAGAACCCTATATATATCTAATTTATGTTGAAATGAAACACAGTTTAATTTTATCCATGTACTTATTAATTTTCTGTTCAAAGGGAAATAACTCAATCACATAATAAGTACCACTTTTGGATACTGGAAAGGGCTATAACTCAAAAACAAGAAAATCTAAAATCATGAAAATTGAACTTGACCTTCATTTAGTCACTGGAAACAACATATCTAAATTTGAAAAAATTTGGTCAAAGCGTTTTCATGTTAATGAACGGACACTGTTTGGCAGCCGCCCACCTGCCCGCCATACATCCCCAAATCAATAACCGATTTTTCCTTCAAAAATCCGGTTAATAAAAAGTAAATACACAAATAATAAAAAAAAAAAAAAACCAATGAGGTTCAAGATTTGGAACAGGTACATAAACATGTAGCAGGGTTAAAATGATTTTTGAGATCTCAATTATCCCCCTTTTTTATATTGATCAGCATTCTGTAACCTATTATAACATCGGACTCAGACTTCTTTTAAACTTGAGTTTTTCTGTGCATATTGCTGTGTGTTTGTTTTAGAGTTATCTCGCTGCATTGAAGACCCATTGGTGGCCTTGGGCTGTTTTCTACTCTTTGGTCAGGTTGTTGTCTCTTTCACACATTCCCCGTTTCCATTCTCTATTCTAACAAAGGGTACAAAATAGAACATACAACAAAAATCAGTTGTCAACATTGTCAACGTACATTATTTCATCCTAACAAAAGTTCCTCTGCAAATTTTGTTATTAACAATGCTATAATATCTGTTCCTGCTAGAATAAATATTCTTTACCCTTTATTCCATATTTCTTCGATTGGAAATATTGTTACAGAATATTCCTTCCTTTTGGAACTTGTCTTATAAAGGAACTTCTATTCCATGTCAACATGGCTAACTTATCTTCCTATATTGCATTGATTCTTAAAACATTTGGAATGGAATGGCAACAAAACAAAAAAAAGTATTAACTAACAACAAACTCAAAAGGTAAATTAAAAGTAGGAAGTCCATAAAACCTGACAAAATCAAACACTGGACTATATCAACCAATGGAACGACTAGAAAACAGCTGTCAAACTCTCGACTATATCAACCAATGGAACGACTAGAAAACAACTGTCATATACCTAGGAAACAAAGAGTCCTCTCAACAGTTATCTATTGGTTTATACAGTAATTTAGTCTATGAAAATTTACTAAACATATGATCTTTTTCACCTATCTTTAGTATTCTTTCTCACTTTCTAATTTAAACTGACCTAGTGTGTTTTGCTCTTTGAAGGTCTTACTTTGATCTATTGGTCTCTGTTGGATAATTGTTTAATTAGCAATTGTACAACCTCTTATTTTATAACATGACAACTTGTTTTATAAAATTTACACTATTCATTCAAATTGTCCTAAGTATTATCATAAGATTACTCCTTGTTAGTTACAATGCAAATTCTAATACAACTTTGATAGTCTCATCGAAAAATGCATCCATCAACATAATACAGAGGCAACAAAATGTCACAACTTTTAAAGATCAGCCTCATGTAATACCTGACCTAATAAATGTATGGATAAACATATTGAAAGCTAAATGGAAAATGTTTAATCTGGAGCCTTTTTAAGTGTGTGAAGCTAGACTTTACAACAATCTTAATTAGAAGTCATAAATGGCTTGTAACAAAAGAAAAATTTCAATCCTTTTCAATTTTTAGTTATTTTTGTAGTGGAAGTCAAAATGACAATCAGCCAGTGTGCCACCCACTTTTCCAAACTGACATAAACTTTTTGTCCTGAATAATCTTCCATGTTTTTCCGGTATTGAAAACCATCTAATAACCAATTAATCATCTAGAAACAATTTGCCATTCTGTGTTGTTTCCTTTAAAATACTGCAACACACGTAAATATTTAATCTGTTTACAGTGAAAATAGTAACTCATTCGTCATGTCCATGTGACATGATCAATGCATTAACCTTAGTATGTAGCTTAGCTGCACTTTTCAGAATCATAAATTTCTTCTGAACAAATTAAACTATCTAGCGTGAGGTTTTGTATTCATATTTTGTACTATAAATTTTTCTTCTGTATAATAAACTATTGACGCAGAGATATGTCTTACCTGTGTCATTTTGATGGTAAAATATAAATGTAGAAATCAAAATAGCAATACTTTGAAACATAAAAATATGAAAAATATTCATACTTAATGAACCATGAAGACGGAACAGAGTCAAATAATTTCTGAGGAAATAAGATATGCCAATGCTAATACAACTGCATACCAAATGTCATTGGCTTATCATAAGTGTAAATATTTAATCTGTTTACAGTGAAAATAGTAACTCATTCGTCATGTCCATGTGACATGATCAATGCATTAACCTTAGTATGTAGCTTAGCTGCACTTTTCAGAATCATAAATTTCTTCTGAACAAATTAAACTATCTAGCGTGAGGTTTTGTATTCATATTTTGTACTATAAATTTTCTCTTCTGTATAATAAACTATTGACGCAGAGATATGTCTTACCTGTGTCATTTTGATGGTAAAATATAAATGTAGAAATCAAAATAGCAATACTTTGAAACATAAAAATATGAAAAATATTCATACTTAATGAACCATGAAGACGGAACAGAGTCAAATAATTTCTGAGGAAATAAGATATGCCAACTGCATACCAAATGTCATTGGCTTATCATAAGTGGTTCAACTTAAACTGACCTTATCACAAACTATAAAATGTAAACCAAAATTCAGTTGATTGTGCAAGGGTTGTATAGCCAGCTGAGGTCGTTAAAACTCTCATTTGTTGTTGCAAAATTCAAGTGGTTTTGAATTGCTTTGTTGATCTTTTTGTATTCAACTTTAAACAACAAAGTACAACAAATATGATGACTGATACTCATGACACTGAAAATATGGTCTTCATTCTTGTGAAGAAAATGGTAAGGTTTGAAATATTTCTTAAATATTAATTCAATACCAATACTTTAATTTGTATTGGATTTATCCCAAGAAATGAGAACAAGGACACAATTAAATTCAATTTTTTCCTAAACTTCTGATAAAATATAAAATGAAGAACTATATTTTTTAATGAGAATTTTTTTTAATAGTTAATTGATAATTTGAACAATATTAATTAAGTTTTAGATCTTGCATGGTTGATTAATTTTCTCTCAAAATTTCTGATATTCTATTAAAGTTTTAAATATAATATGAGGCAGGCATTACCTGTGAAAGGGGATGAAGTCTGTATAAATTAGTGTAGGAATTCAAGCATCATTTGCACTTCAGAAATCTAGAAAATGAAGCCAAAGTACAGAAACATATCTGACATTTGACCTATTGTTTGGGATTATAGTTGTGACATCATTTTCAATGTAAAGAAAGAAACACCATCATCAGGTATTAATGTGGTTTTTTTTCATGTTATAGAATTATCAATTATTTTATTGCCAGTTCATTAGTAAATTGTTTTCTATATTGATTTTCTACTGCAGTTTCAGAAAAGAAGATTACAAAAGGAAAACATTTTGTAAAACTTACCAAAATTTACCAAATTAATGAAAATTGTTAAAATTGACTATAAAGGGCAATAACTCCTTAAGGGTCAACTGACCATTTTGGTCATGCTGACTTATTTGAAGATCTTACTTTGCTGAACATTATTGCTGTTTACAGTTTATCTCTATCTGTAATAATTTTCAAGATAATAACCAAAATGGCAAAATTTCCTTAAAATTACCAATTCAGGGCAGCAACCCAACAACCAGTTGTCCAATTCATCTGAAAATTTGATTTGATTTTGATTTTGATTTTTGGTGTTTTAACGCCACTTTAAGCACCGCTTTTGGGCTATTCGTGGCGGTCAGTTTTATTGGTGGAGGAAGCCGGAGTGCCGGAGAAAACCACCGACCTTCGATAGGAAAACTGACAATCCTAGTCAATTAAGATTGAGTCGAGTGCACCCGCACGAGCGGGTTCGAACTCACAACCTCAGTGTTGACTGGCTAGTGATTACAGTAGTAACTACTTAGACCACTGCCACCGAGGCCCTCTGAAAATTTGAGGGCAGATAGATATTTATTTGATAAACAAGTTAATCCCTGTAAGATTTGCTTTAAATGCTTTGGTTTCAGAGTTACTAGCCAAAATCTACATTTTACCCTATGTTCTATTTTTAGCCATGGCAGCCATCTTGGTTGGTTGGCTGGGTCACCGCACACATTTTTAAACTAAATACCCTAATAATGATTGTGGCTAAGTTTGGTTGAATTTGGTCCAGTAGTTTCAGAGGAGAAGATTTTGTAAAGATTACAAAATTTACAAAAATTGGTAAAAATTACTTTAAAGGGCAATAACTCCTTAAGGGTCAACTGACCATTTTGATCATGTTGACTTATTTGAAGATCTTACTTTGCTGAACATTATTGCTATTTACAGTTTATCTCTATCTGTAATAATTTTCAAGATAATAACCAAAACGGCAAAATTTCCTTAAAATTACCAATTCAGGGTCAGCAACCCAACAACCAGTTGTCCAATTCATCTGAAAATTTGAGGGCAGATAGATATTTACTTGATAAACAAGTTAATCCCTGTAAGATTTGCTTTAAATGCTTTGGTTTCAGAGTTACTAGCCAAAATCTACATTTTACCCTATGTTCTATTTTTAGCCATGGCAGCCATCTTGGTTGGTTGGCTGGGTCACCGCACACATTTTTAAACTAAATACCCTAATAATGATTGTGGCTAAGTTTGGTTGAATTTGGTCCAGTAGTTTCAGAGGAGAAGATTTTTGTAAAGATTACAAAATTTACAAAAATTGGTAAAAATTACTTTAAAGGGCAATAACTCCTTAAGGGTCAACTGACCATTTTGATCATGTTGACTTATTTGTAGATCTTACTTTGCTGAACATTATTGCTGTTTACAGTTTATCTCTATCTATAATAATTTTCAAGATAATAACCAAAACGGAAAAAATCCTTAAAATTACTAATTCAGGGCAGCAACCCAACAACCCATTGTCCGATTCATCTGAAAATTTCAGGGCAGATAGATCTTGACTTGATCAACAATTTTACCCCATGTCAGATTTGCTCTAAATGCTTTGGTTTCAGAGTTATAAGCCAAAATATACATTTTACCCTATGTTCTATTTTTAGCCATGGTGGCCATCTTGGTTGGTTTGGCAGGTCACGGACACAATTTTTAAACTAGATACCCTAATGATGATTGTGGCCAAGTTTGGTTAAATTTGGCCCAGTAGTTTCAGAGGAGAAGATTTTGTAAAGTTAATGACGACGGACGATGACGGACGACGGAAGCCAAGTGATGAGAAAGCTCACTTGGCCCTTCGGGCCAAGTGAGCTAAAAGCAATAAAACATCAATATGCAGTAATACATACTTTGTCAAATGAGAATACATAGTCATTGGTTCGACTGTGTGATAAATCTGCATATTTGATACAGCCATATGCAACATTCTCCTTTGCTGCATTAAATTGTTCTTTGGTTAACTCCTATAAAAGAAAATATCATTTATAGTCAATTAAAAGAATACACAAGGGTTAAGCAGATAGCTCATTTTCTACTTTGAATTGTTGTACGTTTTGTCCTGCTTGTGCCTTTTATAGCTCACAGGGCTATATGTGTTTTGCTCATTGTTGAAGGTCTTACTTTGATCTATTGGTCTCTGTTGGATAATTGTCGAATTAGCAATTGTACAACATCTTCTTATTTTATAACATGACAACTTGTTTTATAAAATTTACACTATTCATTCAAATTGTCCTAAGTATTATCATAAGATTACTCCTTGTTAGTTACAATGCAAATTCTAATACAACTTTGATAGCCTCATCGAAAAATGCATCCATCAACATAATACAGAGGCAACAAAAATGTCACAACTTTTTTAAAGATCAGCCCTCATGCAATACCTGACCTAATAAATGTATGGATAAACATATTGAAAGCTAAATGGAAAATGTTTAATCTGGAGCCTTTTTTTAAGTGTGTGAAGCTAGACTTTACAACAATCTTAATTAGAAGTCATAAATGGCTTGTAACAAAAAGAAAAATTTCAATCCTTTTCAATTTTTTGTTATTTTGAAGTGGAAGTCAAAATGACAATCAGCCAGTGTGCCACCCACTTTTCCAAACTGACATAAACTTTTTGTCCTGAATAATCTTCCATGTTTTTCCGGTATTGAAAACCATCTAATAACCAATTAATCATCTAGAAACAATTTGCCATTCTGTGTTGTTTCCTTTAAAATACTGCAACACACGTAAATATTTAATCTGTTTACAGTGAAAATAGTAACTCATTCGTCATGTCCATGTGACATGATCAATGCATTAACCTTAGTATGTAGCTTAGCTGCACTTTTCAGAATCATAAATTTCTTCTGAACAAATTAAACTATCTAGCGTAAGGTTTTGTACTCATATTTTGTACTATAAATTTTTCTCTTCTGTATAATAAACTATTGACACAGAGATATGTCTTACCTGTGTCATTTTTATGGTAAAATATAAATGTAGAAATCAAAATAGCAATACTTTGAAACATAAAAATATGAAAAATATTCATACTTAATGAACCATGAAGACGGAACAGAGTCAAATAATTTCTGAGGAAATAAGATATGCCAACTGCATACCAAATGTCATTGGCTTATCATAAGTGGTTCAACTTAAACTGACCTTATCACAAACTATAAAATGTAAACTATTGAAGAACATAGGGTTGCCTATAACTGCTTACATCCACTTCTTCCAAAACTTTGGTGGACAGTTGGATTGTCTCATTGGCAATCATACCATGTTTTTATATACTAAAGTTTCAAAGTCAATAGACCATGACGGAGAGAGCATGGCCAAATACAGGAATCTCCATGAAAATTAGATGTGCCAATGCTTATACAACTGCATATCATATCTTATTGACTTGGTCCCCCTTAAATTGACCTAATCAGAAACTTTCACATAATTATTATGCTCAAGTTATAAAGTCAATAGACCATGACTGAGAGAGCACTGCCAAATACTGCATATCAAATCATTGCCATCAAGGTGAAACAAAAATGAATTGAAAATGTTTTGAATATACATGTATATGAATATGAAAATTTGATCCCCTTATCTCACATTTTAAGAAGGCTGCCATATATTACCACAATATTGTCTAATGGGAGAGGTCTTGAACTCCAAATAAGCTAAAGGTCTTCTTTAGTCAACTGCTGAAAAACTTTCCACAGATTAAAAAAAAAAATTCAGATGAAGGATATTTTTTCTTTGAATTATTGATACTTTGATTCATTCAATACTTGTCCAATATTGTTTTTTCTAATACTTGAGGATTTGGAGGGATGGCAGTTCTACATTCAGTGGCAAATCAAATAGATATAAGAAGATGTGGTATGAGTGCCAATGAGACAACTCTCCATCCAAGTAAAATTATAAAAGTAAACCATTATAGGTCAAAGTACGGTCTTCAACACGGAGCCTTGGCTCACACCGAACAGTAAGCTATAAAGGGCCCCAAAATTACTAGTGTAAAACCATTCAAACGGAAAACCAACGGTCTAATCTATATAAAAATGAGAAACGAGAAGCACTTATGAACCACATCAACAAACGACAACTACTGAACATCAGATTCCTGACTTAGGACAGGTGCAAACAGATGCAGCGGGTTTAAATGTTTTAATGGTACCAAACCTTCCCCTTTTTCTGAAACAATAGTGTAACATCACAACATAGAAAGACACACTATAAAATATCAACTGAAATAGCTTAACTCAATCAAAGGACATATTAACACCATTGAACATACACAGAACAAATAAATTTGACCTATGATACAATGTAAATACAAAATAAATAAACTAAGGGAAGAATAATAAAAGTAACATGTTATATCGGTATGAAATGTTAAACAATTTAAGAAAAACAATATGCTCGAACAAAAATATCAGCCATTTGCAATAACTTTAAACACAGGTAAATGAAAATAATTTTGTTGTTAGGTATATCAAAGCTGGTACAGTTACAATAGAGTATTTAAGGAAATATTTTACAAAATAAATAATTTTGATGTTCATAATAACTCAGGGCAGCAACCCAACAACGGGTTGTCGGAGTGGAAATTTATATAGTACCAAACACTTATCAAAGCTGGTATATAGACCAGATATAACCCTGAATAACATTAAATAACAATAAAAAAGCATTACAATTAGTATCAACAGGTCAAATAAACAAGAAAGTACGATTTGAGAGTACTGTTAATCAGTTACTGACAGCTAGTTAAAAGCCAAAACAATTAATAATAAAAATCAGGCATCAGAGACTATTAAAAATAAAATAAATAAAAAGTTTTTCCTGCCTTCCTATCCCTCAATATATTCTGCCTTCCTATCCCTCAATATATTCGTGTGTGTGGGGAAACAAACATTAAATTTTCAATGGCCTGAGTGAAAAATGTGTTATCACAATAGGTTTTTTTTAATGTTCATTTCATCCTTTCTTCATCCTTTTATTTTGTTTATTAAATAGCATTTTCACCTTGTCTCTCCCTTTCTCTATCAATTTTTGTTCTGCCCTTTTCAGACCTTCATCCAATAAATCCACCAATCTGATCGTTTCTCCAGATCTTGTCTTTAATTTCTTTCTGAAAGTATAAACAATATCTCTCAATATCTTGTAAGGTGTGAAATGTCAATATTTTTACATTCCTGTGTGAAAGATTTTTGAATGGTAATGTTTTTTTTAGTTTTCTTACATTAATTATTTGATTGATGTCCTAAAATTATATACACAATATTAGATCATGCATCATCTATATTGAAAAGACAACATCAACTGGATGCTTTATACCATTAACAATGCAGTTTTATTCGGGATTAAGGACAACTGACCTACATTGTTTGTGTTAAAACAATTGACTTTGATTAGAACCAGTGTTGATTAAAACAAGACTGCAAATTTCTTGAATATAAACAAAAGTTCAATGAACTCAATCCATCTTTATTATGTAGCCTTCAATTTAACTATTTCATACTAGACTTAGTTAGAAAACAACAGAAGAATCATAGATAGAAACACAGTTTATACCATAAAAGGCTTATAATCCTTATTAAAAACTGTTTTACATCATAATCAGCTACAATATTCAACTGATGAAAATCCAGAATAAAGCAATTAGTCACAATATATGATTGATAGATCATTGGTGTTTAACACCACTCTCAGCACTATTGGCTTTCTAATGTTAGTTTATCTTTACCAGTTTCTTTGGTGGACGAAACTGGAGTGCTGGAGAGAACCACTGACCCTCCGTAGGAAAACAAGCAATCCTAGTCAATTAAGATCAGACTCGAACAGACCTGTCATGTGAGGGGTTTGAACTCACAAGTGTTGACAGGCTTGTGATTGATGTACTACTTAAAACACTCAGCCATCAACAATATATATAAATGTACTGTTACTTTGAACTGTTCAAAAGATCAGAATCATGGACCAAAAAAAACATACAAATGAAAATAGAAATCATGAAAGTTTTTAAACTCAATTACAATACATAGACCCTTTGCATTATTAATTGGTAAGATCTAAAATGTAGATGCAATCAGCTTATAAAAAGGAGCAGATAATCTTGATTTCCACTGGAAAATAATGGCGGATTGCATCAATAAAATATGAGTCAGAATGGAAGCGTGACAACTATTAATATGAAAAATTAAACACTTCAATAGCATTAAAATTGTAGCAAATTATAAAATAGTCAGTAGCTATGTCAACTGAAATTGTCACAGGAAAATTAAAGCAAAATTACACTTCTATTTTCTATAACTTGACATAATTTTGATCTTGAAATAGTTATCAAAATAAATATGTTTCCAGAAACACAGAAAACAGCTCTTACATGAATTTTTACTCAGCCTGATTAGCTGCATGCACAAAATACATTAACAATCAGATTTATGGCAATCAGTTTGTCATATAATTCATTAAACAGATTTTATCTGATGGGGTTTTGTAGTCTTTAAATACCCACAACCAATATATAAATAAAATAACCACTTTTATGTACATTAAAATACATTACTTAAGCATTTAGCATTTACAGACGTCTGAACTTTCCACAAAACAGAATACATGTTGTCAAGTAAATATATCCATTAATGGTTATAGTAAAATACTATTTTTCTCTTACTAATGGTGCCTCTAGATTGGGAAAAATGAACAGTCTATAAGACAGAGTTTTCACAATAAGATATTGTATTGACACAATGTAACATATTAGACAATACTATATAAAGGAATGAGAACATAAAAAGAGGTGCATATTTTCAACATAACACAAAAATGTTCTTTAGGCTCTTGGTTCATAACTCTAGGAGGAGTTTACTGATAATTTGTATAATGCTCCTAAAAATGACTAACTTTACATAAGAATGAAATGCTCCATTGGGTGCAGCTTGATATAACCACAGAGGTTGAACACTGAGCAGTTGGAGCAAGTATGGACACTACATTCAAGCTTGATATGGCTCTGAATTTTGATTGTGAATAAATATTTGACACAGTATAGGTTTCTGACACAGAATGAATGTTGTCTAAGAAACTTTAAAATTTAAATTGGACCTTTTATGGTCCAATATCCAAAATCTAATTACATGGTTAGCTTAAGCATATCAAAGAACCCCAAGAATTCAATTTTTGATGAAATCAAACAAAAAAGTTTAAATTTGGACCCTTTGGACCTCATTGTGGATAAATTCGATAACTGGGCCCTAAATCCAAAATCTTAATACACAGTAAAAGATTCAGCATTTCAAAGAACCCCATATATTCAATTTTTGTTGAAATCAAACAAAGTTTTACTATGGAACCCGATTTGAACCAACTTGAAAACTTGGCCCAAAAATTTTGCAGTCGTATAAAAAATTATACAAAATTTAATGTATAAAAATAATGAATTGCACGTCTTTAGTGTTTATCCAAACAATCTAATGTCTGAAAGCTTAAATGACAATGGACTGAAAACTAGGAAGAGTTGATTACACCAAAAAGGATACCCTTCTAATCCCCCTTTCCAAGACTCTCTTTACTAAATAGAAAAAAAAGATTCTAATTACTTTCCTAACTGGTTTTTTTTTTTCATTTGTCTGATAGCCAGAAAAAAAACATATATGTTCATAATATTTTTTTGACCTATTTAAAATTCAGTTATTTATTATAAGTTCCAATCCTTAGCATCATACATTCATCAAAAGTACAAAACTTCTTTACCATTTATCAACGACAAAAATGGACAAATCTCATAAAAATTTGATCGTCTTTACATTAAAATTGTCAGTAAGGATGGCTGACATCAAAGCGATTCCAGAATAAATGACACTCCAAGATAAATGTCCAGCTTAGACATGATTTATGCATAAACAAAAACTGATATTTGCATTTTGATTGATAAACATTATCAGAAGTACTTCAGGAGAATATTAAGTAGAGCAATAAAACAATTATATAAACACAATTCCATCCCTGCATATAAAAATAACACTTCCAATTTCTGTTTATATATCCCTCTCTCTATTCTAGTAGCTCTTGGCCTTGACAATTCCAATAGCTCTTGGCTTCATGACTGTCATGATACTATAAAAAGTTTAATAGACTATTTATGCTCTACTCTTTGAAGAGATCAGAGAGAAACTTACAAAATTGTCTAATTTTCTAATTGTGGGATTTGATGATGTCTGCTATAAAATTGAGACAGGATTATATTGTCCTATTCTAAAGTAGAAACAATGTTGTTTATGGTTTATTACATCAAATGAAACCCTCTGAAACTTTAAGTCTTAAAATCTAAAAGACGATCTGTAAAAGTTAAGTATGTCCTAAATTTCAAATAAGCATCAATTCTTATTGATATTATAGCCGACTATACGGTATAGGTTTTTCTCATTGTTGAAGATCATAACTGTTGCCTATAATTGCTTACATCCACTTCATTTAAACTTTGGTGGATAGTTGTCTCATTGGCAATCATACCATGTCTCCTTATTTTCATACAGAAAATTAAACTAATAAATAAACTGTTGAAACAGAGATATGCCTTTACCTTTACTCTACTGTACAAGAGCTTTACAACCTTTTATTGGTCAGAGTTACAATTATTCTACATTCAAATAAACATTTGAACTTGAAAAATACATCAAGAATTAGCCTGAACAATATGAATATAATTATATCTTACACAAAATTATTCTTACATCATCTACTTGTTTAAACTACCACATTATACATTGATTTTTAACATTTTAGACAATATTTGACAGTCTGTATCATCTGCAAGTCTACAATATCACAAAATAGGAGAATTTCAGCTTAAAAGTGATCTGAATAATGATAGAAAGCTTTAATACTTAATTCTGTAACAGACAAATATGTTAGAATGTGTCAATCTGATATGCCAGAAAGTAACATGGATTTGTTTGCTAAAACATCTATCTAAAGATATATATTGAAGAACGTCAATCGATAACACTAGTACAGATATGTCAAAATCAACAAACTGAAGATGCTACAAAAAATTATAAATGATAACATTAATACTATATTTTTAAAGAGGTTAAATTTTGTACAGTCTTTTGAATAGTTTTTTTCAGAGTAAATTCAGAAATTATTGTGTGCATTTATTATTGTGTTTTTTTAAATATTGACAAAAATGCAAGATTTATTATTGTGATTCCAGGAAAATCTGCATACAGATATATGTATCAGATATCAGCATGTGAGTTCTTATTATTGTGATATTCACCCAGTCGCATTATTAGCATTAATAAAAACCTCGCAATAATTTCTGAATTTACAGTATTCAAATCTTTTTTTTTTTCACAGTATAACAAGCATTCTGAGAGTATTGCATGGCAATACATAGTCCCCTGCCGGTTAGAAATTCATTGTACTGGAACAAAATGCTAACTTGATCTATAACTTGTCATGGTGTTATCCATTCAATATCTTCAAGCATGACGAAAAAAAGTGAGGAAAACTGATTATTTGAGTGAATTTTCAAAGTCCAAGGACCATAACTCTGCACAAAATCATTAGACCAGAACAAAATTCGAACTTGATCTGTAACTTGTCATGATAAAACAATACGCCAAATATCAAATCAAAACTTCAAGCACAAAGAAAAAAGTGGGGAAAACTGATTTCCCTTACTGACGGATGGACAGACAGAGACAGAGACAGACAGACAGACAGACAGACAGACAGACAGACAGACAGAGTGCAAACCTAAAGTCCCCTTTGACTTCATCGTTAGGGGACTAAAACAAGAGGATGTGGTATGATTGAAAATGAGACAACTCTCCACAAGAGACCAAATGAAGTAAAAGTTATACTAAGCAACTATAGGTCACAGTTCAACCTTCAACAACGAGCAAAACCCATACTGCATAGCCAGATATAAAAGGCCCCGAAATGACAAATGTAAAACTGTTCAAACGAGAAAAAATAGCAGCCTGATTTATGTACAAAACAATAAATGAAAAACAAATATGATATACAGAAATAAACGACAACCACTGAATTACAGGCTCCTGACTTAGGACTGGCACAAGCAGAATGTGGTGGGGCTAAAAATGTATGCAGGAACCTAAAACTTTATCATAATATTTGCTTATATGAAAATAACCAATTCACAATTTTTAATATTATCTCACCTTATCTTATAATATAATATCTTATAAGGAACAAAGGCTCAATTTATCAATAGTTTAACAATCTAATGAAGAAGAGTGATGGTAATAAGTAAAACTATCCCCTGACTACAGGTGAGCTACAGATGATATAGGAATTCCTCAACTTATGTAATTATGGTCAACAGTACTAAGAATTTTATTAGATTCTTCTATATAGTGTATGTCTTTATATTTCCTATAGAAATAAATAATTCAAGTGTCCATCTTTAATATATATGGCTTTATAATTTTGATGGTCTTCTTAAAAAATTACAAAGAGAAAATTATATCACGGGTCAGATTTCTCAGGATTAAACAGTTCCCTATTCTACAATAATAGTTTCTCCGTTGATGGCCGTAAATATAAAGATTATCCTTACAGCCACATATAACCACAAAAGAACCTTATAGAAATCCTATTAAAAGTGTGATACGGTTATTTTCTATATAATAATGTCTAATTGTTGTTCCAAAGATCCCCAGGAAATTATCTTTCTGCAAGACAATCTCTCTACTAAATCAATGCCTTTCAAGGTCAAAAACATTGTTTCCGACATTGCAATATTTTCAATTTATCTCGCTGACGAGTGCAGTAATAAGTGATGTTAAGAAGAAACATTCTGACAGTTTTATTTTCATTGTCAAATTGCAATCTGTCAAGTTCACTAGCATTCAATGAACTTGGTCAACTAAAACGGTTAAAATACTGTTAACAATTTGGTTAATGATTTCATCTCGATGTAGAAATCAACATTCGTTTTGACTGTCAAAGGTGTATTATAGGCATGTCTGTATTCCACTAAACAAATGTAATAATAAAAGAAAAAACCAAACAAAGTGTGTTACTGGATCAATAGAATCCTGAAATAATTGTAAGATATTTGATCTGCTTAAACTTGATGCAGTTGTGCAATATTAATATTTACAACTTTCAACATTTCTTTATTATAATAATAAAATGTCATTCATAACAAACATTAAAAATAAAATAAAATGCTCTGCAGGGCGCAGCTTGATACGACCGCAGAGGTCGAACCCTGAATAGTTGGGGCAAGTATGGACACAACATTCAAGCTTGATACAGCTCTGAATTTGGATTGTGATTAAATATTTGACACAGCATAGGTTTCTGACACAGAATGAATGTGGTCTAAGAATTTAAAAATTTTAAATTGGACATTCACCTATTATGGTCCAATATCCAAAATCTAAATACATGGTTAGATTCAGCTTATCAAAGAACCCCAAGAGTTCAATTTTGATGAAATCAAACAAAGTTTAATTTTGGACCCTTTTGACCTCAATGTGGACAAAGTTGATAACGGGGCCCAAAATCTAAAATATGGTTAGATTCAGCATATCAAAGAACCCCATATATTCAATTTTGTTGAATTCAAACAAAGTTTAATTTTGGACACCGATTTGGACCAACTTGAAAACTGGGCCCATAATCAAAAATCTAAATACATGTTTAGATTCAGCATATCAAAGAACCCTAAGAATTCAATTTTGTTAAAATCAAACTAATTTTAATTTTGGACCCTTTGGACCTTAATGTAGACCAATTTGAAACAGGAACAAAATTAAGAATCTAAATACACGGTTAGATTCGCATATCAAAGAACCCCAAGAGTTCAATTTTGATGAAATCAAACAAAGTTTAATTTTGGACCCTTTTGACCTCAATGTGGACAAAGTTGATAACAGGGCCCAAAATCAAAAATCTAAATACATGGTTAGATTCTGCATATCAAAGAACCCCATATATTCATTTTTGTTGAAATCAAACAAAGTTTAATTTTGGACCCCGATTTGGACCAACTTGAAAACTGGGCCCATAATCAAAAATCTAAATACATGTTTAGATTCAGCATATCAAAGAACCCTAATAATTCAATTTTGTTCAAATCAAACTAAGTTTAATTTTGGACCCTTTGGACCTTAAAGTAGACCAATTTGAAAACGGACCAAAAATTAAGAATCTAAATACACAGTTAGATTCGGCATATCAAAGAACCCCAATAATTCAATTTTGATGAAATCAAACAAAGTTTAATTTTGGACCCTTTGGACCTAAATGTGGACCAATTTAAAAACGGGCCCAAAATCCAAAAACTTAATACACGGTTAGAGAACCCCAAGAGTTCAAGAATAAAACCCCATTGAAATTGATCAAGAAATAAGCAATTTATACAAAGTATCTTCTTTGCACAATACTGTGCAATTGAATATTTCTTGCAATTGCGCAATACTGTGCAATTGAATATTTCTTGCTATTGTGCAATACTGTACAATTGACAATTTCTTGCTAATGCGAAATATTGTGCTATTGGATATTTCTTGCTATTGCGCAATACTGTGCAATTGAAGATTCTTGCTATTTGCAATACTGTGCAATTGAAAATTTCTTGCTATTGCACAATACTTATTATATAATAATTTACACATCCTATTTGGTGTGTATCTCCTGCCATATCATTATTATTTGCTTTTAAATATAAATCAGAAATAACCAACTAAAATGGAAAATTTAAAAAAAAAAAAAAAGGAAAAAGGAAAAGAAAAAAATCCCCCAAATTTTTGAACCCCTTATGATTCATCACCCCAAACTCAATCCCAGCCTTCCTTTGAGGTATGGTACCTTGCAGTACAATTTCAGAGAGATCTATATACTTGAACACAAGTTATTGTCTTGAAACTAGAAAATGCTTATTTTGGCCCCTTTTGGCTCCTAATTCCTAAACGTGTAGGGCAATTACCCCAAACTCAATTCCAGCTTTCCTTTGTGATATGGAACCTTGTAGTACAATTTCAGAAAGATCCATACACTTACACACAAGTTATGGTCATGAAACTAGAAAATGCTTGTTTTTGCCCCTTTTTGGCCCCTAATTCCTAAAATTTTGAGGCAATTACCCCAAAATCAATCCCAGCATTCCCATTGTGATATGGAACCTTGTGGTACAAAGTCAGAGAGATCCATACACTTACACAAGTTATGTCTGGAAGTTACAAAATGCTTATTTTGGCCCCTTTTGGCCCCTAATTCCTTAACTGTTGGTACCATAACCCCAAAATCAATCCCAACCTTCCTTTTGTGATATTGAACCTTATGGTAAAATTTCATAGAGATCCATTCACTTAAACTAAAGTTAGAGTGCGAAAACCAATGCGTCTTCGGACGACGACGCCGACGACGACGCCAACGTCATACCAATATACGACCACAAAAATTTTTTTGCAGTCGTATAAAATTGCCAGTAATAGAGCTCAAAGGCTAAACTTATGTTCACTCACAGATGCCAACAGTTGAAGTGAATTTAAGTTTTTCAAAGTCAATTAAACCACACTTTATCTTAATTTACCAAAACAAAAGACAATTACTGTTTTATTCCAATTATTCAGACAAAACAATTATCTAACCACTACTATATATCAAAACCAATTGCATGTCCAACATTTTTCCATTACAGACATGCAAGTCCACATGACATATTAAGCCCACTGCTTTGTCAGTTGCTAACCTTTTTCTTTTAATTGCACCTGATGTTTAGCACACCAATATCAAATATTATCCTTTCCTTCAGAAGGGGGTGGGATGGGGGTCCTGATGTTAATCTATAAACATCCAATTACTATTTTTAAATGTAAAATTCACTAAGTCTATTAAGAAAAATATAATTCCATATATTGTCTGTAAAAGTGGATACTGGAAATTGTCTGTCATCTGTCTAGACTCAGGAGACTGTCAATCTGTCAAAGATAATCAAAGAGAAGTCCATCTGACATCACTAATTAAATATCTTCCATTTATGTCATGTAGTGAGTGCTCTTCATAATATGTCCTTGTGTCAGTACCCTATAGTGTCCAGCGATGAACAAGACTTATTTGAAGTCATTAGGTGTACTAATTGATGGACCACACTTATTTGATGTCATTAGGTGTCCAGTGATGGATAAGACTTATTTGGTGTTATTGTGAAATCTATTATTATATTGCTAAGTATTTTTGTGGGAAAAAGAGAGATATAAAGTTCAAAATATGTTTTTTTTATTGGTTTGCTTGTGTATTTTGATTGCTGTCTTAATGACAGTCACCTCACACCTCCACTAAATTATCTGTTGTTTACTTGATGTTCAGTGGCAAATATTTCATGCATATCTTAAGTCAGTTAAAAAACATTCAATTAATGAGGTATTAGTCAGCGCTTATAAGGTTCTACAAAGTGGTTTGACTGGGAATGAAGGCAGGAAATTTGGACTGTCACTGGAAAAAAAAGCCATCTTGGGTAAGGGTTGATATTTAATCCATCAAAGAGTGATCGCTTCTATTTCAAGCAGGTAATAAGACACCCTCCCAACATATTAAGGATTCATTTATTTTCGTGGGTACCAATTTTTCGTGGAGATACATGTAATCAACTTCTGCCTTTTTTTTTTAACCGGTTTACAATTTATGAATGAAATATGTATAAAAGCATTTAAATAATACCATCGTCTTCCAAATTTGTTATCATTACACACAAAGAGAAGACATTTAATTTACTTTAAACAACAGACAAAAGAATAAAGAAGGCCTGCAAGCCCCACCATGACCTAGTAAAAGAAAAAAATATCTTAATTAATCTATCATATGAAGTTAATACCACTCCCATATGCCTGAATATTGACTTGATTTTCACCTAAACTCATAAATCCATGCACAAATCAAGCAACAGCTGGTTTTAACACATTAGAACAAAGATGCTAGTATCCATATATGGCTTTGACTAAAAATAGTGATAATAAAGAAGATGAATGTAGTTAAGTTAACCAGTCTAAAAAGGCTAATGGACTTCAAAAATCAATAAAAAAAAAACTAGATTGAAGCTTTTTTTTAGGGAATCCAAGATGGGAAGGCAGTATTTTTTTTATTTTCAAATTTTGCCATAAGGGCTCACTTCATCAGAAATTTTTCTGATATGTTCTGATTTTTTTTTGGAATTTTTTTTTCCAATAGGTTGTGTGCAAGCATACTTGGACACCAGTGGCCATAAAAATGGTCTATACTGAGCGCTTTCATGGCTGTTGTGATAGATTTTGGCAACCATATCAAATTTACATGTGTTCAAATCTCATAAATTGATTAAGACAAATCAATGTAACAAATAATAAACTATTGACACAGAGATATATCTCGACTGTCTTCATAAAATTCAGAAAAAGACAATTGATGGACAGCCAAAAAGCTAATAAATTCAAAGTCGCTGGACCATGAAGTAGTAGGCAGGACCACAAAATTGTCAATAAAATGAGAAGAACAGACAGTAATGTTACTTTATAGAAAATATCGTTGTCTATTGTAAGTACCTGTTGTTCCTATCTAACTAACTTATTAATTAAGCAGAAAACTTAACATTGAAAATTGGTAATTAATTGAAAGTCACTGGACCATGACCTACGGGGCAGGGCTTTGAAATAGTTGTCAAATTGATATGAACTGATAGTAATCCAACTTTATAGAAAATATCATTGATATTATCACAAGTAGTTCCTATAAAACTTAAACTTAAGCAGAAAACTTAACAATTGTTGACGCCGCTGCTGGAAAAGCAATACCTAAATTGTCACGCTTTCTGTGACTTTTGTTGCAGGCAAGACCTAAACTGAGGGAATCATAAGAATTCAAAAAGGAGCAACTGGGTGCATTCTCTGGATAGGAGTATCTTGCAGCATTCTTGCTATAATTGCATCACTAATTGTCATGTGAATTCCAACTTACACAAAATGTCACAATAGGGAATAAGACAATCCTTAAAATTACAGGTAAAACAACTATTCTGGTATTTAAAAATCTAATAAAATTGAGATTGGAAATGGGGAATGTGTCAAAGAGACAACAACCCGACCACAGAAAACAGCCGAAGGCCACCAATGGGTCTTCAATACAGCGAGAAAATCCTGCACCCGGAGGCGTGCTTCAGCTGGCCCCTTAACAAAAATATGTACTAGTTCAGTGATAATGGACGTCATTCTAAACTCCGAAATATATAAAAGAAACTAAAAAAATAAAATGCTTCGCTGAGTGCAGCCTGATACGACCGCAGTGGTCGAACCCTGAACAGTTGCGGCAAATTTGGATACAATATTCAAGTTGTGAAATTTGAAAATTAAAAAAAAAAAAATATGAATTCCTTAAAAATTGAAACCCCCAAACTTTTGGAAACCCCCCTTGGAGCAATGACCCCAAGACTCAATCCCATCCTTCCCTTTGTAGTATGGAACCTTGTAGTACAAATTCAGAGAGATCCATACACTTAAACACAAGTTATTGTCTGGAAACTAAAAAAATGCTTGCTTTTGCCATTTTTTGCCCCCTTATTCCTACAAGTTTAAGGCAATTATTCCCAAACTCAACCCCAGCCTTCCCTTTGTGATATGAAAACTTGTGGTACAAGGTCAGAGAGATCCATACACGTACACACAAGTTGTAGTCTGGAAACTACAAAAAAGGTTGTTTTGGCCCCTTTTTGGCCCTAATTCCTAAACTGTTGGCCCCATAACCCATTAAATGAATCCCAGCCTTCTACTTGTGGTATTAAACATTGTGGTACAATTTCAGAGCAATCAAAAAACTTATACACAAGTTATTATCCTGAAACTAGAAAAATGCTTGTTTTTGGCCCCTTTTGGGCCCCTTATTTCCTAAACCGTTGGGACCATCATCCCCAAAATCAATCTCAACCTTCCTTTTGTGGTAATGAACCTTCTTAAAAAATTTCCTAGAGATCCATTGACTTAAACTAAAGTTATTGTCCGGAAACCATTGTGTCTTCGGACGATGACGCAGACGACGACAACATCATACCATTATACCATCCCAAAAATTTTTTTGCAGTCGTATAAAAATCATACAAGACAAACAAAGGCCAGAGGCTCCTGACTTGGGACAGGCGCAAAAATGCGGTGGGGTTAAACATGTTTTTTGAGATCTCAACCCTCCCCCTATACCACTAGCCAATGTAGAAAAAACAACCACACAGCAATACGCACAGTAAAACTCAGTTTAAAAGAAGTCAGAGTCCGATGTAAGAATAGGTAACAAAAGAAACTAAACAAAATGACAATGATACATACATTAACAAAGGACTACTAGCAGTTACTGACATGCCAGCTCCAGACCTCAATTAAACTGATTAAAAGATTATGTCTTCATCATATGAATATCAAGCAAAATCCCTCCCGTTAGGGGTTTAGTATCATACCATCATAAAATATATGAGAAGAACATAACCCGTATCATGCCAACAACTGGTTTTAGAATAAATGTGTTTATTTCCGATGCAAAGACCCTAACTGCAAAAATGATAGTTGCTTGTGAGTTGAGACACAGACATCTCATATCAGTCACTCAATTTGTGATAGTGACCATAAAACTTTTGTCTTTTTTCTCTTTCTCATAACTCTGTTGGTACTGCTTTGTGAAAGGAGGATGTCCCTGCTTAATGCAGTCTGTGTGGTGTGATGATGCACAAGTGCTTCGTTACAATTGAGATATATGTTAGTGCATAGCGAAGGGGCAGAGGGTATTTTACTGGAGAAATGGAAACTTGACAAATGGAAAGTTGAAGTCATTATTTTTGTCATAGATTCTAATTTACAAATGTTCATCAGCATCAATATGGAGGTAAAGATGAAAATAAAAAGCAGACCTTCCAGTTTTCGGTAGTATCATTAATCTCAAGTTTACTGTGATATATATGAAATACATTTTGCACTCCCTGAAATGTGGGATTTTGAGTGTCGGGACATGACCAATATATCTGAAAATGAAATTTAAGAACTTTGCAAGATTTTTTTCTTTTTGTCTTTTAGTAGGTTTGTATGAATTCTACTTCATATGAGTACAAAAAAGTCTGCCAGTGAGGGGTGCACAATTACCCGGTAGTACCATTTGGTCTGTTGAAAAAAAAAAAAAAATCCTCAAAGATTATGAAATGTTAATCCACTTAACTCAAAAAAGTCAAGCATTTTAATAATTCATTTTCGGTGTATTTATATTTGGAATCAGTATGGTTCTTCACAAAGATTTTTGAAGACATTTTCATTTTTAAATTGTTGAAACAGCATTCAATGCCTTTTTAAAGACAATTGCTAAGAGACAGAAACAGCTTTCATTACGTAAGGGACAATGCAAAGTCATGGTCAACTATAAGCTCTATCATGAACAATACTGCAAGATGGTATTAGTTATATGGTCATTCAGGACAAAGTCCGCTACGGCAAAATTAGATATGGTCATTTAAACATAATGAGCTAAAAGCATCATTTTTTTTCAAATGTTAACCACAAAAAAGCCGAGTCCATCATCAATTTATCAAACCAATACACTCACCCTCAGTTGCTTTGAGATAAAATTGTTTTTTTTTTTATAAACTATATATCTAAAACATGTCTCATTTACATCTTCCCCATACTTTTACATTATCATTCACATGGTATTGCCAAGCATTATATAACTGAAGTAGTTTTGTCTTATTAACCGATTTTTATAACATACAAGTTTTCACTAATTCTGCTGTGTCTGTGCTCTCTGAAAATTTTTATAAGGTTTTCTACAGAATAAATATGCAATATTCCTAATTTCTTTCCACTGACTAGAGTAACAATGCAGAAGTCTGTATGCTGTAAACCTTAATTATAAATTCTCCACTAATGACTATCATAATAGAATGGTTCACGGTGGCTGTATGTAACTTAGTTATATCTTGAAAAAACTGAAGCAATTTTAAGCATTTCATAAATACTTGTAAATCACCCATGTTATTTATTTATATAGCAATGTATATTTACATTTCACTTATTCTTTATTTATGTAGTGTATAAAACATAGTAAGTGGGGCTGATTCTGTGCTAACTTAAGAAGAATGTAAACAATGGTAAAACAACAGAACTTTTCATGTGTATATAATTTTCAATATACAGTTTTCTTGATGGAAAATTTCCTTTTCAACTTCTGATAAATATATAATCTATACACATATTTTTGCCATGGCTGTTTTTCTGAAAAAAGGTACATTGAAATATCATTAGCAGTGCTCAGTCAACGAGGGAGGACTCTTTCGTTGGTTCTGGGCGAGGTCAAATTTTTTTTCTCTTGGAATATGGAATAAAACAATTACTGTGTTTTGCTTCGGTAAATAATTTGTTTAATTTACTTTTGAAAAAAATGATATTTACTTCGGCCATTGGTCTCAGTGAATATCAGTTTTTCAAAAGCCAATAAAACCAATTATTCAATATTGGTATTATTTAAGTAGGTTTATTTATATCATTTGAATTTTGAATAAAACAACATATTCATCTGTGGAAAAAATAATATTCACTGTGCTAAACGTCGTGTGCTTTCACATGTAACGTTATAGTAAAATTCTTGATGTACCTGAAGAAAAAGTGATATTCACCGTGCTAAACAAAACATGCTTTCACATGTAACATATTGGTAAAATGATTGATGAACAATTAGTTTAGGTAAATTAATACAACAAGATATCTACCTCATCAAAAGACAGTAATTGTATAATATTCATGTTGAAAATTTGTTGCATTCTTCCTTTAATCACCACTAAAATAATCCCCAATCATACAATCTTTAAGAAAGGGACACCATCACTACATTAAAGCTATAAAATAAAGCAGATTGTCAGGCAAACTTATGGAATCTAAACAAATAACTTGATAATTCTCACTCTTAATGATAATCTCTTACTACTTAATGTGATTATAAGTGAGAGATAATTTGCACTGTCAATCAATCAGCATTATCTCCATCTTAACTGAAGCTATAAGATTGAATGAAAGGTAAGTTATCAATCTATTATTAATACTTAGCAAGGTTAATTTATAAATCATATCATTATAATTGATTCTGGTAATTCTATATTTTGTTTGATGAAATTGTTGATTTTTTTTAACCTTGATATCTTTTCAATGATAGACTTCAAAAACGAATCCTTTACAAAAATAATTTTAAAAAATGGACTAAAAAATCAAAGCGTTATAACCTAATGAAGATAATGACAAATATAAACTGAATGATAAAACAGATGTGATGAGGCGTTTAAATGTTATGTATGGTATATCTTTAAATCTGCTGTTCACCTTGTATCATACAATAAGATTGCATTGGTAAACATGATCATTGACATTGTTCAATACAGGCCTTAAATTAGCTCATATGCAATATTTCATTCCTCTCAAAATTCAATATAAAATTGCAAATTCTGTAAAATTTTAATATTTCTCAATATTTCTGCATCAAGAAAATTTACTGATAAAAGTACAAGTTGAGGGATATGGAGATCAAATTTCTAAACAAGGTCATTTTAAAGCAAGCATATCATCTATTTTGATATAAAATCAGACTAATATTAATTTTGGCTTTCCAAAATTGTGAAAATTCTATTAAAATTTCTGACAATATAACTCTAAATAACTGTTCGTTGAAAAACACAGAATGTTATTTAAATATTTTTTTCAATATCTGAATATTTCCTAATACCCTCTATCTTGACTTGAATGGAATCTGTTTAACCTTCAGATAATAATTTAAATAATACAATTATCTGCTCCTCACTTGAAAATATTGGAACATTTTCATTTCTGGCCAACTAATCATGCATATTGTTCTATTAAACCCTGTGACACCACTAGGATCACTCCAATAAACAAAGCTTTTAATGACAAACCTGAAATAGACTGCTCTGATGTTGTAAAACTAATTAAAATAAACAATATAAATAAATAATCACAGTTGTTATAAAACAACTTGAAAACTCATTTTTTTTAACCCTGAGGATCCAAGGCAACCAAAACTAATAACTGACAGTAATTTAAAATCATTAGCAAGTACCAAGTAATTTAACTATTTTTTTCTGAAAAATGTCATGGATCAGTTAATTTTGTTACCACTTGAGATTCTACGTGACATATAAAACAATCACTCTTCCAGAAAGCATCAAGGTTCCAAACCAGAGCATTGCAATCTAATTAGGAATCACCACAGGCTTATGTTTACATACAAACTTATGAAAATAAGAAGATGTGGTAAGATTGTCAATGAGACAACTCTTTACAAGAGACTTAATGACGTAGAAGTAAGTAAGTTCTATAATAGGTCTTAAATTAAATAGGATTTTGTTCCAGTCTTATGTTTATAAAGTTTTATTTCTATAGCCTTGCAAAGGAAAAACAAATTTCAAAACAACACAATATATGAAAAGAAAGGCAAAAGATACTAAAGAGAGTCATTCAAACTCAAATGTCAAAAACAAATGTCAAAAAAAAAAAAAAACAAAACAAGAATGTGTCCATAGTACACGGATGCCCCACTCGCACTATCATTTTCTATGTTCAGTGGACCGTGAAATTGGGGTCAAAACTCTCATTTGGCATTTGAATTAGAAAGATCATATCATAGGGAACATGTGTACTAAGTTTCAAGTTGATTGGACTTCAACTTCATCAAAAACAACCTTGACCAAAAACTTTAACCTGAAGTGGGACAGATGGATGAACGGAAGGACGAACGGACAAATGAACAAACGAATGGACGCACAGACCGAAAAACATAATGCCCCTCTACTATCATAGGTGGGGTATAAAAACCAACAGAACACAAAACTCAACATAGAAAACTAAACATTAAGCAACACAGAACCCATCAAAAACTGGGGGTGATCTCAGGTGCTCTGGAAGGGTAAGCAGATCCTGCTCCACATGTGACACCCTCAAATTTAAATGAACTTTAATTTCATAGTCATATTTTCATATCTTATGTTGGTCATATTCTCTTTTTCAGAGAAATTAGTTTAATAGACAAAATGCTCTGCATTATTGAAATACACAGCAAACTTCTGACAAAATTTGTAAAATAAACCATACTATACAGGTACCTGCATAGGAAATTCAGTTATTTAAATTACACTCACATATTGTGTTTAGTTGTCAAAATATTTCTATCATAAGAAAAAAAAACCAAACCAATGAGTGTGAATTGTCTTTGGCTGTTTGTATTATAAAACAGATAAAGTCACAAGTGTTTAAGTTAATCTTTCAAGTTATGCATGTTCATACAAACACATTTTTTAAAATTTTTAACATGAAAACGATTAAGAAGAGAAAGGATGTGCAAATGTTTAGTCATTCTTTAAAATTAATTTTCAAATTCCATAAATGGATTTAATTATTCTAAGTTACTAGTAAATTGAATAATTTAATGAGTGCAAGATAAGACCAATTGCCTTATGTTAATAATTATAAGTCCATACAACTAAAGGACACAGAACCAAACTAGAACTGAGAGTGAACTCATGAAACCCTGCCTTAATACTATAGACTATTACCACTGAGAGTGAACTCATGAAACCCTGCCTTAATACTATAGACTATTACCACTGAGAGTGAACTCATGAAACCCTGCCTTAATAATTTAGACTATTACCACTGAGAGTGAACTCATGAAACCCTGCCTTAATACTATAGACTATTACCACTGAGAGTGAACTCATGAAACCCTGCCTTAATACAATAGACTATTACCACATATTGCAATATTTAAGAATGTGAATTTGTTCAACTCCACTTTAATATGTGGAACCAAGATTATATTCCTTTATGCACTTCCTAAGGTAGTCTTTTACAACTGTGAAAATGTTCCTCTAAATTCAACTAACAAGTTAGGGTGAGTTGTGCTTCAAGGCTCATGGACAGACAGGGTTACTCTTATACCCTCCCCCCTTCTTCCAAACTTACTTTGTGGGGGTATATCCATCCAGATGGATGGATACTTTTTACTCCTATATACCCCCTGAAAAAAATCTATGTTTTCTGAGAATATAACAATACAAAATGTTGTGTAAAACTGACAAAGGGAAAGACTAATCTGTCCCTATGTCCTATTTACGAAGGCTAATGTCAAGTGGTTTTTAATTCAAAGTACTGCATGTTATATATTCTTAATAAGGATCCCTTGAATATAATTATCTCTAAGTTTGGATCAAATCTAATGTCAGAGATCTTTGTAAGGCAATTGACAGACGAACTTTCTATTGTTATTAGGGGCCAAGTGTGAGGAGATAGCTGGATGGTTATTTAATGCCAAAACGGACACTTAAATATAATTTTTCCAAGAAGAATTGTAATTGATTAACAGTTATTATTACTGTCAAACCTATATATAGGTCACTCTTGGGACCAGAAAAAAACTTACCTTTTTTTAAAAAGAGAGGTGACCTCATAACATCTAAAATCAAAATGGTTTTAGCTTCCCAGAATTCATAGAAAATCCTAACACATTTTTATATGAACTCATAAGGAGTCTATATTGACCATATAAATACATTTACTATGCAATCAGGGGAGAAAAGCAGTCTAACTTAAACAAGATTAAACTTTCAACAACAGGAAAATAAATCATTTCTAAAATAAAAAATAATGGTGGTAATTTGTATTAACAATTTCCTGCTCTTTGTCTGAACATGTATGTTTTATAAATCATCTGTTATAACAAACAATTTATAAATCAATTATAAATACATTAACTTTTTATTATTACACAGAATGAAATCATTTCTGCTATGAAATGGTTACATTTTACAGTAATGTCATAACAATCACTTTTTGCCAGATGTACATTTTATACACAAATCTGTTGTATTTAAGTTGAAAAAAAAGTTTATAGCAAGACTGGAAAATTTCCCTTGACACCACTTTTCATCTATTGGGAAATTAATTACAATCATGGTAATCAGCTTGTATCATTCATTATCACAATGCTTCCAGATTGCATTTTTTAAACTGGAATTTTTTTCCAATGATATGATTGCACTACATGGATTCTGTAGAAACTTACTGAACAGAACACAGCAATAAATGGGGAAGTACAATTTGGTTTCTGTTATGCAAATTACTATCATATTGTCTAAACATATGGATTATGAGAAAATGCAAATCATAATTTAAACTGACCCATATTTATGCATAGTAAATATTTAATTTTAAAGAGAAAGACATGTAGTTAACCAACTGGACACATTATTTTGACTGAATTGACCAGCATTCTTATGTTGCATTAAATGTGGTGGTATTTGCAGAGAAGAAACAAATTATTGTAATCTTTATTGTTGTGCCTTTAAACTCAAGGTTCTAAGACATTAATAACCTTCCCCCCTCCCCCCAAAAAAACCCACAAAAATGTGCTTTAATTTCATAATCTATGGATAAAAGATCAAAATATCAATAGGATTGGAAATGAAGTCCATTGATTTTATTTTTTCAATGCTTCAGGTTTTTCAGATTGTTTAAAAGTTGTCAAATATCAACTGATATATAGCTTTTTCACATGAAAGTGAAAAAGATATTTAGATTTTGTTCTAAACAAATCTGAATATATTACAAAAGACGATAAAGATATATTCAAACAGTATCCGTTCTATTTCAATATAGCAATGAAATTTACTAATTAAACAAATATATATTTATAAATAATAACCAAAAGGAAGCACTTAGGTCTGGACAACAAGGGATAATAAGCTTTTAAAGTGATGAGTGTTATACATACAATAGAACAGTATTTGTAAATGACATCAGAAGTTTTTAATTGCAAATATTTCTATGGATTGTGGTGAGTTTTTTCTTAATTCTTATTTTAAGAGCATATATATAATGGGCAATATTAAAACCACTTTATCTGAGCTATATGTTGTGGCAGTATAATTAAAAACTAGAGGCTCACTGCATAAATAACCATGCATTTAAATTAACCTGTACTGTAGGTCCTGCCTTATGATGGACAAATAGCTGAAGATTCTTGTTTTTGGACATTAGTTTTGCTCATTGTTGAAGGTTGTATGGTGACCCCTATAGTTGTAAACTTCTACGTCAATTGGTCTCTGGTGGAGAGTTGTCTCATTGGCAATCATACCGCATCTTCTTATCTGTATATTAGATATCTTTTATTTGTAAAAAAGGAAAATCAGTTGCAATATTATCCGAGTTAACCTATATACATGACAATATTAAATTCAATATTATATAGTATTAGTGAGAATATAGTCCCAAGTTGTAGTTAAAGTCTGATGATTTACATGTAGTCAATCTTTTTTTTCCCATTGCATTACAAAAGGCAACATTATATTTGAAAAAAAAAAGACTACAGTAGCAAAATTAAAATGAACCAGATTTACACCATAAGCTGTCATGCATTTTTTTTCTATAGAACAGACTTGTATAATTGTATAACTAAAATAGCATCGACATTATAATTTGTCAACACCTACCAATATTTTGAATTTTGAAACTTGTTAATCCCCTGTCAATTCTATTATGTTGTGAACATTGTGTCAGACAGTGAGATCTTTGAGGATAATAATGATGCAATTATTGAAATTCTATCTTCAAAGCTGCAAAGTCAGATGGACATTCACACTAAAATATTCCTGTGAGGTTGGGTTGATTGTAGTGTTATAAAAGGGTAATAATAATAGCAATCTATATTCTGAGCACAATCCTGTGTACTCAGTTTGTTTGCTTAATGTTATGTCCTGTTTTGGGGCCTATTGTTTGTCTTATTATATTATTTTCTATGGCCATAATGTTTTGTGTGACCTTGTTCAACTTTTGAGGTATAATTAATGTCTGCTTGATATCTTATTCTTTTCTCTTCAAAAAGCTACATGTACTGGTATATGGGGGTTGAATGTTGAATGTTTATATTGTCTCACAAGCAGTAGTCACTGTATAAAATTGAGTCTTATTTAAGTCCTTAAAATCTGAAGGACCTCCTCAATAAATGTAGCTAATAAGTGGCTGATTTATATATATGTATTTGTTTCAGTTGTAGGTCATTGCAAAAGTAGCTAGATGTAAGGTAAGGAGTGGAGACAAAGTTTTGTGGTTTGGGTTATTGAATCATTGATTTCATTTTGCACAATGCTAAAAACAATACATTCTTTAAGTTCTTTGTTGAGTATCAGATTCTCTGACATTAGTGAACCAAAAAATTTATACGAAAATTGGTGTTCCCTTTTAAAAAACATACCATCAAAATCTGCAACTCCCCTCTTTTATAAACATGACTCCAAGATATGCAATCCCCCAAAGAAAAATGTCTTCAAAATCTATAGAAATTAACACATTTTGCTTTCCATATAACTGTACCATCATACAGCATGATTCATTCAATGTATGTCAATCCCAATGATAATATTTAAAAAAAAAAAAAGACTATGAGAAATTTTGGTTTGAAAAAGGCAATTTAATTTTAATGGTGTCTTAAAATATCCCAATTTATACCCCATGTCAACGTTTCTTGAAACGAAAATGCTGAGATGATTGTCCTTATTTAAATTAAGCTTAATCTGCGTCTTATTGTGGAAACTAAAAACTGCATCCTAAACAGCATGACTCTCTGCATCTTACAGAATATAAGATTCATATGTGAGCTCAGAGTATTGATTTTCATTCAAACTCTATAAGGAATAAATAAAATGCGATTGTTATCTCCATGGTGGAAATATAGCATTTTTGAAAAATCAGATTAATATTTAAAATTTAAAAAAAAATAAGTTAATGAACATTATACTGATATATTAACCATTATGATTCTTTTAAAACCTTTTAATTTCCTTGATTAATTGGTTCAAAGGGAAATTGCATTGACTAGTGACTACAGATAATCTTGTTCTAGTTTAACTCCCAGGCATAAAACCAGACAGAACCACTGAAAAAGCTGTTAACACAATTTTTAAAATTTTTTTAAAAGTCTTTTGAGGTTTTCGAAGATAAATCACTGGAATGCAGGGATAAAGATAAGATGTTATCGGAGAAAATTGCTATAAAATGTCCATGAAATACAGCAAGCCTGAAGCTTAATTAAAATCAAGGACCTTTTTTTATTATAATTTTGGCCTACTATTTGACCTAAATTTTGAATGCTGCATGGTAAGGGGTGGAAGTAAATGGGAAGTTCTGTAACTAAATACAGAGAATTCCATTTCCAAATATTCAGTTTTTGACATTTAAAAGTGAAATTTTATCAACCTTGACCTTGATCTTGGAAATGTAGATCCTTAAATCAATAAGGGTCTTCCTCTCAATATATATATCCTAGTATGGTTGCAATTCCTTGTAAAGCATTGGTCAAGTTAGCATCAGGAAACAAAAAATGACCAACAGTAAAGGGTCAAAACTAGCTTAAGTAAACTGTTAACACAGAGATATGTCTGGCCTTGATGTTATTTTGATAGTAAAATGTCTGAACATTTTAAATGTTGAAATTAAAATAGCAATACTTTAACATGTAAGTAATAAAAAATATTCAAAGTCAATGAACTATGACTGAAGGTACAGGGCCAAACAATCTCCATGGAAATGAGATGTGCCAATGCTAATACAACTGCATACCAAATATCCAAGTGACTGACCTACCAAATTGGTTCCCCATAAACTGACCTAATAACAAACTAATACATGTAAAGTAATCAAAAGTTTCAAAGTCAATAGACCATGACCATGAAGGGGTGGGCTAAATAATCTCCATGGAAATGAGATATGCCAATGCTAATACAACTGCATACCAAATATCATTGACCTACCACTAGTGGTTCCCCATAAACTGAACTAATCACAAACTAATACATGTTAAAGTAAGCAAAAGTTTCGAAGTCAATAGACCATGACTGAGGGGGCAGGAATAAATAATCTTTATGGAAATGAAATGTGCCAATGCTAATTAATACAACTGCATACCAAATATCATTGATCTACCACTAGTGGTTCCCCATAAACTGAACTAATGACAAACTAAAACATTGTTGACGATGCCGTTGCTGTCAATGCCGGAAACAGCATACCTATGTCTCGCTTTTTGACTCCGTCAAGGCAAGATGAAAATGATGGAAATCAGAGTCAGATTAAAAATATCTGCCTCATGTCTATTGAGTGGCAAATAATTCATTCATATTCAGGAAGAGAAACCATTACAAATAAATCAATTAGGAAATTTCTGAAAAGATGCTAGATCTGAAGAATAAGTGGGAAATGTGAGTGCCACTGAAAATGAAAGCATGCTAGACATGAGTCAGCTATTTCATCCTTGCAACAAGCTACCAAAAATAAGTTGAAATGGTTCTCCTTATAAAATGAAAGCATTGCATTCTCCCAATAATGAGCTTTAGATGAAAAAATGAAGAAACCATCACTTAAAGAACTGAAGAATTTATAACTAAGTTATTGGTATTGTTAATAAAGTACTGAAGACATACACACAAAAAAGACAAGTTCATTTCTTAACTGTTTTTCCCACGCAAAACAGCTAAAAGAAAAAAACCAAACCAAAATAAACAATATACCAAAAACACTGAAGATGAAACATAGCTGTCATCAAAGACTCACAAAAGAACAACTTAAACAGAAACAAATATATCTATAATGAAGTTATTACCTCATAATAATTGATAGACCAAAAAATTAGTTGATTGCGTTCTGTCATCATTAACAAATGTGTTTCACATCTTAAGAAATTGTTGTGATCCATAAGACAAGAGAAATGTTTACAAAGCTATGTACAAGCTGCTATAGTAGGTATGATCTTAATCTAATTTCCACAATGACTGTTAAACCTCCCACACAATATTGTCTCAAAATGTTTGAATCAAAATAATGTCTGGAAAAAGTGACTACTTTAAAATTAATAGTCTCTTGGTCTACTGCTTCAACTCACGATCTCTTTTAGTCTTTGTCTTGCCATCTAATCTTACCAATTGTATCCAACTTTATTCACTCACTCAGTTTATAACAGTTAACCAAAATTACAATCAATGGAGTTTAATGCTTTAATGCTATTACTTTGACCGCTGTAGGGATTTCAGTACTGGCTGTAAGTTAAATTAAAACAACTCTAATAAAAAATTTCCTGAAATACTTTTTTCCACTATTAATGAGAGTCTGCTAAATTCAAATTTCTAAAATTCAAGAGATGAGGAATTCTTTAATGACACCATGGACAGGTCAAACAAAATTAAGACTGACTTCAGTGACATCATTAGTCTTCCAGTGTTGATTGTATCAAACCATCAAGTTTGTATCTTAACAGTGAAAGAGGAGTTCTAACATAATGAAAAATACAAGGTTATAAGAAAATTCTAAAAATCATACCAGTAATGATAGGCATGTCAATGAAGAATTCTTTTTTAATCTAATCATCAAAACTCATTAGTATTAAAACGTCTAAAGGCAAAGGGGCATAACTTTGGGGTTTGTTAACTGACCAGGATGCCCCACTTATATGCAAGTTAGGATCTAAGACCAGAATGCACTTCTTATATACAAATGTTCATGATATGATGTTACAATAAACAGTTTCATGAACATCTGAGGAAGCATGAAGGAGGATATGTGTCCACAATGTATTAAAATACTGATTAGAATTAAAAATTTCAAAGGGCAAAGGGTAAAACTTTGGGATTTGTTAAAGGACCAGCATGCCATGCTTAAATGTACATTGTCATGTTAAAATCTGTAACAATGTACAGTTTTTTGATAAATATTTTATGAATCATGTAGAATGAGTTGTGTCCACAAATTGCAAACTGTTTAAAACATTTCTAAGATCAGTGGGCATAATAATAAATACTCAATGGAGAGAGAAAAAAATCCTTTATGCTGCAAAGTAAATACATTATAATCTGTTATTGTAATTGTTCAAAGTTTGTTTTAAATTGAACAAAGGACTCAAAAGTTAGTGTTTAGACAGACAGGCTGATTCCTATCTATACCCAACAAACTTTGAAAGCAGGGGGTCTATATAATATGTCTTTGCAGCCTTGATTTATAGTTCTGATACAATTGCAACAGATATGTGGGAATCACTGACTGATGTAATTAGATAGATGGAGGTCAACTATATTATACCTCCTCTTTTGTCCATGGGGATATACTAAATAAAGAACAAGCAACAAGGGGCTTTATGAGAATTCAATTATCGTTATATTTGTTCACTGACCTTCAGCAAATAACTTCATTGGAACAATTGAATATTCAGGCAGTCTGATTTCCCACACAGAACTAAATTAGTAATTAAGCATTATGATGCTAAATAATCAGCTTTTTGTATTGAATGTTTAATAATTAATGGATTCTGCCACAATAAGATAGCTATCAGCTTGAAACAATGTCCCTGGTGATTTTTATTATCAACTTTCTTCATACAAACAATGTTTTCAAGCTGTTTCAGAATTAAAAAAAAAGCATTAACAGGTCTTCAAATGTCAAAGACAGTTCAAAGTATTATAATCACACAGGCCATTAGTTTCACATCTATCCATTTCTATTGAATATAGGTATACATAAATTCACTTCAGAATAATAATTAGAATGTGGTTCCCTCAGATCTTCAATAATATTTTCAGATTCCTAATAACTTTTGATACATTAAGATTCGCATTTAGACAATTGCTGTAAAGATGGATTGATTGATGTTTATTTAACACTCAGCAGGCAATCTACAAGACAAGAAGGTGTAAGAATATACGTCCTATTTTGAACTGGATTTATCCTTGAGCAAGAAATTTAAACTTTGAAGGTTTATGGGGTGACAGTCTCGTGGAAGTTATGTTACAAGTCACTGTCTTTAATTTTTGACTCCTAACTGACAAAATATTGCTCATACTCCTTAATGCCACACGCTTAGCAAAAGAAAGCAGTAATTACCAATTGTAGACTTTTTGGCTTGACAAGGTTTTGACTTAATCCATAAAACTGTGCACTACCGGAGACCATACTACCAATAGATAACAGAGCAAATTCAATGATCCAATACAGTGGTTCCCAAGGTTTTGAGAAATCAACAGGACATTTCGTCCTGTAAACCATTCTTCTTAACTAGACCAGACTCTTTTTTACAGGACATTTACACATATGATTTGGACAAAATTAAAACTTTTACTGGTCATTTGGTCCAGTAATGCATATCACTTAACTGGACCAAATCATTTTTTACTGGCCTTTGGGAATGACTGCTAATAATAGCAGGATTTTTAAACCTTAAAACTGAATCTCTCTGACCAGAAAAAAATAATTTTTTCTATCCAAGAAATTTCTTGATTTTGCTATAAACATGATGCTTGTTTGCTATTTTCATTGTTATCAAATGCTTCTTAATTTTGTTTAAACTCATTTTGGAATATATTTGATTTTGATTTTTGGTGTTTTACGCCACTTTTAAGCACCGCTTTTGGGCTATTTCGTGGCGGTCAGTATTTATTGGTGGAGGAAGCCGAGTGCCGGAGAAAACCACGACCTTCGATAGGAAAACTGACAATCCTAGTCAATTAAGATTGAGTCGAGTGCACCCGCACGAGTGGGTTCGAACTCACAACCTCAGTGTTGACTGGCTAGTGATCACAGTAGTAACTACTTAGACCACTCGCCACCGAGGCCCCATTTTGGAATATAAGATCTAAGACTAATTTAAGTAGCAGATTTGGTTTTTCTTCTTCTACATATAAAAAGCAGTGTATTTCACTGAAAAATGTCTTTAGATTGGCAAAGAACTTTTAAAAGTAAATTATATATTGCATAACTCAGGTCTTAACCATTTTATATAATTCATGAATCCTTGTTGTACAGATTAAATTGCTTTAAGTACACTTGCAATTATTGTTAAACAGAAGTCTTGTTTATTCTTTCTGATACAAAAACAGTGCTATACTCATGTGGCTGATAACTGCAACGGTTCTCTTGAAAAAAATACAATGCTAAAACTAACTTTACTAAACACATCATGATACATATGGAGAAATCCATTTAAGTTTGTCAGTTGTATTGATCATGAAATGCTATATAAAGGCTTACAATCTTTAACTCTTGTCATCACAGCTAACTATACCATATCAGCATATCTTGATGGAATAAAAAACATACTTGAAGGTAAAATAGATTTTATTAGCATCACATATGTGTTTAGGGTACATGATATTGACTCCTTGGTTATATATCTTGATAACCAGAAATAGAATGAATTAATAATTAATAATCATTTACTGTTTGTTTATAAATAATTTTACTCAAAAATTTTAACGGAACTCAATGAATTTTAAATTTTCAAACCAGAAATGTAAAATAGTATTGTTGTTTTTTGTCTCCTTTTTCTTTGTATTTTGTAGACATTTATAAATATTTAGATGTCATTATTCCTGAGGTACTTGACTTTATCTTTATATAATACTGTTTGTAAAAGATCCAAATTTACAAGCCAAAAAATATATACTAATATTGTGTCAGATCTTGTTTCCAGACCTCCTTCTTTATTTATTTTTTTTTGGTTGTCTTTTATTGATAATGCAATATTGTTCCTGTAAAATAACATGTACAGGCAATTGTTCAATTGAGATGAATGTTGTAGTTTATTTCATTTGAGGGGTTCAAGTTCTTTTGAACTTTTAAATGTAGAATTCCTGATGTGGATTTTGTCTCCAGATTACTTTTTTATTTTTTGATGTTGTATATCTTTTATTGTTACATTATACATACTATACAAGTTCCTCACAATATAATTAAAAGATGACAAATTTTTCAGATCAAAATTGTAAATTATGGATCATAATGCCATATCTATATTTAGTTGTAAATCTTCAGAACTTTTCCTAACCAATGCAAGTGTACAATACCTCATAAGATTTTAAAATCAAAATTATTTTAAAAGTCTAATATTAAATCTAAATATAAGTAAAAGTCATCTACCTACAAAAGTCCTCTTACATTGTTCGTTGCAGATGTAGATGTGCAATAAGGTTTCAGAATTTTAAAATTGTCTATGAATTCATATACATACATGTATTATTAAAGAATCACTTTTTACAAATTAAGATGAATTCAATGTGTTATATATAAATAAGAAGATGTGGCATGAGTGCCTAGACAGCATGTATAGCTATAGTGTGAAATATTAATTGTGTGGGTAAATTTTAAGTAAGCGTGATCTAATTGCAAAAGTATAAATTGCGGATTTACATCCATAATGTGATCCTACTGATGTGTATTAGCTGTGTACAATGAACCCTATTTGAACCCATTGCAATTGCTTACAACTGTCATGTATTTTGTTAGGAGGAAAAGCTACACTAAGACTGCAATGATTTTTTTATATGAGTTTTATTTTATGACAAATGTGCAAAAAGACAAAGTCATATAGCTTACTATGCCATATTGGTTTTGCTCATTGTTGAAGGCCTTACAGTGACCTACAGTTGCTAACTTCTAGTCATTTGTTCTCTGATGGATAATTGTCTCAATAGCAATCATAATACATCTTGTTATTTTTATATAGTAATATCAGCCAGCCAACCCACACTTTTCAATCCTGATTAATTATATGTAGGTGTATACATAGGATAAGCAGCACAAGGATGCTTAGGGGCCCTGAATAAGTCAGTACACCAACTCTATTTGTCAGGAGAAATAGAAATTATGATAAGCATAATTTTACAGATTAAAATTATCATCAATTGGATTACTGTTTTCACTGAATAATCACCATCAGGGGTGAGAACCAACATCAGAACATTATGAGTCTACATCACTAGATGATATGTCAATGAGACAGGAATACTGGAAACAAATATATGTTTGTAACAAGACCTTGATTTGTATTTCATTGAACTCTGTAATCTACAGTATACATCTCATTTCAATATGATAGACTTCAAGCTAAGCTTCAGTCATTCAATACTTAAGTATACCTTATTAGCTGAGGCTATAATAGCCTTTCATGAAGACGGAAATGTCAGACTTTCTGTGATTCCAACCGAAGTCTGAAGAAACCTGATTAGATATTTCAAAATTCAAAGATATAAGTAAAATGAATAATCAATGGTTAAGTCCTTCCTTGTGAAATTTACTGGTAGTCCTAATGTTGAGCTTAGTCATGTTTGTAATTCTTAAGAACAACATTGAAATAAAGTCATAAAAATTTCAAATTTGTCTTCAATCCGGCGCAGTTACCTAAAGAATCAATGACAAATTTTCTTCAAATCTTTATTAAGCTACCAACGAACTAGAAAAAAAGTTCAAGTAATCTTTGCATTGGAAATTAATCTTCTGTTCATGGTTTTCTGTTCTATAATACACCTGAGCCTGATCATTAAGAGATAAAAATTATTGCTATTTCGCTCAATAAAGGCAGAACAATTCTTTTATATCAAATACTTCAGAATAAAGTCTGTGTCATCCAGAGTCCATGTCATTTGTTTTATGTAGCATTTTACAGCTCCAAGTAATGAAATAAAGTACAAACAAACAAACACAAACTACTGAAACTCTTTCTATCAGTTCCTCTACTTATTTTCAGCTTCTGGCTATCCAGGAAGTACCAATAAAACAGAAAATTCCCATGTTTTATATGTAATTGAACTTAGAAGCATTGAATCAAAAACAAATTCCCGTTATTAGATGATTCGAAAACCAATTTAGTCATCTTAGCAAACTAAATGAAAACTGGAAAAAGCTGTTTGCAATAAACAGGTATGCTTGCGTGCAATGAAAAGTATTTTCACCTCTAAAGGCAGTCCAATTACAATAGCTTGAAACAAAAAGCTGTTTTTCTTTCTTACAGAAGTCCCAGTGCCTTTCAATCCACTAACTACTAATATATGTATTGGGCTTGTGTTTCACAAAAAAATCTTACGACTAAAATTGGTCATAAGTATATTGAAGTGTTTATGACATACCATCAATTTTAGTCGTAACATTTTTTGTAAAAAGAGTTCCAGACTCTTAAAGAAGTCCTATTGCCAATTGCGTACAATGAGCCGAGTTTTTGACCCTCTACAGGATGTCCAGTTGCCCTTGCTTACATTGTGAACTTTTGTGTCAGCCTAAGAGGAGACTTAGCCGTTGTGTGCAAAAGATATTTTTTCTACCATCTATAGATGTCCAATTGCCCTTGCTTACATTGTGAACTTTTGTGTCAGCCTAAGGGAAGACTTAGCCTTTGTGTGCAAAAGATATTTTTTCTACCATCTATGGATGTCCAGTTGCCCTGGTTACATTGTGAACTCTTTTTAAACAAAGAAAAAAAGACACAAGACACAAAGCACAAAGCACTGATCTAAGATTGCTCCCCTTGCTGTAAGCTAGTTAAAAGCCTAATTTCAACTTATAAATAAACAATTCTACAAGACTCAATTAGTACACCTCCAACAGATTTTGTTTAAAGATGTAATGAGTATATCTACACTTATTAAATACAGTAAATTCAGAAATATTGAGAGTTTAAATAAATGGGAATAGTGGGTCTGGGTGAGAATTGCAATAATATTATAAGAACTCACATTATGATATCAAATACAGTTTATCTCTAAGCAGATTTTCCTGAAATCACAATAACTTATCTCACATGTTTGTACATTGTTCAACAATCGCAATAAAAAATGCATGCAATAATTTCTGAATTTAAAGTAGCTAATTATAAAACTTAGGTAGAAAGCAAATGTTTAATTTTTTTAAATGTTTGTCTGACTTATGACTTAAGCAAATGTGCTAGGATGATCAATCACTACAATATGTTGATAAAAGATATTTTATATGTATATCCCACATCTTCTTTTATTTATACTTTTTCAATTGATTGCTTTATGCCATGATAATCCTCAAGTTCTATAAAAGATTTGCAAATGTCACAAAAATTACATTCACAGCAGGCAGCTTTTCATCTTGTATTTCTAACTTTTTAATGTACTAATATGAATCTGGATTAGACATTACATCTATTTTTGGTTCAACAGCACTTAGCAAAATAAAAGCCATTTCTTATTCCTTCTTTTAAGTTATACCCAAACACACAAGAACTGAAGATAATCTGGCCAATATGTCATACAAATGTTTCCATGATTTCGATAGACTCTCTATGAATAAGGATTATTGCCAACACTTTTGAACTAATTGCCTTAACTCTCTGTATAAATTGCAAAACTGTTTGGCAATGTACTCCTAATATACCATTGTCATATGCAATAGGTACAAGGACAATTAGACAAAACTGAATGTTACATCAGATGCATGCTTTAGTTATTAACTTGACATAATTATCATTGTGATATTCGGAAATGATCATAATTTTCAAATTGTAAAATGAAAATGAATCCATCAAAATCATAATATCATTAACTTAACATACTTCAGAAGCTGAGTGCACTGTACGAACCATATCCCTTGATCAACAACAGATTTCTGTACTTAAATTTAATAATTGAGCACTTGAAGAAAAATGTCCCCCCAGAAAAGTAATACTAGAAAATATTAAAAGTATTATGCTCTCATTATCCCAAGGATTGAGTGTTTTGCATTTTTTCACTGTTTTTTGCTACAGATCGGAATAATCTGGGCAAGAATGAAGATATGAACATACATGCATATGTACAATTCAGAGTTTAGTAAGTCCATGAATTAAATCTAGTTTAAACTCTAAAAAAACATACTTGAATCAGGATGTATCAAAGACACAACTACTGATACAACTAGTAAAATCAGTATGTTGACCTCCATGGATCTTTAAGCAATAAATAAAATGATATGGACAACTTTGTCTTTTTATAACACTGATGTAGAAAAACTTCATAAATTATGAGTTCTTAATTTAGTTGATATCAAACCAATATGCCCAATTGATGACAAATGTATGTAAGTTAATTCCTCCGATATGCGAGGGTACAGTGGAATCTGTGTACACTCCCTATAAGGATTAATGGAGATGTGTCACTAACTTATTCACAACCCACCACCAAGGGAGTGTTAGGACACCGAGAAATCTGTTATTATGGTGGAGGAAGCCGAAGTACTTCTTGGTGGAAATAGACAAACTGTTGAGGTATCAACAGATTGATCCCCAGGTCAAAGCCTGTGGCCACTTTGACCTACCGAGGCCCCCAAAGTACCCATTCTAGTTTAAACTCTGGTCTAGGTACCAGAGATGTGTGTGGGAGGGTGAAAATCACCCTTATAATGTACTGAAATTTCCAATGCCCAGAGTCAGGATTGAACCCAAGTCCTTTAGTACTGTAGTCAACGGTCTTAACCACTGAACCACGCACCCACACAGATTTGCAGTGTATGAGAAGTGCAGAGCTAATAATATACCCATGTTAAAAAAATCATAGCATTGAATTTAACTGATCTCATTCATAAAACTTTAATAGACACAATAATTTGAAATTTACTATTGTTTTTATTACACAACAACTTCAAAAGTCCTCAGTGTTAGTTTATCCTTTACAATAGCTAGAATTAATTACTCAGCAGACCTGGCCTGCATTTCACAAAAAGTCTTACAACTAAAACTGACCATAAGTCATAACCAATTCAGTATACTTACGATCAATTTTAGTTGCAAGATTTTTTTGTGAAATGCAGGCCTGATTACAAGCTGGTTACAAAGCATCCATACACACAAACTAAACTGGGCAATCAGGGAGAATCTGTACTATTAATGAGTTTATTTCTTTTTTCTTACTGACTTTATGTTTTCTTATTCTTTTATTACCTAGCTGATTAAAATACATGAAATAAACTTTGACAATGAAGATTTGTCTCCCTTGAATTTTGACATGAGTGAGATGATTGAAATAGCACCTACTTCACTTCAAGATGTTTACATATAAACTTAACAATATGACTATATCATCAAATGCATCTTGCATGTCACTGTCTTATCCCTAATAACTAATTATTGAAATAAAAACAAGCTAATTGATTGTTACCAACAAACCCAGCATTCTCTGACAACCACCTTTGTACTGCAACATCACAATTCATTTTAAGAAGTAACAAGCCTTTCATAGACACTACATGTACAGCAACATTACAATTCTTTTCATGAGTAACAAGCCTTTCATAGACAATTAATGAATAGTAATCTTAATATGATCTTACACAAAAATACTTCTTCAAAGAAACATTCACAAGGAAATCTGTCAATTTTTCATTTTTCTGTCACATGTTCAAGATGAAATAAATAACTTTTGATTTATCAAAATAGATGCACATAATCAATATATAAACATGATATCGAACCACAAATTTGTCAACAAAGAGAATTTTCATTTCCTAAAGGCATCTACTTTGGCCAAAAATAGCAAATCAACTTCCTCAAATAGCAGCAAATAACCATTAAATTATAAAATCAAAGAAAAATGTGTAGAAAAACAACAATTTAATGATGACAAAAACATAATGATATAGTACACTGATTACTTTGTAAGGTATCAATGATGCCTTCTAGGAATTCTATGATTAATATTTACTCCTGCTAATATTATATATATCCCTATTGTAAGTAGACAATGTTACAAATTGTTGATTAAGTTGAAATCATGAAAGATTTCAAGACTACAAAAAATTATTACTTTTTAAACCAATTTAGTATCATTTCTTACATGTAATTTTGCTTTAAATCATAGAAATATTTGTAATAAGGGATATTTCCATAATTTCTCAGAATTGTTTTTCATGTGTATCGTGTATAATGTTTGTAAACAATTTCTCTTCCTGAAAGGTAATTTTTTTTGTAAATCTCTTGTTAGGCAATATATAGTCCAAATAGCAATTGTGTTTTTTTGTTTTTTTTTTCAATTTTATAACTTTAACATTTATTCTAGAAATAGGAAACCTCTAGTATCACAAACACACTCCAACCTAACCTTAAAACAATGAAGCCTGAAACTGAGGTAAAGGTCAAATTGACATTGTCTCATCATAAGCATGTACTTACAAGAGCAACATAATGTGTGCCACATGTAGAGCAGGATCTGTTTACCCTTCTGGAGCATCATCGAGATCACCCCTGGGGTTTTCGTGGGGATTGTATACTGGTATTTGTCTTTTGATCGTTTTTCTTTTCTTGCCATGGCATTGTCAGTTTGTATTAAGCTTTTGAGTTTGAATATCCCTTTGGTATCTTTCACCTCTCTTCTAACTGACAATAAATTCATTCCTTGGTTTAACTTGAAGAAAAGGGATATGACAATAAGATACTTATATGATTGCTTTACCTCTCCTAATGAAAAAGATATAAGTACGTTTACACTCACACAACTTTCCTTGTCTGCAGAAAACAAGCACTGATCTCTTTATTGTTCTCCTGATTACAAACTTTTACATGAATATCATAATCACTCTATGTTTCCAACGTGCTTATAAAATTTCAAGTAAACAACAATAAATTAATCTTTAATGTGGAATTTTTTACCATATTGAACCATTTCTATAATCAAATTTTCTGTTTCATGTTGCTGTAATAATAGAGATCAAAGAAGTATTATAATGCTTAATCAAACAAATACAGACAGTGATTTCAACATGGTTTTAAGTTATTATTTAAATTAGGCTTTGAACTAGCTTTCAGTAACTGTGAGTACCATAAAATGGGTACTTTGTGTCTTTTGTAAGTTATTTTTGTGCTTAAAAAACTGATCTGATGAGTTCAACAGAGTTTGTTCTAATGTTGTGCTGTTTCACTACTGTCCCATGCTAGGGGAGGGTTGAGCACTCACCAACATGTTTAACCCCAACAGATTCTTTTTGTGTCTGTCTGAGCAAGAATCTGTACTACAGTGGTTATTTTTTGTTAAACTGCTATACATGTATTTCTATTTCATTTATTGTTGTAGTATAATTCAGGCTGTTGATTTTCTCTTTTGAATTGGTCTTTTATAGCTGAAGGAGGTACGGTGTTCATGATGATACTGCATTTATTTTGTGCACATCAAATCAAGTAGAATGAGTTCTTCTTTATATCAACATCCTATCAGCAGATCAGTAAGTGTATAAATATTCAGCTTTAGTTTTGCCAATTCATAAAAAGTAAGGAGATACCAACAGAGCAGTTTAAAACCCATATATTGTAAAAAGAAAGACAAAACATTATGGCCACATTATAAAGGTGAAAAACAAAGATTGAGCAACATCAAACCCCACCTAAGACCAGAAGTTAAACTGTAACACAAGCCCCATTACAGACCAGAGGTGAAACTATAACACAAGCCCCATTACAGACCAGAGGTGAAACTATAACACAAGCCCCATTACAGACCAGAGGTGAAACTGTAACACAAGCCCCATTACAGACCAGAGTTGACACTGTAAAACAAGTTCCCTAACAAACCAAAGTTGAAATTGACAACACAAGCCCCATTACAGACCAGATTTTAAACTGACAACACAAGTTCCATTACAGACCGGAATTGAAACTGACAACACAAGCCCCATTACAGACCAGAGGTGAAAGTGTAACACATGCCCCATTACAGACCAGAGGTGAAACTGTAACACAAGCTCCATTACACATCAAAGTTGAAACTGACAAAACAAGCCCCATTACAAACCAGAGTTGAAACTGACAACACAAGCTCCATTACAGACCAGAGTTGAAACTGACAACACAAGCTCAATTACAGACCAGAGTTAAAACTGAAAACACAAGCCCCATTACAGACCAGAGTTGAAACTGTAAAACAAGTCTCATCAAAGACCAGGAGTAGAAACTAAATATGAATTTTTTGCCTTGATCTAATTCATTTATTAATACTGTACATGCTATTATATAACATGTAATTGATCCTAGCATATATTTTTTTCTCTGTCATGCTCCTTTAAGAGAAACATGACTTTGGATGCATAATTACTTTCTATCAGAAACAAGGATCACGTTTCTGTCATTCTAATTACATGTTATCAAATAAAAGACAACACAAAGGGATTTAAAATCAAATTAAACTCCCAAGCAAACCAATTGACAACCAAAGTAAAGATATGTTTTCTATAACTGATAAATTTCCTTTTATTTATGACTGTCGGCATCAAGTACTAAAGAGGCAAGAGGTAAAACCAGTATACCCCCTTTTTGGCAAAAAGAGCATAGAAAACAAGGCATTTAGAGGTCAGTATACTGCGAGTCTTCAGCTAAACACAGGAAGGATTTCTTTGGTAAGGATATTTTTTAGTCCTAAAGAAACAATTAAGGTATTCACTAGATTAAGACAGGAATTGTGGTATGATAAAGAATACCCTCCATCAAAGTTCATAGGACAACATTGTAAGCATGAGCCTTTAAATTTACAATGAGTAAACAAAATTAAGAATAATGTCAATTGTAAATGCCTAACTTTACTAACAATGTAACAACTGTACAACCATTTCCTTATTTCCAATAATTTTATAGTCACCATCATAGAAGTCACAGTCAGTATGATTATGGTAGTATACATCTAAACAAATATGTGCATGTCCCGTATCTGTATATAGATACAGTCTCATTCCACCTATCAAGAATGGAAAACCAAAAGTAATACCCCAATTTGCAGTTCTTTTTATAAATGAGTTACGCCTGTTGACCTGAGGTTAATTGGCATAAATGAAGTCATTCAAAAATCTACTCTTACTGTGATGTGGTAACATATGTGACATCTGAAATGTTCGGGAAACTGCACGTAACAATAATGTGAAAAACATCTTTATTGTAAAAAATACTGGAAGTAAAACATACTTCGAAAACCATACTTTATATATACTGAAGTCAATAAAACAAATAATGTTGTCAAATACAATAATGTAGTATGAATGACAAATATGTCTTGTCAACAACTTTGCTTTATTTCCTGAAGTCATATGAGTGGTACTAAAATAGATATGCTTTTTCCTTAAATAGAACATATCAATAACATGTTTACAAATAACCATCAAATAATCAAAAAATTCTAATCTGGTTTTTTTTTCTGACATGATGGCAGTAATGACTGTTTTCTATGGTAATCAAGCAATTAGGAAACCAAATTTTTGATGTCATTTTACACATGATCAACACTAGGTAATAGTTGAATGAATGCTAAGCTAGGCTTCCTTATTTTGTCCACATATTGCATGCCATTATAACATGAAATATGTAAATAATTAATTCCTTATCTATTTCAAAATCAGTTGCAGCATTTGATCTCTAATTTTAGTTCCAACTTAAACAGTCTGACTGCTTTCAACATCAACCTGAAATATGCATATTTGGTTTCAGAGTGATAGGCTGGAGCTATTTGGAGCATCAGTGGACCAAAATGTTTCATGGGAAATCTATTTTGTTTGTATTACCTCGCAAACATTGTGAATGACCCTCTCAATATATTGAAAGTTCAGTCAAAATTACATCTTAATGTTTTGATTACCAGTTATTAGAATCCTCTTTTTGATTATTCATGCCCCCCCCCCTATTTTTTTTTATATCAAATATCTTTATCCAAATTCAAATAATACTTCAAAATCATCACAATCTTAATTTGAAATATTTTCTATTCTGACTAATGGAACATGAGATTACCAAATCAAATTGATTTATTATTAATTTATAATTCACTTTCCAAACTGACATTAGTCAATATTTCAGTCCAAGAAAGGGTAAATTGACAGCTAAAGTGTAACATTTTACAAGTATATTAACAAGGACAAGTGGTAGAAATTCCTGGAAGTAGAGAAAGAATTGCTTTGACAACTGTAATCGCAGTTATACAAGTGGATTCATTTAGGCTTTCTCTATGAATGTTGTGGGAAGCTGCAGACACAGGGATTAGTTATCCAATGAAAAAATATTTATTGATGTTAACAGATTTAAAATTCATTACACCAAGATTAACCCAAATAATTCAGTCCCTCCCTGAGATTGAATCTCACTGACTCGCAAGCGTCTGATCGGTTCATACGATGAAAACATCCAGGATTTTTATTGGCCCTCTCTGGGTGAGAGAGCCAATCAGCTGGTAGCTTAATGTTATCGAGATTATGTAATCCTGAGCTTAAGTTCTGAATGATTAATGGATGTATGAATGGATGGCTGTTTGATGTCCGAGGGCAAATTAAATGCATATTCAGGACTAGAACAATTTTGTTGATGAAAAATTATTACGAACCCTGTGTTATACTATACCGACACACTGAGCTGGTTTTCCACGTGCTAGTTCACTAGTGAACAGTCAGCAGGAAGACCTGTTACCTTACCCTGACACATTATTCTAATTCCAATTCAACCAGTCTTTGCTCTTATTCGTAAATGTTGTGCGCTTTGCAAAGCACACTACCACTAGACCACCAAGGTGGTTCCAATGATTGACCATTTTTCATTGACTATGCCTTCAGGCTTTAATGTAACCATTGTAGAGCAGCAGAATATAACGACTGAATTATTCAGGTTATACACCAGATGGGCATTTCGTCTACATAAAACTCATCAGCGGCGACAAATCAAATGGGAAGTTTAGAAGCATCAAAACCCAGAAGTTCCAAAATGTTGTGTCAAAATAAAAAGTATACAAAGTAGATACAAAATTTAGTTTAAGTTGACATATTGAAAAGACACCTGTCTCCTGTAGAAGACTGTCTGTTGACTGTATGTATTTTGATAATTTGTGTTATTAGGTTGCTGTCTAAATGATGACTATGCCAACTTCTCTTTTTATTCATAATTGCACTTGCTTTAATAGATTCAAATAATAAAAGAATATTCTAAACAACAAACATTTCCACAAACAAAAAATAAGCACTAACACTGAAATTTTGATTCACTAAAACAGTCAAGTATCTCAAATTCATATCAGGAAAGGATTTGATGGAATTTTGAGGGGTGTACTCTGATATAAAATAGTCCTTAAAATATGCTCCCCAATAAACTACAATTCTAAGCATACTAAAATTCAATTTTTGCCAAAGATTACAAATAATATTTCAGCATATAACACATTCAGGGTAAAATAGCAAATTGATATTATAAAGAAATTTAGCAGCTCACTCAGTTCCTTTATGGTAAACTATTCACATGTTGATTTGAAAAACTATATATGTTAACAGCAATTTTTTGAAAATTATATAGACAAGTGATAAATAGTTTTATCCTTTATTCAAAAGCTCTATAGATGACAGACGTGAAAAACCTTACAAATCTTGATTTAGCAATTATTTTTGTTTCAGGATATTTCAAACTTTATCAGACACTTATTACTTGAACTTACAACTGAAATCAATCATGAGTTCCCTTTGCTGTTTTCATATATCGTTCTTACTGGTCTAAATGACTTGCGGTTACCATTTTGCCATTCAGCATTAATGATATTTACATCTTTGGAAAACTTTTCTATGTAGCGGAAACCAAGTAAATCCTCTTTAATGGTATAAAATCTTTGCTCGTTCTTATCAATACTAATGACTACTTCATACCAGAATTATGTAATACTCGGAAAACTGGAAACAATTTGAACAAATCGTCATGGAAAATTACCAGGAAGCGAATATGAAATTATTTACTGTTTAATGTCAAAACATTTGAAGGTACAACAAATATATTTGATTCATATTGTTGTAGATTATAAGTACTATGATAATCTTAAATTTGAAATACACCACCAATATGATAAATATTGTTTCTATATTATTTGGAAGAGCATTATGTTTAACAAAGTCAAGATGTTACTATAATAATATAAAACAGGCACCTGTTTCAGAAAATATGCATAAGAGAGACAGACAGAAAACACCATGCAAATTGATTCCCATTTACCAACCATTTCATCCCCCATTTCCCAGAAGAGATTTGCTTTTTAGCTCAATCACAGCTTTCCCTTGCCAAAAAAACTTTATATTGTGACTCACAGCTGATATTTTACAAGATCAATGTGTAAAAACCCAGATAACCGGTGACAAAACCGATCTCTTCTAAACCTGTTTGGTATTTAGGTTAAAAAACAAATTTATTGGATACACCAATAAGAAACTCAGTTATTCTCTCAATTGCAAAATTGTACTGCATAAAACACTCCATATTAATTCTGATGGCTTACTAATGAAATGAAAAAGCTCAATTTTATGCCAATAAATTGCTTAAATGTCAATCTGCTTAACGGTATAACCAACATTGATGCAGTATCTCAATTCCTGGTAATAAACTCCATTAGGCATGCCATTATTTCTTTGACTGGTGCCTGATCTAGTTCGTCACTGATCTTTAAAACGATTAGGAGATCCGATTAATACAATGTATAAAGTTAGTTTTGTTGATGATTACATCTGAATGAAAAATAAATTGAATTTTTCTCATATTTCTGTCATTTTCAGTAGGAACATGTTAGATTATGTCTTTGATAAATCACATTACGTTTTTCTGAAGGATATTTCCAAGATCGCAATATTGTTTTGGGTTAAGTTACATTACAGTGGGGATCAATGGAAGTAAACATGGTTGTATCATTTTTGTTTTTCGTTTATTGTTTTGTACTGAATTCAAGCCGTAAGATTTCTGGTTTGAATTGTTTTCCATTAATCATTTCGGGGCCTTTTATAGCTTGCTATGCAGTATGGGTTTTGCTCATTGCTGAAGGCTGTTCTGTGCTTTAGTTGCTTACCTTCTACGTCATTTGGTCTCTGGTGGAGAGCTGTCTCATTGGCAATCATACCACATCTTCTTTCTATAATGGTAAATGTCCTTATGTCCTTAATACATTCAAGGTACTTGTGAAGGTTCAATACAACTGAGAATGCTTTTCTATTGGAACAAATTATAAATGACTGCCCAACAGACATAAAGATAGATGTATGGACAGGTAGGCAGATGGAAAATGCACTGAATGGTCTGTAGCAGAAGCCATACAAAGAGACAAAATATTCTTGGTCTTAAGTTCTAAATGATCAATTGTTCGCAGTATAAATCATAACTTTTAAAATAATATCAGTCATGTAACTTCATGAAGTTGAGTACTTGAATAGTTATCATGTTGTTTCCAAGGTTTCCTAAGGATGTTTGCTGCTCTTGTTTTTGTCATTTTGTCAGATATTTGGAATCCTCTGGTTTTAGCAATGCGGTGCCATTAAAAATGTTTCCTGTGAACTGACTTACTTTTCCTTTCCTAATTTTATTACATATAGTTTAAAAAGCCAATTTTTGAAAATCTTATAAAATCCTTGTTATTTTTCATAGTTAGGTGCTATTAAATGTCAGATGTATGAAAAATCTAGAGATTAATTTCCCGTCAAATTTTTATTGGGTTATATCTCAAAAACAAGGACACATGCAGATCTTGCATTTTTTTTTTCATTTTTTTTAGTTCTGTTATAATTATACTATCAATTTATAAGTCTTTAAAAAAGCTTGTTATTTTGAAACAGAGTCAGCGAACATCCCTAAGTTACAGAGGGAGATACAAGGTGCAGTCACTTGATGACCTTTGTTTGCTGTGATTTGCTTGTAAAAATTATAAAGACTCATCCAATAGCTAAATTGTTGTGGTTTATCATTGATTAGATAGAAGAAGATGTGGTATGAGTGCCAATGAGACAACTCTCCATCCAAGTCACAATTTGTAAAAGTAAACCATTATAGGTCAAAGTACCGCCTTCAACACGGAGCCATTAAGTCTATAATGCAAAATGCAGGTTCATGCAGATTGCTGCACTCTCCAATATTCTGAAGAGTGCAGCAATCTGCAGGAACCTGCTTTGAATTCCTGTTTTGGTAAATTATTTTTTTCCCAGAGTTCTGGGTTGTACCAATTATACTAGCTTGCAGGAGAATTTGTCCTATATATTTGATATGCCATGTTACTTGTTACTAAAAGTGCTAAATTTAGTGTAATAAAACTACAGCCCACACTTAATAAGTGTCAATATACTATGAACTTTACTTAAACCCTCATTGAACATCTTAAGCCTCAGATTTTATCAAATCTAACTGTGACATTTGAAGCAGTCAGTTTTCATATGAATATCATAGTTTTTTCTAACATTATGTTTAATAGTTAATGTTGTGATCTTTACTGACCTTATTGAGGTAAGCTGTATAGTGGGAGTGAAAAATGAAGCATTCAACATTTTTTTTCTTTTTCCACATTATCTTTTGGATTAACAAAATACACTGACAGACTATTGAAACTATTATGGTTCCCTTTATTTAGCAAACTGACATGACTTTAGTTCGATGAAAACTTTTCAAATGTTGCACTCTTTTGGTATAATTTTTTTTTAAACATTTTTGTGTGACTTACAATTGAGTTCATGTTTCATTTTGCTTTGTTTGTTTTTATTTATTTGACTATTGCATATTGTAACATTACTTCTTGTTAACCGCAATATCCTCAAAATTTGTACTTCACTGTTTTATTTCATGTATATACTTGTCCTGAAGACGCCAAGTTTGCTGGTGAAACATGTCGACCAATTAAACGAGCACCATGCGGTAAAAATTTGAGTGTTGTTGTCATTCGTGTCAACATATCATTTCACTTTTGTTCATTATTGTTTAACAATCTGTCAAGCAATGTGTTAACTTTGATGTTCAAGCTGATTTCATTATCACTAAACTTTTTCCTCATGTATGGCACATATCAGTGTTTACTAGACCCTGAAGAAAATTGCTTTAAACTGCATTTTTATGCACCTGTCCTAAGTCAGGAGCCTGTTGTTCAGTGGTTGTCGTTTGTTTGTGTGGTTCATAAGTGTTTCTCGTTTTTTATATAGATTAGACTGTTGGTTTTCCTGTTTAAATTGTTTTACACTAGTCGTTTTGGGGCCCTTTATAGCTTGCTGTTCGGTGTGAGCCAAGGCTCCTTGTTGAAGGCCGTACTTTGACCTATAATTGTTTACTTTTTACATATTGTGACTTTGATGGATAGTTGTCTCATTGGCACTCATACCACATCTTCTTATTTATATTAAACGTTTGACCAATAATCTTTATCCACATCTCTTCAATGTGATCTTGTTTATAACCTGAGTTTCATTATATTTTGTAATACGGACAAAATGCCTTTACATAATTGTTTAGACATAAAAAAAAAACAATATGTTAAGATCTGAAAATAAATGCTAGTACAAATATAGAAATGATGTAAGAATTTACCATCTGTATATATTTCATGCTCTTATTTCAATTGACCATTTCAGAATCTGAATTTAATTTAACTGTTCATAAATCAAAATTAAGTCACACAATTGGTTAAATATCACTTGTTTAAGACATTATTAACCAATCATATTTGGTGAACACTTTGAAAATAATACCCAGCATGCATTTGATTCTGAGAAAGGAAATTGATATAAATGTTACATTACTCTTATCTAAATTGTTTGGACCATTGTCCTTTCTTTTTATGAGTGATGTATTTGTTGCAATTAAACTGTTTCTAGACTTTCCTACCTCAACCTCAAATTTATCATACAATTTTTTAAATAGAACACTGAAAATAGTATGTGTTTGAGCTTCAACCTAATCTCTAGACTTTCTACAGTCCTGCTGGCCTATGCTGTCTAACAAAATACGCAGGAAATTACTGAAATTTCTTATAAATCAATTCTCACTTTTTTCTTCTCATGGTTTTGACATTATAAAAGCCATGTTAAATTGTTCCGTTGAAGATTATGTAACCTGCACTCTAACATTATAACCACTATTTACATCAATATGACAGACAGTATTGTTATCTAATGATATTGAAACTAACGTCTTCAAATTGTCAACCATGATCGTAGTGCCACGATGAAGGTATATATCTATATCCTATGTTCAATACAAATGCCTTCAGTTGTAGACTTTTTTTATTCTATTACATTTCATCTCCATTTATTTTTATTTTACAGACAGAGATTGTGAGACATCAGCTATGGTTGTGACAAGTAATATGAAAACTAACTAATCTTGTCACCCAATGAAATCCGGAGATTTTTATCATGTTATCCATCAAGCTTCCCAAATGATCCATCAGTTGTCTTTATTGATTTCATAAGAAGTTATTCATTGCTTGTGAAAAGTGAGAATTGAAGTATTGGGAAAATATACAAAACCATGTTATGGAAAGCATAAGATATGACATTTTGCCGAGCATGAAAATAGTATGTTATTAACGTAAAAATACAACAGTATAACAGCTAATATACCTGAACTATAAAAATCATCCTGTAATCAGAGATGAAGCAGGACAACTGGAAATTAAAGTACAGTTAAGTCATTTACACTGGAGATTTGAAAAATCCATCAGGGATTTTATAAATGTGAATGAAATTTACCCAAATGATATGTTAGTTATTGAATTTATTTCATATTATGCTGATGGATAGCTCATGAAACACGTGTCATATTGAACTAGGCAACGAAGGTAGTCAATGATTAAAAAAAAATAACATAACTTTAAATTGATGACCAAGACTAAACAAATTATTTCTTTAGTAACTAAAGAAAAATATATGTAGTGATTTTGGACCAATAAACCGTGTATGTGGACCACACAATGTGGAAAGGATCAGAATCAGTTAGTGTAGGTTCGTAACAGGTTTTGTCTTATTGAGTTGGTCGACGTTGAAATCAATTACAGCTCAACCGATATTGAATTTGTAGCAAGGACAGTATTAACTAATGATAGAACAGAATTCTACAAATAAAGAAAATGACAATACAACTTATATCAATATTGTCAGTGTGTTTCCATAAAGTCATCAATTAGATCATATCTTTTTTATAACAAAACTGACTCCAAAAGAGACAAAATATTTCTGAACTGAAATTATCATTCAGGCAGCCAGACAATAAGTTAAAGAAGGAATAAAATTTAATTGGAGAAAACAAAAATGTGTAAATATAGAAATGGATATAATAATGAACCATCTGTTAAAAGTTAAAATCGTGAAACTGACGAATGACTATGTTAGACATCAGATATGATTATTGATCACACTATTGACAAGTAACTATAGAGTCGTTAAACTTGAACATATTTCATTTTAAAAAGCTAACACTTCTCAAGGAGTTAATGCTGTAACTGTGTACACTATTAGACATTTTTAACCTTTGTAACAACTTAACGCAATTTACTACAAGAAGACAACAGTGCAGAATACTATACAATGTTAACACCATGAAGAATTCGTTTTAACAAGAATTTAGCCAAATTATAGCAGCATACAAATGGATGAAATCTAGAAGTGTTCAACAGTGATATCTTTAACATTAGTAAGCATAAGAATAAACTCGTTTGGAAGCATTTGAAATAGTCTTGAGTGTATTCAAAATAGTCTCGAAAGAATATAAAATATATGTTACATGGAAATATGTTCATCACTGTGACGCATTATCACGGATTGCTTTGATAAATGTGTGTCTGGGAAATGTTGTTCTAACAGTAATCTTTTTTAAGCGTCTAGTACCGTGATTACAGTTTCATTGTGACCAGGCAGTCAATCAAATTGTCTGAACGGACTTGATTTCATTATTTTGTTTCTACCATTTCCGATAACTTTACAAACTACAGATCTGTTTCATTTTTAACTTTTCTTTCCCATTATCAGAAGCTTAGCAAAGGGTGAAAATAGGAAATACCAGCTTTCCTAGATCAAAAGACATTATATGTTGAAATAAACAAAATGCAATAAATGACCCAGTACAATTTATAGCATACAAAAAGAGACATTTCAACAAAATGGCTGGTGCAGGGAATGTAACTAGTGTCACTCAAGTAACAGACACTGAAATTGAACTTTATTCCGTGGTGCTCTCATCAACTACGTTGTGTCTTGCCTTATTTTTTGGAAGTGGTGGAAATATAACCATTTTGTTAGCAATGTGTTTTAATGGACTTATGTCACGACTACGATATATATTTTTGTCCATATTACTAATTGTTTGTACATTATATGATTTATTATGGTGCCCACTAGAGATATATCATCTTATACATCATCACCATTCACCATACGATGTAGGATCAAAGGTCAAATTCGCAGGTCAGTGTCTGTACATATGTCTATTTACTGGATTATTCTGCAGTCTGGTAATGATCAGTGTTCACAGTTTGTGTGTACTGATGGACAAATTAGTACAAAAATATTCGAAGCTTATAATACTAATTAGTAGTGTCATTGCAATAGTATTCGTTTCTGTAAATACGATTGGATATTCAGTCCTATCTACAAAATATGAAACTTCCGACTCATTGTCTTACTTAATTCTGAACAGTTATTCATACATATATCGTGTGACCTGTTACAGTGTTTGTATAGCTTCTTCTATTATTGTTATGGTGATAATGATCGCCATGGTAATTTATAAGCAAAATGTTCGGACAGAAAAAACATGCGAAGAATCTGACTACTCAGAGCCACCAACTCCCGAGAGACTAAATATAAACATACCAAGCTTACTCATTAAAGGTGCTGATGATGACAATGATAGTGATAACGAAGAGAATGAAAACAACGAGAAAAAATCCATTCATGATTCTACAAAACATCTTGGTCCACAAGATGCTTCATCAATAAAAGATGACAATACTTCTACATTAGGGGAGCTACCCTCTCCTTCCCGTACAAAAAACAATCACCTTAGTGTAAATATGGCAGCCATTTTAGGCAGACGTCGACATACAATTGGCCAAATAGGGTCCACAGGCCTAGATGTAATGGAAAAGGCCAAACAATACAATTATGTAAGAAAGTTCTCTGTGGATATTCAGGCCTTGCAAGCACAATTAGAAAATCCTAAAATTCATGGAGGAAACTTTCCTTTTAGATCAGATACTGAATTACAAAAGACTGCCCAGAATGACAGGAAAGAGTTTCTTATACGTAGACCACAAACTCCTAATCTGGATTCAAGAATGTGGGAGAATGATTTCTCTGAAAGCAGAGAAGACATATCAAAAAGTAATGAAGAATGCTGTAGGACTTCAATCCATTCTCAAAAGTCTACAAAATCCAACAGATCTAGCAAATCATATAAATCCAGCAGATCAAATAAATCCAGCAGGTCAAATAAATCAAGCAGACGAAACTCTAGTCATGACACAGTCAGTCCTCCAATCATAACCCTATCAGAAACAACAGCGGAAGAACAGCATGTCCTTGACCTTCAAGAAGACAAAGGACCAACTTACATAAAGCTTTGTTGTCTATTAATAGTAACATTTATATGTTGTTTACTACCCATGTATATAACGGAGACTGTTCGTCATCGTTTATCATCTGCCGCGTACATTAACATTGTGACCTGTACTATGGCTCTGTCTGTTGTACAGACAATTATATATCCACATGTTTTATTCTGTATGGATAACTTTATACATAATTCTGTACATAAGTTTTTTGGTAAGTTTCACAGCCAAGTTATGTTGGTTTGTTATGAACGACAAGCAGTACCTACAGACAACATTGATATTACAGTTACCCAAGTGTAGTATGTCTATTTATAAATATATTATTTCTATTTCAATATCATATTGAATTATATCATGTATAACTGTGCTTTAGTCAATTTCATTGCCATTAACTGTTTCCTTCTTTTTATACTGATTCCCATGACCATACAAGTTGAAGCACAGTATTCGACATTAAAATATGAAGATGTGGTATGATTGCCAATGAGACAACTATCAACCAAAAATCAAAGGATAAGAATGAGAACAGGGAATGTTACGACCTTCAACAAAGAGCAAAACTCAAACCTTATAGTTAGCTGTAAAAGGCATCAATATGATAAAATGTTAAACAGTTCAAACTTTAAAAGCAATGGCCTGATTTATGATAAAAAATAAACAAAAAAGTATAACAGACATCAGTCACTTGATTACAGGCAAGCTTCTGGCATGGGATTTATGGTGGGGTTTAGCTTGTTTGCGAGAACTCAACCCCGCCTACCTGTAACCCAGTACAGTGGTATAACAGCACAACATTACTCATCAGATCAACACGAAGCATATAAAAAAAACAGCATAATAACAACCTTGTAGCATCATACTAAGTTTACACCCTAAAAATATTTCATTTTCTACAATGACATGTTGGCATTAAATGTTAAACGGTTTATTCTATAATCTAGCAAAGTTATTTGTTGAAGTGTTAACATCACCTTCTACAAATTAGTTTATATCAACATGATATATTAACTCAATGTCATCATTCTTTTATTGGATTTCGTCATTTCTTAAACAAGGAATCGTTTCAGATGTTATATTCCAAACATAAAAATATCACCTATGATTTTTTTGTCCGTATTGAAATTAGGATTTAAATAGAAAACTAGATGCCTCAGAACGACACGAATGGCCCCGTCTCAAAAAGTTAAAAAATCTGGAATTTCAACAACACATGTGGACACAAACATGCATGGATAGTATCCAGCTCTCAAGACCAATACTAGTTTGATGAAAAATTTCCTTGATCAATGAGTAGTTAAATTTCAAACTATCAGCAAACAGGAAGGGGATGTACTGAAGATGTGTTGAAACGACATGAAAATCAGCATATCGGAACGAAACATAAACTTGATCTGTAACTCATCATGGTTGACTCACATACAAAAAATCAGCGCAAAATCTGAAGGCGTATAGAAAAAAAGTCTGTATAACTGTGATTTTCAACAATTTTCAAAGTCTTAAACCCTTAATTTCGGCAGAAATCAGCGGAGCAGAACTAAACTTAAACTTGATCTATAACTCATCATGGTTAACTAACATACCAAAAATCAGCCCAATATCTAAAGGTGTTTAGAAAAAAAGTCTGTATAACTGTGATTTTCAACAATTTATCAAAGTCCAAAGCCCGTAATTTCGGCAAAAATCAGCGGAGCTGAACTAACTTAAACTTGATCTGTAACTCACCATGGTTAACTCACATACCAAAAATCAGCCCAATATCTAAAGGCGTTTAGGAAAAAAGTCCATATAACTGTGATTTTCAACAATTCATCAAAGTCCCGCAAAAATCAGCGGAGCAGAATTAAACTTAAACTTGATCTGTAATTCATCATGGTTAACTTACATACTAAAAATCAGCCCTATATCTAAAGGCGTTTAGAAAAAAAGTCTGTATAACTGTGATTTTCAACAATTTATCAAAGTCCAAAGCCCGTAATTTAAGCAAAAAATTGCAGAGCATAACAAAACTGAAACTTGATCTGTAACTCATCATGGTTAACTCACAAACCAAAAATCAGCCCAATATCTGAATGTGTTTAGAAAAAAAGTCTGTAAAACTGTGATTTTCAACAATTTATCAAAGTGCAACGCCCATAATTTCAGCAAAAATTAGCAGAGTGGAACAAAACTTAAACTTGATTTGTAACTCATCATGGTTAACTAACATACCAAAAATCAGCCTAATATCTGAAGGTGTTTAGAAAAAAAGTCCGTATAACTGTGATTTTCAACAATTTATCAAAGTCCAAAGCCCGTAATTTCAGCAAAAATTAGCAGAGCGGAATGAAACTTAAACTTGATCTGTAACTCATCATGGTTAACTCACATACCAAAAAGCAGCCCAATATCTGAAGGCGTTTAGAAAAAAAGTCTGTATAATGGTTTGTTGCGGAATGACGGAATGACAGAATGACAGAATGACGGAATGACGGAATGACGGAATGACAGAATGACGGAATGAAGGACAAGGGTAAAACTATTTGGCCCCGACAACTTTGTTGCAGGGCCATAAAAAGATCAAACAACAAATAATAAATGTAACCAGTAACTGACCCGGACACTCTCCAATAAATTTTCAGAATATTGAACAATTGTATTCACAAATAATTTAATTAAAAGTTGAGTGAAATTACATGGCATTTAAAGAATGGTACAACAAAATGAAACATGAATACCAATAAGCTAAAGCCTGGGCATAAACTGAAAGACCTCAATTACTTTTACAAAATAATCAAAATTTTAGTCATTTGTAGAACTCATTCAATTACTTCAGCTTCATCTTTATATCTGACAGAGGTTAGTTTAATGTTCCTAATAATGCCATTTAACTTGACAACTTAAATACAGTTTGCTACAGTTATCCAACAGACCTGAAAAATCTCACTTTCAGCTGTCTTTTGAGCTAGCATTAGCACTAGACATACTAACAGAAACTTTCACACTAACTTATATTTTGGGCAATATTTACCATGGTGAAAGAGAGGCGAAAGATACCAAAGGGACATTCAAACTCATAAGTCGAAAATAAACTGACAACACCCAGGGTTAAAAAAGAAAAAGACCAACAGACAAACAGACAAACAGACAAACAACAGTACACAAAACACAACAAAAACAAAAAGAAAAGTTCTCTTAAACATATAATAAAACATGGAATCAACTAACACCAACCATTTTGAAAATTATCAGAAATTTATTTGTCCACGTAAATACATAATTAGGTGAGATAATTGCCATTGAGACAGTAATCCAACAAACATACATGCAAGAGGGGGAACATGAAAAGGTCATTCAAAATGAGCAAGTGTCCATACTAAGTCATGACAAGCTATTAAACCACCAAAGGATTCATTTGAAGGTCTTATTTGCAGTGTCTTTCACATATTTGTGACCATTCACCAGTTCTTTGGCTTTCATTTAAAAATTCAAATAAAATGAGCTTTTAGAGAAGAAAGTTACTTACAATTTTTATAAAATCTTAAAACCGAAAAGATGCTACCCTTGAACATTCATGACACTTCCAAATACATACAAAATTATTTGATTTAATTTGAAAATGTTAGTCTTTCTTCAGTGGAGAAAAATCTTTTTCTAAATTTTAAGACAATTTGTCATTTCTGGGTATTCACTAAAGTGTATTCATTTGTGTGATGTCATATGAGGCAAGATTGCCTTTTTCATGCCATTACAATGGCAAAACCAGAGAATTGTATGCAGATTTGGCATTAACAGCTGAGAACAGTGTGCCACGTTTATCATAAAGTATAATTAAACACAAGTGAACCAACGCCTGGTAAATCTTCGGTCAGTAGATTCCATAAAGTGGATACCTCAGGTATGCAGGGTCGTTACGATAAAAAAATTTGTAAGGGTTCCACGGAACCCAGTATCTCGCCTACTTTTGCTGTTAGTCGCAGGTTCAACAAAAATGGGGAAAAAATTATTTAAAATTTTCCTCTAGATACTATCTTTTGATTGTAAGAAGTTCTGTTCAAGTTTGGTAAAAATCCAAGAAGGTTTATGAATTTGATAAATGTTTTAAAAACTTTAACTGTAGACTGTACGTAATGTTAACTGGAATAAAACTAAGTCCATTTATAAGTAATATACGGAAAAACAGGAAATAAATTTTTACAAAATTTCCTTCTAGATACTTTTGATCATAAACAAGCTTCTGTCCAAGTTTGGTACAAATCCAGGATAGTTTAAGAAAGTTATTAAAATTTGGAAAGCTTTAACCACAGAGTGAATGTTAATGTTAACTGGCAGAAAAACTAAGTCCATTTATAAGTAAAATACGGATAAACAGGATCTTTTTTTTAATAAAATTTACTTTTGAATACTATCTTATGATCACAAACAGCTTCTGTCCAAGTTTGGTACAAATCCAGGATAGTTTAAGAAAGTTATTAAAATTTGAAAAACTTTAACCACAGAGTGAATGTTATGTTAACTGCCAGAAAAACTAAGTCCATATATGAGTAAAATACAGTTAAACAGGATTTTTTTTTTAGAAAATTTTCTTTTGGATACTATCTTATGATAATAAACAAGCTTCTGTCCAAATTTGGTACAAATCTAGGATAGTTTAAGCAAGTTATTAAAATTTGAAAAACTTTAACCACAGAGTGAATGTAATATTAACTGGCAGAAAAACTAAGTCCATTTATTAGTAAAATACAGATAAACAGGATTTTTTTTTTACAAATTTTACTTCTGGATACTATCTTATGATCATAAACAAGCTTCTGTCCAAGTTTGGTTGAAATGCAGGATAGTTTAAGAAAGTTACTAAAATTTGAAAAACTTTAACCACAGAGTGAATATTTGTGGACGCCGCCACCGACACCGAGGGAATGTAGGATCGCTATGTCTCGCTTTTGCGACAAAAGTCGCAGGCTCGACAAAAACATAAAATGTAGAAGGTCCTATAACAACAACACTTTAGGGACGACATCAAAAGTTCAATGTAGGATAAAAAACTTAATTCACATAGTTTTTTCACTAACCCCCCCACCCCCCCTTCTTAACTTAATTTGGGAAAAATTGATTGACCAATATGGATATATGTAAAATCGATTTTGGATAAACAAAACTTGCAGCAATTTTAACCCCCACCCCAAACTATTTGATTTAAGTTTTTTATCCTACATTGATCTTTTGATGTCGTCCCTTAAGGAATGCTCCAGTAATTTATTGAGATCGACGTGTTTTGGTGGCTAGGCCACCGTCATCAGGATAGAAAACAATATATAAAATCATGCTGATGTACAAAATCGGGTTGAGAAAATTAAAACGTCACAATGTTGCTATGGTGAGTAACGTTATAAATAGCAATTGAAAGAGAAAGTGAAAGTAAATATATATGGAAGTTAACTATTTAAATAAAATAAAATAAAATGAAAATACAATGTTTTTGTTGTTAAAATGTTTGTTAAAATTATTCTGCCATCATGTGTTAGCACTCTTGCACAGTGGAACGAATTATAAAATAAATTATTGTCAGTTGTGTTCTGTGTAAACTTTGTGTTCAATTAATGTTTTTATTTCCAAATATAGACGACATTTTACTAGCAATTCTGTACCATTTCGACTGGCTTCCCTGGGCCAGAGGTACCGAAACATGTCGATCTCAATAAATTACTGGAGCATTCCTTAAAGTGTTGAAACGTTGTTATAGGACCTTCTACATAAAGTATAATTATTACTAGAAGTATAAATCCGCTTATAATCAGAGGAATATGGTACTATATATCACATCCTGTGAAATATAAATCCAATATAATAGTAAACATAATAAAGCCGTACTGGAGAGGGACATATCATTACAATCAGTAATACTGATCATATTTCTTTAATTTCATTACAAACATAGTCAGATCTTCAACAAGATACTACAGATAACATCATTGCAGGTGTGGTTAATATCCGTAATCTAATGCACTTATCACCACACGTCTATTACAATCAATCTCAATAATATGTTTGATCCATATCGGTTCCATAAAAAGACAAATACATTTGATTCATATCTTTTCCATAAGAAGACAGACTCTTTTAAATACACCTGATTTTTGACGTCATCTAGATGTTTTATGGGCAAACTGGATCCCTGCATCCTTCGACTAACAAGGTCATTGTGCCTGTATGAAATTTTTTCAAGCATCTCTGTCTTCTGATGCACGTAATTCAACCCTAACTACAGAAAATCCATAAAAGTGCTTCGGACGCACAAAATTAATAAGTGTTAATTTCATTTACATAAATATACTCATTTTATCATTTATTTCATATCTCTCAGCCATGGAAATTATCCCAACTAAGATATTCACCCTTTGCTCAATGTACTGACGGAGATTTTATGCCCAACAAACACACAAAAGACGTAACATAAAACTTTGACATAAATATAATGATTGGAATAAGTGTATTAGGGGGTAGTAATGTATTCTTACTTGGTTAGTTTATTAGTGTTTAATGCAATTTCATCACTATATGCTATTTCATGGTGGTCTGAATTTAATGGTGGAAAAGCTGGAGTGCTCGATCAGAACCACCTACCTTTGGCAGGAAAACTGACAATCTTAGTCAATTAAGATTAGAGACGAATGCCATGTTTTGGGTTCGAACTCACAACCTAGTGATAGAGCAATTGAACTACTAATACCATTCAGCCACTTCTACAGATGTGCATTCATGTGGTGTTAAAAGACATCATTTATTTAAGTTTCATACATATTCGTCCCTTTTGTCTTCTTTTTATGATAATTATTCAATTTTCCAGGTCAAGGTTCCTCAATAACATCTCAACCAAATATATGACAATGAATGGAAGTCTGAGTTTTGATCTGAATCATTTATGCGTTTCCTGTTACATGTGTTGATATTATGAAAATTTAGTGATTTATATATGAACTGAATCAATGTTTTATTGTACTTATTACCATAATATGTATTTGAATGTAGACATGAATAATGTATTGAAAATGTCAACTTTCCTGTTTTGAATGATAAAAGATGTCAAAACATTTTCGATAGATGCTTAGTGATAAAATCATACAATAAGACAAGAAAAAAAAGATTACAAAAAGTTCATTTATTTTTTCAATAGTCAACTCTGAATTGAAATTGTATTTTACAGAATTTTTCTAAAATGGTTGACTTTGCAAAAGATAAAATGCAAATTAATGTTCTGAAAAACAATGTAAAAGAATGGGTTAAAAGAACAAATGAATGCTCATACTACATCAGATAGAGGTTTTTATATATATTCAACATACTGAACTCACCAAAGAATTCTGAGCTACTGTTGTCAGTTCATTATCGGCCACTCACTTAAAACAAATTTGGGCCATTGCTGTACATAAAAACCAACAACCAATTCTTGCACATTGAAACCAATAAAACAATACTGAACTTAAATTACCTACACATAGAAATAATGAACAATTCTGAATTATCTCAAGACATGGAACAAAATTTAACCATTCTAAACTATACCTTCACATGGAAACCAACCTGACATGGAACTTTAAACATGTTAATAAAACTAACCTAACCTGTAACAAGAAAATTGCATAAAATATTTAAAGTAAGGGTAGATTCTAACCTAATTCTAATGCTGCTGGTTGAGTGGCCATTTCATTATGGAAATTTTGAAAAGCAGTCAAAAGCCAATGAATTATTGGCCTACTTTCCCAGTTAGTCGATCTCTTCAATTGACATTTATAATAACTCAAGGCTCTCACTTTCTTAAGATACAGGATAAAACTGAATACCAATACCACTGTTTAAAAAGAAATTTTAGACAATAATAAGACATTTCTAAAATCTAAACTAACCACAGTAATTAAAATGCTTTAGTTTTAACATTCAAAGACTTTAACAACCCTTACTTTATCTGCCTGTTTAGCTAATATCAATTTCTAGACATTCATAAAATTTGCTGGTTGTTCGTTTTATTGTGGGAAAACTGGGATGACAATAATTAGAGATAAATGGGAAAATCTCCTACAGTGGGTACATCATGTGCTCCATCCCTGCTTTTTTTTTTTTCAAATTAAACAAAGCAAGCCTTGCTATGACATAACAGTGTTAATTAGGGTACATATAGATCCATATGGGTAAATGTCAACCGACCTAACTTAGCTACTCAGCTATTGAAGATTCTTCACAAGGCTAAGTACATTACAACCTAACAGCTGTTAACAGGATTAATTGTTTGTGCAGTAGTATAAACTTATTAGACTAAGCTGTCTGTCGTTTCAAAAGTTCACTGATCCAATTATATATATGTAGTTTACAAGAAATCGAAAGCATTATTTCTATTTCCATTTTCATGTTCAGCTGATTAAGTTTTTGAGGTTTCACTGTCATGTACTTCAATCAAACAAACTAATTTGCCTCAGTTGCTACCGGTTTCCTAACTATAAAAACAAAAAAGAATGAAAGGTAAATTAAAAGTGCAAAGTTGCCTAGTGGTATTGAAAAGATCAGGTTATTTGTAAACTTAACTTTGATAACTGCCCTAAAATATCAGAATCATAATAAAACATGCATTATAATTGCTTTCATCCATTTCATTTGAGCCCTCTCATTTGCAATCATACCAAATCTCCTTATTTCTATATGATAGTAATTTGACATCAAATGTTAGACACTATGAAATGTGGTGAAAAGACTGAGGAGGTTAAAGGAATCTATATTACAAAATGAGGGGACACTTCTTAAACTAATGAAGATCAAACAAATAAATATGTCTCTCAGACTACTCAAGGTGAAAGTCCAATATTATGTCATGTATATAGTGAACAAAAGAACAGGATGAGTTTTGTCACTTACGAAATTCTAAATTAATACAAGTTAGTTTGCTTTAAGTTTATTAACACCTTTTTGATTAAACGCTAGATATATTGTATTGAGACCTGTCTATTGGTTAAGACAGTATATTAACCTGTGGTTGTCTTTTGGTTTTTGTGTCATTAGGTTGCCGTCTCACGGACATTTTCCAAACAACTTTTTTTATTCATATTAAGTATTGCAACTCAATTCATTCATGTGCATGCAACTTCACTATGTGCTTAGTCAATCTTATCAAATTCTGCAGAGTGCATTATTTTTAAACGTATTCAGAAAAGATAGTAGAAAAAAATTGTTGATGCTTCAGAATTATTCAGCATGATTCTAAATGCTCATGAGAGATTGAATCTAATAATCATTCCACCTCACAAAAGCATCGTTTTCTATTTTTGGAGTTCATCTTTCCCCTGATGTAACAAAAGTACAAATTCGTATATTTCTATACAAAGAAAAATTCTTTCAACACTTTATAGCTGTCTATCTCCTCAATCATAACACAATAAACACCAGCTGTTGATGACATAGCAGATATATTTTTGTAAAACAAACTGACCATATGTCACATTCAAAATTTGAGTTATCACAAATCCATAAAAAAAATCACCTTTGTTTCTGTAATAATCTATTGAAGTACACATGAAGTAAGCCTATTGTAGCTAGTTTGACATTGTTACACTTTCTAATTATGGTTATAATGAGGAAAATTATTGTCACTGAACACTTTGTAAGAGTGTACACTGTCCCTGTAATTCTAAAATCTGATGAACAGAGATTTGCTATACAGAATCTGGTGACAATTTTTATTTGACAATCATTACTTCAGAATATAATTACAGTCAAACCTGTATAATAAAGGTCACACTAAGGACCAGAAAAAAACTAACCTTATAAGAGAGGTGACTTTTAAATTGAGGTTCAAAATAAAAAGAAGAGGGTGGTGACCTGCCACCTATTGGGAATGCAGATCATGACATTGTATTCACTGAATGTACAATATCACTGAAAAGGAACAAAAAACCAGCCAGACAAATTTGTCAATTCAAAAAAGCAAACTAGGAAAACATTAAATCAGATATACAAGTACTAGAAGAAAACATTAAATCAGACATACAAGTACTAGAAGAAAAGATAAAAACTATATATAATAAAAGTAACACCAATGAACTTTGGCTAACATTCAAAGAAGATCTTATAAAGACCATCAGTACTAACATACCACAAAAACAAATAACACACAAAATGAAATTGCCTTGGATCACAGACCAACTAAGAATTAAGATTAAGATTAACAAAACAAAACGTCTGCATAAAAAATCTAAGAAAAATCATCATCTGCAAATTAAATACAAACATATGAAAAAAACATTGCAGGCAGACATGTGCTCAGCTTATTGGCATTATATTGAAAACATGATCCTAGACCTTCCAATTGAAGAACCTGGAAGCACTAACAAAAAGGACACACCAAAAAACCTGTTCTCATATATCAAGAGCATGAGAAATGATAATTCAGGTGTAGCTGCACTAAAAAAGGATGGATTGCTCATAACAATCACCAAAGATAAGGCGAACATCCTCAACAAGCAATTTCAAAAAGCATTCACTACTGAATCATCTGCAGATCCAATACCAGTAAAAAACTTATCATCACATCCACAAATGAAATTAAAATATCAGAAAAGGGCGTCAACAAACTACTTCATAACATCAATCCGAATAAAGCCACAGGCCCTGATGAACTATGTGGAAAGGTATTAAAGGAAATGAAAGATCATGTCAGTCCTATCATCACACTCATTTTTCAAAAGTCAATTAACACTCATAAAATACCTACAGACTGGAAACATGCAAATGTCTGTCCTGCATTCAAAAAAGGCGACAAAACAACGCCATAAATTACAGGCCAATTTCACTAACATGTATACTTTGCAAAATTATGGAGCATATCATAGCTAGTCAAATAATGGAACATCTCGAAAAAACAATATTTTATATGATTTACAACATGGTTTCCGATCAAAACGCTCTTGTGAGACACAATTACTATCTTTCATACAGGACCTTGCAAGAGACAACAATAACAACATACAAACTGATGTCGTTGTGATGGACTTTGCCAAAGCTTTTGACAAAGTCCCTCACAAAAGGTTACTTTACAAATTAAAATACTACGGCATAGACAATAATACCTTGGAATGGATTGGTGATTTTTTACACCATCGTACACAGACAGTCATGCTAGATGGAGAACAATCAGAAAAAATTGAGGTAACATCTGGAGTGCCACAGGGCACTGTCCTTGGCCCAATCTTATTCCTCATTTACATAAATGATTTCCCAGAATATTTACAACACAGCACCTTAAGGTTATTTGCCGATGACAGCATCATCTATAGAAACCTCAAAAACATAGATGATGCATCCAAATTACAACAGGATTTAAATTCAGCGGCACAATGGGAAAAAGACTGGTTTATGTCATTTCACCCAGACAAATGCTCCATACTTAGAATTACACAAAAAAAGAAACCAGTCAACCATGACTACATCCTTCATGGCCACGTTCTCCAAACTGAAACAGCTACAAAATATTTAGGCATAACCATCCAATCTGATCTCAAATGGAATAAACACATAAATAATATAACAGCTGATGCAAATCGACAACTTAATTTTCTAAAATGTAACCTTAAAGTTTCATCCAAAAAAATTAAAGAAAGGGCATACATGTCATTAGTTAGACCTAAGCTGGAGTACAGCTCTTGCCTCTGGGACCCTCACAACAAAAATCAAATCAACCAAATTGAGATGGTGAGCTATACATGGATATCCACCAGCTCAGAGCTGGCCTACGTATACAAACTATACATGTAATAGATATCACAATACCAGTACAATGGAACCTACTTCCTACACCAACAATCCTTTGTACAACAGTCGACGGCTTCAAAGAGCAGATTTCTATATCTGCTCTTTCACAAATATTCTAAAAACTGCATAACATGTACATAGTTTTACCAAGAAATATACATAGGATAACAATCCACAAAAAAAAATTTATTAAATCACTGTTATATTTTTACTTTATTTTTCTATGCACCAATGCAATGTAACATAAAATTACTGAAAATTTATTTCTTTTAAATTGTAAAAAAGCCATGCATGCAACGGCATGTAATAGTCAAAGTTGTGACTGAGTGCGGAAATATGAAGATAGATAGATAAGAGAAGTTTTCCCTAAATAGAGGAATCATTTTTATGGCAGGTTTGACTGTACATGTTAAAGAGAGGCGAAAATTACCAATGGAATAATCAAACTGATCAGTCGAAAACGAACTGACAATGCCATGGAAAAAAAATCCAGAAATGACCAAAAGACAATCCAGACCAATTTTCTAGCTACTGGTCCATTTTATTTTCATTCTTTCAGGTGTTGAAAACAAAATCGTTTCAACCAGAACTTCAGGTAATTTAGGTTAAGTGATCTGTATAATGCTGTTTCATATATTAACATAGAACAATTGACAATAGCTCTTGATAAAGTTTAAATTCAACTGACCAGTTGCAACACAATATGTTTATACATCAATGGTTTCTGCTGTAAACTGTCCAAGATGATGAAAAATGTTAACAATAGCAATGTGCAATAGCAGTGACCATACACTCAGTGTAGAAGACTGATTTTAAAAAGAGGATAAAAACCAAAGGTCTGCATATGTATGCCTACAACTGTATCTAACTTTAAAAATGCAACACTAGATTATTCTTTTTAATTTCCCTTTCAAAAATGCAATTTTTGTAAAATAACTGTATATAAACATCCATTTCCTTCATTACTTCATTGTCTAAAAAAAAATTTGCAGTTCGGAAGTTGAATTGATTACGTCATGTTTAATGTTCAAATGTCAAATAATGTGGTTTGCACTGAAACCCTGAAACATTCTCCTTATAAATGGATATGTCACCGTTGTACGCAATGACTGCCTGTAACCAACGCCTAAATGATTGACAGAAAGGTCAACCAATTTCATTGGGCATGTTTTGAGTTCTGTTTTGTACGTTCTGATTTGGCCTCTGTCCCACCCATTACAGGGTGTTTTGGCAATTATGCGGTTTAAACTTTAGGGCTTTAAATGTTTTTCTACAGTTGATTCTTTGGCACTGCAGTATATTGGAAACATTTATGGCATGAATTTGTCTGCCATGGCAATCAATGACTTGATTAGCAGTTGACGTTGTGGCCGTAAAATATTTTAAATGACATTGCGTCATCAAATTTTATTGAGGTGGTGTTGTCACTACATATGGATCTGGTCATGGTTGGTCAACAACAAATCCCATCTGCCTGTACTGTTGTTGTTGTAAGGACAGTATGATAAGTTTCTGACGTGAAAGTCAAATATGGAATTTTTCTAAACATGCATGAATAGTATTTATATGAGGATCAATCATGATTTGGTAAATAAAGTCACCAAAATGTGTGTTGCGTTTTTAAAGTCCGTCAGTATAGTAGAATCCATGCCGTTTGAAAAGCAAGTATTGTATCAAGTTATATATATATATTTATCAGTGTTGCAGTAATTTACTCCAGTCACTTCTTTATCAAAGTACTTGTGAACACTGAAAGGGAAAGATTGCTTTCATTTTACATTGTTACCTAAAAATTAAACATTGCATTGAATTTACATTTAGGCAATACTTTGAGTTGGGGTTATTTCCATTATCAATAATTAAAGTTGAACCTATTTCTAGAACAGATAGATTCATACACCATGGAACAACTTATGTAATTTTCAATAAACAGTTTTCTTGACAAGTATGTTTATACAAATTATTTTGTAACTACTTGAATATCTTAGTACAAATCATTAATAAATTGCTTGAAATAGACATTTCAGGTTAGGGTGAAGGTTGGCGCCTGTTAAAATGTTTAAACCCACTGCATTTTTATGCACCTGTCCTAAGTCAGGAGCCTGTTGTTCAGTGGTTGTCGTTTGTTGATGTGGTTCATAAGTGTTTCTCGTTTCTCGTTTTTTATATAGATTAGACCGTTGGTTTTCCTGTTTGAATTGTTTTACACTAGTCATTTTGGGGCCCTTTATAGCTTGCTGTTTGGTGTGAGCCAAAGCTCTGTGTTGAAGGCTGTACTTTAACCTATAATTGTTTACTTTTTACACATTTTGACTTGGATGGAGAGTTGTCTCATTGGCACTCATACCACATCTTCTTATTTATATATGGATAGGATCTTAAGAATGATCATTTCACTGCACTTAGTTGTTTGTGATCCTAAAGGTAGATTTGAGGCCTGGAATACACAACAGATAAGCAAAAAGTCTGATTTATATACCATTATACCATTAAAGATGTCTATATATAGGTTATAAACTGCAAGATTATCAAAATTATTGTATTTTTCAATAATAACAATAATAGAACTTTTAAGATCTTGTAAATTTTAAGTAAATTAATGTTTATATTCTAGAGGATTTACTGTTTTAAGGGTTGACGGTCTTGATCATTTTTTAATGAGTTTCATTTCAGCTGCAGACAATCAGTGCAAATTAAAGGTAAATTGATATATCAGATGTCTGTCAATGATACTAAAAATCACAGAACCATATGGTGAATATTACTACATTTCCTACCAGTAACAATACCCAGATGGCATTAGGAAATAATTTCCCCCCAGATGAATATATCTGTTGCCTAGTCATGCAGCCATACTAGAGACATCCCTAAACAATTTCCTGCTTCTTTTCATCTCTGTTACAATTGGCTTGTCTTAACTATTTCTTGTAGGGATTGACGAGTCTACGATCCTAGCAATTGCCTGAGAAATTAGAGGCTCAGACAACATAATAAAACGATTTTAGCTATTGTATATAAATAAGCTAATTACCTGACAGACAATAAAAAAGAACCGTGAATGAGCTAGAACTGGTCTAATAACATAGAAATTAACAAATAAATAGTTAGTTCCATTTCTTTCATTTTCTCATTGTTTTACCAGATAACAGAAAAAGAATTGTTTAGTAGGAATATTACAAACAAATCTAGTTATTATTACAATATGCAAATAAATTTCTATTTTTACGCTGACCAGAACTGAGTGTATATTTTAATCATTTTTATATCTAGTCCAGAACACTTTATTATTTACAACACAAAGTCCCTTGCAGTTATATAGAAAGCATTTTCATCCATATGGAAGTTCATGAAAGGTTGATCTTTCCTTTCTTCAATCTTACTTTTTTGTTTCAAATTCCCCCTTCAGTCTTTTTTTTTCTCTAAATGGATTCTTAGTTTCTGACATCAAAATGATTGCAAGGAATGCATATGCAATGTCATGTTGTGATTTCAACCTTTGACCTTCAATATCAAAATTATTCAATGTTCAAGCTCGCATTAAAACCAACCGTTTTGATATAACTGGAGCAATACAAGAGTGACCCATTCTTTTTTTTATATCCCTTCGTCAACTTCTTCCCAAAAGGACTTACATCTACTAGATGCTTGATACAAATCTATCTAAACTCCTTGAAACTTGATTGATATGTTAAAAAAAGAGTCACAGTTTTGATCTAATGACCTTGAAGATTTTACTTTGAGAGTTATTGGTATTTTACAGAGTTGAACAGAACATAGCAAAACACTCAAGTATAGGAATTAAAAGTTCAATTGAATATTTTTTTTCATCATAAGTTTTTTTTATTTAAATACCTAGTTTGATTCATATATAATGAAAGAACCTTAGTGAGCGCGCTCACATACCCCACGTCCCCACATTGTCATTGGAGAAATAAAATAAGTGTAAGAAAAAAAATTGTATCAGAAAAAAAAATTGAATCATAATTTCCTGTCAATATGCACATCTACATAGTATGTCCTTATTATCTACACAGTTTCATGAAATTCTGTTGTGTGGTTTCAGAGGAGTTGCGATGACAAACTGTTGCAGAAGTACATTGAAGCAAATAAGTTCAAAGGGGCGTAACTCCTGGAAAAAAAATTGAATTGTAATTTCCTGTCGATATGCACATCTACGTAGTATGTCCTTATTATCTGAAAAGGTTTCATGAAATTCTGTTGTGTGGTTTGAGAGGAGTTGCGATGACAAACTGTTGCAGTAGTACATTAAAGTAAATAAGTTCAAAGGGGCGTAACTCCTGGAAAAAAAATTGAATTGTAATTTCCTGTCGATATGCACAACTACATAGTATTTCTTTATTATCTAAAAAGATTTCGTGAAATTCTGTTGTATGGTTTGAGAGGAGTTGCGATGACAAGAAACAGGACTGACGGACGGACTGACGGACAGGTCAAAAACATTATACCCTCCGCAACTCGTTGTGACAGGTATAATAAAAGGCTTTCTTTTTATATATTCCTTCAGAAAATAGACTTTTTAATGTAAATCAAATCTGCTTGAAATTTTCTTGTTTTCACAATAGATATCACAATATTGTAGTTTTTTACACATTCTAATCTGAAGCTGGAAATTCACATTTATATAGAAACTACACCTAGCACTATTGTTTACCATCAGAACAAAGAAAGACTGCAATCTCAACCTCTGATAACAAAATTTAATGTTCAAAATGAAATACATGAATGTTTTTGTTTCTAAAAATACATATTTCAGACATTAATACATGAGACTGAGTTATGTTGCTGACAATTTTTTGTGACAATATATGATACATCAGTGTAAAATGACATATTAAGTGTTTTTATATAAGCCCCTACAATAGAAATTGAATTTCAATGAAAAGGTCAGAATCGAGACAATAATTCTACATTTATTTATTCCTGTCAATAATTCTCTAAATCCTTCAAACATTATATGACTATGGAATGTTTCAGTGTAATATTGATAATCAAATAAACAGTTGCCACATTAAAATCCTACTAAAGCCATTTCTGGGAAACATTTGATCCAAATGGATCTTGATTAGTAACGTAATCACATTACAATTACAGCTAATAGGATTGATAGGAATGGCTGTCCAAATTAAATCATATTGCTAACTTTTACCATAGTTTTCTTTCCTGTTCCATTTCCGGGTTAATGTTTCATACTTTCTTTCATCTTTTCACACACAGAGCAAAAAAATTTAACATTGTAACTAATCAAATTCTTCCTGACTTTTGGCTTTATTGTATAAACATGCATTTACAAATACTGAATAGTAAGTTACTTTCGCAGGGTCCTCATAACGTTAACTTCAGAGTTTATCAATGAATATCCTTACACAATTAAAGAACCTTAGTGAGCACGCTCATATACCCCACGTGCCCACATTGTCATTAGAGAAATAAAATAAGTGTAAGAAAAAAATTGAATCATAATTTCCTGTCAATATGCACATCTACATAGTATGTCCTTATTATCTACAAAGTTTCATGAAATTCTGTGGTGTGGTTTCAGAGGAGTTGCGATGACAAACTGTTGCAGAAGTACAAAGTTCAAAGGGGCGTAACTCCTAGAAAAAAAATTGAAACGTAATTTCCTGTCGATATGCACATCTACATAGTATGTCCTTATTATCTAAAAAGGTTTCATGAAATTCTGTTGTGCGGTTTCAGAGAAGTTGCGATGACAAACTGTTGTAGTAGTACATTAAAGCAAATAAGTTCAAAGGGGCGCAACTCCTAGAAAAAAAATTGAATCGTAATTTCCTGTCGATATGCACATCTACATAGTATGTCCTTATTATCTAAAAAGGTTTCATGAAATTCTGTTGTGTGGTTTCAGAGGAGTTGCGATGACAAACTGTTGCAGTAGTACATTAAAGCAAATAAGTTCAAAGGGGCGCAACTCCTAGAAAAAAATTGAATCGTAATTTCCTGTCAATACGCACATCAACATAGTTTGTCCTTATTATCTAAAAAGGTTTCATGAAATTCTGTTGTGTGGTTTCAGAGAAGTTGCGATGACAAACTGTTGCAGTAGTACATTAAAGCAAATAAGTTCAAAGGGGCGCAACTTCTAGAAAAAAAATTGAATCGTAATTTCCTGTCAATATGCACATCTACACAGTATGTCCTTATTATCTACAAAGTTTCATGAAATTCTGTGGTGTGGTTTCAGAGGAGTTGCGATGACAAACTGTTGCAGTAGTACATTGAAGCAAATAAGTTCAATGGGGCGTCACTCCTAGAAAAAAAATTGAATTGTAATTTCCTGTCGATATGCACATCTACATAGTATGTCCTTATTATCTAAAAAGGTTTCATGAAATTCTGTTGTGTGGTTTCAGAGGAGTTGCGATGACAAACTGTTGCAGTAGTACATTAAAGTAAATAAGTTCAAAGGGGCGTAACTCCTAGAAAAAAAATTGAATCGCAATTTCCTGTCGATATGCACAACTACATAGTATGTCCTTATTATCTAAAAAGGTTTTGTGAAATTCTGTTGTGTGGTTTGAGAGGAGTTGCGATGACAAGAAACAGGACTGACGGACTGACGGACGAACGGAGGGGTCAAAAACATTATACCCTATGCAACTTCGTTGCGTGGGGTATAAAAAAAAAACTAGAGGCTCTAAAGAGCCTGTGTCGCTCACCTTGGTCTATGTGCATATTAAAATATGCACAAAGGATGGATTCATGACAAAATTGTGTTTTGGTGATGGTGATGTGTTTGTAGATCTTACTTTTCTGAACATTCTTGCTGCTTACAATTATCTCTATCTATAATGAACTTGGCCCAGTAGTTACAGTGGAAAATATTTTGTAAAAATTTACAAAAATTTACAAAATTTATGAAAATTGTAAAAAATTGACTATAAAGGACAATAACTCCTTAAGGGGTCAATTGACAATTTTGGTCATGTTGACTTATTCGTAGATCTTACTTTGTTGTACATTATTGCTGTGTACAGTTTCTTAAAATTACCAATTCAGGGGCAGCAACCCAACAACGTGTTGCCTGATTAGTCTGAAAATTTCAGGGCAGATAGATCTTGACCTAATGAACAATTTTATCCTCTTCAGATTTGCTCTAAATGCTTTGGTTTCAGAGATATGAGCCAAAAACTGCATTTTACCCTATGTACTATTTTTTAGCCATGTCGGCCATCTTGGTTTGCGGGCGGGGTCATCGGACACATTTCTTTAAACTAGATACCCTAATGATGATTGTGGACAAGTTTGGTTAAATTTGGCCAAGCAGTTTCAGAGGAGAAGATTTTTGTAAAAGATAACAAAAATTTTACGAAAAATGGTTAAAAATTGACTATAAAGGGCAATAACTCTTTAAGGGGTCTTATTTGTAGATCTTACTTTGCTGAACATTATTGCTGTTTACAGTTTATCTCTATATATAATAATATTCAAGATAATAACCAAAAACGGCAAAATTTCCTTAAAATTACCAATTCAGGGGCAGCAACCCAACAACGGGTTGTCCGATTCATCTGAAAATTTCAGGGCAGATAGATCTTGACCTGATAAACAATTTTTACTCTGTCAGATTTGCTCTAAATGCTTTGGTTTCAGAGATATAAGCCAAAATCTATATTTTACCCCTATGTTCTATTTTTAGCCATGGTGGCCATCTTGGTTGGTTGGCCGGGTCACCAGACACATTTTTTAAACTAGATACCCCAGTGATGATTGTGGGCAAGTTTGGTTAAATTTGGCCAAGTAGTTTCAGCGGAGAAGATTTTTGTAAAAGTTAACTGACGACGGACGACGGACGCCAAGTGATGAGAAAAGCTCACTTGGCCCTTTGGGCCAGGTGAGCTAAAAAACAGTATTTTTGGTAGATCCAACAGGTCAGTATCTGAAATACTTGATTTTCTTCTGTAAAAACTATGCACAGTCCTTGAATGGTGTAAATTTTCCAATAACCCCATACACCATTACACCATACACCAAACACAGTGTGATTCCCCTTTCCCATTTGAATAATACACAACTCTCACCAATCAAAATTACCACAATGGAACTTGTTTGAGGGATTTTCAAATTTCAATATAATTTCTTTTAAAAACAAAATAAAATTTGAAAATGTTACAACACTCCTCATGCACCATACACTATTCCCCCATTGCACCATCACGCACCATACACGTTTTACTGCGAAGTTTACAACTTTCAAGGGCTGTAACTTTTGAATTATATTTTCTACATTGCAGGAAAAAAATAATTTGATGCAGGGAAAGTATGATATTTACTTGATCAAATTTCGTCTGGTGAATTGATATGCTCCTGAAAAGTAAGTAGGGAATACAAATCATACAAATCATATGAGTCACCAGGAAGACAAGACTCTTATACATTTACTGTATGTCAATTTGCCATGAAGAAATTAAGTGCATTTGTAATTTCATTTGAAACAATGTATATAATTAAGAAAATGAATTGATTGATTCATAGATTGGTGTTTAATAGCACTTTCAGCACTATTGGCTATTTCGTGGTGGTAATTTTTTATTGACCGAGGAAGCCGAATTCCGCGTAGAGAACCACCGACCTTTCAACAGGAAAACTGACAATCCAAGTCAATTAAGATTTGAGTCGAATGCACCTGTCAAAAACTCACAACCTCAGTGTTGACAGGCTAGTGATATAGTAGTTGGACTACTTAGACCACTCTGCCAAAGAGGCCCTCAGAAAATAAAGGAAGTATGTATCTGTCACATTAATTCATAAACATGTTCAGGAAAAAGCTTGTCATTTGCTTAAGTTCACCTTAATGTCACAATTACTGTCCTTAAGGAAGAAACATCTATCTCCAATATTCTCCTTAATCTGCTTCCAATCTATTCATTAAGACAAGTCCATCATTTCCAGGGTTAATAATTTTGTTTAGAAGATTTAATCTAAATTTATATATGATGATGTGAAAGATACTTAATTAGAACTTTTATCCTGCAATCAGCTAACTATTGTACAAATAACAAGTATACAAATATTTTTTTTTGTATAGTATATAAATAAAGTCTGCTGTTATCCTGATCTAGTGTTGAGCAATGGGTTATGTTTAAATTGCTGTCTTTATCACAGTTCATGCAGTGGTCATCTTGGATTTCAATGTCAGCATTAAAGCCTTGTCAATTTCTTCAATAAACCATTGACACAGAGATATGATGTCTCCCCTTTATATAATTTTGATAGTATAATGCAAAAGAGAGGAGAAAGATACCAAAGGCATATTCAAACTCATATGTCCAAAACAAACAGACAATGCCATGGCAACCAGAAGACAAACAACAGTACACAAAACACAACATAGAAAACTAAAGACTGACCAACACACAAACCCATCAAAAACCAGAGGGTGATCTCATGTGCTCTGGAAGGGTAAGCAGATCCTGCTCCACATATGGCACCCGTCATGTTGCTCATGTAAGTACAAAACCAGTGATAAGTCTAATTTTGTTGGTCACATTTGAGGAAAAGAGGACGGGATTGTGAAGACGACAATTGGAACATATCCGTCGTCATCTGTGAAACAGATATTTCATAACAGTCAACCAACTCGAGATATCATTGATCTTCCACTAACGAAAAAAATAATAAGTATATGTGTTCTCAATTTATGGATTCTTGTAAAAAAAAAAGTGGTTTCATATAAAAAATAAGGAGATATATTGCCAATGAGACAACTATCCACTAGAGTGGAAATGATGTGGATGTAAGCAACTGTACAGCCTTCAACAATAAGCATTGTCTGTATCAATCTCCATAATTGTAGGCACATAGTTACATTAAAAAAGTATTTTTAATTAGGAATAAAAACATCCCGTAGTACACAATCTATAGACAACATGCTAATAAAGACATTGATATATTGGATCTACCACCTTCGTATTTACATCATGTGGACTTCAAATAATATATCTTGTCCATAGGTAGGAAGATCACAAACAATAGCATCCTTTAATATTCAATCATCACACTCCTTAAAAACGACAATAATAAGTTATTTTTGTCAACAAAACATCTTTAAAGTAAGATTTATAAAAAATTATCAAATGTCCACCCTAACATATTAATTTATTTGCTATAGGTTGAAAAGGTTGTCTAAGAACACTATTCATCAATACAGGATCTAATAAGTGATTATTGTATGATATCAAAAGGTCAAAAGGTCAAGTGTCTCAGAATCTCCAATCAAGTGTTTGCAGAATCACAAGCATTGATAAGTTCATACAAAAAAACCATGGTGTTAATTTCACAAAGCAAGAGATTCAATTACTGATTTCTGTCTTTCAAGTTACCCTCATCCGAGTCCACTGGTCACTTTATCTGTACAAATATGGAGGTTTACTGACTAAAAATGATTTTCAAATGTTTTAAATCAACTCCAAATCTAAAAGGAGTATAAAAGTATCCTATGACATTTAATTATCAAAATATTTGCCTTTAATGATATTCGCAACACTTTCTCTATAACCAAGGTTATACTTTTTGTATTTGGCGTAACAAGTCATTTTAGTCTGTCTGTACACGATTCATTCAGCACTTTTTTCTTGTAGTGACAGAACAATTATGAAATTCAAAGTGCTTCAAAACCTTGTCATGCAGCTGTCTTTGTAGGCTGGCTAATTTTTAAGATAACCTTGAACACAGTTTCAAGGTCATACAAATCGAGCATTTTCATGAATACAAAATAAGATACTAATGTTACTAATGTTACATCAATTCAATGGTAACATTTCAAAATATCAAGACATTTCTATTCACTTATGCCATTTAATGAAAAGCTAACTACAAGTTAATATTAACTATATCTGATGTATAAGAACCAAGCTGTCTCCTAAATGGATGTTTTAAAGTTCTGTAAAGAGCCATGATACACATATAAATGTAAAAAATTATAGTGAGAATGACATTCATCTTCCCTTTTGATATTTAAAATTCATCAGAAACCAAAATTTTGAAAGGTCAATGAAGAATCATGTGGGAATTATAAAATAAATCTTGTAATGCAGAAATCAAACTTGAAACAACACTGATAAAATACTTTTCTAGAATAACATGCAAGTATAGTATTTCTACAACCCCATCACTGTGTAGTATTGTTTATAAATAAAGTAAAAGGAATGTTATCTCAAAAGTTAACCTTTTTAAAATCTCTAAACCAAACACCAAAAAAATATAAACTATGACAAACTTTAGTATGATGAATTTGAGTAGCCTGACGACAAACACTTCGACTGACCATATTTGATGATAAACATTATGACTGACCAAGCTTGATAACAATATGCCTTTCCTGACATTTTTATATGTGCTAAATTTCAGCACCATTCCCAAATCGGGGGACTTCAATACTTAATTGATAGGGGGTGCCGCTGGGGTTCTGTTACCCTGCCCTTTTCATTTAATTTAGATTTTAAAAAAGGTACCGGTATACCTTTTCATATATATTGTGTAGGTAAAAATGTAACCTTTTCCCATATTGGTAAGTGATAATTTTTAGTTCTGATTCCAGAAGCGGACCAGAATCACATTCCTGGCATAATTGAGAAAACGTACCCTTTGCTAAGAGATCAGATCTGAGGCTTAGATTCCTTATGTAATGATTACTTACGGCAAGACTTTCACTTGTGTCAAAATTATAGGGGCTTTTCATATTACAAGTTCCAGGTAGTGGGAACTTTATTGACCTTATCATATATTTCTGATAGTTTTCCCAACCTATTCACATATTTTCAAGCTGGAAAAATGTGACCTATTCCAGCAACACGTACTATCACCTTGTATATAGGAAGTGCCCCTCCCCTCCCCTTTCCAACAAGATTCCCCAAGAACAAATCACCCTGTTCCTCAAAATATGCTTAAAATTATAAAACTTCTGCGACTCGTCAAATTGTTGATCCAGATTTTTTTCACTACTTCTTCAATCTTGAATGTGCTTCTGTCTGTATAATTTGTACCATGTCACAAACTGGGGAAGGGGCTATGTAATGTGTGGTTGAGATGAGCAGCTGGAATAGGTCACTATTTCCAATATTCAAAATATATTAAAAAGGTGGGGTACTGTATGTCTCAGCTGATCAACACTACCACAAAAGTGTTGAAGAATAAATCAACTGAAAATGAGATCAATGTCAACAATACTGCTGAAATGTACATTTTTCCTAGTTGATGTCCCCTTTCTTTTCAACAATGAGAAAAACCCATCCCTTAACTCACTGTTATAAATAAATCGGCTATTAAAAAGGCCCTGACATAAAAAATGTGAAACAATTGAGACGAGAAAACAAATGGCCTAATTTTTAACAAAACAATTTACGAAAACAAATATGACAGACATGAACCAACGACAACCACTGAACTACAGTCTAACTTTCTATAAGCATAAAAGAATAAGTTTTTGCTTGACCAATAAATATTCAACCCTTTATACCCCAAACAGTCATATAAGTAATTTAATGTACCATTTTACCATCAAATGACTAATATGGCTATAATTAATGAGTATTTATCTTGTTAAATATTATTATCTTTAAATTGATAAAGATTACTACCCTTAATGTACCTCACTGATAAAAATGACCACAGACATAATTACAGCCCACAGATTTTAACTCATTAGTTATCTATACAAAACACACTTTTCTGCTTCAATAAACCAATTTTCCATTTCCTTGCTAAACCAAATTGCAGTACAGATTACTATAATTTTGAAGTCTGCTCTTTTATATTGAAAGCACTTTTAGGAATAGTACAAAAATATCTTTGGAAAATGTTTGTAAATTATAGACATTATAAAGATCTACTAGGGTTTCATTGTATTTTCCAAAATTAATATTAAGACTTTCTAGACATATTGAAGAATATTAATGACACACATTGTATCATTTATACTTTACAATACTCCTTCATGCATTCACAAGTAAACAATACATTAGTTCTTTTGTCTATATGAGGTAGAGTTGGTGACCAAGAGAAGACAAGAGAACCATTGTATTAAATTTATTAGATTAAACATTTTTTTCTAGAGGCTATAGATGTATACACTGGACAGCTGACTCACAAACTTGACATAAGTATTTCTATTATACCTAGTTTGTGGTTTTAACAAATTCTGACACAAGCCTATACTAATTTGTATTTTGTTGAACATTTTTAAAATATGTTGTTCACATATAATATTAAACCCATGAAATATATGAAAATATAAACAATCATCTACTTGTATGTACCGAACGTGCTGTTGCTTCCAACATTTGAGAAAAATACACAGATAGATATGTGTTATCAAAACAGCAAATATTGGTGTTCCCATCTGTTGAAATATTAACTGCAGTATTCATGTTTTAGCAGATGGAAACAGCAATAATAGATTTCTACATTGTTTTGATAACACAAATCTTTCAGTGTATTGCTTTCATTGTAGGAAGTCACAGCACATTTAATACATAGATCTTAAAAGTTTCGAGACTTTTGAGGAGTTGATTACAACTGCTACCCTCTAGTACACACTAATTCCCCTGCCCAAATTCTACAATACTATATTGCACCACATGCTACTTTAGGCAAAAATTAAAGAAGAAGGTTCTTAAAACTCAGGAATGGTAAAAATTAATTGAACAAATATGAGCAATATCAAAATAAACATTTTTGTTTGTTTGTTCTAGTTGGCTACAAGTTTGAACTATTTGATTGAGGGATTCTATGTTTATCATCTGGTCTAAAGCCATGTGCATCAGTATATACCTTAACACTGTCATAAGTGAGGAGTAAAAGAAAGATTGAAAAGATATACTTCCAACCTTGTTAGGAAAGTTTTATAAGTATATTGAAAACATTTCATCTCTGTGATCAACCAAAAAGCAGGTTAAAGCTTTCAGCATTTGCCATGAAATAACTTGTTATAGTGAAAAACTAGAGGCTCCAAGGACCCTGTGTCGCTCACCTGATATTTTTATTTACAACTGATGCATGATAAATGCAACTGTTGTACTGTCGTTTAGTTTCAGAGATATAAGACTAAAAAGTGCGTTTGAAACCTATGTTTTATTTCAGCCATGTGTGCCATGTTGGCAGGCAGGGTCATCATACACAGTGGTCCCAGGATATCCTAGTGGTGATTTAAACCAAGTTTGGTTTAATTTGACAGTAGTTTCAGGAGAGAATTTTTGTAAAATTTATCTAACGAGAAATGGGTAGTGATGAGAAAGTTTGTTGTGAAGTTTTGTTGTTTCCTATTAATGATTTCTGCAAAATTCAGTTGATTGTGCAAGGGTTGTATAGCCAGCTGAGGTCGTTAAAAACTCTCATTTGTTGTTGCAAAATTCAAGTGGTTTTTGAATTGCTTTGTTGATCTTTTCTTGTATTCAACTTTTAAACAACAAAGTACAACAAATATGATGACTGATACTCATGACACTGAAAATATGGTCTTCATTCTTGTGAAGAAAATGGTAAGGTTTGAAATATTTCTTAAATATTAATTCAATACCAATACTTTAATTTGTATTGGATTTATCCCAGGAAATGAGAACAAGGGACACAATTAAATTCAATTTTTTTCCCTAAACTTCTGATAAAATATAAAATGAAGAACTATATTTTTTTAATGAGAATTTTTTTTTTTTTAATAGTTAATTGATAATTTGAACAATATTAATTAAGTTTTAGATCTTGCATGGTTGATTAATTTTCTCTCAAAATTTCTGATATTCTATTAAAGTTTTAAATATAATATGAGGCAGGCATTACCTGTGAAAGGGGATGAAGTCTGTATAAATTAGTGTAGGAATTCAAGCATCATTTGCACTTCGGAATCTGTAGAAAATGAAGCCAAAGTACTGAAACATATCTGACATTCGACCTGTTGTTCGGGATTATAGTTGTGACATCATTTTCAATGTAAAGAAAGAAACACCATCATCAGGTATTAATGTGGTTTTTTTTCATGTTATAGAATTATCAATTATTTTATTGCCAGTTCATTAGTAGATTGTTTACTATATTGATTTTCTACTGCAGTTTCAGAAAAGAATATTACAAAAGGAAAACATTTTGTAAAACTTACCAAAATTTACCAAATTAATGAAAATTGTTAAAATTGACTATAAAGGGCAATAACTCCTTAAGGGTCAACTGACCATTTTGGTCATGTTGACTTATTTGAAGATCTTACTTTGCTGAACATTATTGCTGTTTACAGTTTATCTCTATCTGTAATAATTTTCAAGATAATAACCAAAACGGCAAAATTTCCTTAAAATTACCTATTCAGGGCAGCAACCCAACAACCAGTTGTCCAATTCATCTGAAAATTTGAGGGCAGATAGATATTTACTTGATAAACAAGTTAATCCCTGTAAGATTTGCTTTAAATGCTTTGGTTTCAGAGTTACAAGCAAAAATCTACATTTTACCCCTATGTTCTATTTTTAGCCATGGCAGCCATCTTGGTTGGTTGGCTGGGTCACCGCACACATTTTTAAAACTAAATACCCTAATAATGATTGTGGCTATGTTTGGTTGTATTTGGTCCAGTAGTTTCAGAGGAGAAGATTTTAGTAAAAGATTACAAAATTTACAAAAATTGGTAAAAAATTACTTTAAAGGGCAGTAACTCCTTAAGGGGTCAACTGATCATTTTGATCATGTTGACTTATTTGAAGATCTTACTTTGCTGAACATTACTGCTGTTTACAGTTTATCTCTATCTGTAATAATTTTCAAGATAATAACCAAAAACGGCAAACTTTCCTTAAAAATTACCAATTCAGGGGCAGCAACCCAACAACCAGTTGTCCAATTCATCTGAAAATTTGAGGGCAGATAGATATTTACTTGATAAACAAGTTAATCCCTGTAAGATTTGCTTTAAATGCTTTGGTATCAGAGTTACAAGCCAAAATCTACATTTTACCCTATGTTCTATTTTAGCCATGGCAGCCATCTTGGTTGGTTGGCTGGGTCACACATTTTTAAACTTAATACCCTAATAATGATTGTGGCTAAGTTTGGTTGAATTTGGTCCAGTAGTTTCAGAGGAGAAGATTTTGTAAAGATTACAAAATTTACAAAAATTGGTAAAAATTACTTTAAAGGGCAGTAACTCCTTAAGGGGTCAACTGATCATTTTGATCATGTTGACTTATTTGTAGATCTTACTTTGCTGAACATTATTGCTGTTTACAGTTTATCTCTATCTATAATAATTTTCAAGATAATAACCGAAAACGGAAAAAAATCCTTAAAATTACTAATTCAGGGGCAGCAACCCAACAACCAATTGTCCGATTCATCTGAAAATTTCAGGGCAGATAGATCTTGACTTGATCAACAATTTTACCCCATGTCAGATTTGCTCTAAATGCTTTGGTTTCAGAGTTATAAGCCAAAATATACATTTTACCCCTATGTTCTTTTTTAGCCATGGCGGCCATCTTGGTTGGTTTGGCAGGTCACCGGACACAATTTTCAAACTAGATACCCTAATGATGATTGTGGCCAAGTTTGGTATAATTTGGCCCAGTAGTTTCAGAGGAGAAGATTTTTGTAAAAGTTAACGACGACGGACGCCAAGTGATGAGAAAAGCTCACTTGGCCCTTCGGGGAAGGTGAGCTAAAAACTTGTAAGAAAGCTTATTTCAATCAGAAAACACTATATAATGGTAGATTGTAAAAGAAACACAATCTGTTGATACAAAGATGATAGATGGATAAACATGACAAAAGCAGCATGTCTTATGGTATGAAAAAATACGGAGAAAGAGAAATGTAAATTAGAAATGGACATTTGCTGTCTGTCACAGACACCAAATCAAACTAAACAGCAACAAAAATATACAAATGAAATTAATTAATCTAAGAAATGAAAATCTATGTTTAATCAATAACACACCATAAATTACAATTAATTCCAACTAAAATTTTCTACTTGAATACTCCTTGAGTCGATATCTTACATTCTTAATTATTATTCGAAAATAGGCCTTGATGGTATTCATACAAATTCCTTATCGTGACCAGCCAATTAAGGGGACATCTTTAATCAGTGGCGCACAAACGAAATTTAAATCAAGAATCGCTTGATAATGAGCCTCCCGTCTCTTTGCGACAGGTCAATATTTCTACGACTGTCAATTCTGATAAATCACATTCATTAGTCAGCAACGATAACACAATAGTTAGATATAGGTCCCCCTAATTACCTTATATGAGCTATAGAAAATGGAAAATGGATATTTATATTGAATTTGATGGTAGGAAGTTGTCAGATAGTATACCACTAAAAGATTTGATATTGGTAGATTGTTGTTTCATTAATACCATAAAACTTCAGGGAAGATGGAGGTAATATCAGTTGTATCTTTAAGTACTGTAAATTCAAAAATAATTGTGAGGTTTTTATGAATGCCAATAATGTGACTCTGTGAGTATCCCAATAATAAGAACTTGCATTCTGATACCCGATACATATATCTGTATGTAGCTTTTCCTAAAATTGCAATAATTAAACTCTCATTTTTGTTTATTCTTCAAAAATCACAATAATGAATGCACGCAATAATTTCTGAATTTACAGTATGGTAAAGCTTATTGTTCCCTGTAAAGGAGGTAGATCTGTATAATGTACGTAACTTACACTATATTTATGAATAAAAAATATCAAATGAGACAACAATTCTTCAACACAAAAAAAAAGACATGTATAGTTTGACAAAGATTATATTACAACAGAAAAGTCTCTATACCATATGTCAAACTAAGTCAATAGAAACTACACAAGATCTGTAATTAAAATTGAAATCTTTAAAGGACTAAAATAAACACAAAAATTTGACAAAGGACAAACACTGACAAGATTCCAGAATAAATACAAGTATATCCTCTTTTTCTGTCTTGATCAACTAAATAACAAAAAGAACATAGAAGTAGATACAATAAATATCAGCTGTTTTAAATCAGTATCACTGACAATAAATACACAGATACATCTAATGAAAAATTGGATAAAAAAATTATTGCAGTTACTGAAAGCAAGCTTAAAGAGCTTTATGTGCTAAAAGAGATCTGACACAGTATTTTAATTCAATTATTATGATTTTCCACTTGCCCAAAGTGTACAACATATTTATTTTCTTAACATATTTTCATTCATGTTCATATTGTATGAACAGTCCTCTGTTTAAATAATTATTATCACTAGGTATATAAACATTGATTACTCCATGATAGTTGATGGACTCATTGTTTCTGTTTTAAGTTATCTTATTGATAATTTATAATTATTCTATCTTAGACCAACAGTACCATACAAGTTCATCATAGTTGTATTAAACTTGCAGTACAACTAAAATTCGACTTAGCAGTCTTAAACCTGCAGTACAACTTGTTTACAATGGTTTATCATGCAAGGAAGAAAATATGATAGATAATATTCTGTAATTACTAAATTAATCTTAAATTTACCAGCTTTACACAATTAGCTCATCAATAAGCAAGACTCTTTATGTTTGTTTACATTGCCAGCATTTGTCTTTAGAAAAAGGGGTAATATGACAAAGGAGAGAAACATAGAAAGTACTGTTATGATATCCACTAAGATAGGCATGACTATATTGAATGAGATTAAGACAACTATCTTTCCTTTAAAGCTATTAAATCATTTAAATCATGAAAATACCACATGCTTCCCTTTTGTTCTATAAAACATATTACCAGTTTGCATTTAAGAAGAAATTCATCAGTGATTATCTCATATATTTTCAGTTATTCCTATTTTGATCCACATACTCAAGTTAACCAAACTGTTATCAAATTTCAATTGAATGAAGTTGAAGTTATTTTTTTTATATATATCAGGTGTTTTTCTGTTAACATTTTATTAGTCTCTACCATATCAATAATGACTGCACATGTCTTTCTCTGTTTTTCTCCTTTTAAAACCACAAATTTATTGCTGATGTGCTCCTGCATAGAAGTAGGAATATATGTATAAGAGCAAACAAGCATCACAGGAACCTTGGCACTAGATTGAATATGTCATTATGTGGACAGATGGGAAATCATCTTGCCAAAAACTAGAAAAGAGAAACTTACTTGGGAATGTTATCTCATGATCATCTATTCTAACTATAACTCTGAATAAAAAAATGTTGGAGCCAACTGATTGTTTTTCAATCCTGTACATAAAAGCCTTTTAACTAAAATTGAGAATGGAAACAGGGAATGCGTCAAAGAGACAACCTGACCAAAGTGCAGAAAACAGCCCAAGGCCACCAATGGGTCTTCAACACAGAGAGAAAATCCTGCACCCAGAGGCTTTTAACTGTAGGACTTCAGGGCTCTTGGTCATAAAACTTTACTCAGTACTCGGAGTACAAAATTTGTGCTCGAAACACCAAATCCATGATTTTGATTGGTTGACTTCTGAGTCTGAGTACGAAAATCGTGCTCGAAAGTTTTATGACCGCAAGGCCAGGTCAACCATAAAGACAACCCAAAAAGTATAAGTTATATATCACTAAAATGTTTGTGTCATCCATTTGTGTAAGTATATATTAACTAAGCTTTTAAGTAACACAGATTATTTTATCTTTTTTGTCAAACAAGGTCTAAGGCAAAAATTATCATCCAATGAATTTTGTTGTCTACAAATATAGTCCCTTCTGTGGAGAGTATATAACTTTTTAATTTTTTAACGCACCTTTTCAATTTATTTCTGTATGTTTTATATCTAAAATTGCAAAGAGATATATTGTAAGTATACTGTAAAATAAACTGCTTCACTGAGGGCAGCTTGATACGCTCGCAGAGGTCCAACCCCGAACAGTTGGGTCAAAAATGGACACAATATTCAAGCTTGATACAGGTCTGAATTTGGATTGTAATTAAATATTTGACATATTATAGGTTTCTGAATAAATGTAGTCAAAGAACTTGAAATTGGTTATATGATTTTCTTGCTGTTGTATAATACACTGTGCTGTTGCGCAATACTTAGTAAATCTGTTGTCAGACTATAAACAAACAATAACTTCTCAATGTTATATCAGAAATTTATAAAAAACTAAAGGGAGGTTATCTTAATAAATAAGTCATCAAAGTTAAATGAAAACTGCTCTAAGCATTTTAAGGATATTGTCCAAAAACTTGAAAATCAACCCTTTTTTTATGAATAAAATCTTATAACTCAGAAACGTAAAATCTTAAATTTATAAAAATCAAAAGGGAGCTTACAACAATAGACATAAACAATTTACCAAAAGTTTCATAAAAAAAGCTGAAAGCATTTTTGAGTTATTATCCAAAAACTGGAAAAAATCCCCCTTTTTGTAATGAATAAAACCCCATAAATCGGAAACGTATAGTCTAAAATTTAAAAAAATCAAAAGGGAGCTCACGTTGATAGAAATAAACAATTCACCAAAGTTTCTTGCAAATTGGTGAAATTGTTTTTGAGTTATTGTCCAAAAACTGGAAAATCCCCCCTATTTTAATGAATAAAACCCCATAACTCGGAAATGTAAAATCTAAAATTTATAAAATTCTAAAGGGAGCTTACATCAATACTGAATAGATATAAACAATTCACCAAAGTTTCATAAAAAATGCTGAAAGCATTTTTGAGTTATTGTCTGAAAACTGGAAAATGCCCTTTTTGTAATGAATAAAACCCCATAAATCGGAAACGTATGGTCTAAAATTTATAAAAATCAAAAGGGAGCTCATGTCGATAGAAATAAACAATTCACCAAAGTTTCTTGCAAATTGGTGAAATTGTTTTTGAGTTATTGGCCACAAACTGGAAAATCCCCCTTTTTTTAATGAATAAAACCCCAAAACTCGGAAACAGTAAATCTGAAATTTATAAAAACAAAAGGGAGCTCACGTCAATAGATATAAACAATTCACCAAAGTTTCATGCATATTGGTTAAAGCGTTTTTGAGTTAATGTCCGACATGTTGACGACGAATGGATGGACGGACGGACAGACAGACAGACAGTATACCATAACACGTCCTGTAAACGGGTGTATAAAAATCACTGGGTCATGAATTTAAAGGTAATGTAGTAATTTGCTTCTGTTCAAAAATGTCAAAATGAGTATGTTTTTCATTGTTAAACTGAATTAAAGACTGCTTTGACATAAAAAAAATGTCCATATTTGGGATAGACCTGATGAATTTTTCTAAAATATTTATATATATTTTTCTTAAAATCAGTATGCTACACTATAAATATGCAATATATATTTGAAATTGTGTCATGATTGGTAAAATACCATTGATGAAACACTTTAATAGTGTTACAAATACATTACTGATTTAAAAGTTATCTCTCTTCCCCCCCCCTTTTTCCCTTTAGCATAAGGAACTTCAATAAGTTTGTTAAGTTTTCAATACTTAGCTTAACACATTTCAACAAATGTTATTTTGATTTTAAAATGAACACTAACCCTTAATTACAAGCTCTGAAGTACATTTATATAATGTTCTCAATCTCAGTTTCGTATAATAAAGTGATACTATCCTAAATGAGACCCATCACAGAAACAATTCATCAATTTAGTCATCATAACCTTTTGCAATTCTTACTTCCAAACCCCCCCCTCAAATATTAATAAAGCATTAATATTTAATCTTAAGTCTGTCAAACCATTAATCAGACTTTTGTTAAAAGTTTTTAACATAATTTTTCTAAGTAATAACAATCGGTACGGCAACCATCACTTTTTAAAATACCATCTTACCTATCTTAATGAAGGGCTTTAATCATGCATGTAATCAATTGATTTTGAACATACCTTTATCAGCATTTTGTGCTTAAGTTAAGGAAGAAATTCAAAAGAGATGATCAGATATTTAAGGAATATTCTTTTTATAATTGAATTGCTCTCTGCAGCAAAGATAATCTGTTACAGTTAATATCACAAATGGCTGCACTGAACCATATCAAAACTATGACATTTTTGTTGATGTGAGCAGAGGGATATATAAGGGTCCAAGAATTACTTCAAAGGAACCTTGAGATGCCAGACAATTCATAACTAGTAAGCAGCTTTGCCAAGAGTGCATGGTAAGCCCTTATTGTGCATTTTGAAATTGTGGCAAAAATAAAATGTGATATTTAGAAGGCATTTTATCAGTAGCAAATAAAATAGCTCTGTATAAAAACATATGTTAAAAGTCCTATTATTAACTCTGGAAAGACAAACCGGAAAATTTTCAAAATCAAAAGCAAGTCTACATTCACCAATCTCAACGAAGTGCCATTTAAAAAATGCCTTTAATTCATCTGACGGTTAAAGTCCCATAACTCTAGAGTGAGATATCAGATTTTTTTTTAAATCAAACGTTGTGTTTTGTTATCCAATTCCAACAATTATGTAAAGTTTCAAGTAAATCAATCCAAATTAACTCAAGTTATGGTACAACACATTCTGTATGTGCATGTCCCAAGTCTGTAATTCAGTCATACCTGTCAACTGACCCGGATCCTGCGGGTGTGACCCGAGATTTTCACAATTCTGAGAGGTCACCCGGGACACCCGCCGGGTGACCAAATAACCCGGGAATTCGGAAAATAACCCGTTTTCACCCGGATTCCTAAGCTTTGAGACTGATTTCGTAAGTGATTTTCCTTTGAAATAACCGGTAAATTCGTAATTCTTCCTGGACAAGAAGTTCAACTACCTGTGTAAACTCAAATCAAGTGACCCATTTCAGTGCATGGCTTCACTTAACAGCTTTGGTGTCAAACACACTGTTAATTAACACCAATTACCTTAGCTTTAGGTCGTAAATAATTTGTGTATTTCAAGAGTTACTTCCCCTTTTTTGTCATCTCACAATATTCTCCTTAAACTTATATTTTTTTTTGTAAAAAGATTAAATCTGAAATGAATTGAATGCAAAAACATATCAGAATAATACTTTTACTATTTTTCTACCTTAGAACAATTAAAAAATAAAAATTTTGAAAATTACTTTTTTCATCTTTACCTCTTTTAATTGTTTAACTTTATCTTATTATATTCGAATATCAACATCTACTTTGATCATATGATTAAACCTGCACAAATGTGTGTATTGAAAACAGAAATTGGCACATTGTATGTCATGGATTGAAAATGAAAAGAAATTAAGTCAAAATGACAAAAATCTATCAATGGCCTTCAATGCAACAAAATATTAATGTGTACAATTTAAAATTACTTAACCATGTGGACATGTTTTGGAAACTTTGATATAAATTATAAGAAAAATATCCCCTAAATACTGAAATTCAGCTCAAAAAACTTCGTACCCGTTATGACCTGAGATTTCATTCTTCTATTCAGGTCATCACCTGCATTTTCATTGTCATAGGTTGACAGGTATGTTCAGTGGTTGTCGTTTGTTGCTGTATATCATATTTGTTTTTTGTTTATTGTTCTGTATAGTTGCTAACTTCTACATCATTTGGTTTCTAGTGGAGAGTTGTCATATTGGCAATCATACCACATCTTCTCTTATTTTTATATGTGAAAAGTTTACTTAAATCTGACAATTAAAGTCCCTGAACTCTGGAACGACAAACCATTAAATAAAAAAAAATCTGAAGGGAGCTTTTTATCAACCCTAACTATAAATCCATGCATATTGGAGTAAGTTTGCAATATGGGAATAAAATGCTCCGCTGGGCACAGCTTGATACGACCACAGAGGTCGAACCCTGAACATTTGGGGCAAGTATGGACACAACATTCAAGCTTGATACAGCTCTGAATTTGGAATGTGATTAAATATTTGACACAGCATAGGTTTCTGACACAGAATGAATGTGGTCTAAGAACTTAAATATTTTATGGTCCAATATCCAAAATCTAAAAGGTGTATGTACGTACATATGTACATACAGACAGACAGGGGTAAAACTTAATGCCCCCTTTGTTACGGCGGGGATATAAAATAGAAGATGTGGAATGATTACCAATGAGACATTTTTTCACAAAAGCTTAAAATGGCACAGGCAATTAACTTCTATAGGTCATTGACAGTCTTCAACAATGAGCAAAGCCCAAAGTGAAATCAGCAACATTTTACAGTAATATCTAAAAATGAAATTCCTTTGTAACCATAAAAGCCCATTTAAATACATCATAAAGGTATTAAAATAGAAAATGACATCACAGTCATGACTAAAAATAAACAAAAAAACCTTCATCAGAAACATTTTATATTGGCAAATTTCCAATGGAGTTCATTATACTAAAGTCATTGGCAAATTTCCAATGGAATTTATCAATACTGAAGTTATTGGCAAATTTTCAATATACATAATTTAAAACCAGTGTAGCTGAGATATTCAAATGAGTTTGAATTACAACCCCAATAAATTTGCAACCATTAAAGCCCATTTAAATACATCATAAAAGTATTTAAAAATTTAAATACATCATAAGGCTATTAAAATAGAAAATGACATCATAGTCATGGCTAAAAATAAACAAAAAACCTTCATCAGCAGTATTTTATATTGGCAAATTTCCAATGAAGCTTATTATACTAAAGTTATTGGTAAATTTCCAATGGAATTTATTGGTTGCATCCCCCCCCCCAATTTTTTGAACCCCCTTATGATTCATCACCCCCAAACTCAATCCCAGCCTTCCCTTTGTGGTATGGTACCTTGCAGTACAATTTCAGAGAGATCCATACACTTGAACACAAGTTATTGTCTGGAAACTAGAAAAATGCTTGCTTTTTGGCCCCTTTTTGGCCCCAAGTTCCTAAATGTTTAAGGCAATTACCCCAAAACTCAAACCCAGTGTTCCCTTTGTGATATGGAACCTTGTAGTACAATTTCATAAAAATCCATACACTTACACACAAGTTATTGTCCTGAAACAAGAAAAATGCTTGTTTTTTTCCCCTTTTTGGCCCCTAATTCCTAAAATTTTGAGGCAATTACCCCCAAAATCAATCCCAGCCTTCCCTTCGTGGTATGGTACCTTGCAGTACAATTTCAGAGAGATCCATACACTTGTACACAAGTTATTGTCTGGAAACTAGAAAAATTCGTAAGGGTTCCGCGGAACCCAGTGTCTCGCCTACTTTTGCTGTTAATCGCAGGCTCAACAAAAATGAGGAAAAAAATTAATTAAAAAAAACCTCTCTATACTATCTTTTGATTGTAAGTAGCTTCTGTCCAAGTTTGGTAAAAATCCAGGATAGTTTATAAATCTAATAAATGTTTTAATAAAATGCTCCATGGGCGCAGCTTGATACGACCGCAGAGGTCGAACCCTGAACAGTTGGGGCAAGTATGGACACAACATTCAAGCTTGATACAGCTCTGAATTTGGATTGTGATTAAATATTTGACACAGCATAGGTTTCTGACACAGAATGAATGTGGTCTAAGAACTTAAAAATTTTAAATTGGACATTCACCTATTATGGTCCAATATCCAAAATCTAAATACATGGTTAGATTCAGCATATCAAAGAACCCTAAGAGTTCAATTTTTGATGAAATCAAACAAAGTTTAATTTTGGACCCTTTTGACCTCAATGTGGACAAAGTTGATAACGGGGCCCAAAAATCAAAAATCTAAATACATGGTTAGATTCAGCATATCAAAGAACCCCATATATTCAATTTTTGTTGAAATCAAACAAAGTTTAATTTTGGACCCATTTGACCTCAATGTGGACAAAGTTGATAACGGGGCCCAAAATCAAAAATCTAAATACATGGTTAGATTCAGCATATCAAAGAACCCCATATATTCAATTTTTGTTGAAATCAAACAAAGTTTAATTTTGGACCCCGATTTGGACCAACTTGAAAACTGGGCCCATAATCAAAAATTTAAAGACATGTTTAGATTCAGCATATCAAAGAACCCTAAGAATTCAATTTTTGTTAAAATCAAATTAAGTTTAATTTTGGACCCTTTGGACCTTAATGTAGACCAATTTGAAAACAGGACCAAAAATTAAGAATCTAAATACATGGTTAGATTCAGCATATCAAAGAACCCCATATATTCAATTTTGTTGAAATCAAACAAAGTTTAATTTTGGACCCCAATTTGGACCAACTTGAAAACTGGGCCCATAATCAAAAATCTAAATACATGATTAGATTCAGCATATCAAAGAACCCTAAGAATTCAATTTTGTTAAAATCAAACTAAGTTTAATTTTGGACCCTTTGGACCTTAATGTATACCAATATGAAAACGGGACCAAAATTAAGAATCTAAATACGGTTAGATTCAGCATATCAAAGAACCCCATATATTCAATTTTGTTGAAATTAAACAAAGTTTAATTTTGGACCCTTTGACCTCAATGTGGACAAAGTTGATAACGGGCCCAAAAATCAAAAATCTAAATACATGGTTAGATTCAGCATATCAGAGAACTCAATATATTCAATTTTGTTGAAATCAAACAAAGTTTAATTTTGGACCCGATTTGGACCAACTTGAAAACTGGGCCCATAATCAAAATTTAAAGACATGTTTAGATTCAGCATATCAAAGAACCCTAAGAATTCAATTTTGTTAAAATCAAATTAAGTTTAATTTTGGACCCTTTGGACCTTAATGTAGACCAATTTGAAAACGGGACCAAAACTAAGAATCTAAATACATGGTTAGATTCAGCATATCAAAGAACCCCATATATTCAATTTTGTTGAAATCAAACAAAGTTTAATTTTGGACCCCAATTTGGACCAACTTGAAAACTGGGCCCATAATCAAAAATCTAAATACATGATTAGATTCAGCATATCAAAGAACCCTAAGAATTCATTTTTTGTTAAAATCAAACTAAGTTTAATTTTGGACCCTTTGGACCTTAATGTAGACCAATTTGAAAACCGGACCAAAAATTAAGAATCTAAATACACGGTTAGATTCGGCATATCAAAGAACCCCAATAATTCAATTTTTGATGAAATCAAACAAAGTTTAATTTTGGACCCTTTGGACCTCAATGTGGACCAATTTAAAAACGGGGCCCAAAATCCAAAAACTTAATACACGGTTAGATTCAGCATATTAAAGAACCCCAAGAATTCAAGAATAAAACCCCATTGAAATTGGTCAAGAAATGAGCAATTTATACAAAGTATCTTCTTTTGCACAAGACTGTGCAATTGAATATTTCTTGCAATTGCGCAATACTGTGCAATTGAATATTTCTTGCTATTGTGCAATACTGTAGAATTGACAATTTCTTCCTATTGTGCAATATTGTGCTATTGGATATTTCTTGCTATTGCGCAATACTGTGCAACTGAAGATTTCTTGCTATTGCGCAATACTGTGCAATTGAAAATTTCTTGCTATTGCACAATACTTATTATATAATAATTTACACATCCTGTTTGGTGTGTATCTCCTGCCATATCATTATTATTTGCTTTTAAATATAAATCAGAAATAACCAACGTAAAATGGAAAATTTTAAAGAAAAAAAAAAAAGGAAAAAGGGAAAAAAAATCCCCCAATTTTTGAACCCCTTATGATTCATCACCCCAAACTCAATCCCAGCCTTCAATGAGGTATGGTACCTTGCAGTACAATTTCAGAGATCCATACACTTAAACACAAGTTATTGTCTGGAAACTAGAAAATGCTTATTTTTGGCCCTTTTGGCCCCTAATTCCTAACGTTTAGGGCAATTACCCCAAACTCAATTCCAGCTTTCCTTTGTGATATGGAACCTTGTAGTACAATTTCAGAAAGATCCATACACTTACACACAAGTTATTGTCCTGAAACTAGAAAATGCTTATTTTTGCCCTTTTTGGCCTAATTCCTAAAATTTTGAGGCAATTACCCCAAAATCAATCCCAGCATTCCTTTGTGATATGGAACCTTGTGGTACAATGTCAGAGATCCATACACTTACACACAAGTTATTGTCTGGAAGTTACAAAATGCTTATTTTGGCCCTTTTGGCCCCTAATTCCTTAACTGTTAGTACCATAACCCCAAAATCAATCCCAGCCTTCCTTTTGTGGTATTGAATCTTATGGTAAAATTTCCTAGAGATCCATTTACTTAAACTAAAGTTAGAGTGCGAAAACCAATGTGTCTTCGGACGACGACGACGACGACGACGACGACGGCGGCGGCGGCGACGACACGCTAACGTCATACCAATATCGACCACAAAAATTTTTGCGGTCGTATAAAACTTAAACTGCAGACTGTATGTAATGTTAACTGGAAGAAAAACTAAGTCCATTTATAAGTAAAATACGGAAAAATGGAATTTTTTTTTAACAAATTTTACTTCTGGATACTATCTTATGATCATAAACAAGCTTCTTTCCAAGTTTGGTAGAAATTCAGGATAGTTTAAGAAAGTTATTAAAATTTCAAAAACTTTAACCACAGAGTGAATGTAATAATTCCTGGCAGAAAACTAAGTCCATTTATAAGTAAAATACGGAAAAAATGGAATTTTTTTTTACAAAATTTACTTTGAATATTATCTTATGATCATAAACAAGCTTCTGTCCAAGTTTGGTAGAAATCCAGGATAGTTTAAGAAAGTTATTAAAATTTCAAAAACTTTAACCACAGAGTGAATATTTATGGACGCCGCCGACGACGACAACAACGACGACGGAATGAAGGATCGCTATGTCTCGTTTTTTCGACAAAAGTCGAAGGCTCGACAAAAATGCTTATTTTTGGCCCCTTATTCCTAAACGTTTTGGGCAATTACCCCCAAACTCAATTCTAGCTTTCCTTTGTGATATGGAACCTTGAAGTACAATTTCAGAAAGATCTATACACTTACACACAAGTTATTGTCATGAAACTACAAAATTTTGCAGCATTCCCTTTGTGATATGGAACCTTGTGGTTGATCCATACACTAACACACAAGTTATTGTCTGGAAGTTACAAAAATTTTTAGCCCCAAATTCCTTAACTGTTGGTACCATAACCCCCAAAATCAATCCCAACCTTCCTTTTGTGGTATTGAACCTTATGGTAAAATTTCATAGAGATCCATTCACTTAAACTTAAGTTATTGTGCGAAAACCAATGTGTCTTCGGACGACGACGACGACGCCAACGCCAACGTCATACAAATATACGACCGCAAAAATTTTTCGGTCATATAAAAATTGGAACTCATACCACATCTCCTTATATCTAATTAATTCAAAAAGCAAATTTGAGTTATCATACAAAGTGTTGACAGACGTACGTAGAGACATTGGAATTCCATAATCCTTCTTCATTGAACATTCAATAAAAATCATGTCACATATATGTGCTTATTGATAGTTATTTGTTCTAATTACCATGCATAATATTTCAATGCAATATATCATCAGATACTATTCATTAAATGATTCGCCTCATTTATCAAAGGACCAGACAATAACAATAAACAATAAATAACAATCGCTTATCAATAATTATAATATTCTATGACATTTAGCTAGTAGTGAAACCGATTGTGATCACAATTTACCGCCAATTTGTCGCTACAGATATGATGTTTACCTTAGATCAGAAAATCAACAATATTCTGTAAGCATAACATTAATGGACTACAATTACTATTGATCAAAGATAAACAAATCAACAAAAATAAACATCATAAAACATTGCAATTTCCCTAATCAATAGCTAATTTAGAAAAACAGCGTTAATTTCTTTGTTACAAATGATGCAGTCAACCTCCTGTAATTAGAAATTGTCAACATGCAACATTTGTGTACTTAAAAGTGCAAATAGTGAGTCACGTATTATTCAATAAAATTTTCAATTTAAAATAATTCAATAATTTTAATTCATTTATTGAACAGATAATGAAATTCAAATATTAAAAGTCAAGTCTTATAACTTGTTTCATAAATAATGTATGATTTAAACATGATGGTGAATTTCATATTTAATATGCATGTGAAAGTATTTCTGAAGGATGTCCCTACTGGTTACATTAACATCTAAAGATTGGAATTCAATCTTATATCAAATCTTCAATATCTACATAATATTTGTTTTGGGAATTCCTATTAAACTAGAATTTTGAAATAAGAGGGATTTTATAATTAAAATTTTTAATTCTATCAAAATCGATCAAATGGAACAAAATTCATACATTATCTGTAACTTCTAATATCTTAACAAAATACCAAAATCAGGTCAAGTATCTGTAACATTTACTAACAAGAATATGAGTCCATAAGACACCATGCCACAATCACACTACCACATTTCAATGTTCAGAGAACATCGAAATCTGGATCAGAATTCTAAATTGGCATAAAGCTTTTAAAATTTACATCAACATGAACATGTGTATTAAGTTTCAGTTGATGTGACCATAACTTCATGGTAAACTACCTTTAACAAAAACCTTTAACCTGCCTTTAACCAGAATTTTGACCTCATTAGAGAACCTTGAAATCTGGGTCAAACCTTTGGTTTTGAATAGATCATAACATAATGAAAATGTGTACTAAGTTTCAAGTGACCTCAATCTCATGGAAAACTACCATAACCAATAAAATGCTCCGCAGGGCGCAGCTTGATACGACCGCAGAGGTCGAACCCTGAATAGTTGGGGCAAGTATGGACACAACATTCAAGCTTGATACAGCTCTGAATTTGGATTGTGATTAAATATTTGACACAGCATAGGTTTCTGACACAGAATGAATGTGGTCTAAGAACTTAAAAATTTTAAATTGGACATTCACCTATTATGGTCCAATATCCAAAATCTAAATACATGGTTAGATTCAGCATATCAAAGAACCCCAAGAGTTCAATTTTGATGAAATCAAACAAAGTTTAATTTTGGACCCTTTTGACCTCAATGTGGACAAAGTTGATAAAGGGCCCAAAATCAAAAATCTAAATACATGGTTAGATTCAGCATATCAAAGAACCCCATATATTCAATTTTGTTGAAATCAAACAAAGTTTAATTTTGGACCCGATTTGGACCAACTTGAAAACTGGGCCCATAATCAAAAATCTAAATTCATGTTTAGATTCAGCATATCAAAGAACCCTAAGAATTCAATTTTGTTAAAATCAAACTAAGTTTAATTTTGGACCCTTTGGACCTTAATGTAGACCAATTTGAAAATGGGACCAAAATTAAGAATCTAAATACACGGTTAGATTCCACATATCAAAGAACCCCAATAATTCAATTTTGATGAAATCAAACAAAGTTTAATTTTGGACCCTTTTGACCTGAATGTGGAAAAATTGATAACGGGCCCAAAATCAAAAATCTAAATACATGGTTAGATTCAGCATATCAAAGAACCCCATATATTCAATTTTGTTGAAATCAAACAAAGTTGAATTTTGGACCCCGATTTGGACCAACTTGAAAACTGGGCCCATAATCAAAATCTAAATACATGTTTAGATTCAGCATATCAAAGAACCCTAAGAATTCAATTTTGTTAAAATCAAACTAAGTTTAATTTTGGACCCTTTGGACCTTAATGTAGACCAATTTGAAAACGGGACCAAAAATTAAGAATCTAAATACACGGTTAGATTCAGCATATCAAAGAACCCCAATAATTCAATTTTGATGAAATCAAACAAAGTTTAATTTTGGACCCTTTGGACCTCAATGTGGACCAATTTAAAACGGGAACAAAATCCAAAAACTTAATACACGATTAGATTCAGCATATTAAAGAACCCCAAGAGTTCAAGAATAAAACCCCATTGAAATTGGTCAAGAAATAAGCAATTTATACAAAGTATCTTCTTTTGCACAATACTGTGCAATTGAATATTTCTTGCAATTGCGCAATACTGTGCAATTGAATATTTCTTGCTATTGCGCAATACTGTACAATTGACAATTTCTTGCTATTGCGCAATATTGTGCTATTGGATATTTCTTGCTATTGCGCAATACTGTGCAATTGAAGATTTCTTGCTATAGCGCAATACTGTGCAATAGAAAATTTCTTGCTATTGCACAATACTTACTATATAATAATTTACACATCCTGTTAGGTGTGTATCTCCTGCCATATCATTATTATTTGCTTTTAAATATAAATCAGAAATAACCAACTTAAAATGGAAAATTTTAAAGAAAAAAAAAAAAGAAACCCTCCCCTCCCCAAAAACCCCTTATGAAACCCCAAACCTCCCAGCCTCCCCCAAATTTTTGAACCCCTTATGATTCATCACCCCAAACTCAATCCCAGCCTTCCCTTTGAGGTATGGTACCTTGCAGTACAATTTCAGAAAGATCCATACACTTGAACACAAGTTATTGTCATGAAACTAGAAAATGCTTATTTTTTGCCCTTTTGGCCCCTAATTCCTAAACGTTTCAGGCAATTACCCCAAACTCAATCCCAGCAGAAGTTGTTGAGTGATGAATTTGAGAAATCCGCATAACACACATGGTATAGCTGACTGTTGGTACCATAACCCCAAAATCAATCCCAACCCTGAATCAAAATTTCAGAAATCCTTGTGTTGTAGTTCCTGAGAAAAATATGAAAAATTCAGGTAAAAAATTTTCAACTTAGCTAAAAGTATAAGTTTAACATGTCTGAAAATGATACAAGTGACTCATTTGAAACCAAATATCAGAAATCCTTGTGTTGTAGTTAACAGGAAGTTGTTGAGTGATGAATCTGAGTGATGAATCTGAAAACGCATCTCACTGTGTAGCTGACTCATATAAACCCTGAAACCAAATTTCAGAAATCCTTGAAAAGTAGTTCCTGAGAAAGATGCGACAAAAATATTCATGGGAGGAAAGAACGGACTGACGGATGGACGGACAGACAAAGGTAAAACAGTATACCCCCACTTTTTTAAAGCGGAGGTATAAAAACTTTTTGAAATTTGTCAAAAACGTTCCTTAAAACTCCTGTAATATCAAATTGTATGTGATTGTTAGCGGTATTTTAATGGAAAAACCCATTTTCCATCATCAAGCAGAAGTTGAAAATGCTTGTAAATGATTCTAGAACATTTCTAGAGTGTTAAAATAAGTCAAAATCAAAAAACAAAAAACAACAAAAAATTGAAAGTAAGAATAGCATGTGTTAATCGAAAACAAATACAGTGAGAATGTGTGGAAAATCCGTATTTTATAAATACTACTAGAATACGACTTTGAAATTAAAACAGTTCCATCCTTTAGTAAAATACTGTTAAACATATCCATCATTTTAACGTTTGAAGGATCTTAAGCTAAAACAAAACACATACATCAGTATGAATCACCAAAACAGAACAAATAACTGATTTCATTTTGTAGTTTATACATCGTTATGCATAAGCTGGTTCCTGACTGACTTATACACTTTTTTTATTCCGTTAAATACAAGTGGATTTCAGAAATTTGTAATGAAGCATTTGATTTTAGAATTAATTACTTTAAAATTAATTTTGAATTAAAATTGCACATTAATATGGATTAGGTAAAATATTAGTTTTGACAATGATAAAGGCACCCTCTACAATTTCAATAACAAACATGGGGGAACGTAAACAAACCTAGCAATATTGAGTTTTTCTCTTATTTCTTGCTTATTGTACTCTATATACCGCAACCAAGCCTGGCAGCTTTAATTTTGGAAAAATAAAACCGCAGACTATAAAAGCCTGAATTCGGTAGTCAAAGGGGCATAATTCTATTCATAATCAATCAATCTGAACTCAATTCAACTTCACATAAAGTAGAAAGCTCACACATCACCAAGTCTCCACATTGAAGTGTATAAATCATCCATTAAACTTTTTAGTTTATAGTTCTTTTTTATATGGTTTGGATCAAAAGTAAGTGTTTTTACATGAAATATGCAAATTTTGAACTGAATATTTCATGTACAATATTGAATTTGTGTAAAAATTTCAAGGAAAAATCAAAGTAAGATCTATTCAGTACAATATGCCCTCAATAATGTCTTTGACTACAAAACATGATAAAGATACTCAAAACACAACACATTATTTTCTTTAAACCAAAACTTGATTTATGCATTTTTGCCAGGTTGAATATTGGAATAATTAAGTAATGTTGTGTCATTAATATTGAGTCTTCCAATAGTAAAATTAACATACAGCTGAAAGTATAACTAAAGAAAGAAATGTCCCTAATGGTCATATCAATATCCAAAGATGAAAGTTCTTTCTATTAAATCTAAAATGACTAAAAAAAAATTGTAATTACTTGCACATAATTGAACTCATGTTTTAAGACATTCAAGCAAAATACATTGACACAAAATATCAGATTATCTATCTTTTATAACTTCTTCTGAGATGTGTTGCTCACTTTATTGATATTCTCTATCAAATTTGATTATGGTTGATAACATTTGGATTGCTACATCCAATTAAAAAAAAATAATAATAAATTATCTCCCTTGGCTTTACCATTGATCCAAGTTTATTGGTTTCATTGATAAAACATTGTTATTTCCCTAAGAGACAGGTATTTTCAAATATTTACCAATTGATAAAGAAGGTAATGATGCAATATTTACTAATTGATGCAAGTCAAGATGAAAGTTACCATAGGAAAGAAGTTGAAGCTTATCTATTCAAATTTGTACTTGATGTATAAAAGTTGTTAGCTTGTTTATTAATATTTGATTAACCATGAATGTCTTTCAGCTTGCCCTTGTTAATATATTAACAAACTGGTCAAACTCATTTTTCAGTCTTCCTTTAATTACTGGTCACATGACTTGATCGACTATCAATAATTATTGTTTTTTCAATAGGTAGTAAACAAAGGTCATGGAGAGTTCATGGTACGAGACAAGGAAACTTGACTTTACTTTTCTTAACACACAATAAAGTATTTAAAATGTGTTTTAAAAATATAATAGCTGCAGTATGATTTCCAGTCATTTAAAATAATGAAACATGATTTATAAAACTGTACATCATATTCAAAACTATACTTAAAGGTATAAAAAAAAATGTCCATATCAGGCAGCATGGAGGCAAACATTTAAAGTCCTCATTTTTCACTATTTCTCCTTAGTTTATCTTTTATTCAAAAGCACATAGAATGATAAAAATGCAATGTGATTGTCTCCACTTGCATTCAAACATAACAGTATTGGGTAACCAACCCATTCAACAAAGAATGTGATTAAAGGAAGGTAACTCCAACCCATTAAGAGAAAAACTGACTTACTTGTCTTCTCCAAGGACAACACCAAAACCAACATGCTCTACTCTTTTTAAATTAGGATTGTACCATCCGGTCTTCTGTGCCGCTGAGTATAGTATATCAAAATGTGGCCCCTGTAAAATATTGCTTTTACATGTATATACACAGCATACTTGCTGTATGTGCTAACAAACTTTTTTTTATCCAACCATATATTTTCTTTAATCTTTTCAAACCTAAATAGTGCTTGGATAAAAGATGAAAATCAATCTATTAATATGTTATGTCAGAAATTGAGATTTGTTTTTCAAACAAAGAAAAAGCTGGACAATTAACATGTAGAAAAATCAACTAAGAGGAGAGTGTGACAGTGGAATTTCAATTGTTTAATCAACAGGAATAGAAAATTAGTATTAAATTGTCCATGAGGTAATATCTCTAAAATTGTTGTTCACTCCTGATTTTAAAATTGAGAACTAAATCTGTTAATATGACAAATAGTTATACCCTATTGGCAAAAACATTACTCAAATAGCAAACCATTGATTGGGAATTAGGGACATACTTGACTATATAATGCATTTTTAAATAAAATTCATTTCCAGAATTAATTTTACTGCATGGAATACTAAATCATATTGTGGGTGTCAGATTATTCAATTGTAAATTGTAAATTTAAATCAACTATCTGTTGTGTTACACTCATACTCAAACTTGAACTGACCTGTCCTGCATCCACTACATAAATCAGCCAATCACCATTCTCATCAAACAGACGATTCTTTATAGCTGCCATATCAGATGTGTCATATGTATAGCCACCATCAGATTTGACTAATGTCAATGGCACAGAACAGCCAGGTGCAAACATGATTTTTCTGCCATCTTCAACCAGTGTCAGATCTAAGGTGAAGAAACTTATTATTCATTAACATGTTATATGTTACACTGGAAAAGTTATGTTGTTTGGTGGTTTAGTAAGAAAATATATATACAGCAAAAGAAGGAGGTATAATAAGAGCCATTAGCTGGCCCTTAAATTTCAAAAATATTAAAAATTCCTCAGTATTTCAAAATCATTTTTATAATCTTATTGATAGAATGATATAGTTCCGAAATGTCAGTTTTTCTTAAAATGATGAACTTAACAAATATGAAGATAGTGCCTGGAAATTTTTGAATCTGTACTCTTAAGGACTTCACATTCACTTTTAAAATATTCATCTGAAGCTTTAAGACACTTGATACTACGATAAAGATTTTATAAGTATTTACATCCATTTATGATGTACTTTAAAAATGAATTTGACTTTCATATCTAAAACATACAATATTTACTTTCAGGTATCACAGATCGAATTTATTCGTTCATAGTGTGTTAATTTACGTTTTGATTGAGTTAAGCCTTCCAATTGATGTTTTATCGTGTGTTTTCTATGTTGTGATGTTATACTATTGTTTCAGAAAAGGAGAAGGTTTGGTACCATTAAAACGTTTAATCCGCTGCAAATGTTTGCACCTGTCCTAAGTCAGGAATCTGATGTACAGTAGTTGTCGTTTGTTTATGTAATTTATACGTGTTTCTCGTTCTCGTTTTTATATAGACTAGACCGTTGGTTTTACCGTTTGAATGGTTTTACACTAGTACTTTTGGGGCCCTTTATAGCTTGTTGTTCGGTGTGAGCCAAGGCTCCGTGTTGAAGGCCGTACATTGACCTATAATGGTTTACTTTTATAAATTGTTATTTGGATGGAGAGTTGTCTCATTGGCACTCACACCACATCTTCCTATATCAATATATATGCAGGACTCAGATGGACGTCCAGTTTCCAGTTGTTGTCCTTTTCTCAAATCGACATCCAATTTGACATAAGATTTTTAATTCAGGGGTTATTATTTTTACCCTCTAATCACCTCTAATCAATGTCCAATGGGACTTCGTATATTACCCAAAACGATGTCCGATTTATCAGAGTCTCCCCTTATCAATGTCTAATATGATTAAATCATTTCTTTATTCATTTTCTCTGTAGTGATCATTTTATTTTGTATAATGCTCCTTAAATAGATTAATTTTTTTATTATCTTTTCATACATCACAAATCAAAAAGATTTTGTTGACTAATGGAAAGAAACAACATTATGTTCCAAAGAATCCACTTAAAGAAAATTAAAGAACATGGATAAATGACAACAATGACAACATATTATACGGATATTAATATTTTGTATGGAAGAAGTTGATCCACTCAATCTTCGTTGTCTATTTTCTTTCATATTAATATTGATAAAAGGAGGTGTGGGTCTACGTCACTGAGATAATAACAAAGATAACCGAAAGATATATATAGAGGGCAAAATACTGTTTACAAAAATAGACAGCTATTTACACAATATGTGGAGCTCTTAATCGAAAGTAATGAATAAAGATGTAGGGCCAATTTACCCAAAATTCTCTAAATAAATGTGGATTGTGTCCACATGTGGACACAGATGATGCCCCCGCTTGCATATCATATAGTTATAAAGGGACATAACTGAAGAACGGTAAAAGTGACACTACCCAAATTTGAACTTGATCTGAGTTTTGTGGTAATAAGCATTGTGTGTAAGTCTCATAACATTTGGTTGAGGCAAACTCAAGTTAGAGAACGTAAACCAATTTTGGGACGTACGTACGGACGGACGTACGTACGTACAGACGGACAAGGGTAAAACTTAATGCCCCCTCCGCTATGGCGGGGGCATAATAACAAAAAATATTCAGACATGACATATGGTAACCACTGACAATGTTCGTAACTTGCAACTTAGAAATAATTTAAAGTTATAATTTCTAAAAAGCTACTCACTTTTGTCATCTAACTCCTGAACAATATTTGGCATCATTTTATGATAATAAGATTCTCCCCTTTCAACAATTGTGACTCCAAGTCTATCATATACTTTCTTGAATTCTACAAAAGAAAAGACAGGAAATTATTTACAAACCATGACAACGAGATTAATCTCAAGCAAAGATTTAACAAATAGTTTGCACTAAAAATCTTTTCCCGACTACTAGTCCGAAGATCAATATTCTGACATTTTCTGAGTGAGGACACTTTGTCTTTTAATATACATTAAAGAACTGCATACCTTTAGTTATATTTATTTGGTCATAATATATTTTCTTAGTTTACACAAGTACATGTTTTGATTTGTCAGCTTCTGAACAGTAACAGATTGAAATGCCCAAAAATCAATGTCACAATGATACTGACTAACTGGTGGTTTTTAACGACCTTGACTAGCTGGTAAGCCCTCGCACGGTCGGCTCAGTTCCCAAAGACGTTTGTTGAGCATTTAATATTCTGTTGTTGTCACAAAGTTAAAAAGGATGGCTGCCATTTTGGTTTTGCGTATGATGATCTGGTATGTTGACTATTTTTGAAGTTTTTCGTCACAACGGCTGTTCTCAGGGCCAGGTAGGTCAGCTGTGCAGCCCGCTAACCACAATGATGAAGTACTGGTCGATGAATCGTGGATGCAGTAATGACGATGACAGGAAGCATTATCAGGACTGAAGTTGTGAGACAGTGAAATGGCGGTCCATTATCCAACACCACGGATATAGGCCCTTGGACGTCAATCGGCATAACATAACTCCTCCATCCATAATGGGTTTTGGAGTGTATGCTGATGCAAGCATTAACACCAAGCAAAATGTAGACTGTACAGCGTTGAATTGGTTTCTGTCATCGAATGTAGAATGTCATTGAGCCATCTATCAGTAAACCAACATCTTAGATAATGGGTAAAGTGGAGCTGACCAAGCACGTCTGTTCAGCTGTTATGACTGAGATGTGACTGGATGGAATTGAATGATACCTGATATTTCTGATGAAATTTCTTTTTAGGTCTGTATTGGTCATATGGTTCCTAACGTTTTTCTATATTCATACATCCCTGGCTTTCAAATGTTAAAAGTGCTTCAGATGTCACTTGCATATGATAGTACATAAAAGCTTAGTATGGTGCCTAACCTTTCTCTGTCTGTTGTCTCTAGCAGTTGCTTCAGTGTGTATGTGCTGGACACTACGTCATAACATGCTTGATGTTCATGAAATACTTATCACTTTTAGAACAATATCTTAACTTGCATCAGAATACAAAGTTCTTTCATATGAATGAAAAAAGATTTTCAAATTTCCAAATTTAACTGAATGCTGGTCTTAAATGCAGTTCAACTAGCTTAGAGAACAAAGAAAAACTTCTGAATTTATGGGTGGAATAACGATGTGTTTTTTCATTTGGCACACATTCTTCATTTCTTTATTTCTATCACTAAGTGGCTAGATTCCAAAGTGACAGCAATTGATCCTCCTATTGATTAAATATCATGCAAAACTGGTAACCCACTATTTATCATGTTCATTACTATAAAGAAGATTTGAAGTCAGAGTCTATGGTGCTAAACCTAACTTTTGTTAAATCTTTTTTTGCAGACATGAAATGAAGTCCCAGCAAGTACATTTTTCATGATTTTTTCTATAGAAATACATTTTTTTGTGTATAGACTATTCTATACTACATTTTTGTAATTAATACTGACACTATTTCATGACAATCAGATTTGTGGCTTGCCTGATGTTAATCACTGACAAACAAACAAATTGACCAAATACATTATTCAATATTGGCAAATGACTATAAAAAAGACACTAATCTGTATTTAGTGTCTTTGTTGTTCGGATATACAAGTACCTGTCCACGTCCACTCTGTGTTTTTGTTAGATATATTTCTGTTTGTATCCATCTGATGAGTTAAGCCTTTTTCAACTGATTTTTATAGTTTTTCTTATGTTGTACTGTTACACCACTGTCCCAGGTTAGAGTGGGTTGGGGCCTTCAAACTAGTTTAAACCCGCTGCATTTTTTTGCACCTGTCCTAAGTCAGGAACCTGATGTTCAGTGGTTGTCATTTGCTGGTGTGGTTCATAAGTGTTTCTTGTTTTTTATATAGATTAGACCGTTGGTTTTCCTGTTTGAATGGTTTTACACTAGTCATTTTTGGGGCCCTTTATAGCTTGCTGTTCGGTGTGAGTCGTACTTTGACCTATAATGGTTTACTTTTACAAATTGTGACTTGGATGGAGAGTTGTCTCATTGGCACTCATACTACATCTTCTTCTATCTACTAATAACTACATCAGTGGTTGTAAAAAGTCTACTGGTCAGGTAGAAGTGATTTAAGTAACACCACTTACCCATCAAGGCCTCTACTTAAAATCACCTCAAAATATAACCTATGTCTCATCATAATTCATGTTTATCATAAAAGAAATTTTACCAATTCTGGATACATCACAAATGAGATTCCAAGCCTTAATATGATTATCTTCATAATTCTGTAGTTTAACAACAGCTTCATAAGCTCGCTTCTTGAATTCTTCATCAGTATCAAACCTCACTTTAGATTCCTACAAAGGTAATGTTCTGAATAATCTGAATTTTAATGATCATTCAAGCATATATAGTGCCAAGGCATTGTAAAGATGGAAGAAATTATTCCAATGTTCATAGGCTTACTTATTGAAATGGACTTAAGCTAAGCAGGTTACATAATTTTAAATTACCTTTTTGCTTTGTATATTTTTGAGGAACAGCCAAAAGTTTAATAATTTTCCTCAAGCTTTTCTTTCTGTCTAATGTGCCAAATTATCAAAAAAAACTGTGAACATGCAAAATAGAAATTAAACTCTATGTAAAAATCCACAGAACAAATTGTATACAGAGGATGCAACTGCTTCCAATCTACGTTATAGTTTAGTACAAATCATTTAAATATTTTCTCCATCAATGGAGAATAAAGAATAGAAATATACAGCAATAAGACATAAATATTCTTATGACAACAAAATTCACACACACACACTTAAAAATAGACCAGATTTTCACTGGTACAAAATATTATTAAAACCAAGTATGAATGATGGGTTTTCACACCATCAACCAACTAGACATCATTGAGATGGGAGCCATCTCTGTCGGCCCCGCTGTAAATAACAGGTTACTATTTGAATATTAAAGATGTTAGTGGTTAAATCTCTTAGAGCAGGTTACATGTGCTTTTAAACAGTACACCGGATGCACTTTACCCTTTATTTTAGAAATAAAATATAAAAGAAAAAAAACTTCTTGAAATGGACACAGGTTATTTCGCATTACTTGTCAAGCCAGAATTATGCCATTTAAATTGTTGGAACTTTGTACTGTATCTGTATTCACTAGTTTAATAATTCTTGTGTTTACCTATAAAACAGTCCATTTTAAAGTACAGTAAATATTTTTATCATATGGAAATCTATACATCAGTAGTCCTAGGCTTGACAAAAATACATCAGATGGAATTATTTGATTGGTTTAAATTTGGTGTTGCCAATCTCCCTATCTTAGTTTATTTTATCTTTCAGAGTGATAACACAACATGTCCTGGTGGAGTAATATCTCCACATATAATTACTAGGAAGTTGTACATATATTATGACACACCTCTAGTGTTGGTTAATATACATGTCAAGTATAAACTTTGAAATCATAAGGGTTCTCAAGATATAGAGCAGACATGATCTTTACCATAGGACATGGGGTTGTCAACTGAAACCAAAGTTTTTGACCTTGAACTTTGACCTAGGAAGTTGTACAAACATTATGACACACCCTCTGGTGTTGGTTAATATACATGTCAAGTATAAAGTATGAAATTATAACAGTTCTCTAGATATAGAGCGGACACAATTTGTTATGGACGGACGGACGGATGGACAGACTGATCACTATAGGGTGACCCACCACTAGGCGAGGCCCTAATTATTTTAACCAATTTTCTTACGAGTAGTCAATTCTATTTAGACTTTGACAGAAGCTCTTTATTAAACTATAAGCTTTGGAAATCAATATTTATCCTTTCAAATGTAATTATAAACCTTATAAATAATACATGTGTAATTTATGGTGTAATGTCCAGAAGATAATCTAAATTCAACTATATTCAGAGCAGGAGCATGGTGCAGTTATATGAATATGATAACTGCATTGTATCTAACTGACAAACTGTATTATGTTATAAACATGTAAACTAAGATTTCAATGTTTTTTTCAGCTTTTCTGATATCTATATTTTTTCACTTATTGTCAAAAATTTAATGACCTACTGAAACAAACTAGTTCCTAGTTTAGAAAATATTTATAAAAAGTCTAACTTTTGTTTCTTTTGACTTTCATGGGCACAAAAAAATCATCCAGGAAAAGTCCACTTAAACCTTAGACAATCCTGCAACTTTTTTTTGGCGTCTATCTGAAAATGAAAAAACCTGAGTATTTTTTATATCTTTCTTGTTTAATTTACCTTATAGAACTTTTGCAGGTCACCTATAGGTGGTGACACTGTAGCATAATTTGGAAACTTGTCTTGTAAATGTGCAATCAACATTCCAAACTGTGTGCCCCAGTCTCCAAGATGATTCAATCGGAGTACATCATGTCCTACCCATTCTAAAAGACGACAAATACTCTCTCCTATAATTGTGGATCTGAAATAAAATCAAAGATGTGTACATTAATTCCTGTACATACAAAGGATGATTCTTATCTGTAGACTTCAGTGAATCTTTTATAGCTATAAAACTAATAAACTCTTTAATAGTATCTTACAAATTTGCAATCTATGTTACTGATGGTAGATTAAAAAATTACGATTTAAATATCCAAAAGTCAAAGACAAACATTAATGTATACAAGACAACTAGCCCCTGCAATAAATTTTCAAATTATGCACATTAATTCCAAGATCTCAAATTTTACTTTGATATTTGATCCAGTAGTTATTCTAGACTTATTTTTTACTTGGTTTTCACATAGGTTATTTTAAGGGTGTTTACACATTTATTCTAATACCTGATGACAAATTTTTTTTAGATCAAACAACTTTGATAAGTATTATGATGTTGTTCATACTGTGGAATCATTATCATTCGTGGATTACCAATTTCCATGGATTTCATGGGCAAAGGTGAACGATGAATTCAAATGTTCAAGAATATAATTTTTATAGGATTGTATGCAGACTTCAGCAATACCACAAAATAAAATATCCACAAAAATTGATACCAACGAAAATAAATGAATCCAAAGTAGTCAATTTGTGGTTACTTTTAGCAACAGTTGTTCTTTTTGCAAACAATCCTGAATAAAACTATTTGCATGAGTGTTTTCCCTAGTATGATTTACATTTTTTGTAAGAAGCTAAAAATATTAATACATGTACAAGTTTTACCTTAAATGGCCAACATGCATCTCTTTGGCAATGTTTGGTGATGAGAAATCAACAATAGGATGTTTCTTTACTCGTATAAATGGTGGTTGAACTCCGTTGTTAAGCAACTCACATAGGATTTGTTCATTTGTCACACACTTCAAGCTATAAAAAGGATAATGTATTTTTAAAATCACTGTGAACAAAGTTAAAATATATCAATAGGCACCCTTTCTGCTACATAGGATTTGTTCAAATAGATGTTTATAAATCCTGGTCCACACACTTCAAGCTATAAAAAGGATAATGTATTTTTAAAATCACTGTGAACAAAGTTAAAATATATCAATAGGCACCCTTTAAACATATGTTTATGTTTTCGATGCTCAACTCTCAATTTATCCAGTAAATCTGTAAGTAGGAGGGTGTAATCTAAATCAGAAATAAAAGAAGAATGTTTCTGAGGACATGAATGCCCCTGATCAACCTTTGCAATTTTCCAAGTTAAAATCCGAGAATTTAGGGAGGGATGTCGGAGTTTCCTGGTGTCACACCAGGAATAATTATGTGTATGGAGTTTGGGATTACAAACTCTCTGGGCATAACTGTAGAACGGAAAGTGACTCACTGCCCAAATTCAAACTCTGTCTGCAAGTTTTGGTTCTTACCATTGTGTATGAGTTGCATAATATTCGGATGAAGAAAATTTAAGATAAAGTGCAGAAACGAAAATTTTTTTCAATTTTCCAAATTATAAATGGGCATAACTCTAGAACTGTAAGTGACTCACTGCCCCAATTCGAACTCTGTCTGCAAGTTTTGGTTCTTAGCATTGTGTATGAGTTTCATACATTTTTGATGAGGAATAATTAAGTTAGAGTGCGGAAATGAAAATGGGACGGAGGGTGGAACTGACAGAAAGACAGACGTAAGGACGGTCAAGGGTAACATTTAATGCCTCCTCCACCATGGCGGGGACATAAAAGTTGAACAACACAGAAATTTGATAGAATTTCCAAATTAGCTTGTTCCTTTGCAACAATCGGAAAATATGACAAAATTCTTTGTTGTCTTTGGAAATGATTAACACCATGCCTTCCCAGTCGTTTAAACTTGTTGAAATTGATATTTTATATATTGTGTTTGAGACTGAGGTAAAGGGGAAGAAATGCATTTGTGGAATTTTAGGTCCACAGCAGTATTGGGAACTTGTTGGGACTGCTGGGCTAATTTTGTGCTTGTTTATGTAATTTAAGTTTCAAATAATATTGGCACCTTCAAAAACCCCTAAAGATAACTTGAAAGTCTTTCTTTTTCATTATCAAAGGGGCTTTATATGTTTGGGAGTTTAGTGTGGCGTCCATTTTTGCTGAACTAGTACACATTATTGTTTAGTTGCCAGCAGAAGCCAGCCTCCGGGTGCAGGATTTTATTGCTGTGTTGAAGACCCAATGGTGGCCCTGGGCTGTTTTCTGCTCTTTGTTGGGTTGTTGTCTCTTTGACACATTCCCTGTTTCCATTTTCAATTTTATTTTATATGACGATTACAAATATTGTTTAAATTTCCATCTGTATTACATACCTTTTCAAAATACTGTGTTTGAGGTATATTTTGCATTATAGCATCAGCAATTTGTCTTGGATTTGTGTTTTGTCCTTGACTTTTCAACATCTGAAATGAAATTAAACTCGCAATAAAACTTTTCCTTAATCTTTCAGTTATCTTTTCAAGTAATGCATTGCAAGATAAGCAGAATTTTACATAACAAAAGATGTTAATTATATGTATATAATTATGGGCTAAAAGATCAAACAAACAACCTTCATACAGTACACATGTAGTAGTTCATGTTACAAGCTTGTCCTGCTGTTAACCAGTAATCACTGTGAACCATTCCCACCTTGAGTGACTTTGTACTGAATCATTTTCTGTGTACTGTACTTACTTCACTGTGAATTGAATCATTTTTCTGTGTACTGTACTTACTTCACTGTGAATTGAATCATTTTCTGTTTATTGTCCTTACGTCACTGTGAATTTTGACTAAATCATTAAGTGTGTGATTTAGTGATTTGACAGTATATTTTGACTCAATAATTTTCTGTGAACTGTACAAAGCTTACTGTGCAGTGTTGGTTTTGCTCATTATTGAAGGATGTACAGTTCCCTATAGTTGCCAAATCTACATCTGTTGGTTGTGGTGGATTATAGTCTCATTGGCAATCATACCACATCTCGTTTTATTTCATATAGACCAGACTGAATTTTTACTGAATCATTTTCTGTAACTGTACATTAATTACATACTTAAATGTGGTTTTCAACTGATTCCTTTTCTGTGTACTGTACTTACTTGACTTATATTCATAGCAGCATTACATTGGTAGTCATTCTTCATGGTGTGTTTGCCTTTCTGGATCATAGCAGGTGGATTCTCTAGGTCAGGGAAGGTCTGACGTATAGCTAGGCCAAAGACATCCTCTATAATACCAATCAAACTAACCATGTTCTGTCTGCCTTTAGTCTTCTCACCATCAATATTCTATAATTAATATATACATCAATTCAAACTTATCATACAATATCACAATCTAAAATCTTTAAATGTTTACCTTCATGTATTATAAGTTGGCCACATTTAACATGTTTAAAATGAAATAAAACTGATAAAAGAAATACTGTGAAATCTCGTGAGATACCAATTTTTTGTGGATTTCGTTTAATATTTTTCGAAATATACATCTTCTATGGTCTTGTACAATTACATGTTCAATAAAAGAGATGGTCAGGCAACAGGAGAATGAGGAATTTCTTATTTTGACTAAAAAGTCTACATTGCATAAAATATTAACATGATAATAACTGTAAACATGTTTGCTAAAAACATGATCAAGCTTTTTGTTATCTTAATTTGTTTTATACTCATATCTCATAACAACATGCATAAGTTACCCTTTTAAGATGATTGATTTGATATCGCAGTTTAGCATTTTCTGCTCTCAATTTTTCAAGTTCAGGGGAGATAACTCCAGCTGCTAGTGCTTTTTGTGGGTCTTGTAGGATTGCTATTTCATCTTCTAATCTGGTAATTTCAGCTTCCTATAAAATATATATGATTGATTTATTGATTGATTGATTGATTGGTTGGTGTTAAACAATACTTTCAGCACTATTGCGCTATTTTGTGGGGGTCAGTTTTTATTCGTGGAGGAAGCCGGAAAGCCCAGAGAGAACCACCAAACTTCAGTATAGGAAAACTGACAATCCTAGTCAATTAAGATTGAAGTTGAATGCACCTGCCATGTGCCAGATTCGAACTCACAACCTCAGTGTTGACAGGCTTGTGATCTACTTAAACCACTCGTATACAGAGGACACTCAAAATATATATGTTTTTGCAGCATATAGCACATAAGGTTATTACCAAATATTCATGAAATTTTCTCTAATGATTTTTTACCAGGAACCTGGGGTATGAACATTTGGCATAAAAAAAAGGTTGTGGTCTTAACTTTGCTAGAGATTTCAACCATTTTTGTGACATTATCAATCATGTCAATTACCTTCTTTGAGTGGTGTAGAACAGAAACTAAACAAATAATTATCATAGTACTCCAAATATCACTTAATATTTAGAGCTTACATGATTGTAAACATGAACCTAGGGTCTGCAATATTAAACTGTTATCATGTATTTTATCATTTAAACTACTGTAAATTCACAAATTATTGCAAGGTTTTTATTAATGCGAATAATGGGACTGGGTGAATATTGCAATAACACGAACTCACATTTTGATATTCGATACATATATCTGTAGGCAAATTTTCCTGAAATCGCAATAATTACTCTCGCATTTTTGTCCATTCTTCAAAATTCGCAATAATAAAAGTAAGCAATAATTTCTGAATTTACAGTATATAAATTAAAAAAAACTTCTACACAATTTCTGTCACAGATCACCAGTAGCACAAGTTATCAGTGTTTTCCCAAGTGTTTATGAATTGTAGGGTCCCAATGCATCAATTTAGGCCCTGTTCCTTGGAAATTTACAATTACTCTGTATTAGCTCCATCCTTCAAAATTCATGGCCACACCGTGTTTCCCCATTGACAAGAGTTAGTAAAATTTTAGACTGGACAAGTAAAGTAAATAATGTTATCAGTAAAGCTCTAAATGAAGATTTATTGAACCTGATGATGGCATGACTCAATTCTTAAAACCTTTTGACAAAGTTGCATTTTGGATACTGCTACATAAGTTGCAGGATTACAGAATCAAACCAGTACACCAAAGGCTCAAAAACGTATAAACAAAATCAGACATGGGGTAATGCTAATTTGTAATTGTAATGCCCTGTAATGCATTACATTTCCCCAAGTAATGCATGTAATGTGTAATGCCTAAATTTGTTGCATTACATGTAATTGTAATGTAATGCATTACATTGGCAAAAATGCATGTAATTTATGTACATGGCATTACATAGCATTACTTCTTGTCTGATAGTGCTATATATTTCTACAAATTTCAGGGATAATAAGTACTACTGTTTTATTCTTTCCTTTAAGAAAATAGGAAAATGAAACACAAATCAATGTCTAGTGTAAATTTGAACTGTTGTAAAACTAATGATTTTCTTCATCTTACCTTAATACTAGAACATTTATACTAATAATTAAAATAGATTTATTTTATAAACATACAAAATAATATTGTTTTTATTTGCAGTCATTTTCATATACTATTATAGTCATTGAAAACCTATACATAGGTATTTAAAGATGAAAGAAATAAGTTGAATGATTGATAATTGACACCTGACAAAAACACTAATTAGTTTGTATAGCAATCAATTCCTTGCTTTTGACAAGTAAATTTGTGATTTTAAAGTAATTAATTAACATTGAGATTAAGTTAACAATATAATCAAAAACATAATGGTAGAATAAATTCTTTACAACATTTCTGTTATTTCTTTTTGAGAAAACACGGAGATGTATACTTGAAATATAAAAGCCTGACCCAGAATAACAATCAACCTTGGCAAACTTTGTAAATCCATCTGGTATTCAGAAATATCAATTAAATGACCAAAAGCAAAACAAAGCTATAGATTAACTTTTCGAGTATATTGCTAGAAGTGATTTACTCCCATTTTCAACAACTGTAAGTCGAAAGTTAAAGAACTTTATAGAAAATCTTAACCCAAAATTTCAAATTCCAAGCCGGAAACATCTCTCATCTAAATTGATACAGACTAAGGCCAAGGATGTATGTCAAAAATTGTATGATAACCTTCAGGAAGCTAATCACATTTGTTTTGACTTGACATTTGGTCTAATAGGGCAATGAAAGGATTTTTATAATACCTATTTAATAGTTACCAAGATTGCAGTATAAAATGTAGTATATATGTTTCTTTTGATAATAAAATTTATAAAATGTAATGTGTAATGTAATGCATTACTTAGGTAAAGTAATTGTAATTTAATGCATTACTTTCCAAAATACATGTAATTGCAATTGTAATATAATGCTGGTTTTGTCCAAGTAATTGTAATGTAATGCATTACATTGCAATGTAATTCGCCCCATGCCTGAACAAAATAGTGTGGCAATATGTGAATACTGAATAGTAAGAAAATTCTCTGAAAAAGGAACAGGTGACTCTGGCTTACAGCAAGACACTGTACTTTTCATACAATTGGTTTCATACAATTTCTTTGCCACACCAACGACAAGGTAAAGTCACCAATACAATTTTACCTGATAGAATGCAGATAACCAGAACACATAACAAAAAGAAATAGAAAAACTTGAAGAATAGGGCTATTTATATAAATATATATCGAGTGGTCTAGGGCTCTGGACACAGTGCAGGCAGTGTTACCAGGATGTCACAGAAGCAGGGGTTTCGAATCCCGCTGAGGAAAAAACAAAAATTAGCGATTTAACATTGTTGGGCTAAATTTAAAACAAATTATATATATGAAGAAAAAAACATAAGTGAACTACCAACTGAAGGGCAACATCTTAGAACAAGTCAACTCAAACCAGTAACTGGACTCCAAATTTCTAAGGATCTCAAACGGATTAACAAAAAGAGTTCCCAAATTCCCAAATCAAAGCTAAAACAATTTAGACAGTCATATTTTGTAAGAACAGTTATAGACTAAGACAATCAGGCAAACATAAGAATGAAGGCAACTTCAAAAGAAGATGTTATAACAGCTGTCTGTAGCTTCTTAGCCACCAGCAATCTTATAGTAGAATGGAGTATTAGCAGATCCTTGTAAGCAAAGTATGGACAATCTAGCAAACAAAATAATGAAGACAACTTCAACAGAAGCTGTTAAGACAGCTGTCTATAATGTCTATAGCTAAGACACCACCAATCTTGAAAGGAATTTCACAGGAAATTCTTTAGTGTGCTTATTTTTTTCAAGCACTTGAAAGAAAAGTGGTTATCACATTTGAGATCTGATAAAATGGTAAATGTATATCCCAGCTGTGTTTTTAGATCAACAGGTTATTTACCATGTTTATGGTTCAGGCCTCATGAAATGTATCTACAATGTATATAACTGCTAATTTTTCAAAAAAAAATTTGTAATTTCAAAATAATTTTATTGATTCAATTTGGAAAAAAATAAGAAAACACAGTCGCATGAACAGATACATCCATAAAATAGATAAAATAACAAATATTTTTATATGCGTAAAAATTTGAAATAGTTGTAATACATTTGTAAGTGGTCTAAATTGTCTTTCAAACTAGTCTTGAGTAATTTTTCTTTTAAACTGGTCCGAATTGCCTTTTAAAGTGGTCCCAGTTGTTTTGATAAAAGTTTTCTTCCAGTCTTTCAACTAATTCAGGTCCGTTCGCCCAAAATCATGTTCGCTCCAATTCATGTTCACCCTCTTTCACGTTCGCATCCCACACTTTTGCACCCAGAGTCTGTTCGCACCCTACTCATTTGCACACTTTTTATTGGTTTTGTGTTGAATAATTTTTTATTGTTTCAAAAATAAAGTGACATTCTTAAAATGTAAACAGGTTTCCTTTAGCATGTTTAGTGTTTTATTAATTATTTTGACGAAATGAATTACGAAGAAAAAATTGTCATGATGATCAAGGCAAAGTTCATTCATCTAAGACTTGTAAAAGAAAGACGGAAGATACCAAACTCGTCACAATGACATTGCCACGACAACATCGAATTACACAAAAGCCGTAGCACAAAGCACATGTTATTTTTAGGTGTTCATAATGTTGCATGTCAGCTATAAGTACCTAGCTAGAGAACATTTATTGCCATGTGTAAAGAAGATTGAAGGTACCAACATATATATGTACTTATATATATATACTTAATTGGTGTTGTATTACAGGTATCAGTTACCATATAGAGTATTTATTTTCATATGTAAAAATCTTTAAGGTATACTTTGAAGGTAAAGAAGAACTCAAGTTATATATATGATTTATTTTTATTCATTCAGTCAGGGTACTACTTGTACAAGTTAATTTTATTTACTTGAAGAAGTAAAAAAAAATATACACATATGAGTAAATAAGTAACGTTTGAATAATCTCCCCTTAATTTTCTCAAAAATTTACTTGTATAAGTAAATTTTTCTTACAATCCGACAAAAATCCTCAAGTTTTGGGATGTAAAATCATGCCTTTAATGATTTTTCCCAAGTTTGCTCAATTTTTTTTTATTAAAGTTCAATGTTTCATCTCATTAATTCAACAAAGAAACTGATTGAGCAAAGATCTTGTATATTTGCATAAAGCCTTCAAAATTGCTCCTTTGGGGCTTGTAAATGAGCAGTGTTATGAAGATAACAGACAAATGGGATTTTATTGTCCATGAAATTACACTTAAATGATTAGTAAAGACATCTGCAAAGGGTACACAATTTAAAATTCTATTAGAGCAAAGAAATCTTAAGAATTCAAGAAAAGAAGAAAGGATGACTTTTTACTTATACAAGTAAAAATTCTGAATGTCTAAGGGACATAACTAAGACAATTTTTTACCTATACAAGTAAATAAAATTCACTTGTATAAGTATCCTACAAATTTACTTATATGTGTATATTTTTTTACTTCTTAAAGTAAATAAAATTACTTGAATAAGTAGTACCCTGACTGTCATTATGATTTTCAAAACACAGAACAATGATCATGATGATACCAAATGTAGCTTTGTAAATACCAATTAACATTAATCATACATAATTTACAATTAATAATTAATCATCAAATCACAAAAAAAAATCATTTACAGATTCCTGAATTCTTATTCATAAAAATATAAATATCTTGATATATACATCTAAAAAAACATCTAACATGTCTAATAATTTAATAAAAATAAGGTGCAAACAGACCCAGGGGCGAATGTGTGGGGTGCGAATGTGTATGGTGCGAACGTGTATTTGGAGTGAATGGACCCGATACCTCTTTCAACTAACTGTCTGAATTGTCTATTCAAACTGGTCTGAGTTTTCTTTTTAAACTGGTCAGAGTTGTCTTTAAAAGTGGTGCGAGATGTCTTAAAATTGATCTGAGTGTACTGGTTGACACACGCCCACAGTATATCTGCATTATGGAAATTTCAACTGCAAATTAACCACATAGAAGAAGTAAAAGTTGTCATGGTCCAACTTGTCTTTGCCTTTGGTCCCAGTTGTCATGTATTTTTTTGTGTTATTTTTAAACAGCTACTTATACGGACTTAAATATTAAATACAGTACAGTCATGTGTATGTACATTGCATCTGTCAATACATCAGTTTTCCTCAGTCTCTGCAGCTGTATGGATAGTTATGGCAGTTAAATGTTTATAAAATATATAAATGTTTTGAAAATACTTTTTAGGGAATACTCACAGCCTGTTCTGCATGAGCTGTTAAAATAGATATATCTGACATTTTTAGTTGAGGAGGGTAGTTGACAGGTTGAGTACAGTATTCTGTATTCTGTACACTGACAGACGAATTTCACCACGTTGAATATGCCGCTTCCGGTTGATGAAATTCATTGTAAACGATAATAATTTATCTAAAGAAGATACAATAATTCTTTCGGTTAGTACTTAATAATGTAAAATTATTATTAAAACTTTACTTTTAAATCAATTCATTAAATGAGATTTATATTTTCATCTCTTATTTTAAGATGCATACAAATATTTTTATTATCGTGTAGTTTAGTTTCCCGAAATTTATCCTACTTTGACTTGAAAATTAGATAAAGCACAAACAAAATTCGACTTTCATTTTCGAACGTTATAATACAGACAATGTAAAGCTCTGAACTGCTGCCTTTCTTGTCAGAAAAGTAATTTAAACCTATTTTCAGACATTTTGTATTAATAATAGACAGGTGACACCTGTGAAAGAGGATGAAGTTAAATGTTGTCAACTTGAGCATGACTTATGTTTACATGGTGTAAAATTATGATTTTTATACAACAAATCATTTATAACCAACATATCATTTATACCAACTGGATATACATCATTAGATTTTTGATAGAAACTTGAACAGTAAATATCTAACCAGGTTTTTTTTTAAATCTAGAAGGAAACATACCAGTCAAGGGTCTAACTTAAATAAGTTATTAGAGAAAAATAACATACATTTGTTATCTATTTGGTTATTGGGGGCTAAAAAATCAAAAATCTGTGATAACATATGTATGTTACATGTTTCAAAGGGGCATTATACATCCTTTATTTTGTTAAATTGTGTACTAGTTCTATTGATATTATAATTGTCTTTATGTATATTAAACTTTAGAAAGATATAACAGCCCATAATTTGCCAATCATGCATAACACACCCATGTTATTACAGAAAAAATATGCCTGTAATAACTAAAGGGTGTTATTACATCTTCTCTACATCTCTTCAAAGCCTTTTCTCCTATAAATATAACAATGTATTTTAATTTATTGTAATAAATAATGATAAGAGCATATAATGAGGTTCTGCACAAGCTTCCTAGTCATTCCCAAGTGTCTCATGTAATAAGTTAAATGCCTGTAATAACTAAGCCTTGTTATTACAGCTAAGTTATCACTTAAAAGCCTTGTCTCATTGATTTACCATGGTTGATCAAAAATGTATTAATTGAATTGGAAAATTACTTTTCAAGGTTATGTATTAAGTTACTGCGCAAGTTTCAAGAATTCCCAAGTGCCCACTGAAAATTAATAAATTTTATGGTACATTTACCTGATAACAAACATATGTTACTACAGATTAAGAGAAAGTATCCGTAATAACACATGTATGTTATTTTTCTCTAATAACTTATTCAAGTTACACCCTTGACTGCATACAGGATGTTGACTTTTTATAAACAGATGTCTATACGATGCAGTCCGGTAAATCCGCCCGGATAAGGCTTTGATCGTATGTATATCTGCTTGATTATATACAAATTGTATCAAATTTAACATAATTCGATTCACTGACAAATCAATTTTGAGTTGTTTATCTCATTTCCCAAAAAACATAGATCTGCAATAAATTTTTAAAATCAACAAAACAAGTGGGTCATCTGTAATTTTATCGGAAATGTGTTTGTCCGGTAAATCCGCCCTTGGGCAGTTAATATGTATGGAGGGCCAGTTTATCAAATATTTATGAAAGGGAAAAGTGATATTCATGTATTAATAGACCACTTACATGTATAAAGGGATTCCAGACAATCGAAAACAAATCAAATTTCAATGTTGTCAACTTGAGCATGACTTATGTTTACATGGTGTAAAATTATGATTTTTATACAACAAATCATTTATAACCAACATATCATTTATACCAACTGGATATACATCATTAGATTTTTGATAGAAACTTGAACAGTAAATATCTAACCAGGTTTTTTTTTTTTAAATCTAGAAGGAAACATACAGGATGTTGACTTTTTGTTGTCTTCAAGTTTCAACAAATTATAAACAGGTGTCTATAAGATGCAGTCCGGTAAATCCGGACGCCATCACGAGTTGGTTGACCGTTACGGAATAACCGTTTCACAGATGATATCGGATATGTTCCTTATGTCGTAACTACAATACCCTTTCCTTTTCACGAATGTGACCTACCGAATTAGACTATTTACCGGATTTATAATAACATAAGCAACACAACGGGTGCCACATGCTTACCCTTCCGGAGCACCTGAGATCACCCCCAGTTTTTGGTGGGGTTTGTGTTGCTTAGTCTTTAGTTTTCTATGTTGTGTCATCTGTACTATTATTTGTCTGTTTGTCTTTTTATTTTTGGCCATGGCGTTGTCAGTTTGTTTTCGATCTATGAGTTTGACTGTCCCTCTGGTATCTTTCGTCCCTATTTCAAGTCAGAAATGAGTTTTGTAAGCAATTATAGGATTATCGTTAGCTTTAGGGACTGTATTATATATATCATAGATATTTTCGTAATAAAGGATTTTTCATTAAAATTTGACATTCAGTGATGATAAGTACATGTACATGTACAGTTAATATGAATAAAATAGCAGACTTAATAGTCACGGAAGTGACAATTACGGAAATAAATGGGAGTGGGCAGGTTTACTGGATGGGCGAAATTACCGGACACTACAATACTAGACGTTTTTCTATTTCATGCACTTTTCCATAAATTTCCTATGTCACAATGCTTATGTTATTATGTCACAGTAAGAACTGATTGTTTGATGACGTCGATTACGTTGATTGACCCCAGGTCAACCGGTGTAACCCATTCATATAAAACAACTCGATATTTGTGTATACAACTGCAATATATGTCAATAAAACATTCACATACATATGACATACGAAAAGATATGACATTAGAAAACCATAAACCAGCACATGAACATGTAGTATTAAACTATTATGAGATCTTAATCAGTGGTCATGCAAAAGGTACATGTACATGAAGCATTTCTCTTTAAAATAACAGAATATCAGATAACAAAAACACAAATAAACAGGAAATAATATAAAAACAATGAAATATATCAAAGAAAACACAGACAGTATTTAACCTGCTAATATTGAATCAAGCTGTCCAACATTATAATTGGGTGGTTACTTCATAGAAGATTTTATACAGCAACTCATAGATTAGAGGACATGCAGGAAGACAAGATCTTGTGCAATGTTTAGAACTGTTCAAAAAATGTAAATGCAATGAAATCAAGTCTAAACATTCAATCCAGCTGCAAACTATAAGTAGGACAGTTGAAGTTCATCCAAGAAATTCTTATTCCAGACGCAATGATTACACAACAACTTTATTTTATAATATAAATACATCTTTTCAGCCAAAAAGATAGAATTGAAGGACAATTCATTAGTTTGTTAAGATTTTAAATAATAATATAATGAAAAGCTTGGTGTAAAGTACTACTTTTTATTAAATTTCCTGCAGGCGGAATCATAAATGTACTTTCCCAATAAGCTTCTTTATTTATATCATCATGATCATGCTAATGATGAAATTTGGTAAAAGTTAGACTAATTTATGGTTTCTTTATCCCTGCTGTCTTATGTAAGGGTTTTTTTAGGAATGAAATTATTATGTTCCTTTTAAATCCTAGATGTTACACAGTTCTTTTTTATGCATTCATCTATATCTTGCAGACATTTGTAGTAAAGCATGGAAATGTACTATTTTACACTTTAATACCAATGTTAAATTATACATGCACATATATCATGTATATCATACTATTATATTAATTAATGTTCATATGTTCTCTTTCAGATACATGAATTGCATGCAAGAGGGGTAGTGTCTAGTTGACCTTAGTTCAATTTTACTTACAATACAGAGCAGCACAATGGCAGGAAATACAGCTGCTTGTAGTGACACTTCAGAAGCTATAGATTTGTTCAAACCTCAGGGACTTTATCTTAAACCAATAGCAAAAATTAATGTTTGTGTTCAACTTCCTGTATTGAAAGAACCAGGAAAGACTATTTCTAATTGGGAAGTCATGGAAAAAATCAAACACATGATTAAACCTCATGTTTTCTTGTCTCTCAAAATAGTAAAAAGTACTCTAGAGTTCATCCGACTAGAAGGTGAATTGGAGAATAAATCTTTGATAAAAACTTTGATGCAGAGATTGGAAGGCAAGACCATCAAACTCAGTGGGTTTTCAGAAACATTGAAAGTGAAAGCTGGGGAAGCAAAAATATCATTTCCTCTCAAACATGACTGGGACTCTTATTTTAGGGATGCAAAACACATGAATGAAATGAAACCAGGAGAAAGGCCAGATACAATACACTTTAAAGATCTGCCGAGTCGATGGTTTGCGTCCTATCACAGTAAAACAAAAGACAAGCCATGTGAAATGGTTTTACGGAGAGTGTTTGAGGGGTTCGGTGAAATACGCTGTGTAGACATTCCAATGTTGGATCCATACAGAAAAGAAATGGTCCCTGGGATCCAGACATTTTCATTTGGACAAGATCTGACATTTGAATCTTATGTGCAATTTAAGGAATATATTGGGTTTATGAAGGCTATGGACGCCTTGAGAGGGATGAAGTTTCTGTACATTGGAGAAGATGAAAAAGCTTACACTGCTAATGTTAAGGTATGAGTTGATAATTTGTGTATCAATACTTGTTAAATATGATTATATGTTCAACAGCACAAAAAATGTTTTTATGTCTTATACATGTTATAATTAATAGAACTGGTATTTAGACACTCACACATCTCCATTAAAAGCATTTTATCTGTATTCTATATGCTTTAGAAAATAACAATTTTCCTCCACAGTATCAGAAAATCTACATGTGTTTATATCATGATTTGTGATTTTGTTCAGTTTTTGCTACAAATATTGCATCACTATGACCATGATGACAGAGAACGATGTCCAGCTATGAATGGCTATGGTAACACATGTTCTTAGACATTACATAAAATTTACTTAAGCATTTCACAAAGAAATTTTACGTCAGAAAAAAACGTGAACTCATTTCACATGTTTCATACTACAAATGTACTACAAAATGTACTATATTACATATTTCATTTTAAATGTATTTAACTTTCAGGTTGACTTTGATAAGTCAAAGCATTTATCAGATAAATGTATTAAGAAGAGAAGAATAGAAAGATGGAAGTTACAGTTACTTGAGAAAGAAAGAGAAGAAAAAGTGAAGAAGGAGAGAGAGGAAACAGAAAGAAAACAAGAGGAAGAAAGGTAACACATAATTTTTGTTTTCATTCCTCACTGTGGAATCATTTGGTTTCATGATAGACAATGTTTTTGAAATGAACAAAAGTTTTTACTATGAGCTGTATAAGAATATTTTATCAGGAGTCTGCAGCGTTTAGATTAACAATGGAGTTTTATTCAGAGCTTCACTGTGAATAGTGATGACTTATAGAGGAACATGGTAAATATGAAGGCAAAAATGTTGAAATCACATATTATGGTGACAATAATAAAAAAAAAATTTAATATCAGGGAAGCAAAACATAGGTATTACTTTTCCAGGTTGCTGATGCTGTCAGTAATAATACCTGGTGTTAAATCATCTGATTTAGATTCATTTCAGAATAAATAATGACACTTTAGTATTTTGTATTGGTGTAATGCAAGCAATATAAGAGGGTGTCTACCTTTCAATGTACTACAGTTACAGCTTAAACTTTTGACAATGATTAAAGGTTTTGTTTTCTAATTAGATATTTTATGATAGTTTTATTTATAATCTTATTAGGTGTGCTTATGAATAAGAAATTATAGTAGACATTACATCTCTGTATGCCAGTTTCTATGACAATACTTGCAATTTGTCATATTGACAATCTTACATTTTCTTAGACCCAAAAAGTGTAGGTATTGTGTTTCATGCCCTCAAAATGATAGCTATATATATATAGAATTGCAGGCACCATAACCTGGAAAATGCTGCTACTTTATATGATTCCATGGCCATTTTCTGGTTCAGGTTTTTACACTATTTGTTCATGTAAATGAAAGTCTGTCATTCTGCCATTTGCAAGTACTGATAGAAATAATAGGATAATGATGAAAACAACGCTTTATAAATTTAACGCATCCGAAGCGCTTTTCAATATTTAACTCCATCAGCAAATGTTGAAGGCAGATTTAGCATGATTGGTAAATTTTTAATGCACTTTTGAGTAAAAACCAAAACAAAAGTTAACAGTTGTATGGATTGAAAACTTATTGTTTATCATTTATTTTAACACTTTCTTCATTAAATTATTGTAAAGATGACAACAAAATAGTTCATGTAAGAGAACCATAAAACACCGTCTACAAGATTACACTGCAACATTGCTACAGCTACACATGTTTTTATATTACCTTTTGATTTCCTATCCTGTCTAGGTTGAAAAAAGAAAATGAAGAGAGAGAAAAAGAAAGAAGACGAACAGAAAAAATTGAAAAGAAAGAACAAAGGAGGAAAGAAAGGGAAGAAAAGAGACGATTGCAAAGATTAGAAAAACGAAGACTGGAAGATGAAAAAAAATATCAGATTAAATTAGCATTAGAAGAAAGAAAGTTTTTAATAGCTCAGAGGAAGCTCGAGTCTATCAGATTACTAACAGAGTTATTTGAAAGAGTTAAGGTGAATAAAAATCTTTTGATAGAATCGTTTGTCAAGTCATGCAAGTGCTGAATATATATGACAGTTACAACCTTTTTTACTGTATATATTTATATATAATGCCAATAATACACTTTTTAATCTATAATTGAAAACACCTTTAACCAGAAACATGTGGATGTCTCATAAACCAATAACTCAATTTCGGATATATGAAATCCAGACAATCTTTTGAATTGAAAACACCAGGTGATATAAATATGACCGATTTTTGGTAGGATGATAGCAAAAAAATAATTACATATATTGTAAAAATAGCTTGTAAATAACTAACACAATTGCAGTTTATCTACCTCAAGATTCCCTAGTCTTCTGGTACTAATAAACAGGGACCTTCACTTAGATAGCTGTGCCAGTGAAGCAAAACTGTTAACAGTATGTGCAATATTCTTGTTGAATAAAAAAAATATTTATGAGGCAGGAAATACCTTGTTTGATAGTATGCATGAGACATTGAGCAGATGAAATTGCTTGATTCATTTGATTTCAGATCATTTCTGTGTTTTGTAGATAGTAACAATTTATTCAATAATGAAATTTGAGTGGATTTGCTGTTTTAATTAACATTATTTTATTAGTTTCTGGTTAGATAAAAGATTCAAACAGTTTAAAATGAATTTCACATTTTTTCCAATGGAATTGAAATACATATCCTGTGGCCATGTTTCACATACAAGGATCTACAACACTTGGTTCTATGTTCTGTTCTGGTCATTTTATGTCAGCTAAACAAATTGCTGCATCCAAATTTTTGAAGGTGTATCATTACGACAAAACCATGAGATCCCGAAAGGATTTTAAAATACATGTAGAACATTTGTTTACATTCTTTCATCGTGATTTTCCCCTGGCACTTTTGAGAGAGGTTTCGAAGTAAAGGTCACTGCATACGGGAAAATATAGGCCAGTTAGTGTAAGGAAAGACAATAATTCAATAGCAGTACATTTATGGAGATTTTGGTAATATAACGGATTTTCTCTCTCATAAGATCATTACACTTGTTTTATAGTATAACTTGGCCATTCAAGTATATAAAACATACTCAACTTTTTAAATCTGAAGTTTCATATGGCTTTAAGACATTATGCCCATCAACAATCAACTTGGATAAAACAACAGTTCATTTAACAAGAATAGTTTGAAATGACTGCAAGTTCATAATTTTAAACTTTCATTTTATTTATGGTGTCAGCATTACAATCTGATTGAAACCTACAGGTTTCATTGAAATTTTCTAAATTTTCTTCTGTATAACATTCAAGAAATGTAAGACTGTATATGTAAGGGAAGATTAGTTTTATAGCTAACTGTGTAACCCTCTTTAAATAAAGAATTATTATTATTATTGTTATTATTAATATGCAGGTCAAATAAATCCCTATTGTATTTGATCAGGAATGAAAATAAAACAAAATACCAAAATGTAGAAGAAACTTTTTCTCAAATGAACACACAAACAAAGCAATATTTTCTACTCTAACGTATGGAATAGGTTTAAGATACTATTACAATTTTGTATTTTCTGTGATTCTAGGAAGAGAAAGTGAAAGAAGACTTGGAAAAGCGTGAAATAGAACTAGAAGATGAAAGGAAGAAGCAAGTAGAAGCTGAGGCATTAAGGAAATCAGAGGAAAAACAAAGAAAAGAAGAACAGAAAAGAAAAAGAAAGATGGATTTAGAACATCAAGAATATGAACTCAGACACAAAATACTCAAAAATGTGAAAGCGAAAGAAGAGAAAAAAGAGGAAGAAATAAGAGAACAGTTGAGAAAAAAGTTGGCAAAAAAGAAAGGAAAAGCGAAATTAAAAAGTGCTATTGTCCTGAAGAAATGAATTGCCATGAACCTCAACATTGGTGCTGTAAACAATGTATTGTCACCAGGTTAATCAGGTGACAAACATTTTGAATGTATTATTGACCTTCTGAAGGTTGAAATAGGTGAAGTAGAGTAACACAAAATTAGGGATGTCATGAAACACATGTTATACTAATCTGTTGTCATTGGAGGTCCTTTTAATTCTTAGAAAAGTACTGATAAAACAGTCTGTATAAGCTTGGCACAGAACAATTAGAAAAGAAAGCATTATGACTGTTAGATGGAATTGAAAAGTTTATTATTGATCATAAAGGTATTGTGATTTGATCATTTTCAATCAACGTTCTTAATGTCAAAGGTAGAATGTTTAAATGGAATATCATAAGGCAAGGTAATTGTCTTTTTTTTTGTATGTGTTTGTTCATTTGTACATACTTTATTCAGCAAACTTGCAGGTTTATTTGTACATACATGTAGCTACTGATCAAAGAGGCTGATTCAACATTGATTATGTTTTCAGGCTACTTCTTCAAGTTGTGATATTAAAAACAGTACAGAGTAATTTTGTTTCATTTATAAATCTGAGCACATTGCTGTCTTTCTTTTGTAACAAATGCAGTTCCAGATCTCATTTACTTATTGCATTCAAAGCACTTTTATAGGTAACCCAAATGATTCAGACCCGGTTCATAATCAATCTCTGTACTCACAAGGGTCTAAACTCTTCATACATTGAAAATGTGTCAATAAGAAGGATTTCTATTGGTGATCCAGAACAGAGAGCTAATCAGTTAGCAAGTAGGTACATCCTGTGTAAATTCCAAATTAGTGATTGACAATTTGTTATTGACTAGGCATTCAGGTTATATCACATGTATAAGTGAACTTTTATCAGGATTGCTCAGAGCCAAAGTTTATCAGAGGTCAAATCCAAAATACTAGAAAATGTATGATAATTTTAAAAGTTGAAGTTTTTAAAGTTTCCACTTTATGTGAACAAGAATAACACATTAAGGAAAAAATTAGTGATGTATATATATATATATATATTCACTGTCATGACTGTTTTCGAGATGAACCAGTTACATGCTTTATCACTTTATTGTGGTTGCAAAAGAAAGAGGCTGAAGATCCTAAAGGACAACTTCCTGTATCATTTGTAGCCCTTATCTAGTCATGTACATTATTGTATATTGTAATCTTAAGTGTATCTAATTGTAATATTTTGATGACATGGTCATTTCCATGGAGTTTCTGCTGCATTGACTTTTTATTTACGTTTTTATACGCCCGTCAAAATTTTGACGGGACATATTATGGTATACAAATGTCCGGCGTCCGTCTGTCCATCTGTTGGTCGTAAACATGTCGCACTGTAACTTGAGAACAACTTATCCAAATTTCATGAAACTTAACATAGTGGTTTCTTATGATGGTCAAAGGATTTGTATACTTATTGGTGAAAATAAGATTAAAACTTTTTGAGTTACGGGACTTTGTAACTAAAACAGGGGTGTGTTTTTTTCACATCTCGTGCCATATCTCAAAAATGATTTATGATTATTGCTTAAAACTTTACACACTTATTAGTTATATTAATCTAAAGATCTGTATACTTCTTGGTGATGATTCAAAATTTTATTTTAGAGTTATTGAGTTTTTTGTAAAAAAAAGGGTTTTTTTTCACATGTCGCGCTGTATCTCAGAAACTATTTATGATTATTGCATAAAACTTCACACACAAGACGATGGGCGTATCATGCCCTCATGGCGTAGCTGTTTATTGTCTTAGTTGGATATGTTCTTTCCAAATTTATGTTTATCTCATTGTTTTTTTTGTATTTTCGTTTTAATCATTCTTTTGTTATTTTACTCTTTTAAATGTTACAGTTACCAGAGAAGGTGACCAACAGATCTTTTATGTTTGGTGTATTTTGTGTGAAGAAGCTTTTTAATCTCACAAATGCAGCATTCATGTGAAGTGAAAAACATTTGTATAATTTGAAATCAGTTTTGGGATTCCCATTGCTAAATACCATTTGCCATTTGTGTAAAAAGTTGATGGTGTTTGGTATCAACAACTCCTAATTACACATCTGTAATCTCCGCTTGATTTCAGTTATCTTAATTAGCTAATGGCAGTCTAGACCTATTCTATTTTTTTATCCGACTCATTTTATTTGGGTTTGTCATAGCAAACTATGAACTTCAACATATCATTACTAATAGAGAGAAGAGAAATATGATTATGCGATTTCTGCATTCAGTTTTATGACTAAAATTTCTTTTCAGATTCTCTGGTCAACAAACTTTTACAGTAAACTGTAATGTACAGTACATATACAATTTTTTCATAGATGAATGTAAACTGTGACTTTTCAAAGAAAATAAGTCTAGTATGATATACATACGGATTTATTATTATTATTGTGTCTTTCGAACTAGTATTTTTATGTACACAAATTGTTTTATATTGAACTTTGAAGAATAAAGCCATTTTGTTTTGTTTAATGTGCTGCTGTTTTAATATACTGTGGATTCATTGATATTTGTAGAATACTAATTTTCAAATTTGTAAGATCATGTGTGAAAAAATTACTTTTAGTTCTGAACCCCCAAAAATTGTTCATTTCAAGATTTTTCCAAAAACTGGTCATAATTTATGTGTTCAATTTGCTTTTCATTTGAAAACTTTTCAAGTGATGCTAGTGTCGTCAACAAATGTTTAAGTTTGTGATAAGTCACTGTAAGAGGAACCACTAATGGTAAGACAATAATTTTTGGTTGGCAGTTGTTTTAGCATAGGCACATCTCATTCCATTGAGATTTTTTCACCCCTTCTCCTCAGTCTTGGTCTATTGATTAAAACTTTTACATTTACATTATACTATCGAAATGACACACCGTTGAGACATATCTCTGTGTCAAAAGTGTATTATGATATAAATACTAATATGAGATTTCTGCTTTCATTTTTAGCTCACCTGGACAAAAGGCCAAGTGAGCTTTTCTCATCACTTGTCGTTGACCTTGTAGTTGTTGTTAACTTTTACAAAAATCTTCTCCTCTGAAACTACTGGGCCAAATTTAACCAAACTTGGTAACAATCATTATTGGGGTATTTAGTTTGAAAAATGTGTCCGATGACCCCACCAGCCAACCAAGATGGCCGACATGGCTAAAAATAGAACATAAGGGTAAAACCCAAGTTTTGCCTATTATTTTGAAAACCGCTATAAATTTGAACAAATTAATAAAAAAAATCATATTAACATGGATAGACGATCATACCTCTGGGGTTGAATGTTAATAAGAAGGGTTGAAGATGAGGAATGAGATTATCGATTTTAAACTTGTTTTTATTATGCAATTAATTTTTATTCCTGTGAAAGTAAACAGTAAAAAAACTGCTGATCTAGATAAGAAATAGCTTTGACTTCTCTTACAACACTAAATTTATTAACAAATATGGGATGTTGTGGAAATCAGTGTATAATATGATGAATGCCATCTGATTGTCAACATTTAGAATACATGAACATCTTGACCAAGCTTAGTTTCATAATACCCCTTTGGACGAAGAGGTCCCCAATGGATTTTGATGTCAGTAGATTAAAGGTCAAGATTGCAGCCTCAATTAATAAAGACTGCAATTGCGGTAAAATTTGGTTTCTCTCTGATGTCATTTGAACTATCTGTACAGTCTTCGCTAAATTTAAGTACAAAATGCTTCTTGGAAAGAGCAAGACCCTATAGTATTGACTTTCTAGATCATAACTATTAGGTCAAAGTTGCTTCAAACAGACTGAAAATTTGGGAAAATTTTATTTCTAGACTATATCTCTGATCAATAAATCAGACCTTTAGCAATCTAATTTGGATAATGTGCCTTCAAATGGAAATACCCTAATTGATGATGAGACTGCTGTGTCAAAGGTCAAAGTCCCAGCAGCAATGAACAGATTGAAAATTGGTTATATTTTAGTTTTTTCAGGAAAAAATTCTTAGTTAACACAATAATTACCCAATTTTATATTGAAAATGTTCCTTTGGAAGACTTCTATTAAATTTGAGCCGTCAAGGTCACAGCAACTGGAAATGCTGAAATTGAGCACACATTTTGTTTCATTATGACATCTTTTGCACCAAATCTGTATCAGTTTAAGCTTTGAAAGAGATATATAGACCCCCATTGAATTTTGAGTCAGTATGTGAAAGGGCAAGGTCACAGTGCGTAATGCAATGGTTAGTTTTGAGACAAAATTTGTTCCTGGACTTGAGCCATGAATAAGACATGACAGGTCATGGGTGGATACTTTGAATCTGGAACTTGTTTGCTGGAATATCTGGATATTGCATGTCCACCAAATTCCTGTCAGCAACAACTATCAATCGACATAAATTGCGAGCAGAGTACTTGAAGTCTTGAATATCAAAACAAAAAACTGGTTGGTCTTCTTATCCATAAAGATTGCAGCTTGGCTTATGCACCTTTAATTAATATTTATAGAATAACTCATCGAAGAATTCAAATATTGAAAAATATTCAATGAGTAACCGAACAAAACATTAACTCACGAATGATCCTAGCGCATGAGTTAATAATCACTGTTGTTGGCCATGAGTTATCGATATTGGAATTCTTCGATTAGTTATTCTTTTGTTTCATTGGCTATGGTTTTATACGACCGCAAAAATTTTTGTGGTCGTATATTGGTATGACGTTGGCGTCGTCGTCGTCGTCCGAAGACACATTGGTTTTCGCACTCTAACTTTAGTTTAAGTAAATGGATCTCTAGGAAATTTTACCATAAGGTTCAATACCACAAAAGGAAGGTTGGGATTGATTTTGGGGTTATGTACCAACAGTTAAGGAATTAGGGGCCAAAAGGGGCCAAAAGGGCCAAAATAAGCATTTTGTAACTTCCAGACAATAACTTGTGTGTAAGTGTATGGATCTCTGACATTGTACCACAAGGTTCCATATCACAAAGGGAATGCTGGGATTGATTTTGGGGTAATTGCCTCAAAATTTTAGGAATTAGGGGCCAAAAAGGGCAAAAATAAGCATTTTCTAGTTTCAGGACAATAACTTGTGTGTAAGTGTATGGATCTTTCTGAAATTGTACTACAAGGTTCCATATCACAAAGGATAGCTGGAATTGAGTTTGGGGTAATTGCCCTAAACGTTTAGGAATTAGGGGCCAAAAGGGTAAAAATAAGCATTTTCTAGTTTCCAGACAATAACTTGTGTTTAAGTGTATGGATCTCTGAAATTGTACTGCAAGGTACCATACCTCATTGAAGGCTGGGATTGAGTTTGGGGTGATGAATCATAAGGGGTTCAAAATTGGGGGATTTTTTCCCCTTTTCTTCCTTTTTTCCTTTTTTTTTTTTAAATTTTCCATTTTAAGTTGGTTATTTCTGATTTATATTTAAAAGCAAATAATAATGATATGGCAGGCGATACACACCAAACAGGATATGTAAATTATTATATAATAAGTATTGTGCAATAGCAAGAAATTTTCAATTGCACAGTATTGCGCAATAGCAAGAAATCTTCAATTGCACAGTATTGCAATAGCAAGAAATATCCAATAGCACAATATTGCACAATAGGAAGAAATTGTCAATTGTACAGTATTGCACAATAGCAAGAAATATTCAATTGCACAGTATTGCGCAATTGCAAGAAATATTTAATTGCACAGTATTGTGCAAAAGAAGATTCTTTGTATAAATTGCTTATTTCTTGACCAATTTCAATGGGGTTTTATTCTTGAATTCTTGGGGTTCTTGAATATGCTTAATCTAACCGTGTATTAAGTTTTTGGATTTTGGGCCCGTTTTAAATTGGTCCACATTGAGGTCCAAAGGGTCCAAAATTAAACTTTGTTTGATTTCATCAAAATTGAATTATTGGGGTTCTTTGATATGCCGAATCTAACCGTGTATTTAGATTCTTAATTTTGGTCCCATTTTCAAATTGGTCTACATTAAGGTCCAAAGGGTCCAAAATTAAACTTAGTTTGATTTTAACAAAAATTGAATTCTTAGGGTTCTTTGATATGCTGAATCTAATCATGTATTTAGATTTTTGATTATGGGCCCAGTTTTCAAGTTGGTCCAAATTGGGGTCCAAAATTAAACTTTGTTTGATTTCAACAAAATTGAATATATGGGGTTCTTTGATATGCTGAATCTAACCATGTATTTAGATTCTTAATTTTTGGTCCCGTTTTCAAATTGGTCTACATTAAGGTCCAAAGGGTCCAAAATTAAACTTAATTTGATTTTAACAAAATTGAATTCTTAGGGTTCTTTGATATGCTGAATCTAAACATGTCTTTCAATTTTTGATTATGGGCCCAGTTTTCAAGTTGGTCCAAATCGGGTCCAAAATTAAACTTTGTTTGATTTCAACAAAATTGAATATATTGGGTTCTTTGATATGCTGAATCTAACCATGTATTTAGATTTTGATTTTGGGCCCCATTATCAACTTTGTCCACATTGAGGTCAAAAGGGTCCAAAATTAAACTTTGTTTGATTTCAACAAAATTGAATATATGGGGTTCTTAGATATGCTGAATCTAACCGTGTATTTAGATTCTTAATTTTGGTCCGTTTTCAAATTGGTATACATTAAGGTCCAAAGGGTCCAAAATTAAACTTAGTTTGATTTTAACAAAATTGAATTCTTAGGGTTCTTTGATATGCTGAATCTAATCATGTATTTAGATTTTTGATTTTGGGCCCAGTTTTCAAGTTGGTCCAAATTGGGGTCCAAAATTAAACTTTGTTTGATTTCAACAAAAATTGAATATATGGGGTTCTTTGATATGCTGAATCTAACCATGTATTTAGATTCTTAATTTTGGTCCTGTTTTCAAATTGGTCTACATTAAGGTCCAAAGGGTCCAAAATTAAACTTAATTTGATTTTAACAAAATTGAATTCTTAGGGTTCTTTGATATGCTGAGTCTAAACATGTCTTTAAATTTTTGATTATGGGCCCAGTTTTCAAGTTGGTCCAAATCGGGTCCAAAATTAAACTTTGTTTGATTTCAACAAAATTGAATATATGGGGTTCTTTGATATGCTGAATCTAACCATGTATTTAGATTTTGATTTTTGGGCCCTGTTATCAACTTTGTCCACATTGAGGTCAAAAGGGTCCAAAATTAAACTTTGTTTGATTTCAACAAAATTGAATATATGGGGTTCTTTGATATGCTGAATCTAACCATGTATTTAGATTTTTGATTTTTGGGCCCGTTATCAACTTTGTCCACATTGAGGTCAAAAGGGTCCAAAATTAAACTTTGTTTGATTTCATCAAAATTGAACTCTTAGGGTTCTTTGATATGCTGAATCTAACCATGTATTTAGATTTTGGATATTGGACCATAATAGGTGAATGTCCAATTTAAAATTTTTAAGTTCTTAGACCACATTCATTCTCTGTCAGAAACCTATGCTGTGTCAAATAGTCAATCACAATCCAAATTCAGAGCTGTATCAAGCTTGAATGTTGTGTTCATACTTGCCCCAACTGTTCAGGGTTCGACCTCTGCGGTCGTATCAAGCTGCGCCCTGCGGAGCATTTTATTTTAATCGAAATAAAGCAGAAAGAAATTACAAGGAACTATTAATTTTTCTACGCATTCTCAATGCGTTTTCATGCATCATCTTGACAACGCACTTGTTGTTTGAAATCAGAAGAGTGAAATTATCGATGTTTTTCACATGTGAAATTATCAGATTTATTTCACATGTTAAATTCTCGGTTTTAATTACAGGGAAATCACAGTATTTCATTGCTTTCAATGTAATAATAACTTTTATTGTTCCCTGCGTATCGCTTTGCGGGGGACATGGAAATACCGGACGTTTGTCCTTTCGTCCGTCCGGTCTTGTTAGCGCTCTCACGTGTACAATTCTTACCAGATTTTTATGAAACTTATGTCATAGGTTTATATTAGCCATGTCTTGAACGAGTTCAAAAATCAGTGCCGATCAATTATTTTTAAAAGAGTTATGCCCCTTGGAAACATTAATTATATTGAAAATTGCATCGTTAGTGCTCTTACGTGTACAATTCTTGCCAGAATCTTATAAAACTTATATCATAGATTTATATTAGCAATGTCTTGAACGAGTTCGAAAATCAGTGCCGATGAATTATTTTTAAAAGAGTTATGCCCCTTGGAAACATTAATTTTATGGAAAATTGGATCGTTAGCGCTCTCATGTGTTCAATTCTTGCCAGATTTTTATAAAACTTAAATCATAGGTTTATATAAGCAATGTCTTGGACGATTTCGATAATCAGTGCCGATTAATTATTTTTAAAAGAGTTATGCCTCTTGGAAATATAAATTATATGGAGAATTGCATTGTTAGCGCTCTCATGTGTACAATTCTTGCCAAAATTTAATGAAACTTAAATCATAGGTTTATATCAGTGCCGATCAATATTTTTTAAAAGAGTTATGCCCTTCGAAATATTAATTATATGAAAAATTGCCTTGTGAGCGCTCTAATGTGTATAATTCTTGCTAGATTTTTATGAAATTTATATTATCGGTTTATATCAATATTCTTGAAGAGTTCAAAAATCAGTGCCGATCAAATATTTTAATTAACTCTGAAATTTGTAATTAAAACAAAATTGATATTCAAAACAAGACTTCAAAATAATGAATTATTTTTTCCACTATTATACTCCTTTGCCTTGAATAAGATTACATCATAATATTTTTAGTCATGCATTATTACAATGGCCAATGCTTAAACTTAAATTTAGGATTAAAAATATATTACTAACAAATTTCTTCACTTGAAGACCTTATCTTGTACACTAGATCAGCATGTCTCTTTTTTTTTTTTTTTTTAAATAGATATAAGTTATTAGATATTTATTGGAAAATGACGCTCTCAAAGCGTCAATTTTACTATACCATTGACCAGATTTCATTTTATCGCTTCCGGTCGCTTCCAAGCCGCCTTCCGAACTCGGTTCCATATTTTACATACCTATGTCCTGTACAGAATTTCATTCTTAACCTATCCACATGTTTATTGTTATTAAATGCTATTTTGAGCTACCCCTTTGGTATTTTTTCATATTTATCTGAGCTTTCGCTTTTATGTGCATGACTTTACAATCCGTAAAAATCAGAATATAAATAGATCCGTATTGTTATGGTTTTGGACTTTTACATACAATGACTGGGACTATTATACTAATTAGTATAATAGTCCCAGCCAATGATAACAAATCGCTTTCGCTAGAAAATAGTTCTTAAAAAAATGTTTACCTTTCTCGCCAGCTGAACTTTGAAACCATTAAAAAAATAATAATCGGAATCATCTTGAAATCATACGAAAGATATTGGTCTTTATTAAGATTTAATAAGTTTTTAAGAATGATACGGTTATATCCACGCGGTGCGTATGGATTTGTTTACAAAGTTACTGCTGCAGACATATAATATGGGTCAAATATCGCAGGGGCCAGTTCTATTAAAGAATAAAATGGCGATAATTGCAGCAGTTTTTCTGTCAAAAAGACTTTATTTCTTTCTGGATTTCTTCACTTTAAAAAGAATTATAAGATGCAGAAACTTTATGAAAGGAGTAGGCAGTGCTCACTGAATCATACCAAAATTATTTAGGAAAGTTTTACCCTTTCTCTGACAACGTGGTCTCGTCCATTTTTGAAACATTACGATTTTTTCATTACTTTTTCGAGTTAACAACTAAACTATTGAAACTGTATTGTTTTGAGAAAAGCATTTCTTGAACCTGTATTGTTTTGAGAAAAGCATTCCCGTTGTCCAGATGTTCATTACAAGCCCGTATTTTACGATTTACTTGCATAGCTATTTTCAAAATCGGATACGAAAATTTTTTGAAAATAAAAAAATATTGAGATTTGTCATCCACTTTTCAATAACTATTAATTAATATTAATTTAAAATCAATGTTAACTGTGGATGACTTGGATAAGGAATGGCATTTAATGATTCCTAGAGATACAACATAATGTGTAAACAGGAAGTTGTGAAGGAAGACAATTTCATTGGGCAAAATTTAAAGTGCTAAAACAAGTATTGTCAAATCTTGTAAAATATTTCTGGTGGCAATAATTCACATATTCATAAAATAACCAAACACAATTTTTAAAGGTGGTTGTAATGTTTCAATTGGCAAACATTTATTTATTGATAATCCACCTTTAATAATAAAAAAAAACTTCTTAAAAAAAATTTCTATCATATTCATCTGTTAGCATATTTTGAACATGCCTTTTATAACATTTCAGTACTTATGGAAAGAGTTATTCCATTTCTTCCTCTGATATTAAAGGATATACCAATTTTAATTGCAAAATTGTAATTTGATAAATGTAAATAAAAATTAATGCAGAAATTCCAATTTTGTCATTGTAAACCTTCTTAAATATGTGTAAGTAAATTATGAAGCTGTAAAGGATATATAACTAGTTTATAAGTCAAAGAACTGAAAGTGAGAAAAAAAGATATACCTACTGTGCTACATTTGGGAACGGGTGGTAATAAAATCAAATTATTTAAGTTATCTAGGCATTTTAATTTTTAAAGTTTAATTAATAACTGAAATGTCACTTATTTGCCTTTCAGTTAATGCACATGGCACATGTATAAAAAATCCAGGTCTTTGTCTATTCAATATAATAAAACAAACATGGTAGTTATAAATAAATGTAACACCAAGTCACAAACATGAAACTTAAGGTGAATCAATCTTATATGTAATACACCTTGCCTAAGAAAAAGGTCTAGCTAGGTCATTTAACAAAAATGAGGCTATAATGATGTAAAGTGACTTATAACTGCCAGCAGCCACATTATTTAGACTCTGGTGGATAGTTATCAGACTGTTATCTCATTGGCAATCATGTAACCACATCTCCTTGTTTTAGTATGGGTTAATTATTTGAAATAAATGACTCACAAACATTAAATCATTTCAAAAAAGATAATTCTGCAATAATTTATGTTGTCATTTAAAGATTTCAGTTTATATATATATAAATATCAACAATGAAATTTGGTTGTATAAATGGTGTCCCTATATTTGTAATTGTCAAACTAGTATAACAATACTATTGTCTAAATCTACAGAATTTGATCATCCTTTAAGTAACAGAAAAATAACAATGTCACTAAGTCACTTATAACTTATCTCTTAAATAAGGACTATGTGGGGTATCAGAGCTTGCTTACTGCAGGATCTTCATCATCATTTTGTTAAATAATACTACAAAGAAGGGGATAGTCTGTTAATGTATCCTTGACTAAGAATAATGAAATTGCAAGAAACAAATTCACATATAACTTTGAATATTGTAGATCGTTCAGGTAGTCTTGAGCCATTTCTTTATACAAAAGAAACAACCAGTGTATAAATATAGTCATGTTACACCACTGTCCCAGGTTAGGGGAGGATTGGGATCCCGCTAACAAGTTTAACCCCGCCACATTCTGTATGTATGTGCCTGTCCCAAGTCAGGAGCCTGTAATTCAGTGGTTGTCTTTTGTCGATGTGTTACATACTTGTTTTTCGTTCATTTTTTTTGTACGTAAATTAGGCCGTTAGTTTTCATGTTTGAATTGTTTTACATTTGTCATTTGGGGGCCCTTTATAGCTGACTATGCGGTATGGGCTTTGCTCATTATTGGAGGCCGTACGGTGACCTTTAGTTGTTAATTTCTGTGTCATTTGGTCTCTTGTGGAGAGTTGTCTCATTGGCAATCATACCACATCTTCTTTTTTATATTCACTTCACACACACATATATATATATATATATAGTGTCTAAAAATAGCAACAATCAACATTCAATCTATCTAGGTGTGGATCAGTTTGTAAATAAACTGATGCAGTTACTACATTAAATTATATAAGTGCCTAAGAATGTAACTTTAACACACTAATGAGTGTTATAAAATTAGTTGTTATATTTTATATTATTCACGCAATATTTCGCTAAACAAATTAGCTTCATCCACAAATATTTATACACAAATATTCAAAAAGATGAAGGAATAGCCGCGTGTGAAAAAGTATGGAACACTCGAAAGGATAAACATCCACAAACTGACTGTCTAGTTCAATTGCTCAAGCTAGTGCTTGAAAATAACAACTTTATTTTCAACGACAAGCACTTTTTGCAGATTGACGGAACTAGTATGGGAACAAAAATGGCACCTTCTTTCGCCAACATTTTTATGGGGGATCTTGAAGAACGCATCCTTTTGAGTGTGCCATACAAACCCTTGTCATGGCTCCGTTTTATTGATGATATTGACATGAAATGGAACGATACTGCAGAACATTTACAAGATTTCTTAGATCATTGTAATCAGTTCCATCTTTCAATTAAATTTACATCTGAATTTTAAAGCGAGAAAATTGCTTTTCTTGACACCACCACATTTGTAAAAAACGGGGTCATTACAACTGATCTCCACACAAAGAAAACTGATAAACACCAGTTCCTTTCTTCAAAAAGTTGTCACCCGAAACACTGCTCCAGGAGCATACCTTACAGTCAAGCCATCAGACTAAAGCGAATTTGCTCCTCGGAATCCAAACTCAACTATCGTTTGGGACTACTAAAAAAACAACTAAAATCAAGAGGATACAAAAGGAAAAACATCACAGACGCTTTTGATAAAGCCCAAGAAAAAGATCGAGATATCCTCATGGAATACAAAGATAAGACGACCCGTGCAGATAGAATTCCGTTTGTTGTCACCTTCCATCCCGATTTGACAAATATTTCATCTACTATTCGCAAGCACTGGCGTCTTATCGAAAATGACTCTTCCTTAAAAGAAATTTTTTCCATCACCTCCTGTTATTGCTTATCGCAGACCCAAAAATCTCAAAGACATACTTGTCACATCTAAAGTAAAGAAACAAGAGACTTCTAAAATTGGGTGTTACAAACAATGCGGAAGAACCAATTGTATGTGCTGTAAAGTCGCCAACACTGACCACTCTTTCAGCAGCACAGTAACAAAGCAGCGATACAACATCTATGTTACATCTAATTGCAAAACGGAAAATAGTATTTATATTCTTACTTGTGGAACTTGCAAGCTGCAGTATGTTGGTGAAACAGAAACGAAATTCAACATCAGACTTAACAATCACCGGTCTTTTTATACAAAAGGAAGAAACTGTCCAATTACGAGACACCTCTTAAGAACAGGGCATACTTTTGAAAATATCACCTTTCAAATAATTGAGGTAAACCAAAATTGGGACTCCCAAAGGAGAAAACAGAGAAAGGTTCTGGATGCATCAGCTACGTACTCTTGAACCTGATGGACTTAATGAGAGAGATGAAAACAGTTCTACCCAAAACCAAAGGAATAAATCCTGAACTTCATTCTATTTAACTAAAACAACTATTTGTTTTGATTTAAGAATTGCTATGTACAATAAGCGGCAAAAATATTTTTATATATTCTAGACAATTTACAAACATATATTTTTTATAGAACATCAATAAATTTTGTTAAACTTTTACTCAAATTTTGTGTAGTTCAAGCTACAAAAATATTTTTTTGTCATGCATCCGATTTCACCTTGAGAGATGCACACGCCGGATGAAGCTAATTTGTTTAGCGAAATATTGCGTGAATAATATAAAATATAACAACTAATTTTATAACACTCATTAGTGTGTTAAAGTTACATCTTGACAAACAAATAAAAAAGCCATAGACATTGAAAATAATTCAGTTCTGTTCTATTGTCAGTCAGCCTACCTACCATGAACTGAAAAGTCTCTTAAGATTCAGTAGGTAAGTCATGTGAAAATCAAGACTTGCATCAAAAATATCCCAATATTAGAGACAATGGCGTCATTTTTCCTCAGAGTTTTCAGCTCTTTGATTATCCTTTGCTTTTTCAAGCAGATTACTTGTTACTTGTGCAAATTCTATTTAAACAAAAGTGTATACACCACTTTTCACGTGTTAATAATAAAGTTAAAATAATCTCAATGAAAGTTGTAAGGATGCAATCATGACCGTTACAGAATATCTGTGTCACAGATGACCACAGGTATGTTTTATTTGTCGTAGCAAAAATCCCGTTCTTCCTTCTTTGTTTTTGACCACCCAATGTATCCATCGTCAGATTGTGATTTGTTCAGAGCAGTATGACGGGTGTCACTTTGACAATTGGGATGTAACGCGACTGCTTTCAACAGCAGTTCACTGTTATTGGCAGTTATTGGTAGTATTTTCCATCAGTTCACTGATTGGCGGTATCTATTGATAGAGAAAATTGAAATATGGTAGACAACCATTGACCATCTGTAAGAATTTAAAAAAAAAAACTTACATGCCGATAGATTGTATGCAGCAGTTATTTGTTTGCAGTCAATCGGAGAAGGCACAATGGTGTTATGGATAGATATCAATCAATAACATAAGCTAATAACTAACAGGAGAATAAATATTGACTTCCAACCTTATGCCATGTCTACGAAAAATCAAAATAGTGACCATTATTATTTTTAGCATATATTAAATTTAATAGGATTTGACGTTTGTAAGTACTAAACTATATTTTTTTTGTATACAAAATATGTATCAATGATGAATCAATCTAACGGGAATCATTCAATTTCTTATTTTAAATTCAGTCTTCAAATACGATTTGACATTTAGCATTAGAAGGATGTGCAGTGCGAAATGTAATGAAATAAGCATGGTGTTTGAAACAATACTAGAACAAGCTAGCATTTTTTTTTTTTTTTTTTTTTTTTTTTTTTTCAATAGGGATCTTACATATCAAAGAAACAATCCTAGAATCAATTATTTTGCATACAAAAAAAAATCAATCTAACAATGAAAGACATGTTATTTTGCAAATAATAACTTTCTTTGAAGTATGAAACTCTTTTGCATTGTGTGTCCATTGAGAAATGGTGATTGCAAACAAGCCTTATCGTGGGTAAAATTGATAACGGATCAAGAATAGATTGGTTTGACCAATTGTTAATGTTAAAATGTGTAATATTTTTATAATATTTTTCCTAAAAGAAATTACTTTTGCAATGAAATCACAACTTTGTTAAATGGTGGGTTGAACCTAAAACTAAAAAAAATGTTGTAAAAATATAAGATTTTAAATCTTAAGACCAAACAATTATAATACATTTTTAGGAATTGACTGTACTTTTTTATTCTGTCTATTGTTTGTGAATGTATATTGCCTTTTAGATGGCTTTTAGTTATCTTTATTATTGGGTTGTGTCTCATTGTCGTATATCCACATGTCATGTATTTATATGAAAGTGAAAGGAATACGACAACGCAGATGGAGAGGATGAACTCCTTTCCCGAAATAAAAATATGCATGTTCAAGATGATGTCGGTGGTTGTCTTATTGTTATTTTCTAATGTTTGTCCTTTTATTTTCAAAAAAATATCAGAAAACATTTCGTTGCTTTAATCAGCTTAACATAAAGACAAAACGATACAGATGATATTAACAAAGATCAAACTAATATAAATGATTAAATATGATTGGACTTCGATGAGGGAGACTCTGGTCTATCGGACATCGTTTTGGTTATGCATGACGTCAGATTGAATGGCGATTAGAAGGTAAACATATTGGACATCGATGAGGGAGGCTCTGGTCTATCGGACATCGTTTTGGTTATGCATGACGTCAGATTGAATGGCGATTAGAAGGTAAAAATATTGGACTTCGATGAGGGAGACTCTGGTCTATCGGACATCGTTTTGGTTATGCATGACGTCAGATTGAATGGCGATTAGAAGGTAAAAATATTGGACATCGATTCGTGGAGCGGACGTCGATTAGAGACCGGACGTCAATCTGAGTCTAACATATTTTATACCTGAAAATGACCAGTGATTTTACAAAATCACTGAAATGGTTTCAAGAATTATCAATAAAACAGAGATCCTTCTTTTATATAAAAATAAATCAAATATAAATAAAAATCAATCATCTGTATTTTTACCCTTTTAGTGTTTAAGTGGACAGTTTTCAGTCCTGTCCATTTATCAAATCTAAAATTAACGGTTTTGTCAGTGATATTCTATTTAACTGCGTTGAACAACATTAACTCATATTCAAAAAAATATTTTAAATTCACGAAAATTAATAATATCATTATTCGCATTGATACTGATTACTATATGTGTATACCATGAGTTGTATTGTTTGCCCGAAAGTAGGTGTTAATGCTAAAATAAATGCACAGATCATATAATTTGCTGTAAAACAAAGGAAAAGAAAGTTATTGAACATCTGTTTGGTGTTTTTAATGTTCCAACGAACAAGGAATACAAACTTAGTAAAGAAATGTAACTAAATGTACAGAAAAACAAACTAAAGGCATGCTTGACAGATTGAATACAATTTTGGAGGAGGCCAACATCGGCTGAAATGTTTAAATACCGATTATGCATGTTGATAGCGGAAAGGAGACCCCAAAACATTATAATCTGTTCAAAAGAGAGGTGAAAGATACCAAAGGGACATTCAACTCATAAGTCGAAAACAAACTGACAATGCCATGGCAAAAAACAAAAAACGACGAAAAGACAAACAACAGTACACAAAATACAACATGGAAAACTAAAGACTGAGCAACACGAACCCCACCAAAAACCGGGCGTGATCATCGATGCTCTGGAAGGAACACAGATCCTGTTCCGCATGTGGCACAAGTCAATGTGCAGTAACATCAGATTCGATACGTAATGAACAAGGTTTTAAAAAGTGTTTAAAAGTGTTTTTGTGTCACACACCAAAACCGAAAAGCAGAGCAAATGTTCAATAAAAGATGTAATCTAAATTTACATTGCAGTTTGTAAAAATTAATGATTTGAATAAGAAGATTAATATTCATGTTTCTAAGATGTTTAAGATGATTTTATAGAACAAATTAAGGGTATTTAACTTTTATTCATTGTCTCTTTATTCCAGTTATTATATATCATTCCTGACATCATTTCTAGTGATTATGCATAATTCCTGAAAATTTTAGTAATTATATATAAATACTAAAGTTACCGGTCATTATACATAATATTTGTTTTTGTTTTTGTTTCCTGAACATATGTCATAAATAATGATAAATACCTTTTACATATCATACAGCCGTGTTGTAAATGGAAAATTAGACAAATATTTTGACTGACTTGCATATGCTTAGAAATAAGACACCTCAACTCTTGCACAACACATTATTCAGATAAGAAGTGTAATGTGTTCCGTCTATGAAAACAGTTTGAATTTTGGTAATGATTCTATACGTTTTTAGTGTCCATAATCGTTAGTTTGAAGAGAAAGAACGCCATTGCTGCAATTAATGAGAGGTCAATATGAGTATGGTTAGCACTCCTATTGTATCTGTGCCTTAACGATAAAATATCCAGCTAATACATTAAATTAATATTCATGTTTCTATAGATGTTTAAGATTATTTTGATAATAATTTATCATTTCATTAATTGTAGCTTCGTTCCAGTTATAATATATAATCCCTGACATTATTTTCTAGTGATTATGCATAATTCCTGAAAATTTTAGTAATTATATAGTAATGACTAAAGTTATTGGTCATTAATCATAATCCTCAAAATTACGGGGATTATACATAATCCCTAATTGTACCAATTTACTTTAACCTACATAGGATAACAGTAGTCAGTTTTACAATCTGATCTTATTAGCTTTGCTCTGAAATAAAGACGGAGAGATCTATGGGGAAAATATGATATCGGATTTAACTTCCCACGTCGAAAACCCGGAAATAAAACCATGGAATAGGGAATAGAAGGGCGAAGTATATATTAAAGGACTTTATCTCCCCTGACATATCATATAGCTTTGTCATAAGAACACGTTTTTGCAATATGGACAAGCTTTAAGATGGTATTTTAGATTTTTAGATATGTTATGAATCCATCTTGTAAAAAAAACTTTACTGGTAAGTTCTTCTTTAATTACACCGGGAAATTTCATTCGTATGAATTTCACGTGAATTTAGATCCATGTAAATATCATGTGCCATTCACGTGAATTTCACCTTAAACGAGCTTATACGTGAAACTCACGTTATAACTGATTTCAATTGAGTTTCACATGTGAAACTCGAGTGAATTTCATGTGAAAATCACATGATTTTTTTTTCACGTGAAATTCACGTGAATTTTCAAAATAGAGTTATTCAAATAACACCTAAATTTACGACTTTGATTAAAAGCATGAAGAATACCATACATGACAAATTTCACGTGAAATTCAGGTGAAAATTTTCACGTGAGTTTCACGTTTAAGCTCGTTTGAGGTGAATTTCACGTGAGTAAAATTTGCCTGAGTTCACGGGTAAAATGGTCAAATTAAAACATCGACAAGCCTTATTTAACATTGCTACCGTCAATTGTAATTACAAATTAATTTGTAGAGGGCAAGGGAAAAATTGTCGCCATAATTTTTACTTAAAATTCTTTTTTTAATATATGTAATAAATAATGATAAACACCTTTTACATATCATACAGCCGTGTTGTAAATGGAAAGTTAGACAGATATTTTGACTGACTTGTATATGCTTAGAAATAAGATACCTCACCTCTAGCACAACACAATATTCAGACAAGAAGTGAAATGTTTTCCTTCTATCAAAAAAGTTTTAATTTGAACAATGCTTCTGGCAATTGAGGGATCCTATCCTCACCTCTACGTTATTATTGTCCATTATCGTTTATTTTAAAAGAAAGAAAATACGGACATTGCTTCAATTAATGAGAGGTCGGTGAGCGTGGTTAGCACTCCTTTTTTGTCTGTGCCTTAACGATAACATATCCACCTAATAAAGCTTTAGTCCTTCATGGTGGCTATTTCCATTATTCTATAGAGACTTGAACTTTGAACAAAACATTCATACGGTGACCTATAGATGTAAATTTCTGTGTCATTTGGTCTCTTGTGGAGAGTTGTCTCATTGGCAATCATACCACATCTTGTTGCCACGGATCTAAACGAGTTGAAAGTCATAAATATTTCTGAAATTAATTAAAAAAAAAGAATTGATAACATAAACGGTACCAGTTTTAATGCACCAGATTCGCATTTCGACAATTAATGTCTCTTCAGCAATGCTCGAGGCCAAAATATTTGAATATCCAATCTAATGTATTGATAAATGTAATGATAATTATTTTTCATTAATCATAGTAAAATCTTTCCGTTTACATTACAGCTTTTTTCGTGTGTCCTATGATTATTGATTTTGAATAGTGAACATTAGACGATCTATATCTTAGGGTTAGTTCTCTTAAGGATTAAGTTTATGTTCATCCAAAAGGTATGTTATTGTAAAATATTCCATACATTTCGAGAAACCAAGTTTCTTTTTTTCTTAAAAAAAACAACAAATAAAAAACTATTTAAATTGCAAGCAAATCTAAATTTTTACTTTTTTTCAACAGAATGAATTTTATTCTAAAAAGAAATGAAAGATTGAAACATATAATACTTGGTATAAATCCAAATAAAGTTTACTAATTTTGAAAATAAAGTGAACTGAAAGGAGATGCTGCTAAACGTTAATAAAAACCAAAAGTGCAAGTTTCCCAAAAAATAGATATCTGAAAATGATAGGGTTTTTTTCAAAGAGCAAATGGCCTCATCGAATAGCAGGCTTTTATTCAATCAGTGTCTAGAAGAAAAGTTTGGAAAGTTTTCTATAAACAAGACAGATCTTAGGTGAATAAAACATTCTAAAATAAAACAAGAATGTGTCTTAGGACACGAATGCCCCGCTCAAGCTTTGCAATTTTTTAAAAGTTAAAATAGGGAATAATTCTAGAACGGTAAGTGACTCACTGCCCAAATTCAAACTCTGTCTGCTAGTTTTGGTTCTCAGCATAGTGTATGAGTTTCAAAAAATTTGGATGAGGAAAACTTAAGTTAGAGTGCGGAAACGAAAATGGGACTGACGGACGGACGGAAGGACGGTCAAGGGTAACACTTAATGCCCCCGTTGCCTACGGCGGGGGCATAAAAATCCAACAAAACCGTAAAAAACAAAGCAAAACACAACACAACGGTATTAGCTGGTCAAATATCATATTAGTGTTAGGCCTATTTATTTACTACAGTACCTGTTTAATGGTATTCATAGACATCTAAAATAAAGAAAAAAGAAACAATTAGATACATGTACAATGTCTGTATTTTGCTGGTTGATATATGACTGCCATGAACATTGCCAAGTCCATCTGTGACTAGTCTCATTAACATTCAACACCACTAACATCGTTATGCTTTATGTACAAACTCAACAAAGATACCAGGCTTATACTTTGTTACGCCAGACGCGCGTTTTGTCTACGTAAGACTCATCAGTGAGGTATTGTATTTATTAACACGACCACATAAAGCATTATTGCTACCAGTTTTAAGTTTTCGATATTTGTACATCTTGAATAACAATGTTCTATTATCAACATTGTAAAAATTCTGGCCAATTTTTTAAACTCTAAAATAGAAAAAAATTGATGAGTTTTATAAATAAAAATTAATCAGAATTTCTGTATGGATTTTTTTTGTTGTTGTCAAAGTGCACAACTTTTCATTTTACATGTAAGGACAATTTTTCTTTTGTATTTTTTACTCGCTGAGTAAATATAGGATGTTTGATAAAACCATTATGAATTTGAATTTTTAAAGAGTTTGTTCAACAGTCTTTCATACATGTATATCCAAAAAAATCAAAATGTTATTAATACTACGCAAAGCTGCAGAAAGAAATTTTGAAACCATAGTTTTAAATTGTTTTGTCAAAAATTGCATCAAAGGACATCCTTGACCAAAATGAATTTATTTGTATCCGAAACATGAAACATAGCTACATTTCCGATATAATTGTGTTGTAGGTCAAGAATGTTCTTCTTATTCTTTACTCGAAATCTACCAAAACTAGAGCTTTGATCCCTCTTCTGGCATTGTTCTGGCAAATATTTTGTAACATGTTAGTACGCAAGGCCAAAATGTTGCTTAAATCTAAATGAACAAAGCTGGTATCCTGTGACTTTTAGTCAGCGTTGAAGGATCAGAAAGTTGATGCTATGCATAACTTCATAATAGATACCATGCTTTGTTCCTTCTGAAATGCTTTTATTGTGAATAATAGGCGAATTCATTGAGCAAATATTAAGATTCCGAAATTGAAAAAAAAAAGAATTATGCTGTAGTCTTGAAGTAAAGGATACCATTAGCCTTTAGTAATTTATATTTTGCATAAGCTAGTTTCGAATAGCAATTTCAAATGTGTTAACTCAATCAAGTAATGAATTTGCCCACCATAACAAATGGTTGATCGCATGGCATTGATAAATATATATACTTACGTTTGAAAGCAAGAAGTAAATTATTTCGAAAGATTTTTGAAAAGAGAACGTTTTTGGGGACATAGCCAATGGACAATGTCTTACCTATGAATGCTAGTCGTATTTAATTACCATGTCATTCATCACATAGAGTTAATTCGAATTCTCTATGTTTTTATTTCAGTGTGCCTGTGTGTAGTTACCAATGAATTCAATAAGTGAAACATCACCGAGTATCGTTTTAAGGAATACCAATGATAGTATTGACGCAAATATTACAGAATGCATTCCGAAAAATTGGGCGAGGGAGGTACATAAGAATATAATTGCCAATGCTGTGGTACTGTCATTGTACTTTGTAATCGGTATCACTGGGAATGCATTAGTTCTTGCTGTATACAAAACGCAATTAAGACATGCATCTGTCGAAAGGTATTTTATTCCAGTACTGGCAATTTCAGATATGTTGTCAACGATTTGTGGAAGTATTAATAATATGGCGTGGGATTTGATGTCAGATAACTTCACAAACAATGCACTGTGTAAATATTTACTATTTACCATTTCAAACACAGCATATATGTCAGTTTTATTACTACTTTGTATCGCTTTCCTGAGGTATTTACTAATATGTCAACACCATTCACTGAGCCTGAAGCATCGCCACTTAATGGTTGATCTGTCTTTTGTATTTGCTGATGGTCTTGCTTTGCCATTTGCATTCTTTTATGGTGTCAATGACTTTTACAATGATGGTAAATTAATAGGTACCCAATGTGGAAGACTGAAAACTAGTTTATACTTGCCTGGAGCGATATATGCCATTTCCTTTGTTTCTTTAATGGTTCTAACAGTCCTTGCACTAATTTTCTTCTACGGACGAATCGCATGTACAGTATTTGAACATTTGAAATCGAAAAGATCAAAAAAATATTCACTTGATCCTTTGTCCAAAGGCTCTAATAATAAGTACAGATTGGATACAAAAGATAACACAGTAGATCGACATTCTCATAACAAAACCGTGCATCAGGAAAACAATATTGATATATGCGTAAAGGATAAAGAAATAAAAATAATACAACAAACCGAAACGTCAACGTGGCATAAAAACACTGATAGAAATAATTTAGGGGAAAATAAATACCACTTTGAGGATACATGCAATGAATTGCAAAGGAAACCAGAAATGTTAAATGAAGCTAATATAATAGATATAACAAACGACGCAGAAGTGGTCATCAAATTGAAAAGAAAGAAAGAAATGACTGTAAAAGAATCCGTTGATATAGAATCATTCTGTTCTGAGGGTTTAGTCACGTTTCTCCAACATTTGATAATTAGACTAAAACAACATTAGGGATTAAGGGGTCCTCATAAGGACTGGCATCTGGATAATCACCTGTAATTTACCTATATAAGTTCTTAACTAGTGTAATGTTAAAAGGGAAATTGTTTAAAGATATATATTAAGGCATTGGAATTTTTTTTTTATTTTTTATAATTATTGGTTTTCATTTATTTTGGTCGAATATAACCAGAAATTTGAACTACAAAATTAAAAGTTTTTCAACTAAAACTCCATGAATAAACAATGACAATTCAAATCAAACTAAAATTTAATAAAAATTATCAAGAAATAATCTCAAAATTATATTTTTTAAAGAAATTTTATTGAAAATAACACGTACATCAACAATCGAAATGTTCACTGACTGTACATCATTTTAGTAATTTATTCTATTAATCGATATATTTTTGTATTTGTGTTACATGTAGATGTTCAAATCTGAAACGATGCGAAACAACAAAGTTTTATTTAAGTAGAAAGTCACCTAAAGCTGTTGTCTTCTAGTGCGAAGAACCATATATCTACCTAGTCGTTCTGGCTGTATATCACAAGAGCCGAAGTCAGAGTTCCTGGCATGCTGTCTAAGCAGACGGAAGAGTCAATCGTATATATGTCCACTTTTTCCACGAAAAAGGGAGGATACAAATTGGGTACTTCACGTCGTGGACTATAGGGTGTTTAACTGTGGGAACTGGCTTGGTGCATTGTGATTTACAATTATTCTCGATTTTTCAATTAAGCTTTGGACAATATATGCAAGTTGACTACAATATGTAAGTTGACTAAGAAATTTAAATATACTACATCTTTAATACTAAGCAGCGCTTGATAATTCTATAAAAGCTTAAAAGTCGTTTGTTGGTGTGGTTTATAAGTGTTTCTCGTTTCTCGTTTTTGTCGAGCCTTCGAAAAAGCGAGACATAGCGATCCTACATTCCGTCGGCGTCGTCGTCGGCGGCGTCCACAAATATTCACTCTGTGGTTAAAGTTTTTGAAATTTTAATAACTTTCTTAAACAATCCTGGATTTCTACCAAACTTGGACAGAAGCTTGTTTATGATCATAAGATAGTATCCAGAAGTAAATTTTGTAAAAATAAAATTCCCTTTTTTCCATATTTTACTTTTAAATGGACTTATATTTTCTGCCAGGAAACAACACATTCACTCTGTGGTTAAAGTTTTTTTTAAATTTTAATAACTTTCTTATACTATTTTGGATTTGTACTAAACCTGGACAGAAGCTTCTTTATGATCAAAAGCTATTATCAAGAAGGAAATTTTGTAAAAAAATAAATCCATTTTTTCCGTATTTTACTTTTAAATGGACTTATATTTTCTGCCAGGAAACAACACTTTCACTCTGTGGTTAAACTTTTTAAAATCTTAATAACTTTCTTATACTATTTTGGATTTGTACCAAACTTGGACAGAAGCTTGTTTATGATCAAATGCTAGTATCTAGAAGGAAATTTTGTTTTCTTCCAGTTAACATTACATTCAGTCTGCAGTTTAAGTTTTTAAACATTTATTAGATTCATAAACTATCCTGGATTTTTACCAAACTTGGACAGACGCTTCTTACAATCAAAAGATAGTATCAAGAGGAATATTTTATTGATTTATTTCCTCATTTTTGTTGAGCCTGCGATTAACAGAAAAAGTAGGCGAGACACTGGGTTCCGCGGAACCCTTACAAATTTTTATATTGATTAAACCTTTGATTTTTCTGTTTTAATTGTTTAACACTAGTCATGTTGGGGTCCTTTATAGCTTACTGTTCGGTGTGAGCCAAGGCTCCGTGTTGAGGCCGTGTTATGACCTATAATTGTTCACTTTTTATACATTGCGACTTGGATGGAGAGTTGTCTCATTGGCACTCATACAACATCTTCTTATTTATAAATAATGCCTCAAGCTATTATAAATTCTCAATAGCTCTCAGAATATAAAATGTTTATTTATATTCAAGATCGCAAAATTGTAATAAAAATTCATTATTATAAAAAATAGAGAACAAATATGAAAACAAATTAAATTAAAAATTTACATTACTGTGCTAGATTATATCGACTTTTAAAATCTTGGAAAACTATTTAAATTTTTTTATGAAAAACCAATTATTGTAAAAAAAAATGTCAATGTTTTAATATACAACTTTATAACTTTTAAAAAATACCCTTTTTAACAATATTTTAGTTAAGAACAGATGAATTACAAGTAAATATCAAGATGGCAGTCCTTCAGAGGACCCCCTAATCCTAATGTTGTTTTAGTCTAACTATCAAATGTTGGAGAACCGTGATCACACCGTTCTGAGATCAAAAAAGAAAGTGTAAATAACGAAAACGAAATTATTGATGGAGAGATAATTTTTTCTGAAATATTAAGACACGTTGAAAATGCCAATGGTGCTAGCAAATTGTGGATCGAATTACCAGACTTTCAACAAAATTCCGAAAATTATAGTGAATGTAACACATTTGAAGCAGAGTACAAATTTGAAAACAATAGAAATCGAGAAGCTACCATGGAAAAAGAAAATATGTATCGAGATAACCAGATCCAGATTTTCATTCAAGATATTGATGATCAATCTATCGATAATGCAAGTGCGACTGGAGTTCTAGCACGCAAGGATATCAGAAAAGCGAATTTCGATAAAGCAAATGCAGAACATAAATCTAACCTTAACCTCTGTTTGAAAGTGGCGAATGATCAATCTTCTGATATTTCTTCAGGATCCGAATCACGTACTGATATAACTAATATCACTCCACATGATACACCAATGAGGAAAGCGTCAGCAAAAATCGAAAAAAAATTATCATCGCAAAAAACGAAATCGGCATTTTAAAAATAAGTTTTCAATGATGTTTATTGTTATAACGTCTGTGTCATTGTTCTGTTATATACCTGTTGGAGTAATTGTTCTTTTAGAAGGTGTTTTCCCGGATTTTTGGGACAATCTTTCCGGAACAGGATTTATTGTTGTCGTCTGGCTTTATCATACGTATATTATCAATAGTATAGTTAACCCAATAGTCTATGCTTTTCTTGATACAGAATTTTATACGGGACTGAAGGCACCTTTTGTAAGTTGTTGTAGATTGCGAAAATACACTGCAGATACACATTAAAACTATGTTTCTGATTCATTTTATACTCACCAATAACGATTGGAAGATACTGAAAACATTTCAGAGTTTGATGTTAGATTATTCTCTTGAAGAATACATTGTTAGTTATTTTATCGAATGAAAATTTATTCTAAATATCAATTTAAAAAATCGTAGCGCATAATCCCAAATTATTCCAAACTTTAAGAAAAGTATAAACGATAGAATACTCACTTTAATTTAAAAAAAAATAGATTGACGTCATTTAGCACGAACGATTTTGATTAATTGTAAACAATATGCATATTTGCAAATCACTGTAGCTGGTCCCCCACCAATCAAAATAATGAACCAATATTCATGTTCCATAAAACCTTTTTTTATTAATGATCTCAATCCAGCATACTTTATAAAGTGAAAACCATATTCATTGTGTATTCAATCAAAGGAAATACAGAACACTGTGTCCAAACTTCCAGCACAGTCTGTTTTGTCAACTAGTCGCATCACATCTACAAATGTATTTTAAGGGCCACTGAGCAACTCTCAAATAAATAAATCAATTTAAACTGATTTAAATATTTAAAGATATTACTAGTAACAGAATGGGAGACTTTCAAAGCAAAAGCTATTCATATGAAAGGATCAAGTTGAATGTTATGTTTTGCTTTTTTACGGTATCGTCTAATATCATATTAGCCTTAACTACTATTGCTTTTAATTAAGTATTGCAATCCGTTCTCGTCAAAGTTATGAGATTACAATTTACACACTGAGATAAAAAAATTTTAAAAAGATGGATATATATAGAGTTTTAAATTTGCAGTGTGTTTTCTCTTTTCAACTTTTAAAACTGAGAGTGGTTTTTTTTTTTCATAGTTCAGTATGAAATATGTTATTCTAATGTGTGTGTTTTTAAGTTTTTTAAATCAGTGTTTTTTTTCCTCGAAAAATGACGAGATAGGCCTGCAATCCTTACTTGAACAAGCACAGGCATACAATCTGGAAACAGCAATGGAAACAAAAGTTACCCCACTAACGCAAACCTCACATTGAGCTACTACGAAAAGAAATGAATGAAAAGCCATCATAATCTTTTGTAAGAAATTGGTTCCAGAAGTATCAATACAATATGCCAAGCTCCGAATCATTCCGAGTGTATTAAAGTTGTGAACAAATTTTACAGAAACAATCGAAGATCTGCACCTAATGGCAATACGTAACGACCTCCAGAGTGAAATACAATAAAACCATATGAGTGATACATAAACACAGCTTCTGAGAAACCATCTCGTACATTCAAACCAAATTACATCCACCTAGGGTACGCTATTCCTCTAATTATGAGTTTGTTTCTTAAAACAATGATGGCCACTACTGTGTAACATAGTTTACAGTAGAATCATGTTGGAAATCGACACACATAGCTTCCTTCGAATTCTCCAAAACAGATCTGAACATTATAACCAAATATTGAATGAATGAAACTATGCTAATTTTGAGCTTTTGCTTCTTATCTGAAATCCAAGTTGGCTCTCACTATAGCTACTGAATACAGTTTAATACAAATGTGAAACAAGAGAAAACTTTAACAAGTCTTTACTTTTTATTGTAATAAGTAACCACTGAAATAAGAATAACGCTCTCCATGAAGTGTTTCCCTATCTGAAGTTCGGTGTTTAATGTAAATACGGTCACCTTTCTTCAGGTTAAGGATAAATGTTTGAGACTGAGAACTATTGTATGTTTTATTTGTATATCCGTAAGAAACGACAGCATCATTCTTTCGCCATTCATTTCGAATTTCTGTACTAGCATATGCCATAATCATAGAAGACAAGACATACAGGCCATTCCTAGGTGCTGTGAATACTCCAGTGGTAGGGTTGTAATGTTTTCCAAGATTTGTTTTTACGTCATCAAACTTAATCACATTGTTGCAAAGTGCTGGAGCACCCTTCACGAAAGCTAGGAAAGCTATCCTCTTTTTCGGCCCTGAAACAATTACATAGGCTAATTTACTTAATATTACAATCGTATACAGGTCAATTTAAATTTTGGCTTAAACAATTTAAAAAATTTAGTATCTAATTTATATAATTGATTTTTGGTAAAATAACAGTGTCAAAAATATCATCATACTTCTTTTCGTATATATTCTTTACCATACATATTACGCGACAAACACTCACTAGAAAGAAAATCAAAACAAGCAACTTAGGATATGTTTTATGGGTTAAAATCGACAAAAAGATTATACATGCCATACATCTTAATAGAGTATAAAAAGTGAGGTACAATGCAAGACCATACCATAAGAAAAAAACACAGTTATCAGTTTCCTGTAGACTATTTCTTTAATTAGAATTCTTTATTAGATATACATTTAACATTACGAACGTGAGATATCAAGAAATTAATTTGTTATTAAAATATTGATTTTTGGTATTTTACGCCACTTTCAGCACTATTGGCTATTTCGTGGCGGCAAGCCGGAGTGTCCTCAGAAAACTACCCAAACGCGACAGGAAAATCGCAGTCCTAGTCAAATGAAACGTACGGGGTTCGACCTCACAACCTCAGTGTTGACAAGCTAGTTATACAGTAGATACACTACTTATAAAAATAATTGAATTATCTGATTATTATTATTGTCTTTGCATGTGATCTAATCGACAAATATGAAAGTCATGTTAACATAAGATACACTTGAGCTTTCATTTTTAGTCACGGCAAACATCTATGTTGTAACTGGGTAGAGCACAAGAGATCTGCACAGAAAGGTCTATTTTTTGGTTTGCTTTTAATAATTGTTGAAGGAATTTGATATTAACAAAACATACCTGGTAGTATGTCACTTTGTCTGTTTACTCTTACTAGCATCTGAAGTAGGTCTTCTGTGATACATGTTGTCTTTCCTATGATACAAAACATACATTAAGATAAGTTAGTCAATAACAGTGACTGATTGATTATTGATGAATTGCAGTTAATATTTCCAACAGGATGATGATACTCGATTTGCTACATGGAGTTTTTTTATTAGTTTATGGGATTTTATTCTGTGATACATGACACTAATGCTTGGCGGATGCTTAGATGCTTTTTTTCAAAATATACTATCCATTATCTTAAATATCAGTGAAAAGTCTAAAAGATTTAAAAGTACACATAAAGCACAAAAATCATCTCATTTACAGGTGAAACTAAAAGATAAATCACACAACAATGCAAAAAGAAATGTAATCATTCATTCAAACAGAGCCTCAGACTGACTTAAATAGATATATGAATGATTGACTTATCAAACTTTGGTCCATGCAGATCTTGAAAAAAAAAGAAATAAAAGTAAAATATAATTATTTAAGTACTGCCTTTGTTACTAAAAAATTGAAAACAACACGTTGTAAATTCAATGCGTCCGAAGCACTTTTCTGGATTTACCTTCATCAGGAACGCTTAAAGCCGAATATTTGAAAGCCAAGGATGTATAAAACCGAAACAACTTTGCCTGAGGGAGTATAAACCTTAGTTTCTGTATAATTTCAAAATTTATTAACGGGCAAATTTAGATTTCTAAAATTTTATAGCAGCAAATTTTAACCAAACAATATGCGTATTTTCATAAGAAATTCTTTTTAAAGAGACATGCAGATCATTTCTGATTCAACTGGAAGTTTTTTTTTTCGGAATAGCATCTTTGACTCTGTTTCAAACTATTGAAGTGAGTGATCAAGACGCGAAAAATCTTGCAATCACGATTTAAATAAATTGAAAAATAAAATCCTACACCTTGTATTAACAACAATAATATTTGAAATTTATTTATGAAAGAAAGGTTTGTTAATAATCATACCAGTACCGAAGTACTGACTAGACCTTATATTGTTTTTCTTAAATTGTTTAACATTTCATACCGATATAACATGTTACTTTTATTATTCTTCCCTTAGTTTATTTATTTTGAATTTGCATTGTATCATAGGTCAAATTTATTTGTTCAGTGTATGTTCAATGGTGTTAATATGTCCTTTGATTGAGTTAAGCTATTTCAGTTGATATTTTATAGTGTGTTTTCTATGTTGTGATGTTACACTATTGTTTCAGAAAAAGGGTGAAGGTTTGGTACCATTAAAACGTTTAAACCCGCTGCATTTGTTTGCACCTGTCCTTAGTCAGGAATCTGATGTTCAGTAGTTGTCGTTTGTTGATGTGGTTCATAAGTGTTTCTCGTTTCTCGTTTTATATAGATTAGACCGTTGGTTTTCCCGTTTGAATGGTTTTACACTAGTAATTTTGGGGCCCTTTATAGCTTACTGTTCGGTGTGAGCCTAGGCTCCGTGTTGAAGACCGTACTTTGACCTATAGTGGTTTACATTTATAAATTTTGACTTGGATGGAGAGTTGTCTCATTGGCACTCATACCACATCTTCTTATATCTACTTAGTTTCTTTATAATTTCAAAATATATAAACGGGCAAATTTAGAAAGGTTTGTTATTAATCATGTCAGTACGATTCACAAATGCAAACAAGTAAAACCCAGAAAAAAATCAGTCTTCAAATTTTTCAGAATTTTTCAATGTTGGCAATTGTACCGTCGTATCTACACATCCATAAGATTGTACGTTTTCTTCTAAATTCGCATCAATAGCTTTTTAAAGTTCAATTAATTGAAGCACTCTAATGAACAAGACTTTTTAGTTGGTGTCACAGTGGAATTTATTGTATTGTCTTACATTGATTGTACAGATGTGAGATGTGAGATTGGCAGCATCTCACATCTGTACATTGATTGTACAGATGTGAGATGCTGCTTATCTTCACTATGCTTCCTGGTAAAAAAAAATAATGCACATTTCCTTCAGTATCAGTTGTTCTAACTTTTCCTCACATATAAAAATGATCACTTCATTTCCAATCTTAATTTAATTAAAAAGAGGCGGAAGATACCAAAGAACATTAAAACTTATTTATCGAAAAGAGACCGACAAAATCATGACAACAAATTGAAAAAGACCAAAAAAAAAAAAAAAAAAACCACTACGTATACAAAGATAGCTATAGACTGAGCAACACGAGCCTCACCAAAAAACCTTGAGTGATCTGAAATGCTCCGGAATGGTAAACAGGTCTTGGTTCACATGTGAATTAAGTACCAAATTGAAAAAGCTTCTGAATCAGGTAATCACAATGGCAGTTGTCTGTTGAGACAGCAACCCAACTTTAAAAAAACAACAAAAGACGTGTTGATGTCCACATACGGTATCCCGCAATACGTCTTATCTAATTGTCTATTAATACAATATATCAACCACCAAAGCGCCTAAATAAACTATGAATATATTCAACAGTGACTATACAAAATGGCATTGACAATGTACAGATTTCCAAGATGACCAATTTAAAAAATAACAATGGACAAGTATTGAAGAGGCTCCTGTATGTACCTAATTATAACGACATTAAAGAAAAAGAAAGGAAGAAAAAGAAATTTCCACTATCCTCTCTCCCAAAATGACAGAGTAGATTTCCTATTGTTACGTTATATTCGGCACAGAAAGTCTATAATAAATAACCCATGCATATGAAACTTTCTGTTATCTACAAGACGACTGCACACTTGTCTTTTTTTTCCATTATTTGCATTAAATTTGGAGAGAAAAAAAGTATTTTCAGGATTTCGTTGGATACTCATAAAAATTTGATCTGTTAAATTGAACGTTCACGATAAAGATGTTACTGAAAAAACAGTTTTATTTGTATACTTGTACTTACAATGAACATCGAATTAGAATCACTTCAAAGAACTTCCTCATATTGCCACTAAACGTTAAGCAAAAATCAATTATATTTTTTGCCCTATCAAACTTTTCGAAATATAACATTTTTGTGCATTCCGCGACTTAACGTATGCAATGGACTTTGCGTTCTTATGTCATAAACTTGTATCAACTACAAATTTTGATATTAAAATAAACAACTTATTACACCTACCATGACCAAAATTACAGTTTCCTGAAACACTAACGCTCATCGTCAGAAAGGCAAGGATAAATTGTATAGTCACCTTCGTTGGTTTTATGCCAGTGTTATACATCTAATGATTACATTGCATGTCTTATAGTTAAAAACAAAATGAAATCTGATATTTTAACAACCATGTAGCAGTATGATTAAATTGTTCGAATACCAGGAAATGTTTTTTAAAGAATATGTCTTATGGTATTATATTGTAATATACTGAATTTTACTAACTCACATGGTCTAAAAGACAACGTAATCATTTATCCTCATCGGTTTACGTCCGACGTCTTCGGAAACCATTTTTTGTTTCATAAACTATAACTCTTCAGAAACCACAGGGACAATTTTAATCACAAGTTTTAAAATGCAACCATTTCGAACTTGTCTGCCATTAGAGAAAATATAAAAGTTCCATGTAAAAATTATCCGTCCAAGGATAACAATTGTAATATTTTCGATATCATTGGATATTCGGCGTAAAATAAAAAGTCGCCAGAATTTGAAATTTTGGTGATATATCAGATTTTTCCGCTGGAAAACCAGCATTGGAGCTGTGAAAAAAGAACACATTGTTGGATAATACAAATAAAACATTCATATATTTATTAAAATTGCACTTTATTATTAATAAACGTTTTTTCCGTTGGTTTTCTCTTATAGTTGATGTGTTTCCTTCGGTTTTAGTTTGTTACCCGGATTTGCTTTTGCTTAATCGAATTATGACTATTGAACAGTGGTATACTACCATTGCCTTTATTTAGTATATTCAAAAACCATCGGGTTAGAAAAATTACACCACCATACCTGTATTTTGATTATGATTAATTTTGTATTCATAAAACGTAAAACCAGAGGCATAATCTTAAAATTATTACTATCTAACATCAGACGTAAATATTGAAGATAATTATTCATGCATTATATCTATGATCCCTGTGATCATATCGATAACGGAGTTGTGGATGTCATTTGAGACCAAAAGGTTAAGATAACATAAACGGTACCAATTTTAATGAACCCGATGCGGATTTCGACAATGAATGTTTCTTCGGTGATGCTCGATGTCAAAACATTTGAATATCCGAAAACTAACACAAATGTTGAAGGAAGAGCAGAACAAACCAAAAAGGACCAAAATTAAAGCCAAAAGTGGACAAGTAATCAGAGCTTTGTATGAGGGAGATATATTCCTCAATAGTAAATCATGATTTCCAAAATTGTATAGCAGCAAATTTTAACCAAACAATATCCGTATTTTCATTAGAAATTCCTTCTAAAGAGACATTCAGATCATTTCTGATTCATCAACTGGATTTTTTTTTCGGAATAGTATCTTTGGCTCTGTTTCAAACTATTGTAGTGAGTGATCAAGACGCGAAAAATCTTGCAATCACGATTTGAATAAATTGAAAAATAAAATCCTACACCTTGTATTAACAACAATAATCTGTGAAATTTATTTATGAAAACAGATAATGATATTCAAAAACAGTACTTAGAAAAAATATTTACTTAATTCAGCAATATAATTATTACTGTGCTTTGAAGAAAAAAAACAGTATTAAAATAGCAGCAACATTCAAGCAGCGTCTGCATACGGAGTGTATATATCCCAGTTGATACAATATTCCAAGGCTTGTATTTCATATCATGATTTCCTTGATAGAGTGTTGCTGCCAACAAGGAAGCTATTAAACCAAGAGTTCCAAGTGGGTAAGTTGACATCGTCCCTTCGTAAATTTTACGGACGCCATCACGAGTTGGTTGACCGTTATGGAATATCTGTTTCACAGATGACAGTGGATATGTTCCAATATGTTCAAATTAACTACAATCCCGTCCTCTTTTCCCCGAATGTGACCTTAAGATTAAGACTTATTAACGGTTGTTTACTAACATGAGCTACACGACGGGTGCCACATGTTGAGCAGGATCTGCTTACCCTTCCGGAGCACCTGAGATCACCCCAGTTTTTGGTGGGGTTTGTGTTGTTCAGTCTTTAGTTTTCCATCTTGTGTTTTGTGTACTGTTATTTTTCTGTTGGTTTTTTTCTTTTTTTAGTCATGGCGTTGTCAGTTTATTTTCGACTTATGAGTTTTAATGTCCTTTTGATATCATTCACCTCTCTTTTCCTGAGTCATGCATTGTAACAATGATTAATGCTAAATCATAATATATTTCAAGATTATAAAGGTATTACAAGCAATTTTCTTCACACATCATCATGTATACATAAATAGTTTCTTTCGTGATATTTTCAATGTATGAGTTTGACTGTCCCTCTGGTATCTTTCGCCCCTCTTTTCTGACAGAAATTTATAATCCTTGGCTTCTTATACCTTAATCATTTTATTCTTTCTGACAAATCTTACTTCACAGGATTTCACACTTCACAAGATCACATCCCTTTTGATGCTGCGGTCTGTGAAGCTGCTTCCTAGAATAGTTTATGAAGTATTGCAAACCGTAATGATTGTTTACCAATAAAATGAGGACTCAGGTATTAAATATTTTTATTAGGATAAATTGGTAATTTCCTGGGGTATTATATGATACAAAAATATATTGTTGACGCTAATGTGTTGCCTTCTAAATATGTTCCGTGTGTCTTTTATCTTTGGCGGATCAATGATTCTGAACAGGGTGCAGAGTACGTTATATCATGGAAGTATTATATTAACTTTCATTTTACTTCCATAATTATATATATATATATATATATAACATGGGTAATATTTACCTTCTTTTTTTGTCGATATAAAAAGTACTATGCCTCCTTTTCAGAATCCTTGATCAGCCAAAAGTAAAAGACATGTACGGAACATATTTAGATAACAACACATTAGCTTCAACAATAAATTTCGTATCATATGATACCCCCAAGAAATTACAATTTAGCAGATTTAAGAATGTTAACACCTGAGTTCTCATTATATGGGATAACAATGGTTTGCAATACTTCATAACATATTCTAGGAGACAGCTTCACAGACAGAAGCATCAAAAGGGATGAAATCTTGCGAAGTGTGAAATCTTATGAAGCAAGTTTCGTCAGAAAAAATATATAAGGAACTCGTGTGTTTGATAATTGATCGGTGAATGAATTGTTTTTTTAAATATAAATTCAGGAAACAATGAAATGCATACTGTTGTTCAAGCATAAACGTCTTTTGAATGAATTTGGCTATTTGTTTTAGGTATTTTTGTCATATAGCTCTTCAACTGTTTTTGTACTTATACATCCCTCGGATTTCAAATGTTTGGCATTGAGCGTTCCTGATGAAGGTAAATCCAGAAAAGCGCTTCGGACGCATGAAATTATTAAACGTGTTGTTTTCAATTTTTTGAAAATATGAAAACAGCTGATTATTGAAAAAAAAGTTTTGAAACGAGAATCTTTAGATCCTTGTTAGTCGGAGGAATAATTTAACACTTTTTGAAAAATAAAAGGAGATGTAGAGTATACGTCCATGATGCAGCATTCAAACAACATATACAACCAAAAGACATCTATAGGTCTTCAAATGTGGACCAATGTCTTTTCAATATGTCAAGCTCTTAATCGTCCCGAGGCTACATAGGCTGTTTTAAATTTAACAGAAACTATCGAAAATCTGTCACCAATTCCAATTTCTTACATTACAAAAAAAAAAACAACAACATTTAATTGCAACAAAAGAAAACCAAAGACGGAGAATTCTTGAACTTTGGACATACACGTGAACATTTGGCCGCTGCGAATTATAATAAAATAAGAAACAAAAATAAAACTGATTACTGGCACAAATATTTGTTTAGTCAATAAAGATCGTATGTGTCAACGAATTTAATCAGAGAATCTCCCATAAAAAAATTAAACTAACAATGAAAGACAAGTTATTTGCATTGGTAACTTACTTAGAAGTACGAGGATCTTTTCTTTTGCAAAATAGAGTATGATGTGTCAATTTAACAATGACAATAAAAAAGAAACAAAACAAACAATCTTCATAAATGGAAAAATGAATAAAAACAATACAAAAATAGATTGGTTTGTCTCTTTGTTAATGTCTTAATTAAGAAGAAGATTTTTCCTAAATGCAGTGACTATATGGAAAGAACACTATGAATTTGGTAAATCCGAACTACTTTACTGGATAAACCTTCATCAGGAAGGCTCCAAGTATGTTAAAACTAGAAATATTATTGAACCGACAATGTTCACAAGGAAATATCAAATTGTAATACATGTCTATGCAACACATTTGAATATAATTACAACCTAGACATTTTCAATTGTTTTATTATATTCTATGGAATACATACTTAATATTAGTGAACATTGTGTCTGGTTGATAATTCCCATCATATCATTTCCGCCCTGAAATCAAGGCCACAGTAATTGGTACAGGACAATAATGCAATATCCGATCAAACATCCCACTGCGAAAAACTAGAAAATGAAATATTAGAACAACACTTATATCATATCTTTATCGCTGGCAAAACAAATTTGGGGGACGCTTCTGATCTATGCTAATTGTGACAAAAATGTTCTTCGGCGTAGCCTTATTAAAACCTGTAAAATCTTACTTACATGAATGACTTCTCTTCAATTATGTGTATACTTTGACCTATAATGGTTTACTTTTATAAATTTTGATTTGGATGGAGAGTTGTCTCATTGGCACTAATACCACATCTTCTTATATCTATATATAGCTTTTATTCAGATGATTATATGATCGCTAATGGCATAATTCAATTTTCATTTTCGATAAACGATTATAGTTTATGATATTTTGTGTGAATAACTAGAGATGCGGATGATAACAAGGGTGATTAACTCATAAGTCGAAAACGGACTGACAATGCCATGGCAAAAAACGAAAAAAGACCGACAAAGGAAAGTCTACAAAACACGACATAGAAAGCTATTGAATGAGCAACACGAAACCCACCAAAAACAGGAGTGATACTTGATTTATCTTACTGCGAACATGACGTTGTTTTATTGTCACTGTGATGTATATTGCATATTTGTCTTAAATTGGTTATCTAACATCACGTTTGTGACAACAATAAAGGCAACAGTAGTATAAGACATACTTCAGAAAAATATATCTTAGTAAGTCTATGCAGGACTCATATCTTAACATTTGGAGCCCGAAAGGAAATATGTAAGATAAAATTCTAAAATAAATGTACTGATATCTGACATGTCAATGTCATATGTAAATTTTATTTGATAGATTTTTAAGTACTATTGGATTTCGAATTCAAGGGCCGAAATACAGTCCTTATTACAATACCTTGTTCTTTGCAGTATTGTTACGCTTTTATCTTTAACAGCATTAACATCTATAAAACATCTCAATCTAATAGATGTAATTATGTAAAAGAGTTGAAAAATCTTTTAAATATATTATTAACACTATTTAACATTCAAATTTCATCAGGTTCAACTATTTCCGTTTTGGAACCTGCTGTTTGATAAATAAAATGTTCATTGGAAATTGGTCAGTGCTTGTTATTCACCGAATTTTGAGACTCTTTGCTATTTTGAGTTGTTTCTCTGATAATGCATTATTCACATTTTTATGAAATTGTTATATGGTCTTCCAATACTGAAGGTATATATGTGTGCTCATGTGTATGGAAAGGATAATATCCGTGGATTGATTTCGTTTTGACTCTTTTCGATAGTTATATCATTGGCAATCATACCACATCTTCTTATTTTATAATGAATATAGAATGGAGAGAATAAAAAATGGCTTTAAAGAAGGACTTGAATTGAATAATAAAAGGGAACAAATTATGACTGCAAAAAAAAAAAAAAAAAAAAAAAAAAAAAAACCAACAGAACAAACATGGAGAGTTTGACGGAAATTTTAGCCGTATGTAGTGTGTGTGTCTACTTTATTCCACTGCTCCAAAAGGGATTCATTAACGTGATCGAAATGTGGTACTTCAATGGATTCACCTATTATAGTCAAAAGATGAAGCTTTCCGATCTATAACCTTACTACCCTGGGACGCACTTGACTGCTCTATGGGTACTGGTAACGTAACTTTCAAATTTTCCCCAGTGATATATATATATTCGTCATTCGCAATAGGATGTAGCTTTGATGATGAAATAATACTGGTGCTCTATTTTAAAATTACCAGACGATGCATAACATTCACATAGAAAAAATGTTATGTAATTTCCCTATTTTAATTTAGTCTAGTAATTTTCGATTCAGTGAAATACATATTTTCCTGAAAAAATTACCATGCACGAATCAATAGTTGAAAGTCATTGATATTTCTAAAATTAATTTTTATTGCGGATTTAAAATACATTGATAATTACTTATCCTTAATCATTGTAAACATCGGTCTCATTATATATAACAGAGTTTCTCATCTTGTGTTCTTTGATCATCAATTTAAAAAAAAAAAACACACTGAACATAAGAAAGTCTGACGACTCTTATATATTACGATTTTTAGTGAAAAGGATTTAGTTGGTAGTCATCCAAAAGGTATGTTATTGTAAACATGATTCCTTACATTTCGAACCAATACAAAGCTTCATGGTATGTTCCTTGAACAAAGAAAGATGACCCTTTGAAATACAGGTGAATCTGGTTTTTTTTTAACTTTTGTTACACGTTAGGAATATACTTTTAAAGGCAATTGCAAACTTAATATTAAATGGTTGATTGTATGGTGTATATTTTTTTCTGGGATCGAACAACCTTCTATTTAAGTTTGTAAACAAAAGGGGTAGACGACATCGACTGAATACTTTCTTTAAATTAATAAATCTAAAAAAAAATTTTAAAACCGAGAAAGAACTGACTACACAGCAACAGGACGCAAAATAATTTGTACATCTTATACTTGTATGATCTATAATGGTTATCAAATGATATGCCTAATGCTTTGTACATGGAAGGATAGCCAAGGGACAGTCTGTGTGTATGTTTTAATATCCATTTGAATTAGTCCTATCATATAACCATATCTTTTAGAACACAGAGCTTTAACGCATTTCTCTACATCATTTTTCAGTGTACATGTGCATAGTAGCCAATGAATTTTACAAGTGGAACACCACCGAGTTTCGTTTTACAGAATGCAAACGATAGCATTGCCTCAAATATTACAGAATCTCTCGAGCAGGATTGGGCAAAGGACGTGCATAAGAACATTATGACGAACGCTGTGGTACTGTGTTTGTATCTTGTTATTGGTGTAGCTGGGAACAGTATAGTTCTTGCTGTGTACAAAACACAGTTAAAACATGCATCCATCGAAAGGTATTTTATTCCAGTATTGGCAATTTCAGATATGTTGGCAACGATTTTTGGAAGTATTAATAATATGGCGTGGGATTTGATGTTAGATAACTTCACAAACAATGCATTGTGCAAATATTTTCTATTTACCATTTCAAACACAGGATTCATGTCCCTTTTTTTATTACTTTGTATCGCTTTCCAGAGGTATTTACTAGTATGTCGACACCATTCACTGAGCCTGAAGCATCGCCGCTTAATGGTTGGTCTGTCTTTTGCATTTGCTAATAGTCTTGCGTTGCCATTTGCATTCTTTTATGGCGTGAACAAGTTTTACACTGATGGTAAATTCATAGGAACCCGATGTGGAAGGCTGAAAAAAACTAGTTTATACTTGCCTGGAGCGATCTATGCCGTGTCATTTGTTTCTCTGATGGTTCTAACAGTTCTGGCACTATTTTTCTTTTACGGACGAGTTGCATGTACAATATTTAAGCATTTTAAATCCAATCCTTCAAGAAAATATTCAATTAATCCTTTGCCCAAAGAATCAAATGGAAAATACAGACCAGGAAGCAAAGCTAATGAAACGGAGTATCAGAGAGAAGATAGTAACATACAGAACACTTCCACTGAGATGGAAAATATCAGAAAAGATAACAAGACCCAGATTGTCGTTGTAGGTATAGATAATCAATCAATACATGCTGTAACAGACAATACAATTCAAGCAGAAGATAGCAAGAATAGTAATTCTGACATAGTAAATGCACAGTTTAAATCAAATTCTATTCTGATTGTTAAAGTGGTGGAGGAGCAATCATCTGGTGTTTCATCAGGAAACGAATTGCGTACTGATATGACTAACATCACCCCAAGTAATACATCATTGAAGAAAACGTCCGCTAAAAAGTCAAAACATAATTTTCGCAACAAACGAAATCGACAAGTTAAAAATAAGTTTTCAATGATGTTTATTGTCATTACCTCTGTATCATTGTTATGCTATATACCTGTTGGGGTAATTGTTCTTTTAGAAGGTGTTTTCCCATATTTTTGGGACAACCTTTCCAGTACAGAATTTATTGTTGTCGCCTGGCTTTATCATACACATATTATCAATAGCATTGTTAACCCATTGATCTATGCCTTTCTCGATACCGAATTTTATACAAGACTAAAGGCACTTTTTGCAAATTGTTGTAAATTGTGAAAATATTCTAAAGATACAGATTCATTTTACAGCTAGCAATGAAGTTTTTACGAGATTGAATATGATTATGTTTGTGATACATGTTCTGTTATTATATTGAAATAAGATTTTTAGTTATCAAATGACATTTTTCGCAATATTAATTACAGATTCATAGCACACTATTTCCAGTGATTTCAACATAAAAAGGTATTAACCATCAAATATGAACTTTATTAATTGATTGACTGTCAACGAGCTTTATAATGTATAAAGTACGAAAAGGTCGAATGGTTTGATTTAATGTAAAACGATGTTCTATATATCTGCAAATTTTGCAACTTGTCACCATCAAATGATAAAATGCCCAGGTCAAACTCCTGTATATGGATTTCAAGTAACTAGTGTTGATATGTTCAATGTAACTAAATGCTCAGAAGACGTCATGTTGCCGATTCCCTCAATTTTGTTGGTCTTCTTTAGAGGATATGACTCTTGAATAGTGCTGGAATCTTCAGATTAAGTCAGAAACTTTTTTTCCAGAAAATCCCAACCTTAGAAGACTCGACGATTCTTAGCTGATCTTGTCATATACGTCAACTAGACGGCAACACACATAAAAGACATATAGTCTAAGAGTTACCGTTCAATGTACGATTTTAACAATAGGCAGGTACCTTTTCAATATGTCAACATCTAAATCACCATGAGTCTACGAAGGTAGTGAATTGATTTTAAAAAGACTATCATAAGCCATCGACACCAAATTCACAAAAATGAGAAAAATACATTAAGGTATGAGATAAGACAACCCCCGCGAATTCCTGACAATCACGTGAACATGTGGAGGGTTCTTTCTATTCATTAACCACCTCTTTTTTTAAATACGCTATCAATAAGAATATGGAATAATAATATCCAATATCATATTGTCCGGTCGAGCATATATGATATCATACTATGTTTCTTTAATGTGGTTGGTAGTGAGTGTTTACATGTAATTGTAAAGGAAATCAAATCACACGACACAAGTAGTCGTTAAGAAAGAACCATCCTCAATTGAGAACTGACTTAATGTGTTACTATGTGAATGAACTTTATTAAGAAGGTTGAATCATAGAACCATTCCTAAAAATAGTATATACAAAAGATAATGTATGATAAGAGCCATTATTTAAGACGTTTGAAGGCCTCAACAAATATGTTGAACAAATTGCAAGTAAAAAAATCCTGATATCTGATAGATTAATGTCGTTTGAACATATGAAAAATATTTCTTATAGCATTTCAAGCAGAGGTTTGAATATAAGATGTACTATAAAAGATTATAAAACAAAGTGACTTGTATAATAAAGACTAGATAAATAAGTTATGTCGATGTGAGGGTCTTAGTTTACCAGCCAATGGCAGTAGTCAGCACTTCTGTGTTGACATGAGATATCATTGATATGATCATATTTATAAATCAACTGTTTACGAAACTTTGAATATTTCGAAACAGTAAAGATTTATATCTCAGGAATAGATAACCACAGTTGTATTGGAAAAACCTTTCGGAATTTTGGTTCCGCAATGCTTTTCAACTTTCTACTTTCTTTGTCCTTTTAACATTCTTTATTAGAGTGTCACTTGTGAGTCTTTTGTAGACGAAATGCGCGTCTGGCGTAGAAAATGATAAAACTGGTATCTTTGATGAGTTTTTTCACGAATTATTTCTCTCTTTTGTTTTTGGTTATTTTTGCTGGACTGATTGAAACAAAACATATGATTTCGATTTTCATGCAAGCATCACGGACTTCAGACATAAATTAGTCAGTTACACTCCGGCTGAACAGTGTAGAAAGCAAACATCGAGAGAGTAAACACCAAAAAGGACTTAAACAGAACAACTTAATTAAGGCGACAATAGTTTACCGATCATTCAAATCTCGTAAATCGATTAAGGCGACAATAGTTTATCGATCATTCAAATCTCGTAAATCGATTAAGGCGACAATAGTTTATCGATCATTCAAATCTCGTAAATCGATTAAGGCGACAGTAGTATATCGATCATTCTAATCTCGTAAATCGATTAAGGCGACAATAGTATACCGATCATTCTAATCTCGTAAATCGATTAAGGCGACAATAGTATACCGATCATTCTAATCTCGTAAATCGATTAAGGCGACAGTAGTTTATCGATCATTCAAATCTCGTAAATCAATTAAGGCGACAATAGTTTATCGATCATTCAAATCTCGTAAATCGATTAAGGCGACAATAGTTTATCGATCATTCAAATCTCGTAAATCGATTAAGGCGACAGTAGTTTATCGATCAGTTTAAATCGATTCAGTTTATCGATCATTCAAATCTCGTAAATCGATTAAGGCGACAATAGTTTACCGATCATTCTAATCTCGTAAATCGATTAAGAAGACAATACAAGGTTACAAACAAAAATATTGGAATCGCATGAACTCCAAAAAGAGCCGTCGAGAGAGGGTGCGTAAACAGGGTAAGCGTCTCCTGCTATGCATGCATCACCCACAATGCAAATCCACAATAAGTCAAAAGGTCACAATCGAGAATAGGAGACAATCAGTATAATTACAGAACAGACGACTATACTGGTATAGTAAAATGTAAGAACGCGAAAACATGTCGCTAGGGAGTTGAGACAAAGACATAACGTATCAGTCAACCAATTTGTGATGGTGACCGTAAGTCGTATGTAGTGTCGATTTAAGTCGTTCATCCTTGTTACTCTGTCGGAGCAGTTTCTATGTAAGTCGTTCTTCCTTGTTACTCTATCGGAGCAGTTTCTATGTAAGTCGTTCATACTTGTTACTCTATCGGAGCAGTTTCTATGTAAGTTGTTCTTCCTTGCTACTCTATCGGAGCAGTTTCTATGTAAATCGTTCATCCTTGTTACTCTATTGGAGCAGTTTCTATGTAAGGAACACACCTCTGCTAATAATGTCCCTATAGTGTGAACATACACGTATGAGCGTAATGCATTAAAATCGTGTTAGGTCTACTTTCCCTTAAGAAGCTGACACCTTAGCCTACATTAGTAGAATTACACAAATGATGAACTGGAAAACTGGAAATTTATAAAGTGTTATTTTCATTTTCTAGCACAAATACTGCTGATGGTGGACTGCTAGTTCCCGAGGGCATCAGATCAGTACATGTTATGATTGCTTCGGCACTGACATGAATTATTACATGCCTTTCTTATATTCCACGTTTATAAATTTAGAAATGATTACGAAACTAAAGTTCCGACTCTCCCACGCAAAAATCACCAGAGATGGTTTTTGCTGTGCGTGTTGGTGTCTATATTTGAATCCAAACCTAATTGACAATTTTCCCCATAAATGACTAGAATTGGGCAGCATGCTCCGTCGACTATATACATCTACATCGATATATATAGGTTTTAAAGTATTACACTATCAGGTTGACTTTGATAAGTAAAGCATTTATCAGATAAATGTATTAAGAAGAGAAGAATAGAAAGATGGAAGTTACAGTTACTTGAGAAAGAAAGAGAAGAGAAAGTGAAGAAGGAGAGAGAGAGGAAACAGAACGAAAACAATAGGAAGAAAGGTAACACATATTTTTTGTTTTCATTCCTCACTGTGGAATCATTTGGTTTTATCGTGGACAAAGTTTTTGAAAAAGTTGTTACTATGAGCTGCATTGGGATATTTTATCAGGAGTCTGCAGCGTTTAGATTAACAATGGAGTTTTATTTAGAGCTTCACTGTGAATAGTCATGACTTATAGAGGAACATGGTAAATATGAAGCCAAAAATGTTGAAATCACATATTATGGTGACAATAATAATAAAAAAAAATAATGTTAGGGAAGCAAAACATAGCTACTACTTTTCTAGGTTTCTGATGCTGTCAGTACTAATACCTGGTGTTAAATCTGATTTAGATTCATTTCAGAATAAATAATGACACTTTAGTATTTTGTGTTGGTGTAATGCAAGCAATATAAGAGGGTGTCTACCTTCCAATGTACTACAGTTACAGCTAAAACTTTTGACAATGATTAAAGGTTTTGTTTTCTAATTAGATATTTTATGATAGTTTTATTTATAATCTTATTAGGTGTGCTTATGAATAAGAAATTATGGTAGACCTTTCCATCTCTGTATGCCAGTTTCTATGACAATACTTGCAATTTGTCATATTGACAATCTTACATTTTCTTAGACTCAAAAAATGAAGGTATACTGTTTCATGTCCCCAAAATGATAGCTATATATATATATATATATATATATATAGAATTTCAGGCACCATAATCTGGAAAATGCTGCTACTTTATATGATTTCATGGCCATTTTCTGGTTCAGGTTTTTTACACTATTTGTTCATGTAAATGAAAGTCTGTCATTCTGCCATTTGCATGTACTGATGGAAATAATAAGATAATGATGAAAACAACGCTTTATAAATTTGAGTGGCTTTGATGTTTTAATTAAAATTATTTTATTAGTGTCTGGTTAGATATTCAAACAGTTTAAAATGAATTTCGCATTTTTTCCAATCGAATTGAAATACATATCCTATGGCCATGTTTCACATACAAGGATCTGAAACACTTGGTTCTATGTTCTGTTCTGGTAATTTTATGTCAGCTAATCAAATTGCTGCATCCAAATTTTTGAAGGTGTATCATTACGACAAAACCATGAGATCCCGAAAGGATTTTAAAAACAGAAAATACATGTAGAACTTTTTTTTTACATTCTTTCGTCATGATTTTCCCCTGGCACTTGTGCTTTGCAGTGGCGGAAGTTCCAACAAGAGGTATTGAAGTAAAGGTCACTGCATACGGGAAAATATAGGCGAATTGGTGTACGGAACGACAATAATTCAATAGCAGTACATTTATGGAGATTTTGGTAATATAACAGATTTTCTTTCTCAAAAAAGATCATTACACTTGTTTTATAGTATATCTTGGCCATTCAAGTATATAAAACATACTCAACTTTTTTTTTTAAATCTGAAGTTACATATGGCTTTAAGACATTATGCCCATCAACAATCAACTTAGATAAAGCAACTGTTCATTTAACAAGAATAGTTTGAAATGACTGCAAGGTCATACTTTTACACTTTCATTTTATTTATGGTGTCAGCATTACAATCTACTGTATATGTAATATGCAGGTCAAATAAATAACGTATGGAATTGGTTTAAGATACTATTGTATTTGATCAGGAATGAAAACGAACATGTTATACTAATCTGTTCAGACACAAAATACTTAAGAGAACAGTTGAGAAAAAGTCCTATTGTTCAAATGAATTGCCATTAACCTCAACATTGGTGCTGTAAACAATTAGTCACCGGGTTAAAGTACTGATAAAACAGTTTGTATAAGTAACCCAAAATAGGGATGTCATGAAACACAGAACATTTAGAAAAGAAAGCATTATGACTGTTAGATGGAATTGAAAAGTTTATTATTGATCATATAGGTATTGTGATTTGATCATTTTCAATCAATGTTCTTAATGTCAAAGTTATGAAAGGTAGAATGTTTTAATGGAATATCATAAGGCAAGGTAATTGCCTTTTTTTTTTTGTATGTGTTTGTTCATTTGTACATACTTTATTCAGCAAACTTGCAGGTTTATTTGTACATACATGTACCTACTGATCAAAGAGGCTGATTCAACATTGATCATGTTTTCAGGCTACTTCTTCATGTTGTGATATTAAAAACATTACACAGTAAATTTGTTTCATTTATAAATCTGAGCACATTGCTGTCTTTCTTTTGTAACAAATGCAGTTCCAGATCTCATTTACTTATTGCATTCAAATAAAATTGAGAATGGAAATGGGGAATGTGTCAAAGAGACAACAACCCGACCACAGAACAGACAACAACAGAAGGTCACCAATAGGTCTTCAATGCAGCGAGAAATTCCCGCACCCGGAGGCGTCCTTAAGCTGGCCCTAAACAATTATATATACTAGTTCAGTGATAATGGACGTCATACTAAACTCAAATTATACACAAGAAACTAAAAGTAAAAATAATACAAGACTAACAAAGGCCAGAGGCTCCTGACTTGGGACAGGCGCAAAATGCGGCGGGTTAAACATGTTTATGAGATCTCAACCTCCCCTATACCTCTAGCCAATGTAGAAAAGTAAACGCATAACAATACGTACATTAAAAGTCAGTTAAAGAGAAGTCCGAGTCCGATGTCAGAAGATGTAACAAAAGAAAATAAACAAAATGACAATAATACATAAATAACAACAGACTACTAGCAGTTAACTGACATGCCAGCTCCAGACCTCAATTAAACTGATTGAAAGATTATGTCTTCATCATATGAATATCAGGCACAATCCCTCCCGTTAGGGTTTAGTATCATACCATCATAAATATATGAGAAGAGCATAACCCGTGTCATGCCAACAACTGGTTTTAAATAAATGTGTTTAGTTCCGATGCAAAGACCCTATAAGTGAATCAATATTAAAGCCAAAATATGCAATCTTTAATGACCTGACAACAGTATCGTAACTATATCCCTTCTTAATAAGTCTATTTAAAGGTTTTGTTAGCTTCTGAGGTGAATACTGACATTTTAGTGCTTTATAAAGAATATTACCATAAAAGTACTTTTATAGGTAACCCAAATGATTCAGACCCGGTTCATAATCAATCTCTGTACTCACAAGGGTCTAAACTCTTCATACAATGAAAATGTGTCAATAACAAGGATTTCTATTGGTGATCCAGAACAGAGAGCTAATCAGTTAGTAAGTAGGTACATCCTGTGTAAATTCTAAATTAGTGATTGACAGTTTGTTACTGACTAGGCATTCAGGTTATATCACATGTATAAGTGAACTTTTATCAGGATTGCTCAGAGCCAAAGTTTATCAGAGCTCAAATCCAAAATACTAGAAAATGTATAATAATTTTAGAAGTTGCAGTTTTTAAAGTTTCCACTTTATCTGAACAAGAATTACGCATTAAGAAAAAAATTAAAGTGATGTATATATATTCACTGTCATGAATGTTTTCGAGATGAACCAGTTACGTGCTTTATCAGTTTATTGTGGTTGCAAAAGAGAGAGGCTGAAGATACTAAAGGACAACTTACTGTATCATTTTTATCCCTTATTTAGATCTTGTACATTATTGTATATTGTAATCTTAAGTGTATCTAATTGTAATATTTTGATGACATAGTCATTTCCATGGAGTTTCTTCTTCATTGAGTTTTTATTTACTTTTTTGTCTTAGTTGGATATGTTCTTTCCAAATTTACGTTTATCTCATTTGTTTTTTTTTTTTTTTTTTTGTTATTTCGTTTTACTCATTCTTTTGTTTAACTCTTTTAAATGTTACAGTTACCAGAGAAGGGGACCAACAGATCTTTTGTGTTTGGTGTATATAGTGTGAAAAAGCATCGTAATCTTACAAATGCAACATTCATGTGATGTGACGGGAAAAACATTTGTATAATTTGAAATCAGTTTTGGGATTCCCATTGCTAAATACCATTTGCCATTTGTGTAAAAAGTTGATGGTTTTTGGTATCAACAACTCCTAACCTGTAATCTCCACTTGATTTCAGTTATCTTAATTAGCTTATGGCAGTGTAGACCAATTCTATTTTTTGATCCGACTCATTTTTTTGGGGTTTGTCATAGCAAACTATGAACTTCAACATATTATTACTAATAGAGAGAAGAGAAATATGATTATGCGATATCTGCATTCAGTTTTTATGACAAAAATTTCTTTTCAGATTCTTTAGTCAACAAACTTTTACAGTAAACTGTTATGTACAGTACAGATACAATTTTTTCATAGATGATTGTAAACTGTGACTTTTAAAAGTAAATAAGTCTAGTATGATATACATACGGATTTATTGTTATTATTGTGTCTTTCGAACTAGTATTTTTATGTACACAATTGTTTTATATTGAACTTTGAAGAATAAAGCCATTTTGTTTTGTTTAATGTGCTGCTGTTTTAATATACTGTAGATTCATTGATATTTGTGGAATGCCAATTTTCAAATTTGTAAGGTCATGTGTGAAAAAATTACTTGTAGTTCTGAACCCCCAAAAATTGTTCATTTCAAGATTTTTCCAAAAACTGGTCATAATTTATGTGTTTCAATTTGCTTTTCATTTGAAAACTTTTCAAATGATGCTAGTGTCGCCAACAAATGTTTAAGTTTGTGATAAGTCACTGTAAGAGGAACCATTAATGGTAAGACAATAATTTTTTTGGTTGGCAGTTGTTTTAACATAGGCACATCTCATTCCATTGATTCACCCCTTCTCCTCAGTCTTAGTCTATTGAATAAAACTTTCACATTTACATTACACTATCGAAATTACACACCGGTGAGACATATCTCTGTGTCAAAAGTGTATTATGATATAAATACTAATATGAGATTTCTGCTTTCATTTTTAGCTCACCTGGACAAAAGGCCTAGTGAGTTTTTCTCATCACTTGTCGTCGACAATTGTTGTTGTTAACTTTTACAAAAATCTTCTCCTCTGAGACTACTGGGCCAGATTTAACCAAACTTGGCCACAAATATTATTGGGGTATCTTGTTCTTAAAATGTGTCAGACTACCGCCAGCCAAGCGGGATTGCCGACATGACTAAAAATAGAACATACGGGTAAAACCCAAGTTTTGCCTATTATTTTGAAAACCGCTATAAATAGAGAAATTTTGACAGTGGCAAAAATGTTCAGACTGTTGAGCTTTACCTATTATCTATTTAAGTCAAAACTGTTAGATGACTTCTTATAGGAGTTATTGCCCTTAAAAGAGGAATTTCGCCTTTTTTAAAAATGTTTGCCAATTATCTCGAAAATAATACTAGATTGACAGAAACTTTAAATAGAAAAAAAGGATCAGCAAGACAAGATATACAAATAAGTCAACATGGCTGAAATCTTTATTCAACTCTTTATTAGAGTTATTGCCTTATAATAACAATTTTTACCAATTTTTTGTGTTTTTGCCTAATATCTTAAAAAAAATATTAGATAGATAGAAACTTTAAATAGCAAAAATGATCAGCAAGACAAGATACAAATAAGTCAACATGACCGAAATTGTTTGTCGACTCCTTATTGAAGTTATTGCCCTTTAATGACGATTTTTCCCATTTTTACCTAATATCTTGAAAATTGTAATAGATAGATAGAAACTTTAAATAGTACAAATGATTAGCAAGAAAAGATCCACAAATAAGCCACATGGCTGAAATCTTCAGTCGACTCGTTATTGGTGTTATTACCCTTTAATGATATTTTTAACATTTTTTTGCATTTTTTGCCTATTATCTTAAAAACTATAATAGATAAATCTACAAATACGTCAACATGGCTGAAATTGCCAGTTAACTCTTAATAGAGTTATTTCCCTTTAATGATGATTTTTACTAAAAAGTGGCCATTGTTGAAGATGCAGGTGAGCGACACAGGCTCTTTAAAGCCTCTACTTTTTATTAAAATTTCCTTTCGGATTTTAAGTTCCACAAACTTTTACAGTACCCCCTTATACTAATAATGATTCAATACTTCAACAATATCTATTTAGTAATTAGATATGTTGAAATATTGAATCACTATTGAAAATTTGAACAAATTTATATAAAAAAAAATCATATTAACATGGATAGACAATCATACCTCTGGTGTTGAATGTTAATAAGAAGGGTTGAAAATGAGGAAGGAGATTATCGATTTTAAACTTGTTTTTATACGACCGCAAAAAATTTGGCGGTCGTATATTGGTATCACGTCGTCGTCGTCCGAAGACATTTGGTTTCCAGACAATAACTTTAGTAAATGTAAATAGAAATCTATGAAATTTAAACACAAGGTTTATAACCACAAAAGGAAGGTTGGGATTGATTTTTGGGGTTATGGTCCTAACAGTTTAGGAATTAGGGACCAAAAAAGGGCCCAAATAAGCATTTTTCTAGTTTTCAGACAATAACTTGTGGAACGGTATATGGATCTCTCTGAAATTATACCACAAGTTTCCATACCACAAAGGGATGGTTAGGATTGGCTTTGGGGGATGGCTCAAACTGTTTAGGAATTAGGGGCAAAAAAGGGGGAAAAGCAAGGGTTTCCTTGTTAATGGACAATTACTTTTAAGTTCAATGTTTTGTGTTTGTATTACTTCCCTTACACTGCTTTTAAATTATGTATGAAGAAATGTTGTATTGTTTTGAGGTGATTAGCTGTCAATTTATTTTTAGAAGTTACTATTATTTAAATGCTGATTAAGGAATATTTATTTTAGCCATGATTATGTATGTCATTTTCTATTTTAAAACTTTTATGATGTATTTGAATGGGTAATTATGGTTGCAATCTCCATTGGAAATTTGAATTGAGATTATGACCATATCTTGAGGGAAAGAATTTTTTTTTGAAAAAGGGGGGAGGAAGAAATTGTGGGGTACAATTTTTTCTCATTTCAAATTCCAGAAATTAAAAAGAAAATTTCTTCAAATATTATTTTTTTGCAAAAAGGCGTGGTAAAATTTTTTTTTTTGAAGGGGGTCAATTCACAACAGCATAGTGTATTGCACAAGCATATAAATCAATTCAAGTCAAATCATATACAGTCTAAGTTCTGTGACTACAGTTATTCTGTGTCAAATATTTAATTACAATCCAAATTCAGACCTGTATCAAGCGCGAATATTGTGTCCATTTTTGCCCCAACTGTTCAGGGTTGGACCTCTGCGGTCGTATCCAGCTGCGCTCGGCAAAGCAATTTATTTTTTATGCAATTAATTTTTATTCCTGTGAAAGTAAACAGTAAAAAACAGCTGATCTAGAGAAGAAATAGCTTTGACTTCTCTTACAACACTAAATTTATTAACAAATATGGGATGTAGTGGAAATCAGTGTATAATATGATGAATGCCATCTGATTGTCAACATTTCAATTACATGAACATCTTGACCAAGCTTGGTTTCATAATACCCCATTGGACGAAGAGGTCCCCAATGGATTTTGATGTCAGTAGATTAAAGGTCAAGATTACAGCCTCAATTAATAAAGACCGCAACAGCGGTAAAATTTGGTTTCTTTCTGATGTCATTTGAACTATATGTACAATCTTCGCTAAATTTAAGTACAAAATGCTACTTGGAAAGAGCAAGACCCTATAGTATTGACTTTCTAGATCGTAGCTATTAGGTCAAAGTTGCTTCAAACTGACGGAAAATTTTGGAAAGTTTTATTTCTAGACTATATCTCTGATCAATAAATCAGACCTTTAGCAATCTGATGTGGATAATGTGCCTTCAAATGGAAATCCCCCTTTTGATGATGAGACCACTGTGTCACAGGTCAAGATCCCAGCAGCAACGAACAGATTGAAAATTGGTTATATTTAGTGTTTTCAGGAAAAAATTCTTAGTTAACACAATAATTATCCAATATTAGATTGAAAATGTCCCGTTGGAAGGCTTCTATTAATTTTGAGCTTCAAGGTTAAGGTCACAGCAACTGGAAAGGCTGAAATGGAGCACACATTTTGTTTCCGTATGACATCTTTTGCACCAAATCTGTATCAGTTTAAGCTTTGAAAGAGATGTATAGACCCCCATTGAATTTTGAGTCAGTATGTGAAAGGGCAAGGTCACAGTGCGTAATGCAACGGTTAGTTTTAAGAAAAAAATTGTTCCTAGACTTGAGCCATGAATAAGACATGACAGGTCATAGGATGGATACTTGGTTCTGGAACTTGTTTCCTGGATTATCTGGATATTGCATGTCCGCCAAATTACTGTCAGCAACAACTATCAATACTCATAAATTGCCAGCAGAGTACTTGAAGTCTTGAATATCAAAACAACAAAACTGTTTCGTCTACTAATCCATAAAGATCGCAGCTTGGCTTATGCACCTTTAATTAATATTTATAGAATAACTAATCGAAGAATTCAAATATTGAAAATATTCAATGAGTAACCGAACAAAACATTAACTCACGAATGATCCTAGCGTATGAGTTAATAATCAGTGTTGTTGGCCACGAGTTATCGATATTGGAACTCTTCGATTAGTTTAATTCTTTTTATTACATTGGCCATGGTTTTTTGTCCCTGCATAACGCATTGCGGGGGACATGGAAATACCAGGCGTCCGTCCGTCTGTCCCGTCTTGTTAGGGCTTTCACAGATACAATTCTTGACAGATTTTTATAAAACTTATACTATAGGTTAATATCAGCAATATCTCGGACAAGTTCTATAATGGTGGACGATCAACTATTTTTTAAAGAGTTATGCCCCTTGGGAATATTAAATTTATGGAAAATGGCCTCGTTAGCGCTCTCACGGGTACAATTCTTGCCAGATTTTTATAAAACTTATACTATAGGTTAATATCAGCAACATCTCGGACAAGTTCTACATGTGAAATTATCGGATTTATTTCACAAGTTAAATTCTTGGTTGTAATTTACAGGGAAATCACAGTATTTCATTGCATTCAATGTAATGATAACTTTTATTGTCTCCTGCATAACGCGCTGTGGGGGACATTGAAATACCGGGCGTTTGTCCGTCCGTCCGTCCGGTCTTGTTATCGCTCTCACATGTACAATTCTTGCCAGATTTTTATGGAACTTATATCATAGGTTTATATAGCAATGTATTGAACGAGTTCGAAAGTTAATTATTTTAAAAAAGTTTGCTCCTTAGAAACATTAATTATATTGAAAATTGCATCGTTAGTTCTTTAGTGTGTGTACAATTCTTTTTATGCAGATACCTTATGTTACGAAGTTTCCCTCTGTCATATGTCCAATGTCCTTGAACTCATTTTCATGGTTTAACAACTGCTTGAAAAAAAAATTGAGTTTTTTGTCATGTGCATTTCTCACTTATTATGAGTAATAGGATAACCATTGACCTCATTTTCATGGTTTATTAGTCAATGTTAAGTTTAAGTGTTTTGGTCTGTCTTTCAAGTACTATAAGCAATAGGTCAACTATATTTGGTGTATGGAATGACTGTAATGGGTACATGTCAGTCTGGCAGGTTTCATCTGACCTTGACCTCATTTTCAGTGTTCATTGGTCAATGTTAAGTTTTTGTGGTTTGGTCTGTTTTTAAAGTACTATAAGCAATAGGTCAAATATATTTGGTGCATCGAATGGTTGTAAGGTGTACATGTCTGTCTGGCAGGTTTCATCTGACCTTGACCTCATTTTCATGGTTCATTGGTCAATGTTAAGTTTTTGTGATTTGGTCTGTTTTTCAAGTACTATAAGCAATAGGTCAAATATATTTGGTGTATGGAAGGATTGTAGGTGTACATGTCTTTCTGGCAGGAATCATCTGACCTTGACGTCATTTTCATGGTTCACTGGTCAATGTTAAGTTTTTATACGATCGCAAAAAATTTTGCGGTCGTATATTGGTATCACGTCGTCGTCGTCGTCCGAAGACATTTGGTTTCCGGACAATAACTTTGGTATAAGCAAATAGAAATCTATAAAATTTAAACACAAGTTTTATTATCACAAAAGGAAGGTTGGGATTGATTTTGGGGGTTATGGTCCTAACAGTTTAGGAATTTGGGGCCAAAAAGGGGCCCAAATAAGCATTTTTCTAGTTTCCAGACAATAACTTGTGGAACGGGTTATGGATCTCTCTGAAATTATACCACAAGTTTCCATACCACAAAGGGATGATTAGAATTGATTTTGGGGGTAATGGCTCAAACCGTTTAGGAATTAGGGGCAAAAAAGGGGGAAAAACAAGGGTTTCCTTGGTAATGGACAATTACTTTTAAGTACAATGTTTTGTGTTTGTATTACCTCCCTTACACTGCTTTTAAAAGTCTTAAGAAATGATGTATTGTCGTGAGGTGATTAGCTGTCAATTTACTTTTAGAAGTTACTATTAAAAATGCTGATTAAGGAATATTAATTTTAGACATGATTATGTATGTCATTTTCTATTTTAAGACTTTTATGATGTATTTAAATAGGTAATTATGGATGCATTAAAGATTCTTGTGTATAATGTGGAGTTTAGTATGACGTCCATTATCACTGAACTAGTATATATATTTGTTAAGGGGCCAGCTTAAGGACGCCTCCGGGTGCGGAATTTCTGCTGCATTGAAGACCTATTGGTGACCTTCTGTTGTTGTCTGTTCTGTGGTCGGGTTGTTGTCTCTTTGACACATTCCCATTTCCATTCTCAATTAGATGCAATTTGAATTGAGATAATGACCATATCTTGAGGAAAGAATATTTTTGGAAAAAGGGGTGTGGAGGTGAACAAAATTGGGGGTAAAAAGAAATTGTGGGGAACATTTTTTCTCATTTCAGATTTCAGAAATTAAAAGAAAATTTCTTCAAATTTGGCAAAAAGGGGAGGTAAAAAAATTTTTGGGGAGTCAATTCGCAACAGCATAGTGTATTGTACAAAAGTTAAAAAGGGGTAAACAAATTTTGATTTTTTTGGGGGGGAGTCAATTCGTAACAGCATAGTGTATTGCACAAAAAAACAGAAAATTGAATATAAATTCAAATCATATAACCAATTCTAAGTTCTTTGACTAAAGTTATTCTGTGTCAGAAACCTATTATGTGTCTATATTTAATTACAAATCAAATTCAGACCTGTATCAAGCACGAATATTGTGTCCATTTTTGCCCCAACTGTTCAGGGTTAGACCTCTGCGGTGATATCCACCTGCGCTCGGCGAACCAATTTATTGTGTTTTGGTCTGTTTTTCAAGTACTTTAAGTAACGAGTCAACTATATTTGATGTATGGAATAATTGTAAGGTATACAAGTCTGTCCCGCAGGTATCATCTGACCTTGACCTCATTTTCATGGTTCATTGGTCAATGTTCAGTTTTTGTGGTTTGGTCTGTTTTTCAAGTACTATAAGCAATAGGTCAAATATGTTTGGTGTATCAAAGGATTGAAATGCGTACATGTCTGTCTGGCATATTTCATCTGACCTTGACCTCATTTTCTTGGTTCATTGGTCAATGTTAAATTTTTTGTGGTTTGGTCTGTTCTTCAAGTACTATAAGCAATAGGTCAACTATATTTGGTGTATGGAATGATTGTAAGGTGTATATGTCTGTCTGGAAGGTATCATCTGACCTTGACATATTTTTTATGGTTCAATGGTCAATGTTAAGTTTTTGTGTTTTGGTCTGTTTTTCAAATACTAATAGCAATAGGTCAGCAAAATTTGGTGCATGGAATGATTGTAAAGTGTACATGTCTGTCTGGTAGATATTATCTGACCTTGACCTCATATTTATGGTTCATTGGTCAATGTTTAGTTTTTGTGTTTTGGTATGTTTTTCAATTACATACATAATAGGTCAATTATATTTGGGGTATGAAAAAATCGTAAGGTCGATATGTCTGTCAGACACAATTTATCTGACCTTGACCTCATTGTCATAGATTTTTAAAAATGTTAAGTTTCTGTAATGCTTTTAGTAAAACCTTTATCTTTAAGACTTTCAACAAAAAATCAATGGTCAGTAAAGCAGGCGAGACATTTCAGCGTGTGCACTCTTGTTGTTTATCTTGGTTTGTAACTTCTCAATCTAGTTATGAGATTTGAATATCGATAAACTACATTGTTCTGATGCCTAAATCCCATGACTTGCCTTTCTATCAAGATTGACTTGATTGGGGCTTAGAAGGGGATTATATACTATGTCATGTAAAGGGTTGCTGCTTACAAAGAGGATTTCAATAACGTGTTAATAATAAAGTTAAATAATCTCAATGAAAGTTGTAAGGATGCAATCATGACCGTTACAGAATATCTGTGTCACAGATGACCACGGATATGTTTTATATGTCTTAGCAAAAGTCCCGTTCTTCCTTTTTTGTTTTTGACCACACAATGTATCCATCGTTAGATTGTGATTTGTTTAGCGCAGTATGACGGGTATCACTTTTGGGATGTAACGCGACTGCTTTCAATAGCAGTTCACTGTTATTGGCAGTTATTGGTAGTATTTTCCATCAGTTCACTGATTGGCGGCCTTTATAGATAGAAAAAATTGAAATATGGTAGACAACCATTGACCATCTGTAAGAAATTAAAAAACAACCTTACATGCCGACAGATTGTATGCAACAGTTATTTGTTTGCAGCCAATCGGAGAAAGCACTATGGTGTTACGGATAGATATCAATCAATAACCTAAGCTACTAACTAACAGGAGAATAGACTTCAAACCTTATGCCATGTCTACGAAAAAATCAAAATGGTGAACATTATTTATTTGAGCATATATTAAATTTAATAGGATTTGACGTTTATAAGTACTAACCTATATTTTTTTTTATACAAAAAATGTATCAATGACGAATCAATCTCACGGGAATCATTCAATTTCTTATTTTAAATTCGGTTTTGTAAGTATTGAAATTATAGCAAAATATAACCCGTCTTCAAATACGATTTGACATTTAGCATTGGAAGGATGTGCAGTGCGAATTATAATGAAATAGGCATGGTGTTTGAAACAATACTAGAACAAGAATTTTTAATTTGTTTTTTTTTTGTTTTTTTGTTTTTTTTTGCTTTTTTTTTTCAATAGGGATCTTACATATCCAAGAAACAATCCTAGAATCAATTATTTTGCATACAAAAAAAAATCAATCTAATAATTAATAACTTTCTTTGAAGTATGAAACTCTTTTGCATTGTGTGTCTATTGAGAAATGACGATTGCAAACAAGCCTTATCGTGGGTAAAATTGATAACGGATCAAAAATAGATTGGTTTGACCAATTGTTAATGTTAAAATGTGTAATATTTTTATAATATTTTTCCTAAAAGAAATGACTTTTGCAATGAAATCACAATTTTGTTAAATGGTGGGTTGAACCTAAAACTTTAAAAAAAATGTTGTAAAAATATAAGATTTTAAATCTTAAGACCAAACAATTATAATACTTTTTTAGGAATTGACTGTACTTTTTTTATTCTGTCTATTGTTTGGGAATGTATATTGCCTTTTAGATGGCTTTTAGTTATCTTTATTGTTGGGTTGTGTCTCATTGTCGTATACCCACGTCATGTATTTATATGAAAGTGAAAGGAATACGACAAAGCAGATAGAGAGGATGAACTCCTTTACCCAAATAAAAATATGCATGTACAAGATGATGTCGGTGGTTGTCTTATTGTCATTTTCTAATGTTTGTCCTTTTATTTTCAAAAAAGATATAAGAAAACAATTCGTTGCTTTAAGTAGCTTTACATAAAGACAAAACGATACAGATGATATTAACAAAGATCAAACTAATATAAATGATTAAGTACAGCTCTTTGTAAGAACCAGGCAGAGTGCGATATATGAAGGTTTCAGATTTTATCTAAAATGGGCCTAGTAGAAGCAGTAAATGAATACTGCTCAAAAATAATTTTGAGTGGGAAAATATGAGTGGTTGCCATGGTAACGAACACTCTATTTTTGGATGTTAAGCGTAGTAAAATCTTTCAAAATCAGCTAGATCACCACAATTCAGAGTCTGATTATGAATAGAATTGTGAATTTTCATTAATGTTCATATGTAACATTGATACGACTTGGTTTAAGCTTCATTTTAGTAAAGATTGCATGTCAACCAAATTTGTAATTTTTTGAAAAATTTTGCAAAAAATGCATATTTTCAACTTTTCTGAAATTGGGATTTTGTGAAATTATCAAATTTTCTCTGGTGTTTTTCAGAAAAGTGCAAATGTGTACAGAATAGTTAGCACTGTAGTTATAAAGTTTGGATACTACTTTACCAAATTAAATAGAAAATGCGTGGAATTTTCTTTAGTTTTATCACCATAGAAACCGATTTTTCCTTGGAAACGGAGTTTTATTTGCAGAATATTGCAGTTTAAGAGCTTAAATGTCCTGAATTGTTTCATAACCGATAAGAAAATAAATAAAAGCTAACGCAAACTTTACTATCGTTAAGTGTTGTTGTCTTCAATTGTTACCATGGAAACACATATTATCCATAGCAACATCCACTCAAAAACTGCATAAATAGAAATTTATGTAAAAAAATACATAAATAGAGGGTGTTTATTTTCAAATTGGAATATGACTTTATTCTTTGCTTCACTCACAGTCTTGTCTGTTTTTTCTTCTTCAGATGGTTCAATAAATGTAATATATGATGTAACATTGGGGTTGGGGGTTTGGAAAAAGGAAGGGGGTATGTTGATTTTTAAAATGTTTCATACAAGTAGATACTTGAAAAGATAATTGCGTTTGGTCAGACTTTGTTTCGAGTTCATCATCTGATAATCCATTTTGAAAGTAAACAGATGATGAACTTCATGGGATTGCAATAGCCGGGCCAACCTGGCTTATGGTAAGGCATGATAGATATGGCCCTTAACAATTGTAAGAAAATTCTGAATTTCTTAGGGCACACACCGTCTGAGATGTTATTCCACCAGCATAAATCACAAAATTGACCTGTAAGATAATATTAAGCTTACAAACCAATAATAGAATCATTTGGCCAAAACATTTCTAAACTGAAACTGAGTGTGATGGACGGACGGATAGACGGACAGGCAAATTGAATCAAATTTTAAGTTGGTGGTGACTTAAAAATAATAATAGTCAATTGGTGATTGCTAATATCAGAAGTGCAGTATAATGGAATCCTCTTAATATATAGCTATTAACATATCATTAATAGCTCCTTTGTTGTACTGCTATCCCGCAATTGGAATTCAGGATCCCTGAGATAGACAAATAGATACATCTGCTAACTTGGAATTGTGATAATCCCGGTAAGATAATTATGCTATTACCGGCAAAATTATCAAATCAAAATTATTGTGCAAAAAATTGTATTAATTATGAATCATTCCTTACTATGCATCGTTCTACATATATCTCATAAGTTCATGATTCCGACAACATTATATCTTGTTTTGTGTGTGTGTGTTTGTTGTTGTTGTTGTTTGGGGGAGGGTCAGCTGAAGCACACTTCTTATCCTTCTTCGAAATCTCCTTCCTCTCCTTTAAGAAAGTAAACATTTAAAATGTATCATTTCTTTAGGTTGATTCTTCAAAAAATTGTTTTGCTATTCTCAACGTTTTTTTAACCTTTACATGAATTACGCCCTATTTTCTGTATCTGTCTCTGTAACCTTTATAAAAGACTGTCCTGAGATTTGGAATGAAACCACTAAGCTGAGAATGTCTGCATGATCACAAGATTAATAACAGTAATAATTTGAAGACAAATTCCACACATGGTCTTATTCAATTAACCGCAACACTAGAAACAGCGCAGTATATACCAATCTTATTTTTTTTGTAATTATCAATGCTTTCTAGTCCAAACAAGTTGTAATCATTAATGAATACAAGACTTTAGTATCCAATGTGAAATAAAAGAACAAATTTCCAATGTCCCGCGAATTGCACACATATGATCGATTCAAGGTACAAGGGCAAAAACTAAAACACTTTTATGGCCGCACCGCAATTTGGGGGGGGGGAGTAGGTTTAACCCATGTCTGTCAGTACATTAGTCGTCACAAAGTTGGTTTCCATTTTCTAATTTTAGTTTGCCTCAACCAAATCTTATGAAACATGTATACACAATGCTTATTACCACAAAACAGAGTTCAAGTTTGAATTTTGTTGGTGTCACTGTCAACTGTATAATTTGCCTTAAATGGCATGGTTAACTAAAGAAATTTCTCAAAGTGACCATTTGATCTTATGAGAACCTTTCTGGAGCCCTTTTTTCTGTCATACATACCATATTATATTTTTCGACTTTCATGTAGATTTTTTTTATCTTTTCTGTGAATTTAAAAAAGAAGATGTGGTATAATTGTTAATGAGACAACTCTCTTCAAGAGACCAACATGACACAGAAATTAACAACTATAGGTGATCATACGGCCTTCAACAATGAGCTTATACCGCAGTCCCACTAGGCCATGATCGCACTATGATTTGTGAAAAAATACAAATTTAGACGATCGTAGTGCGATCGTGTAGATCGCAGTAAGGTCGTAATACGGTCGTGGTGAGGTCTTCAAGATCGTGATGAGCGTGGTCATCTTTGAACATGTTCAAAACAATCGTGGTGCGGTCGTGGCGAAATCAGGTCGTAGTAGAAGCGTAGTGAGAGCGCAGTTAGGTCGTGGTAAGATCGCAAAGGTCGCTGTTACATCGTAGCGAGAGCGGGATTCTATTCGGAGAGACTGCGCTACGATCTCACAGCGACGTTACTACGACCTCACTACGACCAGCACGTTCTCACCGCGACCCATCTACGCTTCCACTACGACTATACCACGTTTACACCAAGCTGTTCAAGACCATAGTACGATTCTAGCACGTCCATGCTGTCCTCATCACGCTCTTCTTACGGCCCGACTACGTTCTTACTACGACCATCATGCTAAATGTCATTTCACATGAAATATATAAAAGCCCTCCAGCTTTTGTCTGTCTGTATGTAATTTGGACCTCTTGTCTTTTTCTCCAACGGCTCAACCCTGCTTGACTCATCTCTGTCATCCCTGCTTTCGTTCACTAAAACATCGTCATTTGAGCTTGATGGACTAGCAATAGGTTGTATATAATTTGTCACAAATCGTATGAGTTGGTTTATATGACAATAAAAAACTTGAAAAAAAAAGAAAAAGATTCAGGTTGCATTGGTCGGTGCGACATCTCTGCTAGATCAGGATTCGTTATTATCAGACCACCCTCTGCCTCTACACCTACAGCTGACACCACGCCCACGCGTTCTGGTAGATTTTGGTGGCATGACTGTGTTGTTTCCGAGAAATCTAAGTATTAATCAGAAATATAAGGAATGGAACAGTATTTATATGGAACACGATGTTGACGTTATTGCTGAGAACGTAGTAAGATCACGGTAGGAACGTAGTATAATCGTGGTAAGAACGGGCTATAATCGCAGTAGAAGCGTGGTAAGATCGTGTTGCAATCGGATAACTCGTGGTATGGTCGTAGTGAGAACGTGATGAGCGTAGTAAGATCATCAAAATCGTAGAAAGCATGGTGAGAACGTGGTATAATCGCAGCGGGATCGTTGTGGAAGCGTAATGAGGACGTAGTATCATCGTGAAATCAACGAAAATAATATTTTCATGCCGCTCATACCGCGACCGTGGTGCGATCGTGGTCTAGTGGGACTGGGGCTTAAGCCCATGCCACATAGTCAACTGTAAAGGTCCAGAAATGACAATGTAAAACAATTCAAACAAGAAAATCTAACGGCCGAACTTTGGTGTTGGGTTTATATATATTAACATAACCTCCTTTAGTTTTTCATGAATTTGTGATATGACATTGAGAAGTTATTGAAATTTATTCTTTAAAAAGCGACGGGCGTAACATGTGCTCATGGCGCAGCTGTTTATTTTATTTTATGGAATAACACCCTTTCAAAGTCTAGGATCAGCCCCAAAGGTATGAGTACATTTGAACTGTGGAGTAGTTATGGAACACCTTAGCATTGCATTATCCTGAGTAATAACAAAGAGATTTTACCTTTGTTATGTGTAAAGTGTTCTTAAAAGACCATGACTTTATATGTTTTGTTTTGGTCTGTCCGTCCATCTGTCTGTCCTTGTCACTTCAGTTTCAGTTTGGAAATGCTTAAACCAAATGTTTCTATTATTGGTTTGTAAGCTTATATTTATAAGTGAGATTTCAAGTTGAGTCTCTTGCTGTTTGAAATTTGTGAGAATTATTGCGCTAGGAAAATTAGAATTTTCCAAAATTTCTTAATTTCTTCCCAGTTGTAAAGGACATATATTGTCAGAGCAATACTTTCAAAATTATATGGACCTTGACAAAAGCTAGAATGTGCTATTGCAATCCCCATGAAGTCGATCATCTGTTAGTAACATTTCATGAATAATTGTAGATTACCAGATTGAAACCAAATGTTGTAGAAAAAGTAAAATAACAAATATACAGAACACTGAGGACAATTCTAAACAGAAAGTCTCTAAGCAAATGACAAAATCAAAAGCTCAAACACATCAAACGAATGGATAAAAACTGTCATATATTACTGACTTGGTACAGGTATTTTCTTATGTAGAAAATGGTAGATGAAACCTGGTTTTATAGCTAAACCTCTCAATTTTCCTTAAAAGGATTTATGAAAGATTCAAATAAAACTACCAAACCTCCACTCCTCCCCAAAATGCCACAGTGTATATATTCAAATTTGTTGAGTCTTCTCAAGGAGCAAAGACAGGACTGAGAGTTAAATAGATTAAAGCATGCAGTTATATTCCCATTAGAAAAATGAAAATTATTAGCATAATTATATGTATTTGTAAAAATTATATTATATATATTTTGATTGGATGTTGTTATAGGTGATATTTGTTACCATGACAACTGTTGTAATAATACTTAACCGTTGTAGTTTAGATTTAGAGTGTATATATGCTTTTATGTATTTTCATAAAGGTTTGGAAACAATTGAGAACATTGAATTCCCTATACTGCAGAATTCAACAAATAAAAACTCTATTTCCAAGGGACAAATACATTAATATGGTGATCAAATTCAAGAGAGCCCCACGCAATATTCTATTTATTTTGGTCAAGTAGTATTCAAACTTTGTTACCACAATGCTAGCTATGCTTTACTTATTTGCACTTTTCAATAAAAAACACATGAGAAAATTTGATAATTTCACAAAACTCCATGATTCAGAAAAAAGAAAATATGTGTTTTTTTTTTTTTATATATTTTAACAAAAATCTAAAAGTAGGGTTGAACTGCAATCTTAAGGAAGTTCGCTTCTCAGTTTCAAGTTGATTAACTTTTCAAAACACTAGTTAATATCGATAGGGATCACTAAAGGAATCAAAAGAGTAAAAATTATACAGGTCAATGTGCTTGTTTTGAGATATTACCCATTGAAATTTTGGCGGAAAATATTCTCTCTTGACTTTTCATAGCTTTATCATTGACAAGTTTACATTCTCAAAAACTATTAAAGAATAATCGAAATTTTATAAGACTTTTACAGATGGCTTATCATTACACATGTAAAAGATTTATAAAAAGAAAAATGGGGTCAATGGCCATTTTAAAGGCATTCAAATGAATAAAACCAGAGGTTTCGAAAATCTGACAAAATCCCAAAACATGACAAGCGAACTACCTTAACTAAGCTTTGAAGCTAAAACCAAGTTATATCGATGTTATATATGAAATTTCTGAAAAAATTTGTTTCTTTATATAATCAGGCTCTCCGACCAAACGTTTTCTTTTCAAGAATCTACATGTATGATATTTAAAAAAAGACCTACCCCCTTTTTTCCCCACCTTCCAACCCCAAGGTTACATTATATATTACATTTGTTGAACCTTATGAAAAGAACAGACAAGACTGTGAGTAAGCAAAGCATGCAGTCGTATTCCAATTTTAATATATACACCTTCTATTTATGTATTTTTTTACATAAATTTCTATTTATGCAGTTTTTGAATGGATGTTGCTATGGATAATATGTGTTTCTGTGGTAACTATTGAAGTCAGCAACTCTTAACAATGGTGATTTAGATTTAGCGTTAGCTTTATGCATTTTCTAATCGGTTATGAAACAATTCAGGACATTTAAGCTCTTAAACTGCAATATTCTGCAAATAATAAATCCGTTTCAAGGAAAAAACCGGTTGCTATGGTGATAAAACTAAAAAAGTCCCACACATTTTCTATTTAATTTGGTAAAGTAGTATCCAAACTTCATAACTACAGCGCTAACTTTTCTGTACACATTTACACTTTTCTGAAAACACCAGAGAAAATTTGATAATTTCGCAAAACCCCAATTTCAGAAGAGTTGAAAATATGCATTTTTGGCAAAATTTTTCAAAAAATTACAAATTTGGTTGACATGCAATCTTCACTAAAATGAAGCTTAAACCAAGTTGTATCGATGTAACATATGAACATCTATGAAAAATTCACAATTCTATTCATAATCAGACTCTGAATTGTGGTGATTTAGCTGATTTTGAAAGATTTTACTACGCTTAACAACAAAAATAGAGTGTTCGTTACCATGGCAACCACTCATATTTTCCCACTGAAAATTATTTTTGGCAGTATTCACTTACTGCTTCTACTAGGATAATTATAGATAAAATCTGAATACCCTCATATATCACATGTATATGGCACTCTGCCTGGTTCTACTTAAATATGATTGGACATCGATGAAGGAGACTCTGGTCTATCGGACATCGTTTTGGTTATGCATGACGTCAGATTGAATGGCGATTAGAAGGTAAAAATATTGGACATCGATTCGAGGAGCGGACGTCGATTAGAGACCGGACGTCAATCTGAGTCTAACATATTTTATCCCTGAAAATGACCAGTGATTTTACAAAGTTTCAAGAATTATCAATAAAACAGAGATCCTTCTTTTTATAAGAATAAATCAATTATAGACAAAAATCAATCATCTGTATTTTTACCCTTTTAGTGTTTAAGTGGACAGTTTTCAGTCCTGTCCATTTATCAAATCTAAAATTAACGGTTTTGTCAGTGATATTCTATTAAACTACGTTGAACAACAATAACTCATAGTCAAAAAAATATTTTAAATTCACGAAAATTAATAATATCATTATTCGCATTGATACTGATTACTATATGTGTATATGATGAGTTGTATTGTTTGCCCGAAAAAGTGTCAATGCTAAAATAAATGCACAGATCACATAATTTTCTGTAAAACAAAGGAAATGAAAGTTATTGAACATCTGTTTGGTGTTTTTAATGTTCCAACGAACAAGGAATGTACAGAAAAACAAACTAAAGACAAGCTTGCCATATTGAATACAATTTTGGAGGAGGCCAACATCGGCTGAAATGTTTAAATACCGATTTTGCATGTTGATAGCGGAAAGGGAGACCCCAAACATATAATGGCCATCGTTCATGAAAGGACTGAAAAGGATAATGCATGGCTACGAAACATGAAATTTTGCTAAGATCCTACACAAGGAATCAATTTGAGGCGTCTGATTAACTTTTTAGCACCGTCAGATGTTCTTCAAAAGAGAGGTGAAAGATACCAAAGGGACCTTCAAACTCATCAGTCGAAAACAAACTGACAATGTCATGGCAAAAAACTAAAAACGACGAAAAGACAAACAACAGTACACAAAACACAACATAGAAAACTAAAGACTGAGAAACACGAACCCCAACAAAAACCGGGCGTGATCATCGATGCTCTTGAAGAGAACGCCGATCCTGTTCAGCATGTGGCACACGTCAATGTGCAGTAACATCAGATTCAATACGTATTGAACAAGGTTTTATTTCACGTGAAATTCACGTTAATTTTCAAAAAAGAGTTATTCAAATAACACCTAAATTTACGACTTTGATTAAAAGCATGAAGAATACCATTTTTTACCGCAAGTACACGTGAAATTCACATGACAAATTTTACGTGAAATTCAGGTGAAGATTTTCACGTGAGTTTCACGTATAAGCTCGTTTGAGGTGAATTTCACGTGAGATTCATGTGAAATTCACATGAGTACAATTTGCCTGAGTTCACGGGTAAAATGGTCAAATTAAAACATCGACAAGCCTTATTTAACATTGCTACCGTCAATTGTAATTACAAATTACTTTTTAGAGGGCAACGGAAAAAAATGTCGCTACAATTAATTTACTTGAAATTCTTTTTTGAATATATGTAATAAATAATGATAAACACCTTTTACATATCATACAGCCGTGTTGTAAATGGAAAGTAAGACAAATATTTTGACTGACTTGTATATGCTTAAAAATAAGATATATCACCTCTAGCACAACACAATATTCAGACAAGAAGTGAAATGTGTCCTTTCTATCAAAACAGTTTTAATTTGAACAACGCTTCTGACAATTGAGGGATCCTATCCTCACCTCTACGTTATTATTGTCCATTATCGTTTATTTCAATTCAATTAATGAAAGGTCAATGAGCGTGGTTAGCACTCCTATTTTGTCTGTGCCTTAACAATACCATATCCACCTAATAAAGCCTTAGTCCTTCATGGTGGCTATATCCATTATTCTATAGAGACTTGAACTTTGAACAAAACATTCATACGGTGACCTATAGATGTTAATTTTTTTGTGTCATTTGGTCTCTTGTGGAGAGTTGTCTCATTGGCAATCATACCACATCTTGTTGCCACGGATCTAAACGAGTTGAAAGTCATAAATATTCCTGAAATTAGTTTTAAAAAAAGGAATTAATAACATAAACGGTACCAGTTTTAATGCACCAGTTTCGCATTTCGACAATTAATGTCTCTTCAGCAATGCTGGAGGCCAAAATATTTGAATATCCAAAATCTAATCTAATGTATTGATAAATGTAATGATATTTTTTTTTCATTAATCATAGTAAAATCTTTCCGTTTACATTACACTTTTCTCGTGTGTCCTATGATTATTGATTTTGAATAGTGAACATTAGACAATCTATATCTTAGGGTTAGTTCTCTCAAGGATTAAGTTTATGTTCATCCAAAAGGTATGTTATTGTAAAATATTCCATACATTTCGAGAAACCAAGTTTCTTTTTTTTTTTTTTCTTTAAAAAAAAAACAAATGAAAACTATTTAAATTGAAAGCAAATCTGAATTTTACTTTTTTTCAACAGAATGAATTTTATTCTAAAAAAACTGAAAGCTTGAAACATATAATACTTGGTATAAATCCAAATAAAGTTTACTAATTTTGAAAATAAAGTGCACTGAAGGGAGATGCTGCTAAACGTTAATAAAAACCAAAAGTGCAAGTTTCCCAATAAATAGATATCTGAAGATGATGCTTTTTTTCAAAGAGCAAATGGCCTCATCGAATAGCAGGCTTTTATTCAATCAGTGTCTAGAAGAAAAGTTTGGAAAGTTTTCTATAAACAAGACTACAGATCTAAGGTGAATAAAACATTCTAAAATAAAAGAAGAATGTGTCTGAGGACACGAATGCCCCACTCAAGCTTTGCAATTTTTTAAAAGTTAAAAAGGGGGATAACTCTAGAACGGTAAGTGACTCACTGCCCAAATTCAAACTCTGTCTGCTAGTTTTGGTTCTCAGCATAGTGTATGAGTTTCAAAAAATTTGGATGAGGAAAACTTAAGTTAGAGTGCGGAAACGAAAATGGAATGGACGGACGGACGGACGGAAGGACGGTCAAGGGTGACACTTAATGCCCCGTTGCCTACGGCGGGGGCATAAAAATCCAACAAAACCGTAAAAAACAAAGCAAAACACAAAATAACGGTAATAGCTGGTCAAATATCATATTAGTGTTAGGCCTATTTATTTACTACAGTACCTGTTTAATGGTATTCATAGATATCTAAAATAAAGAAAAAAGAAACAATTAGATACATGTGCAATGTCTGTATTTTGCTGGTTGATATATGACTGCCATGAACATTGCTAAGTCCATCTGTTACTAGTCTCATTAACATTCAACATCGCTAACATCGTTATGCTTTATGTAAAAACTCAACAAAGATACCAGGCTTATACTTTGTTACGCCAGACGCGCGTTTTGTCTACGTCACACTCATCAGTGAGATATTATATTTCTAACACGACCACATAAAGCATAATTGCTACCAGTTTTGTGTTTTCGATATTTGTACATTTTGAATAACAATGTTCTATTATCAACATTGTAAAAATTCTGGCCAGTTTTTTAAACTCTAAAATAGAAAAAAATTGATGAGTTTTATAAATGAAAATTAATCAGAATTTCTATATGCATTTTTTTTTTTTTTTTTTTTTTGTCAAAGTGCACAACTTTGCATTTTACATGTAAGGACAATTTTTGCCTTTGTATTTTTTACTCGCTGAGTCAATATAGGATGTTTGATAAAACCATTATGAATTTGAATTTTTTTAAAGAGTTTGTTCAACAGTCTTGTACATGTATATCCAAAAAATCAAAATGTTATTAATACTACGCAAAGCTGAAGAAAGAAATTTTGAAACCATAATTTTAAATTGTTTTGTCAAAACTTGCATCAAAGGACATCCTTAACCAAAATGAATTTATTTGTATCCGAAACATGAAACATAGCTACATTTCCGATATAATTGTGTTGTAGGTCAAGAATGTCCTTCTTATTCTTTACTCGAAATCTACCAAAACTAGAGCTTTGATCCCTCTTCTGGTATTGTTCTGGCAAACATTTTGTAACATGTTAGTACGCAAGGCCAAAATGTTGCTTAAATCTAAATAAACAAAGCTGGTATACTGTGACTTTTAGTCAGCGTTGAAGGACCAGAAAATTGATGCTATTTATAACCTCATTATAGATACCATGCTTCGTTCCTTCTGAAATGCTTTTATTGTGAATAATAGGCGAATTCATTGATCAAATATCAAGATTCCGAAATTGAAAAAAAAAAAAAGAATTATGCTGTAGTCTTGAAGTAAACGATTCCATTAGCCTTTAGTAATTTATATTTTTGCATAAGCTAGTTTCAAATAGCAATTTCAAATGTGTTAACTCAATCAAGTAATGAATTTGTCCACCATAACAAATGGTTGATCGCATGGCATTGATAAATACATATACTTACGTTTGAAAGCAAGAAGTAAATTATTTCGAAAGATTTTTGAAAAGAGAACGTTTTTGGGGACATAACCAATGAACAATGTCTTATCTATGAATGCTAGTCGTATTTAATTACCATGTCTTTCATAACTTAGAGTTTATTCGAGTTCTCTGTGTTTTTATTTCAGTGTGCCTGTGTATAGTTACCAATGAATTCAATGAGTGGAACATCACCGAGTATCGTTTTAAGGAATACCAATGATAGTATTGACGCAAATATTACAGAATCCATTCCGAAAAGTTGGGCGAGGGAGGTACATAAGAATATAATTGCCAATGCTGTGGTACTGTCATTGTACTTTGTAATCGGTATCACTGGGAATGCATTAGTTCTTGCTGTATACAAAACGCAATTAAGACATGCATCTGTCGAAAGGTATTTTATTCCAGTACTGGCAATTTCAGATATGTTGTCAACGATTTGTGGAAGTATTAATAATATGGCGTGGGATTTGATGTCAGATAACTTCACAAACAATGCACGGTGTAAATATTTTCTATTTACCGTTTCAAACACAGCATATATGTCAATTTTATTATTACTTTGTATCGCTTTCCAGAGGTATTTACTAATATGTCGACACCATTCATTGAGCATGAAGCATCGCCACTTAATGATTGGTCTGTCTTTTGTATTTGCTAATGGTCTTGATTTGCCATTTGCATTCTTTTATGGTGTCAATTACTTTTACAATGATGGTAAATTAATAGGTACCCGATGTGGAAGACTGAAAACTAGTTTGTACTTGCCTGGAGCAATATATGCCATTTCCTTTGTTTCTCTAATGGTTATTACAGTTCTTGCACTAATTTTCTTCTACGGACGAATCGCATGTACAGTATTTGAACATTTCAAATCGAAAAGATCAAAAAAAATATTCACTTAATCCTTTATCCAAAAGCTCTAATAATAAGTACAAATTGGATACAAAAGATAACACTGTAGATCGACATTCTCATAACAAAACCGTGCATCAGGAAAACACTATTGATATATGCGTAAAGAATAAAGAAATAAAAATAATACAACAAACCGAAACGTCAACGTGACATAAATACATTGATAGAAATAATTTAGGAGAAAATGAACACAACTTTGAGGATACATGCAATGAATTGCAAAGGAAACCAGAAATGTTAAATGAAGCTAATATAATAGATATAACAAACGACGCAGAAGTGGTCATCGAATTGAAAAGAAAAAAAGAAATGACTGTAAAAGAATACACCAATGAAGAAAGCGTCAGCAAAAATCGAAAAAAATTATCATCGAAAAAAACGAAATCGGCATTATAAAAATAAGTTTTCAATGATGTTTATTGTTATTACGTTTGTGTCATTGCTCTGTTATATACCTGTTTGAGTAATTGTTCTTTTAGAAGGTGTTTTCCCGGATTTTTGGGACATTCTTTCCGGAACAGGATTTATTGTTGTCGCCAGGCTTTATCATTCGTATATTATCAATAGTATAGTTAACCAAATAGTTTATGCTTTTCTTGATACAGAATTTTATACTGTATTGAAGGCACTTTTTGCAAGTTGTTGTAGATTGTGAAAATACACTGCAGATACACATTAAAACTATTTTTCTGATTCATTTTGCACTAACCAATGACATTTTGAAGATATTGAGAACATTTCTGAGTTTCATGTTAGATTATGTATTGTCAGTTATTTCATCGAATGACTGTCACAGTTTATTCTAAATATTAATTAAAAAAAATCATATAGGACATAATCCACAATGATTCAACACTTTAAGAATAATATAAACAATAGCATATGTAGTTTTATTTTAACATGGATTGACGTCATTGAGCACGTAAGAGTACTAGAAAGTCGAATGATTTTGATTTATTGTAAAACAATATCATGCATATTTGCAAATGACTGTAGCTGGACACCCACAAATTAAAATAAGGAGCCAATATTTAGGTTCAATAATGCTTCTTTTATTAATGATCTCAAACCAGCATACTTTAAAAAATGAAAACCACATTCATTGTGTATTCAACAAAGAATTTACAGAACACTGTGTCTAAACTTTCAACAGTATCTGTTAGTCAACGAGTAGCATCACATCTATTTTAAGGGCCATTAATTAAGGAACTCTCAAATATTTCAACTGATTTTAAGATATTCATATGAAGGGATCAAGTTGAATGTTATGATTTGCTTTTTTACTGCATCGTCGTATATCATATAAGCTTTAACTACTATTCATTTACATTAAGTATGGCAATCCGTTCTCGTCAAAACTATATGTAAACCCTTTTTTGAAATAATGACACGATGAGCTTTAAAAACGTGACAATTTAAGAAATTGATTGAGTGTGTACTAATATTTTTAACTATATTTAAACTTAAGAGTGTTGTTTTATACATTTTAGTGTGTTTTGAAGTTTTTTAATCAATTTGATTTTTTCTCTCTAGAAAAATGACGAGATAGGCTTGCCATCTCTTCATGAAAAAGCACATGCATACAATATTGAAACAACAACGGAAACAAACGTGTCTCCACTAACACAAACCTAGCATATGGCTACCACGATAAAAAAAAAATGCATCAGAATTCATTCTAATCTTTTGTAAGGAATTGCCATGTGTCGATAGGTTTCTATACAATATGCCAAGCTCCAAATCATCCATTAAAGTTGAGAATGAATATAACAGAAACAATCAAAGACCTGTATCTTATTCTCAAATAACAATGATAATTAAGATATGACATTAGTAAACCACAAATGAGTGTCTTGACGTACACTGACACATAAATATGTGACAGATTGAAACCCGTTCTTTATAACATGGTATGGTTAGTTATATTGTGGTTTGTTTAACGTGTTTAAATGTATTAGTTTGTCTTTAGTGCCGTGTGAAGACAGTAGAGTGCCTCTCCGTGCTTCAGGTTTATGCTCTTATAATATACAAGATAATGGGGTGTGTGTCCGAGCGAGAACTTGTCTATGTTCATTACTTTAGGAATATTTGTCTAAAACTCATATTCAGCCCCATTCTACTATTTAGTCAGACGTCAAGCGCTACCCTGATATACACAGTCTTTTGTTTTTGTCCTCTGGTTTTGTAGTTTACGTATTTTGTCGGGTACTTGATGACGGATAACATTTGACGTCTTTAGCCGAACAGTTTTATCTTTTTACTTTATTCAATTCCTGTGTGCTGGTTCATATTCTGGACGCCAGTCTTTGCTCCTTTGTATTTTGTTGGCATGATACGGGTGATGTTCTTCTCATATATTTGATGATGGTATGATACTAAACCCCTAACGGGAGGGGTTGTGCTTTATTTTCATATGATGAAGACATAATCTTTCAAGCAGTTTATTGAGGTCTGGAGCTGGCATATCAGTAACTGCTAGTAGTCCTTTGTTAATTTATGTATCATTGTCATTTTGCTTAGTTTCTTTTGTTACCTATTTTGACATCGGACTCGGACTTTTTTTAAACTGGGTTTTACTGTGCGTATTGCTGTGTGTTTGTTTATTCTACATTAGCTAGAGGTATAGGGGGAGGGTTGAGATCTCACAAAACATGTTTAACCTCGCCGCATTTTTGCGTCTGTCTCAAGTCAGGAGCCTCTGGCCTTTGCTAGTCTTGTATTGTTTTTTTAATTTTAGTTCATTTATATGTTTTGGAGTTTAGTGTGACGTCCATTTTTATTGAACTAGAACACATTTTTGTTTAGGGGCCAGCTGAAGCCCGCCTCCGGGTGCCGGATTTTCTCGCTGCGTTGAAGACCCATTGGTGGCCTTCGGCTGTTTTCTGCTCTTTGGTTGGGTTGTTGTCTCTTTGACACATTCCCCATTTCCATTCTCAATTTTAGTCCATGATATATATATATAATTACCGACTTTGTTTTGGTGTACGAAGACTGTTCAGACTGTTTGTTCCATTATCCCCAATTTGAAATCCCATTTGACCATAGATGTGTTAGGTACTGACGGAGTCAAATTTATTGTCAGATCCCGTACAATATACCTTCTTCGTTCAACTTTCCTTATATAAACAGTGTTATGATATTGTAACTATCATATTTATTTAGTTAGCCTTATTTGTTTTGTGTGACCTATATATACAAAATAATACACATTGTGTTACAACTATGCAGTTTAGAAATCAATGGAACAATCATTGATACTCATGGAATGATTAGAACTTTCTATTTCACTTACATAACGTTTCCAGAATGATCACAACAAAAGATGCGTAATTTAAACATCTACAATTATCTAGAACTTTCCTTTATAAGTATTTAAATGCAGACCCTAAAGTTAGACATAGATATAGACATAGATAGACCTAGACATCGATAGACATCAATATTCTCAGCAGTTGGATTGACACTTTTATTTACTAACAACATCATACTAAATTGTGACCTATTGGACGTAATATTCTGTGGATTCCCGTGAAGATTTCCATTAAAGAAAAGACAAAAGATCAGACATATATTTTGACAGTTAAGTTGACATTTCTTTTTGCGTAATACTTCTTGTAAACTTGTGTATAATAAAACTTGTTAAATTTCATTATTGATTTGTGTCTTTTGTTGGCTACAATTAAAAGGCGATTTTCTGGCGTAACAGAAATTGGGGCTGGTGTCCGGGATAACGTAAATATCTCATTGAAAATTTTCAGTATGTTTTATTAGAATTAGCCAACAAAATTCTACAATATGTCATTTGATGCCGATAATTTTTTAAAAACGCCAGACCTGGAAGGGTTTGATAATTTAAAGAAAGAGGAATTAGTGATGCTTGCTAAACATCTGAAATTAGACTTTAGAGTATCTATGAGAAAACAAATTATAAAAAATTTGGTAAAAGACAAATTAGTTGACGCAGAAATTTTAGGAGAAGAGGCTCTTGAACTCAAGGTCGAAAATGTTGACGCTATCAAATTAAAACAGCTTGAATTAGAACATGAACTCAAAATAAAACAATTGGAAAAAGAAGAAAAAGAAGAAAGACAGGTAGAACTCGAAATGAAGGAAAGGTTAGAGATGGAGAAGATGAAAGAAAAAGAAAAAGAAGATGACTTTAAACTTTAAATTAAAACAGGCAGAACTTGAAATGAGAGAAAGGTTAGAGATTGAGAAAATGAATATTGAAGTGGTTAAATAAGAAAGCAACACTAAATTCCAATCAAAATCAGAACATTTTAATTTTGATGCAGCAAAAAATATATGTCTGGTTCCCAAATTTTGTGAAAAAAAAAGTTGACAAATTTTTTCAACAATTTTAGAAAATTTCTCAAAATTTGAAATGGCCGAAGCCTTTTTTGGACTACAATGCTGCAAAGTGTTTTTGAGGGCAAGGCCGCTGAAATTTACTCAGGACTTTCATTAGAAAATAGTTCTGATTATGACACGGTTAAAAAGGAAGTTTTGAAAGCTTATGAGCTAGTGCCAGAAGCATATAGACAGAAATTTAGGTTTTATAAAAAGTTTGATTCACAAACCTATATTGAGTTTGCTAGGGAAAAAGAAGATCTATTTGATAAATGGTTTACGTCAAAGAAAATAGTTAAAAAATTTTGATAATTTAAGACAATTGATGTTATTTGAAGAGTTCAAGCAGTGTGTTCATTTAGACTTGAAAACACATTTAGATGACAAAACTGTTGAGACATTACAAGATGCAGCTCTTATTTCCGATAATTATACCCTTTCACATAAGAGAAATTTCAAAGGTCAAAATTTTAATACTTCGAGTGGAAATTACAAGAATCAAAGCACTGAGCATACTGATATTACGCCTGTTGCACAGAATAAGAGTCAGTCTAGTTATAATATGTCTAGTCCAAAATTTGATACTTTTGAGAAGTCACTGACTTGTGCTTATTGTAAGAAGAATGGTCACCTGATGGCTGATTGTTTTAGACTCCAGAAGAAGAATGAAAGAGATAATAAGCCCAAGACTAGTGCTTGTACGACACCCCTTGTTACCAATACGTTGGAATGTCCTGCGAGTCAGGCTTTTAAGTCCAGTTTTTGTGATTACATGGAGGATTATAAACCTTTTATGTCCGATGGGTTTGTTTCTATTGTTGATAATATTAGTCCACAGCCTATAAAGATTTTACGGGACACTGGAGCTTCTCAGTCTTTATTGTTAGAAGGTGTGTTGCCTTTGTCCGAGGAGACTTCTGTTGGTGCCTTCGTTTTGTTACAAGGTGTGGAGTTAGGTTGTATAGACGTTCCCCTCCATCGTATTTATCTGAAGTCAGATTTGATTACTGGACCAGTTGTTGTGGGTGTTCGTCCTAATCTCCCTGTTGAGGGTGTTTCATTATTGCTACGAAATGATCTAGCTAGGAAGAAAGTGGTTGCTGAACCAATTGTTACCAGTGAACCGGTGGTGGATGTTAAATCACCTGAAGATGATGCTGAACTGTATCCAGCTTGTGTCGTTACTAGGTCGATTGCTAGAAAACAACAAAATGAGGATTTGCAAGAAGACCAGTTTGATTACATGGACATTTCTGACACCTTTCTAGCCGACATTGAAGGTCTCGGTAGCTCAGAAGAAGCCATAATAAGACCAACTAGTATAAACAAGAATGTATTTATTCAATGGTCTTGCCCATGACACCCCCTTGGCTGGACACTTAGGCATAAGGAAGACTTGCCTTAAGATCTTACAGCATTTCTACTGGCCAAGACTAAGAAGTGATGTCACAGAATAGTGTAAATCATGCCATATATGCCAGGTTGTTGGTAAGCCTAACCAGAAAAAAGCACCAGCACCACTTCTGCCTATTCCAGCCTTTGAAGAACCTTTCAGCAGAGTACTAATTGATTGCGTTGGACCTTTACCAAAGACCAAGACCGGAAATGCGTATTTATTGACAATCATGTGTACCTCCACTGGCTTTCCAGAGGCTATTCCGCTAAGGAATATCAAGACACCAACTATTGTCAAAGCTCTTATCCAATTTTTCACGCTAGTAGGACTTCCGAAGTCTGTACAATCCGACCAGGGTTCAAATTTTATGTCAGGTTTATTTCAGCAAGTCGTGTACCAGTTAGGGATTGCTAAGTATAGATCAAGTGCTTACCATCTAGAATCTCAAGGTGCCTTAGAACGTTTTCATCAAACATTGAAGAACATGATTAGAACTTTTTGTCTTCAGTTTGACAGGGACTGGGATGATGGTGTTCACTTTTTACTTTTTGCGGTCCGAGAGGCTGTTCAAGAATTCCTTGGTTTTAGTCCCTTTGAGTTGGTATTTGGTCATACTGTAAGGGGACGTTTAAAATTGATTAAGGAAAAGTGGCTTATTGAACACACTGACTTCAATCTTCTAGACTATGTATCTAGATTTAAAGAAAAAATGTATACTGCTTGTCAAATTGCTCAGAACAATTTAAAACTGTTCAGAATAAGATGAAAATATGGTATGACAAAGATGCCAGGGACAGATTTTTTTAGCCTGGTGATAAGGTACTTGTATTTTTCCCAGTCCCTGAACATCTTTACAAGCTTAATATTGTGGTCCTTATACCATAGAGAGAGTAAAATCACAAAAATACTGAACTCCGAGGAAAATTCAAAAAGGAAAGTCCTCAATCAAATGGCAAAATCAAAAGTTCAAACACATCAAACGAATGGATAACAACTGTCATATTCCTGACTTGGTACATGCATTTTCTTATGTAGAAAATGGTTGATTGAACCTGGTTTTAAAGCTAGCTAAACATCTCACTTGTATGACAGTCGCATCAAATTCCATTATATTGACAACGATGTGTGAACAAAACAAACAAAAACAATAGGTAAAAATGTCACAAATAGGGGTAAATTGTCTAATTCGGTAGGTCACATTCGTGAAAAGGGAACGGGATTGTAGTTACGACATAAGGAACTTATCCGATATCATCTGTGAAACGGATATTCCATAACGGTCAACCAACTCGTGATGGCGTCCGTAAAATTTACAAAGTGATGATTTCAACTTCACCATTTGGAACTCTTGGTTTAAAAATGAAAATCCACAATTTGGAAGCTGAAATCATCTGTTTTGTCGTAAAGTTTTGTTTTCAACCGACCCTCATAGTCAATTTTAGATATGTCATATGTTATATTGATGATATGTCAGAGAGTAAAATCAATGATTTGAATTATATTGTAAAAACACCAGGTCGGCGTAAACAAAATAGAGTGTGTCACATTAATATGTTAAAACCATATTTTGAGCGTACTAATGAAGGTGAGATTAAACCAGTTGCCACTTTAGCCATGGTTAAATTGGAGAACAATCATGACAAACCAGATCTAATAGAACCACCTTTTAGTTCTAAAACTATGGAAGAGACAGTTAGATTAAAAAATTCAGAAATTTTGTCAAATTTAGATTAAAAACTTGCACATCTGTCTCTTGATCGTAGAGAAAAATTAAAAGCTTTGGTATTTTCTTTTTAAAATCTTTTTCCAGATGTGCCAAACAAAACCACTGCTGTTTGTCATGATGTCGATGTAGGTGATGCTTCTCCAATTAAGCAACATCCTTACCGTCTCAATCCACTCAAACTTGAATTTATGAGACAAGAAATTAAATATATGCTTGACAATGATATTATTGAGCCGAGTAACAGTGAATGGAGTTCTCCTTTTCTGCTGGTGCCCAAACCAGATAAAACCTTTCGTTTCGTAACTGATTTTAGAAAAGTAAATTCTGTTTCAAAATCTGATTCCTATCCGATTCCAAGGATAGACGACTGCATTGGTAACATTGGAAAAGCAAAATTTGTGAGCAAATTTGATTTATTGAAAGGTTACTGGCAAGTCCCATTGACACAGTGAGCTCGAGAAATATCAGCTTTTGTCACACCAGATGGCTTATTTCAATATACTGTAATGCCGTTTGGCATGAAAAGTGCTCCAGCTACATTTCAAAGAATGATCAATAATGTTATAAAAGATTTAGACTGTTGTTATGCTTATATTGATGATCTTATTGTATGTAGTGATAGCTGGGAAGAACATTTAACACAATTATATGATACTTTTGATAGATTGTCATAATCAAATTTGACTGTTAATCTTGGTAAAAGTGAATTTTGCCAGGCCACTGTTGATTATTTAGGACATACAATTGGCTAAGGTCAAGTGAAACCTATTACGGCTAAAGTGGACACAATTACTAAATTTCCTCCTCCTATAAATAAAAAACAACTTATGAGATATTTAGGCATGATTGGTTTTTACAGAAAATTTTGTTCAAATTTTGCTACTGTTGTTCAACCATTGACTCATCTTTTACGGAAAGATTCTAAATTCATTTGGAGTGAAAATTGTCAAAACGCTTTTGAAAATAGCAAATCACTTTTAACTAAAAGTCCAGTTCTGATCACTCCAGACTTTGAAAAACAATTTAAACTTGCCGTTGATGCAAGCGATGTAGAAGTTGGAGCTGTTTTATATCAAGAGACAGATGATAATGTTGAGAAACCTATATCATATTTTTCTAATATATTAGATAAACATCAGAAAAATTATTCAACTATTGAAAAAGAGTGTTTTGCACTGTTATCTGCACTTCAACATTTTGATGTATATTTAAATCCCACTGTCCATCCTATTCTTGTTTATACTGATCATAATCCTCTCACCTTCATACATAGAATGAGAAACAAGAACCAGAGATTGACTAGGTGGAGTTTATTGTTACAGGAATATGATGTTATTGTAAAACATATTAAAGGTAAAGATAATGTAATAGCAGATGCTTTATCTAGAACTTATTAAAACACTGTGTATATACTATGTATTTTTGTACATATTATTCATGAAAAGTTTTTGTTACACTCAAACGTTTTTTAAGGGGGGAGGTGTTATGATATTTTAACTATTATATTTAGTTGGCCTTATTTGTTTTGTGTGACCTATTGTATATGTTTATATTGTGTACAAAATAATACATATTGTGTTACAACTATGCAGTTTAGAAATCACTGGAACAATCATTGATACTCATGGAATGATTAGAACTTTCTATTTCACTTACATAACGTTTCCAGAATGATCATAACAAAAAATGCGTAATTTAAACATCTACAATTATCTAGAACTGTCCTTTCCAAGTATTTAAATGCAGACCCTAAAGTAAGACATAGATAAAGACATAGATAGACTTAGACATCGATAGACATCAACATTCTCAGCAGTTGGATTGACACTTTTATTTACTAACAGCATCATACTAAATTGTGACCTATTGGACGTAATATTCTGTGGATTCCCGTGAAGATTTTCGGATAAAGAAAAGACAAAAGATCAGACATATATTTTGACAGTTAAGTTGACATTTCTTTTTATGTAATACTTCTTGCAAACTTGTGTATAATAAAACTTGTTAAATTTTATTATTGATTTGTGTCTTTTGTTGGCTACAATTAAAAGGCGATTTTCTGGCGTAACAACAGGGATTCATGATGTCACACCTAAGATGTGTTTCCATTTGCCGAAAAATTTAAAATTGAAAACAGTCGGTTATTTAAAAATTTTACTTTTGAATAGGTATTTTAAAACACTTGTGCTTGGTAAAAAGTAACTTCATACGATGAATATCTAAATAGATTGTGTTGATGAGCTATATTTAAACATCCAAAAGGGCAATTAAATCATCATCATACATTTCATACAACGCATAATATATGATGACAGACATTGGGTCCATGAACTTGCTAAAATAGTAAAATTCTTCATTTTTTGTCTCGCCTGCGACGAAAGTCGCAGTATGCGAGACATAGGGATTACTATCCGGCTGCTGCGGCGGTGTAAACCAGTGGAGAAAGTTTTATATTTCAGTAGGTGTCCATTTTCCTAGACCTCATTTGAATGGTTCAGCGACTGCTTGAAAAAAAATATAGTTTTTTTGTCATATAAATTTTTCACTTATTATGATTAATAGAGTATAAAAAAGAAGATGTGGTATGATTGCCAATGAGACAACTGTCCACAAGAGACCAAAATGACACAGAAATTAACAACTATAGAGTAGCTATATTAGATAGATGTGTTCTACAATGTCTACATGTCCGTAAGACAAGGTTCACCTGACACTGACCTCATTTCATTTATCAGTGATTAAGGTTAAAGTTACGTAAATAGGTCCGTCTCTCAGAAACTATCAGCAGTATGTCAGCTATATGTGGTGTATGGAATGATTGTAAGGGATGCATGTCAGTCTAGCAGGTATCATCTGACCTCATTTTCATGGTTCATTGGTCAACGATAAGTTTTTGTGTTATGGTATGTTCTTCAATTACTATAAGCAATAGGTCAACTATATCTGGTGTATGGAATAATTGTAAGGTTTATATGTCTGTCTTGCAGGTATCATTTGACCATGACCTCATTTTTATGGTTCATTGGTCAGTGTTAAGTTTTTCTGTTTTGGTCTGTTTTTCAAATACCATAAGAAATAAGTCAACGAACTATACTTTGTGTATGGAATAATTGTAAGGTGTACATCTCTGTCTGACAGGATTTATCTGACCTTAACCTCATCGTCATGGATTTTTAAAAATATTTAAAAAAAAAAGTATGTGATACTTTTGTAAATCCTTCATCTTTAAGACTTTTAACATAAGATCAATGGTCAGTAAAGCAGGCGAGACATTTCAGCGTGTGGACTCTTGTTTCAAAATGCTGATAACTTATCTGAAAAATAAAAAAAGATATATATTTTTAGTCTGAAAAGTTAAAAATAGTCGGATCGCTTTTGTTAATTTAATATTTGTAATGTTGCTTTGACTTCATATACTTGCCATAAATTGCATATGTAAAAAAAAAAAAGAACTACATTAAGTGTAATATTTTTCTTTGTTAACATAGTTGTTTGTTTTATCTGTAGTGATTAAGATTATAACACAATGTTGACTGCTGTACCCAAATTTTTGACATTTTTACCTATTATGTCTGTTTGTTTTGTTCACACATTGATGTCAATATAATGGAATTTTTATGCGATTGCCATACAAGTGATAGGTTTAGCTAACTATAAAATCAGGTTTAATCCACCATTTTCTACATACGGAAATGCCTGTACCAAGTCAGCAATATGAAAGATGTTTTCAATTCGTATGAGCTTTTGATTTTGCCATTTGATAAGTGACTTTCCGTTTTGAGTTTTCCTTGGAGTTCGGTATTTTTGTTATTTTACTTTTAAAATAAAAAAAGATATATAATCAGCAGCTTAATCCGAACATCAACATTTTGGTATAAATAAACTCATCATAGATACCAGGATTGAAATTTTGTACGCCAGACGCACGTTTCGTCTATATATAAGTTTCATCAGTGACACTCGAATAAAAAAGGTTTAAAAGGCCAAATAAAGTACGAAGTTGAAGAACACTGAGAACCAAAATTCCTAAAAGTTAGACATCTTGTGGCAGATTTTCATTTTGGGTAAAGCGGTTGCACATTTGTAAATATTAATGATAGGATAAGTGACAATCTGAAGGATTGCGTAATATTCACATAAAGGATGGAAGTTATACGGCCATAGGAAAATATGAAAGACAAAATTTCAAATATACAGTATTCCTGACATCTAACAAATTAAAGTCTTTTGAAGATATAAAAGATGCTATTTGATATCCTTATTACTTTCCACTATTTACAATACCTTTAAACCTTTGTTTCCTATGTTTCCTATGTCTGGATAACTAAGACATATCCTTCTACAGATCTCTGGTTGAATTTTCTACGCGTAGTATAAAATGTATATAAAATCTACTCAAAGAAAAACTTGCATAGGTTTGCGCAATAAACACGAAGTTATAAATTGATACGGGTTCCAATTCTCATAACTGGTATTTGCCATCATGTGTTATGTCAGAAAATCGCCTTTTAATTGTAGCCAACAAAAGACACAAATCAATAATAAAATTTAACAAGATTTATTATACACTAGTTTACAAAAAGTATTACACAAAAAGAAATGTCAACTTAACTGTCAAAATATGAGTCCAATCTTTTATCTTTTCTTTATCCGGAAATCTTCACGGGAATCCACAGAATAGTATATCCAATTGGTCACAATCTAGTATGATGTAGTTTGTAGTAAAAGTGTCAATCCAACTGCAGAGAATGTTGATGTCTATCGATGTCTAAGTCTATCTATCATGTCTATGTCTAAATCTCCATATTCAACTAACTTTTGGGTCTGCATTTAAATACTCAAACGGAAATTTCTAGACAACGCTAGAAATATCAATTACGCATCTTTTGTTATGATCATTCTGGAAACGTTATGTAAGTGAAATAGAAAGTTCTAATCATTCCATTAGTATCAATGATTGTTCCAGTGATTTCTAAACTGCATAGTTGTAACACAATGTATTTTATTTTGTACACAATGTATATAATAGGTCACACAAAACAAATTAGGCCAATTAAATAGATATGATAGTTACAATATCATAACACATGGTATGGCAGACCGTTATTGGATATATGTGTCATTAAACTTACGAATATGTTCAATTTGTGGTAACCCAAATCCAGTCCTCTTTTTTCTCGATTGCGATATTACCGAAAGCGACTTTTAACCAAATGTTTACCTGCTTCAGCAACACGACGGGTGCCCCATGTGGAGCAGGAACTGTCCACCCTTCCGGAGCATCCCCGGTTTTGATTGGTTTCGTGTTGCTCAGTTTTTATTTTCTATGTAGTAGAGTAGAGAATGCAAACGGGGGAATGTATCAAAGGGACAACAACCCGACCAAAGAGCAGAAAACAGCCCAAGGCGACCAATGGGTCTTCAACGCAGCGAGAAAATTCCGCACCAGGAGGCGGACATCAACTGGCCCCTAAACAATAATGTATACTAGTTCAGCGAAAATGGACGCCACAATAAACTCCGAAACATATAAATGAACCAAAATTTAAAAAAAAAACACACAAGACTAACAAAGGCCAGAGGTTCCTGACTTGGGACAGGCGCAAAAATGTGGCGGGGGTTAAACATGTTTTGTGAGATCTCAACCCTCCCCGTATACCTTTAGCCAATGTGGAATAAACAAAACGTTTAAACCCGCTCAATTTGTATGCACCTGTCCTAAGTCAGGAGCCTGTTGTTCAGTGGTTGTCGTTTGTTGGTGTGGTTCATAAATATTTCTCGTTTCTCGTTTTTTTGTTCATTTAAGCTCACAATCTGCCTCCGAAAGAAGCATACATTTTTGTTAATGTCCCTTTTTTTTTTTTTTGAACTAATAGGAGAAATAGAGGTAATATCGAAATAAAAAAAGAACTAAATTACAGAAATCGCTTAAATTTTACAATTATTTAGTTTATGTACAGCTTATTTGAAAACAATAATAAAAAATATAGGTCACCGATGAGTTAAAAAAGATATTTCCATTTTAATGCCAAAAAATGTCATTTTTGCACCAAAGGGAGATAATTTGGAGCTTTTTCAATCATATGAACATTTTAAAAGTCATCTGGGGCCAAACAGAATCGATTTTTTTGGTTGATTTTTGTACCATATCATAAAGTAATAACTAATAGTGCAATAAATAAAATTTGTAATGAAAACAACAAATGTTTAATTTTTCGCTGAAATTTTTGTACCCGCGAGCCTCCTTAAACACAACTCCAACGATACAAAAGTCAAAGGACATCTACAGATATCTATAGTAAAAAAGTGTTAAATTTATTTCATACACACTAATTTGGTATGTATTTTATGACAGCAAGACGGTTTGAATATATTCTATAGGTGACTATAGCTATAATATGAAGTTAATTTGAAGGTAGTAAAATTATTGCTTTTCCTGTGATTCCTTTTATTTTGCATTCTTCTGTGTACTTTTATCATTTCACTGATTGAAATCAAAGTTTGAGTGCTCAAAAGTAGTAACAGCTTCACAAGTCTGTAAGTTTCTAACAGGCATTAACTTGTTCTTTATTACACTACAATGTAATTGTATACATGAGAGACTGCAATCAGAAATATCTACGTACCGTTTTTGTTGGTTATTTGTTGTTGTTGTTATTGCTGTTTTTCTTTTTGGTTTTTTTTTTCTTCTATGGTAAGCTTATTTCGCTCCTTTATGACAAAGAAAATTATTAGCTCCTTATGACAAAGAAAATTATTATACGATTTACCCGCCAAATATTTTTTTCTTTTCTGTGTTTCATTTAAATATAAACAAAGAAGTGAAATAAAGTTTCTACCGAACTATTGTAAACTATTTGATTTCATTTGAAATCATCACACTAACATTCCAGTTGTGATGTCAATAAGATGTCACATGGCGAAATTACCATATTTGACCTCCCACTTTGACCTCTTTGTTTAAGACATCTTTTAGACATAAAACATTTCTGGTTAAGACTATGTAGGACTCATATCTTAACATATGAAGCCCTAAAAGCATATAGGACAAAATACAAACATATGGGTACTGATATCTGACAAACTGATATCATGGGAACATCTGAAGGATTTTATTTGATAGATTAAAAGTACCGTTAGATTTTCGAATTCACGGGCCAAGAAAAAGTCTTATCACACACTTGTCTATGAATAAAATTGAGAAAGGAAATGGGGAATGTGTCAAATAGACAACAACCCGACCAAAGAGTAGAAAACAGCCGAAGGCCACCAATGGGTTTCAATTCAGCGAGAAAATCCTGCACCCGGAGGCGGGCTTCAGCTGGCCCCTTAACAAAAATATGACCAATAGTTGTTAATTTCTGTGTCATTTGGTCTATTGTGGAGAGTTGTCTTATTGGCAGTCATACCATATCTTCTTTTTATATAAAATTAAAAAACATACAAGACTAACAAAGGCCAGAGACTCCTGACTAGGGACAGGCGCAAAAATGCGGCGGGGTTAAACATGTTTTGTGAAATCTCAACCCTCCTTCTATACCTCTAGCCAATGTAGAATAAACAAACACACAGCAATACGCACAGTAAAACTCAGTTTAAAAGAAGTCCGAGTCCGATGTCAGCTAGGTAACAAACGAAACTAAGCAAAATGACAATGATACATAAATTAACAAAGGACTACTAGCAATTACTGACATGCCAGCTCAAGACCTCAATTAAACTGATTGAAAGATTATGTCTTCATCATATGAAAATCAAGCACAATCCCTCCCGTTAGGGGTTTAGTATCATACCATCATAAAACATATAAGAAGAACATTACCCGTATCATGCCAACAACTGCTTTTAGAATAAATGTGTTTATATCCGATGCAAAGACCCTATGAGTGAATCAATATCAATACCAAAATATGCCATCTTTAATGATCTGAAAACAGTATCGTAACTATATCACTTCTGAATAAGTCTGTTTAAAGGTTTGGTTAGATTTTGAGGTGAATGTCGACATGTTTGTGCTTTGGTAAATGTTTTGACTAGTTTGTGATATCGAAAACCCTGGTGTAATAATTTTTCAGTAATACAGAGGTTTCTTTCGTTAAAATCAAATACGTTGTTACATACACGAGCGAATCGAACAAGTGGAGATATATAAACAATTGTTTCGGTTTTGTCTTCAACAGCATCGGGTAGCGCTATAAAACATTTTAATCTTATAGATTTATGAAGAATTGTTGAAATGTTTTTGTAAAATATACTATTAGCACACTTTAACAATAAAATTTCAGAAGGTTCAACACTTTTCTGTTTGGAACCTGCTGTTTAATAAATAAACTTTACAGTTGAAATTGGTCAATCCTCTTTTTTCGCCAGATTTCGAGATAAAGAGTTTTTCTCCAATTGTACATTATTCGTCTATTCAAACTGATTCCGTCCGGTTGATTATTGAGTCAATGTTAAATTTTATTTCAATTTTTTCACGAGATTGTTCTTTGGTTTTCTAATATTAAAGAAGCAGAACCATAAGTATATATATGTGCTCATTTCTATTGAAATAATAATATCCGTGGATTGATTCAGTTTTATTGTTGTACGCACCTGCTGGCACAAAAATGCTATGCTGACGAACATAAAATTAGAGGATATAAAATTTACATTGCTTAAATCTATTCAATTTGGACTCCGTTGGATAGTTATCTCATTTGCATCATGCCACATCTTTTTATTTTATAATGAATATGAGAATGTCTTTAAAGAATGCGTAGAATTTGATACAAAAAGGGAACGAACCAGTACTACAGAAACAAAACATGGGAGAGTATGACGGCAATTTAGCCCTGTGAAGTGTGTGCCTACTTTTTTCCACTGCTACAATAGGTATCTGTAATGTGATTGAAGCATGCACCCTCAACAGATATCTTCTATTAAAGTAGAATAAATTAAGCTTTCCGATATATAACCTTACTACCCAGGGACGCACTTGACTGTTATATGGGTACTGCCAATGAACTGGTAACTGCGTGATTTTCCCTAGTGATGTTATCCTTCAATTGCAATAGGATGCAGCTAGGATGATGTAACAATACTGATACTCTATTTTAACATTGCCAGACGATGATATTCAAGTAGGAATATACTACGTGATTTTCGTATTTCTATTCTTTGAAGTATTTTTCGTTTCAGTGAAATTGAAATATGTTCTGGAGGATATGACCATGCACGGATCAAGAGTTGAAAGTCACTTATATTTCTAAAATTAATTTTAGAATGCGGAATTAAATACATTGATAATTTTTTATCCTTAATCATTGTAAAATAGTTCCGTTTATATATTGAGGTGTTTCTAGTCATGTGTCTTATGAACATTAATTTTGAACCCCGAACATTAGACAGTCTGACGACTCTTTATCATACGATTTTTACTTTTCGGGATTTAGTTGATAGTCATCCAAAAGGTATGTTATTGTAAACGTGATTCCGTACATATCATGAAAATTCATGTTATATTCCTTATATAAATAAAGATGAACCTTTAAAATACTGGTGAATCTAATTTTTGACTTTTGTTCAATGTAATGAATATACTTTCTAAATTAAAATAAATGATATGGAAATATATACCTAGAATCTGAATGTAACTTACTCCTAAAATTGTCTTCTGTTTTGCACCAATAAGAAGATATCAAAATTCAAAACTTCAGGAATTCAAAATATCATGAGAAATAGTCTTCACGTAACCATTTCTTTTTTCAGTGTACCTGTGCATAGTAACCAATGCATTTTATAAGTGGAACACCACCTAGTTTAGTTTTAATGAATGCCAATGATAACATTGACTCAAATATTACAGAATCTCTCGAGCAAGATTGGGCAAAGAGCGTGCATAAGAACATTATCACGAACGCCTTGGTACTGTCGTTGTATCTTGTTATTGGTGTAGCTGGGAACAGTTTAGTTCTTGCTGTGTACAAAACGCAGTTAAAACATGCATCTGCCGAAAGGTATTTTATTCCAGTACTGGCAATGTCAGATATGTTATCAACGATTTTTGGAAGTATTAATAACATGGCGTGGGATTTGATGTCAGATAACTTCACAAACACTGCGTTGTGTAAATATTTTCTATTTACCGTTTCAAACACAGCATACATGTCCATTTTATTATTACTTTGTATCGCTTTCCAGAGGTATTTACTAATATGTCGACACCATTCACTGAGCCTGAAGCATCGACGCTTAATGATTGGTCTGTCTTTTGTATTTGCTAATGGTCTTGCTTTGCCATTTGCATTCTTTTATGGCATCAATGACTTTTACAATGATGGCAAATTATTAGGAACCCGTTGTGGAAGACTGCAAACTAGTTTATACTTGCCTGGAGCGATATATGCCGTTTCATTTGTTTCTCTGATGGTTCTGACAGTTATGAGCCTAGTGTTCTTTTACGGACGAGTTGCATGTACAATATTTGAACATTTTAAATCTCACCCTTCAAAAAAATGTTCGATCAATCCTTTGACAAAAGGCTCTAATGAAAAATACCAAACAGGAAGCAAAGATGATGAAACGGAGTACCAGACAAAAGATAGTAACAATCAGGACACTTGCACTGAGATTGAAAATATCACACAAGATAACAAGACACAGATTTTCGTTGTAGAGTTAGATAATCATTCAATAGATGCTGCAACAGACAATTCAACTCAAGCAAATAAAGATGGCAAAACAAGGAATTCAGACACAGTAAATGCGCAGCTTAAATCAAATTCTATTCTGAGTGTTAAAGTGGTGGAGGACCAATCATCTGGTGTTTCATCAGGATACGAATCGCATACTGATATGACTAACATCACCCCAAATGATACATCATTGAAGGAAACGTCTACAAAAAAGTCAAAACATAATCATCAAAGCAAACGAAATCGGCAAATTAAAAATAAGTTTTCAATGATGTTTATTGTCATCACCTCTGTGTCATTGTTCTGCTATATACCTGTTGGAGTAATTGTTCTTTTGGAAGGTGTTTTCCCAGATTTTTGGGACAACCTTTCCAGCACAGAATTTATTGTTGTCGCCTGGCTTTATCATACGTATATTATCAATAGTATAGTAAACCCAATAGTCTATGCTTTTCTTGATACAGAATTTTATACGGGACTGAAGGCACTTTTTGCAAATTGTTGTACATTTTGAAAACATACTAAAGAGACCAATCTATGTCAGAATCATTTTACACTTAGCAATGAGGTTTCAATGAAATTGAATATATGTTTGTAATACATGTTAAGTTATGATATTAAAAAATGCATTTTCAGTTAGTTTATCAAATTACATTTTTTGAAATATTAATTACAGATTCATAGCACACTATTTCCAGTCCAGTGATTTCAACATGAAAAGGTATCAATGAGGTTTCAATGAAATTAAATATATGTTTGTAATACATGTTATATTATGATATTAAAGAATGCATTTTCAGTTAGTTTATCAAATTACATTTTTTGAAATATTTATTACAGATTCATAGCACACTATTTCCAGTGATTTCAACATGAAAAGGTATCAACCATCAAATATGAACTTAATGAATTGATATAATGCATAAAGTACGAAGGGGTCGAATTGTTTGATTTATTGTAAAACGATATTCTATATATCTGAAAAATGTTGCAGCTTGTCATCATCACGGTCAAATGATAAAATGACCAGGTCAAACTCCTGTATATAGGTTTCATGTAACTAGTGTTGATACGTTCAATATAACTAAATGCTCAGAAGACGCCATGTTGCCGTTTCCATCAATTGTGTTGGTCTCCTTTAGAAGATATTGTTCTTGAATAGTGCTGGAATCTTCGGAGCAAGCCAGAAACTTCTTTTTCTGAAAATCCCCACATTTGAAGACACAATGATTCTTATAGTTCATCTTGTGATATACGTCAATTAAACGGCAACACAGGAATACACTTTAAAGACATCTAAGAGTTTAACGTACGGTTTTAAACAATAGACAGGTTTAAACGGCAACACAGGAACACACATTAAAGACATCTAAAAGTTTAACGTACGGTTTTAAACAATAGACAGGTTTAAACGGCAACACAGGAACACACATTAAAGACATCTAAGAGTTTAACGTACGGTTTTAAACAATAGACAGGTTTAAACGGCAACACAGGAACACACATTAAAGACAGCTAAGAGTTTAACGTACGGTTTTAAACAATAGACAGGTACCTTTTTAATATATCAACATCTAAATCACCATGAGTCTAGGAAGGTAGTGAATTGATTTTAAAAAGACTATCATAAGCCATCGACACCAAATTCACAAAAATGAGAAAAATACATTACGGTATGAGACAAGAAACCCCCTCGCGAGATTCCTGACTTTGACCAACCACGTGAACATGTGGAGGGTTCTTTCTATACATTAACCACCTATTTTTTTAAAATACGCTATCAATAAGAATATGGAATAATAATATGCAATATCATATTGTCCGGTCGAGCATATATGATATCACATTCTGTTTCTTTAATGTGGTTAGTATTGAGTGTTTATATGTACAAGTAATTGTAAAGGAAATCGGATCACACGACACAAGTGGTCGTTAAGAATGAACCATCCTCAATTGAGAACTGACTTAATGTGTGACTATGTGGATGAGCTATATAAAGAAGGTTGAATTAACCATTACTAAAATTAGTATATACAACAGATAATGTATAAGAGCCACTATTTAAGACGTTTGAAGGCCTTAACAAATATGTTAGACAAAATTCAAGTACAAAATTCCTGATATCTGATAGATTAATGTCGTTTGAACATATGAAAAATATTTCCTACTAGCATTTCGAGCAGAGGTTCGAATATTAGATGTACTATAATAGATTATAGAACAAAGTGACTTGTATAGGACTAGATAAATAAGTTATGTCGATGTGAGAGTCTTACATCACCAGCCAATGTGTGTTGACATGAGATATCATTGATATGATCATATTTATAAATCAACTGTTAACGAAACTTTGAATTGTTCGAAATAGTAAGGGTTTATATCTCAGGAATAAATAACCTCAGCTGTATTGGAAAAAACTTTCGGAATTTTGGTTCCTCAATGTTTTTCAACTTTTTACTTTATTTGTCCTTTTAACATTCTTTATAAGACTGTCACTTGTGAGTTTTTTTGTAGACGAAATGCACGTCTGGCGTACAATATGATAAAACTGGTATCTTTGATGAGTTTTTTCACCAATTATTTCTCTCTTTGGTTTTTGGTTACTTTTTCTGGTCTGTTTGAAACAAAACATATGATTCCGATTTTCAATCAAGCTTCATGGGTTTCAGACATAACATTAGTCAATTACACTCCGGCTGAACAGTGTGGGAGCAAACACCGAGAGAGTAAACACCAAAAAGGACTTTAACAGAACAACTTAATTAAGGCGACAATAGTTTATCGATCATTCTAATCTCGTAAATCGATTAAGGCGATAGTAGTTTACCGATCATTCAAATCTCGTAAATCGATTAAGGCGACAATAGTTTACCGATCATTCTATTCTCGTAAATCGATTAAGGCGATAGTAGTTTACCGTCGTAAATCGATTAAGGCGACAATATCGATTTCAAACGTAAATCGATTAGGGCGACAATAGTTTACCGATCATTCAAGTCTCGTAAATCGATTAAGGCGACAATAGTTTACCGATCATTCAAATGTCGTAAATCGATTAAGGCGACAATAGTTTACCGATCATTCTAATCTCGTAAATCGATTAAGGCGACAATAGTTTATCGATCATTCAAATCTCGTAAATCTATTAAGGCGACAATAGTTTACCGATCATTCAAGTCTCGTAAATCGATTAAGGCGACAATAGTTTACCGATCATTCAAATCTCGTAAATCGATTAAGGCGACAATAGTTTACCGATCATTCAAATCTCGTAAATCGATTAAGGCGACAATAGTTTATCGATCATTCTAATCTCGTAAATCGATTAAGGCGACAGTAGTTTACCGATCATTCTAACCTCGTAAATCGATTAAGGAGACAATACAAGGTAACAAACAAAAATATTGGAATCGCATGAACTCCAAAAAGAGCCGTCGAGAGAGGGTGCGTACACAGGGTAAGCGTCTCCTGCTATGCATGCATCATCCACAATGCAAATCCACAATAATTCATAAGGTCACAATCGAGAATATGACACAATCAGTATAATTACAGAACAGACGACTATACTGATATAGTAAAATGTAAGAACGCGAAAACATGTCGCTAGGGAGTTGAGACAAACACATAACGTCAACCAATTTGTGATGGTGACCGTATGTAGTGTCGATTTAAGTCGTTCATCCTTGTTACTCTATCGGAGCAGTTTCTATGTAAGTCGTTCATCCTTGTTACTCTATCGGAGCAGTTTCTATGTAAGTCGTTCATCCTTGTTACTCTATCGGAGCAGTTTCTATTTAAGTCGTTCTTCCTTGTTACTCTATCGTTCATCCTTGTTACTCTATCGGAGCAGTTTCTATGTAAATATAAAAAAGAAGATGTGGTATGATTGCCAATGAGACAACTGTCCACAAGAGACCAAAATGACACAGAAATTAACAACTATAGGTCACCGTACGGCCTTCAACTATGAGCAAAGCCCATACCGCATAGTCAGCTATAAAAGGCCCCGAAAAGACAATGTAAAACAATTCAAACGAGAAAACTAACGGCCTCATTTATGTACAAAAAATGAACGAAAAACAAATATGTAACACATAAACAAACGACAACCACTGAACTACAGGCTCCTGACTTGGGACAGGCACATACATACATAATGTGGCGGGGTTAAACATGTTAGCGGGATCCCAACCTCCCCTAACCTGGGACAGTGATATAACAGTACAACATAAGAACGAACTATAAAAATCAGTTGAAAAGGCTTAACTCATCAGATGGACAAAATACAAGTGGACGTGGCAGGGTACTTGTACATCCAAACAACAAAAGACAGTAGGAACAGATCTGCGAGTACTCGCAGTTATCTGACAGCTAGTTCAAAGCCACTAACAACTAATAAAAAAATCATGCATCTAAGACTAAATTATCAATCCGTACACATCCAACATCCAATGGATTTAGTGTAAAGACGTCATAAAAAGTCAGAGAAAAACATGACCTTGTGCAATGCCAAGATACGGGTATCCACAGATTGCAGATCCATGAATGTGTATATGTATAAAACATACTAGTAATATAATTAGTTTGCTTTTAATTTACTGATAACAAAATCAATATTTATACCAATAAAAACAATATTCAATGATCTTATTACAGTGTTGAATTGGAAAGTCGTTCTTCCTTGTTACTCTATCGGAGCAGTTTCTATGTAAGTCGTTCTTCCTTGTTACTCTATCGGAGCAGTTTCTATGTAAGTCTTCATCCTTGTTACTCTATCGGAGCAGTTTCTATGCAAGTCGTTCATCCTTGTTACTCTATCGGAGCTGTTTCTATGTAAGTCGTTCATCCTTGTTACTCTATCGGAGCAGTTTCTATGTAAGTCGTTCATCCTTGTTACTCTTTCGTTCATCCTTGTTACTCTATAGGAGCAGTTTCTATGTAGTAGCACACCTCTGCTAATAATGTCCGTATAGTGTGAACATACACGTATGAGCGTAACGCATTAAAATCGTGTAAGGTCTACTTTCCCTTAAGAAGCTGACACCTTAGCCTAAATGAGTAGAATTACACAAATGATGAACTGGAAAACTGGAAATTTATAAAGTGTTATTTTCTCTAGCACAAATACTGTTGATGGTGGACTGCTAGTTCCCGAGGGCATCAGAACAGTACGTGTAATGATTGCTTCGGCACTGACACGAATTATTACATGCCTTTCTTATATTCCATGTTTATACGTACGAGCGTAACGCATTAAAATCGTGTAAGGTCTACTTTCCCTTAAGAAGCTGACACCTTAGCCTAAATTAGTAGAATTACACAAATGATGAACTGGAAATCTGGAAATTTATAAAGTGTTATTTTCTCTAGCACAAATACTGCTGATGGTGGACTGCTAGTTCCCGAGGGCATCAGTACTGCTGATGGTGGACTGCTAGTTCCCGAGGGCATCAGATCAGTACATGTAATGATTGCTTCGGCACTGACATGAATTATTACATGCCTTTCTTATATTCCACGTTTATAAATTTTTAAATGATTACGAAACTAAAGTTCCGACTCCCCCACGCAAAAATCACCTGAGATGGTTTTTGCTGTGCGTGTTGGTGTCTATGTTTGAATCCAAACCTAATTAACATTTTTCACCATAAATGACTAGAATTGGGTAGCATGCTCCGTGGACTATATACATCTACATCTATATTTAGGATTAAGAACAACACATTGATTATTGCATCTTTGCCACTTCCAAAAGCAAGACGTAAATATAACGGACAATCCACTTGTAATGAATAGCATGGTTCGTTTTGTCAATTCGATGAGCCTTGAAAGATTCAACATAAATTCAAATATGACAAACAGTATGTTGACAAGGAAACAAATGGTTCTTTTATCGTATATCTCTTTGAAAATAACACAAAACTACAAAATTCTAGCTCATTCCAATACTCCACCGAACTTTCAAATTAAAATTTATTAGCAGCTTCAGGTGTAAACTGGACAAAAAGTTTGAAATTCGTGTTGATTGAAGAATCCAGATTCATGTGCATTGTTTAGGGTACTATTCAACTTTATTTTTTTTCATTCTGTTTCAAATGTTTAAAAATGATAATCCAGAAAAATCCTGAAACTAAGAAATTGTGTATGCTCCATATAATGCATCAGGGGGCTTCGGTGGCCGAGTGGTCTAAGTAGTCGATCTACTGTATCACTAGCCTGTCAACACTGAGGTTGTGAGTTCGAATCTCGCACGTGGCAGGTGCGCTCGACTCCAATCTTAATTGACTAGATTTGTCAGTTTTCTTACCGAAGCCTCAAGGTCAGTGGTTCTCACGGGGCACTCCGGCTCCCTCCTCCAAAAAAAAAAAACTGACCGCCACGTAATAACACTATAAACACCAATCAATCAATCAATCAATACAATGCATCAGTATCAAGATCATCTTTAAATGAACATCTGAGGCGGAATTAAGAAATTGAAAAGATTAACCAGACCAAATTGCGCTGCTTTAAAGTATTCGATGTTTTAAGAATTCTAGCTTATCGTGCATCGGTATTCAGATTCCAATACAAAATGTATACTGTCCTGAATGTTGAAAATGTGATGTCGGCAGGTTTCAAATTAGAGTTGTTACAATATCAACATCGCTTTTGCTCAGTGAAAGAATTTAATTAAGACGTGTGCAGTACTTTCAATATTTGCTTTTAATATCACTTATAGCTGACAATCTCTAAAGCATCCTTTGAAAGAAAACCTATCTACCAGCCTCTCAGTGGGATAAAATGGTGAGAGTACTGAACAAAAGAAAGTTTATTCTTCAAACGATTAAGCAGAAAAAGTTAATGATTTGTTTACTTTGGCAAATACTCTGATTAAAAAATATTTTGAAACCACAATTATACATTGTTTTTAAATTATCTGTTAGAGTTACTAAGTCTTTTAATAGATACATACAAATTAATCTTGTTTTACTGTCATCTTTTATCGAAAAATTACATTCGATTGAAGTTTTAAACTGGTTTTGTTAATGCTAGTTTTGGCTGCATATTTACATACATGAACTGAAGATCTTTCCTTGACAGGACGGGTACCACATGTGAATCCAGATCTACTACCCTTCTGGAGCACATGAGGACATCCCCGGTTGTTGGTGGAGTTCGTGTTACTCTTTGGTTTTCCATCTTGTGTTTTGTATACTGTTGTTTGTATTTTGGTCTTTTTCGTTTTTTTGGCATGGCGTTGTCAGCTTATTTTCGACTTGTGTGTTTGAATGTCCCTTTGGTATCTTTCACCTTTCTTTTACATAAACTAATTTTCAGAGTTTACCTTGCTGTCCTAAAACATGATAAAAATCTCCAAACATTTATCAAATTTTTGACAACTAAGCTTTTGAGCAAATCGGTCTATACTGATTTTCACGAGCTCTTTAAGTCAAGAAGCAGTTCTGTTGCATGTCTCACAGAAGTTCTCATTTCTTTGTCAAAGATTCATTTTCTGTCTGAATAAACTTTGATATTTGTCACTGCTTTACTTTAACTAATTATTCTTTTTACTTAAGTTGTTATTTGTGAAGAAAAGTTGCGTAACTAAAGTGCGTATCAGTGTGTTTGTGCTGTGTTGTTGGGTGTATACGTTTCATGTCGTGCCTTTCATTCGTACACGGAAGACATATGCCAAGTATACTCTTAAACAGGGTTACCCTAGAATCCTACTGGTAGCGTGATTAAGGGAATCCTGGTCACATAAATAAATATATGGATCCTGGTGCAGTCTGAACGAAGTCTTGTAAGTGAACATAAACACGAAGTCGAATAAAAGTTCAATACTGTATTATCAAAATCACACGACTATAACAAAGTTACAAGTATAACAAAACGTACATCTAACTTCAGGCTCAACAATATGGTTCTCCTCTCTACTATAAACGTATCTGTCCTCTCCTCACTATAAATTCTCTCTCCTTCCTATCTCACGCTCTTTCTGTCTTTTATATCACTCCTACAAGGCCGGATACAAATATAGACTAGGACAACCGGGCTCCGTGTATTCCGTGCTCCGGTAATCCGGGTGCTCCGGTTATCCGGGCTCCTAGTGTTCCGTGCTCCTTACATAAATTTACTAGGGCACCATATGCAAATCATTAGGGCTCACTAGTCAAACAAAGAAATCTAAATATAACTCTTAATTAATATCTCTGATTATCTCTAACTGTATTAAATGGCTATTTGTGTGAATACAAATGTATGTAAACCTGATACAATTACGTAACACACTTGACCTAACATATAAAATGTTACATATTAAACATAATGTGTTCAATTTTAAGCCGAATGTTAAAAAAATATTCAAAGCAACCACAGGAGGTAACACAAATATGGAGAAAACGAAAATAGTGCTCATTTTGATATTTTCATACCATATCTTAATTCTGTGAAACTTTGCCTTGATAAAAGAAGAATTCCCTGATACTTCCAGCATGTTATGTAATCTTTTGAATATTTTAATTCTACTAGGTTTTGTGACCTTCTTAAATTTTACTATATGAATGACAAAAAAAAAAACACCCCAAAAAACAATAATACACAGAAAAGTGGTCCTGCTTCTTTAAGAGTCATTCTCTGTAAGCATCAAAGAATTTCAAAGAAAATGAGAAATGCATACTCCAGGATTTCCTTTATTTTCATATCATGGGTTTGTCATGGTGCACTGACAACAAAAATAATAATCATTTCAAAAGTTGAAGTGTTGGTTGCCATAGAAACAAGTTAGTTTAAATTTGCTCGAAAAACATCAAAAAAGCATGATGAAAAGTGCATTTTTTCCTGTTTTTACCACTTTTTTTGTAACAGAATGGAAACATATATCCCTGGTTTTTCATTTGCTATCAACCTATTATATATTAGTGTTTTAAAATATATTTGAAATTTTGTAAAGTTCTTTCATCTAAAGTAAAAATTTTGAATTTTAAAATTGGATGTTTTTTCAAAAATCAAGATTAGCAAAAAATCACAAAATAACCCATTTTTATGGCTCCAAATTTTTTTATTCCAGATTTTGTGGCATAAACGAATATCACCATTAAGAAATATTGCATTTGATGCATTCTTGACAAAAAAATCTCAGAGGGTATATTTTTAGTTTTCTTTTAAATTTTGATTGAAAAAAGGTCACTTTTGAATTTTTTGATTTTTTTTTTCTAATCTTAGAAAAAAAAATCCGGACATAAATGTTATTAATGCAATCATGTTTATATTAAATGGTCAGTTATGATCAAATAATGATATGAAAATAAATTACACACATTCTGATACTTTACATACCTGTAGCCAATGATAATTAGATATAATTTGATTTTGATTTTTGGTGTTTTAACGCCACTTTTAAGCACCGCTTTTGGGCTATTTCGTGGCGGTCAGTTTTTATTGGTGGAGGAAGCCGGAGTGCCCGGGGAAAACCACCGACCTTCGATAGGAAAACTGACAATCCTAGTCAATTAAGATTGGAGTCGAGTGCACCCGCACGAGCGGGGTTCGAACTCACAACCTCAGTGTTGACTGGCTAGTGATTACAGTAGTAACTACTTAGACCACTCGGCCACCGAGGCCTTAATTAGATATAAATATCATGTTTAAATACGAAAAATGATAAAAAAAAAATTTTGTAATTTCTCTTGGTCCTTTGACTTTTTTCATATTTTCCCTGATTCGACAACTCAAATATATATTTTGCATGCAAGTTGTTGGAAACTGGTTACATTATGGTGAATGACTGAATTTCAAGGTTTGAATTAGCTGCATTTTCATTTTACATAGGTGTCGCAATTATTTTCTTAAACATATTAACCATAGCTATCAAAAAGTTTTCATAACTTAACTTGATGGAAGTTTACAAAAATAAAACTGGAATTCAAAATTGTGTAAGCATTATATTATATACATGTAAGTATACATAAATGGTTTGGTACTCATGCATAATTTGGTTTAGAATTTGGCTATCTGCTTACTGTTGTATTATTAATTTCAATGTAGGGCTATTGGCCACTGATCTCTGTCGAATAATGCATACATTTGTGGATCCAAATGCTATACTAGGCTTAAATCCAACATAGTAAGATTAAGAGATTGTAGTTTTAATTTAAAAAAAATATTTTAAGTTCTACAAAGTTGATACAGCAATGATTATAATAAGATAACAAGTAAATCAGGCAAAGAAATGAGTATGGATAACATTGGTTTCATTTCTTAAACTATTTGATGTGAAACTATAAAACATCTTTTATTAGATATGACTGTATTATTATTTTGGAGTTTTAAGTTGAAAGACTAAAGTAGGCATCATTCTATAAATCTATTTAATCGAAGTGGGTTGCTTATTTTTTTTCTTATTTCATACTTTTTTTTATTGGGGTGGGGGAGGGATTTTCTGTTTTTATATCATAAAATGCCAAACAGTTTGTTGATTGAATTACTTGACACAAATATTATCAATATATAATAATTATAAAAAGAAGATGTGGTGTGATTGCCAATGAGACAACTCTTCATAAGAGATCAAAAGAAATTGAAATTAACAACTCTAAGTCACCGTATGGCCTTCGACAATGAGCAAATCCCATATCGCATAGTCAGCTGTAAAATTATTGTAATATATTGCTCTGTAGCCGCATCACGTTTTCTTGCATGACGGGAAAGCAGGATTATTATTTGTTGAAATGTTTTAACCTCATCCATATCAAACATTCTACTGCTATCAGGCTTTGTCGAATATATCAAGTACTTTAATACACTTGTATGGTCTTCTTGGTACATACACAATATTCCATTGCTAAATTTAGAATAAGAAATTCCTTTTTTTTTTGTTAGTGAATATCACATTTTTGTCTACCTCCCTTCAATTCCAAGTCCATCGGTAATATGTTGATAAAAAAAATGGTTCACTAGTAGAGGCAATACTGCTACTTGTTTTCTCAGTTAAATCAACATAAAGGTTGACTGCTTCAACTTTGTTTTTTCTCAAGCTGAAGTTGGCAGTTCTGTTCTGGCATTTCTCATTAAATGTATTTAGAAAAAAGTCATGGAATGATCGTTGGAGCAAACAGAAACATCTTTACTCAAGATTTGTTTGTTCGTCTAGTGACACTGTCATAATGTTATGAATGTTCACTGCGTGGTCTTGCAAAGTAGGAACATGCACACTTAAATCTGTAGGCTTCTAGATTACATTTCCTGAAAAAATATATACATTTTAGAACACATTTTAATACAAGATATCATTACGCTGTATGTAATTTTTAATAACGAAATCAACATAAGTTTGGTTACCACGATCACTTGTGACATTGAACAAAACTTCATATTCTCCTTTGAAGATCGGGACTATCTCGTGTGATGTTACAAGCGGTTAATATACATAACGTTTTGACTACTTTGTAAGTAGCGATCTGTAACTTGTCATGATAAAACAATACACCAAATATCAATATCAATATCTTCAAGCATGAAGATAAAAAGTGTAGAAAACTTATTTTCCGGACTGACCATCGGATGGATAGACAGACTAACGGAGTGCAAACCTAAAGTTCCCTTAGACTTCGTTGGTAGCCAGGGGAGTAATACCTTATGATAAATGTTTAAGTCATTTTTTTTTATTATAGCAAGCACATAGGCGGATCTGGGGGGGAGGGGCTGGGGGGCTCTGCCCCCCTTTTCGTGGGGGAAAATTTGGTTGGTTATATAGGGAATTACTGAAGCATGACTGGAGTGGGCCCTTTTTTAGGTCAGTCAGTGCCCCCCCCCCCTTTATGAAAAGTTCTGGATCCGCCACTGAAGCAGATAAGACATTGCTCCTGTATATATATTGATTCTTTATGTTCAGAAAGTAAAAAAAAATATAGACAATGAAATAAAACATTTAGTTTCATTGACTGATGGTGATATAAAGATTTGTTCGCCATAAAAAGGTCATATTTCCCTCGGGCATTGGCCTCGGGGAAACATCAACTTTATCAGGTGAACAAATCTCAAATCTCCCTCGGGCAAGGGAAACAAATGTATAATATTCAATGTTGATTCTGATTGGTTGACATCTGATATTCTGGGCACCTAATTGCATCCAAAACCGCCTCAAAATATCACAATATTGCTGAAAGTGGCATAAACAACCATCAATCAATGATAACTTGGTTCACTTTATACTGCTTTGAATGATAAACTGATCTTTCAAACCTTTCAAAAAATAATTAACTAATTAACAGTGTCCCAATTATACATTTAATCTTCAGGTTATTGTCAGTAAGATTATAAGTTATCTACGTTCATATCCATATCTACAGATATGAAGTAGATAACAAATTTATCCTCGGTCTTAGTCCAAATCTGGGGATTTTTAGAAAAATTCGACCACAAAGTGTAAAGTGAAAGCAACGTTTTTTCATTATTTAAATAAATGGGGAATGTGTCTATGGGACACAGATGATGCCCCAAATTGCATATCATATGAAGTCATAAAGGGACATAACATAAGAACCTTAAATGTGACACTACCCAAATTTGTACTTGATCTGAGTTTTGTGGTAATAAGTATTGTGTATAAGTTTCATAACATTTGGTCGAGGCAAACTTAAGTTAGAGAACTGAAACAAAAAGTTCAGCAATTCTTCAATTTGTAAAGTGGCATAACTCTCAGTCTTCACGCTTAACCACAAGTCCTACGGCCCGGACTTGTAAAATTCTTCTCTACAAACAACAAATGAACCATGAAAATGAGGTCAAGGACACTTGAACCCTGCCAGATAGACATGTTCATCTTCTAACAATTCCAGACACCAAATATAGTTGTCTTATTGGTAAAAGTATCTGCTAAACTGACGAAATTACAAAACAAATCATTGACCAATGAAACATGAAACTGATGCCAAGGTCATATGAACCCTGCCAGACAGACATTTACACCTCACAATTGTTCCATACACTTAATATAATTGATATATTGCTATAATATCTGCAAAATAGACCAAAACACAAAAACAAAAAAATTGTCCAATAAACAAGGAAAATGAGTCCGAGGTCAGATGAAACCTGCCAGACGGACATGTACACCTGACAATTATCCCATACACTAAATATAGTGGCCCTATTGGTAATAGTACATGTACATGTATCTGAGAAATAGACTAAACCAAAAAAACTTAACATTGTCTTATGAATCTTGAAATTGTGTTCAAATACAGATGAAAACTGTTAGTTGGACATGTGCCCCTTACAATATAAAATTACACCTTATATGATAATGAGAATGCTGTATTTTGACTGATTGGTAGCCAGTGTTTTTTCGCATATTCTAACCTATTTTTCTCATTTCAAATGAATTTGCATGTTTTTTACCACTTCCGGTGTATTTGCCTCAAATTCCCCTCTACGCCCTGGTATTTGTCATTTCGGAAATTCCTATTTTACCCTCGCGAGCCTCTTCTCGCGAAAATTATTCGGATATGACGTAAAATAAAGACAGCGCTAACGCGTATAAGAAGATATGAGACGATGTGATATGAGTGCCAATGAGACAACTCACCATCTAAGTCACAATTTATAAAAGTGAACCATTATAAGTCAAAGTACGGTCTTCAACACGGAGCCTTAGCTCACACCAAAAAGCAAGCTATAAAGGGCCCCAAAAATTACTAGTGTAAAACCATTCAAACGGGAAAACCAACGGTCTAATCTATATAAAAAAACCGTGAAACGAGGAACACTTATGAACCACATCAACGAACGACAACTACTGAACATCAGATTCCTAACTTAGAACAGGTGCAAACAATTGCAGCGGGTTCAAAAGTTTTAATGGTACCAAACCTTCACCCTTATCTGAAACAATAGTGTAACACCACGACACAGAAAGACACACTATAAAATATCAATTGAAATGGCTTAACTCAATCAAAAGACATATTAACACGAGTGAATATAAGTGCATGTATAATTCCCGCGGTATTATGATAGTCTCTACTTATCCTCGAAATTATGTTTATGAATATCATCTCACTAGTAAAAAAATTATTTCCTTTCACAAGTACAGAGAGTTTCAATCAAAATCTTTTCGGTGTAATTAAACAGATATATCATGTTATGGAGGGGTATTTGCAAAAATTACTAGTCTTGTGACCAAATTTCCCTTGCCTAGCGGCTGGGGAAATTTTACAGTCCCTCGACTGGGATTTTTTCGGAAATACCCCTCCATAACATGATATATCTGTTCAATAGTCATACATTCGAGTTTATAAGACACTGTTTATATACTAAGGGCTAATACAAAAACTCATAAATTTGGTTCTGTATTACAGGTTTCAATGATAATGGTGATCTTGGTTAAGGGTCCAGTTCCTCGTCCCCATCCCCACATCAATATTTTCAGGAAAAATAGTTTTTACTTACCGAGCTCATACAGTTAAACGATTCCATATTGTTTTCATGTCACAAGTATGTCTCTTTCTGACAGGCGTTTAGAACATTTTATTTGTCCTCCAGGTTCAGAGCAGGTACTATTCGACCCGACCTCTTCTTTGAATGGTCTACATTTGGTGTGTACCAATTGCCCTGTATACCATGCATAGAGTCCTCCTTTTCCTTTCTCCATTTTGCTTGAGCAAGTTTTGGGAATGTGTTAAACATTACAGAAAGTTCAGACATTTCCAATTGCTTGTAAAATATCTACGTCACTGTCTTCAGCTAAGGATGTTCGCTACTATTGTTTTTGACTTTTTTGTCACATGTAATTATAAATATTTGGGTATCCAATTTAATGCATCATGTTCTTTTTCATATGCTCAGAATGATTTATACCAAAGAGCCTTAAAAGCGTACTTCAAACTATGTAATGATTTTTTAGTGCATAATCCTACTGTTAAAAATGCAATTCATGTTTTTGACCATACAATAAAGCCTATACTTTTATATGGGTGTGAAATTTGGGGATATTTTAATCCCTTTACTGCACGTTTAAAAAAAGAAAACATATCGGTGGATACAATTTACTCAAGAATACTTTGTGAAAAACTTCATATTAAATTCTGCAAATATATTTTAGGTGTTAATAGAAAAAGTACAAACTTTGCAGTTTTGTCTGAATTAGGCCGTTTTCCACTGCACTATGATATAGTCAAACATGTTTTAGGATTTTGGCATCGTTTAGAAAATATTGGCTCGTCATTTCCCTTGTTAAAAGCTGCATATGATTGTTCTAAAAAGCTATTTGAAACAAAAAAGCCCTCTTGGTATGGATCAATTAATATTTTAAGGGAAAAAATGTCGGGCATAGAAAACCATATTCCTGAAAAATATTCAACATTTAAATTACACTGTGGTCAGATTGTTAAGGGATACTATACTGCATTGTGGAAAAAACAGCTAGATATACATAAAGATGGTAAACTACGAACTTATGTAACATTCAAGTGCAACTTTGGTTTTGAAAATTATTTGTCAATAATGCGACATTTTGAGCAAAGGAAATGTATTACTAGATTAAGAATATCTGCTCACAAATTTCAAATTGAATCTGGCAGATACCAGGGTACTCTTCGACAAAACCGAATTTGTCTCAGGTGCACCTCAGGTAAGGTTGAGGATGAAGTTCATTTTTTATTTAAATGTGACACTCATTTATTAAAAAGAGAGGAATTGATGCAAAATATATTAAAATCATGTCCAAACTTTCAAAATTTACATATTAATAACAAATTAATTTGGATAATGAATAATGAAGATCCCAATGTACTATTTGCTTTTTATAAATATATAAAAGATACTAAAAACTGAAGGAAAACATAATCTGCAATAACTAATTTCAATATAACTCTTTAATATGAATTTGGATACCCTGTTAAGCCTGCACAGATCATAAGAAGAATTTCAAATTCTCTGGCACCGTCCCTTGATGATCCTTGCTGGCTGGACACAGAATCTATAATCTTAAAAATATGTTTTTAAAATATATTTTAAATAATTTAGGAGTTTGACTCATCTGCATTAAGTACAAGTAGGGACTTCCCTTTAAGCATCGACTCTTGGTGCTTTCTGCAGATAAGTCATATTAAATATCCTTTATTAAATATACTTGTTATTTGCAGTATACCTCATAGTCAAATGTGCGAGTGCTTAAATTGCTTTTTTTTGCTTTTTTTTTTTTTTTTTTTTTTTTTTTTTTTTTTTTTTTTTATTGTATTTTTATATTGAGATTTCTCTGCACAAACTACTTATGCCTCTTGTTTGTCTTTTTCATAGTGAAAATACACTTACCGGGTGCACTTGAGTCAATGTCAACATAGTATTCATTGAATGATAATACATTGCTGCTATTTTGTTGAGTGTATTTCCTATAGAATATTATTTTATTTTATTTTATTTTTGTTACACATGTTACATATCTATTGTCTGTGTATTGCATATTATTGTTTATAATAATATTGTTTGTATGCTATATGCCCTCCTGGGGCCCTAATTTGGTAAATAAAATATTCTGTTCTGTTCTATTCTATTCGGAATCCTCTGGTTTTATCCATGAAGTGCCATTAAAATATTTTGCCCACCCTACTTTTCTTTTCATAGTTATATTACATATAGTTTAAAAAGCTATATTTTAAAATCTTATAAAATCCTTGTTATGTTTTCATTGTTTTTAAAAGAAAAAAGTGCCAATGTTAAATGCATGAAAAATCTAGAGAGAATCATTTCCCGCCAAATTTTGGTGTACTAAAAGGGGCTTTTAGTTGAGATTTAAGAATCCAGCAGTTGTTGTGTTTAATTTGAGAACTTTATTTTTTTCTGAGAGCAGGACTAAGTATTTCCAGACAAATAAAGCATTCGTGTTAATTTCAGTATTCTATTTGTAACAATATTAAAAACAGTAATTTCGAAAAACCATGATTTCGAAAAATTGAATTTTGCAAATTTTTCAAATATACCCTTCTCAATTTTTTGTATTTTGATTAAGCAATGGTTAAACTATTAAAAAATTATTTTAGCCATATCAGGAAAATCTGGGTTGAAAAATTTGAAAGCTTTCAAAACATGGTAAAATAGGACTCCCAATACACATGGAATTTGACCCTTTTTGGGATTAGGTTCTTGACCAAACTGCTGAATAATATATTTTTCTAAATGCATTTTTTAAATATGTCATAACCATACTTAGTCATAACAACAAACACAGTTTTCTTTTTTATTCTCTAAAAGGCCATATACATCCAACTGTAATTGCACATTTTAAGCCTTTTTTACTTACAAAAAATGGCCAAAAAGTGTTCAAGCGGTTACCATAGCAACTGCAAATTTTAAGTGAAACTTCATGTATATTTCAGTTTATATCAATTGTTAGAACATTTTTACAAATTTTGAACCAATTCTGTGACATGTCATTTCCACATGCTTTTGATGCTTACAGAGAATGACTCTTAAATGGTTTAGTTACAACCAACCAACAAACGTGCTAAAATAAGACAGTTCAACAGAAAATTCACACAGGGTTAGTTACATATTTAAAAAGTAAAGATGTATTGGTTACAATAATAGCAATATCTTCCATTATATGTGCAGGGTTTCTAAAAAATGTAGATATGCACCATTGAAACGCTTACTCATACATATATGATACGGTGCTTTTTGTCCATTTTTGGTGTTAAATGACAGTTAGAAAGATCAAATGGCAAAATCAAAGTTCAAACACATCAAACGAAGCCAACTACTTTATAACTGGTTTTTTATAAGCCAACCTTTATAACTTTATAACCCCCCTCCCCCCCTCAGAAGATGAATGGTAGGTGCCTAACCCGAACAATACACAATCGAAATAATGAATAGAAATAATAATAATAAAAACCAGCGAGACAAGCGGGGGAACAAGAAGACGTGCAAACGGAACAATAAACTCTTAACCTAAAGCATACTCACCAAAACAAGGAGCACTGAAAAAAAAATCTAGTTAATTCAACTATAACACATATTACATGCTTGTTCAGAACGATACTTCGTGATATTAATGGAACTCTTCAGACCAAGTTTTATGTCGTAGTTTATAAAGATATACGTGTGTTTTTGCCAACCAATATACTGACGGATGATGTCAATGGAATAAATATCGTATTATTTATTTTTCATTTAGTCTTTATTCTTTATATTTTCAGCACCCCATTATTTTCTATATTCTTTATTTTTTTGCCTTTTTTTTTCTCTACTCTTACATTTGTTTACCCACTATACTGCACTTTTTCCTCTTTATTCTCTATTCTTGAAACCCCATTCATTCCCCTAATATTTTGGTCCCTTTACTACATTGCTGCTACGCAAAGGAGAAAGTCCGAAAAAAAACTAGGTACGAGTTGATTTGGTACGAGCTTGTCTAATCCATTGTCGATTTTCATTGGATATATTTTTCGCGGAATATTTATTTACAAATGGGTAATGTCTAGTTTCACTTTGAGCAAGAAAGTTTCCCATGGATATTCATCACAATGGAAATAGAAAAATTCTACACATCATTCAGAATGAAAAACACAAACACAATTCAAAGTTTACGCTGCATGAAAAATCATATGACTGTGGCAAATGTTCTTTCACGAATAGTGGAGTAGTGGAATTTTCTTGCCCTAATTCGTGTGGTATTTCCTTCACATCATGTTTAGAAATATTGACAGACACTGTAATACCACTGTTACTGATTGAAAATTCAAGTGGTAAAGCCTTCGACTATTATTTTCTTGGATATTCATTCACTAACTCCAAATTTATTCCTCTTAGAAAACTACAGCTGAGACAAAAAATCTGTGATTTCCTAACAGTAGATGGACCTACAGTAATCTGGAATTCCCAAGGCTCATTAAACATTGGCATACAGTCAAAGCAAAGCCCAAGTTGTTTATTAAAACATGAGACTGAACCAGATTTAGGGATATCACATTTATTGTGGGTAAAATATTACATAGAACACTATTTGATTATTGGGACACACACACAGAAATCTAACAGCTCTAAACAATTATTTGGTCTAATTTTCTCTCCATCTCAGTCCAACAGTTCCTTGCCTAAGACAACAAAAATTGAAATTTCACAGATTCTACCATCTTTATACACAAACATTTGCAAAGTTCTTATTCAAAACTGTATGATAAGTTACTTAGAAGATAAATTTAGCGTGGAATGTACTTCATATGCTGTGACTGATGATGGATATATCTTGAAATTCACTTATGGAAGACTCTTGTTTGCAGTACCAACTCATGTTCAGTGTACCTTTGACCTTAGACTTGACTTAATTGAATGTGTTCCTCTGAAGAGATGCTACTTGAGTCTTTTCACAAATGAAACTTTCAAGATCATCTGTATTGATGATGAAAAGGTAGTAACAATATACATGATATATAGAAAGTTAAATACATTTGGATTGAAAATAGCTTAAAAACCTTAAATTTTGATGATCATGGTTCATCATGTTCATGATTACCTGATTTAGTATCTGTAAAACATCAACAATGTCTAGACAATCCTGACAATGTACCATAAAGACAACCTTTTCTTAATCCCTTTGATACAAGTACAAAATGTACATGTATGTTTATCTTGACTTTTATTGGTTAAACGTTTTGTTTATTTCAAGCACACTTGATAAACTCAAGTTTACCTTGTATCTTCTATAATTCAATTGATTTCTTTGTTAGTTGGTCAGGGGTTATACATGTATAAACACAAGTGTTAATTTTAATGATTTGAAAATTTTAGAAATATTTACTTGTATGTTAAAGAAAATTTGTCGGATTTTGTGTGAAAATAAAAGGCAAAAGCATTGCAGTGATCGGGAAGGTTGTGTGCCATGCGCCAATTGCGCATTTCTACCAGAAATGGCGCAAAGAGTGGCAAATGTAAGTGCCATTGTGGCGCACGATATTTTTCACTTCCTGTCTAAATGTTTAGAAAATGGATTGCCGATCGTGTTTCGTATCGCCATATTTGTGTACAAAACTGTGTTGTGTTCCCTCCAATGACAGGAGCACCACCTATATATTTTTGGGGATGTCTCGGGCATTTTCCTTCATGTTAAGGATAGGAACATGTGGTATATCTGATTACCGAAAAAACGTAATTAAACATCATCCGTGATCTAAATTTTCAAAGTAAACAACTTTAATCCTGTGAAAGTTGGCTGAGTACAGACAATATTTTCTCAAATTATAATCTTTATTGTAAACTTGTTATAATTTCGATTTAAAAACCCAAAGGCCCTTTTTTTTTTAAATATATAGTATTTGTTTCCATTAAAAGCGCTTTACTGTCCTTGTCAATTTTTTGGTCTTTGGTTCGTTTGTACATTTTGTAAACCTGCCTACAGCGAATTGTTGTTGTGTTTTATCAAAAAACGTACGTTACTCTCTTTTGTTATTCTTGATAAAATAATAATAATACAAGAAATGCAGAGGAAATGCCTGAAACGTCCTCTAATATGGAACGTCGAGAATAAAGTATGGCAGTCGACGAAGACCCAAATTTAATGTCAAAGGAACATGAACATGAACAAGGCGACGGTACCAGTATTAACATTGCAAATGAAGGTTCTCGTAAATATAGCCCGGTTTGGGAGAAGTTATGGCCCTGTTTACTGTATGATGACAGCAAAATGCAATCTCTGGCGCAGAGATCATATCCGTTCCATACATGCTCCGCAATACTACACTTTAATATAAGTGTAGTGTTACGTAGTATTGAACGGAACGGATATGTGATCTCTGCGCCGGAGATTGAGCAAAATGTACTGCAAATCTTGCCAAAAATCATTTCAACTAACTTGGAATTTAATTGTCTGGTTTTCTTATTGTGATCCGTTTCTTCTTTCTTCAATTTTGTGCCACAAAATCTAGCTACTTTTAGTCTGCCATTATCATAGTTCTAGTAACTCAGTTTATTGTTTTTGCCCAATATCAATACTGATTAACAGTTATTATTTTTATCTATTACTATGTTACTACTATGATTGTACTATATGATTTGATAATTAATATACATGTAATGTTCAAGTTTCATGTTTTCTCAAAAGAATGAAATTTAATCAAATATCATAGATTTTTCAATAATTACTAGTGCAGATTTTAAAAATCAGTCCAGATCAGATGTCTATTCTTGATCTCAGCATTTCCTCATTAATGGTTTTGTTCATTGAAGAGGTGTTGGTCTAGTCATATTTTGTAGTTTTTTATTATAAGTCATAAAAAGTTTAATTTCTGAGTGATGTTACACTTCTTAAACTCATACGATGTCATTCTTAGTCACATCAGAGACATGTATTCTTTTGTATGTCTTTGGTCACATAAATCTCCATGAACTTAATTAACTTTTATTCACTGAAACTACAAAAGCACAGGAACAATATATATATCCATGATATCAATTAAAATCATACTGGTTAGTACCTCTTTGCTGAAACACACTTTTTTTATTTTTGTTATAATTGAATGGCCCACTCATTTGACAACATGGCCCATTAATTTTAAAAATGGCCCATTGATTTTATTTTTGAGGGCCCTGGGCCCATAGAGAAAAAATCTTTCCAGATCACTGCATTGCTGTATGGTCATTTGTAATTATTCCAGATCAAATGTACATTTTCAGATCACTCATACATGGTCTGATGTTAAGCAGGTCCTGTGTGATGATTTTGTTAATAATGGAGGACAACAGTTGCTGATATTAAAAAAGGAGTTTGATGGGGAAAAAGGATTTATTTTGACAGATTTAAATCTTGTTCATGAAGATACCACTGCAGAACCTCTAGAAGAAGGAAAGAAAACAGAAGAGAAAAAGACCAGCACTTCAACAGCACTATTTGCATTACAGTCAAGACTAAGGGTAAACAAGCATTGATCTCAAAGATAATGGTCGCTAACTGGGTTGTAAGCATGATAAACATAATAGAAAATATTGTTGCCATAAATTTTATTGAACTGGCTACTAAAAAACTCAGCTGAACTGTAATGAAAATGTTTTTTTTTCTCAACAAGTCAGATTTTGACACTTATATTTAAGTATGTTTAAATTTAAGTAAAGACTAGAAACATATTGTTGGACTAGATGATCATAGTATGAGATTACACAGTGTAAAAATACATTAGATAAAAAAAATTAAGCCTTAATTGTGTAATAAGCAAAACGGTCCAGTCAAAATCATTATGAAATATTTGTGTTCATGAAGTTTTTGTATATGTTGTTATGAGAAGCCACAGTTCTGAGTGTTAATATTTACATGCCTTCTACATTTGAAGATTGTATCGTTTGATCTGTATCCTCTTATGCCAGTATTTACAAGGCAGGTTTACATACACAAGAATTTACATGATGATAATGGATCTCTTATGTCAAATTCAATGCATAATTGGAAAAATTTTTCAGTGGAGTTATCCTTTCATAGACAATGAAATCATTTATTATAAACATACTAATGTTATAATTGACCACATTCCTGACATTCAGTATTGTAGTTTAATTAACATATTTTATGTTACAGAATGAAGTTGTATCATTGAATGAGCTGCAGTCAGAGATTGACGAAAAAAGAACTCACATCACAGAGTTATGGAAGAGTACAGAATTATTGAACCAGGGAAAAACTTCTGGTTCTACAAATGTAATTATTCTTTTTTAGATCATTTAAACAACTCTCCTTGAAAAGCAGTTTCAATTTCAACTTCATTGCTCATCAAAATCCATACTGGACATCTGATAATGAGGTTCATTGGTGTTTCAACTTAATTAATTGTTGGTTGCTTAGCAATCTTGTTCTGGTGTTAAAGGCCTATTCATTACGTGGAAAAATTACCATTTTCTCGCAATTGTAGTAAATATATTTCAAACCAATAATATATATACTCTAATAAATTCTGTATGCATTTATACAGGGTTCTAACCAGTTTAATCAATTTAAATGAACCACATGTGATTAAATTGTGTCGTAATTTTCCTCCATATCCATTACATGCATTAGGAAGATAGTAATGGACATTATCCATTAAGTCATTAGAGAAACAGATTATACCACTTAACTCTATAACAGATTCTGACAAAATTGAACCAAACTGACTGCTAATAGCTAAATATTATTTCAATATTCTGCTTTTAAAAATGTTTAAAACAAACAAAAATTATATTTTGATTTTTTTGTCCAAACTGTATATAAAAATAAGATGTTGTATTATTGCCAATAAGACATCTCTACCCCAGGGACCAGTTGTCGTAGAAGTTAGAACTATAGGTCGATGTAGGGCCTTCAACAATGAGCAAAACCCATACAGGATGCACCTTTACAGTTAAAGTATCTAAGTGGATAAATATCGTAATCAACTGGGTTGTGTGGTCATGGTGGTAGAATCTATATATATATATCACAGTACTTTATTAATATAAAAAAATATACAATCATTTTTTTGTAAGCTGTGGGTTACTACAGAATTTAGCTTTTAAAGTACATATAGTATGAGGCAATAAATAAGAAATGACAAATTTTCCATACTTTGCCAAAACATAGTTTATATCATGCTTTCTCCCAAAATATGATAAAAAAGATTTGGTCACTTTAACTTATTGTAAAGTTATAAGTTGGGGAAAAAAGACACAATTTATAATGGGAAAATAATACAGGGGAAAAGCATTATGTGAATAGAAAGAAATCTTATTGACAGAATTTTTTTAAAAATACATTTAGAAAATTAAAAGAAAAATTAGTTCACTGTACTTTTTTACTTGCTTTTCTACAAAATAGAAAACTTTATGAATTGTATCAGACGCTCTTTATACAACAACTGTCAAACAATGTATCATGCAAAGAGTATGTGAAATGGCATGGTCAGTATTAATTCTCTCCTTCTTTAACTTAAATGTTACCATCCTATCTATTTACAATCGAAAATTCAACTGTTCTGTCTTAAAAAACAAGATTTATCTTTCTTTCATTACATTACATTCTAATATCAATGCTTGGATTTTTACTATTTTATACCAATAAAAACCTATAGCTTCTGCAAATGCTTTTACAAGTACAAATCATTAATAGGGTGAGGGTATTATAATTTGTTGGTTTACTGATCTTCCAACCCAATTTTTGTCTGGCCTGCGACTCCTGAGACATAGGAATAGTGATCCAGCGTCAACTGCGGTGTTAACTAACTGCTTAAAAGCTTAATATAGACATAGGAAGAGTGATCCAGCATCAACTGCGGTGTTAACTAACTGCTTAAAATCTTAATATAGACATAGGAAGAGTGATCCAGTGTCAACTGCGGTGTTAACTAACTGCTTAAAAGCTTAATATTTCAAAATTTAGACCTGGATGCTTCATACTTTGTATATAGATGCCTTATGTTATGAAGTTTCCATCTGTCATATGTCATTGTCCTAGACCTCATTTTCATGGTTCCGTGACTACTTGAAAAAAAAATTGAGTTTTTGTAATGTTAATTTCTCTCTTATTATGAGTAATAGGATAACTATATTTAGTATGTGCGTACCTTGCAAGGTCCTCATGCCTGTCAGACAGTTTTCAATTTACCTCAACCTCATTTCATGGATCAGTGAACAAGGTTAAGTTTTCGTGGTCAAGTCCATTTCTCAGATACTATAAGCAATAGGTCTACTATATTTGGTGTATGAAATGATTGTAAGGTGTACATGTCTAATTTGCAGTTTTCATCTGACCTTGACCTCATTTTCATAGTTCAGTGGTTAAAGTTTATGTTTTTGTGTTTTAGTTTGCTTTTCTAATACTGTATGCTATAGGTCAACTATATAGGTCAACTATATTTGGTGTATGGAAATATTTTATGATGTACATGTTAGTCTGGCAGGCTTTATTTGACCTTTACCTAATTTTCAGATTCATTGCTCAATGTTAATTTTTTGTGTTTTGGTCTGTTTTTCTTAAAATATAAGCAATAGGTCAACCATATTTGGTATATTGAATGATTGTAGGGTGCATATGTCTGTCTGACAGTTATCATCTAACTATGGTTCAGTGGTCAATGATAAGTTTTCCTGGTTAAGTTAGTTTCTTAGATACTATATGCAATAGGTCAACTATATTTAAAGAATGGAATGATTGTAAGGTGTACATGTCTGTCTGGCAGGGTTAATCTGACCTTGACCTCATTTCCATGGTTCATTGGTTAATATAAAGTTTTCATGGTTTGGTCTGTTTCTTGTAAACTATAAGCCATAGGAATGATTGTAAGGTGTACATGTATTTCTGGCTTGGTTTATCTGAATTTGACCTCATTTTCTCTGATCATGTTAAGTTTATGTGATACTTGTTGTAAACTATATATTTAGGACTATCAACATAAAATCAATGGTCAGTAAAGCAGGCAAGACATTTCAGCATGTGCACTCTTGTTCCTTTTTTCAGAAGTAATAAAAGAAAAATGGAATTTCATTATCCTTGAAATATAAATAAAAATATATGTGTAATAGAATAGAGAATGGATACGGGGAATGTTTCAAAGAGACAACAACCTTACCAAAGAGCAGAAAACAGCCCAAGGTAACCAATGGGTCTTCAACAGGCCAGAAAATTCGCACACGGAGGCGGCCTTCAACTTGCCCCTAAACAATAATGTATACTAGTTCAGCAAAATAGATGCCACACTAAACTAGTAAACATACAAATGAACCAAAATTGAAAAAAACACATCACACTTACAAAGGCTAGAGGTTCCTCACAAAAATGTGGCAGGGTTAAACATGTTTTGTAAAATCTCTACTCTTCCACTATACCTCTAACCAATGTGGAATAAATAAACACACAGTAAAACTCACTAGCATTTAGTTTTACCTCCAATTATTTGCATTATTTGTCATGTTTAAACATAAACAGAAATGATAACACATCGTCTGTTGTGTTTTGTTCTAAGAAATAAAAATCTTAAAAAACACAAAGATGATAATTGATGATTGTAACCCTGAGACTGGCAAAGCTGTTATTCCACAGTGATATTTCAGAAAAATAAGCAGAATGAAATTAAATATGTATATGCCAATGAGACAGCAATCCTACAGCACAAAACAATCATAAAGATTTCTAGAGGTCAGTAAAAGGTCTTCGATAATAGACAAGTGTCTTTACAATATTTATGGCTGTAAGTCCTCCGAAGTGAAGAAAAGTTGTGAATTAATCAAAAAATGACTATCAAAGATCGGCAATCAACAATACCAAATTCTACCAAAAAAAAAAAAAAGCATAAAGCTAATCCTTAAGACAACAACCACAACAATCAAAGACTTCTAGAGGTCAATACAAGGTCATCAGGAATAGACTATATGTGAGGCTCTAAATCCTCGGAAATCAAGAAAAGTTGTGACTATCAAAGATCTGCTACCAACACCAAATTCTTCAAAAAAGGGAAAACATGAAATAAAACTTAACACAACAACTTTATTTTTATTTCAGACTTCAATGTTGATCAGTTTAATTGGAACAGAGAATTGTTCTGAAATTTTCACACAACCAAAGAAGGAAGAATTCTCAGCAATTATTAAAGTACCTGCTGTATGGAAGAGAATAGTGCAGAAAACTTTAGTTATAGGTGCCGAGGTTGTCAACTCATCAAAAAGGTCAGTTTGATATTGTTTTTACTTTATGTGAAGTGTAATATATTTTCATGTGCAGGTTTATTTTCCCTAATTTCATTAATTTGGAGATAAGAATCAAGGGGAAAAAAACGCAAAAAAATAAGTCTTGGTTACATGTTTAGCTCTAAAATTAATAAGTCTGAACTTTATATAAATAATATCTGACTCAGCTTTACTATTTACAGACAAAATCTTAAGTTTAAGAAGTGTGTTTGATATAGGATTGACAGTACCTTATTTTCTCTGATATAGTAGTCATTCAATTGTCCATGTTGTTGTTGTAACATGGAAAAACACAGTTTACACTAAGAGTATTATGCTTAAACAGATACAAAAATCACCTAATACTGCATTCAACTGCAATTTAAGATGTCGTTAAATTTATTTTTCAAGAAATTATGAAGTGTTCTAAAACTCCAATAAACTACAACTCATTAAATTTATTATATGTCTACATGTCAGTTATTATATTTTAGAGATTTTGCCTATGTTACCATGACTATGGTGCAACCTGATTGTTATGATAGTCAAGGACTGACCTTCACCTCAGAATGTTATGACCTTGGGAAGACATCAAGAGATTATTCATGTCATGATGTATCAAAAAGAAGAAGAGTTTCAACTGCATCCCTTTCCAATTTCAATGGCACAGAATGTTTCAAGGTTAAATCAGGCCAGTCAGTTACTATTCTGTGTAAAACCAGTATACCAAGTTTTAGATTAAAGAGTGATATTATGTATGAAATGTTTATCAATATGACTAACAGTGATAGTCATGGTGAACAAAGGAATAATAAAGTTGTTTATGCAGGGGAGGTAACTCTATCATCCTTAGACATGTTGCAAGGAAAACATACAGTTTCAGCAAAGCAAAACTTTCATCAGGATAATTCTGAAACAGAATCCTTTACAGGTAAGGTCATATTAAAAAAAAGTATTTGGATTTAATGAAAAAGGTGTTTAATTGTTAGGATTTACTATAACACTGAAACAATACATGATTAAAGTGAACATTTGAATTTGCAATTTGTCAGTTGCATTTGAACAATGCTGGAGACCAAAGTATACATTTCTATGGCAGTTACCCACTATGAAAGTCAATAAAGTCTTTAAGAAAGTAAGATTGTATGTATTGACTTACTTTAAATTGTGAAAATTGTTTACAAATGTTTTTGCTTCAGCAAATCTAAATAGCTGCTGTTCGAATGTGTTTTCTAGGTCGACATCAAATAAAAAAAGTTTTTAATTTTTATATTAGTCTAAGAATCAAAATAATTTTCTATGCTCATTTTAATATGGGTAGGCATTATATTTTTAAAAATCTTGCAACTTGCTAATGATTGTTATAAAGGTAATGCTTACACTTGTTTATAAAATAAGCATAGAGCATGACATGAAAGAATTATTTCTTTGATTTATGTTTTACTTTGCAGAGATCCAGAGAGACATACTTTCCTTGAATTCTGTGCAAGTTTGTACACCTCTTGGTGTAAGATCAACAAAATTTCCCTTGTCTCAGCTGCAATCAAGGCTTCAGAAGAAGGCTGGTTTAGTCTCTCTGGAAAAATATGAATGTATGGTATTTGATAATATTCAGCCATTGGAAGATGTACGATTATATATAAACGATTGTAGTGGTGAGAAGGAGCTAAAGTTAACTGCATATACTAGGTAGGAAGAAGTGGCTACTGATGATACACCACATTTAAATATACCATTGGAAGTTACTTTTAAAAATACTAACATCTGAAGATTGTACTTTTAACCAAATACCTTTAGTAGGCTTGAACATTTTCTTTTGTTTTTAATTGATTATCTAATATTCCATGTGTAATCAAGCTGGTTATCACATCTCCCAAACAATAACAGACAATTAATTACATATGAAGTCCTAACTTTAGAAGAGGTGCTTAAAAATACAACCCACACAAACAATCAAAAAATAAAGTTTCAATGGAATTTTTAAGCCCTGTTAGCTACTGTGGATTCATTTATTTTCATGGATACCAATTTTCATGGATTGAGAAAAAAATGTATTTTCGTGGATATTTGATTTTGTGGTTTTGCAAAAGTTTGCAATTAAGTCTAAAGAAAAATTGTTCTTAGTTGAATATTTAAATAAGTGGTTCCCTACAAAATCAACGAAAATTGGTATCCAACAAATAATAATGAATCCACAGTAATTAAAAAACATTAATAAAAGTATTTAACTTGTCATGTATCAAAAGATAGAAATAAGATAATCCTCAAGTGGCCATGCTTTTTTATTTTATTTTTTTCAGCAATAATGGATTTTTATTTGATGTGTTTATAATTCTTGTATAATAGTGTGGGTTATAGGACTACTTATGACAGTATTTGAAGACAGTAAGTTGTTTCTTCTTTGATATCTTCAAAAAAAATGTAGTAGGAAGAGAAAGGCTAAAACAATTGTATGTTGGGACCTTTTATAGCCGACTATAGGGTATGGGTTTTTCTCATTCTTGGAGACCATAAGGTGGCCTATAATTGCTTACCACCACTTCTTTTTAAGTCTTGTGGATAGTTGTCTCATTGGTAATCATACCACATCTCCTCAATTTTAGCTCACCTGGCCCAAAGGGCCAAGTGAGCTTTTCTCATCATTTGGTGTCCGTAGTCGTCTTCGTTAACTTTTACAAAAATCTTCTCCTCTGAAACTATGGAACCAAATTTAACCAAACTTGGCCACAATCATCATTGGGGTATCTAGTTTAAAAAATGTGTCTGATTACCCTGCCTGCCAACCAAGATGGCCAACATTGCTAAAAAAAGAACATAGGGGGTAAAATGCAAGTTTTGTCTATTATTTTGAAAATCGTTATGAATAGAGAAAATCTGACAGGGCAAAAATGTTCAAAATGTTGAGCACTTCCTGTAGTTCATTGACGTCAAAACTGTCAAGCGACTTCTTATAGGAGTTATTGCTCTTAAATGACAAATTTTACCACCTTTTTTCATTTTTGCCTTTTTTCTTGAAAACCATAATAGATAGAGAGAAACTTTATATTGCAAAAAAGATCAGCAAGACAAGATCTATGAATAAGTATGCATGGTCGAAATCGTCAGTCGACTCCTAATTAGAGTTATTGCCCTTGGATGAGGATTTTTACCAATTTTTTGCATTTTTGCCTTATATCTTAAAAATTATAATAGATAGATAGAAACTTAAATAAGCAAAAATGATCAGCAAGACAAGATCTACAGTGAAGACAATATGGAGGAAATTTTACAGCAACTCCTTATTGGAGTTATTGCCCTTTAATGACAATATTTACCAAAATGTTTGCGTTTTGCCTTATATGATAAAAATTATAATAAATAAATAGAAACTTTAAATAACAAAAATTATCAGCATGGAATGATCCACAAACAAGTCAAACTTTGCCGATAAAATTAGTAGACTGTCACTCTTCATAGGACTGATTGCCCTTAAATGAAGATTTTTTTTACCCTCTTTCATGTCTTCTGTGTTTAGAGCAAAAACTAAAGAAAATAGAGAGAAACTAAACAGACAAAATGATCAGCATAACAAGATCAACAAAAAAGAAATTTTTGTCATGAATTCTATTCTTGTCAAGACATATTCAGACATCTTTAAGACTGTCAAGAATGTGTCGAGACATATTCAGACATCATTAAGAATATGTCAAGACTTATCGAGACAAATTTAAGACAGTTGAGAATTGGTCGAGACTTATCAAGACACTTTTCAGACTGTCGAGAAATTTTCAGACAATGTTAATACTGTCAAGACATATGTCGAGTAAAATCAAGTAATGATACAGATAGTCGAGAGCAATGTCTAGAATCTAGGTACTTATTTAAGACAAATTCAGACTTTCTCAAGAATTTTTACAAAAATTTCAGACAAAAAAGAATGTCAAGTAAAAATTTATGCAAATTCAGACAAAAATTGGTCTTTTCAGACTTTTGGACTTTTGTAGTGCTACAATGTTGGAGAGAGTTCATTGTTGATTATACACATAGACCTAGGTAAGCTACAAAGGCTCTTTAGAGCCTATAGTCATATTAATTTAATAATCCTGTTTTTCTCACCTGCAACTGTTTGAGATGAGAAAGACATGTAGCTGTTGCTTTTTAGACAGCATTTTTGTCAATCAGGTCATCAACACCTTAGTATTAAATCTTCTTATTAATTCTGTTCTATTTATTTAGTTTTCGTTGACATCTAAGTATAAAGTCGCCTAATTGTTTTTTCTTTAGAATATGTGACTGTAATAGGTCATTGTTAACATCATTAGTGCTAATCCTGATGTGCTTTTAATGGAAGAAAAGAACTCTGAACATAAGGTTATGCCATGAGCTGGAAAGTTACACAAATTTCTTGTCGCCCTGAGACAAAAATAAAAGCATGGTCCTTTGACCTTATTGTTTTGTCATGAAAAATTTTCTGTTTATTGATTAGATCACACTAAAACTCCAGTAATCAAAGGAAAACAGTGCAAAAATGTCAATTAGTATTGACTTAAATATATCAGAAACAACAACACTGTAAATTAATAGCACCGCATGAGTTACTGGAACTGACAAGATTGATCTGTATTTGTGCTTATTTTGGATCTTATTTAATTAGCCATGTGTAATAATTATTTGTCAATTACATCATGGAGGGTGAAAATAGCTATTAATTGGTGAAAACCTTATGGGTCTTTTTTGTCTTGAAGCTATTGTTTTGATTTCTTTTAAGATGATAGATAACTATTTACTAATACTGTAAACCAACTTATTTTTGCAGATACTACTTTATTTAGCGTTTAGTCCACTTTGCGGCGATTTAATTTCATGATTTTCAATTTTACTTGATGTAGTTAAATAAGGAAAGATCCAAGTTTTACATATTCTACTCACGAAAGTCGCGAAAAATAAAGCGCTCATGAAAATTAGTTGGTTAACAGTAATGCTATCTTTTTAGGAGATTCTGAATAAAATGATAGAATTGGACTTTATTTACATTGCAGTTTTACACCTAACATTAATATCTTCGATTATTATATGGCATTTTCCATATTTGTCCTAATATTGTCCTGAGACTTCCATATTTGACTTACGGCTTTAGCTTAAGGTCCCTAATATGTGTTGTGGGATGATACAAGGGCTGATATTGAAATTGGAGATGATTCAGTGTGAGTGGGCCGTAGTGTCATAATTTTCAGAAATTAATGCAAAATGAAAGGCAGTGCAAGTAAAAGGGATTAAGAGCTGTTTATTGTTACTGGATCTAGAACATATTTCAACATTAAGTATATGGTAAAAAATTCTATTGATGGTTGTGCTTGAAAGATTTATGTTACAGCTCTATATAAACTTAGGTTAATCAGATGTCATACAATTTAGGTCAGGACAATTTAGAGCTTGGCACATTGTATAGACATCTGATTATGCTAACCTCTAAATGTATTTGGGTTATGTATGTCATTGGGTTGTTGTCTCTTTGACGTTTAGCCATGTCTTGTTTTACTCATAGTATTCAATTTTACTGTCTGCAAATTTTTCAGTTATAATTAAATATGTGTGAAAATTGAAACTTCTGTTGAGCTTACTCAGTTACTTTTGATTAGAACTTGAGCACACAAGACTTGTCATTCATCCTATTGGCAGTTTCTCTTATTTACACATTCTATTATTATCTCAGTTTCTGTCCTTTCTCAACATGATTAGTTAATTTCATATCTTTTGTTGTACACCTGTAAATTATCGTGTCAAGTCTTTTTTTTAAATAAATAGTGAGATTTAAATTGATTTTAATAGCCTTAAATGAAGTTGTGTATTTGTTCCGGAGGTTTAAAGAAATCTTTATATACTGGCTATTTATATTACATTTAATGATCATTGTTGTCGTCTATTTACAGTTAAAGACCCATTGATTCACCAATGTGGTCACTGGCGGCTTCATTCAGATAGTCAAATCATATCCTTTCAATTTTGTATTTAAAGAAGATTAGAAAATGTCAAGATATTTAAAATTAATTTAAGGCTTCTTTTAATATCATGTTTTAACAACATTTAAAACTAATAGTGTTATTTGAAACTATGTTAGGAATTTTTTTAATTATGTTGGTTAAACCGCATGCTACAGGACATAAAAGATTAACATTCAGAAATCTATTCTGTAAACGTAGAATACAATCAGCTTTGTTCCACTAAAAGCTTAGGTCATGATGATTGCCTTGAATTGTCAAACAAGTATAGAATCAACTTTGTTCAACAAAAAGCCTAGGTCATTATTTTTACCTTATATAATGAATGATCAGTGATAGATGTAGTCAGGTAGTAAGGCCAATATGTTTTTAGCTTACCTGGCCTAAAAGGCCAAGTGAGCTTTTCTCATCACTTGGCATCCGTCGTTGTCTGTCGTCGTCGTTAACTTTTACAAAAATCTTCTCCTCTGAAACTACTGGGCCAAATTAAATCAAACTTGGCCACAATAACCATTGGGGTTTCTAGTTTTAAAAATGTGTCTGACGACCCCTCCTGCCAACCAACATGGCTGCCATGGCTAAAAATAGAAAATAGGGGTAAAATGCAGTTTTTGGCTTATATCTCTGAAACTAAAGCATTTAGAGTAAATCTGACATAGGAGTAAAAATGTTCATTAGGTTAAGATCTATCTGCCCTGAAATTTTCAGACGAATCAGACAACCCGTTATTGGGTTGCTGCCCCTGAATTACTAATTTTAAGGAAATTTTGCAGTTTTTGGTTATTATCTTGAATATTATTATAGATAGAGAAAAACTGTAAGCAGCAATAATGTTCAGCAAAGTAAGATCTACAAATAAGTCAACATGACCAAAATTGTCAATTGACCCCTTAAGGAGTAATGGCCCTTTATAGTCAATTTTTAACAATTTGTAAATTTTTGTAATCTTCTACAAAAATCTTCTCCTCTAAAACTACATAGACAAATTCAACCAAACTTGGCCACAATCATCATTGGGGTATCTAGTTTAAAAAATATGTACCCCGCCTGCCAACATGGCCGACATGGCTAAAAATAGAACATAGGGGTAAAATGCAGATTTTGGCTTATATCTCTGAAACTAAAGCATTTAGAGCAAATCTGACAATGGGTAAAAATGTTTATCAGGTTAAGATCTACCTGCCCTGAAAATTTCAGACGAATCGGACAACTCGTTGTTGGGTTGCTGTCCCTGAATTGGTAATTTGAAGGAAATTTTGCAGTTTTTATATGACCACAAAAATTTTTTTGGGTTGGTATAATGCTATGATGTCATCTGCGTCGTCGTCTGTGTCGTCGTCGTCCGAAGACACATTTGGTTTCCGAACAATATCTTTAGTTTAAGTGAATGGATCTTTATGAAATTTTACAAGAAGGTTCAATACCACAAAAGTAAGGTTGGGATTGATTTTTGGGGTAATGGTATCAACAGTTTAGAACAAGGGGTCAAAAAGGGGCCAAAAACAAGCATTTTTGTAGTTTCCAGACAATAACTTGTGTGTAAATGTATGGATCTCTATGACATTGTACCACAAGGTTCCATATCACAAAAGGAAGGCTGGGATTGAGTTTTGGGGTTAATGCCCCAAACATGCAGGAATCGGGGGCAAAAAAGGGGCCAAAAACAAGCATATTCTAGTTTCCAGACAATAACTTGTGTTTAAGTGTTTGGATCTCTCTAAAATTGTACTACAAGGTTCCATACTACAAAGGGAAGGCTGGGATTGAGTTTGGGGGTAATTGCTCCAAAGTGGGGGTCAAAAAGTTTGGGGGTTTTTTGTCCAATTTTTTTAAGGGGTTCATATTTTTTTTTCAAAATTTTTCAAATTTCAATATATTTTTGAGATCTTTGACCTCATTTATTTTGTGTCAGAAATCTATATTATGTCAAAAATTTGATCACAATCCAAATTCAGACAGTATCAAGCTTGAATATTGTGTCCAAATTTGCCCCAACTGTTCAGGGTTCGACCTCTGTGGTCGTATCAGACTGCACTCAGCGAACGTTTTATTGGTTATTATCTTGAATATTATTATAAATAGAGATAAACTGTAAACAGCAATAATGTTCAGCAAAGAAAGATCTACAAATAAGTCAACATGACCAAAATTGTCAATTGACCCCTTAAGGAGTTATTGCCCTTCAAAGTCAGTTTTTAGCAATTTTTGTAAGTCTTTCACAAAAATCTTCTCTGAAACTACTGAGACAAATTTAACCAAACTTGGCCACAATCATCATTGAGGTATCTAGTTTAAAAGATGTGTCCTATGACCCCGCCTGCCAACTAACATGGCCGACATGGCTAAAAATAGAACATAGGGGTAAAATGCAGTTTTTGGCTTATATCTCTGAAACTAAAGGAAAAGTATAATGGTTGCATTATTTCATGCATCAATTGTAAACAAAAATATCATGTGAGAGACACAGGCTCCTTGGAGCCTCTAGTTTTCTTAACACCTTCACATATTTAGCTGATTTAAAGTATGTGAGTCTACTATGAGGAGTTACAGATCGAGTGTACATTTGGTTCCGCTCCACTGATTTTTGCAGAAATTACGGCTTTGGACTTTGAAAATTTCATGAAAATAACAGTTATACAGACTTTTTTTCTAAATGCCTTCACATATTGAGCTTCAAGATTTTTTTGCGAGCAGGGCCATTCATGTTGTTCCGACACATCTAGCTTTGTAAATCGTTAAAGTTTGATAATTAGGCTAGCTTTTGAGTACAATTCAATTAAGATGTTATTTATTCATTTGTTATCCTCTGTCTACAATTCTTCTGAATGTTTTAATCAGCCATTGAATATCAAGTCTAATGTGTGCAGTTTTTATTCTCTTAGAAATATTTTCCTGATTCAAAGTTCATATTCCTTTCTTGGTGCAATTGGATTGGACCTTCTACTTATAACAGATTAAATCAATTGAACCACCTAAGAAGCTTCTGGCATTTGCACCTTCTTTTTTACTTTGATCCAAAGTATGTTATGCGGTTTCTATCTGCATCTTTTAATGGAATAAGGTTTATTAGTCTTTGAGGCCTTCTTTTAATCCTAAATTTATTTTGATGGACTTTTTTCTGTTTTAGCTGTGAAGATCAACTGTACTTGGTACTCCATCATTTATATTCATTGCTTCCTGATGATGTTTTAATTATACCAGCAAATCAGCTTCAACATGACATCACCCAATTACTGAACAGCTTACAAGAGGAAATAAATGAAACATGTTCAGAAATCAGTAAAGTTTATCAACTCAGCCAACAAACTGAGGATGTAGAGATGACTGAAGAACATGACAGTAAAGGAAAACTTCTTTTTGAAAATGTTTGCCAAAATTTTGCAAAGAGAAAACTTTTAGCTCAGAGCAAGTCTAAGCTAGCTTTAAGTGGGGATGAATTCAGAAGATTATTGGAAAAGATTGAGAAAAAACATAGAAAGTCTGATATTAATTTAATAAAATTAGCAACGAAATGATAATAATATATTTAATAAATTTTTATTACATAGATTAGTAGTTACTTAACCATTATACTTTTGTAATTAATTTGTTGTATAGTTTTTGTCAAAGCAGTGAGACTTAGAAGTTTCTGGCAGCATGGTCAACAATGTATTAGTTTGTGATTATGTCAGTGTCAGGGGAACCACTATTAGTAGGTCAATTGTATATTTAGTATGCAGTACACATCTCATTTCCATGGGAAGTATATAATTTGGTCCCACCCCCTCAGTCATTGTCTATTGACTTTGAAACTTTTGCATAGTTTACATCTTAATGTGTGTGATTAGGTCTGTTTAAGATAAACCACTAATGGTAATGCAGTGATACTTTGTATGCAGTTGTATGACCATTTGCATGTTGACTTCGAAGTTTTGCATAGTTTGCATGTTAAGTCAATTGTATTTGGATACAGTTGTATTAGCCTTGGAATTTTGAATTTAGCAGATTGTTTGGCCCTGCGCCTTGAGCATTGTTCATTGACTGAATGTTTTGTGAAGTGTGCATGTTAAAGTATTGCCATTGTATTTCAACATTTGCTTTATAGCATCAAAATCACAAATAGGGAAGACTTTCTCTGTGTCACCAGTTTATGTAATTTCATTGTGGATTTTTACTTCTGTTGATTAATGATGTACATTTGACATCTTTGTAATGTAGTGTTTTGATCAATGTGACTATTGGTCATTTCTAGTGGTGGTTCAGTAGAAATAAAAGTATATAAGGGTTGTATGTCATTGAGACAAAAATCAACATCACAAAGAAAAAAACTCAAAAGACATTTCAAGGTCAACATACTGTCTTTTACAAAAAAAGAAGTTTTTAAACCATTTATGAAGCTCTAAATAGTAGTGAATATACTAAACAGACTACAATAGAGTTGCCATCAGTCAGGTTTAAAGGTTAAAACACTTAAGATATGAGTAACGAAAACCATTGACAATGTTCCTAAATAACATGAAGAGTGGTTAAACTAGTTGATAAGTTCTTTCCCTAAAGTAAAATATTACTGTTTTAAAAGAGGGTTAAAGTTTATTTAATATGAAACACATATGACATCAAAATAAATCTTTTAACCATGAAAGCATTAAGACATGAACTACATAAAATATATAATGAGACTTTGAAAGGATGATGAAACCTTCCATTTCAGGGTGCTGTGATCACCCAGTCTCTCTTGTTTGGATTTCATGCTATTTCCTCAGGTTTTGTTTATAGCTCACATGACCCAAAGGTCAAGTGAGCTAAATTTTCTCATCACTTGGTGTCCATTATTGTCGTCTGTTAATTTTAACAAAAATCTCCTCTGAAACTACTGGGCCAATTGAAACCAAACTTTGCCACAATCATCATTAACGCATCTAGTTTTAAAAATGTGTCCAATGGTGCTTCCAGCCTGCCAACCAACATGGCCAACATAGCTAAAAAGAGAACACATGGGGTAAAAAAGATAATTCTATAATCTTGAAAACTGCTATAGATAGACAAAATCTGACAGTGGGCAGAAATGTTCAAAATAATGAGATTTATCAAATGTCCATTTTAGTCATAACTGTCAGACCACTTCTTACAGGAGTTATTGCTCTTAAATAACAAATTTAACCATTTTGTTTTATGTTTGCCTATTATTTTGAAAATTTTAATAGATAGAGAGAAACTTTGAATCGGAAAATGATCAGCATGGCCATATCTACAAATAAGTGAACATGGCCGAAGTTTTCAGTTGTCTCCTTATTGGAGTAATTGCCCTTTAATGACCATGTTTACCATTTTTGTGCGTTTTACTTATTATTCTAAAAACTATAATAGATAGATAGAAGCTTTAATACACAAAAATTATCTGCAAATCAAGATCTCCAAATAAGTCAACATGGCCGAAATTGTCAGTTGACTCCTTATAGGAGTTATTGCCCTTAGTTGAGGATGCATTATTGCCTTTTATTGTAATCTATAATAGAAAGAGAGAAGCTTAAAATGCAAAAAATAATCCACAAGACAAGACCTGCAAATAAGTCAATATTGCTGAAATCGTTGGTTGACTGTTTATACAAGTTAATGCCCTTAAATGATGATTTTTACCAATTTTTGCCTATCATCTGGAAAACTATAATAGATAAATAGAAACTTTAAACAGCAGCAGTTGGACCCAATCATCCTTGGAGTGTCTTGTTCAAATAAATTGTCCTTTGATCCTGCTGGTCAATCAACATGGCCACAAGGCTAAACATAGAACATAGGGGTAAAATGCAAATGTCAATTATCTTGAAAACTATAATGGATAAAGAAATTTTATATAGCAAAAATCATCAGCAACATACGATCTATAAACAAGTCAACATAGTCTTCATTGTCAGGCGACTTCTTTCAGGAATTTTTGCCCTTTAATGATGTTTTTACCCATTTTTGCATTTTCAACAAAAACTAGGGAAGATGTTGAAACGCTGTAAACAGCAAATATGATCACCAGATCTAGACAAACAAATGGTTCAAACAGCTGAAATTGTTATTACATCAAAACTGTCAATCGACTTATAGCAGTTATTGCGCTGCAATGATTTACTTATAAGTTAAATAACTGAAATAGACAGGAGTTATTGTCCTATAATAAAGATTTTTGGGTGAAGATTGCATGAAATGCAATCAAAACCCTATGGTATTGACTTGATATCTAAATCTTCCAAGGTTTGTCACTACTTTTGAGATACACAAAATATAGTGCATTGATCATAACATTCTAAACATCCTATCCATAAACATTTCCATAAATTTATCAATGAAATATATGCTTAGATATTCAAGTTACAAAATGATGTTATACTTGTCAAGAAAATTATATAACTTGTGCAAGGTGCAGGAATCTAATATATGTTCTAAAAATATCAATAATGTCATTGTTTAAGTAATCTTTAAAATTGGAGTTATCTACCTTTGTTCATAATTGTAGTTGAATCAACTACAACCAATGCTTCATGCAATGCAATGTAATTTTACTTCCCACTAATAAATTAAAGCAATCTTTACCCTTCAGTGCTTACAAGCACTTTGATTTACAATTGTTTTGTAGTTTTGCCTATTAACTTGAAAGTCTAGTAGATCGAGAGAAACTTTAAAAATAATAAATAATCAGCAAATAAGTCACATGATGCCGAAATTGTCCGTTGACTCCTTATAGGAGATATTGCACTCACTACTGAATGACGATTTTTTATTACCAATTTTTTGTGTTATTGCCTATCATTTGGAAACTATAATTATAGATAGCGAGAAACTTGAAATATCAAAAATGATCCACTAGTCTAGATCTATAGACAACAAATAGGATCTATTGCCCTTAAATCACTGTTGACAAGCTGTTGATGGCGATTTTATCCATTTTTGGCATTTTGAACAAAAACTATAAAATATAGACAAATTGTTACAGCAAAAAGGGAACAGCAATATGCCAATTTTCAATATATGTTGCCTTGGTGGCTCGTCATGTTCTCTGAACACCGTTTACCTTAGCCATTTTAAGGAATATATAGGATCATGTATGGTGACTTAGTACCAAATATAGGCTTTTTTGGCTTTTATTTTAATGTCCAACCAATGAAACCATATAGGCCTGGTCTATAAAAATGGAAAATAAGAGAAATGTATGTTCCAGCAAATAACTATATAATAGGTCGGTATTTTGCAATATATTTGCTTTTGTGTTAAGTGAATGACATACAAATATTGCATTCACAAGTTATGTGTAAAACCTCATTAGGAAAAAGGAATTGATGGGTTGTTTTGTATTTTGTAGACCCAAATTATTGTATTAGTCTAAAAAAACTTGTTTTCCGAAGCATTAAACAGTAATTAAGTAAGAAAAAAAGCTGCAATTGATTTTCTGAAGTCGCACTTGGCTATTTGTGCAATGAACATAACGAGTTAACTTGAACATTTTTCACTTAAGCTTTCATTTAATAATTGGCATAGAACATTGCATTCCAGGATTTAGAAGAACAAATATTGGAGATACGATAATAATTGTTAACTGATAATTTAATTCTTCGTTATTTTTTGGGACCATGTCTTAGTAGAGACATATGCCAGTATTATATGTCTCTGACCTTTGTAAATACAGCTAATGCTGAACAATTTTCTCACTTTGGTTTATTCTGGAATTCATTTTTATAATGCAACATTATTTGATTTTGTTTGAAAAATGTTGAATATTTGGAATCTTTCAAGAAGTATGTTACCCAAATACAATGATTGTTTTGAAAGAGACAAATTGTAATCGAAAAAAGAAAGAAGGTAAATGCATATTTGCAGTTGTCCTAATGTCTAGATCTTGAGATCGTGTATTGTGATCCAATGATGAACTAAATATAACTTATCATATACAGATAAACCAAATACATGCAATTATGGATGACGCTTGTTTCTTCGTTTGTTTGTTTGTTTTTATTTTTTATTTATTTATTTTTTTTTTTTGAAATTATACTTGATCCCCGCTGCAATGTACGCTAGAATTAAGACTACAAATGTGTTTTAATTTTATCTCAATAGATTACTAAAATACTTAAATATTCTAAAATAAAATAGCCACGTATGAAATTTCTGTCGCATTATACTAGGGAACTACAAATAAGAGATTCGTGAAATTTGTGTTCATGCTTCATATAAACATCATGTTAGAATACTGTGTGATGTGTTTTCACATTCATTACTCATTAACTTCCTGTTTACTGTAATACTGATATATTCTTATTCATAATGATCATGTTTTAATTTCCGTCACATTTTTCTCATGACCTAAAAATTAGAGCACCTTGCAACTTGGTATCAACATTTGTGTGAACATGTTATACCGTGTGATGGGTTCTAACATCCATTGCTATTCAACTCTTTTTGCCGAACTATTTAAGCGAGGTTATCATTAGTGAACAAAATCTCATAGTTCCGCTTGTTTGTTTTGTTTTTAGACTCCAAGAATGCAGGAAAAAGTGTTGATAGCAGATTTTTTGGTATTTTTCTATTGAATTCATTAACACTTTATCTAGTTTATAAAAAAGTATAACAAAAATACCGAACTCCAAAGACAATTCAAAAAGGGGAAGTCCATAAAAACTGACAAAATCAAACGCTATCAATCAACGGAACAAGTGAAAAACAACTGTCATATTCCTGACTTGGTACAGGCATTTTCCGAAGAAAATGGGTTAAACCTTGTTTTATAGCTAGCAAAACCTCTCGCTTGTATGACAGTTGTTTATAGTTCCGTTATATTGACAAAATTGGGTGAGCAACCCAAACAGACATCATAGGTTGATGTGACAATTCAAACAAACATACAAATTAATATAACACGCCAACACAAATGTGTAGTAGATAGTAATTTGACAATGACGACAACAAGAAAAGTTTTTGTCGTTGATAGTTCATACCGTATAAAGTATACAATTTCTCGATAAAGTAAAAATTAGGTAAATATAAATACAAGGGTAAACAGAATAGCAACAATACTGTAAAAACCCTTTGTGTCCGAATCGCACATCAAGACCCACCTGCTCCAGGAATGCTCAAAGTTAAAAGGTAAAAACCCGATGGCGGGAGTCAGGTCAAAAGTAATACGACCAAAAGAAACACAGTTACATGAAAGACAAATAACGGGGAAACTAAAGTAAAATAAAAAGATACGCAGCTTTAGCACCTAGAATCTATAACTCATGCAAGACCATCTTGTATTATTTGTGAAGTAGACACTGAAGATGTATATATTAGGTCTTGATACTTTCCGATGAACTTTTTGAGAAAATGGACGAAACGTTCTTTGACAAAACCCTGGCTCATTAATTTTTTGCCCAGACATCGATGACGTTTTACAAAGTTTGAGCTGCAAGCTCTTGAATATCGTATGAATTGAGAAATGTATACTCCATACGCCGGTGAAGTTGGTATATTGCTGCTACGGTGAGGAAATTTTATAATTTCAAAATTGAAATCGTCATGTTTGTCATAGATTCTAGTACTGAGCTGACTGCTGAGAAATTCGAGGTAAATGTCTAGAAATGATGCGGAGGAAGCTGTATCTGTGGTTTCTTCAATCTCTGATTGAGGAGGATATATTAATGGGACCCAATCAGAAAAGTTTGGATTGTTAATTGAAAGAACATCAATATACCTGTATGTGAAATTAAATAATCTAGCTCCTTTGATCTTCTATGAGAGCTTTAGATCTTAAAATCGTTTAAGAACAATTGTCTAACATTGAAGATCTTACGTGTGAATGTTCGGAAATATTAAAGTTATTTTCCAGTTTTCTCCATTTATCTCAACATTGATACGTTTTATTGCTATCAGGGAAAAAACATCAACTGATATCAAGCAAAATATGTTTCACATTTTAAACAGAAATAATATTGTTTATTAATGAACTTCAAGGCCATTTTCGGAGAAATACAAAACGGACTGTCTTGTAGCAGGATAAAAACTCAATATAATTGAAGTGTTTAAAGTCTGATATGTCATTAACTACTATGTACGTTGTGGTGGTCAAATAATAGGCTCACATATGATAATTTTTTTTAATCGTACGACTTAAAAGGAATGAAATATATACATTTTATTTATTTCTATTTCCCTGTTCAATTGTCATAACATTTGAATCATCATGATTTCCTGTATTAATGTGTTTATGTAACAAATAAAGGTTCTTTGAAAGTATCAAGTCGCAGAGGCAACATACTTGCAAAACAACAATCGCGTAAATACCAGGGATATGTATTCCTCCTATGATATGCATTATGTTTATGTGTACAAGGAAATTGAATTTCATTTAAATAGTACTAGTACCACTTTGATAAGAAAGTTAGTTTAAAAATAGAATTTTTATTAATGCAGATTATTTCAAAATGGCGAATGTGAATGTGGAATTACGAAATGCTGTGGTGGCAAACGACATCGAAAAGGTAAAAATCCTAATAAAGGAAAATGCTGATCCTAATTTTCAGCTTTCGCCAACAGTTCAGGGAACTTCATCAAGCACACTCCATGTAGCGGTTATTCACAATAGACTCGAAGTTGTTCGTCTACTTTTAGAAAATGGTGGAGATCCAAACCTGGAAGACAAGGCGACCAAGTGCACACCATTATTTCACGCTGCTTGGGGCATTGAAAACGGTACAGAATTAACAAGATTACTTTTAGAATATGGCGGAGATATAAACCACATGAATAAAGTGTATAAAACTCCATTGATGTATATAATAAAAGATAGTGTATTACCTTATCCAGAAATATGTGACCTGATGGAACAAACCTCTGTTACTGGGGAATATGCTGCACTGGGTAATGGACATACATCCGAACGAACAAAGCGAAGGATTTGACGACAATAGTCATTTTTGTAACGATTACATTAGAAGACTGCATCGAAAAAATGAAACAACATTTTTAAAAATGTTACATGAACTTGACGAAGATGGGGACACGCCGTTACATGTTGTGGCAGCATGCGCTTGCTATGACTCAATTTTATATTTCATTGAACAAGGGGCTGATGTAAACAGAAAAAATAAAGAAGGTCAAACGCCATTACATTATCTTGCAGCAAGTGCTGATTATAGTTGATTTTCAAAATCGTTTGAACTGCTTTTGCAGAAAGGAGCGCGTATTAACGAAAAAGACGCGACAAGTAAAGCACCACTTCACCATGCCATGTATGACGACGCTCTGTGTCACTCTGGTGTAATTGAAGCATTTGTTAGACTTGGGGCACGAGTTGATGACGTAGATAATTTTGGACGAAACATGATCCATAGTGTTGTTCTTAAGAAAACCAGTGATTTTTCTCAGTCTTTGCAGGATCAGATTATTCCAACTTGTGTTGAAATTTTATCGAAATGTGGAGTCGACATAAATGGAGTAGATATGTTTTCCCTTACTCCTTTGCACTTGGCTGTCTTAATAAAAAATGTCAAAGTCGTAGAAAAAATACTTTTACTAGGCGGACAAATATCTAAAACTTCAAAGACGGGTGAAAACAGTTTGCACAGATCTTGTTTGAGATATACGATTGGGCCGTCAATTATTGCAAATTGCAAGAAGAATGATATTCTTAATTCGAGAGACAGTTTTGGTTCAACACCGCTACATTGGGCCATATGGTTTAGAGAACAAACAGTGATTAAATGTCTTTTGGAGAATGGTGCCGATACACGTGTTTGTGATTCAAATGGGTACAGTCCTTTGGAATTTGCAGAGCTGTTAAAGTATGACCATTTCCAAATGATCACGACAAGAAACATGTCGGAATCAAAATATGTCACAATGATAGATAATATCGAAACAGAGTTTCATGGAACTGATGTGTTTGAAGAATGTCCTTGGCTACGCTTTGTAGATAAAATCGATGGAAAAATAGATCTGACAGAATGGAAAAAACATTTAAAAGTACACAAAGATTCTTTAAGAAGGTTCGTCGCGATAGTTTTAGATTCACCTTGCATGGGGATGTACTATGATATTCCAGAGAACAAAACAATAAGTATCGCAATTGAAGCAGTAATACAATGGCTTGCTGCTTATGTCGAGAGAACTTATCCACTTCTAAAATGTGAAATACGCTTAGCTGGAAGTAAGAACGAGGGCACAAAGGTCAATATACAAGACGAGTTTGACTATTTATTTAGCCTTATTAACTTCCGGCAACATTTCACACCGACTGAATGCAATTTAAATTCAAGTGAAGTTATAATGCTCAAGCTAAAACATGAGAGTAACCGCGAAATATTTTCTCCATTTCTTACGGCTGATGGATTCCTTGATAGTTCAAAGATAAACTGTGCCCTATACTCCACAATAAATGAAGGTGTTTTAAAGCTTTTCAAAGAGAATTCTAATCCGTGTTTAAAAAGTCTTTATATTGAGGGCATGTTGAGCAGTGCAAAAGGGACTTTATCATGTCTTTCTTTTTACTGGGTAGGCCCAACAGTGAAACTAGCTTCCGTAAGCGTTGATATAGTACCAGAAATTATTATTAAAGATTGGACACCAAATGACATCCGAACAGACTCTGTACTTTTGAATAGACTGCAAAGAGATCGTTCCGTGTCAGTGGTAATGAAAACACCCGACGAAAATTTCGTACCGAATCACGAAAAATATTTTAGGATATCGTTTGGAGATTGGGAGCAAATGATAATTCGGAGTTGTCCTCGTGCTGTAACGAAGGGTTACATTTTACTGAAAGCGTTGCTTTCGTCGAACTATTTTCCAGAAATCGTTGATTCTGAAAATGAAGAAGATGTTGATGTACTCACAACTTACAAATTGAAAACGTGTTTCTTGCACGAACTAGAAAAGGCAGAACTTTCTAATGATGAGACACTATCCAATCAAAATATCGCAAAAGAAGTGCCTTTAGACTGGGCAAACAAAATAGTTTCTAATCTAGAAAAATCCATTTATGCTTGTGAATTACCATCATTCTTTTATCCCCGACGAAATTTGCTGCTGATTGAAGGAAGTGAAATAATGTATTTAGACCACGAATACAAAGTTCTTCTTGAATGTCTGAAAGAACTTTTAAAAACCGGGTCACAGATATGACGGTATGCATGTATTTTCATATCAGATTTAAATTAAATCAATTAAAAAAATTATTCCGGATATTTTGCCTTGAAGATATCTTTTTATATTTTGAATTGGTAAATAACAGAGAATAAATTTATCAAACTAAGATACTAATAAATTATATATTCTCCAAACTGTTTTCGTTGAATGTTAACTTTACTTTTCATTAAGACGAGAAGTGCATAATCATACACCGGGATAGATATTTCGACATGTCTATTCTAGATAACTTGCTATATGTGTATCTGTTCTTAATTGTTTTAGAGAAAAGTGTTGTAGTTTGCTATACACCAAAACGTCTTTTAAATAGGTCCGTGTAATCATGAACGGCCATATGACTTATGTATTTTGGTTAGAAAACTACATCCAATAATGTTGTGTTAAGTTAAAGGATTGCTAAAATGTCCCTCTTCTTTTTATTTACTTCCTTTCTCGAAATTATCTTATCTTCTTTTCGACAAATGTACTAACTAAAATGCAGATCAACTCAATTTAGAATTGTTTTTTTGGAATTGCCTGCATTGAAGAACGTTGAAATTGCCTTTTCACGCTGAATTATGAGTATGGACCGACTGACCCTATTCAAAGGTCCCAGAGAATGTGTGATTAGTTTAATGTTTAGTCCTATGGATTCGAAAATCAAAAAGAACTATAAATCTTTCAGATGACAATACTAAGATGTTCAAAAGAAATCTGTCTGTCATCAGTATTTACCAGGGCTTCAAATTACTTGCATTTCATGCAAAACTGTAAAAACTGCCGAGATGGCCTCCTTTTAAGAACTATCCGGCAAGCTAATATTTAGATATGTGCCAAAGTCTTACCCAAAAAATATTTTCCCCAGCTATTAGAATATACAAATATGATTATGTGGGTAAGTATCTCTTTGTGGTAAGATCTTGGCTCATACATAATTTTACCCAAAACTGTTTGTAAAATGGCAACTTCAACATGCTTACGAAGTCATAGCGGCATCACAACTGACATTATTTCACTAAAGTGTCCAGTTTACATCACCCTATTCATTTATCACTTTGAAAGTACAATGTGTCGAATAGTTCGACTATTTTTTCAACATCAGGGTCCAGATTAAAGTTCTCATAATACCCCCTTCTTTTATACAAAAGATAAACGTATAGCAACATTTCATTCCAGTCCTACATGAACATCAAAATGTTTATCGTTTGATATTACTAATTAAATTGGTTGTGCATACGTATAGAACAAACATGCAGATGTCTTTAAATGAGATATTCAACATCATCTTTAAAACAAGACTTGCCAATTACCAATCAGCTTATACAGTTTACTTAAAGACACACATAATGCAACATAAATAAAAGGTTAAATTTTCTTTCTTTTCGATTTGTCATCATTTCATATTTTTCATTGTAACCTGTGTGTCGGAGCTGAAAGAGTGATAGTTTCCGAACCCATCCTTTCCCTGAAAAGTACTGTTGTTAGCGATGAGTGTCGGATTATCAGACTTATTAAATCATCCACAGAACTGCTGCTGATGAAGCCATAGAACACCCACATTAATAATCTATTGTATAACATTTCAGTGCATGCATGCTATATTGAGACAAACGAATAGTCGTGGGATTTCATTTTGGTGATATATGACTACTTTTCAGTTAACACAAATTAATCCGAATGACTGTAAGATAAGGCTTATTGACAGCTTATTCTGTAGAGTTGGGGGAAGTGTTAGGCGTTCTTTTACAACAAAAACAATAAATTTCAATTTAAATCAACAAACGGGAACTATAAATAATAAAATGGGATTTTTTCCGCTGTTAATGAGTCGTTTCATGCAACTTTTATATACATAAATAACATACGGTTTCATATTCACACGTAATAAACATAGCATTGGTACATAAATAACATCAACTCTAGATCTCGTTATATAAAAATAAGAAGATTTGGTATGATTGCCAATGAGACAACTCTCCACAAGAGACCTAAATGACAGAGAAATTAACAACTATAGGTCACCGTACGGCCTTCAACAATGAGAAAACCCCATACCGCATAGTCAGCTATAAAAGGCCCCGAAATGACAAATGTAAAACAATTCAAACGAGAAAACTAACGGCCTGATTTATGTACAAAGTAATGAACGAAAAACAAAAATGATATACAGCAACGTTATGTCGGTTTATGCAAAAGTTTTAATCTTAAGTTGTTTAAGTATATACGAAATCAAAATCGAAACTTTTAATTCAGTCTCTTTGTTCCACAACAAAGCTCAGTAGCTTACCTCCAAAAATTGCTACCGCTACATATGAAGAATAATTGAATACATTGCCGTTCGTTTTTAAAAAAAATAGAGGCAGAAGATAACAAAATGACAATCAAATTCATAAGTCGAAGAGAGTCTGATAAAAGCATGACACAAATCATAATGACAAAAAAAAAAACACTTCATAGAAAATTGACCTCATGTGCTCCGGAAGGGTAAGCATTTAATGCCCATAATTTGACACCCGTCGTGTTGTAGGTATTTCTCAGGAGTACATTAAGCATTTCACAATCTAAAAAAAAAAACCATTTTGTATCCATTTTTCGTCACATTGTCAGGTTGGGGATTAATGGCTGTAATCTGTTCGTCTCTGGTTCTTCAATACTTGCTTGTTAGGGCAAATCTAGCATACTTGTTCAAAATTGGACATCCGTATATATCGTTACTGAATATAAATCAGCTCTGTTTGTATATTATATACCGCTGAGATAGCGAGCGGTATATGGGGATCCTTTTGTCCTTTCGACTAGATTTGAAAAAAACTTTCTGAAATATTTTCAATGCCTAAACATGATGCAATTTCCATTTTAACCCTTGTGTCAGAAATGGGTTATGGATTTCTCATTACAAAACATTGACTTCATCGTATACACAAAAGGCAGAAATCATCTTGTATTCGCAACTAGTCCTTAACGATACCTGGATAAAAAAAGAAACGTTTTAGGAATCCGGTTTCAATTCTTTGATGTATGTCCAGTTCTATTTTCTTAATCAATGGTTTTTCTATGGTTCCCATTGCAAAACATGCACTTAGCCATACAAGCTTCTGTAACAGAGTATGCTAATGTGCGGGATTTTCTCGCTGTGTTGAAGACCCATTGGTGGCCTTGGGCTGTTTTCTGCTCTTTGGTCGGGTTGTTGTCTCTTTGACACATTCCCCGTTTCCATTCTCAATTTTATTTTTAACTTTGCTTGGAATCATGTTTTTCGTAATCCATTTTTTTTTAGATGGTCTTTTTCTTTCGAAATAAAAAAAATACAACAACATTTATCATAACAATTATGCAATCTACATGTTGAGTATTTGCTTTGAACTTTTTCAGAAATAATTAAAACAATCAAGTTTGAAGACAAACATTTGGCGTAACACGAGAGAAGTTTTACCATCACGAGACAATGAAAGTTTGAACATTTTATTATGCAGTCACACTGCTAATGTCGAGTTCAAAAACAAATGGTGTATTATGTGTTGTATACACACGATGCGAAATGGGGACGGACTTTTCATGATTTTTCCGCATGACTGGACTAGTCGTGATCCGAACTTTTTATGATCCAAAAATTTGCAAGGCTGGTAAAAATGGTTAGAAATGAAAATACTAAATTGTAAGTGTCTTCTATCTATCATGGGCACGGAATTGTACAATGATACTGGAATTTCTAAAGATGTTGGCTTCAGAGAAAGTTAAAAGTATATATCTTCGTAATCTGTCGTATTCAAATTTGACCGAACTATAGTGAGGCAGTATACTAGTTTGATTTCAATGCAATTTATAAATATTTTTAGTAACCAATAGCTTCGCCTGTTTATGATTTCCATTGAAAATTTTAAACGTTGCCGTATCATCGAAAGAGCAGTGTTGCATCTTGTATCACTGACATATCCTAACCCTGACTGGATTACACACTATTTAACTGTTCTTATATACTACATACGTAAAATTCTAAAATTGTCCGTTAATAAATTTTGAAATTATAAGAAATAAAGGTTTCAACGCCCTCAGGCAAAGTTGACTTTAGATGGATTTGGCTTTTTTTAAGGTCCTTTTTGTTGATATAGTCCTTTAACTGTTTCGGTTCTTATACATCCTTGGCTTTCAAATATTCGGCTTTGAGCGTTTCTGGTGAAGGTAAATCCAGACTGAAAGCGCTTCGGAAGCATGAAATTTATAAAGTGTTGCTTTAATTTTTTTGTGCACTTTGAATTCTATTTTTGTCCGAATGATTAAACATTAAGGGTTTTCTATAAAAAAAAAAAAAGCATGGATATAACCTTATCTATAGAGGGGAAGGAATCTTGTATGCGCAACTCCTCCGAAAGAAGCGATTGAATTTAGAGAAAAATATTTCATAGATATGTAGGACTCGGAGGTGCGATGGGGACGCTGAAGTGCGATGGTCACGCTGAAGTTCGATGGTTTGCGCTGAAGTACGATGGTCCTTTCGCTGAAGTGCGATGGTTTGGCATGACGCTTGAATATTGTGACGTTTTTACAATACAACGTTACTTTAACCACAACAGAAGCAGGAGGACAAGATTTTGTAAATGAGGATTTCATGCTAACAAAGGAAAGGAAAGGGAAGGAAAAAGAAAGTAACGAACGATTCGAGTCCCGCGAACAGTTTTGAGCAGTGCAGGTGGAGATTACAAAAATATGTAAAACTAAGTCAGGCATCACATCGTGGGGAGCAAAGCGGCTGAACGATGAACTTGGTCTGCAGATGGGCTAACCAGTGTTCGGAAGTTTGCCGCAAACTTTTTGTGCGGCAAATAAAATGTATTGCTTTAAATATTAATTTTGACTTCTCTTCAAGTATGCTTCACATGATTTCATGTGGACAATTAAATAATAATATTAATTATAGCAATGTTTCTGATATATCTAGTTGATATAATTTTGTTTTATTCCTGAGATAATTCCTGCTTTGTAAGAAAACCAGCACTCTAGCCTAATTTTATTGTGGTTACAGTTTTAATCTTCTACCACAAGTAAGACCGAAATAAACCCGACAGGTCCCTACGTATATTTCCCAATGTCACCATCGCACTTCAACGTGACCATCGCGGTTCAGAGTCCTACAGATATATTTTGACATAATGCCATTAGACTTCTCCTACTTTCATTTTTGGTCTTGATTTTTTCATTTATATTTTCCGTATCTACATGAAGGGTTGGCATATCGCACCCGCAAATCATCAATAACCACAGCAATCCATTTAACATTATGCAAATATGCATTCTTAACTCATATATAGATATAAGAAGATGTGGTATGAGTGCCAATGAGACAACTCTCCATCCAAGTCAAAATTTATAAAAGTAAACAATTATAGGTCAAAGTACGGTCTTCAACACGGAGCCTAGGCTCACACCGAACAGTAAGCTATAAAGGGCCCCAAAAATTACTAGTGTAAAACCATTCAAACGGGAAAACCAACGGTCTAATCTATATAAAAACGAGAAACGAGAAACACTTATGAACCACATCAACAAACGACAACTACTGAACATCAGATTCCGGACTTAGGACAGGTGCAAACAAATGCAGCGGGTTTAAACGTTTTAATGGTACCAAACCTTCACCCTTTTTCTGAAACAATAGTGTAACATCACAACATAGAAAAACACTATAAAATATCAACTGAAATAGCTTAACTCAATCAAAGGACATATTAACACCATTGAACATACACTGAACAAATAAATTTGACCTATGATACAATGTAAATTCAAAATAAATAAACTAAGGGAAGAATAATAAAAGTAACATGTTATATCGGTATGAAATGATAAACAATTTAAGAAAAACAATATGCTCGAACAAAAATATCAGCCATTTGCAATAACTTTAAACACAGGTAAATGAAAATAATATTGTTGTTAGGTATACGTGTACAGTTACAATAGAGAAAGGTTTTTTTATCCAATTTTTTTGTGGTTTTCCAACAGCAATCCAATTTGATGACTTGGCGATGTCTACAAAAGGATAAGATATCTTGTATCTGCAATTCATGTTGATATGTATGTAGGACTCTGAACTGCGATGGTACTCCGAACCCCGATGGTCACGCTGACGTGCGATGGTTTAATGCTGAAGTGCGTTTTTAATCAAGCCGAAGTGCGATGGTGGCATTGTGACGTTATCTTGTCGATAACTACGCTGAAGTGCGATGGTAGTTACGCTGAAGTGCGATGGATTACATAAACTATATTTTCAATGTTTTTCATGTTCACATTCGATGGCGAAATCAATTTGTTTGTTAAAGTAGCTTTTCGGTCTTTTTTTGGGTTTTTTTTAAGTAAAACATCGAGAGTTTAACCCATTTAATTTAAAACAGTCATTGCATTTTCAGTCCTTACTGTAACGTTGTGGTGTACTTTGTAAATAGCTTAGACAAAAAAAGCAGTCGTTCATACAATCGTTCAGATATTGACACCACACACAAAAGCTGTTGTTCTTAAAAAGCAGTACTAATTGCAATGACTGAAAAAAATGTGGTAGTTGTTTGAAATGCAAATACTTCTTGGTTAGTCAAAACGAAACATAATAAGCCAAAAATGTATACGGCTGTTGTTAATTAAGAACAAGGAATAAGATAGATCATCGTTGTTTTTTACTGCTACTGGAGAAAATATTGAATGTTTGGTATTTATTTACTAAATTATGTTAAACAAGCTCTCATAATAATTAAACATCTGAAAATTTCAAACTAGCCATCAGGCGTTTTCTTAGACCATCGCACATCAGCGAAAGGACCATCTTCCTTCGGCGCCGACCATCGCACTTCAGCGTGACCATCGCATTTCAGCGTCCCCATCGCACCTCTTACTCCTATACATATATATAAATTAAATTTCAAAATGCTCGTAAAGTCCTTTAATTTTCTACATTTTTCTCCAACCGGTTTCACATCTTTGTGATAATGAATGTGACTAACGGTAACGTAACGTCACGATAATAAGTACGGACTATTTTTTTGGTCTTTTGGAAAATGTTGTTTGTGCTGTATTTAGACCCCTCTAACAAGAAATTTGTTTTGCATGCACACGTATAAAAATTGCGGTTTTTATCCAACGCAATCATAGGTTTGAACGTTGTTTTCAATTTAGACTTGTTTATATATATATATATATGTATATATAGCCACTATCTGAGTGTGTCTTTTTCAAGTACAAATCTTTAATGGCACAGAATATCGTTCGAACGATTTTGGGGGTTTTCAATTACAAAACAGGACCATTTCCCTTTCTTTGGAAATTTATGAACCCACAAGCTCTGCTCGAAATTTTTTCTCAATGAGTTTTATTGTTTCCTCCGAAAGATTTTCCATGCTTCTCTTCTTAAAATGTTGATTTTGCCGTATACACACATAAGTCTTTTTAGAGTGGCTCTTGTATGTTTTATTAACTATTTGTAAGTTTTATAAAATAAAGAGGTGAGACTTAAATAAATTCTTGTGTCAGTGTCTTGTCTATATATACAGTCAATAGCTTACCGATGTAGAAATCGAATGACAGTGACAAATCGAGAGAGAGAAAACGCAACAAGTCTAAAGCATGATCAGAAAGCTAACAATTAAATTATTCTTGAGTTGTTTTCTTATGAAGCGATACAAAATAGTGAAAATGTCCTGTAAATACATAGTGTATATATATATATAAATAAAGGGTGTGACTTAAAATATATATACCATTCATAGCCGTGTGTAGGTGTTGGTTGTCCTCTTTAAATGAATAAAGAACTAATTTATAAATAAAGTAAAACATTCTCACATTAGGATTACCCTTTCCATCATTCTATGATTTATTGCTCTCATTTTTCCCTTTTTTTAATAGTTTTTAATTAACATTTAGAAAATTTAATTTACTTTTGTTTTCAGTACGTAAGTAAATGTAATCATAGTAAAAATGTCAATATATATTTTGAGTGACATCATAACTGCTAATGACTAATTTTTCCAGTGTGTCATTTTTGATTTTCATATCAATTAGTGATTAAATAATAAATAAGTTGTTCCTCCCAGTGGCACGGCATAATTAATCAATGTTGATACAGGTTTTTTAGACACTGTATGGAACTTAAACTGGTTGTAATTACAGTTTTTCTTGTCCGGTTTCATGTCAATCGTATACACCTGGACAGGTAACATCGACTATATTGATAAACATCTATACGTCTTTTCGATTGTGTCTCATTTGTTACTTGTACATCCAAGACGTGGATTAAATACTTTCGTGGATGACTCTATCTTTTAATGCCCAAAAGAATGCAGTGTTTATGTAAAGGTTTACTATATACTAATCAGGATTTACAAGTTTATAAGCTAAATTGTTCGATCTAAGACAGACGTATTGACTATCAAATTGTGACCGTCTTCGATCAATACTCCGTCTATTGGATAAGCTTCTTGTTGTGACATATCGCTTTATTTTCATCCTAATCACAATCGCCGTTTGCTCAAAGTTATTGACACAAAAAGTGTCGTTTGATGTTCGTTAGAGCGTAGGAAATCCTAACCATTTAAACACCGTACATTTTAGTGTTTTGTTCCGACCGTGACTCAGTCAATCACCGTCGTTTTTTCATTCATACAAAGGTTTATCAGACATCTTTAAGTTTGTAGTACACCGTGCGACAAGGATATCTACACAAATATGTACGACTCTTACCTGTGACATCAAAATTCTTTTAATTTTACCTGTATGTGCAATAAACGAATAAACGAGGGAGAAAGTATGGCAATAATAAAGACTTTTTTGTGTTTTTCAAATACAAGAGTTGGAACTTTAATCTGTGGATGTTATACTCTGGTATGTATCTTTTTACTAGAAAATGTGAATAAAAACCTCTTTATCACCTTAATACTCATTAGTGTTTGTTGTCTTAAAGTTGAAAAATGTGGTACTTTTCGTAAAATATTTGTAAATTAATGAGGGGAATTGCATTGGTTGTCCGAAAATATATACAGACATACAAGCAGATAAATATATACGTATAATACCACATCAAGATTCAGTAACAGAACCAGGGGCCCAAGTTGCCTCACTCCCTACGACCAAAACGTTGTGTTTTAGTATATTTTTCTAGTTATTGACAGCCACCTCTTTTTTATGCTATTTTTTCGGTTGGGCCTGACGTTACCCCCTTTTCACAAGCCATCTTAAACCTCACATATATCATGACATAAATACAACAGAAAGTTTATTACAAGTGTTCAATTTTTGAATATTCATAGACATCTGTGCTTTAACTACCTACTTTTGTGTTTCATATATCCTTTTTGCCACGGTGTCATTTCCATTGACATATGATGGTTATAGTACCTAAGTACCTTCTCTTTTCTGTCTGAAAACTTGTACGTGGAAAATACAGCTCTGTTATGCTGTACTTGGTCTATCATAAGTGTTTCAGGGAGATGTGAGGTGAGAGAAAATTAATAATAATGTTTCATCATAGTGACATTCTGAGAAAATAAATTGTGTAAAGTATTATAATGCATTATAAAAGAGTTCGTTGGTGTTTTTTGTGACGTCAGTGAAATGTTATTACCTACATGTAAAACTGATTCTTTACCGGTCCTCTCTACCATAAAAAAGGATACAAATATAACATACTGTATAAATGAAATTCGACTTTCGGTTATAGTCATCATGTTGGATTGACTTCCTTAGTCCCAACAATGAACAACTTGTGTATCGCTTCATTTAAAGAAAACATTTTCATGTATTTAATTTGATCAATGACACGTTTCAATTTGGTAACAATTAATTTCGACAAAAGAATGGTGTGGTCAAATAGTTTCAACCTTCAGGGTATTTGTATGAAGCCGTCTTGTGACAATGGTCGAGTTATCTGGACATCATTCATCCTCCGGTCAAACAATAATGTCGGAATAGAGAAAATTGAATTTGATCCTATTAGCATGAGAAATATAAATAATATCCATTTGGAAAGCAATTTTAATTTTAAGCCAAATATAAACAGATGAAAATTTCTTCCTTTCAAAACAGAACATTCTTCTCAGTGCAGGATTCAAAATTAAGTTTTCTCGTGTTATCTTAGAGAGAGGGAAAAAAAACGACGAAAAACATTTAAAAAATTAGTAAAAGGCGAGACAAGACGCAAAATTCCCGAAATTCATCACTATTGTTGATTTTGTAAAGTTAAAAAGAAAACAAAGTAAACTTCTAGATGTCTTTTTCACTCCCATTTCATCTTGACCCAATATTGAGGGTCTATAAGGAGCTGCATGATTACATTTTTGATAAACATGGAAATCGTATACTGACAATATAATTATTATGTCCCAGGATAAACTGATACTATTTTTTTCCTCATAATTCGTTTCCTTTATAATATAAAAGCTTAATCGTGATAGAAATGTCGTTTTCCTGTAAACAATGAGAAATTAATTAATTCTACGAAAAAGACATATCTTGTCAAGGTACATAGTAAAACATGATATATCTGTAATATGAAAATGATGACTGTAATTTTCATATTTTGTAATTAATATTTCCCTTTTATAACATAGATGTAAAAATCTATTGCTAACAACGGATACAAAATATTTTATAATCACAAATATCTTATTAACAAAACTATTTTATAACCTTTATCGGCAAATGATATATTGAATGATTTAATAGCACCATATTAAATTTCAAAATAATTATACTGCTAATCAACAAATCATTAATATTTCTATTCAAATCATGTCTGGACGTCAATCGTTAGTTGTAATTTTCAAAAGATCTCAGGTGTTTTAATATCGATCCTCGCATACCTGACATTCCAGAGAAATTGACTTTGCATGCAATTTGTAAAATTAGTCATTCGGATTATCGATTTGCATTATTAACGGGTAAATACACAGATGTACTTCAAAGAAACCGTGGTTAGAACAAAGTATGGTTGGATTTTAATTGCTTAGTCTTTGAAGTGGTATATTGGTATATCAGAAACCCCAGCCTTAATTGCGGTCCAACAACACAACAGACTCACAGTAATGAAATTCGCGAAATTTAATCAGTATTAAATCTGATTTTCTTAGTGCATGAAACACAAACACCAAGGGGACAATAACAAATAATATGTCAAAGAGGGACAGACGGTACCATTGCAATATATATACAACATAAAACACAAAAAAATGTTCATACAAAACAGAATTCAATTCAAAAAGATAGACATGCAACAGCAGAACGACATTTTAAGGAATTCTGTATGTATATGTACAATAGAAGAACGACATACGTGGGTTTTAATATATATGTACATGTTTGTTCTAACGGCTGCATTTTTTACAATTGCTCGGCCGTTTCCACTTAATTTCAAACAGCTCATGTTACAAGTTTCGTTCCTCTATAAAATGAAATGACAAAGATGCTAAATCAAATGAGAAAATCTCATTAAAACTATTGATCAGGGTACTAACCCAGACAGTATTTGATGCATAAGACATGACAAATATATTCAATCCGAATATTTACAGTAAGTCAAAGAAGAAGGATCGATATGCCTTGAAACCGTCTGGAACTTGATAAAAACATGCACTTTTGCTAAATTATCGGTCAAGGATGGTTATGGAGCTTTCTAACGTGGGTTGATGGTAATAGCATGATACCGTGTTGATATGATGTCTGATGTCAAAACAAGGCTTAAAAATTAAAACTTACTGAAACGAAATTATACTTTCCGTTTATAGAGCTTAGCTTGTCAAAATATGTGTAACATGCAGGCATGTTGCATCCTGATAGATACCAGCAATGTAAGCTGTTGCGTATTGTAGTAAGGCATTGAATTTATAAAGATAACATTCAATTAACGCACGGGTTAATTTTGAAGTAAGGTAAAATAATATTTTTAAAAGATGCGATTAAGTCAAAACGTTTTGCAAGAAAATCTCACTCCCAAGGATTGAACAATGCAGTATAACATACGATCAACTTTAAAAAGAACGATATTTTTTTAAGAGTTTGTTCTTAGTTCGTATATCCAGAGACATATATGTGTATATATGTCTCTGGTATATCCGACATTTAGAAAGACTGATGAGCTATTCTACTCATGGAAAGGAGTCTCAATCAAAGTGATTGTGATAGTTCAAACATGTATCAACATTGTCTCACACCTTCTGTTTCAGTGCTAATAATCTGTCTGGAGATAGTCTGTTTGATCTAGGGAAATCTTAACAAATAATTATGTTTTGTCACTCTGTGTTCGTTGATAACGTATTTTTATGACACATCGGCGATATTATCCCTTCGTACTGTTTGTTTTTTTAAATAGCCAGTAATTGACCGTAAGAAGATTCACATATTTTATTAAAACACTACGTGGTCTGACCATGGCTGGAGGGCTATTACTCATTGAATCAATAAAGTTGTTATATTTCCTAAATTAATATTTATGTAATTACATATACATTATATGATTATAAAGCCAGTATCTACCCGGGGACATGTGTGCTTAATGTGTGTCCATAGTTGATAGACTTGTTAAAAGGGCCATAAACACAATAACACTAGAATAAATGTCTCCTTTTCTCTTTGATTTTAAAATTGACAATTTTGACAAGGTACTTGTTTGTTTTTATCACCTCTGGGGTGTTAATGATATTCTAAGTGTACATAATTACTTATACAAATTTATACATTCATTTCAGTACAAAATTGTGTCAACTTTGTACAACACTTCATTCACCTCACCTCATTAAAATGCTCATATAAGGGAGCAACCACTTAACTTCGAAAGGGGGGAGGGGTATGTTTTTTTGTTAAAGTCAGAAATTTTTTGCGCGAACATTTTGTTTTAGTTTTTCGACGCTATCAATCAAATTATTTTTAAAGTTTTTTTTCAAAATTTAACACTATAAGGTATAGGGAAAATCTGGATTCAGAATATTTTTTTTTGTCATCTGCTTGAACACAATTTATTTTTTCATTTATATGAGGATCAGAATTTTTTTTAAAGAAAAAACCATAACCCCGCCCCCCTTTGAAGTTAAATGGTCGTTCCCTAAGCGGTACATAGATTCCATTTCTTGTACCATATCAACATCACTGGTAATACATTCAGAAGAGCTCTCGGTATTGTTAAATGGAAAATCAAACATACTATCAAAGATCTGTCCTTAAACCCAATTTCTTCAAATAATATTACAAGAGAGGCGAAAGATACCAAAGGGGCTGCCTGAAAATTCAAAGATTGTTTATGAGTGTTTTAGCAATACAATGTAAGAAGTATATATAATAAAATATTTTCTCACACCAAACTTGATGATAACTTTGAAATTCATATGAAACAGTTAAAATTTGCATAATCGTTTTGTGTGCCTTATTAGACCTTATATTCCCAGGATGTTTAAAGTAGAGTTTAATGAAAAGATGGGTAAAATGTTCTTTGCATGTTTTATAAGGTGTCTGTATAATCTGGGAACAGTATCAACAGTATATCTATATGTTCCTGGTATAATGTGAGATGTTTTTTTTAATTTAAACCGAAATATTAATTTTCCTATTCAGTCGTTAAATTGTCCCATCCAAAATCCAGGTACTTAACTTTTAAGTATTAAGACACAAAGGGTTAATGATATTTATGTATTTTAAGTTTAAATGTATTGTCACTTAATGTAAAAAAGGAATTTTATATCGCATGTCAAAATTTGAGTTCCTTTGAATCTTTTTTCAAAAGGGTAGTTTCGATGTCCTTATTTTTTTCGATAAGGAAAGATTTAGATTATGAAAAGAGACGTTTCATGTTAAGTTGCATTGCTGCACCCTTAAAATATTTGATTCAAATCTTAAAATGTCAAAATGTCATGAGAAGCCTGAAGACTTTTATTCACTGACATGAAACGTCATAGGAAAAATTAAAATATCTACTATGCTAAAATGACAAAATAAATTTTGAAGCTCAATAAGGCATTCATGGGCGTGGTTGGGGTATGTTACACGCCAGTTTTAATAAAAAGGGAGAGGTCCGTTTTTTGTTTTTGTTGTATTTTTTTTAGGGGTGGGTTGGGGGTGGTTGCCCAATGTCTTGATCCCCTCTAGGATGAATGTTTCAATTTTTACTACACTACAATTTCAACTTGATATAGGAATAAACGTTATTTCATTTCGTGAAAACGATTTTTAGAAATGAATTTCTACATGAAGCTTATAGACAGAAGGCCATTCACACTTGATTTGGAGTAAAACAAAATTGTAAATACAAAAATGACAGCAGTTTTCTTTTAAAAACAAAAAAAGATGAAGCTTTTTTTTCATTTTGCGGATAAAAATGCTTCTGTAAGTCTTTGGTTATTTTTATCGTCGTGTTGCTCGTTGATTTAGCCAAACATCTTTTTTATTCACACTCACTTGCTCTAAGCTTCTGAAAATATTGTTGTCTAATGAACTCTTCATATAAATAAGATAGATAGATAAATTTGTTATTTCCAACCGAGAACTCAATATGGGCTAAATCAGTACAATGATTAGCACATTTTAAACATTCACAATATAGTTTCTTTTCAACAATAGAAAAACAACTCAAATATTGAATATAATATATATGTTTGCAAGTAACAAAGAATATTTTCAGCTGAATCGAAACTTACATAAAGTATTTAGATGCCTCTTTTTACACGAACACAAAAGATTAAATGATATCATCCCTGGTAACTCCAGGCTGATACGATGGTATTTACTGATACGAGAACTGATATCAAAATGCCTTAGTGTAATGATCTATATAACCAGTATCTTACCGCAATGTATGAAAAGAAACTTTTAAAGATCCTCTGTCTCTTTGTTCTTCTGACATTTGCCGTCTGTGAATTGTCAACCGGCAACATTTACTGTACTTTTGAATGATCGTTGTCTCTTTGTACTTCAAACATTTGCCGTCTGTGAATTGTAAACTGGCAACATTTATTGTACTTCTTAAGATCGTTGTCTCTTTGTACTCCAAACATTTGCCTTCTGTGAATTGTCAACCGGCAACATTTACTGTACTTATGAAGATCGTTGTCTCTTTGTACTTCAAACATTTGCCGTCTGTGAATTGTAAACTGGCAACATTTACTGTACTTCTTAAGATCGTTGTCTCTTTGTACTCCAAACATTTGCCGTCTGTGAATTGTCAAAACTGGCAACATTAAAATTTTACTGTACTTTTGAAGATCGTTGTCTCTTTGTACTTCAAACATTTGCCGTCTGTGAATTGTCAAAACTGGCAACATGTAATGTACTTTTGAAGATCGTTGTCTCTTTGTACTAACATTTGCCGTCTGTGAATTGTCAGCTTGCAAAATTTACTGTCAGGGGCGTAGCTACCCGGAGGCACGGCAGCACGTGCATCCACGTCGTTTTCACAAAAAAAGAGAGAGAGAGAGTGAGGACAAAGTTAACATATAGGAATTGGTTTTTCTATGTATGCATTTTAAAAACTACACAAAGAATAAAAGCAAGAGGAATACACATGCAGCGGAATTTTTAATCCTGTTAGACATGTATGTGTACGATAAATACATACAACTGGTGTAAACTTAGAGGAACTTTTTATATTACGGGCATTGTTTAGAAAATACCAGCTACATAGTTGTTGGTACCACAACCATACCGTATACTCGCTTTCAGTGCCAAAAAAAAAAAAAAACATAATCCCTTTAGGGTTAACAAAAAAACTTGAAAATTATTATTTTCCGCTTCGCCCCAAAGCACACATCTTACAAGAATGAAGACTCTTCAACTCGTATCGATCCGGAAATAATGACTGTTACCTTGTGAACTAGTTCAATATTGACTAAGTATGTAGGTCTTGACAACACGAATAGTTCATTTTCACATCACGTCAACGTATCTCGTCCTGTTTGCATGTAATATTTGCTACCGGACATTAATAACCATTCAATCAATCAATAGTTTCCGTATACTAGTAGATGAGATGTTGGAACTGCTGTTACTATAAAAAAAAGTACACATTTTCCAGTACATGTTTTACGTTTTTATTTATTTTACAAACAAAATCTTTTATATAGATTCGATAATTCGAAGTCGTTTCTATATGGGCCGGCTATACGAATGGTTGATTGTAAAATCATTTAAATAAATTGTTAATTCTAACTCGTTTTACTGGACTATTAGGTCATTCAATTTTAAAAAGAACTGTCTGTCCGAGTAGGACACTAAACTGCTGATTCTTGTTCGAAAGATACACCAAACTTTTATTACACGTATCTTCACTGTTATCATCTAGATATTGCCATACAACTGGTCGAATGCATATGCATTTGTTAATTAGCTGGCTAATTAAAAACGCAGATCATGAAAAAGATCGTGATCAAAGTACCATTTACTCTGAAAAAGTTCATTAATTTCAACTTCGAATATTCCTAACTACGTAAAATTCGAAATTCCCATCTCTCTCTTGTAGAGTTTACCCACAAAATTTTTAAACATCTTAATACATATGTTAAGCAAAATATATAAGAATGTGTCCACCAAGTATTTGGTATCCATGATGTTTTGCTAACAGAAACTCCACATATAGTATTGTGTTTATGTTTATTGTTTTTTTTTTTAATCTACTTTGCTCAATACAAATACTAGCATATGGAACAAATCTCCGTGATTTTAAAAGCTTTCACGTACAAAAAACGCAAGCGACAATGTTAAGTCTTCATTCGACTCGAAGTTAAACAAATAGTTGACCAAAAAACCACAACAAAAATGTCCAAGTTTTATTTCGGTTGTGATGTTTTGAAACGCTATATATGCGGAGATTCCGGGCACCCCTACACGGCTTTGCCCTGGACCTACTGGGGGCCTTAGGCGGTCCCCAGACCCCTCGCCCTATAGTTTGTGATTCCACTTCATTAAGAAGGTAGCTACGCCCCTGACTGTACTGTTTTCGGTCGTTGGAGGGAAGTGTTGGTTTCCATATCAAGTTAAATGGGTTTAATATCATAAATTAAATGTGCGACAATCCTATTTTTCAGATTGTCTCCCTTGTGTGCCTTGTATTTTACCTTTTCCGGTATGTTGGTTACCAGTTAATACAGGATTCTCCAGGTAAGCTACAATATTAAATTCAGAACTAAAGAGTAAATTGAAAGATTCATTCAGTAAGACACAAAAAGCAAACATCAACATTTTTTAAAAGTTCTTTGAGCACCTGAGGTTTTCTTCTTCAAAACATACAACAATAACTTGCAAATTGACCATTATGAAAACAAATAAATGGCAATTAGGTTTACAAATTTCTGATATTACTCTGGTCCAGAGAAAATGATAGACTCTAATTTTTTACTTTTTTTGTAGTCCACTATAGTTATTGAACCTAACATGAATAAAAGGATATGTTGCTTTCACGTCAATGAGACAGCAACCCAATAAAACAAACAAACAAAAACATATATATGCAAACATACTGTTTTCAACAATAGACAGAACTCGTGTCTACAAAATATATAAGCTCTACAACTTCATTAAGTAAGGTAACAACTTATATTTGTGTAATTCGCGTTATATCTGATTCATACACTTATATTAAATGCAAATTAAAATTGCTCGCAGAAAGTACAATAGCAGGAGTTATGAAGTTGATTGTATGTTTTACAGAATACAAAGGAATAGTATACGCTGGATTTGTGTTGTATGGTTTAATGATAACCACGTCTCTAGTCCTTATACCCGGTGTTCAGTTGGTAAGTTATTATTTTTATGAATAGATTTGTTATAAAATTTGGTTAACTGGCAGTTATGAATTGATTCAATGGACCTATTTTTCTTCAAAATCAATACACAAATGTTTTTGGAGAATATTCTTTCAGTTCTTAATCATTTCCCAGCAATTTATCGTTGATTTCGTGTCTGTGTTGTTTTTTTTAACAAAAATAAGGAGATGAGGTATGATATGAGACAACAATCGCCAATGATCAAAAGTCAAGGATATAAGCAACTACTGGCAACAGTACGTCCTTCAACAATGAGCAAAACCCATATAATTACCTTTTTAATTAATCCGGGAATTCACTTAAGTTGTCCCGGAAAGTACCCCAAATAATCTGTATTTATCTATTTAAAGCTGTCTTTAATCTTATGCTGTGAATTATATAAATTTGATAAATGCACGAAACCGCTTTAATTGTCTCGATTAAGTGATTGTCGATATATTTGAAAATAAATGTTGGACAAAAACAAATACAACTTTTCTGACACTTTGTTCATAGTATTATCATTATTTAAACCAGCAACCCAGAAATGAATGTTCATCAAATGATGCGACATTTGACATTCAATCATTAGCTTTTATGCCCGTTGTGCTTAATTTTCGAACAAAAGGGATTATTTAAACTGCAACTAGTCTTAAGAATAATATATCTTAAAATTTAAGTAATAAAAAATGAGTCTATGAATATATTATATTTTTTCTATATTTTCAGGACAAACGATATTTGTTATTGCCATGGATATATATGTTAATTTTAAATGTTTTATATGAAACTGGTTCTGTAGCCTTACTCACTACAGTCCACATGGAGAGGGAAAAGGTAAAATTTATCTCATAAAGTAAAATGTTGTTCAGTACATACATACCTTGTAATGTAAAACATCAGGGCGGATCCAGCCATTTTAAAAAGGGGGGGTTCCCAACCCAGGATAAAGGGGGTTCCAACTATATGTCCCCATTCAAATGCATTGATCGTCCAAAAAAAGGGGGGGTTCCAACCCCCGGAACCCCCCCTCTGGATCCGCCACTGAAAATTGATATTTCATGCGTCAACGAATGCTAGCTTAATTACCAACTATAAAAAGGTATAATATTTTTTTGAGCACATAACATGTGTTTCCTGAATAACCACCAGGTACTCGCACGTGACCAAAAGTTATGACATCCAAATTATAAAACATTGACTAAAATTTTATTTAATACATAATCGTTTTATTCTTATAAAAATGAACGAAAAAAAGAAGAGAGAGTCATTTGAATGGTCATTCTTATGCAGAATAATATTTATCGCTAAAATCTTAAATCCTGAATTTTTTTATGAAATACATATATCCTTATGTAGTACTTAGAAACATATATGTGCAACAGATGTTTATGCAAAGCTTCATTTAATAGGGATAAATATGATATAAGAATTAAGATAGAATTGATATTATATTTACTGATTTACATTAGTTTAAGTTTTTTTTTTTACTTTGCAGACACTCCATGCCTGGGAAATTATATGGGTTTTCTTTTACTGTTTTAAACTCATAGCGAACGTAAGTGTATAACTTAAAGAATTGCTATATAATGAATTATTAATAATAAAAGCAGATTAAACTACACAGAAAAAAATCATAAAGTCAAATCAACTGAAAAATGAAACTATTAGAGAATTCTGTTGTTACCTTTGTGTGGTACTCACGCAAAAAATTGACACAGCATACAAAGTATTGATTACTAATTAGAATAGTAGAAGACATACTGTATAGTTAGGACCATAGAAAACAAGTGATAAAATCTCAATTTATAAGTTCGTTATGAGTTATAAGTTAGTTTATTAAACAAGTATGACACATTTTACAAATGGTAAACAAACTTTCCATTGTATCTGAAATGAAATAGATATACAATGGCAATCATACCACATCACCTGCTTTTTTTATATAGTATATATTTGACTGTATTTGTTTTTATTTTAGTGTTATTGTTTTGCCTGTGTTGTCTCACAATACCAAGAGCTTTCAGAAGGAAGGGGAACATATGAATATCTATACAAACCAGTTAATGAGTTTATGTTATAGGATCTACATGACAGACAATTAGTACAAATAAATGTTCACTAACGAGAAATGAAGTAGACCTTACAACAATATAGCAACAAACTAAAAAATATATCGAAAACCTAAGATTACGCAACGCAAACCAACTATCATGGAAGAACTCATGTGCTCCAAGGAAAGCTTATTAGTCTTTTAAATGCTGTTTAGTTATGTGGAATTTTGCTGAAACTAAGTATTGCATTTGTACAAGATGGACATATCAAAGAAAAAAAAACCAAACATATGTGTATTTTCGTCTCTGTAGGGTTTAGTGACAATTTATTCTCAATATTCTAAGAGCTATCTGTACAGTTTCAGATGTTGTTTTTTTTTTTTTAGTATAAATAACTAATATATCATTAAATGCATGATTTTATACAGATCTTTTCCATTAATTAAAATATGGTTATGCTTTTACAGAGAACTCATCGGTCTCACAGATGCCGCCAAGATTTTTCAGTTGAAACATTTGAACTGCCATTCGGTTATCACTTGCCTCCCTACACAGAAAGTGATCCGAATAAAGAACTAAATCCTCCAGATTATGAACAAATATATCCACAACCCAAAGAGGAACCTATATCAAATCATTCGCACACGTTTAATGTGCAATCAAGCAATAACAATTGTTATCAAGTAACGGTGGATATTGTGTGGATATGATTATATTATTATGTAGATACAATGGGGATATAACTTGAATCGAGTCCAAGTGGATCTTTGGATGATACGGAGTTTGTGCTGTTCGGAGGAATTCTGCAATAAGCATGAAAGACAGACACAAATTGAAGATGGGTGCTAGATATACTACGTATATACAATGTAGCTCCATTGTGATAAAGAGAGGATGTAACACCTGAAAATGATACACTACTCAAGCCTGGTGGTACATGTATACAGTCACCAGAAGGGAATACTACCGAGCAGTTACAATTTGTTGGCTTCTATTGAAAATGTCAATGCCTCTCATTGCCTGTCGTGAAAAATGTGATAAAACACAGAGATAGAGAGTAAATAAGCTATTTATTAACTAAATGTTATCTGTATGTGTGATAAACAAATGTCCATATGTACCGGTAACTGTTTCTAGTCAGAACTATATGTATTTGTTAAACAAATTGTTTTTTTATAATTTAAATGACAATTTTTGCTATATTCTTGAACTGGCTAACATATTGCTCATAAATGAAAGTGCTTTAATGAAAACTCAGGGAAAAAGTTGTATAACCTAGAGGTTTACCTTCTGAAACTGATTTGTCATGATTGGTAAATTCTGGTTTGAAGTAGATTCTGTCCCGTTTTGTACTGATAAAACAACATCTGCCAGTTAAAGAATTATTATGGTGCTAAACTTAATAATTCTATTTACAATTAATTCACAATTCATACTTGGTGAAATATTAAAAAAGGAATCAAATACTATCTTTGTTTATTTTAGCATTTTATAAACTTCAATTTATCACATCTATCCATTGAACTGAACGTTTTCCAGTACTTGGAACATAATGAAAAGCATCAAATGTTTCCTTTTGGTTGACGAAGAAACACATATGTATATTATTCGCTGTGTCTGGCCGTTGTTTCATGCATAAATTAAAAGGGGACACAACTCGCAACTCGTATGATACTGATTTAAATCTTCAGAATAAGTATGATTCACAGGCACTTGTCTCAGAATTTTTTTTTCTATATACCTTAATAATATTATATTATATTAAGGTATCTAGAAAAAAAATTCTGAGACAAGTGCCTGTGGTATGATTACTAGATTTACCTTCATCAGGACAAATCCAGATCTAAAAACTGGAAATCGAAAAGCTTTCATACTGATATATTTTGAATATAACAAAAAAAAAGGGACATTAAAAGAACAGGCGAAACCGTCTTACGTAATCTATTAATACAGAAAATTATAGTCCAAATAATAGTCTGATAGATTGATTGTTGTTTGCCGAACGGTCAGTGCCAATATCTTATGCAAATCAATGACAAAAATACATTTTGTTATCTCGGAGCCTTTTTTCTAGTTTACTAGACAGTATTAGTTTTGATCATTGTTGACAGTACAGTGGCCTGCAGTGGTTTACATCACTGTCATTTGGTCGTTAGTATATAGTAGTCTCATTGGCATTCATACCATATTTTTATATAAACAATAAACCAACTAGGTGGAATCTGCATAGAGAGCCGACGGTGTCAAAGGGGGAAGTTTGGACTTCCATTAGAATGGGGCTGACATTTCGACTTGCAACAGACCACATACTACCATGATGAAAGAATTGTGACAGTTTTTTTTACTCGCAAAGACCATGACCCTTTCCCCTTCTCAAAGCATCGGACTTATCGTATCCATTCCGATTAGGCCTGGTTGTAAAACAAAACCCACACAGCGAAACGTACACTTTTGTAGGTGAAGTTGGGTCGTATTCCTCAGTCGAAGCAACTGGGTCCAATTTATATAACCAGGATACCCTCGGGTTTGAAAGAAAGATAGGCTGTTATATAGGGACAGTGATTTTGGTGAACAGAAAATAAATCACACGCAATTCATAAAGAGTTCTTGCACACATGAAAAAAACCTGGCAATCTCCAAACACGAGGCATCGGACTTAACGTCCTTATTCTGGGTATTTATAGATTCCAAATAGTTTCCCCCTCCTCTCAACATTGGTCTTAAACTCGGACTGAAGAAGCCCAAACAACCTGGCATATTTCTATATAGAAAATGAAAGGATATGGAGTAAATGTACATGGGACAAAATTGCACACAATACATAGAAAATTATCAATGAACAGGGATTTTATTCCTGTTCTTCATCTTGACAGTTGATGTAAGGTCTTCAACAATGAACGAAACCATTCATACCCTACAACAAGGTCAAGACGGCCCCTAGCGTCGACTTAAGCGGTACTATTGATAAAAATAAACCACAGTTCACCTTCTTGCTCCCCGAACGCCTCGGAGTGCCAACTTGTGCGACTTGTGTACGACGGTTCTCCAGTCGAAAGCACCAGGGATGCAAGAAAAGTGCAGTAATTTTGAAAGACATCAATCGCCGCTAAAATATGCCTTGAAGTTACACATGTCGGGAGCGGTCAATGAATTGACATACATGTATATCTTTATTACAAAATTACACACATATGGGTCAAGCAATTACTAACAAAATTCATACTTAAACAAGACTATAACCGGTGAGTTTAAGTTCACCAGTACCTGTATCAATACCTAGTAGTAATTTTAACCCAAATAGTAATGTAAATTCAGTCCACATGAGACGTTTTGTTGTCAATGAACTTTTAAAATTTTATAAGTTTGGGAATGCATACACATACAATTTCAACGAGCATCAAACCCAGTAGACATCAACAACACAGGCAAACCCAGTAGACATCAACAACACAGGCAAACCCAGTAGACATCAACAACACAGGCAAACCCAGTAGACATCAACAACATGGGCAAACCCAGTAGACATCAACAACACAGGCAAACCCAGTAGACATCAACAACACAGGCAAACCCAGTAGACATCAACAACACAGGCAAAGCCAGTAGACATCAACAACACAGGCAAACCCAGTAGACATCAACAACATAGGCAAACCCAGTAGACATCAACAACATAGGCAAACCCAGTAGACATCAACAACACAGGCAAACCCAGTAGACATCAACAACACAGGCAAACCCAGTAGAACCCAGTAGACACCAACAACACAGGCAAACCCAGTAGACATCAACAACACAGGCAAACCCAGTAGACATCAACAACATAGGCAAACCCAGTAGACATCAACAACACAGGCAAACCCAGTAGACATCAACAACATAGGCAAACCCAGTAGACATCAACAACACAGGCAAACCCAGTAGACATCAACAACACAGGCAAACCCAGTAGACATCAACAACACAGGCAAACCCGTCTAAGAGCCACTTTTCCTGAAAGAGATGCAACCTTAGATTTATAATAGAAATACAATTCATCAAATGAAACTCAGTCAACAAGTATCAGTTAAATCGTGTTAGTTTAAAAGCACTGGCGAGTTGATATATTGTATCCTTGGACACTAACAGTCCACCAGCAGCCTAAGGTACCGATGCAGTGATAGTTTTGTTACCGCATAACACCTACCAAAATGGTCAGGTGTGTCTGGATGAACTGTCATAAGTTGCACTCGAAACCAACAAGTTACCCAAAGAAAATAAAAATAAAAAAAGACATAAACAGAACAGAACAGCCAATACCATTTTTAATTGAGGAAGTATAAATATTTAAACACAGATAGGTTGAAATATATATTGATAGATGGGATTTCACTCCATAAAAAACTGAGGACTGAATAACACGAACCTCAACCAAAATCCGCGGGTGATCTCATTTGCTCTGAAAGTAAAGGTAAGCAAAACCTGATTCATATGTGGTACCCGTCGAGTTACTCATGGAAAGTACACATTCGGTGATAAGACTCATTCAGTGATGTCACAATCGAGGAAAAGAGGACGGAATTGTGACTACAGCAATTGGAATATATCCATGGTAATATGTGACATAGATATTCCATAACGATCAATCAAATCATGATGGCGTCAGTAAGACTTATACCTCTACAACCAGGACACTAAAAATAACGTCTCAACTGGGAGATATATATATTCCATATGACTGATATACAGGCACTGTTGGGATGTTGCTACATAGAAATAAAAAGTTTACAATAGGAAAGCTGAAATCATCCCTTTTGTCGTAAAGTTAAGTTCTCAACATTGTCAATTTCTAGATGAAAATTACGATACGAGGCAGGCTTTACTGGATCTGTGGTATCTTTCATTTCAATGTCGATGGGGTAGATGCGTTCAACATATTAAATTGTTTAGTGATAAGAACTGTCATTGAAATATAACCTTAGCGCTTTTATTATTGTTCTACACGTCACAGTGAGGCCTTCAACATGAGATCTACTCTGAAGTGCAGTCACCAACAGGACGGTGATATTGCATATCTGCAGGTTAAGTTCTTTGAGCTTGCTTTTAGCTACTGCAAGCATTCTTTGATGCAGTAATATTTACAAACATTTTGCTTGTACGTTTTTATTTGGTACTTGCATCGCTAGATGCGACTGTAGATCAAATAACCGCTATAATCATTCCGTCCGAAACACAAAGATGATATCAGTTTGCATCATCTTAACTGCGATAGTTTTCCTTAGAAATAATTCAACTTTTTTACAACAGTTGCACACAGTTTGAAGATGTGCAGCTCCTATTTTGGACAGATTGTAATTATTGCACGTTTTGAACTTACTGATTTTGTTATCAAATCATTTGTGTCATCTGTAATTCCAACAGTTTCCTTTCAACATCATGCAAACTTTGCACAATGATTGTCTCCACATTTAAGATGTGGCGTATTTCCTATTTTAACGGACGATGTGAATGATATCATGCACTGTTAGCAATATTTTCCACCAAAATTGTGCAGAAAACAATACCTGATTACTTCAATGATGAACTACACCTGTCATTTCATATCTATACCAATCATATTGCATCCAATACTTGCAACCCCACGAGGGTATTAGAGACAATTAATAACTATGATGTAAAATCCTTACATCAATATTGCTCTTGTTAATCGTCCTCATACAAATATATCCTGATGGCCATGTTATAATTGATTCCTTAATTTCACAAAAATCCTTATAAAAGAGAAGCAAAAGATACCAAATTGACATTCAAACTCATAAGTCGAAAATTAACTGACAACGCTATGGCTAAGAAATAAAAAGACCAACAGACAAACAACAGTATACAAAACACAACATAGAAAACTAAAGACTGAGCAACACGAACCCCACCAAAAAACTTAGGGTGATCCCAGGTGCTCCGGAAGGATAAGCAGATCCTGCTCCACATGTGGCTCCCGTTGTGTTGCTCATGATTTTACAAACCCGGTTATAAATCTAATTCGATAGGTCTTATTTAGGGAAAAGGGGACTGGATTGTAGTTACGACAATTGGAACATATCCGCTATCATCTGTGAAACGGATATTCCATAACGGTCAACCAACTCGTGATGGCGTACGTAAAAGAGAGACGAAAGATACCAAAGGGACATTCAAACTCATAATTCGAAATAAACTGACAACGCCATGACTAAAAAAGAAACAGACCAACAAAAGTACACAAAACACAACATAGAAAACTAAAGACTGAGCAACACGAATCCCACCAAAAACTGGGGGTGATCCTGCCCCACATGTGGCACCCGTCGTGTTGCTCACGTTAGTACAAACACGGTAATAAGTCTAATACGGTAGGTCACATTCGGGAAAAGGGAACGGGATTGTTGTTACGACAGTGGAACATATCCACTATCATCTGTGAAACAGATATTCCATAACGGTCAACCAACTCGTGATGGCGTCCGTAAAATTTACGAAGGGATGATTTCAACTTCACCACATAGAACTCTTGGTTTAATAGCATCCTTGTGAGCAGCAACCCTCTACCAAGTAAATCATGATAGGAAATTAAAGCCCTGGAATATATATATAAAGAACGATATAAAACCGGGTCGTCAAGATGTTCCACTAAAGATCTTTCTAAGGTTCATTCAACATACTTTCTACAGTGAAACATGGCCTTCAGGTATATTTTAATGCGATATATTCAACTAGCAGTGTAAATCAGATGTGGATTCTGAAAAATTCTTATAATATACTCCAAAATCTTCAATCACAATCTTTTCGTCTTTGCAGTAATATCAAATATTTTTAATTTTTCCACGCTTTCCACTACTATTCCCCATGCTGAATTGAAAGAATGACTACATCGTCCCATTAGACATTGCTGTTTATACAAAAAACGGGGATCATAATATAGATGGACGACTTCAAACTAGAATCTATGACAAACTTGATGAGTTAAACTTTCAAATTGTCAACTTCTATTTTCTCTGCAGTAAAATACCGTCTGTCCCATCGTATTGCGTTTACATATCTCAATTTATACGTTACGGCATGTAACTTTCAGTTTATCTTCAACATTATTAATTTTGTGCAGTCGGTGCCTGATTATCCCCATAACAGGTACATAGTACCTGAAAGTAAAACAAACCATGCAGCCCATCTTGCTTTAATTATTTATATCTGGCTTTAAATCTGTAAAAAATAGAACCTTTCTCTAGTTTGGGAAATTTTCAACTACCAATACTATACAAATAAGAGGATGTGGTATGAGTGCCAATGAGACAACTCTCCATCCAAGTCACAATGTATAAAAAGTAAACAATTATAGGTCAAAGTACGGCCTTCAACACGGAGCCTTGGCTCACACCGAACAGCAAGCTATAAAGGGCCCCAAAATGACCAGTGTAAAACAATTCAAACAGGAAAACCAACGGTCTAATCTATATAAAAAACGAGAAACGAGAAACACCTATGAACCACACCAACAAAAGACAACCACTTAACAACAGGCTCCTGACTTAGAACAGGTGCATAAAAATGCAGCGGGTTCAAATGTTTTAACAGGCGCCAACCTTCACCCTAACCCGAGACAGTAGTGTAACATTACAACATAAAAAGACACACTATAAAAGATCAAAAAGAACATTTAAACAAAAACAAGTAAACATACACTGAACGATAAGTTTGATATATGACGCAATATAAGTGCAATATTAAAACGTAGGTGCCTACTTAACATAGACGTTCAGAGTACAAGTACAGAAGTGAAAATTTATCGTCAAACTAAAAACTTATCAAAGGTGGTATTCATGCATATTGATCAGTTGAAGGTTTAACACCACTAATTCAGGCCCGGCCAGAAAGCACATACCAGAAAGTAGTACATATTTAACACAAAATAGTTTCTACGCATGAGTGTAACTTTCAAAATATGTAGAATATTTAGGTATTTTTGGTATCAAATGAAAGCTGAATGACTGATGATCATTGTAGAACACTTTTTTGACTTATAATTTTAAATATTAAAAAAACTGCACCAAATTTTAAAAAGAGGGTACATTTTGCCTGTTTGTCAGATCTGAAGTACTTATTTTGGTACATCCGAAGTTCCGGGAACCAGTTCTTTCTTATATGCCATTAAAGGTATGTTGATTTTTGCAGTACAAGACACCATAAAGTGCTGGTTTGACAAGCAATGATAGTCACTTTATTTGAACTTATAAAACAAAAGAGCTGTGCCTGCTTGAAATTGAGGAATTTAACATAGAAAGCAATGAGGCCATGGATAAGTGGTGTACTTCCTGAAAGCATTTTTTTAATCAGCGCCATGCGACGCAGAAATTAATACAGTATATATTGGACTGTTTTTTTTGTTTTTTTAATTTTCTATGATACTATACCATTTAAGAGTTAATGGATTTTCACCGGAAATAATTGCACTTTCTCTTATATACCTTAAGTTATTCCAGTGATCGAAGCTAATAGATAAACTCATCATAGATACCAGGATTAAAATTTTGTACGCCAGACGCATGTTTAGTCGTCAAAAGACTCATCATTGACGCTCAAATTAAAAAAGTTTAAAAGGCCAAATAAAGTACGACGTTGAAGAGCATTAAGGACCCAAAATTCCGAAAGGATTTGCCAAATACAGCTAAGGTAATCTATTCCTAGGGGTAGAAAATCCTTAGTATTTCGAAAAAATCTAAGTTGTAAAAACAGCTGATTTCTGAGTATGACCATATATCTCATCATATCAATGATAAGTCTTGTCAACACAAAAGTGCTAATTGGGATAGCTTAAGATTAAAAAAAATTTTTTTTTAGACGCACCACATGTTTTGCATTTGCGCCGATCTGCATTTCACTTGCGCCGATTTTTTCCTTCACTTGCGCCGATTATTTCTTTCATTTGCGCCGATTGTTTTACATGTAAATTACAGGTGAAAACTATTTTTATTTATCATTATAAACCTCTTCCGCTAGCCAGTTATACATATGTTATGAATTATCAATTAAAACATGCATATAACTGTTGCCCCCTGCCCATAATGGGGAGGTGGAAGTAGGATTTCGAGCAAAACAAGTTAATTTTAAGGTTAAAAGCACTCTGTTTACATCCACTAAAATAATTGAGTACAGCATTAAACTATCAAATGATATAAAAATCTATTTACAGCCTTTAAAATATCAAAGGACAATAAAACCTCTATACGCCATGAAAAAAGCACAGCACTAAAATGCAAAAAGTAGCAAATGGAACTTGAAATTATTGAATCGGCGCAAATGAAACAACCAAATCGGTACAAATGAAAGATTGAAAATTTATAAAATCGGCGCAAATTTTATACGCCCGTTCAGAAATCTCGTCAATTGTTGTCTTTGGTTAAACAAATAACATTTTGTTTTGTTATTTTGGAAATTTGGTGTTGAATGCAGATCTTTGATAGTTTTTTTTCACAATTATTTTTAACTTTCAGAGATGTAGAGCTAGACATACATGTATTGTACAGACACCAGTGTCTATTTTGGGATTCTATGTCTACCTCTCTATGTCTTTTGCGCTTTTGCTTTGTTTTGTTGCAGACTCTTTGACGTATATCCCACGTCTAACTATATTTATATAAAATGGTTAATAAAATTAATGCATTTTTTACAGAATCAAATTTTCACAATGAAAATAAATCAAGAATACAAAGAGAGACAACTGTGTTGTATAAACAGATGATAGAAGAGCGGATCTGTTCGCCTCTTTAATTCGGTAGCATTGCACTGTCAAAGCTGTATAAAACTCTGATTATTCAACTTAGTCAAAGTGAGTATTGCACTGTGATAAAACCCTGCTTGATCACCTAGATCAAAATGAGCATTGCATTGTCGACATTGGTTAAATCCTAATTAATCAAATTGGCCAAAGGGAGCATGACATTGTCTCACCAATCTTGAAAAATTCATAGGACATCTTTTTTTTTCTATTTTTCTTAATAGGCAAAAAACAAAAACCCACTTTAATGATATTTTACTAAAACAAAACTTAATTTTGAAAACAGGATATTATTATATATATATATCTATAATTTCGGGAGCCGAGCATAGTTTTACCATACCTTCTCCCTTTGATATGCCAATAAATAAACATGCCTTTGGTATCATTGTGCTATCTTTTAGGCGTTTTTACAAAGAGAGGTGCATGAATATGTAAAAATTAGTTGTTTCATTCAGAAGCAATAAATATAACTTACTGACTAACAATAATATCTAAGTGTTATTTTATGTCCTTTAAAGTGTTAGCATTTCTTTACGCCTCCTCTCGGCCATTCTGTTATTGGTTTCATTTGATAACTTCTGGAAACATAAAAGTTTTTAACTCATGCCTGCAAACGGACTTTCAAAAGGTTGAATCTCTAAAAATATATGAAAGCTTATAGCTAATATCTATTGGTACAAATGTTAATCAGATATATTGCGTAAACTTCTAGGGAATAGTTACCAAATGACAAAACGGAACTATAGACACTGTTGACAGATAGACGTGTTTTAGTAGAGCATTTTGTTGGTAAAACGACACGTTTTGGCGAATAACAATTATCGGACACGTTTTAGGGATGTGAAATTGGGCATGTTTGGGCGAAATAGACACGTTTGGGGGTGTTACCTATATATATCAGTGACCGCTGTGAAAAGTAAATTAACAATTGATAGAAAATAGTTAACAAATGTCATTTTCAGTGTATTGTATAGTATCAGAGAAAAGGACCAAACTATGGAAACTTGACATTGATCAATGAGTCATAAAAAAATGGAGACAACGTCAGATGATACCTGCCAGACAGACATGTACACTTAACAATCATTCCGTACACCAGATAAAGTTGACCTATCCCTTATAGTATCCAAGAAACAGACCAAAACACAAAAACTTAACATTGACAATTTAACTAAGAAAATGAGGTCAAGGACAGTTGAAACCCGACATACTGACAATTAGTTTAAACAATATTTTATTCGTATAAATTGAATTGAATTGGGCAACATGCCAGTCCTATGTAAGCTGTCTTCACACAACAAGGTCAATATATAACATTGAACACATACACAAACATAATGAGACAAAGCAGCTACATGTAATTCATTTCTTTGTGGTTTATGAAAATATAAAGCTAGTGCATTTCTTTAACATAGCATATGAGTTCCTTGACGTCTCCGGTATTCTTAAAAATAACTTCTCCATCAACTTCATATTCTTCGTTTTTAAACCTGTGAATTATTTCAAACTCAAAATTTTCAAATATTTTCTGTGATGCCAGTGCAGACCCTTCTCCGTGAAAATAAACCGGAGTTGGTCCGAGTTCTTTAGCAACCAATAGAGCCGCTCTGAATGCATTTGTTGCTAATCCTTTGCCCCAATGCAGCCTATGGGTACAAAGGAAAGCAAGATTTACAGATTTATTACATTTAAAGCGTTTATATACGTCCATGTCCTCCTGTCTATACTTCAAATATTCCACTATCAAAGCATATTTCTTATTTGCTAATTTTACCTCAGGCATTCCATCATATTCTAAGACAAGTCCTAGGCATGCTACGATTTCATTTGTTCGGTTATGAACCACGATAACTGAGAGATTATCATTTAGAAATTCCAATAGGTTTTGCCTCAAATCCTCATCAAGTTCTAGACCAATAGATTTAGCTAACGTTTCGTAAGGAAAATAGTGTTCCCCAAGGAATCCGACTAATTCGTTTGCACGTGCGGCAGCTGACAATTCAATGTGCGCGTCCTTTATTTCAATCGATTTGTTGACTCTATCAAGAACCTGAAAAGCAATGAGTTCAGGTAATTAGATAACATTTTACATTAACGTCTATTTCATTCATTTTAAAATAAAATACGTGTTGCAATGCTTGGAATAACATAAACGGTACCAATGGAAGTTACCTTATTCGGTTCTGGAATATTCTGTCAGGCATGTTGATTTCATTTCATCTTTACACTATAATTAAGTATGATATATATTGATTTCAAATTTCCTTATTATAACTAAACAGTATCAACCAAAGAATATAAAAAAGGACAGGTGTAACTGGGAGGACACTTGAAAATCCGATACCATATGCCCGATTGTCAAAAATCATTGTGTTGACTTTTTTAAAATAGATAATTATAGATTATCGTTGATCATCTCAACGAGATTGATTTTCTCGCTTGAGCCGGAACGGCGAAAGTGAGAAAAGCAATCGAGTTGAGATGACCAATGATAATCTGTTTATCGCAATTTTACCTATACGACGTTGTTAATTTCATTGACAACGGGCACGTGCTACCTTAGTTTCTAGCGATAATTGTTCATATCACTCTACTGTGCTGAGAAAGAAAATAATCAGTCAGTAAGATCAAAGGAAAATTTCGTAAAATAGCGATAAATACTATTATTACACTTCAGATTAAAATGCCAGATTTTGATTGGCTAATACGAGGGAGATAATTTACTCTATCCCATGGATCAGTGGGATAAGTTTTTGAATGTCACCCTCCCGTGCAGTCCAATAAAAAATCGATAGGTTGACAATGTTTTCTCGGGGTAACAATCTGCTCTTTCACCCTCTCAGCTATGTTGTATTTATATAAAGTCATTTTGTTTTTGTGGTAATGTTTTGCATATCGTCATTTACGATGGAAACGATTGTTATCAGATTTAAAAAGACGTTTCAAGTTATTGCAAGTCTTTTGGTTTTAGGCTTGATCAGTTTGACACGGTTTTGTTATTGTTCGCTTGCTTGATTCGCCTTATTGCCTTGAGTGTGGTGTAGTGTGATAGCGCTAAATTTGTGAAAATTGTGCATCTTTATTTGGAACTATTTAAAAAGATAATTGTTCTGAAAAAAACTGCTCGGTCATCAATTGCAATTAAAATATTGTTAAACTTATTATTATTTTATCGAAATTATTTGATTTGCAATATTTGTCCGTCAATGTTTATTCACTTTCAAAATCTATTGGTTGAAGACAACGAATTGCTCTGAGAACTTCATCAAATTTTATGAGAAATCGAAGAATTCAATTACTTAATGACAAATTGGGTAACGAAATATATATTTATCTCAATTTTGTAACCATGTAACGATTTTTGTTTATAAAGCTTTTTGTGATATAAGTAACAATTAAGTGTCAGTATATTTTCACGAAGACGGAAATTTGTTTCAAGATCATACTTTTAATAAATAATAGATAAAGTCACAGCTTTACATAGTTTTTAAGTTTTTCTTATGTAAAGAATAATTTATCCTTATTCATTTCAATAAGCGCTTATTCAGCATAAAACCCAAGCGATCTTCTTATGGTAATTCTTAAAGTTTTAAGTGCTAATAGTATTATTTAACTGTCATTCGACAACCTCATTTCTGTTATAAAATTGTAACCTAGCAAACTTAATTTACATATGTTTTCTAAATTTCTTACTTCAGCGAGAGTAAGGCAGTCGAAATGACAACATCCGCCAAAATTGGAAAAGTACATGTATTCCATCCTGCATCATTAAAAATACTGCATAGACTTGTGTCTAATTCTACCAGTTAAGTTATAGCGAGTGTTCTCAGGCAAGTGACAAGGTCTAAGTCATTTTGAAATTGTCTATCGTAGATATCGCCAACCTCTGCAACCGATCGTGTTGCATCTCGTTATCATCGTCATTCCAGTAGCCAGTCTACTGGTTACATTTAACAAAAACAACAAAGTGATTCGAGTAATCTGGGACTTGTTAAGTGTAATAGTCCCAGACTTAATGACATTCAACTATATGTACGTCAATTTCAGGAATTGCAACAAAGTGTAGAAAGTAAAGACAAGTGTGTGAAAATCGTCCATGAACTGTATGCAGTACGACTGTACGTTGCAACGAATTTTCTGATGAAAAAACAAACGATGGAGAATGAAGTCAGACCTCGTTTTAAAAATAAACTTTTATGGAGATTCTATCAATCAGCTGACAGAAGAATTTCAGAAAAAACACCTTTTGTCTTCCCGCCAAAACCAACAAGGACATAATCCTAACACCAGACACTATATATTATTCGCAGAGGAGGACGATTTCGATAGTTCGCAAGTCCGCGAGGACAGACTTGATTGGGAGGAGAGGCATATGCAACCGAGCAAAAAGATGCTTTTCTTATTATTTTGGACTTTTAATTACAATTCACAATTCTGACACGTTGAACAAAGTTAAATTCATTGTGTTGAATAATTTATTTTATATTTTGGTTTCTATTTACATTTCTTATCCATAACTTTTAATCAACATGTTTTGGTGTGTTAATTTGAAATTCTCAGTTTAAACAGTGAGTGACATATTTTAATCTGACTGTTACCTAATTAGTGACCATTTACCTTATTTATAAAATATAAAATTGAGAATGGAAACGGGGAATGCGTCAAAGAGACAACAACCCGACCAAAGAGCAGAAAACAGCCCAAGGCCACCAATGTTATAATAGGCAACAGAAGAAACTAATCAAAATGACAGTGATCAACATAAATTAACAAAGGACTACTAGCAGTTACTGACATGCAAGCTCCAGACCTCAATTAAACTGATTGAAAGATTATGTCTTCATCATATGAAAATCAAGCACAATCCCGCCCGTTAGGGGTTTAGTATCATAAATGCATGTTCTTAGTACATATTAGAATATAGAAAAGTGCTCTTGACCAATGAAATTGTAGGATTTGGTGTTTCTTAATTGTGAAGAAAGAACGTAAAAATAATCATGTTCTTAGTTACGGATTATCCTATTTACAGTTCATCCTGGTTTGCCCACTTTTAATTACATGCATATATAAACAGAGGGGGAATAGTTGTTTTAATAGTTAAAGTCTGTTTCTTAAATTTAGGCATATTATTTACCTGTAAAATCTTAAAAGAATACATATTTTGATTGAAAATTGATTCAAAATGAGATTTAAAAGGAAAAATATTATAATCAAAACTATAAATATGATTTAAAAAGAGATAAATGTTATAAGAATATTAATATTGAGATTTAAAAGGACAAAATATTATAATAAAACTATAAATATAATTAAAAAGAGATAATGTCATAAGAATTTTAAATGAGATTATAAAATTAAAAATATATTTATAAACTAATAAAAATATAATTGTAATCAGATTTCTATCTATTCATCTTTATCTTAATTTATGATAACACGTTTTTTAGGTTATAGTGAAATAAATATTTAAAATTTGAGAAAAAAAGATATCTATTCAATCCAATATTTAATAATTATGTGAACAGTATTCTGCATCCAAGCTAGGATGTCAACTACTCAAGTTATGCGTTTGTAGACAGTTCTCTTATCTTAGCCAAGCTTATTATCATCAGTTTGAACACTTCTCACAATTCATTTGTATTATAAATAGACAGGTCTGTCAAATCAAAGCCATTCGTATCGTTTACTTTACTGATCACAGCTCACAACACACTTCGTGGACAAATCATAATGGAATTCCCAAATGAATTGACTGCTTTATTGGCTTCCATGAACATGTCTGGAAAAGAACCTGTCTGGAAATTTTCGGCGAGTACTGACCAGGTGACAGTTCAGTTAACGTGGAACAAGGCTAAGGAACCAGAGGCATCCTCCAGTAAACCTAAGCCTGCCCTGAAAAAGAGTAAACCACCATCCACCAGGAGAAGGGACGACAAGCGTTACGACCAGTGGGTGCAGGCCAAAACCGCTGCTGTAACCTCCGCTGATGTGATACCATCCATCGCCAGCGTAGACCAGAACCATCAGACAGAAGCCAGAACATCGCTAGAGGGAATCAGAGAGATAACACCTACCAAATATTAAGGTGAACCTGAGGGGATCGTCATAAGACGGACATTGTTATTAGTCCATTCAACCCCAGGAAGGCATGCCATCGCCAGTATTATCTCCACCCAACCAACCATAGAGGCAAGCGATGTCGGATTGACTTTGACGAGGGATTTGATCTAGATGATCCCGAGTTACTCCGCACACTACCACACGTCGCCATTAATAATGCCACCTCCAGAGGCAGTAAATACATCTATGTCCATCTTGGAACGGCCAGATACACCATACCAGACTCCTTAACCAAGTCGATGCAAGATGAAAGCCAAAGGAGCATGACATTGTCTCACCAATCTTGAAAATTCATAGGACATCTTTTTTTTTCTATTTTTCTTAATAGACAAAAAACAAAAACCCACTTTAATGATATTTTACTAAAACTCAACTTAATTTTGAAAACAGGATATTACTACATATATATATCTATAATTTCGGGAGCCGAGCATAGTTTTACCATACCTTCTCCCTTTGATATGCCAATAAATAAACATGCCTTTGGTATCATTGTGCTATCTTTTAGGCGTTTTTACAAAGAGAGGTGCATGAATATGTAAAAATTAGTTGTTTCATTCAGAAGCAATAAATATAACTTACTGACTAACAATAATATCTAAGTGTTATTTTATGTCCTTTAAAGTGTTAGCATTTCTTTACGCCTCCTCTCGGCCATTCTGTTATTGGTTTCATTTGATAACTTCTGGAAACATAAAAGTTTTATATGTACGTCAATTTCAGGAATTGCAACAAAGTGTAGAAAGTAAAGACAAGTGTGAAAATCGTCCATGAACTGTATGCAGTACGACTGTACGTTGCAACGAATTTTCTGATGAAAAAACAAACGATGGAGAATGAAGTCAGACCTCGTTTTAAAAATAAACTTTTATGGAGATTCTATCAATCAGCTGACAGAAGAATTTCAGAAAAACACCTTTGTCTTCCCGCCAAAACCAACAACGACATAATCCTAACACCAGACACTATATATTATTCGCAGAGGAGGACGATTTCGATAGTTCGCAAGTCCGCGAGGACAGACTTGATTGGGAGGAGAGGCATATGCGACCGAGCAAAAGATGCTATTCTTATTATTTTGGACTTTTAATTACAATTCACAATTCTGACACGTTGGACAAAGTTAAATTCATTGTGTTGAATAATTTATTTTATATTTTGGTTTCTATTTACATTTCTTATCCATAACTTTTAATCAACATGTTTTGGTGTGTTAATTTGAAATTCTCAGTTTAAACAGTGAGTGACATATTTTAATCTGACTGTTACCTAATTAGTGACCATTTACCTTATTTATGAAATATAAAATTGAGAATGGAAACAGGGAATGCGTCAAAGAGACAACAACCCGACCAAAGAGCAGAAAACAGCCCAAGGCCACCAATGTTATAATAGGCAACAGAAGAAACTAATCAAAATGACAGTGATCAACATAAATTAACAAAGGACTACTAGCAGTTACTGACATGCAAGCTCCAGACCTCAATTAAACTGATTGAAAGATTATGTCTTCATCATATGAAAATCAAGCACAATCCCGCCCGTTAGGGTTTAGTATCATAAATGCATGTTCTTAGTACATGTTAGAATATAGAAAAGTGCTCTTGACCAATGAAATTGTAGGATTTGGTGTTTCTTAATTGTGAAGAAAGAACGTAAAATAATCATGTTCTTAGTTACGGATTATCCTATTCACAGTTCATCCTGGTTTGCCCACTTTTAATTACATGCATATATAAACATAGAGGAATAGTTGTTTTAACAGTTAAAGTCTGTTTCTTAAATTTAGGCATATTATTTACCTGTAAAATCTTAAAAGAATACATATTTTTGATTGAAAATTGATTCAAAATGAGATTTAAAAGGAAAAATATTATAATCAAAACTATAAATATGATTTTAAAAGAGATAAATGTTATAAGAATATTAATATTGAGATTTAAAAGGACAAAATATTATAATAAAACTATAAATATAATAAAAAAGAGATAATGTCATAAGAATTTTAAATGAGATTATAAAATTAAAAATATATTTATAAACTAATAAAAATATAATTGTAATCAGATTTCTATCTATTCATCTTTATCTTAATTTATGATAACACGTTTTTAGGTTATAGTGAAATAAATATTTAAAATTTGAGAAAAAGATATCTATTTAATCCAATATTTAATAATTATGTGAACAGTATTCTGCATCCAAGCTAGGATGTCAACTACTCAAGTTATGCTTTTGTAGACAGTTCTCTTATCTTAGCCAAGCTTATTATCATCAGTTTGAACACTTCTCACAATTCATTTGTATTATAAATAGACAGGTCTGTCAAATCAAAGCCATCTAAGAATCCAGAAAACAACACAAATGCATGTGCTTTTGTAGTACCAGAACTTAAAGTAAATAAAGGTTTTAAATTGCAAAACCATGTTTCAATATTTATGTGTGAATTGACAGCCATACTTTTATCTTTATATTGGTTAGAAGAATTTCAACCAGAAAATACTGTAATATTTGTAGATTCACTGTCAGCACTACAAGCTATCACAGGAAGTATATTCAAAGTTAAAACACAAATAATATATGACATTCAATATATATATAGTAAACTTTCCAAATTAGGTTTGAATATATCCTTTTCGAATGGATACCAGTCATGTGGGTTTAAGTGGTAATGAAATGGCAGACACAGCAGCTAAAAAGGCTCTATCAATAGAGACATGTATAACAAATATACCGCTTTACAAGAAGATATCAAATGTTTATGTAAAATTTACTAAAGAAAATGTGGCAACAATACTGGGAAAATAACACAAAAAGTAAACAACTACACACTATTCAAAATAATGTTAACTTTGTATTACTATACCAAAGAGTACTAGAGAAAGAGAAAGAACTCTATTTAAACTTAGATCAAGTTATATATTCACTAATAAATTCAAATACACAATGGGTAAAAGTAATAGTGAACTGTGTGACACATGTTTAGTAGTGGACGACATGCAACACTACCTGTTTAACTGTAGAAGTACATACCACAAAGACAAAAAATGATGGAAAAGTTTGAATCAACAGGTGTAAAGATCTCTCATATAAAATTTATTTTCAGGATATTCACAGACACTAATCCCAATATGGGATTATTTAATAAACACGTGTATGCGATAAAAGTAAAATTATACAGAATATCAATATACTAAAAGCTAGCTATATATTTCTAGTTTCTAGTTTAAACTTTGTAAAATATGCTTATAATTATTTTAATAGGATACTTATGGTCAGGGTGAGAATACCTACAGATATTATCAGCATAGGTAAACAGAAATGAAAAACACTTTAGGACTTGTAAATCATTAGTAAAATTACTTTTAAACAAAAATTAAAAAAAGTATTTGATACTTACAGTTTTCATGTATAAACAACAAACACACCTACTTACCAAACATTTAATATTTATAAACAAAGCAGACTAAGTTACAAATAACAGAATAATAAGCTCACATAAATTTTTCTTCTTACTATAAATTAACCACAAGATAATTAAGATAATTAAAATACACACCATAGTTCAGATTTAAATATTAAGATTAAATTTAAGAAAAAAAAAAAACTCACAATTTACTATAATATGAATATATAATACAGGTTAATTCCTAAATAATAATAAATTTTAAAACATTTATTTGAAATGTTTTTATATAAGGTAATCTGGCGCAATACCCGCAAGGGTAGTCGCCATTAAACTATTTAGTAGTAGTAGTCAAAGCCATTCGTATCGTTTACTTTACTGATCACAGCTCATGACACACTTCGTGGACAATTCACAATAGAATTCCCAAATGAATTGACTGCTTTATTGGCTGCTATGAACGTGACTGGAAAAAAACTTGACTCAAAATTTTCAAAGAGTACTGACCAGGTGACAGTTCAGTTGACGTGGAACAAGGCTAAGGAACCAGAGGTATCCTCCAGGAAACCTAAACCGGCCATGAAAAAGAGTAAACCACCATCCACCAGGAGAAAGGACGCCAAGCGTTACGACCAGTGGGTGCAGGCCAAAACCGCTGCTGTAACCTCCGCTGATGTGATACCATCCACCGCCAGCGTAGACCAGAACCATCAGACAGAAGCCAGAACATCGCTAGAGGGAATCAGAGAGATAACACCTACCAAATATTAAGGTGAACCTGAGGGGATCGTCATAAGACGGACATTGTTATTAGTCCATTCAACCCCAGGAAGGCATGCCATCGCCAGTATTATCTCCACCCAACCAACCATAGAGGCAAGCGATGTCGGATTGACTTTGACGAGGGATTTGATCTAGATGATCCCGAGTTACTCCGCACACTACCACACGTCGCCATTAATAATGCCACCTCCAGAGGCAGTAAATACATCTATGTCCATCTTGGAACGGCCAGATACACCATACCAGACTCCTTAACCAAGTCGATGCAAGATGAAAGCGAAACGCACAACAGACCAACCCGATCTGTACCGATAGGTAGATGAAAGTCCGCGATATCCTCTCGGATAGTCGGACTATAAAACCAAAGATCAATCAATTAAAGCCATTCGTGAGTTGAACTTGGAATCGATCACTGGCTAGATGTACAGGAAAAGAGGAATTTCTTGTATTCAGAGGAAAGAAAGCTGAACATCGGAGAAGTAGCTAGAAAAAAACTATTTCAAATTGAGAAAATTAACAAAATAAAGGCTATATGATCCCAATCCCGTTAAAGACCCTTTCTATATCTTCGTGTTAACGGGGCGAGATAAGCCCATCCCTATACTTGCCCTAGAAAAAATTATAGATCTGCCGAATGCATTGCAAGCCTTACTTGTAACCATGAAATTGGATGGAAAAGAGCCGCATTGGAAATTCACCGCCTGTTCTGACCAAGTTTCAGTACAGCTCACTTGGATCAAGGCTAAGGAACCGGACATATTCTCCAGAAACCTAAGCCCGCCCTGAAAAGAAAAAAAAAAAAAAAACAAGCCACCATCTACTAGGGTGGCAACGCTAAGCGTTTCGCCCTGTGGATGGACACAAAACAGCCGTTGTTCCCACAGCTGCCCAAGAGCAAAACACCAAGGCCAGTGTAGACTACAACAGTCCGACGGGAGCCAGGGACGCAATAGTTGGTAAACAACTCACACCAACTAAGTACAGAGGTGAACCAGTGGGAGTTTTCATTAACACGGATATTGTCACCAGTCCGTTCAACCCGAAACAGGCATGTCATAGCCTCATTTACTATACTTCAGCTACAGAAAGAGACAAGCGTAGTAAGATTGACTTTGATGAGGGGTTTGACATCGATGACCTTGGCCTACTAACCACAACACCGCATACGTCGCCCTTGAACCTAAAATCTAAGGAGGCTATAGAAACTGCCATACTGTCAGAACGGCCAAACACTCCATACCAGCAACAACACCGCAGTCGGAGCAAAAGGCAAGCAAGAAGACAGCAGATCCAACACTGTAACAATAGGTACCGCCGGACCCTAAAATCCACATATCATCATCATTAAAGCCATTCAAATAAAGTATGACAACCACTTCAGTATATTCAGAACATGTTTGGCAGAGATAGTTTAATATTAGGAGGTCACCGTTATAGTATTAAGAAAAGACGCAATAATAACAGAATCTACTGGAGATGTATTGTTTCAACAGGTCCAGCAACAGCCAACACACATGAGAGTCACCCGATTATATTCGGTCCACCACACAACCACCAAGCTAACCCAACAAAGATGGAGGTATCCAAAATCCTACAGACAATGAAACAAAGAGCCAAGACAGAGGTCACACCTATGCCAAAACTATACGAGGAGGAGCTTGTCAAACTCCGTAACCCAGATCGGACAGACGACACCAAACAGATTATAGAACAAATACCAACATATTACTCAGTTAAGACGTCACTGTACCATCAAAGATCTCTAAATATACCCGGACTACCCTAGAAAACAGCAGACATTAATCTTCAAGACAAATGGTGCCGTTCTACTAGGAGATCAGTTTCTTCTACCCTCTGACAAAATCAACCCACCAATGCTTATATTCTCAACTACAGACAACCTTAGACACCTTGCTTCTGTTGTCACTATCTTCTGTGATGGAACCTTCTACACATGCCCAACTCTGTTCCACCAGCTTCACACAATCCACACAATGGTTGATGATGCAATGTACCCACTGGCATACAACTTATTACCAGGAAAAGATACTGACAACTACACAATATTATTCAGTCATCTACAGTATATATCTCAACAGCAACATATCCATCGATTATAAAACAGCCACGAACAATGCAGCTCATATCGTCCTCCCTGGTGTTCAAGTCAAAGGTTGCTTTTTCCACTTTACCCAATGAATTTGGCGAAAGACTCAGAAATGTGGACTGCAGACTTGCTACAAAGGAAACGACGACATCACCAAGCTTGTTCGACGGGCAGCAGTCTTACCATTAGTACCTCAGGACCAACTTGAAGATGTTTGGCTAAACACATTAGAAGAAATAGCTGAAGCAGAGAATGATCCTGACACAACCACTTTTACAGATTACGTCACCGAATATTGGGTTGAAAGACACCGCTTCCTCTGGAACCACTACCTGACTGAAGGATCACGCACTTCCAACCACTTGGAAGGCTGGCACAGTAAAATCAAGAAGATGGTCCAACACGCACACCCAAATTTCTATGAGATATAATTGAGGCGCCTCAGAAAACTCAAGCTTTCACCATCATACAGTATGCTGCAGGAGGGGCCCGTCAACCAAAAAGACGCAGGTACAGAGAAATTGATGCAAGACTTTAGGGACTGAAAGCTAGATATGAACAAGGACTTTTGGGTGTGTTAGAATACGCAGATGCAGCGTCACACCTTATAAACATTCTTATAAAAACCGAGCAGAAATTTGATTTTAATTATACGTCAATTACATCAGACGTCAATATAGAAAATAATGTTCCTTCCACTTGAGACTGCGAAACATCTAGTTTTATATATGTTCCTTATGGTCATGTTATTACAGGAGACCTCAACATCGTCGAAGAACGTGAGGTCATAACTTTTCTAAAGAAAGGACCGAAATACCGTCCTCCATCTATAATAGATTGGAAACAGTGTCGTCAGGTCATTAAAGACGCTCTGTCTGCCTACTGTAAAAATTGGTGCAAACGTGAAAATCGGATAAAAATCTTTAGACAGTTATTTGAATAAAATTATGAATACTGTTAATATTCGAATATCTCATTTAGAAAACAATTCTGAAATTAATAATAGGATCCATGATATTCCCATTTCAAGAATAAAAATAAACTCAAGGTACTCGCAGAGCGGTTTGTGTTCGTACCGGCAGACAAGGCAGCCAATAATGTAGTGGTGGTGTGACGCATATACTACACGGAAGTTCTTCAAAACGAAATTATCAATTCCTCTACATTCAGGTCCGTTCGCACCACAGAGAGTCAAATCGTTAACAAGCATACCACTGCCACCACCCAACTTAAAGCATCTTCCGAACATTTGAAAGTCCCTACCATGTACTGGTTACCGAAATTACACAAAAACCATTTAAATTCCGTTTCATCTCCGCATCGAGTAAGTGTTCTACTACTAATCTATCAGTTCTTCTAACTACCTCCCTTACTACTATCAAAGAACTGGTTATTAACTTTTGTAATAAAGCTTATGAAAATAATGGTATTAATTATTTTTGGAGTGTTAAAAATTCTTTAGAGGTTTTAGATAAAATACATGCTTTTGATGGTCCTTATAATTCTGTTGACAGTTATGATTTTTCTACTCTGTACACTACACTTCCACACAATCTTATAAAGAAAAAGTTTTTGTATTTGATAAAATGGTCTTTCGAAAAATCTCATTGTAATTTTATTTGCTGTAACACTTTTAAAGCCTTTTTCTGTAACGAAAAAGGAAAGTATGCTAGATACACTTACTGGAAATGTGAGGATATGATTGAAGCTTTAAATTTTCTGCTAGATAACATTTATGTACGTTTCGGCGATAAAGTGTATCGTCAGGTAGTAGGTATTCCTATGGGCACTAACTGTGCCCATTTAATAGCAGATTTATTTCTATATTGCTATGAATCTCAGTTTATGACCAAACTCAGTAAAGACCCATCATTGTTATATTTAGTTGATACATTCAACAATACCTACCGTTTTCTGGATGATATTTTTTCGTTAAATAATCCAGAGTTTTCTAAATATACTTCCGAAATTTACCCAAAAGAACTTACTTTAACTAAATCTAACATAAACAGCAGCAGTTGCCCTTTTCTAGATTTAGACATTTCAATTTCTAACGGGAAACTACATACTAAAATTTACGACAAAGAGACGATTTTCATTTCCTATTGTTAATTTTCCATTTTTAGACGGCGATGTGCCTTTGGCTCCATCATACGGTGTTTATATATCCCAACTCGTTCGGTATGCCCGTGTGTGTTCTGATGTCATAGATTTTAACGAACGTAATCAATGCATCACTGGGAAATTATTGTGTCAGGGATTTCGATACCATAAATTACTTAAAACTTTTACTAAATTCTTTCATAGATACAAAGATTTGATTAGTAAATTTGGCTGTACCTGTAGAAAACTTATTAAAATGGTATTTCACATCCTAAATTTTACGGTAATATTGTACTTAAAGCGAGGAAATCTATGTGATCCGTGTAAACTCATCGAACCTTTAAACAAACTTATAAGTAAGGGTTATCGTACCAATATTGTAATTAGATCTCTGAATATAGTTTACATTGGCACTAATATCAATTTTGTCATTAGCAAATTAAAACATAACTAAGTTGTATCTTCTTTTGAGGCGGGATGTTTAGAGACACACACACGTTAATTTTTATCTCTTAAGAAGTAGCTCCTCACTATCCTACTACCTGTCGATACATTTATTTTGGCATTGCACAAGTCATGTCTTCTCTGACTGTTCATGACGTTAAAATACTAAATCTCTGGGATGTGTTTAGTTGATTTTAGTCTCTGATGCATGATTTTTATCATTAATTGTTTTGGCTTTTAACTAGCTGTCAGTAACTGCGAGTACTCTCAAATCGTACTTTCTTTTAATTTGACCTGTTGATACTATTTTTAATACTTTTTGTTATTTTATATTAATATGGATCTTGTCTGTATACCAGCTTTGATTATTTGGAATATCTACTAATTTTCACTTCTTCATACTACATTTGTATGAACATCAAGATTATTCTCCTTTAATCTGTACAGGAAGTTTTATTGTTGATATTTACCCTTATGTATCTAGTGTTAAATTAGGTATTTATATGACAGACCTTTCTTGGTATTCCTAATTATTGGAAGATTTTATATAGACAGAAAAGTATACCTAAAACGACAAAGTTATTTTTCATTTACCTGTATATATTATGAAAACCGGTTTTTCAAAAGTGATTATTTTCTAAGGGTTAAATATTTCGCGGTGGTGTCTTGCCATGGCTTTATTTGGACTTGTTTGTTTGCTTTTGGCCTTGAATGTTTGTCCCTAATATTTTATTAACTATGTATTTACTTTCAGGTATCACAGATCGAATTTATTCGTTCATAGTGTGTTAATTTACGTTTTGATTGAGTTAAGCCTTCCAATTGATGTTTTATCGTGTGTTTTCTATGTTGTGATGTTATACTATTGTTTCAGAAAAGGAGAAGGTTTGGTACCATTAAAACGTTTAATCCCTGCAAATGTTTGCACCTGTCCTAAGTCAGGAATCTGATGTACAGTAGTTGTCGTTTGTTTATGTAATTTATACGTGTTTGTCGTTTCTCGTTTTTATATAGACTAGACCGTTGGTTTTACCGTTTGAATGGTTTTACACTAGTACTTTTGGGGCCCTTTATAGCTTGTTGTTCGGTGTGAGCCAAGGCTTCGTGTTGAAGGCCGTACATTGACCTATAATGGTTTACTTTTATAAATTGTTATTTGGATGGAGAGTTGTCTCATTGGCACTCACACCACATCTTCCTATATCTATTGAACATGAAATTTGTAATTGTTTCCAATGTTATGTTTGCATATTATGTTAGATGCTTTAAATGCATAATGAATGATAAATTTCAGTGCTAATGATATTTATGTAATATTGACAATGTTAACTGTTTTAGTGCTATTAAAATATATATCAAAATCAATTTATCATTTATTTTCATTTATCTCTTTTAAAGAATCAATTCAATGAAAATTTCACAACCAAATATATGAAGAAAAAATAAATTTTAATATGCATCAATTGCATACAAACTTATCCTATAAATTTTACAGAGATATATGTACGACTATACAATTTTCCCTAAAATTTTGTGTGGGTTCGTGGTCTAGTGGTTAAGACCGATTGCTACAGTGCTGAATGTCCCGGGTTCAATCCTGACTTGGGGCACAGGAAATTTCAGTACAATAGTAGGCCGATTTTCACCCTCCCACACACATCTTGTCCGTGGTGGTGGGTTGTATATTAGTTAGTGACACATCTCCATTAATCCTTATAGGGAGTATACACGGATTCCACTGTACCCTCGCAGCTCTCGAGGAGTGCTTCGCATATCGGAAGAATTTACGTACATACGTACATACAATCAGTAAACCTTTTGTTTTTTGTTTTTGTTTATATAACAATTTGATACTTGGGGTAATTAAAAGTGGGCAAACCAGGATGTTTCTATAAATGAGGTACAACTACCCCGAAGCACATTTATCAGCTGGAAAGGATTTGTGATTGAAACAGACTAAACGTTGATTTTAAAACAAATAAATACTCAAATCAAGTTGAAGTTTACTGGTGCAGTAAAATTGGTACCATTAATGTTATTAGGAGAATATTAATAACTTAAAATTTACTAAATACTGATATCATTAAGTTGTTTTATTTGATTGATAATAACAAACAAACTTGCATAATTAATGTATGCATCAATTTATGGTTATACACATACTTTTCATGAAAAATATTTAAAAAATTCCAGAAACACTCACAATTATATGGCAAAGGATTTCTCAGGGAAGACATATACTTACATTAAGATATATTTTCATGGACAGTATTTCACAGTGAAATATTGCCATGGACAGGATTTCATAGTGAAATATTGTCCAGAAGGAGTTGACAAAATTTCATGGACGAGGACACTATTTCAGAATGAAATATTGTCCTGGACTATTTCATGATGAAATAGTGTCCGCTGACATTATTTTATATGAAATTTTGTCCGACGGACAATATTTCATACGGAACATTCTTTTATGTTACAGTGTCACCTAACGTCTAAAATACTATTTCCAAAATTATAAGAAAGTCCTTACATCACTTAAACTAATCCTTTAATGAAATGAAATGCATAAACCTTGCAGTGACAATGAGACGAATTCTTGAATACATCCAATCAAGAGATCATTTGAGCCTTGAGCACTTTACAATATTCTAAGTTTGTAAGAGAATGATGATTCCTTTCTTCATGATAAGTACTCGCTTACGCTCGTACTTAATCTTTGAAGAAAGAGATTATCATTCTCTTATATATCTAAGATATGAATTATAATTTTGATGAATCATATTGGACTCAGGGTTTACGCTGAACACAGCCATCTCTCAACAGATAAAAAAAATTATATGAATAGAGCTAGAAAAATTCATTTTTTTTTTCTTTTTATCTGTTTTTTTTTATATCCTTTTTATAGTTTTTTTAAATTTTTTTATATTTTAAAACTTATATTTACAAAATATGAATACTTTAGTCTAGATTCTCACTTTCTTTCTACGCATTTGCTATTTTCTATACTTTTAATGTAATACAAACTGGCATACTAAAGTAACGTTATAGATTTTGACTACTTTTTTTTTTATAAAGTAAGAAATAAGATAAGTTATTATATACTGACCGACTTTAGAAACGCAACACTAGATTATTCTTTTTAATTCCCATTTTCAAATATGCAATTTTTGTTGAACAAACTTATGAACAGAAATTTCATTCATTATTACATTGTTTAAAAAAAAAAATTTGCAGTTCGAAAGATGAATTGATTACGTCATTTTTAATGTTGAAATCATGTGGTATACACTAAAACCCTGGTTTTCCCATTACCAATGGATGTGTCACCGTCGAAAACAATGACTGCCTGTAACCAACGCCATAATGATTGTTAGAAAGGTCAACCAATTCTGTTCGGCATGTTTTGGGTTCTGTTTTGCACCTTCTGATTTTGCCTTTGTTCCATCCTTTACAGTGTGTTTTGGCATTATGCGGGTGAACCTTTTGGGCTTTGAATGTTTTTCTGCAGTCGATTCTTTGTCATTTCAGTTTATGGTAAACATTTATGGCATGAACCTGTGTGCAATGGCATTTCGCAATTTGATTAGCAGATGACGTTTCGGCCGTAAACATGTCTCGCAAATGATGTTGCGTAATCACATTCTATTGACGTTGCACTGTCACTACATGTTGATCTGGTCATTGATGGTCATCAACCAATCCCGTCTGCCTGTATCGTTGTCGGAAAGACAGTAAGACGAGTTTCTGCCGTCAAATTGTCTGGTAGCAGCACGTTCACGTTTTCCTGTTTGCAATATTCTTATGGGCTGATTCAGTTTTTATGGCCCCGCAACAAAGTTGTCAGGGCCATATAGTTTACCTTATCCGTCATTCCGTCATTCCGTAATTCCGCAACAAACCATTATACGGACCTTTTTTCTAAACGCCTTCAGATATTGGGCTGATTTTTGGTATGTGATTTGACAATGATGAGTTACAGATCAAGTGTAAGTTTCGTTCCGCTCCGCTAATTTTGCCGAAAGTACGGGCTTTTGACTTAGATAAATTGTTGAAAATCACAGTTATACGGACTTTTTTTCTAAACGCCTTCAAATATTGGGCTGATTTTTTGTATGTGAGTTAACCATGATGAGTTACAGATGAAGTTCAAGTTTAGTTCCGCTTCGCTAATTTTTGCCGAAATTACGGGCTTTGGACTTTGATAAATTGTTGAAAATCACAGTTATACGGACTTTTTTTCTAAACGCCTTCAAATATTGGGCTGATTTTTGGTATGTAAGTTTACCATGATGAGTTACAGATCAAGTTAAAGTTTAGTTCCGCTATACTGATTTTTGCCAAAATTAAGGGCTTTGGACTTTGATAAATTGTTGAAAATCACAGTTATACAGACTTTTTTTCCTAAACGCCTTTAGATATTGGGGTGATTTTTGGTATGTGAGTTAACCATGATGAGTTACAGACCAAGTTTAAGTTTAGTTCCGCTCTGCTGATTTTTGCCGAAATTAAGGGCTTTGGGCTTTGATAAATTGTTGAAAATCACAGTTATACGGACTTTTTTTTCTAAACGCCTTCAAATATTGGGCTGATTTTTGGTATGCAAGTTAACCATGATGAGTTACAGATCAAGTTTAAGTTTAGTTTCGCTCCGCTGATTTTTGCCAAAATTAAGGGTTTAAGACTTTGAAAATTGTTGAAAATCACAGTTATACAGACTTTTTCTATACGCCTTCAGATTTTGCACTGATTTTTGATATGTGAGACTACCATGATGAGTTAGAGATCAAGTTTATGTTTCGTAGCGCTATGCTGATTTTCATGTCGTTTCAACACATCTTGTTAGATCTGCAGTACATCCACTTCCTGTTTGCTGATAGTTTGAAATCTAATTACTCATTGATCAAGGAATTTTTTCATCAAACTAGTATTGGTCTTGAGAGCTTGATACTATCCATGTTTTGTCCACATGTGTTGTTGAAATTGCAGATTTTTCAACTTATTGAGACGGGGCCATTCGTGTCGTTCTGACACATCTAGTTATTCCTCAGTCTTTGCAATATGGAGAGGCAACATGTTTTAACTGATTTAAGTGTTGCCATGGATTGAAAGAACAGTTTCACGAAGAAAATAAATCTAAAAATCTTTTATGGGTTCCAAATTTCGCTTTAAGAAATTCGTGCGACTTCAATAATCCTGTATGATAAATAACCACAGGAAAGTCAGATGTTGATTTTTCGAAAGGAAGAAGTATGGTAAGCATGAATAGTAGTTGTATGAGGATGAACCATGATTTGGTGAAAAAAAAATCAACAAAATGAGTGTTGCGTTTTTAAAGTCAGTCAGTATATGTGTAAAAAGTTAAAATTTAAGAAATAATAGTAATACTTGTCATTATGACCAATTTCTTTTTTATATGTAAATGTTAACGACAGTCTGAGTGCTCAAAAAGCAAAAAAACAAAACAAAACACACATAGACCATCCAAAATAAAAGTATTCCATGCTGATTTATTGAATTATTCATCGCGTGTTCCCGAGTCTCAAGTTTTAGCTTGCATCAGAGTGTCATAATCAGATTTCCAGGCACCCGACTCCGTCAGTCACCCAGCTTGTCATTGTCATTCAGAGTATGCGTTCATTGTGTGGTCAGGAGTATCACACAGTTTCAGTAATAAGCAGCCATTCAGTCAGGCTGTTGTTACACAATCCTACCAGTCACCATTTTCCCGGTGACAGATGAATATTGATTGAAAGATGAAAACCAAATATTTGCATTCTGTGACACACCCGAGTTCTTGTTAAATTTGAAATTTCCACAGGGAAAGTGTTTTGCAAACTGAATTATCCAATTGTATCAAAACAAAAAAGAAAATAACTCTAAAATTTAGTTACTTTAATTAAATGCACCATCTTTTTTTTAATATTGTAATAAACAAAATATCGGTCAATCTACGCACCACCTCCACATTGCCATTTTGAATTTAATTTTCCCCTTAAATCTAATGACACAAGTTACAACGATACTGAAAAAATCAAAGTTTGTATAAAACTATCATATTGATGTCTAGCATACCTCTTCCAATTCCTTTCTTGGTTTCAGACAGGTTTTCCATGCATCAGTGTGTGCCATTTTGGAAGAAAGTGGCCGACCGTCGAGTTCGAGTTCGAATTAAAGTTCGATTAGAGTTTAAGGTGTAATAAGAGCTATATAGTTCAAGTTAAACATAAAGTAAAAGTAAAGATAGAGTTCAAGTCGATATTTGAGTAAAATTCCAGTTAAAATCCAAATTAATTCCTAGTTGAAAATTTAAGACGAGTCTGTGAACTAGTGTTGGGTTGCTGATTCACTTCATTTTACTATTCGAATTGAACTTATATAAAAAAGAAGAAGATGTGGTATGATGTGAAATATTGCCATGGACAGGATTTCATAGTGAAATATTGTCCAGAAGGAGTTGACAAAATTTCATGGACGAGGACACTATTTCAGAATGAAATATTGTCCTGGACTATTTCATGATGAAATAGTGTCCGCTGACATTATTTTATATGAAATTTTGTCCGACGGACAATATTTCATACGGAACATTCTTTTATGTTACAGTGTCACCTAACGTCTAAAATACTATTTCCAAAATTATAAGAAAGTCCTTACATCACTTAAACTAATCCTTTAATGAAATGAAATGCATAAACCTTGCAGTGACAATGAGACGAATTCTTGAATACATCCAATCAAGAGATCATTTGAGCCTTGAGCACTTTACAATATTCTAAGTTTGTAAGAGAATGATGATTCCTTTCTTCATGATAAGTACTCGCTTACGCTCGTACTTAATCTTTGAAGAAAGAGATTATCATTCTCTTACATATACTAAGATATGAATTATAATTTTGATGAATCATATTGGACTCAGGGTTTACGCTGAACACAGCCATCTCTCAACAGATAAAAAAAAATTATATGAATAGAGCTAGAAAAATTCATTTTTTTTTTCTTTTTATCTGTTTTTTTTTTATATCCTTTTTATAGTTTTTTTAAATTTTTTTATATTTTAAAACTTATATTTACAAAATATGAATACTTTAGTCTAGATTCTCACTTTCTTTCTACGCATTTGCTATTTTCTATACTTTTAATGTAATACAAACTGGCATACTAAAGTAACGTTATAGATTTTGACTACTTTTTTTTATAAAGTAAGAAATAAGATAAGTTATTATATACTGACCGACTTTAGAAACGCAACACTAGATTATTCTTTTTAATTCCCATTTTCAAATATGCAATTTTTGTTGAACAAACTTATGAACAGAAATTTCATTCATTATTACATTGTTTAAAAAAAATTTGCAGTTCGAAAGATGAATTGATTACGTCATTTTAATGTTGAAATCATGTGGTATACACTAAAACCCTGGCTTTCCCATTACCAATGGATGTGTCACCGTCGAAAACAATGACTGTCTGTAACCAACGCCATAATGATTGTTAGAAAGGTCAACCAATTCTGTTCGGCATGTTTTGGGTTCTGTTTTGCACCTTCTGATTTTGCCTTTGTTCCATCCTTTACAGTGTGTTTTGGCATTATGCGGGTGAACCTTTTGGGCTTTGAATGTTTTTCTGCAGTCGATTCTTTGTCATTTCAGTTTATGGTAAACATTTATGGCATGAACCTGTGTGCAATGGCATTTCGCAATTTGATTAGCAGATGACGTTTCGGCCGTAAACATGTCTCGCAAATGATGTTGCGTAATCACATTCTATTGACGTTGCACTGTCACTACATGTTGATCTGGTCATTGATGGTCATCAACCAATCCCGTCTGCCTGTATCGTTGTCGGAAAGACAGTAAGACGAGTTTCTGCCGTCAAATTGTCTGGTAGCAGCACGTTCACGTTTTCCTGTTTGCAATATTCTTATGGGCTGATTCAGTTTTTTATGGCCCCGCAACAAAGTTGTCGGGGCCATATAGTTTTACCCTTATCCGTCATTCCGTCATTCCGTAATTCCGCAACAAACCATTATACGGACCTTTTTTTCTAAACGCCTTCAGATATTGGGCTGATTTTTGGTATGTGATTTGACAATGATGAGTTACAGATCAAGTGTAAGTTTCGTTCCGCTCCGCTAATTTTTGCCGAAATTACGGGCTTTTGACTTAGATAAATTGTTGAAAATCACAGTTATACGGACTTTTTTTCTAAACGCCTTCAAATATTGGGCTGATTTTTTGTATGTGAGTTAACCATGATGAGTTACAGATGAAATTCAAGTTTAGTTCCGCTTCGCTAATTTTTGCCGAAATTACGGGCTTTGGACTTTGATAAATTGTTGAAAATCACAGTTATACGGACTTTTTTTCTAAACGCCTTCAAATATTGGGCTGATTTTTGGTATGTAAGTTTACCATGATGAGTTACAGATCAAGTTAAAGTTTAGTTCCGCTATACTGATTTTTGCCAAAATTAAGGGCTTTGGACTTTGATAAATTGTTGAAAATCACAGTTATACAGACTTTTTTTCCTAAACGCCTTTAGATATTGGGGTGATTTTTGGTATGTGAGTTAACCATGATGAGTTACAGACCAAGTTTAAGTTTAGTTCCGCTCTGCTGATTTTTGCCGAAATTAAGGGCTTTGGGCTTTGATAAATTGTTGAAAATCACAGTTATACGGACTTTTTTTCTAAACGCCTTCAAATATTGGGCTGATTTTTGGTATGCAAGTTAACCATGATGAGTTACAGATCAAGTTTAAGTTTAGTTTCGCTCCGCTGATTTTTGCCAAAATTAAGGGTTTAAGACTTTGAAAATTGTTGAAAATCACAGTTATACAGACTTTTTCTATACGCCTTCAGATTTTGCACTGATTTTGATATGTGAGACTACCATGATGAGTTAGAGATCAAGTTTATGTTTCGTAGCGCTATGCTGATTTTCATGTCGTTTCAACACATCTTGTTAGATCTGCAGTACATCCACTTCCTGTTTGCTGATAGTTTGAAATCTAATTACTCATTGATCAAGGAATTTTTTCATCAAACTAGTATTGGTCTTGAGAGCTTGATACTATCCATGTTTTGTCCACATGTGTTGTTGAAATTGCAGATTTTTCAACTTTTGAGACGGGGCCATTCGTGTCGTTCTGACACATCTAGTTATTCCTCAGTCTTTGCAATATGGAGAGGCAACATGTTTTAACTGATTTAAGTGTTGCCATGGATTGAAAGAACAGTTTCACGAAGAAAATAAATCTAAAAAATCTTTTATGGGTTCCAAATTTCGCTTTAAGAAATTCGTGCGACTTCAATAATCCTGTATGATAAATAACCACAGGAAAGTCAGATGTTGATTTTTTCGAAAGAGGAAGAAGTATGGTAAGCATGAATAGTAGTTGTATGAGGATGAACCATGATTTGGTAAAAAAAAAATCAACAAAATGAGTGTTGCGTTTTTAAAGTCAGTCAGTATATGTGTAAAAAGTTGAAATTTAAGAAATAATAGTAATACTTGTCATTATGACCAATTTCTTTTTTATATGTAAATGTTAACGACAGTCTGAGTGCTCAAAAAGCAAAAAAACAAAACAAAACACACATAGACCATCCAAAATAAAAGTATTCCATGCTGATTTATTGAATTATTCATCGCGTGTTCCCGAGTCTCAAGTTTTAGCTTGCATCAGAGTGTCATAATCAGATTTCCAGGCACCCGACTCCGTCAGTCACCCAGCTTGTCATTGTCATTCAGAGTATGCGTTCATTGTGTGGTCAGGAGTATCACACAGTTTCAGTAATAAGCAGCCATTCAGTCAGGCTGTTGTTACACAATCCTACCAGTCACCATTTTCCCGGTGACAGATGAATATTGATTGAAAGATGAAAACCAAATATTTGCAAACTGTGACACACCCGAGTTCTTGTTAAATTTGAAATTTCCACAGGGAAAGTGTTTTGAAAACTGAATTATCCAATTGTATCAAAACAAAAAACAAAATAACTCTAAAATTTAGTTACTTTCTTTAAATACACCATCTTTTTTTTAATATTTTAATAAATAAAATGTCGGTCAATCTACGCACCACCTCCACAATGCCATTTTGAATTTAATTTTCCCCTTAAATCTAATGACACAAGTTACAACGATACTGAAAAAATCAAAGTTTGTATAAAACTATCATATTGATGTCTAGCATACCTCTTCCAATTCCTTTCTTGGTTTCAGACAGGTTTTCCATGCATCAGTGTGTGCCATTTTGGAAGAAAGTGGCCGACCGTCGAGTTCGAGTTCGAATTAAAGTTCGAGTTAGAGTTTAAGGTGTAATAAGAGCTATATAGTTCAAGTTAAACATAAAGTAAAAGTAAAAGATAGAGTTCAAGTCGATATTTGAGTAAAAATTCCAGTTAAAATCCAATATAATTCCTAGTTGAAAATTTTAGAAGAGTCTGTGAACTAGTGTTGGGTTGCTGATTCACTTCATTTTACTATTCGAATTGAACTTATATAAAAAAAAGAAGAAGATGTGGTATGATTGGCAATGAGACAACATTCAACCAGCCACCAGATGACGTAAAAGTTAGCAACTTTAGGTCACCGTACAGCCTTCAACAATGAGCATAACCCATACCACATAAACAAGCTATGAAAGGTCTCGACATGACAACTGTAAAATAATGCAAACGAGTAAACAAACGAAAAGAATGTCAACTTTGAAAAGTGAAGCAAGGGAGTCCCCCTGATTAACAATTCAAGTCGTTGACTGATCAGGCCCACAAAAATCTTTCTTATACAGAGAAAACGATGATTTACATACATTTTTAATTTATAACATAAAATTAAACAGTTCTAGAATAATCGTCATTATACGACTGCCACGTGCTTGTATATTCATATTTGTATGTATTTCAATATCGGAGAGCTAACAAGAGTAAAACAATACACAAAGATACACTCTCACTGTGGTGCTTAACTTATTTTGGCTATTAGTAGTCGAAATCTTTAGAACAATTGTGAAAAGATGGTTGATTTATCATGAAATAATTAAACAAAGATTGGTTGATTGTTGTTCGCTCATGTCTAATGTCAATTTTCCAATTAATTAACTTCGAAAGCTTTTTAATATACCAATTAAATTAGATTTTGAAGAGTGACCAGACCGGGAAGAAAATGAGAAAACAAATTCGACCACCACTTAAAAAGGATGTCAATGTTCCAGGTCGGTAAAATAAGACATTTGTTATTGAAGCAGGAAAACAAAATCTTGTTTAAGCGTTCATAAATGTATTTTGTAATGACAGCGTGGCTCTCTGTAAACATAGGGCATACAAAAATTCCAGCTACAGAATTGAACCAAAAATTTCAGAAAAAAAAAACCAATGGAAATCCGTCAGGCAAGTTTTAAGTTGACCAATGACGATTTTGGCTGTTCTGTTAGGCTTATTTGGTGACCGGTTCTCACAATCCATTTTATTCAGTAGGCTTCCAATTTTTTTTGGCAAAGTCTCCTGTATGGTGAGGGTTGATGAATTGAGTGTTGCATCACAGTTTTTTTACCTCACGCTTGAGGCACCTTCCAAAATTACTACACAGTCATCTGGTATCTTTATTACTAATCAGATTGATTTTCATTGGGCAATTTCTTTACATATAATCACAAAAAAAAAAAATTGGAGAAAAAGTAAACGAAAGTCATCTTATCTAAAACAAATTTATTAGATTTTTTACTCAAATTCTAAGTCTAACTCAAGTATTAACTTAATAGCTATCTCGAACTTTAAATCTAATCCGAACTCCATCTCGAACTCATCTCATCGGGTAGTAGAACAACTTATTTATATGTACAATGCACGTGAGACACATACGTTTTTACTATTAGATACGAATCAAATCAAGTTACGTAATACTTAAACATCACATGCATCTTAAGAATACTTTATAGGGTCTGGACGGGTGGTCCTTAATATCTTTATTCTTTCATTTTTAAGGCTATCATTCTCTACTTTATATTTCTTTTTTCCCATTATTCTCTATTAATCTTTATATTTCAGCGCTCCACTATTATCTATTCTTTATGTTTTTGGGTCTATTTTTTCAGTTCTTTATATTTTTACCCTTTCTTCTTCACTTTGTGCCCATTATTCTCTATTCTTTATGTTTTTGGGTCTATTTTTTCTGTTCTTTATATTTTTGCCCTTTATTCTTCACTATGTGCCCACTGTTCTCTATTCTTTATGTTTTTGGGTCTATTTTTCTGTTCTTTATATTTTTGCCTTTATTCTTCACTTTGTGCCCACTATTCTCTATTCTTTATGTTTTTGGGTCTATTTTTTCTGTTCTTTATATTTTTGCCCTTTATTCTTCACTTTGTGCCCATTATTCTCTATTCTTTATGTATTTGGGTCTATTTTTTTCTGTTCTTTATATTTTTGCCCTTTATTCTTCACTATGTGCCCACTATTCTCTATTCTTTATGTTTTTGGGTCTATTTTTTCTATTCTTTATATTTTTGCCCTTTATTCTTCACTATGTGCCCATTATTCTCTATTCTTTATGTTTTTGGGTCTATTTTTTCTGTTCTTTATATTTTTCCCCTGTATTCTTCACTTTGTGCCCATTATTCTCTATTAATCTTTATATTTCAGCACTCCACTATTCTCTATTCTTTGTGTTTTTTGGTCTATTTTTTCTATTCTTTATATTTGTACCCTTTATTCTTCACTTTGTGCCCATTATTCTCTATTAATCTTGATATTTCAGCGCTCCACTATTCTCTATTCTTTATGTTTATGGATCTATTTTTTCTATTCTTTATATTTTTACCCTTTATTCTTCACTTTGTGCCCATTATTCTATATTCTTTATGTTTTTGGGTCTATTTTTTTCTGTTCTTTATATTTTTACCCTTTATTCTTCACTTTGTGCCCATTATTCTCCACTATTCTCTATTCTTTATGTTTTTGGATCTATTTTTTCTATTCTTTTTATTTTTACCCTTTATTCTTCACTTTGTGCCCATTATTCTTTATTAATCTTTATATTTCAGCGCTCCACTATTCTCTATTCTTTATGTTTTTGGATCTATTTTTTCTATTCTTTATATTTTTACCCTTTATTCTTCACTTTGTGCCCATTATTCTCTATTCTTTATGTTTTTGGATCTATTTTTTCTATTCTTTATATTTTTACCCTTTATTATTCTTCACTTTGTGCCCTATATTCTCTATTCTTTATATTTTTGCCCTTTATTCTTCACTTTGTGCCCTTTATTCTCTATTCTTTATATTTTTGCCCGTTATTCTTCACTTTGTGCCCTTTATTCTTCACTGTGTGCCCTTTATTCTTCACTTTGTGCCCATTATTCTTCACTTTGTGCCCTTTATTCTCTATTCTTTATATTTTTGCCCTTTATTCTTCACTTTGTGCCCTTTATTCTTCACTTTGTGCCCTTTATTCTTCACTTTGTGCCCATTATTCTTCACTTTGTGCCCATTATTCTTCACTTTGTGCCCATTATTCTCTATTCTGTAAACCCCATCCAGACCCTCCTTTATGTAACAATTTTTTTCATTAGCTACAATTTATCACTGTTTATGACCGTCATAACCACATTTACGGCGGCAACTCTTCAACTACAGTACTGTTTTTTCTTAAAAACATGATACTGATTATCATTTCACAATATAGGTATAAGTGGACGTCCATTTGATTTTCTTGGGGAGCAAGGATGATTTTTGTGTCACCTGCGACAATAGTCGCAGTATGCGATTTGATTTTAAACATGTTTTATTCATAAAGATATGAAAAGGATTGAGCAACAGGCACAGCCTATAAAAGCTCTCTCCATATTACATGTACAAATTACCATCAATCAAATATTAACAACTGTATTCAAAATAATACAATATAGTGGAAAGTGCATGCTACTTATGAGCACACACATAAGCATATATATATATATTTACAGTGTTAATTACTAAATGTAAAGTATATTTAAGTATATAGGCAATTAATCATCATTTATTCAAGTGCCTTGAGACATGTAAATATCTTTTATAAGTCATTAGAAATATATATATATATAAAGTTTGGAAGAGACACTAAGCTTACTTAGTGGAAAAAATGAATTAAAGTTGAAGGAAAAAAAGGAAAGAAATGAGAAAATAAATAAATAAATAGAATTATATATCAATATACTAAACAAATAAATGATTTGGAAAATACGTTAAAGGTATAAAAAGTCATGAGATTTCCGAATGCAATAAGGTTCTGGCCCAAGACCACAATTAACGACACGAATATAGTTCCTTTTAATTAGAGTGTATTTTTTCTTATTTTTTTTCTTTCCCTTCCTCTTTCATTTCTTATTATTTTTTTGTTGGAAATGAAAGAAGAGAGGTGAAATAAACTTTTGGATGTTGTATTTTAACTGATTTTGATATGGAAAGAGTGATTAGGCCAGGTGCAAAAAGGTCATATTTACAGTTTTCGGAACATCTCTTGACTTGTCCATAGGGGTATGGATGTGTATTAGCTAAATTTGTAAGAGTGATTGGTTCAATCTTTCTGAATTTTGGATATATTTTTGGACTAGTACTATACATAACACACACAAAAGATTTGACAAAAAGTCATGGTGCAATATTTTTAATGAGACAAAATGTTATAAAGAACTAATAGAGGAATTTAATTGTGGTCTGTGGCCTAAGAGGTGCATTTGAGGAAATATTGAATTTGCACTTTGACAACTTCCCTTAATGATCTATTTGTATTGATTTGTCGAACTACATGAGAATAAATGATTTACACTTTTATTTGATAGAAATTTTGTTAAAGGGAAACTTCGCAAAAAAATCAAAAATTGATATTGTGTCCATTCTGTGTAAAAAAGCTCAAATTCATTAGTATCAAAGTTTTATTCTGCTAGATAAGAGATCACCATCGATTTTAAATTTAGAGTATCAATTCTCTGCGTGCCGCCATTTTGATATCTTCTCCGTTTAGAAACCACGATAGGTCTATAAACCACAAAGGACCAAAACTACAGTAACCTAATGTAGTCGTAATTGCGTGTCGATATCTTTTCAATCGTACGGTTGTTTTATCCGACTTACTAACTTGATACGGAAAATGTTATTATTTTTTAAATAACCATGGTCTGTCGTTTTAAAACTGTTTATATGGAAATTAGTTAAAAAGTCAAAGTTCAAATTCATTAATTTAATGATCATGAATAAGTGTTCCGTGGAAATTATTTTCGAAAATCTAATTTGTTCATAATTCTATTATGCAATAAACTTATTTAAATAAATTTGGACCTTCCCTTATCTGATCACCAGCATGGCTAAAGGTATTACTCCCAAAGGTATTGTGAGGTGACACGTCCAGGTATTCAAGCGATTTCCTGTTGGGCTTGCAAGTTCATGCGTCGTTTCACTTCTGAGGGTATTGATCAGTGTACACGGCCGATAACTTGTAACTTTCTATTTTGAACTATCAGGTGTATAATATACATCTCTGTCTTGCGTGTCCGATAGTGATATACTAGTCATTACTTAATTAACTCATACGCTTGCTTATAAATAACATTTCTGGTGTAAAGAATATTATTTACAAAAAAATCTTAATAATTCCAAAAAAAAATTAAAAAATGATAAAATAAAAATCTATTTACATATTTTTCCACGGGTAAATTTGGGAAAATGTAAGTATATACTTGTTGTCAATAGTGAAGGACAGTTTGAAACATACAAGAAGTATTGATTTAACAAAAATGTACACACTTGTCGATCATTCGTTTATACACCTGGATAGAAAGTTACGGAACTATAGATAGTCGCAATTTAAAATATATATGTATACATTGAACATAAGAAAGAAACATACATTTTGTTTAAATTGGGTTAAAAGTTTTGTAAATAGACTAGTCCACGTATGCCAACAGTATGTAATCATCGGATGTCGATGGACTATTGTATACCAAAAGAAGAAGAAGAAGAGAACCAATTTGATTTAAATACAGGTTGATATCTAACTTGCTTTGGTTCATCGGAGTTATGGACATAGTAAAATCACAGATTTATATTTCAATTAGATTGTTCTCGGAACAAAGGAAGAAATTCGTCATCATCACAATTGTTGGGTATAATGGATAATAATGAGAACATGGTTCTGAAAGTGTTTTATGCCAAATTTCCTGTTCCGACATGTATGTTATATATATGTCACTGGACGTAAACTGATTATCCCCAAGGGATGTGATTTTTTTTCCGGTAAAACTATTGAGTATCAAAGTTTCAAATTAATTTCGGGATTTATTTTCTTTCTTGGTATTCAATAACAGAAATTTAAAGAATAAACTGCTTGTCCCTTTTAGGGGTATTCTTGCCAGTTAAAACAGACTTATATTTATATTCAAAAATAGGGAAAGATGACATCAAATTGGTTCTGTCTTTTTTTTTTAAACATCGTTGGTCAAATAGCTAAAGTATTATACGTTGTGAGACGAAGACTATTTTAATAGGGACATTCCGATTATGTATAAATTTTGTTGATGTTTTCACACCTGAAAAGAATATTTGTTCGTAATTTTCGATTCCATTCCAAGAAGATCCTTAAATTTTTGTCAATTTTTTTCAAATAGCTGAAGTATTTATGCGTTGTGAGATTAAAAATATTTTGATGAGAACATTAATTCCTGAATATGTAATAAAGATCGTTTTGGACGGACTAAATTCTATAATTGCAATTGGTAATGATCTGTTTCTAATATTCAAGGTTACCGATTCTAATTTAAAATAGCACAATTTTTAGTTCATACACTCGTGTTCAGAAGGCTATTATTATTTATAAATTTATTCAATTAAATTAATTCAGTATTTCATCGTTACAAAAGTATCGGCGGTCATAATTCATTTAAAAGTGAGCTTACACAAAATATAAGAATATACAACGACTATCCAGTTATTGTGCGACTTAATTACTCCACTAAATTAATTTTAATTCTTTTTTTTTTATTTTCTGTGTCTAAAACCAGCACTCCCGTTTATCATTCATACGAAATGTTGTTCACACCTGGAACGGTAAACCGTGACGGCTACAATTCACTGAATGGAGATCAAAAGATTACAATTACAGAATGCTAATCTTTTAATTACCTTGAGTTTAACCACGAATTCAACATTCACTAAGTGTCACATAACAATACACATTCTATTTCCACAATACAAGTAATATTTGCTGGACTGAAGCAAAAAGGTCAACACAAACAAGTATTTTTAATACACTATCGATCATGTCAGTTTCCTATGTTTGTTTAAAGTATTTGTCGGGAAAAAATCATAAAAAATGTTTTATTGTATGATTTACTTTTATTACTAAAATTCGTATCAAAAATCGTTAAAACATAAATCCTACAATCTAATTTTAAAAGTTGCATGGCTATCACCTATTTTTAGTTGGTTAATAGCTACACCGAAAGTCGTCGATGCGCTTTAAATCGCGTTATTAGATGGTTAACGAACAAGACTTAAATGAGATTAATTTCACTCCCGGCATGCAAAAAGACTTAAACTACGTCACATAAGTCAGGAAGTTTGGATAAATAAAATTTAATAATTCCCAATTTTCTTCTTTATTACTTTTCATATCAAAATAAAACTTGGTGAATATGTTTTTTATGGTATTATGAACATAATAAGAAGTTAAGTGAAAAATCGCGAATTTTCCCTTTAAAAAGTAACATTTCAGCTTAAATGCCCAAAATTGAACTTTTTTCAGTTGTTTCAATATTTTTACAAAAGTAGCATGCTTACTTTCTCTCTGACAGGTTTTTCTGATTGTCTATTTGTGTTTGTGGTATTTAATTTAGATGTTGTACACATTTTTGAACTCTGAACACACACAAAAAGGAGATAAAATCAGAATAAGAGTGCAAAAGGTGCTGTTTTAATGGTCTTAGTCTAATGGTCAGTATAAAGCAAGTGAAAAATGAGGTTCTATGCACATACAAGTTGAATTTCTTTTAGAAGATTTCATTGAGTCTGTTTCAAAAGTACTTATACTAAAGAAATTTATCCTGTTGAACTTACTTTAAATAAAGCTAATACTAACAATGACCACTGCCCTTTCCTCGATCTTGATATCTATATCATTAACGGAAAGCTTAATACAAAAATTTATGATAAAAGAGATGATTTTTCATTTCCTATCGTTAATTATCCATTTTTAGATGGTGACGTTCCTTGTCACCATCTTACGGTGTTTATATATCTCAACTTGTACGATTCGCTCGTGTATGTAACAACGTTTCAGATTTTAACGAAAGAAATTTATGTATTACAGAAAATTATTACACCAGGGTTTTCGATATCACAAACTAGTCAAAACATTTACTAAATTTTATCATCGGTACAAGGACATCATTCGTAAATATAGCTCAACATGCAGACTTCTTATACGTTCAGGTATTTCACATCCAATCTTTTATGGTAATATTCTTTATAAAGCACTAAAATGTCAGTATTCACCTCAGAAGCTAACAAAACCTTTAAATAGACTTATTAAGAAGGGATATAGTTACGATACTGTTGTCAGGTCATTAAAGATTGCATATTTTGGCTTTAATATTGATTCACTTATAGGGTCTTTGCATCGGAACTAAACACATTTATTTAAAACCAGTTGTTGGCATGACACGGGTTATGCTCTTCTCATATATTTTAGGATGGTATGATACTAAACCCTAACGGGAGGGATTGTGCCTGATATTCATATGATGAAGACATAATCTTTCAATCAGTTTAATTGAGGTCTGGAGCTGGCATGTCAGTTAACTGCTAGTAGTCTGTTGTTATTTATGTATTATTGTCATTTTGTTTATTTTCTTTTGTTACATCTTCTGACATCGGACTCGGACTTCTCTTTAACTGACTTTTAATGTGCGTATTGTTATGCGTTTACTTTTCTACATTGGCTAGAGGTATAGGGGAGGTTGAGATCTCATAAACATGTTTAACCCGCCGCATTTTGCGCCTGTCCCAAGTCAGGAGCCTCTGGCCTTTGTTAGTCTTGTATTATTTTTACTTTTAGTTTCTTGTGTATAATTTGGAGTTTAGTATGACGTCCATTATCACTGAACTAGTATATATATTTGTTTAGGGGCCAGCTTAAGGACGCCTCCGGGTGCGGGAATTTCTCGCTGCATTGAAGACCTATTGGTGACCTTCTGTTGTTTGTTCTGTGGTCGGGTTGTTGTCTCTTTGACACATTCCCCATTTCCATTCTCAATTTTATTATTACTGGTTGTTTTACATGTCTGTTTCACAGACTACCTTTATTTTCTTCTGTTTGATGGATAGTGGTTAAAATATTGGCCTTTTGAGGCTGAAATTTCATGCCAGTTTTAACAAGTAGAGTGAATAAACTTTGCATCAGACCATACTGTCTACATATATAGTTGAAAGCAACAGTCTTGTTACATCCAGGCTTCATGTTTTATCATATCTAAGCAAAGATTTGAGCAAAAAGAAGCATATTTCCATCTCCTATATCATTTATATGCTTTTTAAAATGCAAATGTGGGGAACGGCCTTAATTGACAAACTGGTTTTTAAAGCTTGACATTGCTGAAGACCATATTATCCACATGTGTTATGCTATTTGAAACTTATATTTCCCTTAAAAGTACATTCATGACATGTAGAAGGTTTTTTTTATAACTTAACAACTTCAGAAAATTGTTGTAAGTGAAAAATATTACATATCATATAAGGCCTCACTTCATTTGAAAACCTCTTTTTTTTCTGGCACAGGCTCATATAAAATGAACTTCTGGCCTTTTTTTATAAGTCTGAAACATGAAGTATGCTATCTGTTGCTTTTAATAGGCGATAACTTATACATAGAGACATTAAAAAGTGCAAGATTTTGTATTTTTTGGTTTTTAGAAGCCCAAATTTGATAGTTGAAATTGTTCTAATTCAACGCCACAATTCAGCACCCAAAGTTCAGATATAAAATATTTCACATTTTTTATAATTGGTATCATATGGCTTTAATACTTTTAAACTGTTTTATAATACACTAAGCTTAAATCATGCCAAGTTTTATTAGAATTGGTCAAGTTTTAGACCCCTAATAGGCCCAAGACCACAATTACAACCCCGCTTTTCGTTATCCACGAATATATTTCCTTTTAATTAGAGTGTATTTTTTCTTATTTTTTTTTCTTTCCCTTCCTCTTTCATTTCTTAGTTTTTTTTGGTTGGAAATGAAAGAAGAGAATAAACTTTTGGATGTTGTATTTTAACTGATTTTGATATGGAAAGAGTGATTAGGCCAGGTGCAAAAAGGTCATATTTACAGTTTTCGGAACATCTCTTGACTTGTCCATAGGGGTATGGATGTGTATTAGCTAAATTTGTAAGAGTGATTGGTTCAATCTTTCTGAATTTTGGATATATTTTTGGACTAGTACTATACATAACACACACAAAAGATTTGACAAAAAGTCATGGTGCAATATTTTTAATGAGACAAAACGTTATAAAGAACTAATAGAGGAATTTAATTGTGGTCTGTGGCCTAAGAGGTGCATTTGAGGAAATATTGAATTTGCACTTTGACAACTTCCCTTAATGATCTATTTGTATTGATTTGTCGAACTACATGAGAATAAATGATTTACACTTTTATTTGATAGAAATTTTGTTAAAAAGTGACATTTCAGCTTAAATGCCCAAAATTGAACTTTTTTCAGTTGTTTCAATATTTTTACAAAAGTAGCATGCTTACTTTCTCTCTGACAGGTTTTTCTGATTGTCTATTTGTGTTTGTGGTATTTAATTTAGATGTTGTACACATTTTTGAACTCTGAACACACAAAAAAAGGAGATAAAATCAGAATAAGAGTGCAAAAGGTGCTGTTTTAATGGTCTTAGTCTAACGGTCAGTATAAAGCAAGTGAAAAATGAGGTTCTATGCACATACAAGTTGCATTTCTTTTAGAAGATTTCACTGAGTCTGTTTCAAAAGTACTTATTACTGGTTGTTTTACATGTCTGTTTCACAGACAACCTTTATTTTCTTCTGTTTGATGGATAGTGGTTAAAATATTGGCCTTTTGAGGCTGAAATTTCATGCCAGTTTTAACAAGTAGAGTGAAAAACTTTGCATCAGACCATACTGTCTACATATATTGTTGAAAGCAACAGTCTTGTTACATCCAGGATTCATGTTTTATCATATCTAAGCAAAGATTTGAGCAAAAAGAAGCATATTTCCATCTCCCATATCATTTATATGCTTTTTAAATTGCAAATGTGGGGAACGGCCTTAATTGACAAACTGTTTTTTAAAGCTTGACATTGCTGAAGACCATATTATCCACATGTGTTATGCTATTTGAAACTTATATTTTCCTTAAAAGTACATTCATAACATGTAAAAGGTTTTTTCATAACTTAACAACTTCAGAAAATTGTGGTAAGTGAAAAATATTACATTTCATATAAGACCTCACTTCATTTGAAAACCTCTTTTTTTGGCACAGGCTCATATAAAATGAACTTCTGGCCTTTTTTTATAAGTCTGAAACATGAAGTATGCTATCTGTTGCTTTTAATAGGCGATAACTTATACATAGAGACATTAAAAAGTGCAAGTTTTTGTATCTTTTGGTTTTTAGAAGCCCAAATTTGATAGTTGAAATTGTTCTAATTCAACGCCACAATTCAGCACCCAAAGTTCAGATATAAAAAATGCCACATTTTTTATAATTGGTATTATATGGCTTTGAAACTTTGTAAACTGTTTTATAATTCACTAAGCTTAAATCATGCCAAGTTTTATTAGAATTGGTCAAGTTTTAGACCCCTAATAGGCCCAAGACCACAATGCTTTGATAGAGACATGCATTGTTTTTGTCAAAACATCGATCGGAAGGTTTTGATGCCATAAAAACATTAGAAAACTTTCAATTCCGCTATTTAAATACTAGCTATTTCACATTCCAATGCGGATATAAGGACCTTCACTCCTTCAGCATGCTCAAGTGGATCCAAACTGACAGCAGAAAAACCTTGACTCAACGACAGTTCGTATGTTAGGATTAACAACTACACAAATTGTTACAAGGATAAGGATTACTTAAGTACAGTCAAGTGTATTAAAAGCAGCCGAGTCAGCTCCTACTTTTTATAGAATAACCCAGTGTGTCAAGACAAGTGCTGTAGAAATTATTTACATGATTAAATAATATTTGTTCATGTAATATAGACAGTGCTTTACCTAATATATTTTAAAGTGTTTAAAACAATGAGTCTTTAAGTTTTCTAGCAAAATGACTTTCTTAATGCTTAGCCATGCATAACTTTGGTTATTGTTTGTTTGTTTATTTATCACGTAATAAATATGTATAGCAAATATTTTTATATATCTATGCCTATAACATTGCATTCTAATAAAATAGATGGAGGCATGAATAAAACACTATACTACAATTTTCTCTAAGTGCTCAAAGAAAAGGTTAAATCATATAATCTGAAATGATTAAGATAGATCATAGTTGACTTTATCCAGTTTGTGCTCGTTTCATAAAGTTTGTGCTCTAAACTTTGGGTTATCAAACTCACTGAGTCAGAGTAGGCAGTTGCATCATGGTCCTTGGATGTGTCATATCCCAAAGTCTGAACACTTTGACCTTGACTTTGTCCTTTGATACCTATTATAGTAAAACTTTGTACAATTTGTGTCTGGGTCATATCTTTTGTACCTTAAAATTTTGGTTAACCTAGTAACTGCATGGTATGCAGTTTAACTGTTGCATTTTGGGCTTGGGGTGTATCATATACCAAAGTCAGATCATTCTGACCTTTCTCGTTTGACCTCTATGATAGTTAAACAGTGTCTGGATTGTGTTTGGTGCATACGTTTAGAACTGTAGCACTTTAATTGACAAAACTTTTTACGCAGAAGCATCATACTGATCTTGACATTCAATTTCAGAATTTACAGTATGAACCTCACATTTTATTCCTGGGTCATTATGATTCTTTAAGATTGACCTAAAAAACAATATGTCAACTCAACACAGAGGCATTGATTACTAGTATATCAAATGAATGGCTGAAAACCAAAAATGTCATTGCCTCAATTCTGAATTTCACAGCAGCAACTAAAATATATTACAGTTATAAGTATATCTATGAATCTAGTGTATATAAACTTATTTTTCCTGTCGTCATATGGCCATTGTTATGCCCCGCCGTATTAAGTTTTACCCTTGTTCTTCTGTAAGTATATACTTCCCGTACATACGTCCGTACATCCCAAAATTGATTTCTGTTCTCTAACTTTAGTTTGCTTCAACCAAATTGTATGAAACTTATACATAATGCTTATTACCACAAAACACAGGTCACGGTTGAATTTTGGTGGCGTCACTTTTACCATTCTAGAGTTATGCCCCTTTACAAATGGAAAAATTAATGGAATTTTTCGTTTCTGTTCTCTAACTTTAGTTTGTCTCAACCAAATGTTTTGAAACTTATATCCAATGCTCATTTACACAAAACACAGATCAAATTTAAATTTTGGTGGCGTCACTTTTATCGTTCTAGAGTTATGCCTCTTTACAAATGTAAAAATTGCTGAATTTGTCGTTTCCATTCTCTAAGTTTAGTTTACCTCAACCAAATGTTATGAAACTTATACACAATGCTTATAACCACAAAACACAGATCAAGTTTGAATTTGGTGGCATCATTTTTACTGTTCTAGTGTTATGCCCCTTTACAAATGGAAAAATTGTTGAATTTTTCGTTTCCGTTCTCTAACTTATAATGAGCTTGCCTCAACTAAATGTGTTGTAATGTATACACAATGCTTATTACCATAAAAACTCAGATCAAGTACAAATTTGGGTAGCGTCACTTTTACAGTTCTTGAGTTATGACCCTTTATAACGTTAAATGCTATGCGGGGGCATCATTTGTGTCCCATGGACATATTCCTTATTTATTGATCAAAGCCTTTAATATAAATTCACTTTCACTACAGTTGTATTGATTTAAGTTTACTGTCTTATTTTTTTTTTAAATGTGGTATTTTTTGCAAATGAGCCAGCTATCCAAAAGAGTTCAAAGGAGGAAGATATATAAACAACTATAGGTCAACACACGGTCGTCAACAATGAGAAAAACTCATACTGTATAGTAACCTATAAAAGGCCCTGATATGAATCATGTGGAACAATTCAAACAAGAAAACTAACGACTTATTTAGTAAAAAAACAATTTACCTAAAACAAATATGAAGGACCTAAATCAATAAAATATACTAAAGTCACAGGCCCTTGACATGGCATGGGCACATAAAGAAATTAACAGAGCTTTCTGTATATTTGATTAGTTTAAATCTACAGTTTAAGGTTGCAATAGAAAGTATGAAAATATTACATGACAAACATATGAAAAAAGTGATTTTTGATAATTGCTGAAGAGACAATGGTTTAGTTAAAACATCAAAGCTGTGATTACCGGTTAATATATATTTGAAATCATACACATCTATAACCTATTTGAAATCATAGACATCTATAACCTATTTGAAATAATACACATCTACGGTTGCAAACTTTCCACAGGTGCTATCCAGCACTTTGATTTTTGCAACCACGAGTAGTCATTTTCAACGTTGGGAGGAAAGCAATATATTTTTAACACTTTATTCTACATGAATATCTACTTTAAAAGTATTGTGATGTTACAGCGAAAACTTACTGTTGACAATCTTTCATATATTTGCAAGATTTTATATGAAGAATATAGACTCATTGATTGCTTGTGGCCAGTTTATATTTTACTGTGAATGTAAAACTAAGGAGATGTGGTATAATTGCCTTAGAGACAAATATAAGCCCAAATTGTCGTGGATGAAAGACGTAAGCAACAGGAAACTCATTTGAAGCAATTTCTTTAAACATTTATATTGGTCAGAATATTTATCTGTATTAAAAACTATACTGGATTTTCATTTCTCGTTTCAGTGTTTTTTAAGCAGTGGCTGTACCTTTCCGGTTACTATTTATGTGTTGTGTATTATGTATCGTAACACTTTATAGTTACTGGACAGGTTGAATTTAGGCGACAAAACATCCAAACAGCACCAGATCATCATGATCATTTGCGATTCCAGCTGATTTCAGATTAGTAATAAATGATAAAAGAAAGTTAGAAAGCTCTAGTTCATGTAACCGATTTTATTAGATGATTGATAAATATTGAATACAGAAAAAAAGCTTAACAATGATCGTAATAAAGAAAATGTAAGTTTTGTGATTGAAATGAAAGTAGATCATGACATGGTATGCCTCGGCATGGGAAGTTGCATACAGCAGCAAGTCCAGTGATATTGGCAATATCCAGTACGTACAGATTAAAAAGACCAGAACTGATAATTAAAATAAAAATTTTAAAGATTTTGCATTTTGTTTTCAAAGTGGTACATGTATTATTGTATGTAGGCAACTGGGGAAGACATATCTCCTTGTGATATCTTATATATTTAATGTCATATGAAGCACCTTAATAAAGTACAGTCACCAATCTGAATAGTACAGTGTATGTCTATGATATCATTTCAGCAGTCTATGAGGTTAAGCTCACTTTCAGTAACTCCAAACACTCTTTAATGCAATATCATATTGTATATTACTGTTTCGTTGTATTTGTATTTTTGTAATTCATCACAATAATAGTCACCAGATTTAGATTTATGCGCTTTTCCTATATATTTTTTATATAAATAATAAACAAACACCAAATATGTGAATTTTTTTTTTAAGATAAAAGACTTTTCAATTGAGCGATTAAACTTAAGTCACCTGGTCAAATATATATATAAAGAAACATATAATGCAAAAGATGTCAGCCTTTAAACAAAACGGCCACCGGCTTTCACAGAAACAGATGCCAGCATCCAAAGAAGACGGAAGCCAGCATCAAAAGGAAATGACTTTAAACAAAACGCCCATCCGCTTTCACAGAAACAGAGCAAGCATCCAAAAAAGACCGATGCCAGCATCCAAAGAAACAGATGCCAGCATCCAAAGAAGACAGATGCTAGCATATAAAGAAGATGGATACCAGCATCCAAAGGAAATGACTGTCAGCATTCAATTTATAATGTGTTGAGGTAACTTTTACTTACAACTGGGGTTCCAGCATCCCTGAGATTAACTTTAAAGGATGAACTTCTAATTTTTTTAATGGGATGGCAGCATCCAAAGAGAAAGTTGAGTCTGCATGCATATAATTGGGATGCTAGCGTCCAAACAAAAGGTATATCAAAGTCTATATATATATATATTAGATGCCAGCATCCAAATGCTGGTGTGTTCAATATGGAACTTTATAAAGCCATATCAGCATCCTGCAAAGATGAAGATGCTATTTCATGTATTTCCATATTTTTTTGTATAATCCGCCAACACATTTTTTTAAATATCCTGTATACAGAAATAATAGCTATTAATTGTATAAAACAACCTCTCAACTACAAAAGGTAATGAAATAATTATATAGGCATCCCATATTTTTAGAACCAATAAAATTTGTTCAGCAGAATCTGCTACCCATACAGATGAAATGAATCCGTATGCTTGAAGTAAGATTAGCATATGTTGATACTATAAAAAAAAAAAGCAATTTAATAGAAAATAAAATAAAAGCTTAACTTTTTCCCAGAACATGGTGACATTTCGTAGAAAGTAACACAAAATGATTATAAAAATTCTAAAGATATCAATAATATCTATAACAGCATATGAGAAAATTGAAGTTGAGAACCCATTTTGTGCTGTATATGTAACAAATCGTTTTGTTCATTAACAGGGTGTTAAAAGACATCTTAAAGAGCAACATAACATTTGCTTAATAGAATTTACCTATACTTTCATACATGAAATTGAATATTATGTCCAGAACAATGCGACACATAGAGGTGTATACGAATGAAAGTTATGATAGATCCGAATTTTATTCAGAATGCACCAATAAGAAACCGTAGTTTTTCTTCAATTTATTTACCTAAAACTATTATATCAGCTGCAAAATTATTATTATATGTACGCCTACATTGCATTACACAATGGAAATTAACAATGTATATTTATATAAACGATCAAACTTGTAAATAACTAAATAAACACCAAATAAAACAAAAATTAAGAAAATTTCAAACAAAACGGTGAGTGTCACTGATATATTTTTGAACAGATTTAAAATAGCAATATTCCTATGATATGAAAATAATCTGTTTCCAAAAAGTAATAAATCAATATTTATGTCAATATTATCAACAATGGAGTAAATAGAATCAAGTAAAATCTGTCGAACATCCTTGTACTTAGGGCAAATAAAAAAGAAATGCTGGTTATCCTCAACAGGATGATAACAGTTTGCACAAATAGTTTTCTCTGATAAGAACTGATTGAACAAATGAGATTTTAGGTTGCTAGCATTATTTCTGAGTTGACAATGACTTATATTATGTTTCCTTATCTTGGGAAGAGAGATGTGAAGAGGCATACCAGCGGAAGAAGGAAAAGTACACAGAGCTGATGACAACATGTAGAGAGAGAGGTTGGAAAGCGTGGCTGTTCCCAGTAGAAGTAGGCTGCAGAGGTTTTCCTGCACAGTCAGTATGGAGGATGCTACAGGCAATGGGAATAGTCGGAAAGGCAAGAAAGACAGCAGTAAGACAACTAGGGGAAGCAGCAGAGCGTTCATCTTGCTGGTTATGGCATCGCCGAGATGATCTGAGCTGGAAGCCGAGTGCTGATGAGTAGAGGTTTGGCCACCTCTACTGACCCGCCAACCGGAGGATGTAATGATACAGGGTCGAAACATCTGGTGAAGGTTGGAACCATCTGAAGACATCAAAGCACCGGCAGAGAGCGACAGGGATTCAGAGATGAAGGAAGATGAGCAGTCAAGAGAATATGACAGCAGAAAAGCAGAATACCACCATCTGTAAGTGATAATCATTTCTTCTGGGAAACCAGTGACCGTCAGGAAAGGCTGAATGGAGACTGGGGAAGACCAGTGACGCTGGAGAGACAGCTGACAGCGGGAACAGACTGGTATGGGCACTTGGGGTCAGCTACCCTTAGTGTGGTTTCCGTGACACCAAAGACAGCTACTACACAGAATAAAGAAGTATACCCCCAGAGTCTCCCGAGAGGGGGGGAGGATGAGAGGCTCAACCAAACAGATCAAACGCAACGACTAGGAAACGAAAACGGACAACGACGCAGATGGTGCAAACAACTTTGACAGGAGAGAAGGCAGAAGCAAAATGCCATTGTGGAAAGATCTGCAAGAACCAAAGAGGCTTAAAGATCCACCAGTCAAGGTCTGGATGCAGTCGAGGAATTGTTACAGAGCAGCGCACAGATTTATCTGGTGAGACGCAGGAGAATCCTAGCCAGGACACAAACCATAGCGCAAGGAATCTCTCAGCATCAGTCACATCCCACGACAGCAGTCAAAGCTTGAACGGTGAGGAGCACATTACACAGCAAAGGCAAGAGACATCACATCAGAAAGAAAGGATAGCATGGCCAAAGATGAACAGCGAAGCCCAATGGAGAGATCTGAACGATGATTTAGGGGTAATTCTAGAAACATCACTCCAAGGATGTGTTGAGAGGAGAATAGAAACACTGACTTCACTAATATATAACATCGGGAAGGAGAGATTTGGTGTTGAGGAGAGGAAAGAAAAGAGTAACACCAAGCAGACGCCAAACAGGAGAGAACAGAAAATTAAACAGCTAAGGAAGGAACTCAAAGACCTAAACAGACGGTACAAGAAAAGCAATGAGATAGAGAAGTTGGGAATAGCTTGCATTACAGACAGTGTTAGCGAGGAATTGAGAAGAACTAGAAGGGCAAAACAACTCAAGAATAGTAATAAGAAGAAAGCGAAAAATAGAGCAAACTTTATTAAGAATCCATACAACTACACAAAAACACTGTTGGGTGGAGAAAGAACAGGGCATCTGCATTGTAGCAAGGAAGAAGTAGAAAAGTATCTGCATGAAACACACTCAGACAAAGAAAGAGAGACACCTTTGGGATATTGCCCAAGAGTTGAAGAAGAAGAACAACCAACGATAGAATTTGAAACGAAGGAACCAACATGGAAGGAAGTTTGTGAGGTGGTAAAAAAGGCAAGAACAGGATCAGCACCTGGGTACAGTGGTGTACCATACAAAGTCTACAAAAAATGCCCAAAGATACTAAGAAAACTATGGCAGCTATTCCGAACACTATGGAAAAAAGGAATTATTCCTGAAAGCTGGCAGAAGGCAGAAGGATGCTTCGTACCAAAAGAAAAAGATTCAAAAGACATCTCACAGTTTAGGACAATTTCATTGTTGAGCGTTGAGGGAAAAATCTATTTATCTGTATTGGCAAACAGGATGACGAAGTATATGGTAGAGAACAGCTATATTGATTCATCTATGCAGAAAGGAGGCATTGCAGGTTTTTCAGGATGTGTAGAGCATACAAGTGCTCTGAGTCAACTCATACATGAGGCAAAGACTGGAAAGAAGAATTTGGCAGTAGTATGGTTAGACCTGGCAAATGCATATGGATCAGTACCACACAAATTGATAGAGATGGCAATGGATCACTACCACATTCCAGAACACATCAAGAAGATAGTCCAAAAGTATTTTGGTGGAATACAGCTGCGATTTACTGTAGATAACAAGACCACAGCATGGCAGAATTTAGAGAAAGGAATAGTTACGGGTTGTACCATCTCACCGATACTATTCATTATGAGTATGAATATCATCATGAAGGCAGCAGAAAGAGAAACAAGAGGTCCAAAGACAGATTCAGGGATTTTTTACCAGCAACAAGAGGGTTCATGGATGACCTTACAGTAACAACATCATCCCATATTCAAGCAAGATGGATACTATCAGCACTGGAAGAGGTAGTCACTTGGGCCAGGATGAAATTTAAGCCAAGGAAGTCAAGATCAATGATACTGAGAAAGGGTCAGATAACAACGAAGTTCCAGCTTAAGATCCAAGGGGACGAAATACCAACAATAGTAGACGACAACCCTATAAAGTGCCTTGGAAAATGGTTTGATGATACTCTTAAAGACAATACCAGTGTGAAGACAGTACAAACTCAGGTTGTAGATTGGCTTAAGAAGGTCGATAAGAGTGGATTGCCTGGGAAGTTTAAGGCTTGGATATACCAACATGGGCTGTTACCGAGACTGACATGGCTTCTCATGATCTATGAAATGACAGCAACAACAGTCGAAGCCATAGAAAGAAAGATAAACAGTCACCTCAGAAGATGGCTAGGAGTACCACCAAGTTTTACAGCCATAGGTCTTTACAGTAGATCATCACAACTCCTTTAACATCAACTTTGGAGGAATACAAGGTATCAAAGAGCAGACTTGTTATGACTCTCAGAGACTCAAAGGATAGCAAGATCAGTAAGGCTTGAATCCAGACACGTACAGGGCGGAAATGGTCAGCAAGAACTGCAGTAGATCAAGCAGAAAGTATTCTTCATCACAAAGACATAGTTGGCAACACCTGTACTGGTAGACAAGGCTTAGGAATGACACATTTCAACAGTGGTCAAAGTCAACACCAAAAGAGAAGAGCAGCATGGTGCAGTCAGAAATAAGAACAGTAGAAGAACAAAGAAGGGCATAAGCAGTAGAGCTTAGCCGTCAAGGAGCATGGATGAAGTGGAACTTGCCAGAAAGAAAGATCACATGGACAGAGTTATGGAGGATGGAACCATTCAGAATTTCATTCATGCTTAGGTCAGTGTACGATACACTTCCTTCCCCTTCAAACTTACACCAGTGGGGACTGATAGAAGAACCAAGCTGCAAGTTATGTGGTGAAAGAGGCATTATGGCACATATACTTTCAGGCTGCAAGGTTGCTCTGACACAGGGAAGATATCGATGGCGGCACGACAAGGTCCTAAAACATCTGGCAGAGATCCTTGATATTGAGAGAAGAAAGAAGAGACCATCAAAAACAGAAGCAAAGCAGATCAGATTCGTCAGAGAGGGAGATACGGGACATGCAACAATGTCACAACAGCACTTCATCTTGGACAAGGGCAGTGAATGGAACATGAGGGCTGACATTGGCAAGAAGCTTGTGTTTCCAGAATGCGTACAGACAACCCTACGCCCAGACATTGTAGTTTGGTCACAGTCGTCAAAGATGATAGTTGCAATAGAACTGACAGTTCCTTGGGAAGAGAGATGTGAAGAGGCATACCAGCGGACGAAGGAGAAGTATACAGAGCTGATGACAACATGTAGAGAGAGAGGTTGGAAAGCGTGGCTGTTCCCAGTAGAAGTAGGCTGCAGAGGATTTCCTGCACAGTCAGTATGGAGGATGCTACAGGCAATGGGAATAGTTGGAAAGGCAAGGAAGACAGCAGTAAGACAGCTAGGGGAAGCAGCAGAACGTTCATCTTGCTGGTTATGGCATCGCCGAGATGATCTGAGCTGGAAGCCGAGTGCTGATGAGTAGAGGTTTGGCCACCTCTACTGACCCGCCAACCGGAGGATGTAATGGTACAGGGTCGAAACATCTGGTGAAGGTTGGAACCATCTGAAGACATCAAAGCACCGGCAGAGAGCGACAGGGATTCAGAGATGAAGGAAGATGAGCAGTCAAGAGAATATGACAGCAGAAAAGCAGAATACCACCATCTGTAAGTGATAATCATTTCTTCTGGGAAACCAGTGACCGTCAGGAAAGGCTGAATGGAGACTGGGGAAGACCAGTGACGCTGGAGAGACAGCTGACAGCCGGGAACAGACTGGTATGGGCAGTTGGGGTCAGCTACCCTTAGTGTGGTTTCCGTGAGGGAACACCAAAGACAGCTACTACACAGAATAAAGAAGTATACCCCCAGAGTCTCCCGAGAGGGGGGGAGGATGAGAGGCTCAACCAAACAGATCAAACGGCAACGACTAGGAAACGAAAACGGACAACGACGCAGATGGTGCAAACAACTTTGACAGGAGAGAAGGCAGAAGCAAAATGCCATTGTGGAAAGATCTGCAAGAACCAAAGAGGCTTAAAGATCCACCAGTCAAGGTCTGGATGCAGTCGAGGAATTGTTACAGAGCAGCGCACAGATTTATCTGGTGAGACGCAGGAGAATCCTAGCCAGGACACAAACCATAGCGCAAGGAATCTCTCAGCATCAGTCACATCCCACGACAGCAGTCAAAGCTTGAATGGTGAGGAGCACATTACACAGCAAAGGCAAGAGACATCACATCAGAAATCAGAAAGAAAGGATAGCATGGCCAAAGATGAACAGCGAAGCCCAATGGAGAGATCTGAACGATGATTTAGGGGTAATTCTAGAAACATCACTCCAAGGATGTGTTGAGAGGAGAATAGAAACACTGACTTCACTAATATATAACATCGGGAAGGAGAGATTTGGTGTTGAGGAGAGGAAAGAAAAGAGTAACACCAAGCAGACGCCAAACAGGAGAGAACAGAAAATTAAACAGCTAAGGAAGGAACTCAAAGACCTAAACAGACGGTACAAGAAAAGCAATGAGATAGAGAAGTTGGGAATAGCTTGCATTACAGACAGTGTTAGAGAGGAATTGAGAAGAACTAGAAGGGCAGAACAACTCAAGAATAGTAATAAGAAGAAAGCGAAAAATAGAGCAAACTTTATTAAGAATCCATACAACTACACAAAAACACTGTTGGGTGGAGAAAGAACAGGGCATCTGCATTGTAGCAAGGAAGAAGTAGAAAAGTATCTGCATGAAACACACTCAGACAAAGAAAGAGAGACACCTTTGGGATATTGCCCAAGAGTTGAAGAAGAAGAACAACCAACGATAGAATTTGAAACGAAGGAACCAACATGGAAGGAAGTTTGTGAGGTGGTAAAAAAGGCAAGAACAGGATCAGCACCTGGGTACAGTGGTGTACCATACAAAGTCTACAAGAAATGCCCAAAGATACTAAGAAAACTATGGCAGCTATTCCGAACATTATGGAAAAAAGGAACCATTCCTGAAAGCTGGCAGAAGGCAGAAGGATGCTTCGTACCAAAAGAAAAAGATTCAAAAGACATCTCACAGTTTAGGACAATTTCATTGTTGAGCGTTGAGGGAAAAATCTATTTCTCTGTATTGGCAAACAGGATGACGAAGTATATGGTAGAGAACAGCTATATTGATACATCTATGCAGAAAGGAGGCATTGCAGGTTTTTCAGGATGTGTAGAGCATACAAGTGTTCTGACTCAACTCATACATGAGGCAAAGACTGGAAAGAAGAATTTGGCAGTAGTATGGTTAGACCTGGCAAATGCATATGGATCAGTACCACACAAATTGATAGAGATGGCAATGGATCACTACCACATTCCAGAACACATCAAGAAGATAGTCCAAAAGTATTTTGGTGGAATACAGCTGCGATTTACTGTAGATAACAAGACCACAGCATGGCAGAATTTAGAGAAAGGAATAGTTACGGGTTGTACCATCTCACCGATACTATTCATTATGAGTATGAATATCATCATGAAGGCAGCAGAAAGAGAAACAAGAGGTCCAAAGACAGATTCAGGGATTTTTTTACCAGCAACAAGAGGGTTCATGGATGACCTTACAGTAACAACATCATCCCATATTCAAGCAAGATGGATATTATCAGCACTGGAAGAGGTAGTCACTTGGGCCAGGATGAAATTTAAGCCAAGGAAGTCAAGATCAATGATACTGAGAAAGGGTCAGATAACAACGAAGTTCCAGCTTAAGATCCAAGGGGACGAAATACCAACAATAGTAGACAACCCTATAAAGTGCCTTGGAAAATGGTTTGATGATACTCTTAAAGACAATACCAGTGTGAAGACAGTACAAACTCAGGTTGTAGATTGGCTTAAGAAGGTAGATAAGAGTGGATTGCCTGGGAAGTTTAAGGCTTGGATATACCAACATGGGCTGTTACCGAGACTGACATGGCTTCTCATGATCTATGAAATGACAGCAACAACAGTCGAAGCCATAGAAAGAAAGATAAACAGTCACCTCAGAAGATGGCTAGGAGTACCACCAAGTTTTACAGCCATAGGTCTTTACAGCAGATCATCACAACTCCAGCTACCTTTAACATCAACTTTGGAGGAATACAAGGTATCAAAGAGCAGACTTGTTATGACTCTCAGAGACTCAAAGGATAGCAAGATCAGTAAGGCTTGAATCCAGACACGTACAGGGCGGAAATGGTCAGCAAGAACTGCAGTAGATCAAGCAGAAAGTATTCTTCATCACAAAGACATAGTTGGCAACACCTGTACTGGTAGACAAGGCTTAGGAATGACACATTTCCAACAGTGGTCAAAGTCAACACCAAAAGAGAAGAGCAGCATGGTGCAGTCAGAAATAAGAACAGTAGAAGAAGAACAAAGAAGGGCATAAGCAGTAGAGCTTAGCCGTCAAGGAGCATGGATGAAGTGGAACTTGCCAGAAAGAAAGATCACATGGGCAGAGTTATGGAGGATGGAACCATTCAGAATTTCATTCATGCTTAGGTCAGTGTACGATACACTTCCTTCCCCTTCAAACTTACACCAGTGGGGACTGATAGAAGAACCAAGCTGCAAGTTATGTGGTGAAAGAGGCACTATGGCACATATACTTTCAGGCTGCAAGGTTGCTCTGACACAGGGAAGATATCGATGGCGGCACGACAAGGTCCTAAAACATCTGGCAGAGATCCTTGATATTGAGAGAAGAAAGAAGAGACCATCAAAAACAGAGGCAAAGCAGATCAGATTCGTCAGAGAGGGAGATACGGGACATGCAACAAAGTCACAGTGCAGTGAATGGAACATGAGGGCTGACATTGGCAAGAAGCTTGTGTTTCCAGAATGCGTACAGACAACCCTATGCCCAGACATTGTAGTTTGGTCACAGTCGTCAAAGATGATAGTTGCAATAGAACTGACAGTTCCTTGGGAAGAGAGATGTGAAGAGGCATACCAGCGGAAGAAGGAAAAGTACACAGAGCTGATGATAACATGTAGAGAGAGAGGTTGGAAAGCATGGCTGTTCCCAGTAGAAGTAGGCTGCAGAGGTTTTCCTGCACAGTCAGTATGGAGGATGCTACAGGCAATGGGAATAGTCGGAAAGGCAAGAAAGACAGCAGTAAGACAACTAGGGGAAGCAGCAGAGCGTTCATCTTGCTGGTTATGGCATCTGATGATCTGAGCTGGAAGCCGAGTGCTGATGAGTAGAGGTTTGGCCACCTCTACTGACCCGCCAACCGGAGGATGTAATGGTAATGAAGACATCAAAGCACCGGCAGAGAGCGACAGGGATTCAGAGATGAAGGAAGATGAGCAGTCAAGAGAATATGACAGCAGAAAATCAGAATATCACCATCTGTAAGTGATAAAAAATGTTACATATACTATTGGTATCGGTGTCGGACTCGACCCGGAACTTCTTAATTATTGGCAATATTAATTACGTGGAAAACAAATGGGCCTGGAGTGGTGTAATTTTTAATCAACACCATTGTACTATATTAGTTATATATAAAGTTGAATTCTTTGATTCATCGTTTTTACGTCATGACGGCTGACAAATTGGACCTCGTTATTTTAGTATTATAGATATATAGTCTGAGTGCAAAAAGCAAAAAAAAAAAAAACACACACAGTCCATCCAAAATAAAAGTATTCCATGCTGATTTATTGAATTATTCATCGCGTGTTCCCGAGTCTCAAGTTTTAGTTTCAAATTGCACCAGAGTGTCATATTCAGATTTCCAGGCACCCGACTCCGTCAGTCACCCAGCTTGTCATTGTCATTCAGAGTATGCGTTCATTGTGTGGTCAGGAGTATCACACAGTTTCAGTAATAAGCAGCCATTCAGTCAGGCTCTTGTTACACAATGCTACCAGTCATCGTTTTCCCGGTGACAGATGCATGTTGATTGAAAGATGAAAACCAAATATTTGCATACTATGACACACCAGAGTTCTTGTTAAATTTCCACAGGGAAAGTGTTTTGCAAATTGAATTATCCAATTGTATCAAAACAAAAAACAAAATGTCGGTCAATCTACGCACCACCTCCACATTGCCATTTTGAATTTAATTTTTCCCTTAAATCTAATGACAAAAGTTACAATGATACTGAAAAAAATAAAGTATGTATAAAACTATCATATTGATGTCTAACATACCTCTTCCAATTCCTTTCTTGGTTTTAGACAGGTTTTCCATGCATCAGTGTTTGCCATTTTGGAAGAAAGTGGCCGACCGTTCGAATTAAAGGTACAAGGTACAATACCGATAAGACACATGCATGCACTTACCTGTTGGTACTATTAGATACAAATCAAATCAAGGACATAATATATACACATGAAGTGCATCTTAAGGAATACTTTATCATGGTCTGGACGGGTTGTCCTTAATAGCTTTATTCTTTCATTTTTAAGGCTATCATTCTCTATTTTGTATTTTCCCCCCATTATTCTCTATTAATCTTTATATTTCAGCGCTCCACTATTCTCTATATATATTCTTTATGTTTTTGGGTCTATTTTTTCTGTTCTTTATATTTTTGCCCTTTATTCTTCACTTTGTGCCCATTATTCTCTATTCTTTATGTTTTTGGGTCTATTTTTTCTATTCTTTATATTTTTACCCTTTATTCTTCACTTTGTGCCCATTATTCTCTATTAATCTCTATATTTCAGCGCTCCACTATTCTCTATTCTTAATGTTTTTGGGTCTATTTTTTTCTATTCTTTATATTTTTGCCCTTTATTCTTCACTTTGTGCCCATTATTCTCTATTAATCTTTATATTTCAACGCTCCACTATTCTCTATTCTTTATGTTTTTGGATCTATTTTTTCTATTCTTTAAATTTTTGACCTTTATTCTTCACTTTGTGCCCATTATTCTCTATTCTTTATGTTTTGGATCTATTTTTCTATTCTTTATATTTTTACCCTTTATTCTTCACTTTGTGCCCATTATTCTCTATTAATCTTTATATTTCAACGCTCCACTATTCTCTATTCTTTATGTTTTGGATCTATTTTTCTATTCTTTATATTTTTACCCTTTATTCTTCACTTTGTGCCCATTATTCCTCACTTTGTGCCCTTTATTCTCTATTCTTTATATTTTTGCCCTTTATTCTTCACTTTGTGCCCATTATTCTCTATTCTTTATATTTTTGACCTTTATTCTTCACTTTGTGCCCATTATTCTCTATTCTTTATATTTTTGCCCTTTATTCTTCACTTTGTGCCCATTATTCTCTATTCTTTATATTTCAGCGCTCCACTATTCTCTATTCTTTATGTTTTTGGATCTGTTTTTTTATTCTTTATATTTTAACCTTTATTCTTCACTTTGTGCCCATTATTCTCTATTCTTTATGTTTTTGGATCTATTTTTCTATTCTTTATATTTTTACCCTTTATTCTTCACTTTGTGCCCATTATTCTCTATTAATCTTTATATTTCAACGCTCCACTATTCTCTATTCTTTATGTTTTGGATCTATTTTTCTATTCTTTATATTTTTGCCCTTTATTCTTCACTTTGTGCCCATTATTCTTCACTTTGTGCCCATTATTCTCTATTCTTTATATTTTTGCCCTTTATTCTTCACTTTGTGCCCATTATTCTCTATTCTTTATATTTTTGCCCTTTATTCTTCACTTTGTGCCCATTATTCTCTATTCTTTATATTTTTGCCCTTTATTCTTCACTTTGTGCCCATTATTCTCTATTCTTTATATTTCAGCGCTCCACTATTCTCTATTCTTTATGTTTTGGATCTGTTTTTTTATTCTTTATATTTTTAACCTTTATTCTTCACTTTGTGCCCATTATTCTCTATTCTTTATGTTTTGGATCTATTTTTCTATTCTTTATATTTTACCCTTTATTCTTCACTTTGTGCCCATTATTCTCTATTAATCTTTATATTTCAACGCTCCACTATTCTCTATTCTTTATGTTTTGGATCTATTTTTCTATTCTTTATATTTTTACCCTTTATTCTTCACTTTGTGCCCATTATTCCTCACTTTGTGCCCTTTATTCTCTATTCTTTATATTTTTACCCTTTATTCTTCACTTTGTGCCCTTTATTCTCTATTCTTTATATTTTTGCCCTTTATTCTTCCCTTTGTGCCCATTATTCTTCTCTTTGTACCCTTTATTCTTCACTTTTTGCCCTTTATTCTTCACTTTGTGCCGATTATTCTTCACTTTGTGCCCATTATTCTCTATTCTTTATATTTTTGCCCTTTATTCTTCACTTTGTGCCCTTTATTCTCTATTCTTTATATTTTTGCCCTTTATTCTTCCCTTTGTGCCCATTATTCTTCACTTTGTGCCCTTTATTCTTCACTTTTTGCCCTTTATTCTTCACTTTGTGCCCATTATTCTTCACTTTGTGCCCATTATTCTCTATTCTTTATATTTTTGCCCTTTATTCTTCACTTTGTGCCCATTATTTTCTATTCTGAAGACCCCATTCTGACCCTCCTTTATGTAACAATTTTTTTTCATTAGCTACAATTTATCACTGTTTACGACCGTCATAACCACATTTACGGCGGCAACTCTTCAATTACAGTACTGTTTTTTCTTAAAAACATGATACTGATTATCATTTCACAATATAGGTATAAGTGGACGTCCATTTGATTTTCTTGGGGAGCAAGGGTGATTTTTGTGTCACCTGCGACAATAGTCGCAGTATGCGATTTGATTTTAAACATATTTTATTCATAAAGATATGAAAAGGATTGAGCAACAGGCACAGCCTATAAAAGCTCTCTCCATATTACATGTACAAATTATCATAAATCAAATATTAACAACTGTATTTAAAATAATACAATATAGTGGAAAGTGCATGCTACTTATGAGCACACACAAGCAATTATATATTTACAGTGTTAATTACTAAATGTAAAGTATATTTAAGTATATAGGCAATTAATCATCATTTATTCAAGTACCTTGAGACATGTAAATATCTTTTATAAGTCATTAGAAATATATATATATATAAAGTTTGGAAGAGACACTAAGCTTACTTAGTGGAAAAAAATGAATTAATGTTGAACGAAAAAAAAGGAAAGAAATGAGAAAATAAATAAATAAATGATTTGGAAAATACGTTAAAGGTATAAAAAGTCATGAGATTTCCGAATGCAATAAGGTTCTATCCGGGCACTCTGGTTCAAAACCTTGGTTCCATCCGGGTCTTTTTGTTCTTAACCTTGGTTCTATCCGGGTTCTTTGGTTCGAAACCATGGTAACTTGTTCAACATCCGGGTTGTTTGGTTTAGAAACCCAACTTCTTGGTTCTATCCGGGCTCTATTCTAATATTCCCGTTGAACTTTGAGAAGATATCTGCAAGTATCCGAATAAAGAGATAAAGTAGGTCAAAGACGCTTACCTTGTTTTATATCATTTATATATTCCAGCATTGCCGGAAAATGAAGCTGTAAGGTAAATACCTTCTCATTTTAATTATTTACCATGGGAAACTGGACAAAAATATAACATCGTATACATATATGAGGGTGGTAAAGGGTTATTTTCTTGCAACGTGTTTTGCCATTTTTATTTCACGTGCAGCCGTGAAAAAGGTTCGTTATTCACCGCGTTTCGTGAAATCGGTAAAATGATCAACGTGCAAGAAATTTTTAATTGTCCGTTCATCGTGAAATGGCAATTTTATTTCACGTTCTTCCGTGCAGATACCCCCCTCCCCTTTACGCCCCTCATATATATCAACCCAAATATACAGTATATCTAACATCCGTTTTTAGAATCAGAGTCGTTCCGTTTTCATTTATTTTTCACTACTGATCCCTCATTTCCGTCAATATTTTTGATTAGGACATGTTGTTCATTTGGCCAACGATATGTGCATATAGCACTTCGATCCTTTTGTAGTAGCGGTGAGCATCTGAGACATCCAGTACCCTTTTCATATATTTTGAAAATATGTATCCTATCATGCAATGCGTGATTAACCTGTTCCGCAGAGAAATAAATAGTTTTGACAAAAATCTGATGCACATGACACCCCACCAAGACTATGTCTCTAAGGCAGCAACCATTTGATTTTCTGGGGGAGTCTATGGATTTTTTTTCCGGACAAACATTTTTTTTTCGCCTTCGGCGAAAACAATCTATTTTTTTGGCGACAAGTCCAAAACAATTTTTTTTCTTTCAATTTTAGCATTACATATAGTGGCAGCTGAGGGTGAAACAAACAATTTTTTTTTCTCAGGGTCAAAAACAAATTATTTTTTTCTCCAAAAACTGGAAACAAACTTTTTTTTCCAAAAAAATCCATAGCCCCCCCCCCAGAAAATCAAATGGTTGCTGCCTAATTACGATTAACCACAAGCCCTACTGCAATGGCCAATATAAAAATCGGTCAGCTAAATTAATTTGTTCACCACTAGCCATATGACCTACACCAGTAAATTTCATCACTGATAAGAGGAATTATTAATACAGGCAATGTAAAGTATAAGAAATTTGATTTAAGATTGATTTTTGGTCTAGAAAGTCAAAAAGCTTTTCAAAGACTGAATTTGCCCTGAAAAAAATGCCTCACAAGCCATATAAACCAAAAGAAATTCCACGAATTACTGATTTTCGGGTTTGTAAGGGAGAATTTTCCTCGTACCAGGAGACAATAGACCATATCGCTAATTGAATATCAGAACACTTGACCTGATAATCTGCTACTCTTGAAGTATTGACGTCATACAACAATCACTTTTCCTTTGTGGCGTCAGACATTTTCTATTGTGACGTCAAAATTTTACGGGAACCTTTGTGATGTCCAGAAATGACAGACAAATAGCGATATGGTCTATCCAGTTTACCGGAAAGATGAATGTGTTGTTCGCATCTTAATGCACGGGTCTGAAGGGAACAAGTATTTGAAATTCTTTGTGGGGGTGGGGAGGGGGGATTTATCGGACATAACATTCATTTTCACCTGTTACTATAGAGGCTTACCTTAAAGTCTGACAGTACTGTGCTCATCTAGCAAGTTGGTTGATTTAAAAGTTCATGTCATTAAAACTGAGAGTCGAATCATATCACAAGGATCATACGCGTTATGATTCCACAGCTAATACAAATGTTGAAAAGGACCCAAATCAGTTAAGGAACCAGAGCTACAGTATATATAATAATAAGAAGATGTGTTATGATTGCCAATGAGACAACTCTCCATCAGCCTGAGACCATATGTCATAGAAGTTAACAACTATAGGTCACTGTACGGTCTTCAACAATGAGCAAATCCCTTACTGCATTGTCATGTATGAATATTAAAGGGTGAATGTCACTATGAATACTACGTAAATAATGTTTAAGAAAGGAGCACATATAGATTTATCGACTTAAAATAAAATTTACTCTAATACATATACTTGAAGAAATTAATTTGCTACATGTTTTTATGGGTCAAGCTAGTCCTATATATATGTATATGCCTTTGCGTCATCTTTTCATTATTTAGTGTTTTTAAAGGGGCATTAGCTGTCAAATTCATGTTCACCTATTTGACTCAAATTCTCATATTTGATTTATAACACACTAAAACGTATATCCCAATTTAAAAAAAAGTCTTAAATAAACAATTTGCAATGTATTTTAGTCTAGACGCCTCTAATTAACCATCGAGGTGACCTCCAAGACTGCCGACGGTCATGTAACCTGATATAAACATAAATACAGATGTAAATAGATAGCAAACACGTGCAATTGGATTTTTCTAGGTCTGTTTGATTTCATAGTGTAGGTTAAAAAATATGTTAATCATCGTTTTTCCTGTATAAGAATGAGTTTTGTGGATCGAATCAGTCAACCAAATGGTTTACTTCTGTTTCACTTTTGAGTTTCAATGTTGACATTCTTTTCCTTTTATTAGCTGAACATGCCTAGTTTATGCCTAATCAATCTCTAGCTAAGGGGTTTTATTGAAGGTCACATAAAAACGGATTTAATGAGGTCGAATTATTCACTTGCAAGTGAATAATTAATCAGCGATGTTTCTTAGCTTATTTGGACAAAATTGAACCAAACTGGCTGTTAAAAGCGAATTATCATTTCACTATTTCACTTTCATTAATGATTGAACAAATAGAAACGTTTTTTTTTTTCATATCTCGTAGCTCATGCCCCTTTAAAGCTAATATTTTCATTTCTTGTTTTTTTTTAATTTTGAAGCTCGTGACAGCTTGATTATAAAAGTTGAAAATAGCAAATAGCAAAATGAATGAAAAAGAACATACGAAAAAATTAAAGAAAATGTAAATATCGCTACACAATGTTTGTGTTTTAGGACTAGGGTCAAGCAAAAAACGGAACATAAATTAAGATGTAAAATGAATCCGGATTGCAATTTCATGAAATATCTCCAAATAGGGTATATTTCTCCAAAACGAATGACATTGATGAAATTGCACCCTTTCTATACGCCCGTTTACGGGACGTATTATAGTATACCATTGTCCGTCCGTCTGTCCGTCCATCGTCAACATGTCCGACAATAATTTAAAAACGCTTTAACCAATTTGCATGAAACTTTGGTGAATTGTTTATATCTGTTAACGTGAGCCCCCTTCCGTTTTTTATAAATATTAGATATTAACTTTCCAAGTTTTGGGGTTTTATTCATTAAAAAACGGATTTTCCAGTTTTCGGAAAAAACTCAAAAACACTTTCACCAATTTGAAAAAAACTTTGGTGAATTGTTTATATCTATTGACATGAGCTCCCATTCGATTTTTATAAATTTTAGATTTTACATTTCCGAGTTATGGGGTTATATTTATTATAAAAAGGGGGATTTTCCAGTTTTCGGACAATAACTCAAAAACGCTTTAAGCAGTTTTCATGAAACTTTGGTGAATTGTTTATATCTATTGGCGTAAGCTCCCTTTCAATTATTATAAATTTTAGATTTTACGTTTCTGAGTTATGGGATTTTATTCATAAAAAGGGGTGATTTTCCAGTTTTCAGACAATATCTTTAAAGTGCTTTGAGGAGTTTTCATGAAACTTTGGTGACTGGTTTATATCTATTAAGATAACCTCCCTTTAGTTTTTCATAAATTTCTGATATGACATTGAGAAGTTATTGAACTTTATTCTTTTAAAAAGCGACGGGCGTATCATGCGCTCATGGCGCAGCTGTTTATTTGATAGTGTATAGATCTGAGTGTTGTTCCATAATTATAATTCTATTTATTTAGTGGTTCAGATGTTTTTTTTTAATAGTTTTACCTGTGACTACGCAGAAGCACCAGGCTTTGTATGGAAAACTTTGGTAAAGTAAAGTTTAAATGGAGGTTTTCTTCAAATAATCATGCATTTTCTTGGGGGTGGAAAGGATGGGAGCGTGTAAGTAGTTTTTGGAAAGTTTGCTATAGCAATATACTTTCCTATGGCATCGGCCTCAAACCGGAAGTTGGACAGACTATCTTAGTGTTCTACTCCTAGATAATGTAGTACTAGTGTTTGAATACTAATTCTAGGAAGATTCTTTTGAAATTTTGAGTTACTACTCTTTTGATAAGATTACAGCTTGAATAAAAAAGGACTGAATGTTCACCGACAATTCAAATGTATTCAACTTCATTTTGAAAATGAGTATCACAAACACTACTTCGCGGATCTGCCATGGGCTGAAGATAAAATCAAAAGAAATCTACGCGAGACAGCTGTTCTACGTTTAATTCATAGAAAATTTAGAGGGCCTGATATTAATTTCGAGGTGGGTGTTGTTGTTTTTTTTTTTACATTAATTCATGAAATAAAAGAATTCTTATTGTTGAGAAAATCGTAATCTTTTAATTTTTTACGTTTGTAAATGGTATTAGGTTTGGCCTCTATTAATTATGCATACTTTGAACTGTCAGCCATTTTGACTTTTGTATGTTTATGTTATCTGTATGCTTTCCTACGGGATTCCCCAGACATGCGAGAGATCCATACATGTGAACCTCTCGACGGGAGTACAAGAATCCCGGTTTCAGGGGTCTCATCCCGTCCTCCGGTTGAAAAGAATAAACATCCCGTGTATAAGATATTTCATGAATGAACATTTTCCCTCGCCATTTTTACTACGATGTTGAATTAAGTGGGAAGTAGCCATTTCTTTATCCTATTTGATAAAACTTTCGTAATAAAGGTAATTGAAGGTGAAAATGCAGTGTAAGGAAAATATCAATATTTTTTGTGTGTTTTTTTTTTTCTTTTTTTATGTGTTTGTGTCCTGTAGTCGTGTGGTATTTCATTACTATTAGTTTTTCGACGTCTTGATTGAAGTACTGATGAACATGATGAAAGGGATTGATAAAGAAATCAAATTTGATAAATAAAGACTATACAAATATTTCATATCTTTATTGGTCACTCTGATCATCAATTAACAATATATAACAAGAACAGTTTTTAATTGCATTCGTCTCTGATAAAGCACTAGATTACATGATTGGCAATATCAAGCACTGAAACATACAGAAAGATATACAAAGCACACAATACAGAGTACATAAACAAACCAATAAAATTTCCTTACAATGCAAGGTGACAGTGGGACCAATCTCCTGAAATCATCAGTATGACCTTTGACCCTGAATTTCTTCAGCAACAAAATATTTAGTGTTAGTTTAAATCATTTTTTATCTGGAATATATATATTCATCTTACGTTATTTTTGGATTATTTTAATTACTGTCTGTTGTGGAATACTTTATTCGTTTTTATTTTACCGTTTTTTGACTTCGTTTTTGTGTTATTACGATTTTTGTGATGGCGTCTAGATCAGGAGAAGCGGACAATGCGGCCATGTTTGTGGGCTACTTCGATGTAGAAGACAGTAACAATGTTGATTCCTGTCAGCAGGAAATTGTTACGCTAGAACCACTGGCATCAACCTCTCGTCAGCGAGAAGATGTTTTTCAGTGCGTTAACATTCGTATCCACGACCACGATTCAAAAACCTATAAGTAGTATTGACAAAACGCTTGATAAACGTACGGAGTATGTATCAGCAGATAAATTTGATGCTTTCATGGAAAGACATGACAATCAGTTGAGTTTAATAACTGCTAGTCTGCAAAGTTTGAGCGAAGGTTTCAGTTATTACGAGGAGGAGTGCGATTATGAAGAAGAATTGGAGTCTAACGTTACATCGGCGGATGCACTTAAACGACACGCAGATAGACAGGTTAGTTCGGTTTTAGCTTTTAAGACACCGCGTATTTATCAAATTGATTCATCTATTCCTCGATCGAGGCTTCACGTGGTAGTACAGTTGAGGCATCACGTGGGTCCGACAGTAACAGTTGCGCGATCACACAATGCAGTGCTAATGACGTACCGAATGTAAACAAAGATGGCAGCACCTAACAAACTGCTGTAGTTGTTGACGACGGCAATAGTTTTGATGCCTCTCAACTGTTAAATGAGAAGTTATCGGAATTTAGCACCGAAGAAAAAGTTGGGCCTAATGTTTCCGACAACCTTGGTATGTTTGTTAACTTGTTACTTACTACTCAAATGACTCTTACTAAAAGAAATGAACTTTTCGACAAGTACTTGAGACCAGGGAACTGTCAGTTGAATTTCCCTACAGTAAACGATGTTATTTATGAACAGTGTATTGGTAGTTTTGGACGTTCTAATGACGTGAAACTACATACAATTCAACGAGTATTATTGAAGGGCTTAACACCTATGGTGATTTTAGTTAAGAAACTAGTAAGTGGTACAGAGGTACCAGACAAGAAAGAACTATCACAAACCATGTTAGACTCGATAGCTTTGCTAGCCACTAGCAGTTACAGTCTCTCTCAATATCGGCGAACAAACCTTAAACAGTACTTGAAAGATGATTATCAGTCACTTTGTATACCATACCAAAAACTAAATTAACTGACCAGTTGTTTGGTGATGATGTAGTAAACAAAATTAAAGCCTTACAGAAGGAAAGAAGATGGCTGTTATGGTAGCTCAAAAGCCACAATTTTCTAACCCCTCTTCCACTAGAGGTTTTGGTGGTTTTGGAGGATTTAGAGGTTTTAGCCGTGGTCGTGGAGGCACTTCCAGGAGAGGAGGCAGACGTTTTAAAGAAGAGGCCTTCGGGGCTTTGCCAGGTCAAACAGTCCCAGGGGGAAAAAGTAGTACTTACAATGTTGACTATAATAGTACTAATTATTTAAAAAACATACATAATTTCTTAAAGTATTATACAAATACTTTTTAAAAGATATAAAATTAACAAAGAAATAAATATAACAAACTCTCTTTTAATATAATATTAATATAAGGCCAAAACGACTTTTATTACATGGCCGAACGGGTTAATGGCCGAACACACCAAGGCCAAAACGACCAAGGCCGAAACGACTTGCTTCCAAAAGCCCGAGTGTATCGAAAGAATCCGGTATGACTGACATAACTGAAATGCAACATGATTATATTTTACAAGGCCGTCGGATAAGCAGAGACATGTATAGTATATGTCTCTGGAATAAGTAACAAGTGATAATAGTTTGATTGAACAATACACAGGTGACAGGATATTAATACTCGATAATCATATGGCTTATGTCACACGCCAAGGATGAGTAAACGTAAATACCGGCTTTGATAGAAACGTGCATTGTTTTTGTCAAAACATCGATCGGAAGGTTTTGATGCCATAAACACATTAAAAAAACTTTCAATTCCGCTATTTAAATACTAGCTATTTCACATTCCAATGCGGATATAAGGACCTTCACTCCTTCAGTATGCTCAAGTGGATCCAAACTGACAGCAGAAAAACCTTGACTCAACGACAGTTCGTATGTTAGGATTAACAACTACACAAATTGTTACAAGGATAAGGATTACTTAAGTCCAGTCAAGTGTATTAAAAGTAGCCGAGTCAGCTCCTACTTTTTATAGAATAACCCAGTGTGTCAAGACAAGTGCTGTAGAAATTATTTACATGATTAAATAACATTTGTTCATGTAATATAGACAGTGCTAAACCTAATATATTTTAAAGTGTTTAAAACAATGAGTCTTTAAGTTTTCTAGCAAAATGACTTTCTTAATGCTTAGCCATGCATAACTTTGGTTATTGTTTGTTTGTTTATTTATCACGTAATAAATATGTATAGCAAATATTTTGTTATATATCTATGCCTATAGCATTGCATACTAATAAAACAGATGGAGACATGAATAAAACAATATACTACAATTTTCTCTAAGTGCTCAAAGAAAAGGTTAAATCATATAATCTGAAATGATTATGATAGATCATAGTTGACTTTATCCAGTTTGTGCTCGTTTCATAAAGTTTGTGCTCTAAACTTTGGGTTATCAAACTCACTGAGTCAGAGTAGGCAGTTGCATCATGGTCCTTGGATGTGTCTTTTCCCAAAGTCTGAACACTTTGACCTTGACTTTGTCCTTTGATACCTATTATAGTAAAACTTTGTACAATTAGTGTCTGGGTCATATCTTTTGTACCTTAAAATTTTAGTTAACCTAGTAACTGTTGCATTTTGGGCTTGGGGTGTATCATATACCAAAGTCAGATCATTCTGACCTTTCTCGTTTGACCTCTATGATAGTTAAACAGTGTCTGGATTGTGTTTGGTGCATACGTTTTGAACTGTAGCACTTTAATTGACAAAACTTTTTACGCAGAAGCATAATACTGACCTTGACATTCAATTTCAGAATTTACAGTATAAACCTCACACTTTATTTCTGGGTCAGTATGATTCTTTAAGATTGACCTATAATTAACAATGTGTCAACTCAACACAGAGGCAATGATTACTAGTATATCAAATGAATGGCTGAAAACCAAAAATGTCATTGCCTCAATGCTGAATTTCACAGCAGCAACTTAAATGTATTACAGTTATAAGTATATCTATGAATCTAGTGTATATAAACTTATTTTTCCTGTCGTCATATGGCCATTGTTATGCCCCGCCGTATTAAGTTTTACCCTTGTTCTTCTGTAAGTATGTATGTCCCGTATTTGTACATACGTCCGTACATCCCAAAATTGATTTCTGTTCTCTAACTTAAGTTTGCTTTAACCAAATTGTATGAAACTTATACATAATGCTTAATACCACAAAACACAGGTCAAGTTTGAATTTTGGTGGCGTCACTTTTACCATTCTAGAGTTATGCCCCTTTACAAATGGAAAGTTAATGGATTTTTTCGTTTCTGTTCTCTAACTTTAGTTTGTCTCAACCAAATGTTTTGAAACTTGTGTACAATACTCATTTACACAAAACACAGATCAAATTTAAATTTTGGTGGCGTCACTTTTACTGTTCTAGAGTTATGCCCCTTTACAAATGTAAAAATTGCTGAATTTTTCGCGTCCATTCTCTGAGTTTAGTTTACCTCAACCAAATGTTATGAAACTTATACACAATGCTTATAACCACAGATCAAGTTTGAATTTTGGTGGCATCATTTTTACTGTTCTAGTGTTATGCCCCTTCACAAATGGAAAAATTGTTGAATTTTTCGTTTCCGTTCTCTAACTTATAAAGCTTGCCTCAACTAAATGTGTTGGAATGTATACACAATGCTTATTACCATAAAAAAACTCAGATCAAGTACAAATTTGGGTAGCGTCACTTTTACAGTTCTTGAGTTATGACCCTTAATAACGTTAAATGCTAGCGGGGCATCATTTGTGTCCCATGGACACATTCCACATTTATTGATCAAAGCCTTTAATATAAATTCACTTTCATTACAGTTGTATTGATTTAAGTTTACTGTCTTATTTTAAAAAAAATGTGGTATTTTTTGCGAATGAACCAGCTATCCTAAAGAGTTCAGTTAGCTTAGTGTCTCTTCCAAACTTTATATATATATATATATTTCTAATGACTTATAAAAGATATTTACATGTCTCAAGGTACTTGAATAAATGATGATTAATTGCCTATATACTTAAATATACTTTACATTTAGTAATAGACCAGTTTCACATAAGCGAATTATCAACGGTGATCTCTAAATCCTATGCGCGTTTTCAAGAGTTTAAATCCGCGATAATTAACGATATCATACGTGACAAGGGCTACATCAAATTGACTCTGATAATTAGGAACACAATAATAATTCAACCGATAATACACATCTCTCTCTCTTGGTGTATGCTGGAGATTATTTAATTTTAAGATATTAATAATCATTTATTTTATATATTCAGAATAAATAGTTTGACCGTTTATACAGAGAATAACATAAATTTGAAATAAAAAGATGTGGTATGACTGCAAACGAGACAACTATCCACCAGAGCCAAATGACAGACGAAAGCAACCATGTCACCATACAGCCCTCGACAATGAGAAATTCCATACCGAATAGTAAGCTCTAAAAGGTCCCGACACAAAACAATTCAAACGAGAAAATAAATCATCCTGTTGCTGTAAAGAGTTCATAGCAGTTGTGTTTATGAATGAAATAGTTTTGAAAAGTATTAATCTTGTTATTGCTTTCAAGAAAACAACATAAACATCAGAAATATATTTAATTTCAGTTCTGTTCCAGTATCAATTCGCAGTTTTTCTTAAATATGTTTTTACATCTTCTTGTGACATGCATGTAAAGGGTTACGGCCTACATATATGTCTAGCATCATAAAATCGAACTTTTAATTTTCTTTTAAACAAAAAAGGTTAACGTAAGGTGACTTTTGCGTGAAATTTTATGGGTACAGGGACAAGTTTCCGGCACTACTAAATAATCGAAATTTCCACTAATGATAGATTGGCAGTATAAACGAAAATTGATGGAATTTTTTCCTTATATCCTGTTTCAAAGATGTAGTATATATTGTGATATGTTAAAAATATGAAAAACACAATGAAAGGTCACCGAGTTTGTTTTCAAGGTACAGGCTGTGAAAATATGAACCATTTTGCATGGATAATACAGAGAATATTTTTAAGGTACCATTATATGAATATTTGAAGGTAAAATGAATGATAGAATTTCAAGATAAAATGTGAGCAGATAGCTCTTATCAGAGGCGGATTTAGGGTGGGGGGGGCGGCCAGGGGGCCCAGGCTCCCCCTTTTTAGGTTGATTATAAAGGGAATCACTGAAGCTTGACCGGAGCGGGCCCCTCTTAGGCAGTCAGTTGGCCCCACTTATGAAAATTTCTGGATCCGCTACTGCTTATAAAATGATTTCAGGAATACCAACAGAAAAAATTGAATCACCATGCGTTTTATCCTGTTTAGCGTACATGGCATATAACATAAAATAGAACACTTTCCTGTTAATTGTAATAGACATGTAGTAGACAGGGCCCCGGCTCCGTGTTGAAGACTGTACTTTGACCTATACTAGTAGTTGTTAACTTTTTATACATTGTGACTTGGATTGAGAGTTGTCTCATTAGCACTCATACCACATCTTCTTATTTTTATGTACATTTGTTTCAAATATTTCTGCGTCAGTGATGTTTTAGACGGTCATGATAATAAAGTGAGATATATAAGGCAGTTTTTAAATACGTATCAGAAATACAGGTTTATCTTCAATTTTCAAACATCACACTATAATACAATGCATTCAATACAATTTTAATTTCTAAGCTATGTTTATGATCGACTTCGTCTAAGCAGAAATTCAGTACCATCGGACAGAGTAATTTTCTACATATTTTAAACTTTATCATTTTTCATGCCATTAAAAGTAATTGAATATCCTGTATTTACCACGCTTTGCTATAAAATAAGATCAAATTGCTGAATGACCCCCCTCCAAAATTATTAAAATATTCCCAGTGGCATTAACCGTACTGGCCATGATATCAGTATAAATTATGTACCAGGGTTAACATTTTAAACATCTGTATTAGGGATGACTATTTGATTTTGAGGGAGATTTTAGAAAAATTAATATTCTAATAGGAGTTAAAATAAATAATTATGACCAAGGCAGGATAGAAAAGAATAATCTACAACCGTGGCACAAAATGCAGGAAATAAATGTGTTCAAAAGTTGAATAAATTAATCAAATGGTCGCCCTTTTTCAGTAACTGTATGTATAGAAAAGGGTACATATACGTTTTTATCAATTGTCACCTGGTGAGATTGTACAAGGAAAAACGAGGATTCCACATGACTAAGGTGTTGATTGACTTCTTAATTTATGACCTAATACTATGTATGTCATATTTATGTAATTACATAAACATTATATGTGCTTAATATGTGTCCATAGTTGATAGACTTGTTAAAAGGGCCATAAACACAATAACACTAGAATAAATGTCTCCTTTTCTCTATGATTTTAAAATTGACAAATTTTGACAAGGTACTTGTTCTTCTTATCACCTCTGGGGTGTTAATGATATTCTGAGTGTACATAATTACTTATACAAATTTATACATTTATTTCAGTACAAAATTTTATCCACTTTGTACAACACTTCATTCACCTCACCTCATTAAAATGCTCATATAAGGAAGCAACCATTTAACTTCAAAAGGGGGGGGGGGGGGTTATGGTTTAAATCAGCAAAACATTTTGTTTTAGTTTTTCGACGTTATCAATCAAATTATTTTTAAAGTTTTTTTTCAAAATTTAACACTATCAGGTATCGGGAAAATCTGGATTCAGAATATTTTTTTTTGTCATTTGCTTGACCACAATATTTTTTTTCATCAAATTGAGGATCAGAATATTTTTTTTAGGATAAAAACATAACCCCCCTTTGAAGTTAAATGGTCGTTCCCTAAGCGGTACATAGATTCCATCACTTGTACCAACATCACTGGTAATACATTGAGAAGAGTTCTCGGTATTGTTATTGGAAAATCAAACATACTATCAAAGATCTGTCCTTAAACCGAATTTCTTCAAATAACATTAAAAGAGAGGCGAAATATACCAAATGGGACATTCAAAACTCACAAGGATCGCATGCTGTGCTGCATGAAAATTCAAAGATTGTCTATAAGTGTATTGGCAATACAATGTAAGAAGTATATATAATAAAAATATTTTTTCACACCAAACTTGATGATAACTTTGAAATTGAAATGAAACAGTTAAAATTTGCATAATCGGTTTGTATTAAGACACAAAGGGTTAATGGTATTTATGTATTTTGAGTTACAATGGTTAAAACGTATTGTCACTTGATGTAAAGAAGGAGTTTTATATCGCATGTCAAAATTTGAGTGCCTTTGAATGTTTTTTTCAAAACGGGGTAGTTTCGATGTCCTTGTTTGTTTTTGTTTTTTTTTCGATTGAGGAAAGATTTAGATTATGAAAAGAGACATGTTATGTAAAGTTGCATTGCTGCACCCTTAAAATATTTGATTCAAATCATAAAATATCTAAATGTTATGAGAATCCTGAAGAATTTTACTCACTGACATGAAACGTCATGGGAAAAATTAAAATATCTACTATGCTAAAATGACAAAATCAATTTTGAAGTTCAATAAGGCATTCATGGGCGTGGTTGGGGTATGTACACGCCAGTTTTAATAAAAAGGGAGAGGTCCGCTTTTTGTTTTTGTTGTATTTTTGGGGGCGGGGGAGGGGGTTGCCCAATGTCTTGATCCCTTCTGGGGTGAATGTTTCAATCTTTTTTACTACAATTTTAACTTGATATAGGAATAAACGTTAGTTCATTTGTTGATGCTTCTATGTTTATATTTCTTGAAAACGATTTTTAGAAATAAATTCCTACATGAAGCTTATAGACAAAAGGCCATTCACACTTGATTTGAAGTAAAACAAAATTTTAAATACAAAAATGACAGCAGTTTTCTTTTAAACAACAAAAAGGTGAAACTTTTTTTTCATTTTGCGGGTAAAAATGCTTCTGTGTCTTTGGTTATTTGTATCGTTGTGTTGCTCGTTGAAGTTTAGCCAAACTTCTTTTTTATTCACACTCATTTACTCTAAGCTTCTGAAAATATTGTTGTATAATGAACTTTTCATATAAATAAGACAGATAGATAAATTTGTTATTTCCAACCGAGAACTCAATATGGGCTAAATCAGTACAATGATTAGCACATTTCAAACATTCACAATATAGTTTCTTTTCAACAATAGAAAAACAACTCAAATATTGAATATAATATATATGTTTGCAAGTAACAAAGAATATTTTCAGCTGAATCGAAACTTACATAAAGTATTTAGATGCCTCTTTTTACAGGAACACAAAAGATAAAATGATATCATCCCTGGTAACTCTAGGCTGATACGATGGTTATTTACTGATACGAGAACTGATATTAAAATGCCTTAGTGTAATGATCTATATAACCAGTATCTTACCACAATGTATCAAAAGAAACTTTTAAAGATCTTTTGTCTCTTTGTTCTTCTAACATTTGCCGTCTGTGGATTATCAGCCGGCAACATTTACTGTACTTTTGAAGATCGTTGTCTCTTTGCACTTCAAACATTTGCCGTCTGTGAATTGTAAACTGGCAACATTGACTTTATTCGTTTCAAAGTTAACGAAAATATTATAAAGTAAAGTAATTATTAATATATTTCATTTCTAAGTTGTTTTATTTGTTTCTATGATTGTATGTGATTGTATTTTGTATGTATTTACCTCTTGTTTCACAGGTCAATGTGACGGAGTGTTTTTAAATAAAGCATATTGTATTGTATTGTTTGACTGTACTTCTTAACATCTTTGTCTCTTTGAAATTCAAACATTTGCCGTACGTGAATTGTCAACTGGCAACATTTACTGTACTTTTAAGATCGTCTCTTTGTTCTTCTAACATTTGCCGTCGGTGAATTGTCAACGGGCAACATTTACTGTACTTTTGAAGATCGTTGTCTCGTGTACTTCAAACATTTGCCGTCTGTGAATTGTTAACTGGCAACATTTATTGTATTTCTTAAGATCGTTGTCTCTTTGTACTTCAAACATTTGCCTTCTGTGAATTGTCAACTGGCAACATTTACTGTAGTTTTGAAGATCGTTGTCTCTTTGTACTTTTAACATTTGCTGTCTTTGAATTGTCAGCTGGCAAAATTTACTGTACTTTTTCGTCGTTTGGGGGTCGTTGGAGGGACGCATTGCTTTCATATCAAGTTAAATGGGTTTAATATCATAAATTTAATGTGCATCAATCCTATTTTTCAGATTGTCTCCCTTGTGTGCCTTGTATTTTACCTTTTCCGGTATGTTGGTTACCAGTTAATACAGGATTCCCCAGGTAAGCTACAATGTTTAATTCAAAGTGAAAATGTTTAGAACTAACTATTAAATTGAAAGATTCATTCAGTAAGACACAAAAAGCAAACATCAACATTTGTTTAAAGTTCTTTGCACCTGAAGTTTTCTTCTTCAAAACTTGCAACAAAAATTTGCAAATTGACCAATAAACAGTCTCGGGACAAGTTTGCAATTCCGCTGAGTGCAAAAGTTGTCACCTTAATTTTGGAGTTAAGTCAAAATGAAGTTGATAACTTGGTTGGTATTGGTTCCTGATATTTGTCCTAAAAATTTTTGGCTCTAACACCACTGTTGAAAAGTTATGCCCTTTTTCAACAATTTCCTCAGAGGAAAAGTAGTTTTCCTCAAGGGAAATCAAATTTCCCTAAAGGAAAAAGATTTTTCCTCAAGGGAAATTGTATTTTCCTCAAGGGAAAAAGATTTCCCTTAGGGAATTTGCTGCATTAATATTTCCTTTGAGGAAATTCTATTTCCTCTGAGGAAATTTGTGGCTTCAAATTTTCCTTTGAAATTCTATTTCCTCTGAGGAAATTTGCGGCTTCAAATTTTCCTCTGAGGAAATTTGCAGCTTCAAATTTTCCTTTGAGGAAATACTTTTTCCTGTGAGGAAATTTTGTCAACAGCAATTTCCTGTGAGGAAAATTTTGACAAACACTTTTCCTTGAGGGAAAATTCAAGACCACAAATTTCCTCTAAGGAAAACATTGCTTTCCAAATTTCCTCTATGGAAATTTCTGTTCATCAATTTTCCCCTAAGGAAATGTTTCCCGTATTTTCCTCTATAGAAATTTCATAACAGTGAAACAATATGAATATAATTTTTCCTGAGACTGAATAATTGATACAAAGATAATTAAAACTTTAATAAAATGTTCACTGATGAGTAACATGACATACAAAAACAATAGGCTAGCTGTTTGAGACAATACAATAATAAGCAAAACGCTATGAATATCATACTATTTGTGATGTTATTAATATTGTGCTCATATTTGCAGATTAAATAAAATAACCACTTTTCTTGTTAATTTAACTTTTCTTCTGTTTCAGCTGCTGCGTGCAATTATTCAATCCCCTACATAACAGTTCAGTGCATAAACAATTCCATCCACCAGACATCTTCCTTCAATTGGTAGAGAATACATTTTTGCATTTTGTTATTCAAACATCTTCCTCTGTATATTTGATATGTCGGAGCCATGTACATGAATGGATAAAGCAGGTGTTTATTTCGACAACAAAATACTATTTTTTTCTACATTTCTTCCTAATCCTTCAGTGAATATGTAGGTTGTTGCAATTACACAATTGTGTTCTTGTGCATCTATGGTTGTACTCCATTTTGTTTACAGCCATTTTGTAGAAATTTCCTACTTCTTTTTCCAGGTAAGCACACATTTCATTTCACATTAATCCAATTAGCACACAATGTAGAAAAGTATTAACCTTAAGTTTCCTCTTCGGTATTGACCTGTTGATGATCATGAAAACCAAGATGTCTGACCTATAAATACACAAAATATAAATTGAGAATAAAACAGCAATATGAAATAAGCTTATTTTATCATGTTTAATATGAACATTTTGAGAAACTTAAATTTGATATTCTTACTTATCATGCTTATGAGTTCTCTTATTTCAGTGGTTTGTGTCCACGACTTAATATCAGTCGTTTTAGTGCCTTGCAGTGATATTGAGTTGAGCCACTTGCAACAGTTTTTTACATTTTGTTCATATGTTGTGCTATTTGAACCACTGTCCTAGATTATGGTTAGGTTGAGTGCTCACAGACATGATTTTTTTATTAATTGTTATTGGCTTTGAACTAATTTGGATTGTTTTAATCTTTTCATGTTGGGGTCTTTATTGGCTGACTTATAAGGTATGGGTTTTCTCATTATCGAAGGCCGTCATTGGTCCTTAATTGCTTGCATCCACTTCATTAAACTCTGGTGGATAGATAACTCATTTACCATACCACATCTTCTTATTTTATAATAGTCATCTTTCAAGGGCAATCACTTTTATTATATAGAAGTGGTCTTACCATTTAGGCCTTGTTGTCTTCTGTTTATCTTGTTTTGCCGATCATTTCTACTGTACAGTTGTAACTGTTTATATTTTCTTTATCTTCTATATTTCTTGCCCTAAACTTAAAAAGGTAAAACTATAATTTAATGACTATAACTATTATTATACATCAGTATGTGTTTTCTAATTATACCATGATATAAAAAGAATGAAATATTTGTGCTATTTCATTTCACAGACTATTTGCCAGTCAACAGTTTCAAAGACATAACCCGGTCAATAGTTTAACAAACAAACATTCCCGTACTTTTCATCGTATTCATACTAATTTTCATTGGACAACAATGACGTGATTAACTATTCTTCTATGATTTGTGTGCTTGACAACCATGACAACGTTAAACTCTGAAATATTGTTAACGGTATAATCTGTATGTGTTTGTCGTCAAACTTTCAAATTAATATATTACTTACAGAAGCAATTAAAACAAGAGGCTCTCAAGAAACTGAATCGCTCACCTGTAATTTTTGCTTAAATCTTTCATTTATGATTATTTTGCTTTTCAACATATATTAATAAGTGGCTTAAAATTCCATTTAAATGTTCTTTGTATCTGTTGTATTTTCTTCAAAAGCAAAAAATGCATGTCATCCCTATGTTCCATTTTAGCCATAGTGGCTATGTTTCTTGACGTATAAGAAAATAAAATACAAAATTTATACTAGATACTCTGAAACTCATTCAGTCAAAGTTTGGCTGAAATTGATTCAACAGTTTCAAAGATGAAGATTTTTAAAGTAAGCAAACAAGATGAACAAATTGTGAAAAATTGTCTTTAAAGGGCAATTACTCCTTAAGGGGTCAATTGACAATTTTGGTTGTAGTATCATATTTGTAGACCTTACTTTGCTGAACATATTTGCTGTTTACAGTTTATCTTTATCATTAATAGTATTCAAGATAATAACCAATAAAATGCTTCACTGGGTGCAGCTTGATACGACCGCAGAGGTCGAACCCTGAACAGTTGGGGCAAGTATGGACACAACATTCAAGCTTGATACAGCACTGAATTTGGATTGTGATTAAATATTTGACACAGCATAGGTTTCTGACACAGAATGAATGTGGTCTAAGAACTTAAAAAATTTTAATTTACCTTTTCAAACCATATCATTATTATTTGCTTTTATATATAAATCAGAAATAACCAATTTAAAATGGAAAATTTTTAAGAAAAAAAATGAAAAACAAATCCCCCCTCAAATTTTTTGAACCCCCTTATGATTCATCCCCCCAAACTCAATCTCAGCCTTCCCTTTGTGGTATGGTACCTTGCAGTACAATTTCAGAGATCCGTACACTTGAACACAAGTTATTGTCTAGAAACTAGAAAAATGCTTGTTTTGGCCCCAAATTCCTAAACGTTTAGGGCAATTACCCCAAAATCAAACCCAGCTTTCCCTTTGTGATAAGGAACCTTGTAGTACAATTTCATAAAGATCCATATACTTACACTCAAGTTATTGTCCTGAAACTAGAAAAATGCTTGTTTTTGCCCTTTTTGCCCTAATTCCTAAAATGTTGAGGCAATTACCCCCAAAATCAATCCCAGCCTTCCCTTTGTGGTATGGTACCTTGCAGTACAATTTCATAGAGATCCATACACTTGAACACAAGTTATTGTCTGGAAACTAGAAAAATGCTTATTTTGGCCCTTATTCCTAAACGTTTTGGGCAATTACCCCAAACTCAATTCCAGCTTTCCCTTTGTGATATGGAACCTTGTGGTACAATTTCAGAAAGATCCATACACTAACACACAAGTTATTGTCATGAAACTAGAAAAATGCTTGGTTTTTGCCCCTTTTTTGGCCCCTAATTCCTAAAATTTGGGGGCAATTACCCTCAAAATCAATCCCAGCATTCCCTTTGTGATTTGGAACCTTGTGGTACAATGTCAGAGATCCATACATTAACACACAAGTTATGTCTGGAAGTTACAAAATGCTTATTTTGGCCCTTTTGGCCCCTAATTCCTTAACTGTTGGTACAATAACCCCAAAATCAATCCCAAACTTTCTTTTGTGGTATTGAACCTTATGGTAAAATTTCATAGAGATCCATTCACTTAAACTAAAGTTAGAGTCGAAAACCAATGTGTCTTGGACGACGGCGTAACGTCATACCAATATCGACCGCAAAATTTTTTGCGGTCGTAAAACTTCAAAGTTTCCTTAAAACTACCAATCTAGTGGCAGCAACCCAACAATGGATTGTTAGATTCATCTGAAAATCTAATGGCTGATAGAACTTGACATAATGAACAATTTTACCTCACATCAGATTTGCTCTAAATGCTTTAGTGTTTGAGATACAAGCCAAAAACTGCATTTTACCCATATGTTCTATTTTTAGACATGGCAGCCATGTTTATTGATGAAACAGAAAATAAAACACAAGCTTTATTCTAAATACCCTAAGGATCATTCAGTTTGGTTGGAATTGGTTCAGTAGTTTCAGAGGAGAAGTTTTTTTAAAGTTAGAAAACATGATAAACAAATTGTGTAAAATTGTCGTTAAAGTGCAATAACTCCTTAAGGGGTCCATTGACAATTTTGGTTAGAAAAATTTATTTGTAGATCTTACTTTGCTGAACATTTTTGCTGTTTACAGTTTATCTTTATCATTAATAATATTCAAGATAATAACCAAAACTGCTAATTTTCTTGAAATTACCAATTTAGTGACAGCAACCCAACAATGGGTTATTAGATTCATCTGAAAATTTCAGGGCTGATAGAACTTCACCTAATGAACAATTTACTCTATGTCAGATTTGCTCTAAATGCTTTGGGTTTTGAAATAAAGCCAAAACTGCATTACCCTATGTTCTTATTTAGCCATGACGACCATGTTTTTGTGAAACAGAAAACAAAACAAAAAGTTTATTGTAGCTACCCTACGGATCATTCAGCTTAAGTTTAGTAGGAATTGGTTCAATAGTTTCAGAGGAGAAGATGTTTGAAATAGTTTACACCCGACGGACGACAACGGTTGACGATGGACAATGACAGAGCGACGACGGACGCCAAGTGATGGCAAAATCTCACTGTTTCTTGAACGATGAGCTAAAAGGCAAATTTAAAAATTGTGCTGGCTCTATCCAAAAAGATTTCTACAGCGTAGTGTACTACTTTGGGACAGAACATATTAACATAATAGAAAAATCTATAAGCTATAACTCAAAATATGGACAATTTTATGTTTAAAGGGTCTATAATTTAGTTTGACAACTTCAGACATACTAATATTTGACCTTTTCAAACTATACCAAATTACTACTTAACCTAAAAAAAAATTGCCACATTTTTTTCCAATGTAAGTTCATCCGTAATATTTAAAGCAATTAATTTGGAAGGAGTATGAAAATAATTTGCAAGTTATACACTAACCACACTAGAGACCAAATAGCAATGAATAGATTAGAAATACTGGACTAATTTTAATCAAACTTGGCATGAACTAAGATTAGGGAATTATAAGACAGTTTACCTAGTTTCATGGCAATAGCATACATACATTAAAGACTATAACTTCATCCTTATGTTTGAACTTTGGGTGTTAATTTTTTAACGCTTAAAGCTAACAATTTCAACTATCAAGATTTGGGTCTACATATTTAAATATTGCAAAAAATTGCTTTTTAAATGGCTTTATATATAATTGTGTAATAATTGTCACATGCATGTACATGATGTATTTTAATGTAAAGCAGTTGAATACTCATTTGCTGTCTCAGATTTATTTCAATTCTTCAAAAGTCAATTTATATGAGCCTATGCCTGAAAATAGAGATTTCTAATTAAGGGGAGGCTAATATAAAAATTCTTCATGTATATTTAAAAATTTATTTGTATTTCAAAAGGAAAGAAAGTTACTTATCTGCTTATAGCATACCACATGAGTAGAACAAGGTCCCATTAGGCCATGCAAGACTGAATAACATTTAAGGTCAATAGAGGCAGTAACACATTTTTACATATATGAAAATGCATACACATAAGCTAGAGGAAATAAAAATGTGTTTCTTTTTGGTAATTTGTAGGCTAAGGTGACATCATACAAGAAGTATGAGTCATTCTCAAACTAAAATAAAATAATTTCATCCCCCTACTTACTTTTTATGCATAAAAAATATAAATAAATAAATTTGGAAGTAATACATGGTCCACACTAGGGACTCTTTTTGTAGAAAATGAAAATCAATGGATGATAACTGTGTACTTGAACCAACAATTAAGATTTCACATGCTGAAATGTCTCGCCTGCTCAGGGGCGGATCCAGCCCTTTTAAAAAGGGGGTGTTCCCAACCCAGGAGAAAGGGGTTCAACCATATGTCCCCATTCAAATGCATACACCTTATCGCTAATCCTGGCTGACCCGGCCGCTTGAACTTTTAGCGCATACAACAATCACTTTTCCATTGTGGCGTCAGATATTTTGTATTATGAGCGTCAAAATTTTACGGGAACCTGTGTGATATCCAGTAATGGCGGACAAATAGCGATAAGGTGTATTGATCGACAAAGAGGGGTTCCAACCCGGAACCCCCTGGATCCGCCACTGCTGCTTTAGGTTATCTCATTTCACTTGTGAAAAGTTGTCACATTGTGTTATATACCAAATGTTCATATGAATATGTTTTTAGGTCATGTAGGTGTAAGGGGCAACCATTTCAATTTGATTTGTTAGTGCTGAAAATAAATAACCTGGCGTAAGATATGATAAAAGGATAAACGAAAATGAAAATAAAATAAAAATATAAAATTGCCAATCCATAAAAAATCCGTCAGCCCAATCTCAATCAGTGAAATAAATTATTGTCTGTTTCCAAAGTCATATGGAAGTAGTTCAAATAATTATGACACATTGTAAGGCTTTTTTCTCTCTGACGCCGTAGGAAGGAGAAGTGAGTTGACATATACATGTATGTTATCATGCAAAATCAACAGTAATGAGTATACCTTTTAGATTGTCATCACTGCAAATGGATCATTAATACTAGGGGAATGGAACCAATAAATTGATCGGATCCGATATGAAGTTCCCAGTAACGGAGAACCTCTAACTTTGAGGTAATATTATTAGTGTCGGTGGTCTCACAAATGAATCAGGGTGAATTGCAGGTACATTAATTAGCAGAGCAGAGACAATTATCAACTTGTTATTCATTATCTCGCAGTTATTTACGGTTAATTAGCTGTATATATCCCAAAACAGGTGCTCGGAGCTAGTACTAGTCTATGACTTTTAAGTAACAATTATATTTATATTCACAATCAGTGGCGGATCGAAGGGGATGGGATCCGGAGTTGGACTCCCTTTTTGTGAACGATCAATGCATTTAATGGAGACATATATCTGGACCCCCTTTATCCTGGCTGGAATCGCCCCTGATATTACATGTAAATCAAGTCCCGGGTTACTGTTAGCATATATATAACGGTAATCACAAAGAGGGTGGTAATTAAAGGACGAGGATTTATAAATATACAATTCTTGAATAAGGGAGAGTGCACTTCACGATGATCGAAAAAAGTGCCTTGCACGTTATTTTCATCATCTTGTCTGAAACAGTCTGAATAATGAGCTTCAAGGCGAAGCGCGAAAACAATAAGTCATGTGAAATACTAATGACAAACACGTTGTACGGACAAACCCTTAAATCCTCAGTGTTATGTCAAATGAATTATAGCGAGGAAAGGTAAATTTAATTTAATATCAAAACTAAATATTTGTTATATTTCCTCCTGATTTCTCAAGAAATCATAGAATCAATAAATGTATAAATCTTAATTATGCATGTCTGAGTGAGATCCATTTCATGAGACCAAGGATTTCTATAAAATCCTTGATGGGACCCTTTATATATTCAGTTTTCTATTTTCCCGGAAAAGATTAAAAATATAATCTTTTGGGAAATAATCCGATTTTTGAATCATTTCCTTCATAATTATGATAAATCCTTTTAGTTCTTCAATTTTAAATTAAAATAAATATTTCATTTTGATCTAACGACAGACTTTTAAATTGAAGTGGCATGGTCAGTCATCTGATTACCAGTTTACTGGTGAACACGTAATTTTCCATATGACAGTGACGTGTACATGTACCCTTGGGGTGTGTATAACTTATTTTGAATACCTTAATTTTCTGGGAACATCCTGTCCACGTGTAATACTTAGTATATATTGCAACAGATGACATTAAACAAATTTTCTTTGTAGCATCGGTGTCCGTTTCATGTTCAACCACTCAAAATTTTCACAAAAAGATAATATAATAAAATCATTAAAAAAGATTAAAAAACACTAGCAATTAAACTTCGCAATGAGAAAACGGGGATTTGTGTTTTAAAGGGCTTATTTCAGTGGATATATGTCATACTAGATAACTAGACCTGAGATAACTTTTTTGTAATATATATTTTATTATTTTCATATCATTCTCAAATCTCATCCATTAATAAAGATGTACAAAAAAAAAAAAATTGTTATAACTCATAAATATATGGTTAATCATAATTGTTACAAATTATAAAATGGTAAGTCAATGCCCGATGTGCCGCCGTCTTTGGCAATACTACGATTTAATCTTTTAAATGAAAGACGTGCACTGCCTTTATCGGAACAGAGGAAAGTCCACCTAGTGTACATTTAGGAGTATCCGTTTGTTATGCTGAAAAAAAAGATGATCATAGACTTTTAGCAGACCTTCTCGTGTAAAAAATAATAACTTTAACTGAATTAAACAAAAATTATCAAACAAGACTCATTAGAACACTCATAGTAACATTTTGTTTAGACCGAGATAACTTATAGTAATATTATTTATATACAAAATGTAGGACAATTAAAAAAAAAATGTCCGATCTGATACACGTACCTATAATGCACAAAATTTTGAACAGCTTCAAATATATGGCCTTATCATTGGTAACATATCATATTTGTATCAGTTATTGCTGAACGTGTAACCAAATTAATTAAAATTATTCTTCTGACCGGCAATAAAACCTTAGCAGTAATGATAGTGGAACGTCCATTGGGCTGTGCTCAGCCACGTCCGAATGGGGACGTTGAATCCTTGCAACAACTCTTCGAGTGGCGGTACGTCTAAACACCGCTCAGGACCTCCTGAGTGCACTCAGGACATACAAAGTGCACTCAGGACATGAAATATATGTTTTAGTGAGTGGTGAAGGTATGCATTCGATAGATAATTTAATTCTTCATCTAATAATTTTGTTTTGATAAAATAATTTTAACATTTAAGGAGTTATTGAAGTTTTCATCGGCACGCGCCATTTTGTGAAATATGTCAGGCATGACCGAGGATTATATTGAATACCAATTATCATGTTGATTAGGTCGTTTGATCTTTAATAATTAGGAGTGATTAGTGGTGGTTCTAACCTCATACAAGTAAGCTTGGCAAACAAACAAAATCAAGATGTCTTTTGAAAATAAAGAACAATGAAGATATATTGTTTTAGAAAAAACCGTTAAATAAACATTTTTCTTTGTATTTGTAACAATTGAAGCCAGTCGAGAAATATGAGAAATCTACATATATAGTTGGGAAATTTTCATTCAATTCATTTCATTTCATTAAGTTAATAGATAAAAAAATATCGTTATTATTTTCTTTGTATAGATTTTCGTATTTTATTAAAATTTCATGCAATAAAAGTTTAGTTTTATTCTTAGTTCAAAAATCAAGAAGAATAATTCTTTCGTATTTTCATATCTCTAGATATATTACAATAGACTTTAATTGCATTGTTCCATAGTAAAAAAAAAAAAAAGAATCGGTGAAACACCATTTATAATTTACTTTCAAGCTAACAGTTAATCTGATCACTCACTAAAAATAGCGTTGAATTAAAAAAAAAATATTGGTATCATTGCGTTCTAATTCTTATTTATATAATTGTGTGTGTGTTTTGTTCTATTTTCTTGTCTTTGAGATTCATTCAAATAATTAACACTTTTTGACCAATGAGAGGCTGTGTATGTATAACATAACGATTCAATCAAAATTTCATTTAGTTAGATTTATTCCCCTATTGAAACTCGTTCTTGTCCAGTAATAAATCCTTTGAACGATTTTGAACAGGGAAATAAATTTGTCATACTTTTCATGAATTAAGATTTAGTTTTGTAAATGGAACCCGTTCTTAACTGTAGAAGCCGTACTTGCCAAAATCCGCTTTTCAAATAATCAAATCTCATATAGTTAGGGACGACATCAAAGTTCAATGTAGGATAAAAACTTAATTCACATAATTTTTCACTGTCCCCCACCCCTCTTACCTTAATTTGAGAAAATTGATTAACCAATATGGATACATGTAAAATCGATTTTGGATAAACAAAACTTGCAGCAATTTTAACCCCCCACCCCACCCCCACCCCAAACTACTTGATTTAAGTTTTTATCCTACATTGATCTTTTGATGTCGTCCCTTAGTGTTCTTTCTCATTTTATCGTTCTTGTCCAGTAATTTCATTCTTGAGTAATACGAATGTTTTAAAAATCCGCATTTAGTAAACATTTATCTTTCTCATTAAAGTTGTTCTTGTCTAGCTGTTATACAAGCCTTGAACGAATTCCAATGTGAAAATAAATTCTGAAAAATTAATTTGTCTCCGTTTTCTGAAAATTATCATATTTGGGTATTATTTCTAAATAATTTGTAAGTAAACGAAATCCGTTCAAACCACGACTAAGTCTTCGTGCACAGAGTTTGAAGTACCAAAACCCCAGAAACTTGCTCGTAAGCCAAACCAAAGGAAAAGACCAAGGACAGCATGTACGCAGCCAAGATATTAGACTTAGCAAATCATATAAATAAATACTGATCTGTCTTATTAAGGTTAAATTCTAAATATTGTCATTGAAAATATAGTACTAATTCATAATTTCAATAAATTTGTTATCTATATCTAGGCTGTGAAAATCTTGAATAAATTTTGAACATTCATGAAAAGGTTATATCGAATATCGTCATAAAGTGTGCATTCCATTAGGAAATGTTTTCAGTCTCTACCTGCAACTTTCACAAAACTTAATAACATCGTGTTATTCATTTTAAACGTAACACAGTATACTGACAACACAATTCATAAACAACAATAAAGATAATCCAATCAATTTTGTTGATTGGATAATTCACAACTCAGTAGTTGTGTGATCAGTGACACGTGCCCTCATTATTTCATAAAATTACATATCTATCTAAGTTCGATTTCAAATTCTACCAAAATTTAACTCTTAAATAAGTAGCGTGTAACGAATATATTCATCCATCCTGTGTGCAAATACGATGACTATAAAGGGTCCTGAGTGCACATTGTATGTCCTGAGTGCACATTGTATGTCCTGAGTGCACTCAGGAGGTCCTAAGCAGTGTTTAGACGTACCCACCGAGTGGACTGTAAGTAGCCTGGTATTAGGCCATGCAATTTTCTGTCCCTCCTTTTCATTGGCAGTTGAAATTTTCCGGTCGTATCACGGGCGGTCTCAATCTAAGACCTACCTATCATATTTATTGTTAATTTTGTTAATTTGTTTTCGTCATGAACATACATTAAATATTTTCCACTGGATATTAATCCGGTACGTCAGACACACCGACATTAATCAACAAAACTCAGTATTTTACAGTAGGAATGAATATCTCCGCGTTCACTTGTCCCTTGAAGGATCAATATTGAATTTCTTCCATGCCCCCTCTTTTTATAAGATTTCATTGTGACGTATGTTTTTTTAATTTTACGAAAGACCAACAAATCGATTTTTATCACCAAATTTGTCTTTGCTGAGATTAACACTAAAACGTATAACAAAACGTAACGATTGAAAACTCACAGTTCAGCTTTTAAGATATTTTTTCGTTGGAAACTAAAAGACTAATTTTCAAAAACGTCGAAGTTTTTCTTGAACCATTATTTATTAAAACGAATTTGTAAACAAAAGTTATTCTTAAATATTAATAATGATCAATGATTGTAAAGAAAAAAATCCACCATAGTAGTTTGTTAATTAACAGGCTCCATGGTGTTAAACATGTCACCTTTCTTTTACAAATAACTGATTAAAAATATGAAGCCTTTACTGTAAAATAAATCATTCTAATAAAATAAATTCATCCAGATTTTTCTCTCATAATCTTTCAACAGTTATTGTAAACTAATTTATTCGAACTATAATTGTTCTATGACTTGCTGTCCGTTTACCAATATTTATACTTTATAAAGTGTTTTCATATTCATTGATCATTAACTTCATGTTTTGCAATTACTTATAAAGGGGTAATTATTATAGCCAGTAGTAGCTAACAATTTATCTAAAGAAAACGAGATGCTATATTCAAATTCTGAGATATGAATCTAGTTCTTTTAAAAAAAAACTCAACAACAAAATTCTACACTTTCATTTATCTGTGTCTTTTTGTCTCCGCTTCGAAGCCGCCATCCCGTACCAAACATATCTATCTATTCACGATGTTGGGGTTTGGCAATATACAATCATGTAAGCAATATACAACAGTCAGTAGATCTGAATTTGTAAATTGTTATTTTGGATTTTACCTGATTAGGACGTGTCTCGTTGAATTTTCTAATAAACTTACACACACACAATCTAACTTTTAATCGTAATGTTATGAGATCTATAAGAACATAGAGCTATAGGCCTAGTTGCACGCAAGTCTTTACAAATTATATATTTTGGTATGCTATAGTTGTTTTATAGACTATTTGTTATTTGGTCAGGTTTTTTTTTTTAGTTTTTGACATGGCGTTGACTCGAGTTTGATATATTATGCATCTTTTGTGCTGTATTTTAACAATTATTTACAAGCATGCTGCATGTTTACACATTCATAACTATACCGCATCTAAATAAAGCTTTATTGTAAAAAAAATAAGGAGATGTAGTATGATTGGTGATGAGACAACTATCAACAAGAATTTAAAATACCTGATATAAGCAATTGTGACTTACTTTCTTTACTCAGAGTGATCGTAAGTTAATCAGATAAACTGGAGGAGGGGTGGGGGGCTTCATATTAAAAGAAAAGAAATTAGCATTAGCTTTTTGTGATAAATATATAATAAACTCACAGTAACAGAAATAGCTCTTGAAAGCTCTGTCAGATCCCGACGCGTGCAAAAAAATGCAGCACCTGGTTACAGGGGCTCATTTGACAAATTATCATCTTTCGTAATTTAAGTTATAAAATCTAAATTCTAAGTGATCTAAAATGTTCATGACTAACGAGTATTTTCACTTGTACGATTTTTCTGTGAAATGAGTCTAAGAGTAACTGTATATACATGTATATCGGGATACTGACTGTAAAGTAAAATATTTATGTACCTATTAGTTGCGGCTCATTTTGGTCTTTTAAGTAAGTTTCCTTCCCTGCATTACTTGATCGCTTTTGTAAAAATAAACAGCATAACAGCACTCGACGTCAGTATTGTACCAAAAATGAAAAAATATTCAAAAGAAGGCTCATTAAATTCAAATATTGGTAAGCACACTCACTAACCTGTCACCACAGACATGATCTTTTGTTAATGCGCCAAACTCGTTTCTTCCACAGTACAACGATGTCGATGGTGGGAAAACCTAGTCAAAATAATTATGACGCCTTGTAAGGCTGTTTAGGCGTCCCAGAAAAAAATTAAAATAGCCTTGCCAGACGTCATAATTATTTGGACTAGGAAAACCCACCAAATCATTAGTTCCCAAATGAGTATCCTAGTGTAAAGGTTTTATTAATACATAGCTATTTCATATTGGAATGGCACATGTCCATGAAAAATCAACAATTTAAATGATCCGAAAGTTGGAAAGATGAATAGTCCTCTGACTCCACAAACTTGGAAACAGTTGTGATGTTACTTCGCTGAGCTATAGATAACCGTACGACCATCAACAATGAGCAAAATTCACACCATATAGAAAGCTGTAAATATAATAAAAGGCCTCAAAATGACAAATGTAAAACAAATCAACAAGAAGCCTAACATTTATAATAGAATTTAAAATAAAATTGAAAATAGAAATGGGAATGTGTCAGTCTCAGAGACAACAACCCGACCAAAGAGCAGATAACAGCCGAAGGTCACCAATGGGTCTTCAATGCAGCGAGAAAATCCCACAACCTGAGGCGTGCTTCAGCTGGCCCCTTAACAAAAATGTATACTAGTTCAGTGATAATGGACGTCATACTACATGTACTAAACTCCGAAATATATAAAAGAAACTAAAATTAAAAATCATACAAAACTGACAAATGCCATAGGCTCCTGACTTGGGACAGGTGCAAAAATATGGTAGGGTTAAAAGCCTATATACTGTTAATTTCAGAAATTATTGCATGCATTTATTAATATTGCCAATTAACATATGATAATTTCCCTTTCAATTTAAAAAAAAAATTCTGATTTAAGTTTTTGTTGTATATTGGGACTTTGGATATTCTTAAGAATGCTTTCACCAATTTTTATGAAACTTTGGTGAATTGTTTTTATATATTGACATAAACTCCCTTTTCATTTTATGACCCATAGTGGAGGGGCATTAAGTTTAACCCTTGACCGTCTTTCCGTCTGTCCCAAAGTTGGTTTTTGTTCTCTAATTTAGTTTGCCTCAACCAAATGTTATAAAACTTTTACAAAAGCTTATTACCACAATACTCAGATCAAGTGTGAATTTTGGTGGTGTCAGTGTTACCGTTCTAGAGTTTTGCCCTTTACAAATGGAAAAATTGCTCTCTAACTTTATCTTTAATTTGCCTCAACCAAATGTTATGAAATTTGCACACAATGCTTATTACCACAAAAACAGTTTGAATTTTGGTGGTGTCACTTTTACTGTTCTATAGTTATGTCCTTTACAAATGGAAAAAATGATGAATTTTTCGTTTCCGTCCTCTAACTTAAGTTTGCCTCAACCAAATTTTATTAAACTTTAACACAATACTTTTACCACAAAATCAGATCAAGTTCAAATTTTGGTAGCATAAATTTTACCGTTCTTCAGTTATCTTCCTTTATAACTTAATATGATATGCAAGCTGGAGTATCATCCCTATTTATTTTATATAAGATGCAGAGTTATGGAATTTTAGTTGTTGGAAAATTGTTTAAAATTGTCCATTTTCACACTTTGGAAGGTTACTTTTCTTGTATCCCTGGTGCTTTCGACTGGAGAACCATCATACACAAGCATCGCACAATTGGCACTCCGAGTCGGGTGGGGAGCAAGAAGGTGAACTGTGGTTTATTTTTATCAATAGTACCACTTAAGTCGACGCTAGGGGCCGTCTTGACCTTGTTGTAGGGTATGAATGATTCGTTCATTGTTGAAGACCCTACATCAACTGTCAAGATGAAGAACAGGAATAAAAACCCTGTTCATTGATAATTTTCTATGTTTTCTATGTATTGTGTGCGATTTTGTTCCATGTACATTTACTCCATATCCTTTCATTTTCTATTAAGAAATGTATTTGTTCAAAAATCACGGCCTTAAACTTATATACACTTGAGATATCCCTAAATGGAGCCAAATTATTTTCATGTTTTGTGTCAATGAATACCACTCTGTGTGCATGTCCTTTTTTTAGCTCACCTGGCCCGTCGTCGTCCATCGCCGTTGTTAACTTTTTACATTTTGAACTTCTAGAGAACCACTGAATGGAATGGAATCAAACATGGCATGAATGTTCCTTATGTGGTGCTGACCAAGAGTTGTTACTTTGTTGCCGATCTATCATCCAAGATGGCCGGCAGCGGGGACTTTTTAACTTTTGATTTTTATTTCCAACAATTACAACATATACATGACATACATACAATATAATACATATAAAATATATACAATGTCATTATCATAAATACATCTTAATTGGAAATATTTTACATTTTCTATTGAAAAAAAAAAAGAAAAAAAGAAAAGAAAAAAAAAAATATAAAATTAATAAATAAATAAATAAATAAATAAATAAATAAATAAATACATAAATAATGATAATTAACAGATTGGAGTTAAGAGTAAAGAAGAAGGGAAAAAGAAAAAAAAAACAAATAAAAAACAAAAGGATTATCCAGTTACATCCCTATCTATATTTTAAATATCAAATATTTATGTTGAAAATATTTGAAAAATTAACTAGACATATTTCTTTCGTAACAGCCATCAACACAGATCAAGTACATAACATGACAATAATATTTTCTTTAAAATAGATTATAATTAAATAGTCATAAGTTATTGTAACAAAAATAGACATTAGCTGGTATTCAATAAAAGTTTTTCAAAAACATTCCATACATTGTCAAATTCAGTTATCTTTTTATTTTTTACAGCTATCATACTCTCTAATTTATACATATCTTTCAGCTTTATTATAGCTGCTTGCAATGAGAGATTCTTTTAAAGCATCTAGAATTATACACATATTGTTTAATATAAAGGAAAATCATGTTGTATGGGTTGTTGGGGAATATCTTGGATAAGTCTCCAAAAAGAAAGTTTAATTTATTCATTGGGAGACTTATTCCACCAGAAAGGAACCAGTTATCAATATTCTGTAGAAAATTTTGTACAGTATTGCAATTCCAAAATAGGTGTTCTATAGACTCGTTCTCTGATTTACAAAATGTACATAAAGGATCATCGGTCAATTTTATTTTAACTAAATACTGATTTGTTGCAATAATGCAATGGTTTATCCTATATTGCAACCACTGTAATTTACTATTTTTTGTAACAGCAAAAGGCAGTCTGAAAATCTTTTCCAGTTCAGATTCTGTTCACCTAAAATTTTAACCCACTTAAGCTGTCCAGTAGGAGTAACATTATTTCTTGTCAGTACAGAATACATATCTTTTGATCCTTTACAATGTTTTAAAAATACTTGCAGACATGATGGTATAAAAGGACAAAATAATTTGTAAGATCCTTTAGTGAAAGATTTTGATGCCTCTTTCACTGCCGAAATAACACTGTTAAATTTAAGAAAATCTGTGTTAATGTTATAGTTTTGCTTAAATTGGTCAAATGAAATATACAATCCATCTTGGTCAACTATATCATTTACAAATCTAATACCACTTTTGAACCATTCTTGATAAATTACTGATTTATGACCAATCTTAATATTATTATTTAGCCATAGGGGATTTGATAAAAATGAATCATAAGTCAAGTTTCTTTCTTTTTGAATAATCATTTCCCAGGATCTTAGTACATCTTTCCAAAAATGGTTGTTAACTGTCATGTAAAGTTGTCTAATATAATCAACACCACAACTGAACAACTTTCTTTTATCTATATTTGACATGAAAATATTTTGCCATTTACTATCTCTCCGCAAAATCCTTCTAATCCATGTTGATTTAAGGGCTGTAATGAACATATTCAAATCAAGCATTTTCAAACCTCCCTCCAAATAATCTTTGATTAGGATATCCTTCTTAACTCTATGTATAGGTGAGTTCCATATGTATGTATAAATAAGTTCATTTATTCTCTTAACAATATCATCTGAAGGATTTGGCAGAGAGATAATGAGATGGTTTACAATAGGCAAGACTAGAGTTTTAATCACAGTTATTCTACCTATTACAGTTAGATTCCTTTTAGACCATTGATTTAAAGTATTTTTAATCTGTACAATTCTTTCAGAATAATTTATCTTAACAATTTTTTCAAGATCCACATCAAAATTGATTCCTAGTAATTTAAAAGTAGTTTCACCCCAAGACAGATTTCTGTTAGGACATAATGTATCTATACTATATTTTTGCTCCCAAACCAAATAACTTGTGTTTTGTGAAGTTAATATTCAGTCCAGATATTTTGCAAACCAGTCTAATTCTAATAGTGATTCTTGCAGGATTTTTCACTCCCATCCAAAATCAAAGAGGTGTCGTCAGCAAATTGTGACAATTTATGCTCAACCTGTGTGACCTTTATACCACTAATGTCACTATTTCCCTTATTTTCAATGCCAGAATCTCAACACATAAAATAAAAGATATGGAGACAGGGGTCCCTTGTCTACAGCCTCTACCAATAGTAAAAAAATCTGAAAGGTTCCCCCCCTGGATGACAGCAGAGTTGATATTATTGTAAAAAACTCTGACCCAATTAATGATAGATTCGCCAAAATTGAAAAGTTTCATAACATTTATCAAAAAGTCCCATGATATGGAATCGAAAGCTTTTCAAAATCAATCAATAGTAATAACCCTGGTATTTCGTGTTCCTCTGTGTACTGTAATATATCATAAATGAGTCTTATATTTTCCCCAATATACCTACCACTAATAAAACCAGTCTGGTCAAAATTTATCAATTTATCAAGGACACTCTTAAATCTGTTTGCAATAGCTGCTGATCCAATTTTATACACAGTATTCAGTAAAGATATTGGGCGCCAGTTTTTTAGAAAGTGGCGGGGTTTATTCCCTTTCGGTAAACACGTAATAATCCCTTGTTTTTGTGTAACAGATAGTTCCCTGTTTTGCACCATAATTTAAAGAATTTACGATAAAAATTTGAAGATCCTTCCAAAAAAATTTATAGAACTCTGCTGAAAAACCATCCGTTCCAGGAGTTTTGTTGTTTTTCATTTTTTTCAATGCTTCTCCAGCTTCTTTAACAGTAATTATACCTTCCAAGCTTTCTTTTCCTGAGATGAAAGTATAGGAACACTTAAGTTTATCAAGTCTTTTTCAGATCGCTTAAAGTACTTTTAGTATCCCTTTTTATAAAGATTGTCATAAAATATTTAACTTCATTCAAAATATCTTTTTGTTTTGTTATAATTTCCCCATTTTCTTTCTCTACTTTAGGAATAATTTTGCTCATAAAATTTCGTGATTCTAAGCCACAGAAATAATTAGTAGGTTTTTCCCCTTCCTGTATCCATTGGACACGGGATCTTACTAATTTCCCTTTTAATTTTTGTGTTCGTAAACTTTCCAGCTCATGTTTTTTTGCTTCTAATTCGTTAATGGAATGTTCATCAACTCTTTCCTCTAATTGAGTTACTTCATTTCGAAGATTTATTTCCCTTTTTTCGTCTTGCTTTTTTTTAAAGCTTGAATATGAAATTGTCTTCCCCCTAATTTCCATTAGAAGAGTCTCAAGCAAAAGCTGACAGTTAATTCTAAAATGAATGTCTGTATTATCTATTTTGTCAATATTTTCCATATTATAGACTAAAGCACAATATTGTTTTTTCACTTCCTGTATTTTTTGCTTAATAGTATTTACATAGTCTATATCATATAATAAAGAGTTGTTAAACTTCCACAAACCTTTTCCCTAATGAAAGGGTTACATTCTAAATCTAGCAAAATCATAGAGTGATCTGACCGATAGCTTGGAAGTACATTACAATTTTTAGACTGTTTAAAAGTTTTCAGTGAGAAGAAAAAGTCTAATCTAGCCTGTTTAAAAGGTTTCTCTTCCTCCAAGTGTATCGCTGTACATCTGGAAAAGTTCTCTATATGGGTCTATTAAATTTCTTTCTTCAATAAATTCAAGAACTTTTCCTAGCTTTCGGATTGTTAATATTCACATAGTTGCAATAATCTATACATGGGTTTTGGACAAGATTAAAATCACCACAAATAATAAAGTATTCATTTTCAAAATCATCGATAACTGACATAATATTGGAAAAAAAATCTGGATTGTCTGTATTTGGTCCGTATAGACATACTAGAGTTATCTTTCTATTTTCTACAAGAATATCTAAAATTAAATAGTTTCCATTTATATCTTTTTTTTCTTTCAACACTTTGCATTCAAAATTATTATTGAACAAAATAGCTACACCTCTAGAGTTTGAGCTAACAGATGAAAAGAAACACTCATAACCCCACATAGATCGCACTATGTTTTCTATATCATTTGTAAAATGAGTATCCTGAATACAATATATATTACAGTTCTTTGACTTCAGCATATCAAATACGTCTTTTCTTTTTAATGTGTTCCGAAGGCCTTGACAATTAACAGACAAAATCTTTATTGAACTCATTGATCATAAAATGTTTGCATCCAAATTACATCAAGTAGTTGAATGAAAGAAATAAAAATATTTTTCCAATAATGATGTAAACACAGAAAAGTTATTAGAATGGGGATGTCAAACAGGATAATTTTCAAAGGAGTGTTTAAAAATAAATGAAAAAAAATAGAACAATACATGAGAAAAAGTTTAAAAAAATATTCAATGGATTGAATATGACAATTGTGATAAAGCATTTTCATAATTATGAACAATGTTTCACAATTTTTCAGTTTATACAGAATAATATCTTTACATTAACATTTGCCATAAGTGTCACTTATAATTGTAAGTGTGAGTAGTATATATTTACATGTTCAATTATAAGAATAATAGGAATTAGTGACTCAAGGAGATAACAAAAATACAAGTTAAGTCACCTTAAACATTATAAATGTCATGATTGTATACTCTAGTTCTGAGTATACTAATTTCACCATAAAGTGTCTATATAATATAAATTGTCATCAATATTTCTTATTATTATAAAATAGTAATGTATAAACATATTCTATGACAGAAATAATTGGACATATTGATTCAAGGAGATAAAAAAAAAAAACAAAAACAAAAACATTGAGTCACTTTCAATATAAGTAGTTAAATCATTTCTTATTTCTAGATATAAATTTGTATAATTTTATAGTTACTAGTTCAGAGATGTCAAAATGAGTACTTGTAAAAGCATTTTTTATTAATTTCAATTAAAAACAAGAATTTCAATACATTTTGCCTATTTTCTGTGTTGTAACCTTATCCTTATATTATCAAATAAGTTAAACTTCAGTTGTAAACCATCTTCCAATCTACCATATACTCCAGAGTTGTAAAACCATACAGATTCAAAACAGTTCATGTCTCTTAGTTTACTAATAAGTTGCATGTTTCTCCAGGTAACGTCGTCACTAATGCGTACACTGTTATTCAAGTTTTTTCTATTTACCATCACTTTTCTTTTAACATCACTATTGAATAGTCTTACAATCATTGGTTTTGGTCCAGGTTTGTCTGATGGCAAGCGGTGGATTGCAACAACATCCCGCTCTTCTAGGTGTACGTTAAGATCCCTTTTCACAGTTTCTATAAAGTCTGATCGCAAATTCTGATTCTCACGTCTGGGAAAGTTCATGACTTTGATGTTGTTTTTCCTCGAGTATTGCTCATTATAGTTGGCACTAGTTATTGCCTCTTGGTTCATTCTGGTTGAATCTTCTAAGCCTTTTTTGTTTTTGATAACTACATCTCTGGTTTGGTCAATTTGTTTTCTGAGTTCTTCATTCTCTATTGATAAGGCTTCAAACTTGTTTTGCATCTCTTGCATTTCTTTCTGTACTATTGCTAATTTAGTGTTAAGTTTCTTATCCATAGTTGATTCAAATCTTTGAAAAAGTTTGGTCACAATAGAAGTAACAATTATTTCCAAATCATGTGTTCTTACAAGATCTTTTGTTAGTATGTCAAGATCATCTTTTTTAGTTATCCCCTGAAGGTTTGTTTTGATTTCATCTAGGTCCTTTTGTAGACTATTTAATCCACTAGTATCCATACTATTGTCTGACTCACTAGACAACTCTGAATGAGTTCTCTTTGGTAGTTTAGGTTGTGTTCTGGCTTTTGTTTTATCTAAATCCCTTCTGGCTGACAATAGTGTTTGAACAGTATTAGTGTTAGTAGATTTCTTTTCCTTAGGATTTTGTCCAGTTTTATTACTTGGTAAAGAATTGCCTCCAGGCATAATGTTGTTAGACAATATAACTGCTCACAACAGAAAATCAATAAATCAAATCCAAATGGAAATTCTTTAGAGGCTCATATGTAAGTAATTCCACATCAAATTTCTTCAAAACATACATATTAAGAATCCAAATTCACTTCTTCATCCTTTGGTATTGGTTTTAATTACTGGCACCTTGCGAAAATAACTAAATTCTGCAAAAACTGAGGAGCTGATTTTTATGGTGTTGACAGCTCGGCGGCCATATTTAATCCTTCCCAGCGGGGACTTAGTTTAACATAGGACCCTATAGGAAATACATACAAATGTCTTCTTTTAGAGAACCACTGAATGGAATGAAACCAAACATAGCATGAATGTTCCTTATGAGGTGTTGACCAAGTGTTGTTACTCTGTAGCCGATCCATCATCCAAGATGGCCCCTAGCGGAGTAGGACAATATTTAACCAAATATGGCCTCAATCATTATTAAAGTATCTGTTATGATTTTTATCTTTTTTTATATGATTTCAAAAACCCAAATATAGTCAGGTGAGCGACACAGGCTCTTGAGAACCTGTAGTTTTGTTTTTTTTTTTTTTTTTTTTTTTTGGGGGTCTTATTTGCGCAGTGCTCACAGTTTTTATACGACTGCAAACAAATTTTTGGGATCGTATAATGGTATGATGTCGTCGTCTGAAGACACATTGGTTTCCGGACAATAACTTTAGTTTAAGTGAATGGATCTCTATGAAATTTTTTAAGAAGGTTCAATACCACAAAAGAAAGGTTGGGATTGATTTTGGGGATGATGGTCCCAACCGTTTAGGAATAAGGGGCCCAAAAAGGGGTCCAAAACAAGCATTTTTCTAGTTTCAGGATAATAACTTGTGTATAAGTATTTCGATTGCTCTGAAATTGTACCACAATGTTTAATACCACAAATAGAAGGTTGAGATTCATTTTAGGGATTATGGGGCCAACAGTTTAGGAATTAAGGACCAAAAGGGCCAAAACAAGCATTTTGTAGTTTCAGACAATAACTTGTGTGTAATTGTATGGATCTCTCTGACATTGTACCACAAGGTTCCATATAACAAAGGGAAGGCTGGGATTGAGTTTGGGGTTAATTGCCCCAAACATGTAGGAATTAGGGGCCAAAAGGGCCAAACACAAGCATTTTCTAGTTTCAGACAATAACTTGTGTGTAAGTGTATGGATCTCTTTGAAATTGTACTACAAGGTTCCATACTACAAAGGAAAGGCTGGGATTGAGTATTGGGGTTATTGCTCCAAGGGGGTTCAAAAGTTGGGGAGGGAATTTTTTCCCAATGTTTTAAGGATTCATATTTTTTCAAAATTTTAAAATTTCGAATTTTGAAAAGTTTCAAGAAGAAATCTTCAATTGCACAGTATTGCGCAATGGATTAATAAGATCTTTGACCACATTTATTTTGTGTCAGAAACCTATATTATGTCAAAATTTGATCACAATCCAAATTCAGACAGTATCAAGCTTGAATATTGTGTCCAATTTACCCAAACTGTTCAGGGTTCGACCTCTGCGGTCGTATCAGGCTGCACTCAGCGAAGCATTTTATTCTATAATGTACTTGATCATTAAAATTCATTTAAAGCATAAACCCAAGCTAAAAGGGCAACAAGCTTATCAAGCACTCATGGTACAGCTTTTATTAAACACGCATTGATATACATTAAACAGCAAAATAATTATTGATGCAAGATGTCATTAAATAATAATTTTACTCTTTTATGTGTAGGACAAGAATTATAGAAGATACAGAGAAATTATAAACAGCAGAAATGATAGGCAATTTAAAATTTGCAGAAGTCAACAAAACCTAAATGGTAAGTAAACTCATCATAGATACCAGGATTTAATTTTGTATTTAGGCCAGACGCGCGTTTCGTCTACAAAACACTCATCAGTGACGCTTGATAAGACTCATAAGGCCACTTTTATAAAAGTTATTGCCCTTGAAAGATGATTATCATGATTATTATAAAAATAAAAAGATGTGGTATATTAAATATGAAAACTATTGATCATGGCTCTAAGAAAGCAATTATAGGCCAGTGACGGCCTTCAATAATGAGAAAATCCATACCCTATTGTCAAAGTAGTCAGCTATAAAAGGCCCTCAGATGAAAAATTTGAAACAATCCCAACTGTAGAACTAATTGCGTAGTTTATAACAAAACAAATTACAAAAAATAAATATGACAGATATGAAACAACAACAGCCACTAAATTTTAGTGTCAGACTAAACTTCAGGCTCCGAACTTGGGACAGGCACAATAAGAGTATGGCAAGGTTATATAAAAATAAGAAGATGTGGCATGATTGCCAATAAGACAACACTTCACCAGACAACAAATGACATAGATTTCCTGCAAAAAAACACACAGTCCAGACTAAGCAGGAAATTTATACCTTTCCCTTAATCGAAAAGACACAAAGATCTGTTAGTACTCACAGTTACTGACAGCCAGTTAAAAATCAATAAAATCTAATACATGTAATAAAAAAAAACAGGTTTGTGAGCACTCAACCCTACCCTAACTTTGGACAGTGGTTTAACAGCTCAACATATAAAGAACAAACTGTAAAATAACCGTTGCAATTGCCTCAACTCGAAAGATTGATAAAATGCACAAAATCAACTAAATTTAAAAACCCATAGACAAAAAGCACGGAATTAAGAGAACTCACAAGTAAGAAAGGAAATATTCTTAAAATGTTCACAAACATGACAAAATAAGCTTTTTTATTGCTGTTTCTCTCTCCATTTATAACATTTTATTTGTTTATTTTGTGTATTTATAGGTGATCAGACATCTTGGTTTTCATGATCAATAGGTCAATACTGAAGAGGAAACTGAAAGTTGATATTTATCTACATGGTGTGCTGGTTGGATTAATGTGAAATGGAATGTGTGCTTTCCTGCAAAAAAGAAATAGGAAATTTCATCATGATCACATGATAATGGCTATAAACAAAATGGAGTTCTATCATAGATGCACAAAAACACAATTGTAAAAATGCAACAACATATTATATATATTCGTCGAAAGAAGGGAGAAATGAAGAAAAAAATAGTATTTTGTTGTTGAAAGGAACACCAGCTTTATCCACTCATTTACAATTGTTCCTCATATCAAATATACTGAAGAAGATCTTCAAAGAACAAATTGCAAAAATGTTTTCTAAGAATTGAAGGAAAATGTTAAGTGAATGGAATAATTTATGCATTGAACTTTTACGTAGTGGATTGAATAACTGTACACAGCAGCTGAAACAGAGGAAAATTAAAATTTACAAGAAAAGTGTTTATTTTATTATTAAATTTGCAAATATGAACACATTCTTAAGAACACCACAAATGGTATGACATTCAAATTGGTTGCTTATTAATGTATTCCATTGAAACAATAACAAGAAAACAGAATACTTTGCTACAAAAAATATTTTATAAATCAAAGTTAAAGTCATATAAAGTATGTACAATACCTTGACCTAAACAGTCAGACTCACTATTTTGTTTTTGTATGTCATGATAATTTTGAGTTAAAAATTTATTAAAGTTTTAAATATCATTTGTATCATTTATTAAGTCTTGTAAAAATTATGTTCATACTGTTTGTATAGTGAAGAAATTTACAATGAGTAAAAATAGGGGAAAACATTTCCTACAGGGAAAGATGATGTACAGAAATTTCCTTAGAGGAAATTTGGAGAACAATGTTTTCCTTAGAGGAAATTTGTGGTCTTGAATTTTCCCTCAAGGAAAAGTGTTTGTCAAAAATTTCCTCAAAGGAAATTGCAGTTGACATAATTTCCTCACAGGAAAAAGTATTTCCTCAAAGGAAAATTTGAAGCTGCAAATTTCCTCAGAGGAAAAAGTATTTCCTCAGAGGAAAATTTGAAGCAGCAAATTTCCTCAGAGGAAATAGAATTTCCTCAAAGGAAAATTTGAAACCACAAATTTCCTCAGAGGAAATAGAATTTCCTCAAAGGAAATATTAATGCAGCAAATTCTAAGGAAATCTTTTTCCTTGAGGAAAATACAATTTCCTTGAGGAAAATCTTTTCCTTTAGGAAATTTGATTTCCTTGAGGAAAACTACTTTTCCTCTGAGGAAATTGTTGAAAAAGGGCATAACTTTTTCAACAGTGGTGCTAGAGCCAAAATTTTTAGGACAAATATCAGGAACCAATACCAACCAAGTTATCAACTTCATTTTGACTTAACTCCAAAATTAAGGTGACAACTTTTGCACTCAGCGGAATTGCAAACTTGTCCCGGAGACTGTTAATACGAAAAATGAATGGCAATTATATAACTGTATAGACACACATTTCCAGTAAACGGAGCAACACAATAACGCAAACAAACAAAAGATAGCTATAGGCAAACATACGGTTTTCAACAATAGACAGAACTCGCGTCTATGAAATGTGTCAAGCTCTACGACTTCATTAATTAAGATAACAACTTATATTTGTATAATTCGCGTTATAGCAATTATTAGAAAATTGCTTGCAGTACGTTAAATACGAGAAGTTAAGAAGTTGATTGTATGTTTACAGAATACAAAGGGATAGTATACGCTGGATTTGTGTTGTATGGTTTAATGATAACCACTTCTCTAGTCCTTATACCCGGTATTCAGTTGGTAAGTTATAATTTTTATGAATAGATTTTCTTTGACATTTGGTTAATTGGCAGTTATTAATTGATTCAATGAGCCTATGTTTCTTCAAAATAAAAATGATGCACTAATGCGTTTGGAAAATGTTCTTTTGTTCATTTCCTAGCTTTATTTCATCGTTGATTTCGTGTCTGTGTTGTTTTTATAAAAAAAAAATGAGGAGATGAGGTATGATATTCAATGAGACAACAATCAATTGAGCAAAGGTCAAGGATATAAGCAACTTCTGGCCACAGTACGTCCTTCACCAATGAGTAAAACCCATATAATTACCTTTTTAATTATCCCGGAATTTCGTTCAAGCTGTACCCGGAAAGCCCCCAAAGAATCTGTACTTATCTATTTAAAGCTGTCTTTAATCTTATGCTGTCAAATATATAAATTTGATAAATGCACGAAACCGTTTTGTCTCGATTAAGTGACTGTCGATATATTTGAAAATAAATTTATACAGCTTTTCTGACACTTTCTTCATGGTATTATCATTATTTAAACCAGCAACCCAGAAATGAATGTTCGTCAATTGATGCAACCTTTCAATCATGAGCTTTTTCCGAGTTGTTCTTAATTTGCAAACAAAAGGGATTATTTAAACTGCAACTAGTCTAAAGAATAATATATCTTAAAATTTAAGCAATACAAAATGAGTCTATGAATATATTATATTTTTTCTATATTTTCAGGACAAACGATATTTGTTGTTGCCATGGATATATATGTTAATTTTAAATGTTTTATATGAAACTGGTTCTGTAGCCTTACTCCCTACAGTCCACATGGAGAGGGAAAAGGTAAAATTTATCTCATAAAGTAAAATGTTGTTCAGTACATACATACATCGTAATGTAAAACATTGATACTTCATGCGTCAACAAATGCTAGCTTAATTATCAACTATAAAAAGGTATAACATTTTTTTGAGCACATAACATGTGTTTCCTGAATAACCACCAGGTACTCGCACGTGACCAAAAGTGACATCCAAATTATAAAACATTGACTAAAATTTATTTAATACATAATCGTTTTATTCTTATAAAAATGAACAAAAAGAGAAGAGAGAGTCATTTGAATGGTCATTCTTGTGCAGTATAATATTTATCGCTAAAATCTTAAATCCTGATTTTTTTAGGAAATACATACATCCTGATGTAGTACTTAGAAACATATATGTGCAACAGATGTTTATGCAAAGCTTCATTTAATAGGGATAAATATGATATAAGAATTAAGATAGAATTGATATTATTTTTACTGATTTACATTATTTAACTTTTTTTTTTTACTTTGCAGACACTCAACGCCTGGGAAATTATATGGGTTTTCTTTTACTCTTTTAAACTCATAGCGAACGTAAGTGTATAACTTAAAGAATTGCTATATAATGAATTACTAATAATAAAAGCAGATTAAACTACACAGAAAAAAATCATAAAGTCAAATCAACTGAAAAATGAAACTATTAGAGAATTCTGTTATTACCTTTGTGTGGTACTCACGAAAACAATTGACACAGCATACAAAGTATTGATTACTAATTAGAATACTAGAAGACATATAGTTAGGACCATAGAAAACAAGTGATAAAATCTCAATTTATAAGTTCGTTATGAGTTATAAGTTAGTTTATTAAACAAGTATGACATATTTTACAAATAGTAAACAAACTTTCCATTGTATCTAAAATGAAATAGATATACAATGGCAATCATACCACATCACCTGATTTTTTATATAGTATATATTTCACTGTATTTGTTTTTATTTTAGTGTTATTGTTTTGCCTGTGTTGTCTCACAGTACCAAGAGCTTTCAGAAGGAAGGGGAACATATGAATATCTATACAAACCAGTAAGTTTATGTTATTTTTAAGTTAATGAATTTATGTTATAGGATCTATATGACAGACAATTAGTATAAATAAATGTTCACTAACGAGAAATGAAGAAGACTATACAACAATATAACAACAAACTAAAAAATATATCGAAAACCTAAGATTACGCAACGCAAACCAACTATCATGGAAGAACTCATGTGCTCCAAGGAAGGCTTATTAGTCTTTTAAATGCTGTTTAGTTATGTGGAATTTTGCTGAAACTAAGTATTGCATTTGTACAAGATGGACATATCAAAGAAAAAAAAACCAAACATATGTGTACTTTCGTCTCTGTAGGGTTTAGTGACAATTTATTCTCAATATTCTAAGAGCTATCTGTACAGTTTCAGATGTTTTTGTTTTTAGTATAAATAACATAAATAACTAATATATCATTAAATGCATGATTTTATACAGATCTTTTCCATTAATTAAAATATGGTTATGCTTTTACAGAGAACTCATCGGTCTCACAGTTGAAACATTTGAACTGCCATTCGGATATCACTTGCCTCCCTACACAGAAAGTGATCCGAATAAAGAACTAAATCCTCCAGATTACAAACAAATATATCCACAACCCAAAGAGGAACCTATATCAAATCATTCACATACGTTTAATGTGCAATCAAGCAATAACAATTGTTATCAAGTAACGGTGGATATTGTGTGGATATGATTATATTATTATGTAGATACAATGGGGATATAACTTGAATCGAGTCTAAGTGGATCTTTTGATGATACGGAGTTTGTGCTGTTTGGAGGAATTCTGCAATAAGCATGAAAGACAGACACAAATTGAAGATGAGTGCTTAATATACTACGTATATACAATGTAGCTCCATTGTGATAAAGAGAGGACGTAACACCTGAAAATGATACACTACTCAAGCCTGGTGGTACATGTATACAGTCACGGGAAGGGACATACTGCCGAGCAGTTACAATTTGTTGGCTTCTATTGAAAATGTCAATGCCTCTCATTGCCTGTCGTGAAAAATGTGATAAAACACAGAGAAAGAGAGTAAATAAGCTATTTATTAACTAAATGTTATCTGTATGTGTGATAAACAAATGTCCATATGTACCGGTAACTGTTTCTAGTCATGTATTTGTTAAACAAATTGTTTTTTATAATTTAAATGACAATTTTTGCTTTATTCTTGAACTGGCTAACATATTGCTCATAAATGAAAGTGCTTTAATGAAAACTCAGGAAAAAAGTTGTATAACCTAGAGATTTACCTTCTGAAACTGATTTGTCATGATTGGTAAATTCTGGTTGGAAGTAGATTCTGTCCCGTTTTGTACTGATAAAACAACATCTGCCAGTTAAAGAATTATTATGGTGCTAAACTTAATAATTCTATTTACAATTAATTCACAATTCATACTTGGTGAAATATCAAAAAAGAATCAAATACTATCTTTGTTTATTTTAGCATTTTATAAACTTCAATCCATCACATCTATCCATTGAACTGGACGTTTTCCAGTACTCGGAACATAATGAAAAGCATCAAATGTTTTCTTTTGATTGACGAAGAAACACATATTTATATTATTCGCTATGCTGGCCGTTGTTTCATGCAGAAATTAAAAGGGGACACAACTCGCAACTCGTATGATACTGATTTAAATCTTCAGAATAAGTATGATTACTAGATTTACCTTCATCAGGACAAATCGAGATCTAAAAACTGGAAATCGAAAAGCTTTCATACTGATATATTCTGAATATAACAAAAAAAGGGGACATTAAATAACAGGTAAAACCGTCTTACGTAATCTATTATTACAGAAAATTAAAGTCCAAATAATAGTCTGATAGATTGATTGTTGTTTGCTGAACGGTCAGTGCCAATATCTTATGCAAATCTATGACAAAAATACATTTTGTTATCTCGGAGCTCTTTTTTCTAGCTTACTAGACAGTATTGGTTTTGATCATTGTTGACAGTACAGTGGCCTGCAATGGTTTACATTACTGTCCTTTGGTCGTTAGTATATAGTAGTCTCATTGGCATTCATACCATATTTTTATATAAACAATTATCCAACTAGGTGGAATCTGCATAGAGAGCCGACGGTGTCAAAGGGGGAAGTTTGGACTTTCATTAGAAAAAGAGGATATAATGAATAGGGGCTGACATTTCGACTTGCAACAGGCCACATACTACCACGAAAGAATTGTGATAGTTTTTTTACTCGCAAGGAGCATGACCCTTTCCCCTTCTCAAAGCATCGGACTTATCGTATCCATTCCGATTAGGCCTGGTTGTAAAACAAAACCCACACAGCGAAACGTACACTTTTGTAGGTGAAGTTGGGTCGTATTCCTCAGTCGAAGCAACTGGGTCCAATTTATATAACCAGGATACCCTCGGGTTTGAAAGAAATATAGGCTGTTATATAGGGGCAGTGATTTTGGTGAACAGAAAATAAATCGCACGCAATTCATAAAGAGTTCTTGCACACATGAAAAAAAACCTGGCAATCTCCAAACACGATGCATCGGACTTAACGTCCTTATTCTCGGTATTTATAGATTCCAAACAGTTTCCCCCTCCTCTCAACATTGGACTTAAACTCGGACTGAAGAAGCCCAAACAACCTGACATATTTCTATATACATACATGTCCATGACGTTAAAATACTAAATCCCTGGGATGTGTTTTAGTTGATTTTAGTCTCTGATGCATGATTTTTTATTATTAATTGTTTTGGCTTTTAACTAGCTGTCAGTAACTGCGAGTACTCTCAAATCGTACTTTCTTGTTTATTTGACCTGTTGATACTATTGTAATGCTTTTTTTGTTATTTAATGTTATTCAGGGTTATATCTGGTCTATATACTAGCTTTGATAAGTGTTTGGTACTAATATAAATTTCCACTTCGTACTATGAACATCAAAATTATTTATTTTGTAAAAATATTTCCTTTCTCTATTGTAACTGTACACGTATACCTAACAACAAAATTATTTTCATTTACCTGTGTTTAAAGTTATTGCAAATGGCTGATATTTTTGTTCGAGCATATTGTTTTTCTTAAATTGGTCAACATTTCAAACCGATATAACATGTTACTTTTATTATTCTTCCCTTAGTTTATTTATTTTGTATTTGCATTGTATCATAGGTCAAATTTATTTGTTCAGTGTATGTTCAATGGTGTTAATATGTCCTTTGATTGAGTTAAGCTATTTCAGTTGATATTTTATAGTGTGTCTTTCTATGTAGTGATGTTACACTATTGTTTCAGAAAAAGGGTGAAGGTTTGGTACCATTAAAACGTTTAAACCCGCTGCATTTGTTTGCACCTGTCCTAAGTCAGGAATCTGATGTTCAGTAGTTGTCGTTTGTTGATGTGGTTCATAAGTGTTTCTCGTTTCTCGTTTTTATATAGATTAGACCGTTGGTTTTCCCGTTTGAATGGTTTTACACTAGTAATTTTTGGGGCCCTTTATAGCTAACTGTTCGGTGTGAGCCAAGGCTCCATGCTGAAGACCGTACTTTGACCTATAATGGTTTACTTTTATAAATTTTGACTTGGATGGAGAGTTGTCTCATTGGCACTCATACCACATCTTCTTATATCTATGTATATCTTTATTTCAAAATTACATCCATATGGGCCAAACAATTGCAAACAAAATTCATACTTAAACAAGACTATAACCGGTGAGTTTAAGTTCACCAGTACCTGTATCAATACCTAGTAGTAATTTTAACCCAAATAGTAATGTAAATTCTGTTCACATGAGACGTTTTGTTGTCAATGAACTTTTTTTAAATTTTATAAGTTTGGGAATGCATACACATACAATTTCAACGAGCATCATGCCCACAAGACATCAACAACACAGGCAAACCCGTCTTAGAGCCACTTTTCCTGAAAGAGATGCAACCTTAGATTTATAATAGAAATACAATTCATAAAATGAAACTCAGTCAACAAGTATCAGTTAAATCGTGTTGGTTTAAAAGCACTGGCGAGTTGATATATGTATCCTTGGACACTAACAGTCCACCAGCAGCCTAAGGTACGGATGTAGTGGTAGTTTTGTTACCTGTCACCACATAACACCTACCAAAATGGTCAGGTGTTTCTGGATTAACTGTCATAAGTTGCAATCGAAACCAAGAAGTAAACCAAAGAAAATAAAAATAAAAAAGACATAAACAGAACAGAACCGCCAATACCATTTTGATTTGAGGAAGTAAAAATATTTAAACACAGATAGGTTGAAATAGATATTCAATTTGATAGATATGATTTAACTCCATAGAAAACTGAGGACTGAATAACACGAACCCCAACCAAAATCCGCGGGTGATCTCATTTGCTCTAAAAGTAAAGGTAAGCAAATCCTGATTCATATGTGGTACCCGTCGAGTTACTCATGGAAAGTACACATTCGGCGATAAGACTCATTCAGTGATGTCACAATCGAGGAAAAGAGGACGGAATTGTGACTACAGCAATTGGAATATATCCGTGGTAATATGTGACAGATATTCCATAACGATCAATCAAATCATGATGGCGTCAGTAAGACTTATACCTCTACAACCAGGACATAAGCACTGAAATAACGTCTCAACTGGGAGATATATATATTCCATATGACGGATATACAGGCACTGTTGGGATGTTGCTACATAGAAATAAAAAGTTCACAATAGGAAAGCTGAAATCATCCCTTTTGTCGTAAAGTTAGGTTCTCAACATTGTCAATTTCTAGATGAAAATTACGATACGAGGCAGGCTTTACTGGATCTGTGGTATCTTTCATTTCAATGTCGATGGGGTAGATGCGTTCAACATATTAAATTGTTTAGTGATAGGAACTGTCATTGAAATATAACCTTAGCGCTTTTATTATTGTTCTACACGTCACAGTGAGGCCTTCAACATGAGATCTACTCTGAAGTGCAGTCACCAATTATAGGACGGTGATATTGCATATCTGCAGGTTAAGTTCTTTGAGTTTGCTTTTCGCTACTGCCAGCATTCTTTGATGCAGTAATATTTACAAACATTTTGCTTGTACGTTTTTATTTGGTATTTGCATCGCTACATGCGACTGTAGATCAAATAACCGCTATAATCCATCCGTCCGAAACACAAAGATGATATCGAGTTTGCATCATCTCAACTGCGATAGTTTTCCTTAGAAATAATTACACTTTTGCAACAGTTGCACACAGTTTGAAGATGTGCAGCTCCTATTTTGGACAGATTGTAATTATTTTTTTAAGTTATTGCACGTTTGGAACTTACTGATTTTGTTATCAAATGCTATAGGAGTAAATCATTTGTGTCATCTGTAATTCCAACAGTTTCCTTTCAACATCATGCAAACTTTGCACAATAATTGTATCCACATTTAAGATGTGGCGTATTTCCTATTTTAACGGACGATGTGAATGCTATCATGCACTGTTAGCAAAATTTTCACCAGACTCAAGCTAGCGACCAATTCCAGCGACCAATTAAGCTAGCGACCAATTCTATCGACCACTAAAGTTACCAATGAGAATCAACTTGTCAAAGAATCATAATGCGGTATGTGTGAAAACCACAAAACCCCATTATGAAGAAACGTTCAGTTAAAAAAAAAAAAAAAAAAAAACTATCTACCAGTACGGTATATATTGTTTTTGACGTTTAAATGACCAGAGATGTCCAGCAATTGAAGTGAAAGTGGAACACATCAACACCAATGACGTCTGTAACTGAATGCTCTGACTAGCTTGTTTGCTAAATGCCGGCATATTGATATCAAGGAGTAAAGAAATATATATTTTCTATAAAAAAAAAACGTGCCAGCAATTCGAAAAAAGTCCAAATATCTTAATAAAGCCTGTGTCAGATGTATGATGTTTGATGAAATTTTGAATATGTCTATTATTAATACAGTCTTTGTTACCGAACTATTTTTATCCCGCTGCATCTAAACACATACTAAATATTATCATACATGTACTTATATAAATGAAAGTGCACCCCTTCCCGGATTTTACACCTTCGGGAAAGGGACAAGTTGGGAAAATAACCATATTTTAACGTCTTCTTGACGTTTTCTGTGTTTTCCATACTCTAAACCTATCATGTTGTAAACTTGTATCAGTTATTGCAAATAAATATTAAAGACGTCTATCTCATAAGCATATAATGGCTATATAAAAGCACATGGCGGATCAGAAATGAGAATAAAAAGTTACTGTAAACAAATCGAATTTAAAAAAAACAAGAATATCTGTCCATGATGATTTGCTCGCACATCATTTTCCATATTCAGTGAACCGTAAAACTTGTGTCAAAATGCTTATTTTGGCATTCAATTTAGAAAGATCACATTATAATGAATATGTGTACTACGTTTCAAGTTGATTTGACTACGACTTCATCTTTAACTACATTCATTAATAACGTTAATCTAATGCAGTATGAATGGACGGACGGACGGATAAAAGAACGATCGAACGGATGAACGGTGAAACGAACGAACGAACGAATGAACGAACACACAGACCAGAGAATATCATGCGCTTTACTATCGTAGGCCGAGCATAAAAATATATATTTAATGTGAGTTGACTTAAACTTGTTCCTTAGTACAATATATATGCTTTCAAATAAACGAAATAAGAAAAATACTTTGTGCGATAGAATTACTATATACTGGCTTTCCATACACTCGGCATCCTCAAATATCCTGTATTTTTTAGAAAAGGAACTTTTAATGTCTATTTCCTATACTAAATATGAAAACATATGGAACAGCAAGCTGTAAGGGTGTATTTCATGCCGATAATAAGTACTTTCAAATGAAATTATACGTGCACTATTTTGTACGGCATGCACCTTTACTTGAAATAAATGTATCGACAGGTAAAAAAGACTTCTGATTAAAGGAAAAATGTACACTTTGAACCCCTACAATTCCCGAATGGGCCTAACCCCAAAAAAATTATTTCAGTGGGCTCTGCTCTGATTTATTACCTTTCATTTGAGCCATGTCCGGTAAAGAACTTTGCCGTTCGAAGCTGGCGAGGTTGTCTACCGGACATGGCTCAAATGAAAGGTAATAAATCAGAGGAGACCCCACTGAAATAATTTTTTTGGGGTTAGGCCCATTCGGGAATTGTAGGGGTTCAAAGTGTACATTTTTCCTTTAATCAGAAATCTTTTTTACCTGTCGATAGATTTATTTCAAGTAAAGGTGCATGCCGTACAAAATAGTGCACGTATAATTTCATTTGAAAGTACTTATTATCGGCATGAAATACACCCTTACAATTTGCTCTTCCATATATTTTCATATTTAGTATAGGAAATAGACATTAAAAAATCCTTTTCTAAAAAAATACAGGATATTTGAGGATGCCGAGTGTATGGAAAGCCAGTATATAGTAATTCTATCGCACAAAGTATTTTTCTTATTTCGTTTATTTGAAAGCATATATATTGTACTAAGGAATAAGTTTAAGTCAACTCACATTAAATATATATCTTTATGCTCGGCCTACGATAGTAAAGCGCATGATATTCTCAAGTCTGTGTGTTCGTTCATTCGTTCGTTCGTTCGTTTCACCGTTCATCCGTTCGATCGTTCTTTTATCCGTCCGTCCGTCCATTCATACTGCATTAGATTAACGTTATTAATGAATGTAGTTAAAGATGAAGAAGTAGTCAAATCAATTTGAAACGTAGTACACATGTTCATTATAATGTGATCTTTCTAAATTGAATGCCAAAATTAGCATTTTGACACAAGTTTTACGGTTCACTGAATATGGAAATGATGCGAGCAAATCATCATGGACAAATATTCTTGTTTTTTAAATTGATTTGTTTACTTTTTATTCTCATTTCCGATCCGCCATGTGCTTTATATAGCCATTATATGCTTATCAGATAGACGTCTTTAATATTTATTTGCAATAACTGATACAAGTTTACAATATGATAGGTTTAGAGTATGGAAATACAGAAAACGTCAAGAAGACGTCAAAATATGGTTAATTTCCAACTTGTCCTTTCCTGAAGGTGTAAATCCAGGAGGGGTGCACTTTCATTTATATAAATACATGTATGATAATATTTAGTATGTGTTTAGATGCAGCGGAATAAAAATAGTTCGTTAACAAAGACTGTATTAATAATAGACATATTCAAAATTTCATCAAACATCATACATCTGACACAGGCTTTATTAAGATATTTGGACTTTTTTCGAATTGCTGGCACGTTTTTTTTTTTTTTTTATAGAAACTATATATTTCTTTACTCCTTGATATCAATATGCCGGCATTTAGCAAGCAAGCTAGTCAGAGCATTCAGTTACAGATGTCATTGGTGTTAATGTGTTCCACTTTCACTTCAAATGCTGGACATCTCTGGTCATTTAAACGTCAAAAAACAATATATACCGTACTGGTAGATAGATTTTTTTTAACAGAACGTTTCTTCATAATGGGGTTTTGTGGTTTTCACACATACCGCATTATGATTCTTTGACAAGTTGATTCTCATTGCTAACTTTAGTGGTCGATAGAATTGGTCGCTAGCTTGATTGGTCGCTGGAATTGGTCGCTAGCTTGAGTCTGGTAAATTTTCCACCAAAATCTGCGCAGAAAACAATACCTGATTACTTCAATGATGAACTACACCTGTCATTTCATATCTACACCAATCATATTGCATCCAATACTTGCAACCCACGAGGGTATTAGAGACAATTAACCACTATGAGATAAAATCCTTACATCAATATTGCTCTTGTTAATCGTCCTCATACAAATATATCCTGATGGCCATGCTATAATTGATTCCTAAATTTCACAAAAATCCTTATAAAAGAGAGGCAAAAGATACCAAATTGACATTCAAACTCATAAGTCGAAAATTAACTGACAACGCCATGACTAAGAAATAAAAAGACCAACAGACAAACAACAGTACACAAAACACAACATAGAAAACTAAAGACTGAGCAACACGAACCCCACCAAAAACTTGGGGTGATCCCAGGTGCTCCGGAAGGATAAGCAGATCCTGCTCCACATGTGGCACCCGTTGTGTTGCTCATGTTTTTACAAATCCGGTTATAAGTCTAATTCGATAGGTCTTATTTGGGGAAAAGGGGACTGGATTGTAGTTACGACAATTGGAACATATCCGCTATCATCTGTGAAACGGATATTCCATAACGGTCAACCAACTCGTGATGGCGTACGTAAAAGAGAGACGAAAGATACCAAAGGGACATTCAAACTCATAATTCGAAATAAACTGAGAACGCCATGATTAAAAAAGAAACAGACAAACAAAAGTACACAAAACACAACATAGAAAACTAAAGACTGAGCAACACGAATTCCACCAAAAACTGGGGGTGATCCTGCCCCACATGTGGCACCCGTCGTGTTGCTCACGTTAGTACAAACACAGTAATAAGTCTAATTCGGTAGGTCACATTCGGGAAAAGGGAACGGGATTGTAGTTACGACAATGGGAACATATCCGCTATCATCTGTGAAACAGATATTCCATAACGGTCAACCAACTCGTGATGGCGTCCGTAAAATTTACGAAGGGATGATTTCAACTTCACCACTTAGATCTTGGTTTAATAGCATCCTTGTGAGCAGCAACCCTCTACCAAGTAAATCATGATAGGAAATTAAAGCCTTGGAATATATATAAAGAACGATATCAAACCGGGTCGTCAAGATGTTCCACTAAACATCTTTCTAAGGTTCATTCAACCATTCTTTCTACAGTGAAATATGGCCTTCAGGTATATTTTAATGCGATATATTCAACAAACAGTGTCAATCAAATGTGGATTCTGAAAAATTCTTATAATATACTCCAAAATCTTCAATCACAATCTTTTCGTCTTTGCAGTAATATCAAATATTTTTAATTTTTCCACGCTTTACACCACTATTCCCCATGCTGAATTGAAAGATTGACTACATCGTCCCATTAGACATTGCTGTTTATACAAAAACGGGGATCATTATATAGATGGACGACTTCAAACTAGAATCTATGACAAACTTGATGAGTTAAACTTTCAAATTGTCAACTTCTATTTTCTCTTCAGTAAAATACCGTCTGTCCCATCGTATTGCGTTTACATATCTCAATTTATACGTTACGGCATGTAACTCTCAGTTTATTTTCAACATTATTAATTTTGTGCAGTCGGTGCCTGATTATCCCCATAACAGGTACATAGTACCTTAAAGTAAAACAAACCATGCAGCACATCTTACTTTAATTATTTACATCTGGCTTTAAATCTGTAAAAAGTAGAACCTTTCTCTAGTTTGGGAATTTTTCAACTACCAATACTGTATAAATAAGAAGATGTGGTATGAGTGCCAATGAGACAACTCTCCATCCAAGTCACAATGTATAAAAAGTAAACAATTATAGGTCAAAGTACGGCCTTCAACACGGAGCCTTGGCTCACACCGAACAGCAAGCTATAAAGGGCCCCAAAATGACCAGTGTAAAACAATTCAAACAGGAAAACCAACGGTCTTATCTATATAAAAAACGAAAAACGATAAACACCTATGAACCACACCAACAAAAGACAACCACTGAACAACAGGCTCCTGACTTAGAACAGGTGCATAAAAATGCAGCGGGTTTAAATGTTTAACAGGCGCCAACCTTCACCCTAACCTGAGACAGTAGTGTAACATTACAACATAAAAAGACACACTATAAAATATCAATTGAAATGGCTTAACTCGATCAAAAAGACATTTAAACAAAAACAAGTAAACATACACTGAACGATAAGTTTGATCTATGACGCAATATAAACGCAATATTAAAACGTAGTTGCCTACTTAACATAGACGTTACAGGTTGTAATAAAAAAGATGTAGGAAGGGTGTCAATAAGACAACCCTTACCTGGGACAAAATGGCGTTAAATAAAACAACGTACACAGGTAAATTTAAATATAATAATTTTGTTGTTAGGAGTACGGAAGTAAACATTTTTTACAAAATTAATAAATTTGTTGTTCAGAGTACAAGTACAGAAGTGAAAATTTATCGTCATACTAAATACTTATTAAAGGTGGTATTCATGCATATTGATCAGTTGAAGGTGTAACAACACTAATTCGGGCCCGGCCAGAAAGCACATACCAGAAAGTAGTACATATTTAACACAAAATAGTTCCTACGCATGAGTGTAACTTTCAAAATATGTAGAATATTTAGGTATTTTTGGTATCAAATGAAAGCTGAATGACTGATGATCATTGTAGAACACTTTTTTGACTTATAATTTTGAATATTAAAAAAACTGCACCAAATTTTAAAAAGAGGGTACATTTTGCCTGTTTGTCAGATCTGAAGTACCTATTTTGGTACATTCGAAGTTCCGGGAACCAGTTCTTTCTTATATGCCATTAAAGGTATGTTGATTTTTCAATACAAGACACCATAAAGTGCTGCTTTGACAAGCAATGATTGTCACTTTATTTGAACTTATAAAACAAAAGAGCTGTGCCTGCCTGAAATTGAGGAATTTAACATAGAAAGCAATGGGGCCATGCATTAGTGGTGTACTTCCTGAAAGCATTTTTTTAAATCAGCGCCACGCGACGCAGAAATTAATACGGTATATATTGGACTGGTTTTTTAAAAATTTTCTATGATACTATACCATTTAAGAGTTAATGGATTTTCACCGGAAGTAATTGCACTTTCTCTTATATAACGTAAGTTATTCCAGTGATCGAAGCTAATAGATAAACTCATCATAGATACCAGGATTAAAATTTTGTACGCTAGACGCATGTTTAGTCGTCAAAAGACTCATCAGTGACGCTCGAATTAAAAAAGTTTAAAAGGCCAAATAAAGTACGATGTTGAAGAGCATTAAGGACCCAAAATTCCGAAAGGATTTGCCAAATACAGCTAAGGTAATCTATTCCTGGGGAATTGGGATAGCTTAAGATTAAAAAAAAATTTTTTTTTAGACTCACCACATGTTTTGCATTTGCGCCGATCTGCATTTCACTTGCGCCGATTTTTTCTTTCACTTACGCCGATTATTTCTTTCATTTGCGCCGATTGTTTTCCATGTAAATTACAGGTGAAAACTATTTTTATTTATCATTATCTTCCGCTAGCCAGTTATACATATATGTTATGAATTATCAATTAAAACATGCATATAACTGTTGCCCCTGCCCACAATGGGGAGGTGGAAGTAGGATTTCGAGCAAAACAAGTTAATTTTAAGGTTAAAAGCACTCTGTTTACATCCACTAAAATAATTGACTACAGCAATAAAATATCAAATGATATAAAAATCTATTTACAGCCTTTAAAATATCAAAGGACAATAAAACCTCTATACGCCATGAAAAAAGCACAGCACTATTAAAATGCAAAAAGGAGCAAATGGAACTTAAAATTATTGAATCGGCGCTAATGAAACAACCAAATCGGCGCAAATGAAAGATTGAAAATTTATAAAATGGGCGCAAATGTCATACGCCCGTTCAGAAATCTCGTCAATTGTTGTCTTTGGTTAAACAAATAACATTTTGTTTTGTTATTTTGGAAATTTGGTATTGAAGGCAGATCTTTGATAGTTCTTTTTTCACAATTATTTTTAACTTTCAGAGATGTAGAGCTAGACATGCATGTATTGTACAGACACCAGAGTCTATTTTGGGGTTCCATGTCTATCTCTCAATGTCTTTTGCGCTTTTGCGTCGTTTTGTTGCAGACTCTTTGACGTATATCCAACGTCTAACTATATTTATATAAAATGGTTAATAAAATTAATGCATTTTTTACAGAATCAAATTTTCACAATGAAAATAAATCAAGAATACAAAGGGAAACAACTGTGTTGTATAAACAGATGATAGAAGAGCGGATCTGTTCGCCTCTTTAATTCGGTAGCATTGCACTGTCAAAGCTGTATAAAACTCTGATTATTCAACCTAGTCAAAGTGAGTATTGCTCTGTGATAAAACTCTGCTTGATCACCTAGATCAAAATGAGCATTGCATTGTCGACATTGGTTAAATCCTAATTAATCAAATTGGCCAAAGGGAACATGACATTGTCTCATCATTCTTGAAAAATTCATAGGACATTTTACTAAAACTCAACTTAATTTTGAAAACAGGATATTATTATATATATATATATCTGTAATTTCGGGAGCCGAGCATAGTTTTACCATACCTTCTCCTTCTTTGATATGCCAATAAATAAACATGTCTTTGGTATCATTGTGCTATCTTTCATTGAGGCGTTTTTACAAAGAGAGGTGCATAAATATGTAAACATTAGTTGTTTCATTCAGAAGCAATAAAAAAAAACTTAATATAACTTACTGACTAGCAATAATATCTAAGTGTTATTTTATGTCCTTTAAAGTGTAAGCATTTCTTTACGCCTCCTCTCGGCCATTCTGTTATTGGTTTCATTTGATAATTTCTGGAAACATAAAAGTTTTTAACTCATGCCTGCAAACGGACTTTCAAAAGGTTGAATCTCTAAAAATATATAAAAGCTTATAGCTAATATCTAATAGTACAAATGTTAATCAGATATATTGCGTAAACTTCTAGGGAATAGTTACCAAATGACAAAACGGAACTATATATAGACACTGTTGACAGATAGATGTGTTTTAGTAGAGCATTGTGTTGGTAAAACAAATGCTTTTTTTGAGGATGAAGGTAAATCCAGAAAAGCGCTTCGGACGCATGAAATCTATAACACGTTGTTTTATTATTTTTTTTTTGTTGAAATGAATGAAATTAAATGATTTAAGGTTTATTTTAATAGAGTTCAATCACCTGATATAAATCTTCAATGTCTGTTAACATGAGTATACGATTTGCTACCACAATTGATGGAGGAAATGAATAAGACATTTTAGACACCAATTCAAGGGTATGTTCTAGTTATTGGTATAACAAGAAGGAGACATTTGATAGAGAATGCTTTGATCTCATCATGTTAAGAATAGTGTATGCTAAGTTACTTGTACGCTGTTAAAAATATTATATTTAATTGGGGTTTGAAGTTGCTCAAATGAAGGCTGGGCATATAGCTAAAGTCCGGTAATTTCGTGTGCCTTAAAGTTCAATGAACGGACTCCGGACGGATAAAAAAACCGGTGAGCATCGTATATTTATTTGTTGTCTTATCGGCGTGATATAAGTATACATGTATTCTTGCCCTCTGTGGACAAATTTAAAAGTTAACAGATTAGCACAACTTTTTAGCAATGCATTTACGACTTTGTTCTATTATTTCGTTTAATTATTTTTACATAATGTTCCATTCCTGTCTCTCTACGTTTCTTGAATAGTCAGAGACATACACAAATCGAGCCGACCGTGCGAATGCTTTATAGAAAGTCAAGGTCGTTAAACTCACCAATCAACATCAACAAATCGAAACGATTTCAGGACATAATCTTTTTTTAACCAGACTGGATGCTCCGCTTAACTGGTCATGGATGAGTGCCGAATCAAGCACATGTTGTATACCATACCTAGGTGCGACCATTTGATCTTCTGAGGAGATTTTTTTCCGGATTGAATATCGTTTTCATTTTTTGCTAGTACAACTTATTTTCATTCACAATTATTTCCTGCATTGTCCTGCATTTTGTTGGACAAAACTTATTCATTATTCACCCCGTCTTTGGCAAAGTTATTTACAATGCCAGAATATTCATTTTCAAAATCCTACTGTCCCATTCTCCACCCTCAAAATATCAAATGGTCATTCCCTTAGAACTTGAATTCATTGACCGTCAAAGGCATCCATGACTTCGTTTTGGCTGTGGCTACACCTTCGGTGGTGCATAAGTTTACAAAGGAATGATATACTTCCAAAATGTATGTTTAAATTGTCATTTTCAATACTGCGTAACTCGGAAGAAAAAATAAGACAAGAAAATTGTGTTCTTTTAAATTATAATTCATAAATATGCCTATTTCAATTAGCACTTGATATCTGTTATGCTTCCTCAGTGCTTTTCTGGTAAACATTCATCATATATGTAAGCCCTCTTCACACAACAAGGTCAATATATAACATTGAACACATACACAAACATAATGAGACAAAGCAGCTACATGTAATTCATTTCTTTGTGGTTTATGAAAATATAAAGCTAGTGCATTTCTTTAACATAGCATATGAGTTCCTTGACGTCTCCGGTATTCTTAAAAATAACTTCTCCATCAACTTCATATTCTTCATTTTTAAACCTGCGAATTATTTCAAACTCAAAATTTTCAAATATTTTCTGTGATGCATGTGCAGACCCTTCTCCGTGAAAATAAACAGGAGATGGTCCGAGTTCTTTAGCAAACAATAGAGCCGCTCTGAATGCATTTGTTGCTAATCCTTTGCCCCTATGCAGCCTATGGGTACAAAGGAAAACGAGATTTACAGATTTATTACATTTAAAGCGTTTATATACGTCCATGTCCTCCTGTCTATACGTCGTATATTCCACTATCAAAGCCCATTTCTTATTTGCAACTTTTACCTCAGGCATTCCATCATATTCTAAGACAAGTCCTAGGCATGCTACGATTTCATTTGTTCGGTTATGAACCACGATAACTGAGAGATTATCATTTAGAAATTCCAATAGGTATTGCCTAAAATCCTCATCTAATTCTAGACCAATAGATTTAGATAACGTTTCGTAAGGAAAAAAGTGTTCCCCAAGGAATCCGATTAATTCGTTTGCACGTGCGGCAGCTGACAATTCAATGTGCGCATCCTTTATTTCAATCGATTTGTTGACTCTATCAAGAACCTGAAAAGCAATGAGTTCATGTAATTAGATAACATTTTACATTAACGTCTATTTCATTCATTTTAAAATAAAATACGTGTTGCAATGCTTGGAATAACATAAACGGTACCAATGGAGTTACCTTATTCGGTTCTGGAATATTCTGTCAGCATGTTGATTTCATTTCATCTTTACACTATAATTAAGTATGATATATATTGATTACAATTTGTCAAATTTCCTCATTATAACTAAACAGTATCAATCAAAGAATATAAAAAAGGACAGGTGTAACTGGGAGGACACTTGAAAATCCGATAAGATATGCCCGATTGTCAAAAATCATTGTGTTGACTTTTTTAAAATAGATAAATACTATTATTACACTTCAGGTTAAAATGCCAGATTTTGATTGGCTAATACGAGGGAGATAATTTGCTCTATCCCATGGATCAGCGGGATAATTTTTATGAATGTCACCCTCCCGTGCAGTCCAATAAAAAATCGACAATTTAAAGGACAATGAAGTAAATTTACATCAATAATTTTAACGATAATGGTAGTTCTACATATCGATCTCAGATCTTTTTCATAGACATTCCAAATAAAAATACATCTTTCTTCACTTGTGTTGTTTATCTAATAACTGTAACGTTGTAATGTACATGAAGTCATAGTTAAGCATTTTCAATTTAAGATTAGAGAGACAATAATGAAAGAACACTCAGTATGATAAATTAAATAACACATAGCTGAGAGGGTGATAGAGCAGACTGGTTCCCCTCGAAAACACATTATCAACCTTGGCTTCCATCCATTGGATGTTGGATGTGTACGGATTGATAATTTAGTCTTAGATGCATGATTTTTTTATTAGTTGTTAGTGGCTTTGAACTAGCTGTCAGATAACTGCGAGTACTCTCAGATCTGTTCCTAGTGTCTTTTTGTTGTTGTGATGTACAAGTACCCTGCCACGTCCACTTGTATTTTTGTCCATCTGATGAGTTAAGCCTTTTTCAACTGATTTTTATAGTTCGTTCTTATGTTGTACTGTTATATCACTGTCCCAGGTTAGGGGGAGGGTTGGGATCCCGCTAACATGTTTAACCCCGCCACATTATGTATGTATGTGTCTGTCCCAAGTCAGGAGCCTGTAATTCAGTGGTTGTCGTTTGTTTATGTGTTACATATTTGTTTTTCGTTCATTTTTGTACATAAATAAGGCCGTTAGTTTTCTCGTTTGAATTGTTTTACATTGTCATTTCGGGGCCTTTTATAGCTGACTATGCGGTATGGGCTTTGCTCATTGTTGAAGGCCGTACGGTGACCTATAGTTGTTAATTTCTGTGTCATTTTGGTCTCTTGTGGACAGTTATCCCATTGGCAATCATACCACATCTTCTTTTTTATATTCGCCTAGGTTGACAATGTTTTCTCGGGGTAACAATCTGCTCTTTCACCCTCTCAGCTATGTTGTATTTATATAAAGTCATTTTGTTTTTGTGGTAATGTATTGCATATCGTCATTTACGATGGAAACGATTGTTATCAGATTTAAACAGACATTTTAAGTTATTGCAAGTCTTTTGGTTTTAGGCTTGATCAGTTTGACACGGTTTTTTTATTGTTCGCTTGCTTGATTCGCCTTATTGGCTTGAGTCTGGTGTAGTGTGATAGCGCTGAATTTGTGAAAATTGTGCATCTTTATTTGGAACTATTTAAAAAGAGAATTGTTCTTAAAAAAAAACTGCTCGGTCATAAATTGCAATTAAAATATTGTTAAACTTATTATTATTTTTATCGAAATTATTTGATTTGCAATATTTGTCCGTCAATGTTTATTCACTTTCAAAATCTATTGGTTGAAGACAACGAATTGCTCTGAGAACTTCATCAAATTTTATGAGAAATCGAAGAATTCAATTACTTAATGACACATTGGGTAACGAAATATATATTTATCTCAATTTTGTTACCATGTAACGATTTTTGTTTATAAAGCTTTTTGTGATATAAGTAACAATTAAGTGTCAGTATACTTTCACGAAGACGGAAATTTGTTTCAAGATCATACTTTTGATAAATAATAGATAAAGTCACAGCTTTACATAGTTTTTAAGTTTTTCTTATGTAAAGAATTATGTATCCTTATTCATTTCAATAAGCGCTTATTCAGCATAAAACCCAAGCGACAGATTTTTGTTATCTTCTTTTGGTAATTCTTAAAGTTTTAAGTGCTAACAGTATTATTTAATTGTCATTCGACAGCCTCATTTCTGTTATGAAATTGTAACCTAGCAAACTTCTTAACTTACATATGTTTTCTAAAGTTCTTACTTCAGCGAGAGTAAGGCAGTCGAAATGACAACATCCGCCAAAATTGTAAAAGTACATGTATTCCATCCTGCATCATCAAAATTACTGCATAGACTTGTGTCTAATTCTACCAGTTAAGTTATAGCGAGTGTTCTCAGGCAAGTGACAAGGTCTAAGTCATTTTGAAATTGTCTATCGTTGATATCGCCAACCTCTGCAACCGATCTTGTTGCATCTCGTTATCATCGTCATTACAGTGGCCAGTCTCCTGGTTACATTTAACAAAAACAACAAAGTGATTCGAGTAATCTAGGACTAGTTAAGTGTAATAGTTCCAGGCTTAATGACATTCAACTATATGTACGTCAATTTCAGTAATAGCAACAAAGTGTAGAAAGTAAAGACAAGTGTGTGAAAATCGTCCATGAACTGTATGCAGTACGACTGTACCTTGCAACGAATTTTCTGATGAAAAACAAACGATGGAGAATGAAAAGTCAGACCTCGTTTTAAAAATAAACTTTTATGGAGATTCTATTAATCAGCTGACATAAGAATTTCAGAAAAACCACCTTTTGTCTTCCCGCCAAAACCAACAACGACATAATCCTAACACCAGACATTATATATTATTTGCAGAGGAGGACGATTTCGATAGTTCGCAAGTCCGCAAGGACGAACTTGATTGGGAGGAGAGGCATATGCGACCGAGCAAAAAGATGATATTCTTATTATTTTGGACTTTTATTTACAATTCACAATTCTGACACGTTGGACTTAAAGTTAAATTCATTGTGTTGAATAATTTTTTTTATATTTTGTTTTTATTTACATTTCTTATCCATAACTTTTAATCAACATGTTTTGGTGTGTCAATTTGAAATTCTCAGTTTAAACAGTGAGTGACATATTTTAATCTGACTGTTACCTAATTAGTGACCATTTACCTTATTTATAAGATATAAAATTGAGAATGGAAACTGGGAATGCGTCAAAGAGACAACATACCGACCAAAGAGCAGAAAACAGCCCAAGGCCACCAGTGTTAGAATAGGTAACAGAAGAAACTAAGCAAAATGACAGTGATGAACATAAATTAACAAAGGACTACTAGCAGTTAATGACATGCAATCTCCAGACCTCAATTAAACTGATTGAAAGATTATGTCTTCATCATATGAAAATCAAGCACAATCCCGCCCGTTAGGGGTTTAGTATCATAAATGCATGTTCTTAGTACATGTTAGAATAAAGAAAAGTGCTCTTGACCAATGAAATTGTAGGATTTGGTGTTTCCTTATTGTGAAGAATGAACGTAAAACTAATCATGTTCTTAGTAACGGATTATCCTATTGTTTAGCCCTATTTACAGTTCATCCTGGTTTGCCCACTTTTAATCACATGCATATATAAACATAGGGGTAATAGTTGTTTTAACAGTTGAAGTCTGTTTCTTAAATTTAGGCATATTATTAACCTGTAAAATCTTATAAAGAATACATATTTTGATTGAAAATTGATTCAAAAATGAGATTTAAAATGGAAAAATATTATAATCAAAATTATAAATATAATTAAAAAGAGATAAATGTTATAAGAATATTAATATTGAGATTTAAAAGGACAAAATAATATAATATAAACTATAAATATAATTAAAAAGAGATAAATGTCATAAGAATTTTAAATGAAATTATAAAATAAGAAAAACATTTATTTATAAACTAATAAAAGATATAATTGTAATCAGATTTCTATCTATTCATCTTTATCTTAATTTATGATAACACGTTTTTAGTTTATAGTGAAATAAATATTTAAAATTTGAGAGAAAAAGATATCTATAACTTTTGATGCTTAATAAAAAAAAATGTAATCAGATTTCTGTCTATTAATCTAAGATATTATAATCTAATTAAGTATTCAATCCAATATTTAATAATTATGTGAACAGTATTCTGCATCCAAGCTAGGATGTCAACTACTCAAGTTATGCTTTTGTAGAAAGTTCTCTTATCTTAGCCAAGCTTATTATCATCAGTTTGAACACTTCTCACAATTCATTTGTATTATAAATAGATAGGTCTGTCAAATTAAAGCCATTCGTATTCGTACTGATCACAGCTCACAACACGACTCACTTCTTGGACAAATCATTATGGAGATCCCTGATGAATTGAACGCTTTGTTAGCAGCCATGAAGTTGTCTGGTAAAGAACCTGCTTGGAAGTTCTCAGCAAGTACTGACCAGGTGACCGTACAGTTGATATGGAACAAGGCTAAGGAACCAGAGGTATCCTCCGGTAATTCCAAGCCGGCCCTGAAAAAGAAGCAGAATAAACCGCCATCCACCAGGAGAAGGGACGCCAAGCGTTACGACCAGTGGGTGCAGGCCAAAATCTCTGCTGCAACATCGGCTGAAGTTATACCACACACCACCAAGGTAGACAAGAACCAGCAGACAGAAGCCAAAACAGCACTAGAGGGATGTAGGGAGATAGTACCCACAAAGTACCAAGGGGAACCTGAGGGCATTGTCATCAAGACGGACATTGTCATCAGTCCGTTCAACCCCAGGAAGGCATGCCATCGCCAATACTCTCTTCAGCCAACCAGCGACAGAGGCAAGCGATGCCGGATCGACTACGACGAGGGATTTGACATGGATGATCCCGAGTTGCTCCGGACACCACCACACACATCGCCACTAATCATGCCATCTCCAGAGGCGGTTATAACAGCATTTACGATCTTGGAACGCCCAGAAACACCTTACCACACTCCTCGATGCAAAGTTAGAGCTAAACGGTCAACTGAAGCAGAATCAAACAATAGGTAGAAGTTAGTCCGCAATATCCAGACAGGATAGCCGGACTGAAAAATCCACATATCATCATTAAAGCCATTCGTATCGTTTACTTTACTGGTCACAGCTCACAACACACTTTGTGGACAAATAATAATGGATTTCCCAAATGAATTGACTGCTTTATTGGCTTCCATGAACGTGTCTGGAAAAGAACCTGTCTGGAAATTTTCGGCGAGTACTGACCAGGTAACAGTTCAGTTAATGTGGAACAAGGCTAAGGAACCAGATGCATCCTCCAGTAAACCTAAGCCGGCCCTGAAAAAGAGTAAACCACCATCCACCAGGAGAAGGGACACCAAGCGTTACGACCAGTGGGTGCAGGCCAAAACTGCTGCTGTAACCTCCGCTGATGTAATACCATCCACCGCCAGCGTAGACCAGAACCATCAGACAAGCCAGAACATCGCTAGAGGGAATCAGAGAGATAACACCTACCAAATACCAAGGTGAACCTGAGGGGATCGTCATTAAGACGGACATTGTTATCAGTCCATTCAACCCCAGGAAGGCATGCCATCGCCAATATTATCTCCACCCAACCAACCATAGAGGCAAGCGATGTCGGATTGACTTTAACGAGGGATTTGATCTAGATGATCCCGAGTTACTCCGCACACCACCACACACGTCGCCATTAATAATGCCATCTCCAGAGGCAGTAAATACAGCTATGTCCATCTTGGAACGGCCAGATACACTATACCAGACTCCTTAACCAAGTCGATGCAAGATGAAAGCAAAACGCACAACAGACCAACCCGATCTGTACCGATAGGTAGATGAAAGTCCGCGATATCCTCTCGGATAGTCGGATATAAAACCAAAGATCAATCAATTAAAGCCATTCGTGAGTTGAACTTGGAATCGATCACTGGCTAGATGTACGAGACAAGAGGAATTTCTTGTATTCAGAGGAAAGAAAGCTGAACATCGAAGAAGTAGCTAGAAAAAAACTATTTTAAATTGAGAAAATTAACAACATAAAGGCTATATGAGCCCAAACCCGTTAAAGACCCTTTCTTGTTATATCTTTGTGTTAACGGGGGGAGATAAGACCATCCCTTTACTTGCCCCAGAAAATAAAATCACTTCGTGGACAATCATTATGGATCTGCCGAATGCATTGAAAGCCTTACTTGTAATCATGAAATTGGATGGAAAAGAGCCGGATTGGAAATTCACCGCCAGTTCTGACCAAGTTTCAGTACAGCTCACTTGGATCAAGGCTAAGGAACCGGACATATCCTCCAGGAAACATAAGCCCGCCAGGGAAAAAGAAAAACAAGCCACCATCTACTAGGAGACGCAACGCTAAGCGTTTCGCCCAGTGTATGGACACAAAAACAGCCGTTGTTCCCACTGCTACCCAAGAGCAAAACACCAAGGCCAGCGTAGACTACAACAGTCCGACGGGAGCCAAGGACACAATAGTTGGTAAACAACTCACACCAACTAAGTACAGAGGTGAACCAGTGGGAGTTGTTATTAACACGGATATTGTCACCAGTCCGTACAACCCGAAACAGGCATGTCATAGCCTCATATACTATACTTCAGCTACAGAAAGAGACAAGCGTAGTAGGATTGACTTTGATGAGGTGTTTGACATCGATGACCTTGACCTACTAACCACACCACCGCATACGTCGCCCTTGAACCTAAAATCTAAAGAGGCTATAGAAACTGCCATACTGTCAGAACGGCCAAACACTCCATACCAGCAACAACACCGCAGTTGGATCAAAATGAAAGCAAGAAGACAAGCAGATCCAACACTGTAACAATAGGTACGGTAGTCCGCAATATCATAAAGGATAGCCGGACCCTAAAATCCACATATCATCATCATTAAAGCCATTCAAATAAAGTATGACAACCACTTCAGTATATTCAGAACAAGTTTGGCAGAGATAGTTTAATATTAGGAGGTCACCGTTATAGTATTAAGAAAAGACGCAACAATAACAGAATCTACTGGAGATGCACTGTTTCAACATGTCCAGCAACAGCCAACACACACGAGAGTCACCCGATAAAATTCGGTCCACCACACAACCACCAAGCTAACCCAACCAAGACAGAGGTATCCAAAATCCTACAGACAATGAAACAAAGAGCCAAGACAGAGGTCACACCTACGCCTCCCACACACATCTCTGGTACCAACACCGGAGTTTAAACTAGAATGGGTACTTTGGGGGCCTCAGTTGGTCAAAGTGGTCCCCGGCTTTGACCTAGAGATCAATCTGTGGATATCTCTTCGGTTTGTCTGTTTCCGTCGAGAAGCCCGGTGGTTCTCTCCGAGTACTTCGGCTTCCTCCACCATAATAACAGACTTCCCGGTCTCCCAACACTCCCTTAGTGTTGGGTTGGGGATTGTCCGTGGTGGTGGGTTGTATATTAGTCAGTGACACATCTCCATTAATCCTTATAGGGAGTGTACACGGATTCCACTGTACCCTCGCAGCTCTCGATGGGTGCTTCGCATATCGGAAGAATTTACATACAGTAAAATTGGTACCATTAATGTTATTAGGAGAATATCAATAACTTAAAATTTACTAAATACTGATATCATTAAGTTGTTTTATTTGATTGATAATATCAAACAAACCTGCATAATTAATGTATGCATCAATTTATGGTTATACACATATTTTTCATGAAAAATATTTAAAAAATTCCAGAAACACTCACAATTATATGACAACAGATTTCTCAGGGAAGACATACTTACATTAAGAAATATTTTCATGGACAGTATTTCACAGTGCAATATTGCCATGGACAGGATTTCATAGTGAAATATTGTCCAGAAAGAGTTAACAAAATTTCATGGACGAGGACACTATTTCAGAATGAAATATTGTCCTGGACTATTTCATGATGAAATAGTGTCCGCTGACGTACAATATTTTATATGAAATTTTGTCCGACGGACAATATTTCATAGGAAACATTCATTTATGTTACAGTGTCATCTAACGTCTAAAATACTATTTCCAAAATTATAAGAAAGTCCTTACATCACTTAAACTAATCCTTTAATGAAATGAAATGCATAAAAAGGAAGTCATGCATTGATTATAACCTTGCAGTGACAATGAGACGAATTCTTGAATACATCCAATCAAGAGATCATTTGAGCCTTGAGCACTTTACAATATTCTAAGTTTGTAAGAGAATGATGATCCCTTTCTTCATGATAAGTAATCGCTTACGCTCGTACTTAATCTTTGAAGAAAGAGATAATCATTCTCTTACATATACTAAGATATGAATTATAATTTTGATAAATCAAATTCGACTCAGGGTTTGCGCTTTACACAGCCATCTCTAAACAGATAAAAAAAATATATGAATATAGCTAGAAAAATTCATTTTTTCTTTTTATCTGTTTTTTTTTTTTTTTTTTTTTTTTTTTATCCTTTTTATAGTTTTTAATTTTTTTATATTTTAAAACTTATATTTACACAATATGAATACTTTAGTCTAGATTCTCATTTTCTTTCTACGCATTTGTAAAGCACAACTATGCTATTTTCTATACTTTTAATGTAATACAAACTGGCATACTATAGTAACGTTATAGATTTTGACTACTTTTTTTCATAAAGTAAGAAAATAAGATAAGTTATTATATACTGACCGACTTTAGAAACGCAACACTAGATTATTCTTTTTGATTCCCATTTTCAAATATGCAATTTTTGTTGAACAAACTTATGAACAGAAATTTCATTCATAATTACATTGTTTAAAAAAAATTTGCAGTTCGAAAGATGAATTGATTACGTCATTTTTTTAGTGTTCAAATCATGTGGTATACACTGAAACCCTGGTTTTTCCTTTACCAATGGATGTGTCACCGTAGAAAGCAATGACTGTCTGTAACCAACGCCAAAATGATTGTCAGAAAGGTCAACCAATTCTGTTTGACATGTTTTGGATTCTGTTTTGCACCTTCTGATTTTGCCTTTGTTCCACCCATTACAGTGTGTTTTGGCATTATGCGGGTAAACCTTTTGGGCTTTGAATGTTTTTTTGCAGTAGATTCTTTGGCATTTCAGTTTATGGTAAACATTTATGGCATGCACCTGTGTGCAATGGTATTCGGCAATTTGATTAGCAAATGACGTTTCGGCCGTAAACATATCTCGCAAATGATGTTGCGTAATCAAAATCTATTGACGTTGCAATGTCACTACAGGCCTAAGACCACAATTAATGATCCCGCTTTTCGTCTCCACGAATATAGTTCCCTTTAATTATAGTGTATTTTTTCTTTCTTTTTTTTTCTTTCCCTTTCTCATACATTTCTAAGTTTTTCTGGAGTGGAAATGAAAGAATAGAGCTGAAATAAACTTTTGGATGTTTTATTTTAACTGATTTTGATATGGAAAGAGTGATTAGGCCAGGTGCAAAAAGGTAATATTTACACTTTTCGGAACATCTCTTGACTTGCCTATAGGGGTATGGATGTGTATTGGCCAAATTTGTATGATGTATACATGCAGTTTTTTCTGAAAATTGGATACATTTTTGGACTTGTACTGTAAATTACACACACAAAAAATTAGACCAAAAAAATAGGTGAATTTGTTTTAATGCGACAAAACGTTATAAAGAACTGATAGAGGAATTAATTGTGGTCTCGGGCCTAAAAGGTGCATTTCAGCAAGTTTTGAATTTTTACTTTGACAACTTCTCTGAATGATCTATTGGTATTAATTTGTCAAACTATATGAGAAGAAATGATTTCCACTTTTATTTGATAGAAATTTTGTAAACAAAGTCACTTTTCAGCTTATATGCCCAAAATGTAGCTTTTTCGCTTTTTTCAATATTTTTGCAAAAACAGCATCCTTACTTTTTCTCTGACAGGTTTTTTCTGATATCTATTTGTGTTTGTGGAATTTATTTCAGTTGTTTTACTCATTTGTGAACTCTAAAGACAAAGAAAAGTAGATAAAAACATAAAATGTGCTGTTTTAATAGTCAAAGTCTGACGGTCAGTACGAAGCAAGTGAAATGTGAAGTTCTATGCACTCAAAAATTGTATTCCTGTAAACAGATTGCACTGAATCTATATCAAAAGCACTTATTACTGGTTGTTTAACCTTGTCTGTTTCCCAGACTACCTTTATTTTCTTCTGTTGAATGGTTGGTGGTTAAAATATTGGCCTTTTGAGGCTGAAATTTCATGCAGGTTTTAAACAGCAAAGTGAATAAACTTTGCATCAGACCATACTGACTACATATATAGTTGAAAGCAACAGTCTTTTTACATCCAGGCTTCATATTTGATCATATCTCAGCAAGGATTGGAGCAAAAAGAAGCATATTTCCATCTCCCATATCATTTATATGCAATTTAATATGAAAATATGGGGAAAGCCTAAATTGACAACTTGTTTTTTTAAGCTTGACATTGCTTAAGACCATGTCATACTCATGTGTTATGCTATTTGAAACTTATATTTACATGAAAAGAACATTTATAATATGTAGAAGGTTTTGTTTTAACTTAACAACTTCAGAAAATTGTTGTAAGTGGAAAATATTACATTTCATATAAGGCCTCGCTTCATTTGAAAACCTCTATTTTTTGGCACAGGCTCATATAAAATTAACTTTTGGTCAATTTTTTATAAGTCTGATACATTTAGTATGCTATCTATTACTTTAAATAGGTAATATCTTATACATTGAGACATTAAAAAGTGCAATTTGTTGTTTTTTGGGTATTTTTGAAGCCAAAATTTTAAAGTTGAAACTGTTCTATTTCAACGTCTCAATTCAGCAACCAAAGTTGAGATATGAAAAATGCCACATTTTCTATAATATATATCATATGGCTTTGAAACTTTGTAAACTGTCTCATAATACACTAAGCTTAAATCATGCCAAGTTTTATTGGAATTGGTCAAGTTTTTGATCCCTTATAGGCCCAAGACCACAATTAATGATCCCGCTTTCGTTGTCCACAAATATAGTTCCTTTTAATTATAGTGTATTTTTCTTTATTTTTTTCTTTCCCTTTCTCATACATTTCTAAGTTTTTCTGGGGTGGAAATGAAAGAAGAGAGCTGAAATAAACTTTTGGATGTTTTATTTTAACTGATTTTGATATGGAAAGAGTGATTAGGCCAGGTGCAAAAGGTAATATTTACACTTTTCGAACATCTCTTGACTTGCCTATAGGGGTATGGATGTGTATTGGCCAAATTTGTATGATGTATACATGCAGTTTTTCTGAAAATTGGATACATTTTTGGACTTGTACTGTACATTACACACACAAAAAATTAGACCAAAAAAATAAGTGAATTTTTTTTAATGCGACAAAACGTTATAAAGAACTGATAGAGGAATTAATTGTGGTCTCGGGCCTAAGAGGTGCATTTCAGCAAGTTTTGAATTTTTACTTTGACAACTTCTCTGAATGATCTATTGGTATTAATTTGTCAAACTATATGAGAAGAAATGATTTCCACTTTTATTTGATAGAAATTTTGTAAACAAAGTCACTTTTCAGCTTATATGCCCAAAATGTAGCTTTTTCGCTTTTTTCAATATTTTTGCAAAAACAGCATCCTTACTTTTTCTCTGACAGGTTTTTTCTGATATCTATTTGTGTTTGTGGAATTTATTTCAGTTGTTTTACTCATTTGTGAACTCTAAACACAAAGAAAAGTAGATAAAAACATAAAAAGAGTGCAAAATGTGCAGTTTTATTAGTCAAAGTCTAACGGTCTGTACGAAGCAAGTGAAATGTGAAGTTCTATGCACTTAAAAATTGTATTCTTGTAAACAGATTGCACTGAATCTATATATCAAAAGCACTTATTACTGGTTGTTTAACCTTGTCTGTTTCCCAGACTACCTTTATTTTCTTCTGTTGAATGGTTGGTGGTTAAAATATTGACCTTTTGAGGCTGAAATTTCATGCAGGTTTTAAACAGTAAAGTGAATAAACTTTGCATCAGACCATACTGACTACATATATAGTTGAAAGCAACAGTCTTTTTACATCCAGGCTTCATATTTGATCATATCTCAGCAAGGATTGGAGCAAAAAGAAGCATATTTCCATCTCCCATATCATTTATATGCAATTTAATATGAAAATATGGGAACGGCCTAAATTGACAACTTGTTTTTAAGCTTGACATTGCTTAAGACCATGTCATACTCATGTGTTATGCTATTTGAAACTTATATTTACATGAAAAGAACATTTATAATATGTAGAAGGTTTTGTTTTAACTTAACAACTTCAGAAAATTGTTGTAAGTGGAAAATATTACATTTCATATAAGGCCTCGCTTCATTTGAAAACCTCTATTTTTGGCACAGGCTCATATAAAATTAACTTTTGGTCAATTTTTATAAGTCTGATACATTTAGTATGCTATCTATTACTTTAAATAGGTAATATCTTATACATTGAGACATCAAAAGTGCAATTTGTTGTTTTTGGGTATTTTTGAAGCCAAAATTTTAAAGTTGAAATTGTTCTATTTCAACGTCTCAATTCACCAACCAAAGTTGAGATATGAAAATGCCACATTTTCTATGATATATATCATATGGCTTTGAAACTTTGTAAACTGTCTCATAATACACTAAGCTTAAATCATGCCAAGTTTTATTGGAATTGGTCAAGTTTTGACCCTAAGAGGTGCATTTCAGCAAGTTTTGAATTTTTACTTTGACAACTTCTCTGAATGATCTATTGGTATTAATTTGTCAAACTTTATGAGAAGAAATGATTTCCACTTTTATTTGATAGAAATTTTGTAAACAAAGTCACTTTTCAGCTTATATGCCCAAAATGTAGCTTTTTCGCTTTTTCAATATTTTGCAAAACAGCATCCTTACTTTTTCTCTGACAGGTTTTTCTGATATCTATTTGTGTTTGTGGAATTTATTTCAGTTGTTTTACTCATTTGTGAACTCTAAACACAAAGAAAAGTAGATAAAACATAAAAGAGTGCAAAATGTGCAGTTTTATTAGTCAAAGTCTAACGGTCTGTAGAAGCAAGTGAAATGTGAAGTTCTATGCACTTAAAAATTGTATTCTTGTAAACAGATTGCACTGAATCTATATATCAAAAGCACTTATTACTGGTTGTTTAACCTTGTCTGTTTCCCAGACTACCTTTATTTTCTTCTGTTGAATGGTTGGTGGTTAAAATATTGACCTTTTGAGGCTGAAATTTCATGCAGGTTTTAAACAGTAAAGTGAATAAACTTTGCATCAGACCATACTGACTACATATATAGTTGAAAGCAACAGTCTTTTTACATCCAGGCTTCATATTTGATCATATCTCAGCAAGGATTGGAGCAAAAAGAAGCATATTTCCATCTCCCATATCATTTATATGCAATTTAATATGAAAATATGGGAACGGCCTAAATTGACAACTTGTTTTTTTAAGCTTGACATTGCTTAAGACCATGTCATACTCATGTGTTATGCTATTTGAAACTTATATTTACATGAAAAGAACATTTATAATATGTAGAAGGTTTTGTTTTAACTTAACAACTTCAGAAAATTGTTGTAAGTGGAAAATATTACATTTCATATAAGGCCTCGCTTCATTTGAAAACCTCTATTTTTTGGCACAGGCTCATATAAAATTAACTTTTGGTCAATTTTTTATAAGTCTGATACATTTAGTATGCTATCTATTACTTTAAATAGGTAATATCTTATACATTGAGACATTAAAAAGTGCAATTTGTTGTTTTTTGGGTATTTTTGAAGCCAAAATTTTAAAGTTGAAATTGTTCTATTTCAACGTCTCAATTCACCAACCAAAGTTGAGATATGAAAAATGCCACATTTTCTATGATATATATCATATGGCTTTGAAACTTTGTAAACTGTCTCATAATACACTAAGCTTAAATCATGCCAAGTTTTATTGGAATTGGTCAAGTTTTTGACCCCTAAGAGGTGCATTTCAGCAAGTTTTGAATTTTTACTTTGACAACTTCTCTGAATGATCTATTGGTATTAATTTGTCAAACTTTATGAGAAGAAATGATTTCCACTTTTATTTGATAGAAATTTTGTAAACAAAGTCACTTTTCAGCTTATATGCCCAAAATGTAGCTTTTTCGCTTTTTTCAATATTTTTGCAAAAACAGCATCCTTACTTTTTCTCTGACAGGTTTTTTCTGATATCTATTTGTGTTTGTGGAATTTATTTCAGTTGTTTTACTCATTTGTGAACTCTAAACACAAAGAAAAGTAGATAAAAACATAAAAAGAGTGCAAAATGTGCAGTTTTATTAGTCAAAGTCTAACGGTCTGTACGAAGCAAGTGAAATGTGAAGTTCTATGCACTTAAAAATTGTATTCTTGTAAACAGATTGCACTGAATCTATATATCAAAAGCACTTATTACTGGTTGTTTAACCTTGTCTGTTTCCCAGACTACCTTTATTTTCTTCTGTTGAATGGTTGGTGGTTAAAATATTGACCTTTTGAGGCTGAAATTTCATGCAGGTTTTAAACAGTAAAGTGAATAAACTTTGCATCAGACCATACTGACTACATATATAGTTGAAAGCAACAGTCTTTTTACATCCAGGCTTCATATTTGATCATATCTCAGCAAGGATTGGAGCAAAAAGAAGCATATTTCCATCTCCCATATCATTTATATGCAATTTAATATGAAAATATGGGGAACGGCCTAAATTGACAACTTGTTTTTTTAAGCTTGACATTGCTTAAGACCATGTCATACTCATGTGTTATGCTATTTGAAACTTATATTTACATGAAAAGAACATTTATAATATGTAGAAGGTTTTGTTTTAACTTAACAACTTCAGAAAATTGTTGTAAGTGGAAAATATTACATTTCATATAAGGCCTCGCTTCATTTGAAAACCTCTATTTTTTGGCACAGGCTCATATAAAATTAACTTTTGGTCAATTTTTTATAAGTCTGATACATTTAGTATGCTATCTATTACTTTAAATAGGTAATATCTTATACATTGAGACATTTAAAAGTGCAATTTGTTGTTTTTTGGGTATTTTTGAAGCCAAAATTTTAAAGTTGAAATTGTTCTATTTCAACGTCTCAATTCAGCAACCAAAGTTGAGATATGAAAAATGCCATATTTTCTATAATATATATCATATGGCTTCGAAACTTTGTAAACTGTCTCATAATACACTAAGCTTAAATCATGCCAAGTTTTATTGGAATTGGTCAAGTTTTTGACCCCTAATAGGCCCAAGACCACAATTAATGATCCCGCTTTTCGTTGTCCACGAATATAGTTCCCTTTAATTATAGTGTAATTTTTCTTTATTTTTTTTCTTTCCCTTTCTCATACATTTCTAAGTTTTTCTGGGGTGGAAATGAAAGAAGAGAGCTGAAATAAACTTTGGATGTTTTATTTTAACTGATTTTGATATGGAAAGAGTGATTAGGCCAGGTGCAAAAAGGTAATATTTACACTTTTCGGAACATCTCTTGACTTGCCTATAGGGAGTATGGATGTGTATTGGCCAAATTTGTATGATGTATACATGCAGTTTTTCTGAAAATTGGATACATTTTTGGACTTGTACTGTACATTACACACACAAAAAATTAGACCAAAAAAATAGGTGAATTTTTTTTAATGCGACAAAACGTTATAAAGAACTGATAGAGGAATTAATTGTGGTCTCGGGCCTACATGTTGATCTGGTCATTGATGGTCATCAACAAATCCCGTCTGTCTGTATCGTTGTCGGAAAGACAGTAAGACGAGTTTCTGTCGTCAAATTGTCTGGTAGCAGCACGTCCACGTTTTCCTGTTTGCAATATTGTTATGGGCTGATTCAGTTTTTTATTCCTCAGTCTTTGCAATATGGAGAGGCAACATGTTTTAATTCATTTAAGTGTTGCCATGGATTGAAACAACAGTTTCACGAAGAAAATAAAACTAAAAAATCTTTTATGGGTTCCAAATTTCGCTTTAAGAAATTCGTGCGACTTCAATAATCCGGTATGATAAATAACCACAGGAAAGTCAGATGTTGATTTTTTCGAAAGAGGAAGAAGTGGTAAGCATGAATAGTAGTTGTATGAGGATCAATCATGATTTGGTAAAAAAAATCAACAAAATGAGTGTTGCGTTTTTAAAGTCAGTCAGTATATGTGTAAAAAAAATCATAAGTTAAATAATAGTTATACTTGTCATTATGACCAATTTTTTTTTTATATGTAAATGTTAACGACAGTCTGAGTGCTCAAAAAGCAAAAAAAACAAAACAAAACACACATAGACCATCCAAAATAAAAGTATTCCATGCTGATTTATTGAATTATTCATCGCGTGTTCCCGAGTCTCAAGTTTTAGCTTGCATCAGAGTGTCATATTCAGATTTCCAGGCACCTGACTCCGTCAGTCACCCAGCTTGTCATTGTCATTCAGAGTATGCGTTCATTGCAATAGCGTCTACAAGCAACATCCACGATCGTACCAGTCACCATCGTACCGGAAAAGTAACGAGTGTACCTGTGTTATGGCATGCGCAAAAGGTTTAGATAATCAGAACTTCAAAATTTACACCAATCAAAATTGAAAATATTATTAAAATGAAAGTAGCTCAAAATAATTGGCATGCAGAAAATTATTGTCAAGAACATTTAAATTACTGTTGATATTATACTTACTGGACAAGTTTTAATTTGTTAACATGTACAATTAGCAATAATAACATACTTAATTGAGTTTATTATAGATGTACACACTGCACATAAGATATCTTGTAAAAGTTATGATGTATATTTTAAAACACAGAACATACTCTTATCGCTTGTTTCTGTCCCCTACACAAATTTGTCTCCCAGGAGGGTGGGGAGCATGGACACCCAAAAGATTGTAATGAAAGCTTTGTGTTCAAAGATATAGACCGTTTGGAAGCACAATTAAAGCGATGTACAGACTGCTGTAATGGTGATTATTCGTCGTATCACTGTCCACTTTGTCCAATTACTCAGTACAAGCCAAGACAGATATCCAAAGTTAAACTCCACCTTCATGTTCATTGGAAAGCTGGAGTTACAGGGAAAAATGGTATAAATGAATTAATAGTATAATAATGATAAGAAGGCAGAAAGGGGTAAGGGAACATGGGATTGAGAGGGCGGGCAGGGGGCAGACCCAATATAAAATTGACCTCCAAATAGTCTGACGGTATCAGGTCCTTTCGCGCCCAATACACTTTCGCACCCTACACGTTCGCACCTCACATGTTCGCCCCCAAAGTCCGTTAGCACCCTTCTTGTTCGAGCCAAATTTTATTCAAATTCCTGTTGAATTATTAGATATATTTTATATGTATATACCAAATAAATTATGTTTTCCTGAATAAAATTTTAGGAATTATTATTTATTAATTTGATGATTAATTATTAAATGTATGATTACTGCTAATTGGTATTTATACACAGCTAAATTTGGTGTTTTTGTTGTGTGTTTAAAAATAATGATTGTTGTTTTAACTTGTGGAAAAAATATATTTATAGCAATACACTAACCAAAAATCATGTGCATCGCTACGATTACGTCAAAACGTACTGGCGTGCACATGAATTTCGAGGGTGAAATATTTTGCTCCAAATAAATTAAAGGAACTTTTAAAGCACTTGGTCAATTATAATGCTTTCGACGACTGGTAATTGAAGATAAAAGTGACGAAATGTACTGTTTAATCAACTGGTATCATTTTTTTTTTTAAATTTGTTCATTTTCTCTCAAACTTTGAATCTACTGTGAATTTCTACTCAGATAAGTTAATTGGTTAAAGCAATTAAGTGTTTGTGTCTTGCATTTTTATGTTACACCTGACCATCTATGAAAATTATTTTTTCGTGCGTCCTTTAATGAAATTTTCCCGTAAAAGGGTTGAAAGTTATACAATGTTATAAAAGTGAAAATAATGAATAGAACTTTCAATTTACTTTTTTTTTAAAGTTTAGATTTTTTTTCGATTGCTCGGTTTACCCAACATCTCCTTTCAAATATTCTTAAGTAACTAGTTTGGATTTTTTCTCCAAAACAAAGGACCATTAGATTCCAAATCAACACACTGAAATCAACATTAAAAACAAACCCTAATCAAATTTTAAAAGAGTGGCGAATGATACCAAAGTATAATTCAAACTCATCAGTTGATAACAAGCTGATAATCTAAAACCTGGGGTGATCTCAGGTGCCCATTGTATTTAGTAAAGTTTTGTTCTCAACCGAACAAGTATATTGCTATTTGGGATTTTAAAATGACAGAAATGGTATATTTTTCACGGTAACACTTGATCTTCAGAGGGTTTCGTCCCCATCCCGGAACGTGTTTTTGGGCGAACGGCCCTGGATTCTAGTCTGACACCCCATGGGTCTGACACTTTAATAGTCTAACACCCCAGTGGGCAATCACCAAATAAGTCCTACATCACCATAGTTTGAAACCACATAAGTTCGACATAAGCCAAACAAAAGATACGTTCAGTAGTCAGTCAAGGGTATACATGTAACTTAAATAAGTTATTAGAAAATAACATACATGTTGTTATTACAGATAATTTCATGTCGAGTTGTCTACTTTTATTTCTAAAATTTTCTTCATCTGTAGTAACATATATATATATGTTTGTTATTTGTTAAATAATCATAAATATTTTTATTTTTGGTGGGCACTTGGGAAATCTTGAAACTTTGCGCAATATCTTAATACATATAAAAAGAAGATGTGGTATGATTGCCAATGAGACAACTCTACTCGAGAGACCAAATGACAGATACAGAAATTAACAACTATAGGTCACCGTACAACATTCAACAGTGAGCAAAGCCCATACCCCATAGTCAGCTATAAAAGGCCCTGAAATGACAAATGTAAAACAATTCAAACGAGAAAACTAATGGCCTAATGTATGTACAAAAAATGAACGAAAAACAAATATGTAACAAACGACAACCACTGAATTACAGGCTCCTGATTTGGGTCAGGCACATACATACAGAATGTGTAGCCTTGATAACATTTTCAATACATCATTAATCAACCATGGTAAATCAATGAGACGGTGTTTTCCAGTGATTAAACTTAGCAGGCATGTAACTTAGAACATGTAAATATGTGAGACACTTGGTAATTACTTGGAAGCTTGCACAGAACCTCATTACATGCTCTGATCATTATTTCTTATAACAAATTAAAATACATTGTGATTAAGCATGATATATGTCATGTATGTCTGAGCAAAGGCTTTGAAGTTATGTAGAGAAGCTGTAATAACACCCTTTAGTTATTACGGGCATATTTTTCTGTAAAACATAGGTGTACTATGCATGATTGCCAAACTATAAACTATTATATCTTACTAAAGTTTAGTACACATAAAGACAATAACAATGCCAATAGAACTTGTATACATTTCAACAAAACAGAGGATGTATATTGCCACTTTGAAACATGTAACATACATATGTTATCACAGTTTTTTTATATTTTAGCCCATTATAATACCATGTACAAATGTATGTTATTTTTTCTAATAACTTATTTAAGTTATACCCTTGACTGATAGTAAGGGAACATGTCATGCAAATTAGGTAGCCTAGTGAAGTTCTGATAATGAAGCGGTATTTAAACACAAGTGTTACTTAAACCACGAAGTACTTCGTAAACACTGGCATTTATTACAGTTTGACGAAGAATGTGTACAAATATTCAATACAGCACCAATAGTTGCGTATAGCAAACACAAAAGTGTTGGAGATATGCTTTGTAGATCAAAGTTAAAGACTTAAACATAAAATTGACAGTTGGACCCCTGATGATGGCAGATCTGTCATAATAACTAGATATATTGAAGAAGAATTTAAATATAAATATATCAATATATACATGTATAACTTTCATATTTGATTATATTCAAATAATGCATCTTAAAATGACCATCCCAAGCTTAACTGCCGAAACACTAAAGTAGTGTCGGGTCCTATCTTGCAATATGGGATGCGTGGTTGCATGGGTGTTTTATTATAACAAAATATCACAGGTACCCTCGTGGATGTAATCTTTTAAGTTTAAATATACCATATATATCACAGGTTCCCTCGTGGATGTAATATATAATGGTTAAATATAACATATATATCACAGGTACCCTCGTGCATGTAAACTTTAAAGTTTAAATATACCATATATATCACAGGTACCTTCGTGGATGTAATATATAATGGTGAAATACACCATATATATCACAGGTACCCTCGTGGATGTAATCTTTAAAGTTTAAATATACCGTATATATATCACAGGTACCCTCGTGGATGTAATATATAATGGTTAAATATAACATATATATCACAGGTACCCTCGTGGATGTAATCTTTTTAGTTTAAATATACCATATATATCACAGGTACCCTCGTGGATGTAATATATAATGGTGAAATACACCATATATATCACAGGTACCCTCGTGGATGTAATCTTTAAAGTTTAGATATACCAAATATATCACAGATACCCTCGTGGATATAATATATAATGGTTAAATACACCATATATATATCACAGGTACTCTTGTGGATGTAATAAATAATGGTTGAATACACCATATATATCACAGGTACTCTCGTGGATGTAATATATAATGGTGAAATACACCATATATATCACAGGTACCCTCGTGGATGTAATCTTTAAACTTTAGATATACCAAATATATCACAGATACCCTCGTGGATGTAATATATAATGGTTAAATACACCATATATATCACAGATACTCTCGTGGGTGTAATATATAATGGTTAAATACACCATATATATCACAGGTACTCTCGAGGATGTAATATATAATGGTTAAATACACCATGTATATCACAGGTACCCTCTTGGATGTAATATATAATGGTGAAATACACCATATATATCACAGGTACTCTCGTGGATGTAATATATAATGGTTAAATACACCATGTATATCACAGGTACCCTCGTGGATGTAATCTCTAAAGTTTAGATATACCAAATATTTCACAGGTACCCTCGTAGATGTAATATTAAACGGTAAGAATTCGTTGTTCAGTACATATCAGAACATTCATTTTTTCAGACTCTGCCAAATACATGCGATTAGGGCTTCGCCTCTTCCTGGACCATGCATATACGGTGTTTTCTGATTAATGATCAGAAATGACGGAATTCCATACAAATTTCAAGACTATCGTTGAAATTATTAGGCTGATTATCGCTAATAATCCAATAATTAAATATTCATGATACTACCCTATTATTTGGAAAAAAAAGATCTGTAACTGCAACGAGACCACTACTGAGAGGTAAGCTAATCCATATCAACCAAAACTTCTCCGACCATTTCCTCTATCACTTTGCTTATTATTGGTCTCCTTGACAACTCTATAAGGATTGGGTTTTTTTTTAGGAACAGTGCCCGATTCTCTGGCGATACCGGACATTTGGCATAGTCTCCGTGCGAATATCATTAAGAATACAAGTGGCAGGTGAACTACCTAACCCATAATCTGCTGAGGAAAATAGTAAAAAAAAATACTGTGCATGCTGTACAGTAGGAGCAGGATAAAAACATTCCATCATCTACGAAATCAGTGTCTTGAAAGCTTCCATAGTGGAAGATTTCACTATCCTAGCTGTCGATTCCGGCAATTTATTCCAGGCTATTACTCTTCGTTGGTATAAAGGTATCCAGTTAAGCTTGCTTATCATGCTAGTGACACTTAATTGATTCGTTCATCGAAAATGTATCAAGCTGCTCTTCTCTGTACACGCTCTATGTTATCTATAATGTCTTACGTATAGGGATCCGAAATGACTGCGTTATATTCCACTCTTGTTCTTACTACTACGTTGACAGCATTGATTTCTAAGCAATTATATCGTACATGAGAGAGCATTGAGTCGGATGTCACATAAACAAAATGGATATACTATAATATTACCTGGTGTAGACTGAACAAATCCTTGTCAGTAAAAATAGAATCAAAGTTGAGTAAAAGTTCGATACTGTACTATTCAAAAACACTTGACCAAGTCCATAACAAGATAACAAGTATAGAAATGTACAACATCTAACTTCAGGATCAACAATACGGTTCTCCACGATTACTATTAACGTATATTGTCCTCTCCTCACTTTAAACTCTCTCTCTCGCCATCTCAAGCTCTTTTTTTATCTTTTATATCACTCCTACTGGATACAAATATGGAATACTAGGTCAACTAGGCACTATGGCAGCCGGGCAGTCCAGGAAATTGGGAGGGTGGGTAATCCGGGCTTCTATAACTCCGTGTTCCTTACATATCAATTTACTAGGGCACCATATATATGCAAATCATTAGGGTTCAGTTAAACAAAGAAATTTAAATATATTTTTTTAATGTTCATCTTTGATTAGATCTTTGATGATATTAAATGATTATTAATGAAAACAATTAAATTCAACTGCAAAAACATAAAACGCTTGATCTAACATATAAAATATTACACAATTATCGCATAACATTAATTTACAGCTGCGCCATGAGCGCAAGATCATCGTCGCTTTTTCAAATAACTTCTCAATGTCATATCAGAAATTTATATAAAAAAACACTAAAGGGAGGTTATCTTAATAGATATAAATCAGTCGCCAAAATCACCTCTTTTATGAATAAAATCCTGTAACTCAGAAACGTAAAATATAAAATTTATAGAAATTGAATGGGAGTTTACAAAATAAATATAAACAATTTACCAAAGTTTCACGAAAACTGCCTGTATGCATTATTGGGTTATTGTCCGAAAACTGGAAAACCCCTTTTGTAATGAATTAAACCCCATAACTAGTAAACGAAATCCAAAATTTATAAAAATCGAAAGGAGCTTACGTCAATAGATTTAAACAATTCACCAAAGTTTCTTGTCGACGGACGGACGGACGGACAGACGGACGACCAATGGTATACCATAATACATCCCGTAAGCGGGCGTATAAAAATAAATAAGATTACTTTCACATAGTTATTATCAATATTTCTTTATTATAAATTCAATCCTAATTATAATAATCTAAGACAAACTGCAATGATGAATGAATAGCTTTCAATATTTCTTACGCCGCTACATTTTCATAGGCGGATCCAGGGGTTAATTGTGGGAAGGGGAGGGGGTTCCACACTGTCGGAAAAATGTGGTTCATGTTGGTAATATAGGGAATCACTGAAGCATGATTGAAGCCGCAGTCAGTTCCCCCTCCCCCCTTTATGAAAATTTCTGGATCCGCCATTGATTGTGTTAATTTATCAACATAGTAGTCTCAATTTTGCCATGCTAAATTAATGTTTATTTTTACAAGCTGATTAATAATATACCATGACGCCTCGTACACAACGCTAATCTAGTAATTACGTCTACTTGGATATTTATTTTTCCAATTCCAAAAACAACTTTCATTATTTTACACACTGCATTGCTTATTAAAAGTGTACGAATTTCTATAATCTAACCAAACTATAAAAATTACACAACGCCAGTTACATCTATTTATATGTTATTTTCTACTTTCACTTTCACAGGTATGCTCGTGGACTTCCGGTATCACCGTGTCCGGGTATGCTCGTGGATGTTGCTCATAGACCCAACTCGTTCATTGTGTGGTCAGGAGTATCACACAGTTTCAGTAATAAGCAGCCATTCAGTCAGGCTCTTGTTACACAATCCTACCAGTCACCATATTCCCGGTGGCAAATGAATATTGATTGAAAGATGAAAACTAAATATTTGCATACTGTGACACACCAGAGTTCTTGTTAAATTTGAAATTTCCACAGGAAAGTGTTTTGCAAACTGAATTATCCAATTGTATCAAAACAAAAAACAAAATAACTCTAAAATTTAGTTACTTTCTTTAAATACACCATCCTTATTTTAATATTGTAATAGATAAAAGTCGGTCAATCTACGCACCACCTCCACATTGACATTTTGAATTTAATTTTCCCCTTAAATCTAATGACACAATTAAGTTACAACGATACTGAAAATATCAAAGTTTGTATAAAACTATCATATTGATGTCTAACATACCTCTTCCAATTCCTTTCTTGGTTTCAGACAGGTTTTCCATGCATCAGTGTGTGCCATTTTGGAAGAAAGTGGCCGACCGTCGAGTTCGAGTTCGAATTAAAGTTCGAGTTAGAGTTCAAGGTGTAATAAGAGCTATATAGTTCAACTTAAACATAAAGTAAAAGTAAAAGATAGAGTTCAAGTCGATATTTGAATTGAACTTATATAAAAAAAAATGAAGAAGCTGTGGTATGATTGGCAATGAGACAACATTCAACCAGCCACCAGATGACGTAAAGTTAGCAACTTTAGGTCACCGTACGGCCTTCAACAATGAGCACAACCCATACCACATAAACAAGCTATGAAAGGTCTCGACATGACAAATGTAAAATAATGCAAACGAGTAAACAAACGAAAAGAATGTCAACTTTGAAAAATGAAGCAAGGGAGTCCCCCTGATTAACAATTCAAGTCGTTGACTGATCAGGCCCACAAAAATCTTTCTGATACAGAGAAAACGATGATTTACATACATTTTTAATTTATAACATAAAATCAAACAGTTCTAGAATAATCGTCATTATACGACTGCCACGTGCTTGTATATTCATATTTGAATGTATTTCAATATCGGAGAGCTAACAAGAGTAAAACCGTGACAATACACAAAGATACACTCTCACCGTTGTGCTTAACTTATTTTGGCTATTAGAAGTCGAAATCTTTAGAACAATTGTGAAGAGATGGTTGACTTATCATGAAATAATTAAACAAAGATTGGTTGATTGTTGTTCGCTCATGTCTAATGTCAATTTTCCCATTAATTAACTTCGAAAGCTATTTAATATACCAATTAAATAAGATTTTAAACAGTGACCAGACCGGGAAGAAAATGAGAAAACAAATTTGACCACCACTTAAAAGGATGTCAATGTTCCAGGTCGATAAAGTAAGAAATTTGTTATTGAAGCAGGAAACCAAAATCTTGTTAAAAGCGTTCATAAATGTATTTTGTCATGACAGCGTGGCTCTCTGTAAACATATATATAGGGCATACAAAATTCCAGCTACAGAACTGAACCAAAATTTCAGAAAAAACAATGGAAATCCGTCAGGCCAGTTTTAAGTTGACGAATGACGATTTTGGCTGTTCTGTTAGGCTTATTTGGTGACCGGTTCTCACAATCCATTTTATTCAGTAAGCTTCCAAATTTTTTTGGCAAAGTATCCTGTATGGTGAGGGTTGATGAATTGAGTGTTGCATCACAGTTTTTTTACCTCACGCTTGAGGCAACTTCCAAAATTACTACACAGTCATCTGGTATCTTTATTTCTAATCAGATTGATTTTCATAGGGCAATTTCTTTACATATAATCACACAAAAAATGGAGAAAAGTAAACGAAAGTCATCTTATCTAAATCTAATTTATTTAGGATTTTTTACTCAAATTCTAAGTCTAACTCAAGTATTAACTTTATAGCTATCTCGAACTTTAAATCTAATCCGAACTCCATCTCGAACTCATCTCATCGGGTAGTAGAACACATTATTTATATGTACAATGCAGGTGATACACATACATTTTTACTATTAGATACAAATCAAATCAAGTTACGTAATATTTACACATCACATGCATCTTAAGAATACTTTATCAGGGTCTGGACGAGTGGTCCTTAATATCTTTACTCTTTCATTTTAAGAATTAATGTTGAAGGAAAACAAAGGAAAGAAATGAGAAAATAAATAAATAAATAGAATTATATATAAATATACTAAATGAATACTATGTAAATAATGTTTAAGAAAGGAGCACATATAGATTTATTGACTTAAAATAAAATTTACTCTAATACATATACTTGAAGAAATTAATTTGCTACATGATTTTATGGGTCAAGCTAGTCCTATATATATTTATATGCCTTTGCGTCATCTTTTCATTATTTAGTGTTTTTAAAGGGGCATTAGCTGTTAAATTCATGTTCACCGATTTGACTCAAATTCTCATATTTGATTTATAACATACTAAAACGTATATCCCAATTTAAAAAAAGTCTTAAATAAACAATTTGCGATGTATGAACTCGATAATATGTATCAGAATTTCGTGTGTATTTTAGTCTAGACGCCTCTAATTAACCATCGAGGTGACCTCCAAGACTGCCGACGGTCATATAACCCGATATAAACATAAATAAAGATATAAATAGATAGCGAACACGTGCAATTGGATTTTCTAGGTCTGTTTGATTTCATATTATAGGTTAAAAAATATGTTAATCATCGTTTTTTCCTGTATAAGAATGAGTTTTTGTGGATCGAATCAGTCAACCAAATGGTTTACTTCTGTTTCACTTTCTGAGTTTCAATGTTGACATTCTTTTCCTTTTATTAGCTGAACATGCCTAGTTTATGCCTAATCAATCTCTAGCTAAGGGGTTTTATTGAAGGTCACATAAAAACGGATTTAATGAGGTAGAATTATTCACTTGCAAGTGAATAATTAATCAGCGATGTTTCTTAGCTTATTTGGTCAAAATTGAACCAAACTGGCTATTAAAAGCGAATTATCATTTCACTATTTCACTTTCATTAATGATTGAACAAAATAGAAACGTATTTTTTTCATATCTCGTAGCTCATGCCCTTTAAAGCTGATATTTTCATTTCTTGCTTTTTTACTTTTGAAGTTCGTGACAACTTGATTATAAAAGTTGAAAATAGCAAATAGCAAAATGAATGAAAAGAAAATATGAAAAATTAAAGAAAATGTAAATATCGCCACACAATGTTTGTGTTTTAGGACTAGGGTCAAGCAAAAACGGAACATAAATTAAAGATGTAAAATGAATCCACCCATGGGATTGCAATTTCATGAAATATCTCCAAATAGGGTATATTTCTCCAAAACGAATGACATTGATGAAATTGCACCCTTTTTATACGCCCGTTTACGGACGTATTATGGTATACCGTTGTCCGTCCGTCGTCAACTTGTCCGACGATAACTCAAAAACGCTTTAACCAATTTGCATGAAACTTTGGTGAATTGTTTATATCTGTTAACGTGAGCTCCCTTCCGTTTTTTATAAATTTTAGATATTAACTTTCCGAGTTATGGGGTTTTATTCATTAAAAAAGGGATTTTCCAGTTTTCGGAAAAAACTCAAAAACACTTTCACCAATTTGTAAGAAGCTTTGGTGAATTGTTTATATCTATTGACATGAGCTCCCATTCGATTTTTATAAATTTTAGATTTTACATTTTCGAGTTATGGGGTTATATTTATTATAAAAAGGGTGATTTTCCAGTTTTCGGACAATATGTTTTCGTGTGATAAGATGATAAGACGGGCGTTTCTGGAAGACGTTTTTCTGGTACTTCATAGGTTCGGATCTCTTTGAGTATTACAAAAAGTTTCTTGTAAATTAGTTGGTCGTTACAATTTTTCAATAAACATGATTCTGCACGAGAAACAGAATATTGCCACAGTAGCGATGCATCAGAAGTGTGTTTGGGGTAATCCCTCACAACCAATTTCAAGAACAAGATCACATTTGGTGTTTCCGAAGGCCCAGTTAGCTGGTCCGAAAGATCCAGAGATAGCTAATGCAACTGAGCAACCATCACCATGATCACCAATCTCTATTTCACTTCAACGATACCTGAATATTTCGACTTGTTTTCGTCATTGACCAAGCAGGTTGCCTTATTGACACTTTTCTTGATCATGGCAGAAACCTTTCGTGGTTCTATATATCCATCTGTATTAATACACTCTTTCCAAACATTTTGAACCGATGAATCGACTTTCAGCCTTGCAAATTCTTGTAAACTGGCTATGTTTTCTACCTTTCCTTTAATGTCTATCAGTAACAGGCGGTCCATCTCTTGAGCCCTAATTGCTGAAACATCTGATGCAGAGCTCCCAACATGTATCAATTCTTTTGGTTTGAACTGAGGTGCTACTTCTCCTACCTTTTTCACAACTCCACTTACGTAGTTGAACAACTTTGTGTAACCTGGGTCACGCTGTGGTGAAGCATATCGACTGTACAAATTTTCCAAAGTTTTATTTAGTCCCAACATATCTGACATATTAATTTCCCGTATAAGACCCCGTTTACATTTGTACGAAATTAAACCGTTCTTTATTTGAACCGATCTTAAAAAGACCAGTTCGCGTTTACATTTGCACAAGCAAGATCGATCGAGATCGATCTTATTTAATCTAGTGCGTTTACACTGCAACAAAAAAGGAACCAGTATGACCTTATTACCTAATTACGTTTCGTAAACAAACAATATTAAAAATAGAATAGTAGAATAGTATATTACGTGTGCATCCCGCACGGACAATTACTATAACTACAAAATCATGGAGAAAATAGTTGGATCATTGGAATTTCTTATGCAGTTATTAATT